>OW285194.1:12281375-14681375 GCA_935421135.1 Bugulina stolonifera | reverse complement strand
TACACTGAACTGGTGGCATTATGCAATTCTCGCTGTCTCTGGCAGCTTGAGAACTTTGGTTCAGTGGATTTCACACCTTTTAAATACGCTTTGCTGTATATATGCAGTATTGCTAAGGTGTTCTCCCAGGCATAACTCTGAGCTGCACTGATGAGGTGTTAAACACCGAAACAGTACACTGTATGCAGATTGAGTATATATATATGTGTGTGTGTGTTGTCCAATTGCATTACTGAAGTATATTATTTTATGGGTTACATAAAATTAAATTTATTTTCATGCAGGCCGGAACTATAACTATTAGCCTACTATAAATATATTTCATTTTTTTTTTAATTTTCTCACTGAGACCGTCAGGAAACGGAAGAGATGTGGGAACACAATATGGATTTTTTCCTCTTTTTTTTCTCTTTCTCTTTTTTTTAATAACTTTTATTCCCTTTTATATATAATTCAAAATGTTGAATGTTCTTTTTATATTTTTTATATGTGCTTTAGAATAGTATTTATATATTTTTTTATTATTTATCATGTCGTAACAACAAAAGAAAGAAAGGAAAAAAACAAGAAAAAAAAGAACTATTTATCAGCTCTCAAGAAGCATATCACGTATGGTTTTTGGCCAGAAAGAGTAATAAAATTGATTCGTTTTTATGTATGGTGTGTAGGTGTTTTGGTATTGTCTCGTATTATACTTATTGAGGTAATTGTAGTCGAAGGGTGGTTCAATCCCCTCAGTAATACAACGATGGAATAGTTTTAGTCTGGCTTTTTTTCACCTTTCAGCTAAGGATTCTATTTGGGTGTGTTCTTTTATGTTTGTGAAACTTACTTGCCCTTTTATTCTGAAAATAAATCTTAATGCTTGATTTTGTATTTTTTCAAGTTGTTTCATGTATTTCCTTTGGTGTGGGTCCCATATCTGGGATGCATATTCCAAATGAGGTCGCACTATTGCGAAATATGCTGTTTTTCGAGTCTTGGTGTCTGCAGTTTTTAAGACTCTTCTTAGCAGACCTAGTTTGTGGGTTGCAGCAGTTACCATTTTGGAAATTTGCGAATCCCATTTCAAGTTACTTTGGAGGCACACACCTAGGTAGGAATGAGATGTTACTCGCTCTATTGCTTTGTTGTCAAAAAAATATTGTGATTGGAAATCTGAACCAACTTGTAAAAAAAAGCATTTGGAAAAATTGAATGACATTTGCCATTCTGACGACCATTTCTGGAGAGCTGTCAAATCTTCTTGCAAAATTTGTTTATCTTCACTGGTGTTATATATAATAGCATCATCTGCAAATACCTTTGACCTTTGACGTCATCGGACACTCAGGAACACTAAGTGTATAAAGGAGTGCCTCATTTGGCTAACAGTGTGCAATGTGTTTGTTTGCAATAGTCTGCAGTGTGATTGAATTTGTTGTGGAAGGTCATTTATATAAATTAAAAATAAAAGAGGGCCCAAAACGGAACCCTGTGGAACCCCAGACACAACTGGTTTCCTAGTCGACTGCGTGTTTTCGATTACTACATATTGTTCTCTACTGTGAAGAAACTCCGCTAGCCATGAATAAATTAGGCTATCAAAACCAATGCTTCTAATCTTGTACAATAACTTTCTGTGACTGACAGAGTCGAAAGCTTTAGAAAAATCTAAGATTAGATAATTAGATCTACTGTTTTTTTTAATCTATTCTCTAGTCTTTGTCCAACTTGATTAAAATAATTATGCAATGCTCAATACTTACAGTGGTAGCTTAAGTAAAGTACAGACTTTACAAGTTAGTTTTCCTAATCATTTATCAATGAAAATTCGATTTGGATTTGCATTTAGATTTTACGTCGATCTCCTACGTCCAATCCCTTGTTCTTCATTTGTATAAAATATAATAATTAAGAAATTGTTAATTTTAGTCTTCCAAAATAGTGATATAGAATCTCTGTAGGCCTGTTTAATAAAAAGAGTCAAAGCAAAATCAAAAAGATCCTTAAAAATTATAACCGGAAACATCTAATTAGTCGGGGAACCTTGAACAACAACAGAAATATTAATAATGGAGTTGTCTCTATGACACAGATTATTTATTAGCGGAGATGTCGAGCAAGGTCAAGGATTGACCGATACATCTACGTCTATGTCAAGGTAAATTGTTACCATAGCTGCCACAAAGATGGTGGTTACTGAGCTGTGTAAGAATTAATGGAGATTGTTTTTATCAAACAGTCAGAAGACTGAAGAGTGGCCATATATCATTTTGAATAATTTTACTATTAGTGGTGTAAAGTCATAATGGCTCCCAAGAAAGGAAAAAAGGGTAAAAAGGGAAAGAAAAGGTTAGGCTTAATTAAAATTTATATTTTTATGAATTGATATTAAACTATAAATTCAAATTGACCAGTGAGAGCATTGCTACATCACCGCATGTGGCTAATTTCTTTAGCAATTATTCTTTAGTGGAAAAAAAGGAAAGAAACAAGAATCTGCTGACAAACAAGCAACGGCAAATGAAAAAATATGGCAAGCAAGACTTCGAACAACTGAAAAGACTAAAGATGATTTCAAGTGAGTCAATCAAAGTATGCCATGTATGGAATAGTTGTAAGAAAGTAGAGCTTAAAAAAAAAAGTATTACCTAAGCCTTACTTTGAAAGTTTTGTAAGCTAATTAAATGTGCCAATTACATTTTAGAGATAACTGCCAGCAGCTATCTACTCACAATGAGCTCTTACAGAGTCAAATGAAACAAGTGGAGTTAGATACAATAGATGTTATTACATTTTTAAAGACCCAGGACCAGAAGAAGGATGCCATTGTAAGCATTATCTGCATAGTTCTTCCAAGCACAAAAAAAATCTATTTTCTTAAAATAGTGGTAAATCTATTGAACTGCTGTTTTATTACAGTATGAACATTGTATTGGTATGCATTGTACTTAGCTATAATATGAGATAGAAGTTCAATTACCGTCATTATAGTTTGTTAAATACAGACGTTGCAAAACTGCCTAGTATTGCAATGTCTGTTTGTCATACTTTACGAAAACCTCCGATCCAAGACGTTATTATCTTTAGGTCTACAAATTAGAAGACGAATTGAAGAAATGTTTGCAGCAAAATGAACAGGAGAAGAAAACGTTAGTCAAAGATTATACTGATCAGATCAAGTCTTTACAAGCAGATATCTCGAAGAAGCAGGATGATTTGGTGCTGATGCAGAATGAGCTTAAGCATGTTAAGGTCATTCAGTTAACTTTTACTTAAATTGTACCTAGTTTATCCTGTTATGTACATATGTAATATGTGTTTTCATAACAGAGCCTAGCTAGGGCAAGGCAGTACCTATTGTATCTGCCCTTGGACAAAGTGCATCATATAGAATATAGCACTGACTGCCCAGTACTTATTCTATAGCACCTACTTACAGGAGTTTAGGAAAAAGAGAGTTGCAATGCAGAGGGAATTGGATGAGATCAAGGATGCTATGTTCTTGGCAGACAGAGAACACAAGGAGGAAACTGCCAGAATGACTCAGAAATTTGAAGATGAGAAAGTAGCAATGCAGCAAGACACAAATCACAAGATATCAGAGCTGGCTGACAGAGCACATCAGCAGGCAATTACGTGAGCAAATGGCAGCAGCTGTGTAAAATATCAGTTTATAATATCATTTAACTACTTCAATTGCTTAGAAATATGAGCTGAATGATCTCCACTGTGTGTTAGTTTTATCAATTATCAGACAATGATCTCAACGGGTACAAATAGGTGTGATCATACGTAGATTTGCTCGTTTATAAAATCTACAGTACTAATCACTTCTAAGAAGTGTTATTTGAAATGACTCACAATAGGATTATTGTAATCAAAGGCATGGTGACAAAATAAAGATTTGGAGCAAATTTAGAATGCCTAGAATGTGTAGAAGTACATGGAAGTTTAAATTTCGTTTTAGAAATCTTGATGAAACGACACGATCCATATATAAAGAGAATGTACGACTTACTGAAGCATTACGCTTTCATAAGAAAGAAGGGGATAGTCTACAAAAAGATAATTTTGGTAACGTACTTAGTGTTTTGAGACATGGTTTAAAACAATATAGTGTAATAATAATATGGCGATAGTAAATCATGTTACAGTTTTACATTGTACTTCCCTTGCTATTTTTCTTTTAGAACTCAAAGCAATATAATATTGCAGTTTTTCTTCCTTTGCTTCTTCCTTGACAACTGCAATGTGAGTGTAGTGAGTGTTCTATATCTACGTATTTGTATGTGTGTTTGAAGAGTTAGAACAATCAATCGATGAGTTGAGGAAAAGGCAGTTGGAAACAGAATTAGTTGTTCAGGATAAAGTTTTTCAAACTCAGCAACAGAAGCAGCAAGTTATTCAGGTACTTAGATTTGTCTTCTGTTTTATCCACAGTAATATACAGTGTATATAGAGGCCATAATATATAAAAGTTTATGGACAAAATAATACAAACAGGTATACGAATCTACCACTACACACTACACTCTATACTTTCATAGTACTGTTTTATTAGAATCTGTATGCTGCAACTTTTATCAGTTTAAACAGATTTCATTTACATTTTATAGCAAAATTATGCCTGTGCAGGTATAAAATAGACTGTGAAGCTCACTCCTCCTGAGCTCTAGCGATGGTTCAACTGTAACTCATTGTAAATTAAGGAGTTATCTTAACTTTCCTGTAGCAGAAATAGTATAGACAACTCCTAGTTACTGCGCAAAAACAAAGCTCATTGACTGCAATATACAACATAATATTATGTTATTTCAGACAGAAGAAAAAATCGTAGCCTTGGAGAGAGCAATCAATGATGTGGTTAACAAATTTGATGATCAACAGAAGCACATCCGGAAGATGTCTATCATTGAATCTGAGTCGTCAGGAGTGAGTTATATTAATTGTTCACTGTGAATCAGATGGCAGTAGCTTATACTTACTGTAATATTAATAGTAAATAATTATAATGTAACTTGTAAGTCCGTAGATTGTGAAGTAACTAATGACTTACTTGATCTAATTTTGATTTTTTAGTCATACGAGTTGTGACTCATCGATTGTAGTCCAGGTTCTGCACTGAGTTGTGACTCATTGATTGTAGTCCAGGTTCTGCACTGAATTGTGACTCATCGATTGTAGTCTGGGTTTTGCACTGAGTTGTGACTCATCGATTGTAGTCTAGGTTCTGCACTGAATTGCTGCCATGCTTGCACTATTGTGGATAACTGTGCGATATATGATTATAAACTCAGCTGTGAGACTATACTTTGCATATAACCTTGCAAAATTAGGTCACCCATTCCTTGTGTTCTACTAGGTAGAGATAAGTAAGCTAAGCAGACTGTGTCAGCTCAAAGGTATAGAATGTAGTAAAGTAAGGAAGCTGGCGAGACATATCTTGTCACAACGTACAGACGTCGAGCAACACTTCCTCAACTGTCTTGACCAATCAAAAGAAGATATTGCATTCCATCTGTGAGTATAAGCTATATTTATGACTATTTTTTCATGCTGAACATGATCATATGATTGCGTTGTAGTATATGCACCAACTTACTAAGTCTTTTCATTATTTCACACATGGTAGGAGACATAGTGCATGCTAACTGGAGGAACTAGGAATCACAAGTAATGCACATTCTGTAACAGTGTCATGATACTTCTACGATCAGTTTGGATTTTGGAGTTGTCAGATCTTGTCATGATATTTATTTGCAAACATTCTGCAGCATTCAAGCATTCAGGACAAATGGAGCTTTTGCTAAAGAAAAACGTTGTACAGTAGCATTGATGCAAATTAAAGCTCAAAATGAACATGCCAAAATAATTTTCAGAGATAAACCAAAGAAACAAGTGACTGTCTCTGATTTACCCTGGGAGTCGAGGGAGTCTGTCTTACGCTCCTTATTTGTTAAGATGAACTCAGCTAAACCTGTAGAACCTCAGCCAGCTGTTCAGTCTACCTACCATGAGGACACCTACCTGCCCATGTCACAGGGTCAGACAAACGACATCAGGTACTTTTATACCCAATATTCTGATAACTGGAGGTTAGAAATTCCAGAGTGAAATACCATGCCATGGAATTATCAGTAGATGTTGCTGAGGCCGAGGGCTACATATTCTGTCATGATATTCTTTGGTCAAACTGGAATTGGTGTGTTCTAGGGCGGAGATATTTGACGGAGAGATGGAGGACGTGGACATGACATTCCTTACGCAGGGTGACTTCACAGACGTTGCTTGAAGTGCTCTAACTTGTCATATATACTGTACGAATTGATATAACCCAATCCAAGTAACATACTATCCGTTTAGGTCAGGGTGAGACAATTACTAAAAAGCCTGCTAAAATGTAATGACTTTTTGTGTCCGAGTTTGAACTGTATTCTGTGGAAGGCAATCATAGCAATTCTAGCGTTCAAGGTTGGGTGCCACTTCATACACACCATCACAATGATATCATCTGTAAGCTGTCCCCTGCTATTTAGGTGAAATGATATAAAGAGGGGACAACTCTATTATTGTACAAGTCTTCTGCATTGTAGCTCCCATGATGCAGTGTATACATAATAGTTATAAAGTACCCACTAACCCCTCATAATAAGTGTACATGTATACACAGCTGTGGATGGTGTTATGTAACATATTTGAGTCTATTATACATGTATATTTTTATGTCCCTATTAGATGTTATAAAACAATATTTTCAATGGGGTCTTTTGTAAACTAATTTATGAGTAGCAATAAAATATAATAGTAACATGACAGTTATCAGATAGTAATAATCAAATTATATAGACCACAATAAAAGAAAGTGTTTTGTTACTCTCCTAAAGTGACATGAGGGGGCACCTGTTCACACATGTCACAATCACTCTGCCAGATTAGACTGAGTTTAGCTATACAGTAACATACAAGTGAGCAACTATAAATAATATAAAGAGTTGTAGAATGCTGGTCTATTATAGTTGGTAGTATGGGTTTACTACTATCTGTCTCTTTCAGTTAGTGGGAACAACGCAGTAGTATAAAACATGCACATGTATATTAGGTTGCTACATGACCACTTCCTGCATATTCTGTGTTAAGTTTGGTTGTATCTCCATCTATTTACATACAGACTATAGCTACATAGACATACATATACAGTTTTCATACACACAGACTATACATAGACTAGTTATATATAGCCTTGCTGTTCTACCCAGATTAGCTAGCTAATACACAGCTTGTGTGGAAATGGCCTAGATGAAAGCCAAGTATGACATATACATATTACAATACTGCCAAATATTACAGAAAATAACATGTAATATGTGAGTGGCCTTGCTCTATACATAAGTATTATACCTGTATGTTCCAAATTATAATGTTACATGCTGCCTGCTTTCTACATTATTATGACTATCATACTATTTATTCAGTAGTGAATGTTTCTTATCTTAGCAATAAATTTCCATGATCGTGGAATAGAAAACCTTTTATATGAGCACAGATGCTATAATAGAGACGCCTGAACAATAAAAAGATAACTCTGGTACTTGTTGTATGTTGCAGGTGTATAGTAGCGTATTTACATATACATGTACATTACTGTATAGTCATATAGTGTGCATATTGATAGACACAGCCTGTCTGCACCAAATTTATCTTCTTGCAGCTCATTGGCTGCCCTGTCACACCCTTGTTTTGATTTCTAAATAATATTTCTGAATGAATATGTAGCCCAAGCACCAATCTGCCTACTATGGAACGGTGTTCTATGGGTATAACCAGCCACCCTTACTGTGCCAATTGTGGACCTTAGTCTAACCTTAGTCTATCAGCATAGCTCAACTTTCTAGCAGCTCATAGTAGCTGGAGAAAGTGTGTACATACACAGTGCAGAGGTAAGTGTGTACATACACAGTGCAGAGGTAAGTGTGTACATACACAGTGCAGAGGTAAGTGTGTACATACACAGTGCAGAGGTAAGTGTGTACATACACAGTGCAGAGGTAAGTGTGTACATACACAGTGCAGAGGTAAGTGTGTACATACACAGTGCAGAGGTAAGTGTGTACATACACAGTGCAGAGGTAAGTGTGTACATACACAGTGCAGAGGTAAGTGTGTACATACACAGTGCAGAGGTAAGTGTGTACATACACAGTGCAGAGGTAAGTGTGTACATACACAGTGCAGAGGTAAGTGTGTACATACACAGTGCAGAGGTAAGTGTGTACATGCACAGTGCAGAGGTAAGTGTGTACATACACAGTGCAGAGGTAAGTGTGTACATACACAGTGCAGAGGTAAGTGTGTACATACACAGTGCAGAGGTAAGTGTGTACATACACAGTGCAGAGGTAAGTGTGTACATTCTACCTTAAGTATAATACACAATTATATATACGAGATGTACGTGTACAATCAGCCTCATAGTATCGTACTGCTCCAAATAGTGTAATACAATTATGGTGTATTTATCGCAGTTGGCAAAATGAGCAAGTTATTGAAAATTAATGTGTAAACGTGAAAAGAAATTATTTTGTAAAAATTTCGAGTTATTAGAAACAAATTTCACAAGGCAAGCTAAAATAGTTTACACATAGACAGCAATTACTTAGTCCTCTTACTGGCCTTGCTTAATTCTAAATTATACAATGTAGCTACATCATAGCCATTGATATGTTTGATGTATTTAATTTCTGTAATAAATAGGAAAACAACAATAAGTAGGAAAACAACAAAATAGACATCAGTGTAATTGTCATTCTATTAGATTTTTATAGCAATTATTTTCCTTTTGAAGTTGTTGATATCTGGAAAACTTGGTAAATAGAGCAATATGTATCAGTGTTTGCTATTAGTTCTCTGTCATTGAAGGTAAGATAAGAAGGTAAGTGGAGACTGAATTAATTAATACATGAAACATACACACTGCTAGCAGTAAAGAAGAGCACAGGCTAATTAGTGCTCACAATAATTTGTAATACAAGCCAGTCGGATTGTTTGTATGTGTATTTACTAGCCTCACAATTATTAGACAATGTAACAGTGAAACCTCTATTAATAATTCTGGTGAAATTGTAGTAATTTGTTATTAGTGTGTAGGTTATATTACATTACATGCATACCTACTTTGTATAAGTGTACAACTATATAAATTTACACATGATTGTATAAATGGTGTAGGTGTCACTTGTAGCATGAAGATGTAGCCTAACTGCACAGTATGTGGTACATGTACATTTTATTTGTATCAGTATATACATATGTTTATTGTATAATTAATTGCATAATAATTGACATATAATTAGATCCTGTACAGAAGCATGTAGTAGTGTATATATGTACATACATGTATGTACACTGTATATTACATTATATTGTTATATAATTATACATGCATATTTAGTATTATATCATGATTATTTATATCTGCCTAATACCATGTAGCCATATGTAATATAATAGCAATAAAATAGGACCATATACAAATGTTTGGACTAGATAATGATAGTTATGATTGTTTATTAAACACAAAAAGGTAATAAACTATTCCATATCTCTATATAAAAGTAATATGCAATGGCTAGACCTTCTATTGTACATAATTAGATTGTTTTATGGTAGAGTAAGCTGTGGATATGCTAAATAGACTGCACATGGAGTTACCAGCAGGTTACACCACTTCACCCCATTCAGGTGTTTAAGTGTGTGTGCTATCACCATGGAAACCAAGTGTTGTTATATTATTATAGTAACCAATATGTAGAATAAGGCTGCATGCCAGTTGATATATTATAAAGCTATTAAGGGGCTAATAGCCTACATGTCTATTCATATTTATTGCTGTACTATAAAATTAACAGGCTTTTACTATTTTTAGGAATAGCTGTTTTACTATTGATAGGGACAGTTTATATTCTGTAGACTTGAAGACAAGCTATTAATAAAGGAACCAGAGGCTAGACCAAAGAACTGGTGGACTTGGCATGATCGAGTAGATCTCAAGTAGCCTAACTAGATCTCTTCAGACTGTTATGTTGTAACCATGGTGACATTGACTCAGCACTTGGTAGTCATAGGTATGTGGAGAGGTGTACTGTTGGGGGTAAAAATATGTACAGAAATAAAATAGTTGTTAGTTGAGCAGTAAAGGACCTCAGCTCATGGAACCACTCAAGACAAGACAAGAGTGTAGTACATAATCATGTTCATCACATACTCCATTATTTTATTAATTATAAAATCTTGGTTGTAGTGCATTCAGGATTATTATTAAAAATGTAATCATACCATGTAACACTGCGACACGTTTTCTGATTTTTGCAAGGAATGTATATTTAACTATACATTAGGTCTAGACTGAATTGTAATGGATGCATTCGTTGGACTACGTAGTCATGTGAGCAGTTTGTATTATACAATGTATTGTTCTTCCTGTACAGTTTTTATGGTGACGGAAGTCGCAACATCCCTGAATACAGAATATTCTAAAGGAGTGAAAGTTGGCAAACTGCCATCTGGTTTTGGGCTCGCTGGTTTGGTGTCGAGTCAGAGTTCGGCCAGCGTTCTTTACTATGCAGAAGGAAGGCAGGTAAGTGTTACCTGCAGTATAGTCTAACCTTGGTCCAATTAGCAGCTAGCAGGTGCAGCTACCCACTGCATGCTTAATAATTACATGTAAATTATTACTGGCTTCTTTTACGCTTTTGCTCTGTAACCTGAACTGGATAACTCGAAAAAACTATTTGTTCTCTTAAATGTACACACATGCATGCACATGCATACATATACTACATCTAACATACATAATATACTTTCATGTAAATCTTCATGCTGTCTTCTATTAAAATTTCATTAATTCCTGTTAATTACTAGATTATTGCAAAGTATTTGAATTGATCTGACAAACGCTAAAGATATGCCAACAGTATTCAAACTATGCTGTACTCAAGTACAAACACTTTGAAATGCACCACTTTAGGCTGGGGTTTGTGTGAACATGGGCTGCGAGCTTGGTTAGCTGGGTGCATGTACATTCAATGTATACCTACTTAGAATAACAAACCTACCCGCTCTAACCTGTCGCTATACCTCAACATTGACAGCCTAAGCCAATGATAGGAATGTTTGCACTGCCTTAATGAAGGGGGCTGTTGGGCCCTAAACTTATGTTTACTGATAGCATAATTCTATCAGTAATGGTCAATATATATTTAGTTGACTAGGTAAACAGGTTGTAGATAATATACTTAACTCACCTCCAACATGGACTCGAAGTGAGTGAAAATTATTTTTGAGTAACTGCCAAAAAATTTGTAAGACTATTATTTAAATCAAAATATGCAATTGGTGAAGAATTCAGATTTAACAAATATACAACACGATTATTTGTACTTTACGTGAATTGTGTACAAAAAACTTTCTCTATTAAATCTTTTTGCTGGTAATATATTTCTGTAATTTAAGAGGGAATCTAGTACTTCTGTCAATAACGAGTTAACATCTATACATGCACAGTGCACATCTAGTGTGTGAGATCTGCTAACATATATTTAAACCAATGTGTTTTTTCGTAGATTACGGCCCTGGATAAGCATACGGCACACAAACTCTTTGTTGTAAACATACCTACTGACCCTGCAGGAGCATGGGACTCTATTGCAGTTGGAGCGTGTGGTAGAGGAGATGCTGATAGTTGTATATATTTGGCAGAGTTGTCTTCTCATAGCACAGTCCTCAAACTGTACAGGTTTGAAGGTGAGTATCTAGGGCTATTATTAGATTACAGGCTGCAATAGTTTGAACCAGCATTAGGACTGCAGCAATGTGGTACTGACCACTTGTTGAGGACAAGGTTAACATAATAATTGTATATAAATCTGGGCCACATGCACAAGAACTATTTATATAATCATGGCCACATGTAGCCTACAACAGCAACACATATGACCTATCTCTACAATATACATGTACTATATTTTATAATTCTTCCTCACAGAAGATCTCTGATCTTCAGTTATATGGCAAATCTGATTTTCCAAAACTTTGGGTGAAATGATTAATTTTGAAGTCACTATGAATGAGTTATTAGTCCACAGCACACATGCATGAATATTGAACAATCCAAAACAATTTCGGCCAATCAGATATTCCCACACTGGCTGTGTTTAAAGTACAGCACTGTCTGTGTTAAAAGTATGTTTACTGATTATTTAAGAGCTTATATATTTTACTATAAAGCAGTGTCCCCTTATATTGACTCAGGTGAATAAATCCATTTATAATATCTTTTATCTCCTCAGGTTATCTTTCTATAAACACAGTAGTATTTCTAAATGCATCGTGTGAATTAAACTCCCACCAGGAAAATAATCTTCTCTAACAAGCTGTACACAAACTAAAATTCTAGTAGCATACATTATTTCTTAAAACATTTGGAGATATAACAAAAGATTGCGTTTAAAAAAGTATAATGAAATTTGTACCCACTGAATCAAAACCAAAACTAATGACACGATAGTCAAGGAAAATATTAATATGTTATAACAATAACATAATTATAACATAATTATTCCAGTTGAAAGGTCAATAATTGAGCAGCTGGCAGCAGTAGCTGGATGACTCATCTCTTGATGAAAGCTGTCAATATCTTTCTTCAGTATCTTAGACCAAGAGTGTACAATATATATGTAAGATCATAACTTATTGAGGTGGGGTGAAACCCAGACTAATCGACGACTCAGTTTATATTACAACTCCAGGCTATAATATATTATAAGCCAATTCTAGATTAACACAGTGTAATATACTATTTTATAACTTATTGTAACATATTATATAAGATATTTCTGTCTATAAATAGTCAGGTGACAGCAGCGGAGTATATCTTGGAGGTCATCAAATAGTGCTATAAATACTACCAAGTCATAATAATATCAGATGACATGATCAGTGACAATGTATCAATGTATTATCTTTTCACTTCATTCATAAAAGGAATAATAATTAATATATAACATCAGGTGAGGCGCCGACAAACTGTCCTATTCTAATCATATTCTATACTGTAGTTTTATCTTTTATGGTAATGGTTCTCACTTATTTGCACATATTACATGTACTTGTACAATAAAATTATTAAAGTAATGTGAAACCAGAATTCTACACTGGGCCTGCATATGTCGCAAGACTACAACTTAAGTTGTATCTGAGTAGAAAGCATGACTGTACATTGTACAATACTGTCTATCATTTGGACAGCACAGCACTATATCTTCAGTCTCAAATATTCTAGCGCTCAGACATACTTGAAGTTTATATTATTTTCTATTTTAAATATATACAGTAATTTAGTGTTTATTGAATAAACAGGTTGATAAAGGGCAGCATACCATTTAGTTTAAGTTGTGTGATCAGATGTTTGCTGATGAGGTACCTCTACAAACAGATTAGACTACTTTCCCCTATTGACTGTGTAACTTACACCATGGGGGTGTCTCGCAGGTCTTGGGCTAAGTCTACTGGTAGGGGTGGGTAGCGAATGCCTCAACCTGATCAGATACAAATAAACATTGAATATACACTTGGTCACTGACGCACTTAAAGTAAGAACAGTAATGGGCCCCCAATTTATTCCATAACTCAGTGTGGCTAGCTGAGCAGGGCTCTAGCCTACATCTAGACACACGATCAGATTATACAGCTTATGTGTGGAATCATGTAATACTTCAGAAATAAACAAGATAACACCTATTATAAGTTGTAGCTGAAACTGCAGTAAAACATTGGATAAAAATTCAACTTTTTTAGTTGATTGACTATGTGTAAGCAATAAGCATAGTGTTGTAATTGTACTGAATATAGATATACTAATAATTATTAATTAACTAGCCAAGTGTAATTAGGTTGATGCTATTAATACTGCCTACAGTAGCATCAGGTGGCTAATGGACTACTTTACTGTAACCTTATTTTGGAAAGGGCTTTGAAATCTACCCTCAAACAATAGACATTGTCCTGATTGAAGCTAAAAGTAAATTATCATTATTATTATTATTAGCCTCCAGTTTAAATAGTATACTACATGTACACCAATTGTTGATCTTAGAAAAATCTCATAATCTCATCTTGGAGAAGCACAACTATTGATAGGTATCATGGGGAGATAAATATACCATATTCAATGACTGTGTTTTATGGCAGGTAATAAACTAATAAATAATCTCATGTCTTTTTATAAGCTGCTTTAATCTAAGGATTACAATCAGCTTAGGCTCTGATAACTGAGTGAGAACAATAGTACTGTCTGTCTGGTGGACGTGTTAGCCTAACAATAGTACTGTCTGTCTGGTGGACGTGTTAGCCTTACAATAGTACTGTCTGTCTGGTGGACGTGTTAGCCTTACAATAGTACTGTCTGTCTGGTGGACGTGTTAGCCTAACAATAGTACTGTCTGTCTGGTGGACGTGTTAGCCTTACAATAGTACTGTCTGTCTGGTGGACGTGTTAGCCTTACAATAGTACTGTCTGTCTGGTGGACATGCTAGCCTTACAATAGTACTGTCTGTCTGGTGGACGTGTTAGCCTTACAATAGTACTGTCTGTCTGGTGGACATGCTAGCCTTACAATAGTACTGTCTGTCTGGTGGACATGCTAGCCTTACAATAGTACTGTCTGTCTGGTGGACGTGTTAGCCTTACAATAGTACTGTCTGTCTGGTGGACATGCTAGCCTTACAATAGTACTGTCTGTCTGGTGGACATGTTAGCCTTACAATAAGTCCTAAACCAATAGCATCTTCATAAATACTAGAGGGAGGGGCCATGAGAGAACGTCTACAGAACTCAACAGTAGCTGTAGAATAATTATTATAAAATAAAGCAATTTACAGGTTTTACAGGTAAAATATGAATATTAACAAAACTGATGTTCATTTGAGAATTACATGTATTACCTAATTACGTGTGTCTTACTGTATGTTATAACCATTACACATACAGTGAACATCTAATGTGTTTTACTAGCAATCTATTTGTACTTGATATATTAACGAATAGTATTACACAACTACATGTATATACATATAATTATATTTCTAGAACCAGAGTTAAGAACTGATGAACAGAGCAGTGTCAACTCCTCTGTAGTAGATATTTCTCCGGGAAACTTTGAGAATATATCTATAGAGTTGTCTCCTCCTGAGAGCACTAAAGCTAATAATGATAATATATTTATGTTGGTTGGAGATGATGCCACAGTAACTGTACTCCAAGGTAGTACTGATGACTCCTACTATTACTACCAGGTGAGCTACTAGTTACTGTCACTTTTACTCTGGATTACTATGAGTTATGAATGTATACAATCAGTTGACTTCCACATGGACAGTGAGAACAGAAATTATTGTGGTGGTGACTCCAGCCATGTGAAATATGTCTACAGTAGACATGCATGGTTTGATTTAGGTTGTCTTACTACAGGAAGTGGCTTCCACTGTAATTTATGCTAAATATATGCCTTGTTATGCTTCTACTCACCTCTAGTATGTATAGAAGCTTCCTCTCTTCAATGGTATAAAACAGCAATAATACAAATTACCAACGATGTGGGGACAAGGACCAGAAGATTGTATTATAGAGTTGTCTTCTCTCTATGAAGACTATAAGTAGAGGAAAGAGAGAACACAATTCCAGTTTACATGCAATAGCCTATCCACCAAATCAATAAATACACTGGTTAACTACATGTAAAGACAGACACCTGGTTAAAATTTCTAACTATTTATAGCATTAGTTCCTATCTACTTATGGGCTAATGTTGGATGTTCTATAATATATAATTTATTGTATTAATTGCAGCTAATGAGCAATGAATGGTTTGCACACATTACACCTACTGTGGCAGCCAGAAGAGTGAATCTACAGCAGAAGATAGTTATCAAATCTATAGATTGGAATTCTGATAGCTCCAGAGTAGTTGTGCAGGTGTGTAATGTAGACCAGGTTTCAACCAAAATGATGGGCTTAGGGTGGGTGTTCTCAAGGCGTTACCACCATACCTACTCATTCTTTTAGAGTTTTACAGGTAAAAGAAATTATAATAAGCTGGTAGCAGCATGCAATAGAATGTGACTTTGACTTTAGTGACTGGCTGCATAATAATTCAGTAAATGTTTTAATCAACATTAAACAAAATCTAAATGGTAGTTAACCTATCTCCCTTCAATGAGTTAAAAATTAGAATTTGAATATTTTACAGAGCAGTGAAGATAAAGTGTTTCTATACAAATCAGTAGCAGAAGAACTCTCTCCCATCACTGTGCTGGAAGGAAAACCACATCAAGTACAGATTAAATTACCGAAACTACATGTAATCCAGGCAGTATGTTGGGACGTGTTCACGAACACCCTACACACAGTTCTCCTGGGAAAACATGCTAGTCTCTTTAGCTATAAGACAGGTATGGCCTTAGCTCCTTAAAACTTCTATTCACCCTTTTATTTAGTTTCAAACACTTACCCATCCCATGGATAATTTATGGATTTTATCTATTTCAGAGGAAATGGAGAATTACCAAAGTGACCAACCCAACACACAACACTACTCAAGGTACATACATGTATAATATTTACCTCTGTAGTTTGCAGAATGATTGACTAAGTAACTTTTTATGATTCTGGAATGGGTAAAACTAATTGTACATTGCATATGGATTACAACTCAATTACTTGACTAGCATCATAGTGACATATTAATTTTTTATATAACAATTAAGTTCAAGGCAATAAACCTACATGTATGTCATTAAATATAGCAGTAATAAATTTTCGGAATCAAAAATTGGAACTAACCGGTCTGCATAATATAGCGATTTTAGATAACAGGTGACTCATTTATCTACTACATGTAAATCATTTGAATCTAGAGAATAATGTAGATAGAGGTGGAGGTAAGAGAGAACAACTCCTAAATGGAATAATGATATTCTGAATATCTCAAAGACTGAGTTATGCTTTAGTTCAGTGATCTAAGGTACATGGTATAACATTTGACTGAATCACAACAGGGACAGAGGAAGGGATACAAGGAGGAATGGTCAGCTACAGGCAGACAGACATGTGTGTACAGATGGTAGCTCCATGTGCTCTGTGTGGGCAGAGAGTGGTAACTGTGAGATGAGCAGTTCCAGAGAGTACATGGCACAGAACTGTAGACTCAGCTGTAAACTCTGCCAGAAGGAGGAGCCAGCGCACGCCATGTGTCAGGACATGAGGGCAGCATGCTCATCCTGGGCTAAGGCAGGTAAGCATGGGCACTGCTGGGCTAAAGCAGGTAAGCATGGGCACTCCTGGGCTAAGGCAGGTAAGCATGGGCACTCCTGGGCTAAGGCAGGTAAGCATGTTCATCCTGGGCTAAAGCAGGTAAGCATGGGCATTACATGTACTAAAAAGCATCATGAAAAACTTAGCCTGTTTTACTTGTGGCGAAATGATTTCTATGCTAAACATAATGCAAAATAGACCTTTAGCCTTAAACTAGCTTATAAATTTACTCCAGGTCAATGCAATAAGCGGCCAGACTATATGCATAAGAAGTGTGCAGCAAGTTGTGGCCTGTGTTCCAAGAGTGGTGGCACCCAGTCAGAGAAAATACAAAGTGATGAGGCACCAAGAACCAGACCCACTGTATGCAAGGTACACTGTACAATGATATTTATGTAGCTTACATATTTTGCATGTATACAGAGCATGCACACCATGTACATGTAGGTCTGTATGTATGTAAGGAGACATAACTCCAAACAAGTCATACTATTATCTCTATGAACAACCTTTATAGAAGCAATCTTGTTAGCATTAGGGTGAAAAGATTTTATGATCTTGAAGGAGAGAAAGTTACTAAATATGAAAGGTAGTCACTAGATGTAACCTCAACCAATCACCATGTCTGATTTCTGGTATTTACAGGATCGGAGTGAATACTGTAGTCGATGGGCTGCCGATAAGAAGTGTGAGAAACGGAGAGATTATATGTATCTGAAATGTCCGCACTCTTGTGGCTTGTGTGGCAATAGCGATTCAGTTCTAGAGAAGCCTCAGGACACATGTGAGGATAAGAGCGAGTAAGTGTTTGGTTCCAAGTCTAAGCTGCATGCACGATATTAATTTCTGTTGTGATCAAAGTCCCTATGCATAAGCTGCAACGTCTGGTTGTAAAACTATCAGGAGTTATCAGTACAGCTCCTGCTGGTTTTATGACAGCTATGCTATGGTGAGACAACCTCCATTAGTAATTTATATAGAGTAGAGTACTGCATATATAGTGAGGATAACTTCATTAATGTTGTGAATAGAGTGAAGACAACTTCAGTTTATATTGAAGCTTTCCAATGTTCCTTCCACAGCTACATGTATGATTATATTACATGTCAATGTGCATGACCAGGTACTGTTTGGTGTGGCAAGCATATGGTTACTGCAAAGCTAAAGAGAAGTATATGAGGGAGAACTGCCCGTTGGCCTGTAAGAGATGTACAAAGAGAACATATAAAGAGGCCTCTTCCAGATGCTCCGATAGGCATGACTTCTGTGAGACTTGGGCTAGTCATCAGATGTGCACACTCAAACCAGCTTACATGAAAGAGAATTGTGCCCAGTCCTGTGGTAAGATATTTATACATGGGAGTTTAATACATACGTTGTACATTGATGTTTATACAAATTAAAAGCTGTATGATTTAGTCAAGGTTTTGCAATGCAACCATTTTTATTTCAGGTAAATGTAAGACAATATCCAACAGAATCCTATATACTACGATAAGCCCAGCAACACAAAGTAACAGAAGGCTCACAACAACAAGGAAAACAGAAATAGAAGGGTGCTCAGACAAGAAATCACAGTGCTCTCGTTGGGCAGAGGCAGGATACTGCAAGCGAAGAGCAGACTATATGACGGTGTATTGTGAGAGATCATGTAACCTGTGCAGTAGCCAACAGAAAGGAAAATCTCGGACAGAGGTACATGCTACAACGCCTGCTCCTGTTCGGCAGCCTGTAACATCACATCCTGTTACCACAGACTACACCAACAAAGGAAAGTGTGAGGATAAGAAGAGTTACTGTCAGGTGTGGGCAGGTGCTGGTCTGTGTCAGACAAGGCCTATGGTTATGAAGCCTCTATGTCCACAGAGCTGTAACGCGTGTCAAACCCAACACTCAAGGGAGCGCCAAGTAACAAACTCACGGCAGGAAGTTACTAAACCACCAACCACGACCAGCGCACCCACTACAAAGTCTCGGAGACAAGGCCCCTGTCAAGATAGAAGTAACCTCTGTTCCTTATGGGAGTCGGCAGGCAGATGCAGCACCCGGGGTGACTACATGCGACAAAACTGTGCAACGACATGTGGATTCTGTCAAATAAAATCAAAAGCACTAACTGCAGCTGCTGCCAAGGCTACATGTGAAGACAAAACTGCCTTTTGCACCTCATGGGCAAGAGAACACCGCTGTAAGATGTATGTAGGTTACATGAAGAATAACTGTGCCAAGTCATGTAACCTTTGTGAGGAGAAGACGGCGGTAAAGCCTGACAGAGACAGACAAGGTTGTACAGATGATAATAGGCACTGCAGTAAATGGGCTGACAATGGTTACTGTAAAATAAGACCTGATTTCATGAATAGAAAGTGCAGACGATCCTGTGGCCAGTGCTAATGAAATTACACAATTATGTACTGATACTTACTATAATCTACAGACAGACATTTCTGCTGCTACTGTAACAGTAATTGTTACAAATAGCACTCTAACAATCTCTTGAGTAAACATATTATATACAATGAACGAAACTATCAACTGATTTTATTATTATATTATATTATATTATAGCAGTATTATATTATACTATATACATGTAGTGAACAAAGTTTACCTTGCCTGGGTTTGCTAAAATAATGGATGGCCAGGCTACTGTCACCCACCAGCTAATTTAACGAGAAACTCACGATTTTGTACTTGAATCTTGAATCAATATATTTTTCTTTCTAGTCCAAAATATTATTATAACGATAGGCTATATTGATAATGTAATGAAACTAGCCATGCTGTCATATTTTTAATCATTTTGTGCCAGTATCACTATAACTACATGTATTTCAGCTAAATAAAATGGCTGCTGCTATGGTGAACTTCTAACAGACCACTGCAAATGGGCATTTCAGATTTAGTTTGAGGTGGTGTGAAAATATTGAACAACCACTTCACAGTTCACATGGTAGAAACCTTTTATGTGAAGTTACTATACTCTGTTTGGAGTTGCTATTCCTTGGCACAACAGGAATCTGAAGTCTGATCCTCTTTATTTTATGTAGCACGTTTATATGCCATTATGTGCTACAATCCTAAAGTTACCACATAACAGAATAATTCTACCATTGTTGCATAGTATACAATGTCCAAGTAATAATGTGTAATGAATAACATGTACTTACAGGAGGAGACAATAAACTGCAACTATTGCTAACAGGAGTACTACTAATCTGACAGTCGGCGTAACATGAATGCATTACAGTGCAGACGTCTGATAGCCATGTGTATGACAGTGAGTGTGGTCATATCTGACCATCAACTGGAACATACAGAGTTGATGACTCAGAACTCTACAAGATCTCTGGAGGTCAGCAGGCAGTCGGTTACAATGAGATGGTTGAACCATCCAAACAGGACAGAGCCTTTTTGGGAGTGAGTCATGAACTAATGTCAATGTCAATGGTTAGCCATGATTGGTTGACAAAAATAGTTGTCAATCTAAGATCTACAGCTGTTGTCAGGGGGGTAAAGGGACACTTCGAAAATGTCAGTTAGAAACAGGACATTCCGAAAACGTTCATGTGTGGTTGGGGTTTGGGGTTTGTAAGTTTTCGGAACGTCCTGTTTCTAACTGAAATTTTCAAACAGTCGCTAATATGATCAGGGGACACCCTAGGTACTGCTGATAATATGTTTGTTCATAGCTTTTATCTAAATGGAGTGAAGCTGGAGTGGATCAAACCTGCTAGTTGGAACATTACGAGAAGTACTAGCACTTTGCAGTTACAGTACAATGATCAGGTAAGTGACTCATACTGAGTACAATGATCAGGTAGGTGACTCATACTGAGTTAGAGTACAATGATCAGGTAGATGACTCATACAGAGTTAGAGTACAATGATCAGGTAGGTGACTCATACTGAGTTAGAGTACAATGATCAGGTAGATGACTCATACAGAGTTAGAGTACAATGATCAGGTAGGTGACTCATACTGAGTTAGAGTACAATGATCAGGTAGATGACTCATACTGAGTTAGAGTACAATGATCAGGTAGGTGACTCATACTGAGTTAGAGTACAATGATCAGGTAGATCACTCATACTGAGTTAGAGTACAATGATCAGGTAGGTGACTCATACTGGATTAGAGTACAATGATCAGGTAGATGACTCATACTGAGTTAGAGTACAGTGATCAGGTAGATGACTCATACTGAGTTAGAGCACAATGATAGCAAGAGGATAACTCTAATATACACATTGTATATAACACAGTATAGACGTGTATAATATCATTTGCTGAGGGGACTGCTGTTCATTGAAACTAAACATTGCTAGTAACCCTTTACAGGTAAACTTTGAGCTGTTAGTACGAGATGAAGCCATCCTCACAATTGAGGCAATAGTACGTCAATCATCTGGACAATACAATCGTCTGGTACTTAGTCAGAGAGCCAGGTGGAGTGTTGAAACTAAATACTTCTGTGATGAGCTGACAGAAGGTAAGAGATGCATGCCAAAACATTCTACACACACACTCTAAATACACAAACTAGCACAATTAACGATGCCACACTACTACTTTTGGAAAGCAGTATATGTTTAAAAAGTAAGATGAATTGGCTCTAGTGAAGATTTTTTTTGTACGAAATTTGAAGGAGCAAAGAGTTTAAATATATTCTCCCAGGCGATAGACTGAATGAACACAGAATCCAATATATTACATCATAGTTCACAGTTTACATTTCCACGCCAACACATTTTTAACAAAATTTCAGGAGACGAATGTAGCGAGTGTTCTAGAATAGCTGTAAGGAACAATTTGAAAGGAGGGGGCTGCTATCTACCACTCCGATCTTTACGGGAAGATGTAATTGGAAACTTGGTTATACGTAAGAGTGATATAGTATCTTTTATCTAGGCGATGTTAGTATTAGTAAGAGAGGAAATTGACTTTCTAAACTGTTTCGCAATTTTACTAAGTATGACTCGCTATATTGGTGTTAGATCTTCGACGAAAATAAATATGCGTTGATGGACTTATTTTACACTTACAGCTACAGTTGTTGGCGTCTTTCTATTCTTAATTGTGATTGGCTTAATATCACTCATGTACATCAAGACGTGGAGGGAAAGGAGAGCTAGTAAGGCTACGATAGTAAGTATTAAATGCATTTACATGACTGTGTCTACTTGAACTGAGATGGGTGCAAATAGCTTTCTTAGCCTACTAAACAGAACTTTTTGCTCAATTTTTGGCAGCCAATCAGCTTGCGAGATATATGATTGTACCATTTAGGAAGTAACACAGAAAGACTCAGAAGAGCTGACAATATCTTCTAGCAAGAAAGCTCTGCTTGACAAAACGCTTGAAAAGACAATAAGATCCAGTACTGGCATAAATAAGACGGACTCGAATCAAAGGGCCCCGTCTCATCACAATGGTAGTTATCCTCTTTTTACAATCAAGTAGTTAGCTTAAGTCTGGATAACAAGCTAGTGTAACTGTACATATAAAACACTTTATTCATCAAATTGTACCATGCTCGCACTATATTTCTTTTAAAGTTTCAAAAAATGAACTGATTAATGTTACCAATGATAACGGGAAGGCAGAAGAAACAAATGATCAGCCACCAGTGAAAGTGGAGGAGACTAAAACAACATGGCAGCAAAATCTGATAGCCTCCAAGAAGACGGCTTCCACCCTAAAAGGAAATGCAGTACTTGAGAGAGTGATTGCGCACAAGAAAGCCAAATGGAAACCAACAGTAGTCACGTCAAAAAAGTTGGCACACGAGAGGGTAACTCCAGAAATCCCAAACAAACCCCCAGTCAAAAAGTTAGCTACTAGCTCAACAGATACAGTAATAGCCGTGTATGATGTGCCACAGGTTACAGATAATACTAACAAAAATGAATTGAAATCAACAGCTATCTCATCGAAAGAGAAAGCAAGTTATAGTAAAACAAGAAATAGCACCAGCACCAACCATGCTGCTGCCGATGATAGCACTTTAGTAAAGATAGAATAGTCATAGAAGTTGGATAAATGAGAGCACGACTAAACAGTCTTGGAACTACAGTATAACAAATAACCGTAAATAATATAGACTCGAGTAATTACATTCATTTGTTGAAATCCTGGGGAAGCGCAACTCTTTTTGTATAAATGTATATAATTTATAATAAAATCCACATAGAAATGATTACAATTATGGTAGCTTTTACAGTTTATCTGTGGTCCCAAGTAATTAATCAAACACTAAAACCTTCAGATGACTGCTACATGTATGTCACAAGATCTAGCAATGCATCGTTTTATCTACACTATTTGTCTATCATTTTAGTGATAAAAGTAATATAAATATATTAATAAAATATACCGTTTGAGAGAATGTTGTGATGCGTGGGAGATATCGTGCTGCAGATACACTGGTATAATTTCTCTCTACCTATGCAGATCTGAAATAAAATGAAAATATTTTAATATTGCCCATAACATCACACTACATGTATTCAAATTAAACTTCAGCAATGGAAATAGTGTGCTTGTATATCATGTTACAGATATTACTTTACACGTAGACTACCACGACGACAACAAAATACACTCATTATATCAACAGATGTCTCCTTACCTCCCATGATCATGTATCACCTAAGCTCTAGTCCACTATCTCTCAACTTGGAAAATACTAATTCTTTGAGGGATTGTATAGAGGCGTTCAGCTCTGTATTGTTACCATCATTACTAATTACTAGGTCAAACTTTTCATTATCTAGGTCACATTCACTGGGAGCGTCATCTACATTAGGAGTGAACACATAGCCTCTACAATCAGTATTAGATATTACATAGATCTCATTCTATGAAAGTCTTCGCTTATTTGTAAAAGTAATTTACTAATAGCTAGAGTTATGCTCTCTTCAAAATAGGAGAAGGCAACTCCCACTATTACTGACCTATCACATCTTGTTTTCAGACTAGCTGTAACTCTCACTGTCATAGTTGCAGAAGGATATGTCTGCATAAAATACTGGTGGTCTGTTCTTCGTCGTGCATCACTGATTATCCACACTGGCTTATGATATCCAGGGCTAGTCTGGGTAGAGAGTCTACAGAAATAGCCGGAGTCAGCATTCCGTTGTCTCTCGCCCCAGGCTATCATATCTACTCTAACTTTCTCCTTATATTCACCTACCAGAATTAACCAATGGCATTAGTGACCACACCCGCTACTGTACAATGACCCGAACAATGCTAAACATAGGAAGTAATCGCTCCAAGTCGGGGCTCCAAGCTTTCCAAATGTTGGAAACTGTAGAGCTCGGAACGGAATCCAAATATCATAAAATTAATTTTTGCCTCTGAACATCAGAATTGTTGCATTTTATATTTTAGGTTTTGCATTAATGCGTAATGATCTTACTGTGTACAAGATTGCGCAATATTATAACACACTAATTAGTTCTCATCATGTTACAATCACCATTCCTATTATGTAGAGTGGAATGGGACTCTGACCTGCTAAACAAATTAGCTTCCAGTTTGATTTTAGATGTACATGGCAGGGGGTAACTTTCTTGAAAAAGTTGAGGCGGCCAAAATTGGACTGGCTAACAGTAGCGGTGTGGGGAGGGTGTGTGCGGGATGGGGGAAGGAGGGTGGGGCACCACCCACAAGAAAACTTTTGAAAATTCACACAAAAACAGCCATTTTGATGCATATTTGAGCTATACGTGATGGTACAAAAGTACAAAATGTTGCATAGTAATCTGCCAATAGTAAACTTCAAATTAGTATACTGCAAAATAGTGCTTCTCTGTTTGGCTTGGCCATGACGTACCATTGTAGTCCTTTACATCATTACATGACTTAGGCCTAAAAATGTACACACAATAATAAGACGGGAAATAGTGCAAATTCAGTTGATGGATAGAGATGGAGAGTGGTATTCTAGGGTTTCCAAACCCTGAAGAACAGTGTTAGAAGTGGAACAAATGAGGTGGGTGGGCACACTGTGCATGCAATCTTATGGCATCCCTATAGTTGAATACAGAATTACACATGCAGTGATCCTATCTTACAGATGAGATTAGTATTGTCATTGTATAGCTAACAAATTGAGTGAATTACTAAAATGAAAAAAATTGTCCCTCAGTGGGATTCGAACTCGTGTCTCTATGCATGAAGACCAAGCACTCTACCAATTACGCTATCAAATCAGCAGTGGCTTCACGCAAAAATTAGCCATTAATGTAATGATACACATTGTAGCATCATTTTCATTAGAGTATGTTTATATCATGTGGGCACGGTAACTATGCCTTCCGATATTAGCTTAATTTTTTCTTCTTTTAACAAAAAGTTCAGGCGACTAGGGCCGCCTGAGCCGCCTAGATAGTTACGGCCATGCATGATGTATCTATAACCAGACGAGGTAATGAATAGTAGCATGAGTCATATCATATCATAGCATGAGTCATATCATATCATAGCATGAGTCATATCATATCATAGCATGAGTCATATCATATCATAGCATGAGTCATATCATATCATAGCATGAGTCATATCATATCATAGCATGAGTCATATCATATCATAGCATGAGTCATATCATATCATAGCATGAGTCATATCATATCATAGCATGAGTCATATCATATCATAGCATGAGTCATATCATATCATAGCATGAGTCATATCATATCATAGCATGAGTCATATCATATCATAGCATGAGTCATATCATATCATAGCATGAGTCATATCATATCATAGCATGAGTCATATCATATCATAGCATGAGTCATATCATATCATAGCATGAGTCATATCATATCATAGCATGAGTCATATCATATCATAGCATGAGTCATATCATATCATAGCATGAGTCATATCTCCCAACCACCACATCACAAAGCCTATCAGACTTACTGGCATCCAGCAATTTCTCAAAATCCAAGTCATGATCCAATGCGTACTGCTTCTTGAGAGGAGCAGATAGTTTCATCACCTCACTAATTCTATCCCCGAGCAACGCCTGCCAATATGCACACAAGTATGACACCAAATGCATACCACAATGATGTGGACACCAAATTTATTTCTCAAATTATCTGAAACGATCAGCCTTGAGTAATATATAAAAAATTGCAAACAATAAACTAACCTCTTTACAGACAGGAAAACTAAATGACAAGAGAAGCTATTACATCACTAAGTGGCATGAACAAGTAGGGGAATGCCATTATATTTATGTGTACAAAAAGAAAAGGTGCACAACAATATACCTGGAGCTGATCTGTGATGTAATCTTTTCCAGATTTCCGCTTCCCACTGAAAACTAATATTATCACAGGCTTGACAGAGTCTAGGGAGTCCGTCATTTTCTGCAGATTGACAATAAGGTAGCAGCAGCGCCTGAAGAACATAAAAGGGTGAAAATCTCTAGCAAGTTCTAGAGACTAGAACAGTTACTCTTCAGCGATTGAGGAATAAAGTGCATGTGGCTATGCAGTCATATGGAACATATCGAACTTAGCGGATCACATAATGCACATATTATAAAATATTTACCGATTTTACTTCCCACTATTAATCCCAAGTAAGAAAGCAAAGATCTAAAGAGATCTGCATTTTTTTCTAATTTGGGGTGGAGAAGGCACTTCACCAATGGCGAAGCTACTGAAGTAGCACAGGAGCATTAAAGGTTGGATGCCCTTCCTAACACCACCGATGACCCTTATAGGAATCGAACCTAGAACTCCCACATGAAAGTCCAGAGCCCTTACCACTAGGCGACGGCAGCTCCCTAACGCACATATTTTATTATAATGAGGATCAAATAAATGGTGACCGTGCCACAGTATACTGAAAACACAACACATAACACAACACAAAAAATTGGGTTACGTGCTTTCAGTTAACCGTGATTGCAGTCACAATTTATTTATACACTCACACTATGACTATAACAGGTATTGCCCTAAAATTGCAGGTGCAGTGTGCAGTGTGCCCACCTCATTCAGTTCCGCTCCATCCTCCATACACTGGATGGTCAGTAGATATATAACTCATTATTATAATTATGATATTACTATAATATAATTATGACATGATCATCATATTATTAATTTATTAATTCATGAGATCAGAAAAATTATTGAATGAATTGAAATGTTGATTGATGAATGAGATGATTCATTGATTGATCATCGTGACGATGGTTTTTAAGTCCATATTGATTCTTGAAAACCAGGAAGTCCCTTGCAAATCAGAAATCCTACTTATTTGGCATGCTTATTAAAATAAGAGGTATAAGAAGTAAAAGAGGCACACAGACAAGAGATACGGTGAAATTCCAAAAGTAGAAAAATTCCAAAAGAGAAAAACCTACTTTTGTATTCCTAGTGTGATCATACGATTTCACTTATTACTTTCGGTTTCATTGAATCCAATGGGAAAGTTGGATAGGCGTTTGTTGATTAGTTCACTAGTTCTAATGACCGTCCTTTATTATACGTAAAGTAGCCATAGACACGTAGATTAGATATACGACAAAACCATGTTAGTAATTACAAGCCCTTATTATCCTCGACATGTAGTATTACTAATACCGAATTACTGGAAGCACAAATACTATATAAAAAGAAATATTGGAAAACCCATCGCCATAACAACACCAGCTTCCTGTTTAGCTAGCGTGTAATTATTTATCAGATTTATTGCAGACTAAATTTAACTTATTTCATTTCACATCACATCACATCACATCACATCACATCACATCACATCACAATTTACTGATTTAACAGTAGAAAAATTAATGGTGCCTCTCATCGGGGTTATGTAATAACTTTAGCCTCATCACGGGAACGTGATAAATGATTATCATTATTATTCAGCCATCTTTGATAATAAAATATGTTGTAATAGTTATAATAATATAATAATCAAAATAATGTAGCCATAATAATTAATGAAATCACTATGTTTACTGTTTTATGTTTGGTTTCATCATTAATTAACATTGCTAGTCAACTCCAAGAGTAAAAAGCTGTTAGGGACTTTGTAATTGGGCCTAAAACATGACTGCATGTATATAGACTGATAAAGCAAATAGGCCACTAAAACAAATAAAATGTTAAAATTTAAAAAAATTATTTGTGTGATATTTATCATGAGTGACTCAATTAAATGTTGTGGTGACACACTCCACTTGTGCAGGTGACAGACCAACCCTGTATTGAGTAAGAAACCAGAGAGACTATGCATATGTGTGGCCCTGGGTGACTGAACACTCACGGGCAGCGGGAGCGTCACTACTGATGATTACCATTTACATTGTGCATTATGACTGAACTGAACACACATAACCCAGTAGGTTATGTGCAGTGCTCAAAGTGTATGGCAGCTCTTACAGGCTCTGAGATGGGGTGGGAGGTGGGTGTGGTGGGTTAGTGTGCGGGCATGATGATTTCTTACAGGCTCGCCGAGCCTGGGCGAGCCTGTACACTTTGAACACTGGTTATGTGTGTTCAGTAAACCTACAAGTGCCTCAAATCCATTGTTAGGTCAGCTGGTTAAACTAGAGTATGTATTTATTTACAGGCTATCTATTATGCCGGAGACAAAGACTAGATTTATTCCGAAACCAGAGTGTAACATTTATGACAGTCACTCTTCAGCACACAGCTCCCCGAATAGATACTATGGAAGTGGGTAAGGAGATGTGAACACGCTGCTAATATTTATTCTGATATTGTAAACCTTTTGGTCAGTTGCTCAACTAATTATATTAGTAGCACTGTATCTCTACCTCACTGTATCTCTACCTCACTGTATCTCTACCTCACTGTATCTCTATCTCACTGTATCTCTACCTCATTGGTTTCTCAACTTGGGATATATCCCTATGCTGTTAAGATACAAACCTGGTATTCCAGACTAATAGGCCTACTAATACAGGATATTTTGTGTATTTGAACTATAGAGATTTTTTGCTGGATTTTTATACATTGATAGAGTGAGTAGCAATATGAGATTGACAGCTGTTGGACCAGTGAATCCCGATATTTATGGGGATCGGCTGACGGCGTTATGTCGTCACAATCAGAGGCAAATTGATGAGTCAGATCTTAGAGTTCGAGTAGACAATGTCAGTGAGGAGTTGGAAAAACTGAAGAACACAGAGTTGGAGGGAAGAGAGGACGACTCTGCTAGTATTTGCTCAGGTGAATGAGGTAGCTGTATGGTGTGCGCACACTTATCTTGGGTATCAGCTTTAACCTAAAAGTCTTCTGCAAGTTTAATACAAGAGATGCTAAGCTTTGGTGTATTACCATGATGTATAATATAAGATGAATTTTTTCGCCATCCATCAGGATGTTGTGTTTCAGATGATCGTAAATGGACCTTTTATACATACATTATTCCTCTGTATTTTCTTGGCATTGTTGGTTTCGCTTTTAGAGCCGACTACCACTAGGTGGCAGTGTCGGGAGACTAGAATGAAGTACACTGGTAGTCTGGACAGTGCAAAGAGAGACTACTTTAACTTGGAATATATCGACAATCGATCAGGTAAGAGTATGACTATATTCATAGAGTACGACTGTCAGATTGGTACACATGGTGCATTCAACTAAATTAGCAATAAAATATTTCCTCAGCTTCTAAGCTTACAAAGTAGTTGTCTTGCCTTGTAATTAATACATCGATGTGTGACACCTCTTATAACTATGTGTATGTAACCAAACCAGCTTTACTGCGAAAATCAAGCGAATAAATAATTGCAAACTGGTCCCATACTACGGTTGAATAGAGTTAAATAAGGATGGTTTGAATTGACGTGACTTTGGTATTAGTACATTGTTAGAAATTCAAGATACAGCGAAGTGTACATTATATACACGAGGTTTTCTAGCAGAATGTTATAAACACCAAGTGTTGAAATATTGATTTATCTATTCTGTACCAATATTGATGAATGTTATTTTGTTTATATTTATTTATTGATGGACACTAATTAATGTATTGATATAATTAATTATACCAATCACTTTTGCTGTATAGTTATTATTGTGCTGTGAACTGATTGAGAGTGTGGTGTATCATGGGTGAGTTCTCAATATGTATTCGTGAATGTGTATGTGAATGTGTATGAATATTAGTTAGTTAGCGGTTAGAAAATAAAATATATAATATATTGCAATTAAACAATTAAATAGACATGTACACTTTTAGATACTCGGTTGTTTTATAAAACAGTGTACATGAGTATAAAGACCCTTCAGTTGTGAAGCACCCAGTTACCAACTGCTGACTAAGCAGATAGCTGTTTGGTAACTGGACGTTACACAACCGGTTTGAAGATAGGCCTTCGCGTGGGGAGAGTATCAAGGTGAAAGTTTGTAAACTATCATTAACAAAGATTATACATTGATATACACACAGTATTAGTATGTGAACAGGCGGTTGAAGTACTGTCTCAAGTTCAAGGTCATTATCCAACTGGTATATCTTGATTATTGTGCACATTGTGTACTTACTATGAAGTGGTGAATTCTATTTTACTCAATTTTATACCAGCTCTTATGACAGATGAATGTAGACATAACATTGTAGATGTGGGAGCACCTGCTGACCCTATCAATGGGTACTGCTACCTCTGTACCACCCAGGAAGAGCACAGGCAGCATCTAGTGAGTCGTACATACACACATACATGTACATCCCTGTAAGGTTTAGTTCACACATTGTATATTTATGTTTGGTACCAGTCCTTAGAATATCAGTTGATTAAACAATGACCTCTATCAATTTTTTGCTGTTCTAGTTTGACCAGATAGTGTCTGGTTAGTACGACTGCATTACGGAGAGTAAAACGTCACGTCATAATATGAATAATCACAGCACCACCTGCATCAATATCTCCAGTTCTAAGTGCATATGTTTCCTGTTTCACAATAATCATATACATTTACACGTAACTGTATTTAGAAATCAGAGAAAAAGGTAAAGGGACAGCCGTTACGGCATTACGACAATCCTGTAAAACCGGACACACTGCCCACTAGACCATTCAGTGCTTCATCTACAGACTCGAGGAAACTGTGGAAAGGGGACCAGGCCATATACAAGGTGGTAGTTGTTACTGGTAACCAGACTAATGGTGGTACAGATGCCCAGGTAAATATTTCACTTGACTGATTATTACCCAACATTGGGACAAAAAAATGTGTTCCACATGACTTGAGTTACTACCCAGCATGTACGCAAATGTAATGACTAGAAGTGTTGATCGTGAGAGTTGTGCTACTGGGGAAACACGGAGCGTCATATTGGGCCTGTCACAATGAATCACAACAATGGAAAAATTGTTTGACCAATGCAATCGGTTGTTATAGATTCAATATGGTAGCTTTTTTACTTTCAGTGACTCAGCTCTCACAATCAACGGCTATGCTAATAGCACTCCATTGTGGTCAGAGACATTGGTTATTATTACTAAACTTCTGCCTTCTCTTCCGCCATCTTAACTTCTGTGTCAGAAGTAAACTTGACTGTATGTACATTATGTTCTATATCCAGAACTGCTTCTCCATATGAAAGTTCTGTGTATACAGGTCACTTTGCGAATGTATGGCCTTAGTCCTAAAGAGAAAACTCCCAAAATAGTGTTGAAAAAGCCAGGACCTAAGTTTATGTTTATGAGAGACTCGACTAACTCATTCAGCATCACGGCTCAGAACCTTCCAGATATTACATCTATAGATGTGGAGGTGAGTGTTATCCTATGTGTGTGAAGGTGGATGCATTCTGGGAAATGCAGATTATATGACTCGTTGCCTAGCTGCTGATAGAACATCAAAGGCATCTATATACTCGTACATGCACATGCATTTATGGAAATGTACAGACTATCTCTGCTTGGGATAATGGGACTCAGGCTATTTAGGGTGTGGTCCATAGTGACTTAATTAAATGTACGGAAATTAATAGTTTGACTCAAATCTTCGCAGACAGATGGCTATGAGATGTCACAGTCTTGGTACCTTGAGTCCGTTCGTATAACAAACATGAAGACGAAACAGTCGTACTACTTTCCCTGTTCTGATTGGCTGTCATTGTATCATGAGGGCGAGTCTCTAGGCAGAAAGTTAGTTCCAGTAGAGGAGGAGAAAGAATATAGAGGTATGAGATTATATTTTATACATTATGCAACACAGCGTAAATGCGGTAGCTCTCCGATAACTATGTCTATCATTATTCAAGATGTGATTAGCTAAGGAATCATTTTTCACCTACATAATGATATTATTATAATTTTGGCGGTAGTTAGTCAATATATAGCTATGTCAACCTTGTTACTAGATAAACCTGTTAACTGGTATATATATTTGAACTCGTATTCTTTCAAGAAGAGTAAATTGGAGACTAACTTTATCACTTCTAATATTTGTTTCAATTTGTCTCTCTTTTACCCTGATCCTGTACTGCTAATTTGTCAGCCATGTTGTTTGTGTCACATCGTATGAACCTGTCTAATTCAATGTTGCAGACTATGAGGTAACAGTTGTTACTGCGGCCCACAGACACAGTGGAACCGACTCTAAAGTTTATTTGATTTTGGTTGGATCAAAAGGTCGCAGAACTAAGAAACGTCTGCTAAGTCGCAAGAATCAGCATTGCTTTAGAAAAGGATCAGTTGATACATTCAGTATGACTCTGGAAGACATTGGACCACTCTCTAAAATCCGGTAAATTGAATGTTAATCTTTTCTTACCGAGTTCAGTAGAAACAGTCCACTGTGACTGCTGTAGTAAACTTGCACAGATAATAATGTTACTCATGTGACTTATTAAATTATTTTTGCCGTAGTATAAACCACATTCAATAGCATAATTAGTGAAACTCACTATCAATCTGGTAGCTATTTGGTAGAAACAAATGCGGTAAATGTTAAAGCCTAATGATAATTGCCTGGGAACCTCGTAAGTGTTGTGTGAAATCTATATTGACACCTTTTTAGGATTGAACACGATAACAAGGGCAAATCAAGACGCTGGCTGCTATTACTTGTATATATTAAAGATCTCTACGCTAAAAAGCACCACTTATTCTTCTGCAATCAGTGGCTAGTTAATGAAGAGGGCAATGCTGTCTGGAGAGAGATTGTAGCGTCAAAAGTTCCTGAAAACTTTGACTTGGGCTCATGGGGTGGACAGAATGCAAATGGTATCTATTGCTATAAAATCATTCACTCAGTATCAGTTGATGTGGAAATCCAAAACTATGCTTTGGAAAATTTAATAAATGCAAACATACATGTGCATGTGATTCTTCTACTATCGAGTCGTCTTTGATCACCATGCTTCATTTGTCCCATTTTTTTGTAATAGTAGATATACACATGGTTATGGCCATTCTCAGACTAGGTAACAGCTATTAGAGCTATAAATAAATTTCTGCTAACAGTCTCTGAATCTAACAACTCACCAACTGTCTGACTGTTTATCTGAGAAGCTGTCGATCTGTCTGTCTGTTTGTCTGACTGACTGACTGACTGACTGACTGACTGACTGACTGACTGACTGACTGACTGACTGACTGACTGACTGACTGACTGACTGACTGACTGACTGACTGACTGACTGACTGACTGACTGACTGACTGACTAGTACGTCAACCGACGGCTCAACTAGTTGGTAAACTGAACTCTAAGCACAACCTCCAACCTATCACCAACTTTACCCTGTGGCTCTCTGTTCAGTATAATCTAAATGTCCTGTGAGTTTTCTAACACTTATGATTGGTATACATGTGTAAATTGTACATATATATACCGATGCAACCTGATATATGTATGATTTCAGTTGGAGGAGAAGCGTTATATGAGATCAATGTTCATACTGGGGATGTAGGATTTGCAGGAACTGATGCTAATGTACTTATACAGCTATATGGGGATAAATCTCAGTCTAAACGCATCAATCTATCTGAGATCCAAGGGAACTATGACAACCCTTTTGAGAAGAACCAGGTTGATATATTTCAGGTATGTTAGTACTCAGTAGTAACAGTGAGTAGTAGGTGGGTGTGTTAGTACTCAGTAGTAACGGTGAGTAGTAGGTGGGTATGTTAGTACTCAGTAGTAACAGTGAGTAGTAGGTGGGTGTGTTAGTACTCAGTAGCAACGGTGAGTAGTAGGTGGGTGGGTTAGTACTCAGTAGTAACAGTGAGTAGTAGGTGGGTGTGTTAGTACTCAGTAGTAACAGTGAGTAGTAGGTGGGTGTGTTAGTACTCAGTAGTAACAGTGAGCAGTAGGCGGGTGTGTTAGTACTCAGTAGCAACGGTGAGTAGTAGGTAGGTATGTTAGTACTCAGTAGTAACGGTGAGTAGTAGGTGGGTGTGTTAAACTAGACCAGAAGTGTCGACCAGCTTCACTAGAGATTCATTGTTCTGTTCTGCTGATATCTCTGAAGCGAGTCATTTTTATACCAATAGGACAAATTTTGTTTTACAAACGTCATCTTATCCTTTCTTATTAACCTTTGCTTGTTTTGTACTAACAAGCAAAGCCCTGCTGGGTATAGTTACCTCATGATCCTAATTACTGGTTATCTGTTGAAAGAGTTACCCTATGTTGTTACAGTTGAAGGCTGCTGATGTCGGTGAACTGAAGAAGATTAAAATTGGACACGACAACAAAGGGGTAGCTGCGGGATGGTACCTAGAGAAGGTTAGATAATATGAGACCATGAAATGCATTATTGTATACAACTTATGTAGGAGCATTGCGCTGTGTTGCACTGCTGCCTAGTGGCTGGTGTACTCCACTGGTGGTTGGCCGCTTATGTCACTATTAATGATAACAAGTGCATGCAATTGTTTACTACTCCTATGCCCTATACAGCTTAACATACTAGTGCATGGTGAAACTAGTAACAGTGGTAAATAGAATGATGGCAACTTGGAAATAAATAATTATGGTAGGTCTCTTTTAGCCCTCAGCGGAAAGTGTTACTGTAATCAAAGACCTTTTCAAGACTGATCCTTCTCAGGGAAATCTGTCATTAATTAAGAGTTGTCCCCTCCTACATTTAGCATAAATAGCCGTTGATTGAAGTAGTAACATGTTCTATTTATCTTTGTTGTCATTGGTCATTACTTGCCGCTTTCTCAGGTTTTATATGTTACATAGACGACATGTCCGGACCATTGTTAGAATTTCTTGGAAGAGCTATTGCTACTAATGTAATATTATATGTTTAAACTGTCAAAGTTTTCCCCAAGTGCAAATCAATGTTGTCTATTGTTGTGTTCCTATTGCTTTCTGTTTAGGTGTCGTCTGTTACTATATGTCCATGTTACTTCCTGCTTAGGTATTGGTGCGCAAGTTCATAGAAATAAAGACTCGGGTGTCTAAAAAGTCCGAAAAATCAAAAGGTGAATCAAAAGAAAAGATTAGCGACATAGAAGAATCATCAAGTTCTGAAAGTGAAAGTGAGAGAAGTGCCAGCGAATCAGACATCTCAGAGAAAGAGAGGCCTGTGATTGGACGCCACTTATCAATGAGCGGGCAAAGGTAGTTACAGTCGGATATTGCAAGGAAACATAACATAGGGTCAACGGAACAAGGACTTTAAATGTATAAAACTACGCAAAATTTCTACAATACTAGGAGTTATGTATGCCCCCTTGGTTAAATCCAAGATAGACATATTACAAGCCCCCAGGTTATTTAGCCTTGTCACATTTCAGGCTGTTAGAGCACCAGGTTACGTTTAATGACATAACTTTTACTGTCTGTTAAAAAGTCATTTTCCTTTAAACTAATGGTGGTCTACCATTTTCTCCACATTTTGATAATGAAGATGGCTCTAAACTTGTACTCTTTGTTCTAGCTCAACCAAAAGTAAGTCTAAGAAAGAAAAGAAGAAGAAGGGTAAAGATGGCAGTGCGAACTCCACCATACGCTCAGTTACTAGCAGCAAACTAATGGGTTTGTCTTTGAGGTTAGTAAACCTGGACATTGATGGACAGTTGTTTGATTTCTTCCTAACTCTTCATTCGACATTGACAACTCTTCCAGGACTGAAAGCTCAGTAATATCACCATGTTTTAGTTGGAGTTGTGCTGCCTTTAATCTAGGGTAAACACATTAAGATGAATCAAATTTATTGTGATGTCTACAGTCAAAAGAAATAGGAAGATAAAAGCCTTCAGTTGAAGATAAACGACTATTTAGTATGGTATTGAGCCTGGTATTGAGCGTGGTTAGTACAAATGCAATCGGTATGTTGTCTGCTGTAAATGGGAGACAGGACAACTCCAAAATGCTGTGACATTTGAGCAGAAGTATTAGAATCACTGTTGCTGAGATTGAGTGTTATTGCAATCAATTATGCTAATCACTGATACATTGTGAGCTAGAACACAGCAACCATGACCTCGAAACTGTGTTCAGCACAGTGTCACATACAGTGACACTAACAGATTTCCATTAAAGGGGACTGCTACAAAGATATCTTTATTTCATCTAGTCCATCGCGTACATAGCCTTCATAGATATCTTTATTTTATCTAGTCTATTGCGTGTATAGCCCTTATAGATGTCTAAATTTTGTATGTTATATTAAAGTGACTCGGATAAGGATATTGATGAAAGTATGTCACTATCTGACGATTCTGATGAAGATCTCACGGGTTCAGCTACTAATCTCAACAGGCTAGAGCTGGAGAAGAGGAAGAGAGCTAAGGAGGAGAAAAGACGTAAACGGATGGATAACCTGTCGGATGTTGCTGAGATGACCGAGGTAGTGTGAGGGTGACATGATGTGGGAATATGATTGGCTCATGTGACGTGTCGGTTAGCTAGCTGATTGGTCAGTCTAGCAGGAGAGTGAAACTGATTGGTTGATCTTTCTGTTGGTTGGTTTCAGATTGTGTAATGGATGATTTAATGACAGGCTATCCGACTCATTGGATGAAGGGTGGGTGAGTGGATGCGTGGGTGGGAGGGGTGAGTGAATGAGAACATTTCATAGTAACAGCCAATGCCTAGTGTAGCCCGCGATGTATAAGTAGCTACCACATTCTAAAATACAAAGGAAATAAATGAATTAGAGTCCAATATATTGTTCACATCATTCTTCATAGGTAATGAATGTAGTGTTTCTCTTCACTAAACGTTGATCTGTTAGGAAGTCAATATGATTTAATGCTTGTAGACTGGTAGTGACAATACTTCTGTATGGGGCAGTGAAGAAATGCCCACAATAGATAGAGGTATAGAAGAGGCATTGAGGCTTAAGAAGGAGCATGACAAACTTTCAAATACAATGGAAAAGGTAAGGTTTTCCTGTACTTCGCTTTTTAGAGAGAATTGCAGGAGAAATTAAAAAAGAGTGTCTGGCCGAGTGGACCGTGAGAGGGACTCGAACTCGGCACCCACTGCACCACTTACCAAAGTGCAAACACGCATACCACTCAGCCATTCCACTCTCTGAGGGATTGATTGTTGAAATTTTTTGTTGTAAAAAGGGCTTCAAATCAATCAGTTACCAATGATGTCGAGTTTAACGAAATGATTCCCAGCCAATTAAAATGGATTTTATAGATTCACCCTTCAGAAGCAGCCATTGTTAAATATTCTGTCTTGAAATGTGCCGGTAAACTATTTGGGTATACATAATAATAAAAATGTTGTTTATTTCACCTGAACAGGGTAAAATGTTACAAGTCATGCAGTGTACATTGGTAATAATCTTACCGTTATGTAATATACATGTAGACCTACAGGTAGTATCCCAATGTTTAGTCTGTATGATCTGCGTATTATATATTATTATTTTATTCTATACTATACTCTGCTTAATTCTAGATTTTAGCCGATTCTAAATTAGAAAACAAGATAATGATTATCCCAAGACTGTATATCCAGTTTTTAGCAGCTTGGAGTTATCCTGCCTTCAACTTAGAGTAGCTGATGTTGAAAGACCATGATTAGTATAAAATATGCAGAAATGCAGAACTTTTAAATGTACCTGTCAGGTGCAGTAGTAAAGAAATTTAATAGTTTTAGATCCTTGTTCATATTTGGGGTTTGGGTTGGTCAGCCGATAATGCATTGAGAAGACAACTTCTGCTTCAGTTTTGATAAAACTAGGAGGGGGGCCTAACTTAGTTCTGCTCTAGTGTTACATGAACCATTCTGTTTTTGAAATTGTTTATTACAGGTTGAAGGTGACAAAATTCGAAATAAGTTACATTTTAGTCGTGATTGTAGTCTTTTTGGTCATTAGTCTGGACAGCTACTCGACTATTATCTAAGTGTTGTACTCTGTTACGTACTCCTATCAGGTAGTGCCCAAGGTAGAGGAATACACATTTATATGCAAGCAATGGTTCGCTGAGAGCGAAGGTGATGGCAAGATAGAACGAGTGCTCCGGGTGTCAGATAAAAAAGTATATAATCGCAGGTAAATATAATTATATATCTAACCTGTTGGCACACGCAGGTAATGTTTATGGTGAGCACTGTTACCCCAGCCTAGTCAGACAGTATTATTACTTTCCTATGAAACAATCATATTGATATGGCTTTTTTGATAAAATTATAAAAATTTTTCCTTTATGAGACTTTATATTGACTCACTTTGAACAATTGTATTTACACATCACATTATTTCTTAGCTTCGCTCTAATATTATGGCAATCAAAGCTTCACCTAAATATATTTAGTAGGTATTTAAATATTAGATTGATATTATTTTATTATTTATTTACATACAATTAAAATATTATTTATACTATTTTCTACAATTTTATGTAGATTTTGTGTATATTTAGAATATATAATTAATATGAATATTTATCTCACAGTGATGAAGACTCGGATTGTACTGACTAACCCGAGGAGTTGGTAAAAGTCAATGTCTTATAATTTTTTGTTATCCATATGATAAAGTACATACAATCATTTCCATTATATTATCATTTATAGATACTTTTAGTTTCTGTATGATTATCGTCAGTACACCAGCTTCTCCTCATTCCCAGCTTGCTTGTATATACAAGTTAATAAAGTACAATGTAATATTAGCATGTCATTAACTGGGTTACTAAACCTTGTGTCAGTATCTACACGTGGAATGATCCCTGTTTATACAGTATAAGTTACAATAAGCTGTTACAGTATGTTCATGTATTGTATATTATATAGTAATATGTTATATAATCAAGTACACCCTTACTTTGTGTTCTAGATTATATTCTATTATTGTTTACACATGATATGGCACCACTATTTCATTCAGTCTAGTATTATATTTCCAACATAGGAATCACAACTCCAGATGAACACGACATGCACACATTAGTTTCCTGGTAGCACCACACTGATTTATGGTCTATATGTATGCATATTTTGGTGTTATGTTAAAATAGCCTACGGACCATAAATGAAGGGTCCCCCATTCATCCTAGGGTGAGAAGAGAGTCTATTTTCAATGTTTACTTCCACATTAATTTTATTTCATACCCATCAGAGAAAATTTTACTTTCCTTTCTACTCATTTACTTGGGAATAATATTTATTCTATTGTAAAGAATAAAACTTTGTTCACATTTCCTACAATATGTTTGGCATCATACATGATTTGAACAAAAGTGCTTCTACAAAAGAATTATTACAATGATTCCATCAGCTGCAATATATAAACTATCATAGAGTATAATATTATGATAGAATTAATAATATATTGCATAGTCTACATGTAGCCATTTAAACTATATATCATTAGATTCTCCAATAGATATAGAATTAAAATAGCCATAATCTTGCCCTAGATATCAATCCACTATTCCCAATAACTTAAACTTCAATATGAAGCAATTTATACTGAAATATTATCTTATAATGTTATATAAAATTGTCACATCTAGTAACATTATAATGTTAGTATAATTGTATATACAGGTATAGAGAGATATAATTTGGGGGCCTGTTGAGCAGTTGAAAAAACATTTCGAGAAAATAGAGCAAAATCATAATTTTCTGATTATGCATTTGATGTATCAATTTACTAGGTCCAGATTGATTATGAATTTGGTTTTTACTGAATAAAATATGAGATGACACCGTGTTAAAGCTGTAAGATGACCATATATGGTTAAATATGCACATGATATGTAAGATAAATAGTTGTGAGGAATACCAATAGTAAAATATGATGAAACTGAAAGATAAAGCAGAGATTCTGGGTAAATGTCAAGGTTCATAGAGATTTGTAATAAAATAGCACTTGAATACGATATAACCAAAATGGGTAGCTGCCTTTAAGAGATTAGAGATTCAGTGTAAAGCATGGGTCAAAGGACCCATACCCCCTGTTGAATATACTCATACTGTACAATATAATATCAGCACATACTGCACACTCAGCACCTTCATGTCTGCACACCATAATGTGGCCTAACCATCACTTCAACTCTCCAACTGAGCGATAGAAGTTGCCCTCTCCAGCGTTGCCTTTCTCTCTTCCTCAGAGTAGTTGGGTCTCATATATCTTAGGAACCAGGCTACGACCTGAAACAGCCAATAGTTAACTTCAGAACAAAGATTATGTATCTAAAGACCCTTAGGGAAAGACACAATGTATGGTGATGCTTCCGAAACTAAGAAAAGGTAGAGCACTCCAAGATGAACAACAGCACATCCAAGCGGATAACATTGCATGACATATTTCATAATGCAATTTACAATTTATTTGAGAAAGGTGAGCTGATTCAACAGTAGTAGAGGTGAGCTGATTCAACAGTAGTAGAGGAAGGTAGATATTTGAGCAAAACAGGACCAAAACTTTCCAACTATAATTCTCATAGAGTTCAAGTGTAATTCAATCACCGCAGGCAAGCTATTCAATCTCAATGACTTTTATATCGTCACCACGTGATAAGTATTCAAACTACTAGTGAGTCAGCCAGAGGGATATGACTCTCTTACCGTGAAAGTGGCAGCGTTTGTAGGGAAAGCCCTTATCAGTGTAGCAGTCAGTCCTTTCCCAAACACCCTGTAGCCGTCAGCATCTATGGACTTCCTAATACAATCGGCATAGCCCGTGTACCTGTAATGCATCTCCCCTGCAACAGTGTAATAATACGGAATACGAGAATGGATTGGGGGCGGATGGAAAGTGCTAGAAATAGTATAAGGATGAGGGATAATTATGTGTAAGGCATCATTTAGGCGCTGTAATCGCTGGAAGGCAAACCTTGTCTCTGAACACCATCTGCTTGTATTCTAGTCTTTATTACGTCTATGGGGTAGGTGACCAACCACGCGGAACAACCAGCCAAACCTCCAGCCAATAGAAGGACAGATGTAGAGCATTCTGTCTCCGTCTACAGTAAGACAGTCAATATAGCTACATACTACACATGGGGAACGGGGTAAATTGTGTATGTAGTAGTGTATGGATATGAACATAGGTATATCATCTACATGTATGTATGTACACATATGTAGTAGTATTACACTACTACATATGTTAGGGGTAGGAACAGAGGTACATCATGTATGTATGTACAAGTATGTAGTAGTGTAGGGGTGACGTACCGCCTTAGTCATCTTTCTGCAAACCCATTCATAGGTAACAAAGTATGAACCGAAGGCTGGTACTTCCCTTAGTACAGTAGCCAACATTCCTATAACAACAAGTATGTGTAGATAAGTCGACTTGCGTGCAAGTTGATGTAGAGGTTTGCAGACGGGATGAATAACAGGTGAACACTATCATATATATTTATCCGTTCTGGAATCATGATCCACTATGTCCGGGTCGTAATATACTGGTAGTGAACACACAACTTCTGTTGAAGAGCCCAAATCCTCTTCTAGAATTACACAGTGGGCCAGTAACAGACCTGTGGGACTACATTAATAGAACTTAGGGGTAGAAAGTGCCTTCGAGTCTAGAACATACATGTACTAGTATATATGACATTACTTTGCATTGGGTATATGAACATTACTGAGACTACACCATGTACTAGGACTAGTATTACCTCTACTAAACCCACGGACACCTTCAAACTTGTAAATCTTTCTGAGGCAGTCGATAGAGCCACTGTAACTCTTCTTCTCCACGCTGCCATATTGTATTCCCTCCCCTTGTGCCTGTAGCTTTATTTTTGCCAGTTCCATCGGTCCACAAATACCACACTGTAGGAAGCCTAGAAAAGACAGTAAGTTATTATTAGAGTTAAGTAAGCATGTAATTAGGGAATTATAATTACATGTAGTATAAACACTACCTATGGTGTATTTTTATAATAAAGTAGACTGTGTGACAGAGAAATTACCAGCAGCATTCAGATTAGTAAATGTAAAGGAATGTTCACTCAGCTTTATAAACATCCACGGACAATTCGTTCAACATCATCTACAGTCAACGGATACACTCCAATTCTTTATTAACATCTCTTTTTGTTTACATGAGCATGATATTACGCAATTTTTAGATTCAAACTAGAAGGTTTTATTATTATTATTACATTCTTGTTTATTAAGGGCATGGCAATAGTCGATTTCTAAGCCTAAAGTCATCCACTTCCCATGCATTATAATATGACTACCGTACATTTCTCAAAATAATATAGTGGACTAACCGGCAGTAGCGCCAGCTACGAAGTGAGATGTCAATGCATCCGGGTTTTTCATCCTCCTCAGCATGTTACCCTGAACGCCAAATATTATGGCATTGATGGCAGCCAGTGAGTATAGCGGAGATGTGACACCTGAAACATACAGTTACATGAATGTGACTCAAATAATACTGACACAACAGCTATACGTGTAGATTAAAACAGAAAGATAGGAGGCAACTCCAAAAGTATTAGAACATGGGATAACTCTGAGATGGGATAACTCTGAGATGAATTATGAGAGGTAAGCATGATTGATTGGGTATTTACTCTGCTAAAGCGATACAGCAGTGAATAGCATAGCAGCATAGCAAACTATTCCCTGTATTCCAAATCAGCTAGTATCAAGTCATTTATCCCACACTACGTGGTCAGTCTGGTCTACAAGCTATTTCCTCTCAGTATTGGATTATGGGAACAGAGTCTAACCTTTGTATAGTCCCTTCGCACTCTCGTTCCTCACAATGGAAGTGAAACAGTCAAGTGTATTCTTGTAGATAGAATTGGAGCTCTGCATTCGAACCTGAAGTATTTCATTATAGTCATACAACATAATTATATACAATGCATGTGTATGTGTAATATATATATTGTGTTTGAATACAAATATCATTTTATAGTGAAGCATGTAGTTTGGTCATATGTGACGAGCCAGCATGCCTGACATAAAATAGCACATCTACTCACCAGGGCTGGAGGAGGTAATTATAAAGTTAGTACCATGCCCTGTATTCCATGTCAGGAAATGTGGGTGTGCTATAATTATGGGTCAAGTAAATGATGCTAACTTTGGAATTATCTCCTCTAGTATTGGTTTGCAGCTTTTGTATTGATTGGGCTATAAGGTGGTTGTCCTCGTTCAGTACTCAGTATATTATATACAGTATAACTCACATGAAGGGAGGAGATGCTCATAATTACACTTACCTTGAGTGTGTCAAAGGGATGGCCGACAAGCACTCCGGCAGCACCTGCAGTATAACATAACAAGAAAACGTTATTATCACACCATGTATACCTACGTGTATATATTCAGTGTCAGCAGGTGATATTACACCATGTATACCTACGTGTATATATTCAGTGTCAGCAGGTGATATTACACCATGTATACCTACGTGTATATATTCAGTGTCAGTAGGTGATATTACACCATGTATACCTATACATTCAGTGACTGACCATAACATCTATGGTACCTAGCAAGTCAACCAACCTCCGAAGCAGCCGGCTGCAAAGTCTATGCTACCCATTAGTAGTCGTCCCGAGGAGACCGCTGACCAATCCAATGAAAGCCTTGTCCAGTATGTAATGGGATTCTGGGCAGGGAAGTAGCCTGGAGTCAATTAGCAGCTACAATCACACAGAGGGATAGGTATTAGTGGTGTTTACATGATGACATAATTATACTATATTAATCTATATGTGTACATGTTGTATTTATATAGGCTACCACAGTAGCAGAGAGACAGTGCTACAGCAGGGTGCTACAGTACAGTGTATGTTCTATAACTGATTGTATGTACTAGGCCCAAGTAGTGTTATACTGTTATTACTTATTAGTAATTAGCATGTATAAATAACAAATATTATGAAGCATTTGCTAGCTAGTACAGAATTAGAATCTAAGTTAGCAGTTAGTAAAAGTAATATTATAAATAATGTAATGAAAATACATTCTATTTGAACAGTTGCCAAGAATTAATAAGTTGTTGCTGAACTATTGTACATAAGTGCAGTTCAATAATTTCTTAACTGAGGAGTATTAAACTGCATAAACAATACAAACATTCACAATGATAAGTATAATAATAGCACAATGAGATTACATAATAGCTACATAAGAATAGTATTATATTCTGAGTATTAGATAAATACAAGTACATTGTAGATAATATTCACTAACCCAAGTTATCCAGATAATACAGGAATTTGTAAACAGCATTCATGAATTGAAGTTTATGATTTAAAATAAATTCACCAGTTGTAATGGAAATCACAAACCACTGATGGGTTAGCAGTGAGGAAGCAATATTATTATGAGGTTAAAATATTAATTATAGTAGTTGTAATTATATCTATTATATATATTATACATGTATAGATACTAAACTTGGATAAATGCTGAAATGCTCACTAATAGTGCAGTCGCATGTCTATGATGCCTATCTACTCCTATATAGACACATTACATTCCTATGTCTATGGTACCTATCTACCCCCCTACATACACACATTATGTAGACTGTATCTCTCTGACCTCCATCCATGACAGCTGTGTCCTGGTCAGATGTCTATGGGCAGAGTGTTAAACATTACATCTCTGAAATATATAACTAAATAAGCACAACGTAACCCACTACAAAATATAATATGCAAACAATTCCACAAACTAAGCAGAGTGTCAAAATATCTAAACTTGATAATTTTTATAAATTTCTCCTATGTGTTGTTCAGGTGACCATATTATACAAATTCACCCAAATTATTGGCACCATGTTACTACTTTTATAATTATATACAGTATCTGTAAATAATTTAAAACTTGAGAAAAACAATCAGATTATACTGCATATCAGGCTTGCCAAGTTCGACTGGTGAAAATCAGGGAGATTCAGTATTTGGGTGGGGGGTGTCCATTTTGGGTGGGGTGGGGTACCAAAATTTGAGTTGAAAATCAGGGAGTCTCCTGCGGAATCAGGGAGACTTGGTAAGCCTGCTGCATATATTATCTTGTAGCCAATAAATTTTGGAGTTTATTTTGTAATGAAAAGTGGAAGTGCATTATGTGCTGCTGCCAACACCAACTAGCCAATAAGATTTTTGATTACAAATACCCCAACTAAATGTTATATTTTAGTAAGTTTACAGAGAGAGAGAGAGAAGATAATCACTATATTATAATATTTTGTGTTAGTGCAACCATTTCACTAAGCTGCATATCTTTAAGTGAAGTACTAGAGTCTTCTACACATAGCCTATTGCTGAGCAGGCTTTCAAACACACCCCACACATCTACATAGCAATCATCATAAATCAAGTATTAAGTTTAATATGGAGAGGTGTGATAAAAAAAGCTCTAGTTAATCGATCACATTACATTGACCTGTAGGGTGCATAGGCTAGTTAAAGCTGTTGGTCTGCCATATCCTAGTAAAACATTTGTTTGAGGAAATATTAGACTGGGAATCAATCAGTCCATTAGCTCAACAGGAACCATTTTCCAATTCTTGGGCCAACAGTCAATGTATTATTTTCCTATATGTATTATTTATTCCTATAGCTATAGCTTTTCAACAGTTTCTACTCAATGAGATATTTCCAAATTCAACTGTGTAATAAAGCTACTATTTTTAGAACTAATGGAATTTAGGCTACGTGTTGTTTGTGAACTACAGGCTGTTGTTGGTGAATTGCAATGCACAAGCAGACTACTTGAATATTATGCAATATAAAACTATGCAGGCTACTCTAACTATAATCTACATAGTAGTTATTAGTTATCATTGTAACAATAACAATTCAAATCTAACACAACCCCAAGTAGACAATTTTGGACATGAACGATTCGCATTAAATTGTATATAATTATATCTATTGAATTCTCACCAACGAAACTTGTTTCCAGTTTAAATCTGAGAAATGTGTCGTGTTGCAAGGCTCAATGTCTGAAGCTCTTTTTAATAAAAGCGACTTCTGCAATGCACCTACAAATTTGATCACAGGCATTAATCACACCAGAGTTTGATACTATAGGCCTAAAAGTCAATTATTTAGTCTAACTCCTTTACTATAACTATATTCTCCGTGTAGTACAAACATTTTCAATTCTAATAGCAACAAAACCATACATTTTTAAAATACATAATATAATCTACATGTAATACACCTCTATTTTATATTGTATTAATCTAATGTCATGATGTGAAAGAGTTTTAAGACCTTGGATCTCCAGTACAGGAGAAAGGGGAGTGTGGAGGAGAAGTAAAGAAGAGAATACAAGCTGGCTGGTGTAGGTGAAAGAAAGCATCAGGCATATTATGCGATAAGAAGCTCTCGGCCAAGCTAAAGGGAAAAATATACAACACAGCAGTCCGACCAGCAATACTATATGGTATGGAGACTGTGGCTTTGACTAAGAGGCAGGAGGCTGAGTTAGAGATGGCGGAAATAAGTATGGTTAGGCTTGTATTAGGGTCATAAGGCTTGATAGGATTAGGAATGAGTACATTAGGCGTACAGCGAAGGTAGTACAACTGGAAAGCAAAGTCAGAGAGAGCAGATTGAGACGGTATGGACATGTGCTGTGAAAAGATGGAAATTATCTGTGGAAGAGAGTAATAGACATGGAACTACCGGGAGCAAGAAGAAGGGGAAGACCTAAGAGAAGATTTCTTGATGTGGTAAGAGAAGATATGACAACAGTAGTGTGTGACAAGGGTGCTAATAACAGAACGAAGTGGGGGAGAATCATCCGTGGTGGCGACCCTTAACAGGAAAAGCCAAAAGAGAGAGAAGAAAAGAAGAAGAATCTAATGTAATGATGGTCAATTTCTCACTATAGTACATTTCATGATTATTTCACAATGCTACGTAGGCCTACATCATCTCATCACTAGGCCTACTTAGGCTTATGGCGATTGTAATTATAAGCCCACAATACTTTAAAACTGCGCTAATGAATTTGCAAATTACAATTTCAGAAATTGTAATATTAATTGTAATTTACATGTAACATTAGACTATTATTATTGATAATATATAAATAAATCCCAATTATTACTAAATTATATTTTTGTTACATTATCATTATGATTATTTATAAATTTATATTGCAAACTCAAATTATTTGAATTGTTGCTTGATATAAATATTTTTGTACAATACCAATACAATACTAATAGTCTAATACGTGGTTAAGTAGATCATCCATGGTGATGGTAGCAATCATCTTGGACAACCATAAGATAATATTATTAGGATAATTCAACTACCTTAAAGTCAATAAAGAAAATTCAACATTGAGATACATTTAATGGTTTACCTATTTCCATTTACATTTTCTAATTTGGATTTTATTTTTTCATTTTTGATTTAATTATCATTATTTATAATAATAATTGTTTATACTTAGCCTAATTTTTTTTCCATTATATTTATTATTTTATAATTATTTTTAATTTTTTTATTAATTTTACTTTATTTTATGAGCCATCAACAATCCCCATTTCTATGCCAAAATGAGGAACATAATAGAAAAAACAGCATTAAATCATTGTAGTAAACGCGGATAGTCAAACGACTACTAATCTACAGGTGATGAGATGAATGATTCGGGAGCAGAGCAGAGTGGAGTGTTGTTATTGGCATTGTGCCACCATGGAACGACTTATTAGACCGAGTTTACAGAACTTGCTCTTTACAGCGGAACGCATTTTTCGTAATATAAGGGCCCTTGAGCTTACTCGTGTGTGGTTTGTTAGAGCCAACGCTATAGTGCTACTTCCGAGTCTGGAAAATAAAGGGTATAAAGACATGGTCATCCCATTCTATTGCTATTCATATAAATATACCGTGAATACAGTGTAGATAGTAAACTTACAGTAATTGAAGAGGAGGAAACTGTAGCCCATTCATCCATATCGGTAAATGAGGAAGGCTTCCCCAAAAAGCTTGATATTTTTTAATTTAAAGACAAGTAGAAAGGCAAGGGGAGAAATAGAAAACTAATGTAATGTTAATGTATGTTGTTTATTCATTGTCACTATGACCATCACTATGAGTAGGCCTATACGTATGACTATCCCGTGTGTGTCAGTCAGTGTGAGTGTGTAGACTGTGATCAAGTTGTCATCTCACCGCCACTCTCACTGCGCCTGTTATCAGCTAGGGACTTGGCTGACTCAACTGTTACTGTAAATGTTAATATACATTGCAATCTCAATATGATTTAACCCAGAGTTGCAGTTAGTTGTATATATCTGTATATCATATACAATGCATATAGCAATTTAATAGGAATAGCCTAATAGGCCTATGTATGTGTGAGAAAATTTAAAAAAAAAATCGTTACATGATCATACATGTATAGGCTACATTATACTCCTGCTATTATAAATTTGAAAGTTTGCAAATAAAAAGAGCACAATTGCTAACATATTCTATTGTACTTTAATTATTAATGATACGTAGGCCAGGCCTACTATGAACAGTGAGCTACCCCTGTGCTAATGTTGTTGTTCCGTTGTTAGACTTTCAAGGGAGAATAGATGAAGGACCCATGCCAAGCTCATGCATGTGATATACAAAAATGTCTACAGGGTAATATATTATCTTGTCTTAGACTGCTTCATGCCTCTCAATCTCCCAATCCACTCATTATATCACCTGCATTAGATAGTTTGGGTGCAGCACTACTAGAATCTTTGTAAGCCATTGAAATATAAAGTGTTGAACCTCTGCTAGCAGTAGCCTATAAACTTGTGATTAATAGTTTAGGACCTAATTTTTTAACTAATATGGGCACACTTTGGGGGAGGGGATATGATATGTAGGCCTACTACCTAACTAACTACCTATTTCTTACATGCATCTGGCTAGCTAACTGCCTATCTCTTCCATGGCTAGCTCACTATCAATTAGCTGGCTTAGCTTTGTTGTCCTTTCTGCTGCAATGCTTCCCCAACCATTAGGAAACCATAGTGGAACTAAATGGAAGTGTTTAATATTTGTGCCCGTACTTATTTTTATATAGTATAATCGTATTTCAATAGTATCAATGACACTAGCGATTTACTGAACTATGTGAACTTAACTTTTTGTGGGTCTGCAAACAATTTCTTTCTCTATTCTATGTATTTAAATGTTTGTATTGCAGCCAATAATTACCAGGAAGAGAAGTGTAGGAAGGTCCTAGAATACATGTACGTCTGCTGCTTAAAACACTCGACCAAATCTAACGCTTGTCTTGGGATCAAAATTCCCAAAGATTTCACAATTTCTTCTAAGAGTACAAGTAGTTAAACACTAACAGAACCTTTAGTTAGGTGAGTGTGACTGTGTATTCCAGTAGGCGCAAGTATCGTGTTTTATTTCTAAACAAATCTCTAAGTGTACAGGTGTTGATCTCCTGCTAAACACTTGGATTCAACATAAATATTAGCAAGGAACAATGTGGAGTATAGTATCATGAAGTTGCTTTGTATGGCATTGTGTGAGAGTATCCGGTAGCATCTGTAGAGTGTAGACTAACATATCATGAGTTGAATACAAAGGAACTGGACATAGAACATATTTTCTCGACCAATGGTCATCTGTTCTATTAGTGGAATGCAGTCCCCGAAGAGTGGCTCTAATCACCCCAAACCTTGGATGGAGGAGACAAAGAAAGTAAGCGTCTCTGATCTGGAGGAGATTCTGTGTGATGGAGGGCCCATGCAGCTACCCAGCCGAGCCATGGATGAGGTGTATCCTGGGATATATATCGGCGAGCAGTAAGTTCATAAGTTATGCTGTGTATATTGTAGCAGGGTGGAACAGGTTCTCCTAAGCTGTGTTTAGTATTACCAAAGGATTTTTGAAGATTTGAAGATTTTATTTTTTAACTAGATTCAATTGACCCCAGCCCCAACAGAGCAACGCCATCAATTCAACAGCTTAATATAATGGCAGTGCTATGTTGCTAAGTAACTAACCAATTAATTTACACAACATTGTGTCATGAAAACTGGGGAGTAGGCTATCATTAGGTACACCATAATTGTATCTCTTTATAAACACTTATATCTGACTTATAGCAGGCCTTTTATAACTCTGACTCTTCAACATATAATTATGTTTAGGGTAGTTGAAGTAGGGATGTGTTAAGTGCATCATCATAGATAATAACATTGATTATGATAGCAATGTTGGTAAAGTGTGTATAACTTTATAATATTGCCGTGGCTAAAGAATGAAGTATACACACCCCAGTTACATATTCTCTTGTGCAAGTAATAGGATATCCATTTAGTTTTATTATTGTGGTGGAGTACGTATATATAGACATCGTGAACTTGTATTTTAGCGGTGCAGCAGCAAATGTCCTTGCTCTCAAGGAGTGTGGATTTACTCATGTACTAAATGCCGCTCAGGGGAAGACAAAGTATCACTCTGACACCAACCATGCCATGTATGACAAAGTTGGTATCAAGTTCATGGGTTAGTATTAGTACTGCAGTTTGTGTAATACAAGCTGGGTTAGTATTAGTACTGCAGTTTGTGTAATACAAGCTGGGTTAGTATTAGTACTACAGTTTGTGTGATACAAGCTGGGTTAGTATTAGTACTGCAGTTTGTGTATTACAAGCTGGGTTAGTATTAGTACTACAGTTTGTGTATTACAAGCTGGGTTAGTATTAGTACTGCAGTTTGTGTATTACAAGCTGGGTTAGTATTAGTACTACAGTTTGTGTATTACAAGCTGGGTTAGTATTAGTACTGCAGTTTGTGTATTACAAGCTGGGTTAGTATTAGTACTACAGTCTGTGTAATACAAGCTGGGTTAGTATTAGTACTGCAGTTTGTGTAATACGAGCTGGGTTAGTACTACAGTCTGTGTAATACAAGCTGGGTTAGTATTAGTACTACAGTTTGTGTAATACAAGCTGGGTTAGTATTAGTACTACAGTGTGTGTAATACAAGCTGGGTTAGTATTAGTACTGCAGTCTGTGTAATACAAGCTGGGTTAGTATTAGTACTGCAGTTTGTGTAATACGAGGGTCCTTACTGCTACTTTGGTCAAATGTAAAGCATAAACATGCCACAAGCCGTTTAGATCTCTCACACAGCATTGACCTCTTTGTGCTGCCTTATATGTCAAATGGCATATTATAAAAGATTAAAAAGTAAGATTAATTCTAGATTAATCTTTTTCATCAATTCATGATTACTCAGATTAGATATTGGCAGCATGGCGTTACTAGTCAGTACTATCATGTCCTATATGAGATGTTCCTTGATTGGACTGTTACATCAGCACAACACCGACTTTGGAGTTGTGGCTCTTATCACAGGATTCAGTTTCAGTGTGTTTAGTCTTACTTTCTGTTTATTCAGGTGTTGAAGCTGACGATAAAGCTATGTTTAACTTAATGCCCCTCTTCGAGAAAACCTCTAAATATATACACACGGCAGTTAAATCTGGTAGGTACTAGATTATGTAGGCTATGTACACTGTAGGTATGGAGATTTTCAAGCTATTATCATTGAGAAATGTTGGTAACAAAATATTAAATAGTAATATGTTGTATTGTATGGATACAGCTTTACCATTGTATTCTGCTGGTGAGTATAACATATGAACTGTATGATAATCACACTGTGTAGAGTGGCTGGTTGGTTTATAGTTCGCAATCAATTGGTTAAAATAGTTGGTCAGTTCTGCATGGTGAGTGTGGGTGTATTAGTTCTATATTCTAGGTGTTGTCTCACACTAACATGAATCTAGACATACTATACATACTATTACATACATTACATGCATTACAAGTATATAGATAACGAATAGGTAGATAGATAGATTAGATAGTAAGGTGAGTGAGACTATATTCCTACAATTGAATAGGTTATACTTTGGTCTTCTTATATCTTGTTACACTGTTATCTAATAGCTGTATGAACTTGTCTAATGACAGGTGGTAAGATACTTGTGCACTGTAAGGTGGGAGCAAGTAGATCAGCTACTCTAGTTCTGGCCTATCTGATGATGAAGGAGGGGAAATCTGTCACAGATGCCACCCGTATAGTAAGGTATGTTTTCATTATGGTCATAAGGCTAAGCATCTGACGATACAAATGAGGAAATCCTATCCCCATTTTTGCTAGGATTGGTGAATATTTTGTGGGAGTTGTTTTTCCTTTATATGTATCCGTAATGGGAGGACAACTCCTACTAAATATGGCAAATCTGTATCATATCTACATGGGTAACATGTATATAACAGAATCAACTTTAATGCATTCATGTTTATGTAGCTGCACTATTGTTAGATTAGATTAATAATCTAGTGTTTGATAATAAAGAGCTTATGTTATACATGTACACAATATATTTATAGTATTATGTATGTGTAGCTTGTTTTGACAGTAATATTTACACTCTGTGGTGTATACAGGGCTAAGAGAGAGATAGCACCTAACAATGGGTTTCTTAGACAGCTGTGTAACTTACAAGAACAGATAGAGAGCGGTGAACTGGAGAAAGGTAGAAGATGCATACTCTCTTAAATGGCACACATTGTTAGGCACCACAGTATAATGTGGCCTGTGCACCAGGCCCAATTGTCCAGGCCATCATTGATTGATGACCAATTTAGTTAGTTGGGCCTGTAGTTTTCAGACTGTAGAATGTTTGGATCTGGTAGGAGTGTAATAGTACTACCTGCTGGTTGTATAAAGTGTTCCAGTTGTATACCTATTAATACTCAGTATTTATTTGAAGATAACACTATACTATACAAACCTGTATCTGTCACTTAGTAATTTATTGTGTCCTATGTTACAATCCTATCTTTTGTAGTTATTTATTAAATGGGCAGGTTGTAGACTGTCCTGTTTACTTTGGAATACCTCAGTAAACAGATTAGTGTAATGATAAATACACTATTGCAGGACCAATTACTAGCACCATTACTGACAGTACTACACTATGCACAGTATATTTATGCTATAGAACAGTTATCGTGTTGACTTCCCTTTGCTTGCTGTCCACAGGTTTACCTAAGATTTGTCAGATAGAATGTTAATATTATACATATATAACATAATTATTACACAATATAACAGCGTGTACTATATGGGCATTGGTAATGCCGTCCCCATCTGCCAAACATGTTTTTGAATGACTGCTCACTTGCTCACTCACTCAATGTATTTATACTTTTGAGTTTCCACATCTTTGTGTGGTACTCTGACCTAGTAGTAAAGTAATGTTCCTGTTTTTGGTTTGTATGTGCAATTTGTTGACCAAGTTTTATTTACTTTAATTAATTATTGTACTCCTGGCACCAGTAGAAACTACTTGGACTAAGAATCATGTACTAGCTGTATATAAGAGTTCATACTTGACACATTTGTGGTATTTCTATTTCTTTATTGCATACAGAGAAATGGTGAAATAAACATCATTGTAATCTATACATAGTCTTATATTTACATATACATGTAGGCCTACATGTCAATCGAAATTTGAATATAGAAAAATAAATGCATTTCAATGAAATAGACTACATAACATTATAAAGTAGTGAGAAATCTTTCTATCTCAGATGACTGAGTACTCCTGTAAGGCACTGTCTATAACAAATCAACAGTGCGAAATGACAAAATGCAAAATGAAGCGTGGGAGTGAACAGATGTAACATCACATATCCCTCCTATTTAGTATACAACTGGTGACAGCTGAGTCTCTCTATAATAAGGGGACTATTCTATATGTCTTGTTAGATCCATCTAAGTAGGTAGTAGTTAGTAACTTCAACGCCGACTTGTGCCTCCAAATCCTAAACGATATTTAACACTCAAGTTATTTATATATTACACAGAATGCTGTACTGTATCTGCTAGCCCCCGCAAAAACACAGTACTAACACATGTGTGAGAATACTCACTGTTTCAAAGCAGGACAAGATTTTCATTAACCTACCAGAAGTCTTCCTAGTTCCACCACTGGATGATGAAGTTGGTCGGAAAGAACTGGATCCACTGGAGAAGGAATTTCTGTTAGATCCTCCACTGAACCAACTATTGCCCCACCCACCACTGTTGTGTGACCGGGATCCCCACCCAGAGCCCCAACCGGAGCCCCATCCCGACCCCCCACTGGAGCCCCATCCTGACCCCCAACCGGAGCCCCATCCTCCACCATAAGGCTACAAACATAATTTACACACACTATAAGTATTCACATTGACTAGTAGCAGTGCTGACTAGTAATCTAAATTATAATACGTTACACACAGTTACACTAACACTAACTACTGCAGTGTATATCACTAAAGCACTTAAGCCTTTGCATCCTACAATGTTATACTTACCCGTTGGTGGTGGTGGTAGTGGTGCCCTCTATTTCTATTACTACCAAACAAGTATCCAGCTATTCCACCCAGTGTGGCTCCACTCCAGAACCCTGGTCCTGATTGGCTGCCCGTGTTTGTATTGGTTTCTGTCCTGGTCTGTGATTGGGCATAACTATGACTTGAGGGTTGTGGTGGTGCTTGGCCAGTAGAGTAAGTTTTCTGATTACCAGAGCCTAAAGCAAGTATTATGATGCATACAGATACTTATACGGAGTGAATTAGACATAGTCTACAAAAATTGATGTCAAAACAGCTGAGGGAATATTCTTAGCAAGAACTGATCCCTTATCATTATAACTATTGAAAATACAAGCACTGCTAGTGACCTCAAGAAGTGTCAAGGGACCAAGAACAAGGATGGAAAAGTGGACACATTTTGTCATTGGAACACAATTGACCAATAAAGTATGTACTGGAGGCAGATTTACCTGGAAGGACATCGTCAGCCCATCCATAAGCCGGTGGAGGTTCAGGTGCAGATGGTTCAGTACCTGGGTAAGCAGGAGGGAGGATGTCTGGGTACAGCCTGTAATAATACATATAAAGGTCTATGGACGCTAACAATGGTAAGCATATATAGACGCAATCAATGCTAGGGATTCTATGCAGTGACACAAGTCAATATAATAGTAGTAGCTGGTGTAGCGATCTATAATGTATATTTAGATAATAGCGAAAATTCAACTATTTAACTGTCATATCACTTTCATACACTACAATATATGTAGTATCTTTGGGATCTTATATTCTTATTTATACATTATTATACACGTAGGTACGCTGTATACCGTACCGTGCAGTACATCACATTTGTGTAGTATATACAGCAACATCACAAGTATATGATAGTATACCAGCATATTACGTTGCATTTAAGTATGCTTATGTATATCTAATATTGAATATGACCATTCCCCTACGTTATTACTCCGATACTGCTACAGTATCACTGTATATCACAACCTAAGGTAGAAGGTAGAGAACCGATCACATCATTTACTGTATCTGCTACATGCATGTACATGTACATGTGTACCACACTACTATATCTACTATATTATATACACCACACATTATAATGTACTACTAACTAACCTATTTCCTCTGGGGGTTGAGCCTGAGCTCCCACTGTCTGAAGGTGCACTTCTCGTGGCCGAGGGAGCTAGTACTTTACAATAGACCAGATATATCACACCTCCAATGCACAAGAGTACAAAGTATGGAGACACACTGCTACTGCCATGGTAGTTTCTACAACAAATAGTCTTATAGAGTACTCAGGTATACAATAAAAGGGGTAGACATTTGCATGTAGCTTTATAATAGTGGTGTGATGGAACCAACATACTTAATTAACATGCAGTAAGCTTTACATAACAACTTGTATGGCTATCTCCCACTCACTTTGAACTGAAGCTATTGTAACCATGATGATTGGAGTTATGTCCTCCATTTCCTGAGTATTCCAGTTTGTATTCCAACTGCAATTTATCAAAAATAATTATCACCATGAGTTATATTAAATTATTGCAATGTGACTACTGAATAGCCTGTGAATAATCTAGCTTAGAGCTTCAAGTTAGTATTGTCATTTTTAAACTCAATCAATAAGTTGAAAGTTGATATTGCTACATTGGGTCACTGCAGACTGAACTTGTAGTATACTAAGAATTACTCTGACAATAATACATACGCATAGAATCATATACATGTACATACATATATATAAGTATAATAGTGGAGAATGTGTCAGAACCATCAACTATTCAATTGCATACATCATACACAGCATACAGAACATGTCAGGGTTAAACTATACACTGTATAATGCGAGCGTTCACTGGTTAAACTAAGGAACCCCTACAAATAACTCAACACTGATAAGAATAAAGAGAGACTCACTCCACAAGAACCTCTCAAGATGTTGGGATCTTCTGGGTAGTCATATCCCTCACACTGCACATTTATCTGACCAAACTTAACCTCTGGAGCCAGCTCAGCTACACACTCCCACTGTAACAACACACTATGTATATATACAGTCTACCCTTCTTGAGTCGAATCTCTAGTGGCTTCAGCTAGAGATCATTAGAAGAGGTCAAGGGCAGAAAATGCAAATATAGCGGAATAACCAAGCATGCAGAAATCGTTACCTGAATATCATAGCCATCATGACCTCTGTTATAACACTGAACAGTGGAAGGGACGTAATGACTAAGTGATGAACTTCCTTTGTACATTGATTGAGGAACAGGGCTAGATCGTCTGCCAGTAGTCATTCTGCCTGCATGCAATGTGAGTACATCTATATTCTTGAGAGGTACCTTTTCCTCTACAAATATTATATATTAAGTATAACCAGAAGCCAACTGTAAAAATTATTAGTTAAAAGTTCCACTCAGTAAGTTGTTTACGTTCTACAGTTTCAATAGTAGTAATACAGGCATTATTGTAAACACAATGCATTAGCGGTTGAATATACCTGAACAATTGCAGATATATAGTCGGATCATATCCCCAGTGTTCGAAGTGTGGTTATACAGAAGTATACGGTGTGTACCCACCTCAATTTTAGTGGTTACACGGCCAGCAGGCGTGTACCCTCATTTTAATAGCTAGTTTTCTCCACACAGTTACTGTGGACCTGATCGCGTAGTGGTAGAGTTCAATCCCCACCAGAGCACAACTTTTTTCCACTTTAGTAATTCACTAATTTCTTAGCTACCATTAGATTAGCTATACAATACTAATCTGTAAGATTGCATGTGCCGTGCCGTGCCTCAAATTTTCCACTTCGAACACTGCATATCCCCAATTTGTTAAACCACAATCCACATCTTTCACAACATATAAAAGCTATTTTTTATATTGATCTACTAGTATATATCCAAGCAATAAAGATATTAAAAGCCTACATGTAAATAAATAATTATTGTCACAATACATATAGATTCTGGTCACTTACTGTTACTTCCCCAGGAGTGAGTTGGTATAACCAGCAGTAGTAATGATATGAGAATGATGCAAGCCAGAAAGGACTTTCCGGCACCCATACTTTGAGAGGAAGCCAGCGTAATTCACAGAGATTCTAGATGTGTTCTCAGATCCAACGCACAGGACAAAGCTGGAAGTTATAATAAAATACCTCAAGCTAGGGCACAGTGTTAACTGGATGATTTTTTCAAGAACAAAGGTCCATAGAAAAATCAAAAGGAATATTCAATCCATCACTTTGATTGTGTAAAAGATGTCCTTATTAGTTACATAACCAAGCAAGGGAATCTATTATATTACCATTAGATGTGTAGCATTGCTTAGATCGCACTCGCAGGCAAGTGGGTACATACCACTTGATCTTGATACATGTATTATTGGATTATAATTATTATATTAATGCAAATATTAATTATATTTATTATTAGAATTATATTTAGTTTATAAAAAATTATAATCATAATAATACAAATATTTAATATTAATAAATTAAAATACACTGCCAACAATGCCAACACATAGAAATAGGGCCGTCACAGGACCTGTGCTGAGATCACTACGGCATAAAAATTGAACTTCAATCACATTTAGCAAAAGGTAACACAAATTTTAATGCTACAGTTTTCTCAAATGAGGCACGCCCTAGTGGTTTAACGTGATCTCTAATCTAGTGGTCTAACGTGATCTCTAATCTAGTGGTCTAACGTGATCTCTAATCTAAGTATGCTAAGTAAGTAATAGCAAGGTAATAGCAACTCCTTGGTAATACTTATTATCATAATATTATAACTCAAGTATAGTATGCAAGCATGCAAGTCGACTTACTAGGTATGAAAATGAAGTGAGTGAAAGTAACACCGTATTAGTAGATGCACTGTAGTGCGAGTGTAACCTGTGGACAGTAACTCACAGTAGAGTAGGTAGAAATTGGATGATGACAACCAATAGTCTGGCGACTCTATTCTGTAAGATGGTAATGTAATAATAATAATTGCATTCTTCTTCCTCGAATATAAATGCATGCTCACCTTTTGGACACGTGTTATAGGAGTGTCAGGCTGATGAAATGGAAGGTTGTGCTGATGGCAAACATACCATTAGTCACTTTGCAAATACATGTATAAGCCTCTAAATAATGTCTTAGGTCACAACATTATGAATCACCAGAGAGGATAGTAAACAAAGCCAGCCAATAGCATGCCCGGTATCACTTATACCTACGAGTGTGCATATGATTGGTTTGCGCTAGCGATCCAAGTTTCTTTACAGGCATAACTTTGCAACTAAAGGCCGATTGGTAAATATTTCGTGTTACGGCCATAGAGTGAAACTCGATTACGATACTCACAGTCATAGAGAAGATAACTTCAAAATACATACATACATACATAATTGTGCAATAATCACTACTTTTCCATGCTTCGTATTTTCCTTCGAAGGGAGTTGTTTCACCCTTCGAAGCTCCATTCCAGTCCAATTCCATGCTTCGTATTTTGTTCAACGGTTTTGTGGCAAACGCATTTAAGTTTTCCCGCCTATGACATCATAGTACAATAACCTCGTGAGTTAAAAATAGCTATGCGTTGTCTAATGTGAAATCAACCACAACAAGGAGCGCACAGCCAAACTGACGTCATAACCATAATGTAGTTATCAACAAGCAGTTATTCAAGCGTGAACGCTATTGCGCCAGCCACAGATAGTCTACTACTAACTAGTGCTTGTACATTAGCTTCGAAGGATAGCGCTTCCATCCTACGAAGCAATAAAAATCCCTACGTATTTTCGGAAATACGAAGTCTCACGGTCGAAGGAGCTTGCTCCTACGAAGGTTAGGAAATACGTATTTTGTGCCAATTCCATCCTTCGTATTTTAAATACGAAGCAAAATACGAAGCATGGAAAAGTAGTGATTGTACATGTACATTGTGAATAGTAAGACGAGACGCATTTTATATTTTATTGACTCCTAATACTTCGATGTATGTCCATACATCATCATCAGAGGAGTGATGTATGGACATACATCGAAATATTAGGAGTCAATAAAATATAAAATGCGTCTCGTCTTACTATTCATTATTAAGATACTTGCTCACACTAACATTGTACATTGTGTATCACACTGATGCTCACAACTGAATGGCTTCTGCAATTAATTACCAAGTGGCAAATGTACTGCAAAATTATAAATAATGTGTATTGTTTTGGTGTGCTTCACACTGGATTTGAAGTGACCTCTTGAGAGACATCTGCATTGAAGTTGCTACACATGCACCATTGATTGCTTTGTTATTTGCATGTGCACAAGGAATACCAATTTGCCTATATCAACCTTGCCAATATGTGCCATGGCCTACCCATCCCATGATGTACATACTATTTGTGTTTTGTAATCAGATCCCAGGTTATGGTACTATTCTAAATATTAAGCATACCTAAACTACCAGCATATACATGTAAATATTTACTAAATGCACTGATTTGATTCAGAGCTATAAAACAACACAATTACGCACAAATACAGGTTACAAAACACACAAGAGCTGGTTTTCAAGAAATAAAGTTATGTGATCTTTATTGCCAATAGAAGAAGTATACATAATAGCAACACTAACAGTCTATCACCCATAATACTAGTGAGCAGTAAAAAACCTATCAGACTATGTGCGTGAATTTCCAAGTATAAAGTGTTAGAGATTAGTTGCCTGTTGGTGGCCAGCCAAGCTGCTTCCCACCAATCACGTGCAAGTGAAGGTGGTACACACTCTGACAACCCTCTTTACCATTATTTATCACAACTCTGTATCCTTCAGCCAAACCTTCTTGTTTAGCACACTTATTAGCTACCAGCAGCAGGTGCCCTAGCAACTACAATGTATAATATTACAACATTAGTAGGTCTTATACACATTTACATGTACTAGTACTTAGTGTGCTGTCGCTGTCAAATCAGTGACTTCTAATATGAGGGAGGTGTAAGTTAACATTAGGTTCAGGAACAGCATAACTATATTATAATGAAATGTGTACATACAATGTATATAAATAATATGTACATATACCTAATAAAATAGGTATTTGATCTAACTGTCGACTTGGTCCTGAATCTACTAGTCAACAACTCTAGTAAAACATTATTTTCAGAGAAACGTTATGAGCTCATACTAATCCAAGTAAGCATACCAGACATGAGCCATTGCATGCATGTAAATTATGTAGGCCTACATGTACATATTATTATACAATGTACAAGTACATGATGTATATTATGCAATACGTACAAAACCATAGCGCACATGTATACGTGTATATAGGCCTATATACTGTATATTACACAAACCTGTTGATCTGAATCCTCTGCATCACTTAGTTGAGCTATAGATTTTTTGGGAACCACTAGAAAATGCACCGGTGCCGTTGGGTTGACATCATGAAAAGCATATGCCTGAATAAATAGTTGAACATAGAAACCATAACTGCCAAGAGAATGTCGTTCTCAGAGATCAGCTACTGGGGACAAACAGTACAATAAACAAATAATGGACATTGCCAGTATTCCCCCAAAATGGAAAGATGATCATTATATTGGGAACTGAGCATCAGACTTGGAAACAATATTTTTACCAAAGAGCAGACCAGCAAATAATGTATGTTTCAGAGAAAACAAGGCCTAACAATTTAATGCCACTGAGGGTAAAGTATACTTAGCAGTTAGGTACTTGGGGTGCGAATGGAAGAATGAGGGAATACAAAGATACATTGTTTGCAAATTACATTTTTATGATTGTCTCAAACACAGATTAATAAAAACCATTCTGTTCTTATCCTTACCAAATCATCTTCATATACTTTCTTAGAAGGAATTTCTCCACGGATTATTTTGCCGAAAAGTGTATCTCCACCTGATGGAGCAGCACTTTGGGCTTTTGCTTGTTCATCTGACATGGCTACATATATACACAGGGTATTGTAATTATACACTCTTATTATACACTCACACTGTATTGTGATGGACAAAGTTGAATTTATCTACGTAATAATTCGCCAGGAATCTCCAGACAGAGTGGAGGCCGTCCCAACTCATACATACAATGTACATGTATGGTGTATACATCTTACACATATAACATACATTTACAACATGAACATATAACACCAATGGAAATAATCATTACAGTACTTTTATAGCATTTTTCAAGTTTAGTTAGTATGATTGGTTTTTGTATCATTTTGTATCAAAAGCTTCACATATCATCGGTATGACAAACAGAATCAGTAATTATCACATCAGAATAAAACCATATAACCCAATGTTAACCATTTATGTACAGCGGAACTTGCTTAATTCGGCTTCGGTTAATAAACTTGGTTAGTTCAAACTAAAAGCCTTGGCCCTTGCTGAGCACTATCTAAATGGCCTCACTTAACTGGAATTTATTATCTGTAATTCAAACTATACGGTTTAGCTGGTTTGCCTTATGCTATACAGTATTGTACGACAACGAGTATTAGTCACGCCTGATCAGCTTACTCTGCCCAGATGCTCTGATTGGTTGTAAGCCGATAATGCACTTAACATGCGCCAATAAGAATTTCTACTCAAGCAGAGAAACCTAACTGATTTGTTTACACTGTTGAGTGTTAACTGTTTCACAGCTAAATGCGGTTTCATAACTGTAATGTCTGAATGACCTTTTACATAGTGTTGTTTATAATTAAAATCACTGAACTATTTTTAGCCTACTTACAGCTGTGTTATGAGTTATCATGTTACCTGTACCTATATTATACTTCAGTTGACAACAAGATAGCAAACAGTAATGTTCTGCTGTTATCGCATTACAATACTGTTGTCCTGTACATGTGGATTGTGATGCATAACTTGTTGCCCATCTGAAGTGTTGTAGTTTTGGGTGTAATAAACATTGATACATTAGTTCTGTCATGTTAAAACTTGTCTTTTCTCAATTGTATTCATAGTTAAAGTAAATGAAAGTTAATGCATACATGCACATTCATGCTACTACATTTATAGTATTATACTATTTGTCAAGTAAGCATCAAGTCATTATACAAGATGAAGGATCACATAATTCAAACTCGGGCAAAAAAATAATTCAAACCAATTATCTTATGGCAGTCCATTGGAATTTGAATGAAGCAAGTTCCACTGCATTCAAATTTTCATTCAGTCGTACGTGTACAGCTTGCCATTAAGATTAGGTGTAATGATCTTTAACATGTATGTAGTAGCTTTACACATCCCATAGGAAGGAGAGAGCACAGGTGCTATACAAGTCAAACAGTCAAGTGGGAATGTGATAGAGTCAGAGTGAGCTCATGCTTTTGTACCATAGAATTACCTAGAGACAAAGATACAATGTAATTAAATGGTTTGTACCATAGAATTTAGGCCTACTAATTTAGTATTTTATAATAATAATACTAAACTGTATTCTATAATCATAATGCTAAGCTCTATGGCTTTTTGTACAATGATAATATACATATATATTTTATTAAATTTAGTATTAGACTACTATCCATCTAACAAAGTTCTCAATATAGCAATGCTACAGAGCTTGATACAATTAAATTATTACTAATATTATACTATCATTTTATTGTTTCATAACTAATAGTAATAGTTTCATGCTATGCAATCTTCAGATGAATGGTGATAACATATATATAATTATATGCATATGCATATTATTAAACTGTCGTTTAACAGTTATAATATGCAATATTGTGCACATAATCATGTAGTGTATGTTGTCATTGTTATAAAGTTGAGTTGTACGTTGTGTTCAGTTTACTTTAGCGTTTTAATATTACTCGACTTATTTTATATCCATAGCTGACATCACTTCACTAGACTAGTTACAAAAGGTACGACATGAAGTTCTATATCATCATATATAAAAAGACGAAACGGTCCGCGGTCTGCCGTCCTCCAATCAGATTCGGGGTCGAAAATCGGGACAACTCATATATGTTGCAATGCTGCCGGTCAGGATCTCGGCTCCGGGTGGTGCTAGGACCTCGGGACCGGGTCTCCTTGCATCGCTGCCGGGGCGGGTCCCTAGCCTTAGGACCTCGGCCCCGACCCAAAGGTGGGGTGGGTACACAACCCACCCCACACGCCAAATAAGTTTTGGATCTTGGGCTATGCAGACGGCGAAGACCCTCCCGGACCCATGATTCATAATATATGTTATAATGCTGTCGGCGAGAATCTCAGTTCTGGGTGGTGGTAGGACCTTGGAACCGGGTCCCCAGGCATCGCTGCCGGGGCGGGTCGGTAGCCTTAGGCCCTCAACCTTGACCAAGGGCGGGTGGGTACATGACCCACCCCACACATTGGTGTTAGAACTCACGCTATTGACTTGGAGTGGTCTTCTTAATGCAAGGGGGCACAACTCCTCATGGAATCATTGTAACATGCCTGTGCCACCAGAGGTCATGTACATGTATGACCACAGTACATGAACACAAGCCATCATTTGATCCGAGCGAAGCGAGCAAATTTTGCAGTGAAGCTTGCGTCGCAGACCAAGCACGAAGTGCTTGTAATACAAATTGCTAGTCATTTTATCACCATTCATCTGAAGATTGCATAGCATGAAACTATTAGTTATGAAACAATAAAATAATAGTATAATATTAGTAATAATTTAATTGTATATATTAATATTTAATATTATTTTATTATCATAATCATTAGATTATCATTGGTTTGTACAGCACAAAATTAAAAATAACTAAGAAGTTGAAAGGCTAAGGTTTTAATTAATATGCGGGTGATGCGTGGCGCTGCCTCAATAATGACATAACAAAAGATACTAAGGCACTGAAAGACGAACCTAAATCAGATTTCGCTTCATTATATTGCATTTTAAGAACGATTTGGGAGAGTCATTTTGTTTCCGGCGCAAAAATTTGCATCAAAATAATAACAAAATAATGACTGTTATGCTACATTTGGGTTACGTAATACCACAATAGGTGGTAGATTTAACAATTTATGCAAATACAAACCAATGCCTCTGTCGAATAGGATTTTTGTCAATAGCATTCGTCCGCCCAAACCGTTTGCGACTCAATTGGTACTCTTGGGCACATAGCTAATAGCTAACCTTTCCTTTCGACCTTTCCTTTGGCTATATTAATATTAATATTTGTTTTTAATTTTAATTTATTAATTATTATTATAAAATATTATGATTATTATATAATAATAATTACTGTTTCTTATTTTTATATTATTTTTTATATGTCATGTATCATGTCATGAAATTTCTCTCATGCTTTTAGATATTTGATTGACTCTCTAGTCACAGTTCAAAGTGAAAGTAATAGATGTTATTATTCTACTTGCTGAATCCACTAGCACACAAGTGACCTGTACAGATGGGCAATACCAACCAAGGTAAACTCATTTTGCTTTCTCATGGCATCTTATAATATAATATATTGATAGTTCAGTAACACAGAGATAGATTACATGGTTGTCTATTAATTGTAGTAAATTGAGATAGGCTAGAACATGGTACATTATGTTTATTGTCACGTATTTACTATTTTAAGTTCTGCTGTTTTCTTCTTATTGGCAACATGGCGTTGCCTCTTTTCTGATGGTACCTGAACACTGTTGTTAACAATATTTTGTTAGATTTATTCATGTCTGCAGTTATTAAATTAAAGGTAGTTCAGCTAATTCTCCATATGGAGACAGAGCAAGACAGCGTAGGCCATCTAATGCAGAGGCTGTTGGACCTTTAGAGGTGCCCATTGGTTCCAAGAGGTACTATGACAACTCTGTTACTCCACCAAACTCTCAGGCTAAGTTTGGTAAAACACTGTTGGAGGTAAGTAGATACGTGTAGAGTAGTGGTAGAGGTTGAGAAGAGACTAACATTGTGTATTGTGACTAGAACAGTAGAACAGTAGGTAATGCTTCTGAAGGCAACAGTGGTTGTCCCTCAAATCAAGTATATTGTGTGTTATTGTAGATGTTAGATAGGGTTAGTTCTTGCCATATAATTGCATGGGTGTGCTATGCTTGTTCTGAATAACAGAAACAATTAATAACACTTCTTGTGATACTGGAACTAATGACTGACTTATTCTAGACTGTGCTCCAGTCTTTTACTCATTGTTGAGCACTATTAGTAATTGTTTTAGACCAATGCATTACTTGTAAATTACTTCCAGCAATCCGGTCTGAATGCACAACAGGAGTTTCTAAAACAGGTTCGAAATATGAAATTATAAAATATTTCCTTTTCATACTAAATCTTTCAGATTACAGCACAGCCTGCCTGCTTATATATTGATCATTATTGTAGTGTTATACTGCATAAGCTCTGCTTTAGCTGCGTGATCCAAATTACTGTATCCCTGATTGCTTTTATTTCAGTGGACAATGTGTTAGTATTGGTTGTGATTGGCTGGACTTGTTATGCCATGCTACACGTGTGTTAGCTGGGTGTCAAAGATCATTAATATTTGCTGTATAGCTTATGTTCTGTTGATCTGCATGCCTGGGTTTAGGGGTCAGCTTTACTAATTAGAGGGTTTTGCATGTGTGATGCCCTTACCGATGTGGTTAGGGTTAGAAGCAGGTTAATTATTTTTGTACTGTGATGAAATTTTCTACTCTTCTAAGAGAGAACAACTTCTAACCAAATTAGTGGTTTCATTCTCTATATCCCTACCATACAAACTGTGTTATAGAGTTATCTGATATGTAGTTACTGATGTTGCAGTTATTTATACTCCTACTCACATTGTGATTGATGGTTTTAATTCCTTGCTACTGTTATAATGCAAGACATATATCTGAACTATAGTTTCCTCTCTGTATATCGAGAGTACAGTGATGCCTGTGATGGAGAGCATGAGAATGTAAGCTAATCTTATATCTTAGTGAGTATACTGTAGTATGCTGCCGTAGCCAGACTATTGAGTATTCATCTGCTTTTACTAGAGCTTGCATACAGATCCGGCTCTATCCCAGCAGCAACCCATGACAGAGCAACAGTACACCAGGAGATATAGAGCAGGCTCTATATCTATATCCATGGAAATGCCTTCACCTGCACTCCCACCTCCATCTTTGTCGGTGGGTAGCTTTAAATTCCGTCCCTCTAATACAGTCCTTATAGTTAGGGGCCCAGCTAGCCATGACTGCTCAGTACTAATAATGTCTATGGTTACACTGTACCAGAGCCGTTTATTGTGAGAGTTATGGATGCCATGTTCAGCCCATAGAACCAATAAAAATTGCCAATAGAGAGATTTGACCAATGCAATCCTTTGTTACATGTGCCCAATATGGCCTCTTGTTTACTTCCGGTGGCGTAGCTCTCACAATCAATGGCTCTGCACTGTAGCACATAGTATAAGGTTCCCGTCGTTCTCTTGCAGAAGAAAGATAAGATTCCTGCTGTAATCAAGTGGGACAAGGATGGTAAGGAGGTGTATGTGTCTGGGTCATATGACAAGTGGGAGACTAGAATACCACTAGTTAAAAGGTAGGGAAGGCAGTGCCACTTCCCCTTAGTTTACCACCATTAGCCTTCGCTCAGTGGTATTACATCAAGCCCAGTCAAACTTCTATCCAGTAAGCTAACAGTGGATTGCTATTTAATTACTAGATGTAGCGACTGCACTGAGGGATTGGTGCTTACTGCTGAGTAGAGAATGACTGTCTTATCAATCAGCCACTCACTAATGTACAGTGTATATAAGTTGTCCTCTCTCTATGTATATTATAGTAACTGTTACTACTGTATTGTTTTCAGTGAGAAGAATTTCTACACTATAATAGATCTGCCTGAAGGTGAACACGAGTACAAGTTCCTTGTGGACGGCCAGTGGAGGCACAACCCTGATGAGGTACACTCTACCACAGATTGTACATCATATAGTATATTATACTGTGTAATATATAGTACACTCTACCACAGATTGTACATCATATAGTATATTATACTGTGTAATATATAGTATACTCTACCACAGATTGTACATCGTATAGTATATTATACTGTGTAATATATAGTACACTCTACCACAGATTGTACATCGTATAGTATATTATACTGTGTAATATATAGTACACTCTACCATAGATTGTACATTGTATAGTATATTATACTGTGTAATATATAGTACACTCTACCATAGATTGTACATTGTATAGTATATTATACTGTGTAATATATAGTACACTCTACCGTAGATTGTACATCATATAGTATATTATACTGTGTAATATATAGTATACTCTACCATAGATTGTACATTGTATAGTATATTATACTGTGTAATATATAATACACTCTACCATAGATAGTACATCGTATAGTATATTATACTGTGTAATATATAGTACACTCTACCACAGATTGTACATCATATAGTATATTATACTGTGTAATATATAGTACACTCTACCACAGATTGTACATTGTATAGTATATTATTATACTGTGTAATATATAATACACTCTACCATAGGTTGTACAGTACATCGTGTAGTATTTTATACTGTGTAATATACATGTGTAATATACATGTGTAATATACATGTGTAATAGTACATGCATAATATGTATATGTATGTATATTATACACTGCATGATTTTACAATTTTGTTAGGTAATCACATGAAAACAATATAACAAGAAGCAATATAACATAACTGTTAAGATGAGTGTCACAGTAATACATAAGAAATAATGGTAAAAGGAAGACATTGTTCTCTAATTTATTTCACAGCCAACACTGAGGTCCAATAAAGGTTCAATGCACAACACTATGAAAGTTGTAAAAGAAGACTTTGAGATACTGGAAGCTCTAGAGACTGATAAAGATGCTACAAATGAAGTGAGAAAGATGGAAGCCATAATGGGACGGACGTCTAGCAATGTCAACGGTAGCGTTTCATTCTAGCCATTAGTCATACATATATGTTTACTTCATTCTCAGCTATGTAATGTTGTAGATGACTGTCATTGTACATACAATGTATATGTGATCGGAGTTTATGCAAGGGAGTTTACAATTTATCTATTGAGCAGCCAGAGACTTGTTTCTCATCCATGAAAACGCCCTGACTAGGGTTTAAGCCCAAGACCTAGTAAAGTGAACAGAACATATTACCACTAAAACACCACCTTAGCTCTGTTACCTATGCTAGTGAGTAGTAGATGGCTTGTGTGCTGCACCAACTGCATATCAAACACTCCTCTGTGACTACTTTGCTATACATATACACCATGATAATTACGTGTGTATAGCAAGGCGGTGTGTATGTATGTGTATGTATGTACATGTGTGTTATTAGACCTACCAGAGCAAGAGACTTATGGTAGAGAGATACCAGCGCGTACACCTACAGACAGACGCACTGGACCACCCATACTTCCTCCACATCTGCTACAGGTTATTCTAAACAAGGATGTCTCTGACCATGTGAGTCTATCACTTCATATGCACACAGCATGTATAGTATACAGAGTGTGGTGTGCATTGTATACAATGTGTGGTGTGTATTGTATACAGTGTGTGGTGTGTATTGTATACAGTGTGTGGTGTGTATTGTCTACAGTGTGTGGTGTGTATTGTATACAGAGTGTGGTGTGTATTGTCTACAGTGTGTGGTGTGTATTGTATACAGCGTGATGTGTGTAATACACATCACATAGAGTGTACAACATACTATGTTGTACACTCTATGTGATGTGTATTGTATACAGTGTGGTATGTGCATGTATTGTATACTGTGTGATGGGCATTGTACTTTGGTATGTATAATGGCATTGTCTATACAATGCAGTAGGTATCCTGGAGGATCTAAAGTTATCTTCCCCTTGTCATGAATTTTTAACTAGTAGACAACTCCAACATTTACTACATTCTGATAAAATGCTGCAATTCTGTTATTTTAGTTGGAGCCCGGGATGCTACCTGAGCCTAACCATGTGATGTTAAATCATCTGTACGCCCTCTCTATCAAGGTAAACCATATACATATACATATACATGTAATAAACCCTTATATGTACTATAAAAATATAACATAACGTAACGTAGTACGTTAAAGTGATGCAACCCTACACTGTTTGGCCTGCTCTGAATAACCTATCAACTTTATATGGATCACTTATTTACCACAACCTGGGCCAACTATTACCAAAACACTGAACTCAGCTTTCACATTGGTTGGTTTCAATTACTGGGGTAGAAGCTAACATAGTGTTTGTAGTAAGAGTATACACACCAATATATACATAAATACTGCAATACTACGTACATATTCTATAATCTGTGTTACTACTGTAGGATGGTGTTATGGTGCTGAGTGACACAAGCAGATATAAGAAGAAATACGTAACGACTCTACTGTATAAACCAATAGACAGCTAGCTACACTGAGCTAGGTGAAAGGATACAGTATATTTATTATATAGTAAGGTGTATTTACATCTAGATAGTGGTTTATGCATGTAGTGTTATATAAGTACATAGTAGGGTTTAACTAATGTATAACATACAGTTTATTTAATTCAACAGCATCTACTTCCTGGTGGAGGTACAACCAATGTGAGAATCAGTTGCCTAGCAACCAACTAACCCTAGCACCCAAGTCATAGTCTTATAAATACTTACATGTGTACATGCTTGAATCAGAGACTCTGACTTGAGTAATCATTATATTCATTGGTGTTACCAAGGTCATAATATGTTGTAGTAAGACTAGATGTTACTTAGCTTGTAGTGGGTTGAACCAGTGCCTTTATTCAATTCAATAGGTTATATTATATAATATTTATAGATATACATACATGTATATGTATGGAGTCCCCATTCTAATCTACAGTATATAATCATGCTGATATATTATTTTTGTTATCTATTTAATTAGTGTAGTAAGCAAACCTTCTATTATCACTAGTTTCTGAATGTTTATTTTGCACAAATTCATAAATGGATGCATAAAAGATGTTGTTTTTTAAAAGTCTATTTCTTGTGATAAACATGCACATCATTATTTAATCTAAGTAGCTACTGGTGATATAGTATATGAACTAAAAGCTACACTAATCAATCATGAAAATGATAAATCAATGCCCCACACTAATACTTCATAATATCATTATGAACAATATTATACCACTCATTACAAATTGTAGTGCAAATGGTTATTTTCTTTATGTAGTTGTAGTTAGTGTTACTTAGTTCTAGGTCATGTGATGTGCAGACATTCATCACAACTAATGTGTTGTAGCCTATCGACTCTAATTTGAAGTTGTCCTTTCTAAATTGGGAGAAGATAACTTCAAATCAAAATCAAAGCTCTTGTAAGTTATACCAAGTTATACTCCTTGGTTATACATGTATATTATAAAACAATAATATTCATTTTATAATCTGCTTGTAGTAATTAATGTTGATGTTTTGGTTTAGAAGGTGACTGTATGAATATTATTGTGATACAATTTATTTATGCTGACAACTAATTGTTATTTATCTATTACATTTAATAAAACGCTACCTATATTATTATATAATTATACATTTGTATTATAAATCAATGAAAGAATAGCAAGTTGTAGGGAGTTTGAATTATACATAATAAATCCGAATTACATGTAGCTATTTATATAGTGCTTGGTAGAGTGATAGAGTTGGTGGAGTTACCTTATCCCGTAAATATCCTGGCGCTGATCATCCTAACGGGAGATTAATTAAAGTGCTGCATATAAGTAAGTTTATATATTTCTCAAACTTAGACTACTACTCCAATAAGATAATATATAAAATAGGTCTGAAGTTATTATATTTAACATTATTTTATTATGATTTTATCCTGATTTAGGCTACCTGTCAACAACTACAAGATGAGTTTGAGGTTTAAACTATAACTTTACATTACATTGTTAGTATCAATTACTGTATTGTATATATTCATGTAACATTAGTAATAGATGCATCTACCACAGTACCATTGGAAGTGTATCATTGCTATGACTCAGGAGAGGTAGTAAATTACATGTGCAATTCATAATAATTATAATCACCATAATACAAATCCCCTTAACCTGGAGCATACTTACATCACTATATACAATGCTACTAGAAATGAGTGGTGATATTCCTGTCATACTCAATGGATTAGCATGAATACTGCAATATTACAGTCATGTACATGTATATTATGAAGGAAAAGGAATGTACTATACACTTTATAGCTGCTACAATTAATTGTATCAGATAGGTATTTATTATATATAATATGTGTAATACATACCTAATATTGTAATGGATGCCCGATCTAGGACCTTTAGAGGTAGTTCAAAACTCTCGGACTGAGGAACTGCAGACCTCCGTTACATCGGGGGTGGTAGAGACTGTGGAGAGTGGACCCTTGCTATATATAGGTAGTTCAAAACTTGTGGACTGAGTATCTGCAGACTTCTGTTACATAGGGGGTAGTAACTCCTCACTAGCCCCAGCTCTCCATGATAGGCAGCACCATAGGGCTGCATAATTGCAAGGTAAGGTGTAGCCTATGTGGGCGAGAGAAGACAACTCCCTAGTAAGCATCTACATCACCAGAAGGTAGATAGCTCCAAATTACAAAATAACATATACTACATATTTTACAAGTTATTGTAGTATATACAGCGCTGTAACAACTATTTTTGGCTGAGGAGGCAAAAACCCAGGCCGGAGTATCAGCCTGCTCAGGCTGAATCTGAAAACAGCTTAAAATGTTCTCTATCAAACTCCAGTCATATATATGCAGGCCACAAACTGTCTTTCAGACTATAACACTGGCCAGAATTTTGTGATCAGTGTGTACAAAGTTCGATTTTGAGAATTGACACCAACAAATATTCGTTAGACAGATTTCTGGGGTGGCAAATGCCCACCTTGCCCCCCTGGTTGTTACAGCCCTGAGTATATACATGTAGTTATGTAGTAGGGTAGTTATTTTGCTATTGGTGTTTTGCGTGAAGGATTTACCCTCATTAAATATTTTTTCATATTACTGTATGGTTTTTGACACATTTGTAAAAAACAAGGTATCTCTCCACACAAATTAAATAAAAGATCATCTGTGGCTTGGGGTGTCTTGATCAGAAATTTGCCCTAGTGCAGTAAGTCAGTGTATCGTGTGTTGCATCATGGGAAATAACAATACGTTTGGAGCACAATTCTGCAATTACTGAAGTTGATGCTGCATTCATATTTACACAAAACTACATTTGCTAGACAGCAGACTTTGTGACAGGAATCATTTATGCCACTCAGTTTTAACCATTTGAAACATGGGGTGACTTCAAAAGGGAACACAATTCCTAATAACTGGTAGCCTGTTCTGTGTGAGTAGGAGAAGGACGTTTCTTAGTCACAGTTAGCCTACCTACATGTATCTTCCTCTCCACTATCTTTGGTTAGGGCAGGAAAGTCTGATGCTGAACAACATACTATTAACCTTATAGATTCACTATCTAGTCAGTTGGTGACAAATGTATACATCAGGGATGCCCAAATGTGTCCCCAAGGGACACAGTGTCCCTTTGCATAGATTTTGGTGTCCCTTCATCACTTCTCAAATTTTACATGCAAACATGTGTTTTTGTGGCTGAGCAGTGAAAGCAATTGCACAAAAATAATGTGCATCATAATGTTAAAAAATCCCCAAATTCGAAAATCCCAAAGTATTTTTAGCTGACACAGAAGTAGATTTCTGTCAACGAGTTAAAAGCTACAAAAAATTGATGGGCCCTCACACATTGTCTTAACCAATAGTTCACCTGGAATGGGCTAAATGAATATCAAGTAATTTTGAGAGGTCGGCCCTCTTTACATGGGTATAAAAAGTTCACTTGGGATGGTCTAAAACTACTGTTACAAATCTTTTATTCACCAATGATTTTGTTCTGTCATACCTGTTGTTATGTCAACTGTTATGTCATGGCATAATGCCTAACACCTACAATGTAAATTCAAATAGTTACTTGCAGAAGACATGTATAGCAGATGAACTCTCAGCTCTTCAACTTGAACTGAATTTCCTGGTGTATGAAATATTTTGCTAAAGTTTGCCTACTTCTAGGTACGTAAGTGCGCCTACCATAATGCATGCAGTTGTCAAACATTATGAACCATTAATTTTTATTCTGTCTAATTTCGCCAAAGATGCTTGGCACTCTAGTGGAAGTCTCCAACAAGAACAAAACCAAAGAGAATGTCCAATACGAGTATACAGTACATCATACATTATTTGAATTAAAAAATATCTCTGACTCACTTCAGATGGCTTGACTTCTTCTGCAAGTGATTAGGGTTTAGGCTGTGGTAGTTCCTATAAATATTACGTAACCTTGTTCTGTTGTTACTAAATTTCTACAGACGTATACAGGCTCTTTAGTACTCTCATAGCTATTGTATTGTGCTAGACATCACTGGGAACATGGAATTGGTTATCATAATATCTGATTAGTTCCTTGAAACCAATCTACATGTAACTATTTTAGCTTTCACTATCACAGATGTCACTACTGACCAGAATTGAAGGAGGACAAGACTGTAATATTTCAGCGTTAATTCATGGAGAATGTCCCCAAGGATTAAAATGGAACATGAGTATGTGTTTAGTTTGAACCCTTCACAGCCCGTTGCTGTTACATTTTCCATGGTAGTCTAAGTTATCTGTATATAATATTTAGAGTTGGATGCTGTTGGAAAAGAGTGTATTTCAACATAGAGTGGAGGCTTACTGCAACTACGGATAGATTGCCTATGAAATCCATATATTGACAATTAAAGATGAATCCACAGTTCTGTTTTCTGAGAAGTTTTCTCTACTTGGTAATTTCCACTTGCTGTAAGTAATTCATTATCTATTAAATTTGCCTGCTCTACTGGTCACAGGTTATTCACTATATTCTAGTTGGTAGCTTTCTTGAAATATCAGCCTACCTATTATTGGGCAATGATGTTGTAATGGATGCCCGTTTGTCCCTCGACAACCCTTAAGGTCGTAATTTATTTAATATCAGACTATATTGTACTGTGAACGTCTTTATTACATCATATAGACTATAGAGTATAGAGCAATTATAGTAACGGCGTATGTACAGAGAATTATATTGTGATGGTACGCACAGTCGCCTCCTATCACCTGACACTCATTGTTATGTGTGCTTATATGTATATGTCTGCTTGCATTCTTCACTACTTAACTATATACCAATGGACATTTATGTATGGCAATTACTGAGTCTCTTGGTACCTTTTATACCCATGTAAAAAGGCCCGACCTCTCAGAATTCCTTGATATTCATTTTGTACATGAATTGGATAATTATAAGCAACTTTTGTATAACCTGACCTATTTTGGGTCGGCCGTCGGGCTTCCAGTGGCCATGTTGTTGCGCAACTTCCGGACAACCCTACGCCGTCTTTTCCCGACACTACGTCGGGCGGAAGTTCTTATACTATATAAAGGACCATGTTTTATCATTCGTTGTCTCAGTCTTTGCTTGGCGTTCAATAAAGACACATCTATACTTGATACAGAGACTTTCACTTCCTTTTGCCAGGTCATTCGCTTAGCAAACTGCCTACTAGGTCGGATCACTCTCTTTCATAGTATAGTCTACAAGCTAGACTCGGGACCAGATGGGTCGTCTCTGGTAGTACTGGTAGACTACTGAGACCGCTCGATCTTTCATGTAATAAGAAGGCCTAGCACCACTCATAGGCACTTCATTTCTTGGGTCGGCAGTCGTCCAAGGACGGCCGCTCGCAAAACAGAAACCATTATAATATAGTGGAGGATGGTTCCTAGTATGGGTTCTCCATTTCTTAACAGAATTGTGTTAGTCGCCCGGAGCCCGCCGGAAGTAACTGGTCGTCTTCCCCTTTCCTAGAAAAGAGGCCAGAATATTGTTATACAGTGCAGTCATTCTTATACTTTCAAGCAGTAAGGATTATTCAATACACTTATACTTATACTTACATTTATGGAGTTATGATCAGAGCTGGGTCCAAGTCATAGATTTGACTTGACTTGCCAAGTCAAGTCAAGTCACAAGTCGACTTGACTTGGACTTGCCAACTTGCTGACTTGACTTGACTTTGACTTGCACATCAATGTGACTTGACTTGACTTGACTTGGACACATGAATGACTTGTGATTTTGACTTGACTTTGACTTGCACATCAATGTGACTTGACTTGACTTGACTTGGACACAGGAATGACTTGTGATTTTGACTTGGGTTTTGCCAAGTCAATCTGGCAAATAAAAATTTTGTACAGTGTTTAGCCAACATGGAAAAAAGGTCTCAATTGCCTACCTAATTATCATTTTTACTAGATCAGTGCTACTAGCAGCACTCAGAGTATATCAAGGTTAGCTATGAGGATACACAATTCAGGCACTATCTAAGCTGTGTGTACGTGAGACTACACAACGACAATGCATAGTCACAAGTACACACAGTGCAAGTAGTGTAAGTGTAGCATACAATGTAGGTGTGGTGTAAGTAGTGAATACAATGTACAGTGCAATAATTACTAGAGTTAAATTGCAGGACTGACCAGTGGACACTCCTTGCTGTACCATGTGCTGTTTATATGCTATGTAACACTGCATCACCATTACAATATACAGTATGTAATACTATATGACCAGTCTCGACCGTAGTGCCAATAATACTACTTATATAGACTAGTTCTTTACCATGATTGCATCACATACATGTTCATGCCCTGCTACACCTTGGCATAGGTTTTTCATGGATTGGAATGCCTACTAAAAGAAAAAAATGATGTTTTGAAAAATGTAATATTTTTTGAAGTTGTCTTCCACTTGACTTGCATTTCGACTTGACTTGACTTTGACTTGACTTGACTTGTGACTTGCATGACAGCTGACTTGACTTGACTTGACTTGAGGCAGCACTGACTTGACTTCGACTTGACTTGTCTTCAAAATTTCAGAAATTACTTGACTTGACTTGACTTGAGGCAGCACTGACTTGACTTGGACTTGACTTGCCTCCAAAATTTTAGAAATGACTTGACTTGTTGACTTGCAAGTCGACTTGGACCCAACTCTGGTTATGATGTTGTAATAACTAACTAAGGCATAACTACAAGCTTGAGGCGGTTGAGACAAATAAACTGCAGAGGCTAGGTAGCCACTTCTATATTGCTTACTAGTCGTAGGCTCAGACACAACAATGTATATATCTAGGGATTCAGTGATTGTGGGTATTGGATAGAGCGGGCAACAACTTTGCTTTAGGTTCTTGGATTCTATAGCCTGAATTGTAAACAGCAATCTTTTTACTTTTATTTAATAGTTTTCAGCAGCTAAATTTTGACTGATGAACTTCAGGCTATCCATCTGATACATATTGTGGTGAAACAGCCTGCCTGAACATAGACCGAATTCTTACGCTTTATGTACATGACTATGCTTATCCATATTATCCATATTATCCATTCACGCATATTGTCTTACCTTGCACAACTATTATACATGCATACTTATACTATATCCTAATCAACTGCTGTCGTGTGCTTTACTATATTATTATCTGTCAATCAGACTATTGGAATTACAACTTAGTTTTTCCCACATACTGTTAGTAATTATCTTCTCTTGTCTGATTGTAGTAAATAGAGTCTTTTGCCGTATACTTTTAAAGGCCGATATCTTGGAATTGGCTCATACTTGTATACTTTGCATTTCGGGCTATTGTAAGCACTTTTTGTGCCAAGGCCGTCCCTTTTTATGGTCGACGTCGGGCTGAACCATCCATGTTGTTGCATCAGTTCTGGACCTGATACCTTATCGGCCTCTTTTTGCCGTAAGTAGATTTAGTATATAAGTGAGCACATTTTCTGTATGAAATCAGTTGTTGATTGCGCTCTAATAAAGCAACATCTCCTAACTCAAACCTATAGAGGCTTACTCTTGTAGGCGGGTAACTCCACCAGCGGATCCATAGATCCATACGGGTCGAGTTCATCCCCATCCTCATTTAAGCACATCCCTACACCACTTCTACGACTTAAGTCTATCCCGGATTCTATATGAATTTAGCGTCGGGCTTAAAGTCCTAGAATACCAGATCTTTCATTGCACTTCTCTGGAGTATAAAGTCTATAAGACCTACGTCGGTCCTGAGCTCTTCAATGAGTCTCGGCATCGACCTACAAGGTACGTCTGATGCACAATAATAAGAGCATATAAATACCGTTCACTCTTTATGTAATGAGCAGAAGGTCACTTGGTCGGCCTCTACCACCTTCCAAGCCCTTCCCATACCAGTGGCCTATCGGCACTTGTATGTAACTATACTCAAAAACATTACAATATAATTAATCAAAAGACACTCTTTTCCTATAGACATTGTGATATTGTAATGGCTTTTGGGCGGTTGTGCTGTTGTCCTAAGACGACTCCCTTGTCCAAAATGGAAGAGCCTATGAGTGGTGCTAGGCCTTCTCATTACATGAAAGATTAACAGGTACTAGTAGTGTAATGGTTTCTGTGTTTTGGTGCAGTCGTCCTTGGACGACTATCGACCCAGAAATGAAGTGCCTACGAGTGGTAATAGGACTTCGCATTACATGAAAGATCGAGCGGTCTCAGTAGCCCAAATACTACCAAAGACGACCCATCTGATCTCAAGTCCGACCTTCAGACTATACAATGAAAGAGAGTGATCCGACCTAGTAGGCAGTTTGCTATGCGAATGACCTGGCAAAAGGAAGTGAAAGTCTCTGTATCAAGTATAGATGTGTCTTTATTGAAAGCCAAGTGAAGACTGAGACAATGAACAGTAAAACAATGCCCTTTATATAGTATAAGGACTTCCGGCCGACGTGACGTCGGGAAAAGACGACGTGTGGTCGTCCGGAAGTTGCGCAACAAGATGGCCGCCGGAAGCCCGACGGCCGACCCAAAATAGGACGGGTTCTACAAAAGTTGCTTATAATGGTCCAATTCATGTACAAAATGAATATCAATGGATTCTGAGAGGTCGGGCCTCTGTACATGGGTATAAAAGGCATTAAAAGACTTAGTAACAATCATGTAACTATATACAATAACATATAATAAATTACATGAATAAGAAATGAGTATAAACACATGGAGACACATATATAGACGGTAATTAAGTGGTTTGAACAGGCAATGTAGTTGACGGTAAGTATACGAACACTAATTATGAGAATGTTAGTGTCAGATGAGTAGCGCTGTAACAACTACTAGGCACTTAAGGTGCGATGGAGCTTCGTCCGGGAGTTGGAGTCGTATAAAAATGTCCTGTACCATCACATAGCCCCCCGATCCTTGGCACTATCTTTTCGAGTGTGTTTAAGGATCTGCTCCGTGAGCCGTTGGTGGAGGGATATTTCGTCTTGTACGGCTTCTGTCTGCTGGACTATAGTGAGCCGGTCTCTAATGTGTGAGTGAAGAAGTCTCTGCTGGAGTATATGTAATTGGTGCCGGAGGCGTCCGATACGATTGCTTAAAGTGGCACACAATCGTTCTCTCTCCTTCTGGAATTCTGCTGTAGGTGTGCGGGATTCAAGAGTCTTCTTTGTGCTTTTAGTATTTGGAGGGCTGGTCGACAATGGGACGGCCTTGTCTGATCCGGGTCTAGCCTTAGGCGGCCGGGGCCGACGTTTGGGTATGTCGTAAGTATCAGTCCCTCTATGGTCCAAGGCTAGAGGGTCCATGCGAGTCTGTGGTTGCTTTGGACTGCTTAGTCGCTCCCAGGGCGACTTTCTTTTATTTGTTTTCTTTGGGGCAGGAGGAGGTGTCAGTCGCACCACTGCTGCTCTGGCTTCAGCTTCTGGAGGAGCTGGTATAGCGAAAGGTTTTGGTCCAACGTCTGCTGGGATACATGAGGGGTAGACGACCCTCTTGTCGAGCTTCATCGCCTTGAGCAAAAGCTGGAACATGTGGGAATCCACTTCATACTGGATGGCTCCGTGGCCTGTCTGGCTTTGATGCCGATGGACAGTCTCTGCATCACGGGCGCTGACTCCACAGGAACAGAAGAACTGGGTAAAGTGTTGGCGTGTGTGAGCCTTGATGGTGTTCTCCTTCCCTTCTAGCCTACATAGTCGACAATAGGAGTTCCTTCCTTTACATCGGGCTGTCCGACGTATATCACTACTGGTCCGTGGAGAGATCCAGCAAAGTTGAGACTGCGGTACAGGCGTCTCTGGAGAGGTCTCTATAAGAGAAAGTGTAGATACAAGAGGTTGATCATTTAGATTATCAAGTTTTGCGTAGGCCGAGTCGTCCTCGTCACCCGACTCAGTCACACTGTGTACAATATCATTGGAATACATGTGCGTGTCCGAGGTCGTCCCGGAGGGGAGGCGGTGCATGTCCGAGTCGGTTAGGACGGTATCGTCCCGAAGTACCGAAGGCACTTCAGCATGACCCGACCCGACTGGCACGACCTCATCCCTCGAAGAGTTCCCGAGATCAGCATATAAGTCGTCGTCGTCCAAAAGCAACAGTACCTCGTCCAAGTCTATTGGCTCACCTGGTAAGTCCATGAGTAGGCCGACTAGAGAGGGCACCGCCCTTATTGATGAGTCTTGAATAGAGTGCTCTGTTGTCCGACTAGGTGTTGACTGAGTGGTGGTGTTGAAGGTACTGGGGGATCCATCTGGATCCTGGCCTTTTATAGGTGTGGGGGCTGCCCTGGTTCTCCTTGTGGTGTGCGACGTTATGTCTGCAACAGCTAGCTTCTCACCATGTAGTAGGGCTACGTTGCGGCGGAAGTGCACTCGTCTGACCCCGGTTGTTAGATCTATTTTGATCTCAAGGTTGTCTGGGTCACCGGATCTGTCTGTTGAATTGGAGAGTAAACACGGGCCTGGCCGTGTCGGCCTACGATAGGTAGTCGTCTGGGCAGCCCATTTGTGATGAATCCTTTCTAGTATAACCTCTGGGGGTCGGCCTCGCTTCCACCGGGCTTTCCTCCCGTATGGTAGGGGTCTGTTTTTCCTAGTGTAGGGCGTAAGCATCCGGACGTAGGAGGGTCTGCCTTTTGAACCTCTGCCCCAGTCGGGCGGTGGGAATATCGGGTGCTGGAAATAGTCGACAGCACCTTCCTCGAGGCGGTTTGCACCTTGTCTACGTTCCTGGATGCGCGGCTTTTTAGCCTGTCGGCCCTGGTCCTCTACTTGCCTCTTCTTCTTCGCTGTTCCTCCCTCGGCTTCTAGCCCCCTATCGGGTAGCCAGGGCGTCGGCATTGTTCATCGACGCCATGCGGAGTTGTACTGGGCGGTAATGATCCTTTTCCTCCCTCGGCCCTGGATCCTCTGTGGGTGTGTCCTTGACGTCGGCATTGATCATTGACGTCGGGCGCAGGTGTACTAAGTGATGAGCTTCCCGTTCCTTCTTCGGCCCTGGATCCTCTGTGGGGGTGTCCTTGACGTCGGCATTGATCATCGGCGTCGGGCGCAGGTGTACTAGGTACTGAATTATCCGTTCCTCCCTCGGCCCCTGGTCCTCTGTGTGGGTGTCCAGGACGTCGGCATGGGTCATCGACATCGGGCGGAAGCGTACTAGGCTTCATCTCAGACATCGTCCTCAATGTATAAGGGCTTCCCGTTCTATTGACACACGGCCATTGATCTCGGCTGGTGTATACCTTAGCGGTATGGCAGTTTACAGAACACTTGTGCTTAGTCAGGTAGGGCATCCCTAGGACGCCATCTTCTGGTATGGAGCCGATGAGGAACAGTTCTTGGCTGAAGGTGCGACCGACTACCATAGGTAGCCTCACCATTCCCTCGAACTTGAGAGTCGAACGGTCGGCCATCTTGCCGTACGGCTGACTTACTGGTAGGACCTCTAGGTCGGGTCTCTGCAGCTTCTTCAGGATGCGAGGTGATATCAGGTTGGTCGTGCAGCCCGTGTCCAAGAGTAGGGTTACGTCTTGGCTACATAGTCGTCCTTGTATGTACAGGCTAGGTACATGCGGCTTCACATATGTCACTTGAGTTACTGTTTTAGAAGGAGGGTCGGCCTTGCCGACCGGATACTTGGGACGGTCTTCCGAGATGGAAATGTGAGAGGTGTGAGGAACTTGTAGGGCCCGAGTGCCAGCCTCTACTGTCTCGGGCCGGAGCCTTTTCCCGACTCGGGTACTGGCGGCTCTGGATATGTGGGGGGAGTGTTCCCATTGGTCCGTTGAGGAGGGGGACCAGGCTTCTTGCTGGTCTGCCAGCAGGGTCTGTTCCGAGGTTCTGGTGCTCTGGGGGCATCTAGTAGTCCTCGAAGTCGTCTGACTTCTTGGCTGAGTGTCTGGATGGCCTCTTTCAGGTCGTTGATCCAGGTCAGGTCGGAGTCCACTGTATTTATTTGGGGTGTTTCCGGCTCGGGTTCTGTGACTGCCCTGATTTGGGGGGCTTTACTTCCACGGGAAGGTCCCTTGACGAGCAGGAAGTCGTTTCCGGCTCGGACGGCCGAGTCCACGTCTCTGGGGTTTATCGCCAAGAGGTGTCTCTGTAGGTGTCCGTCCTCAAGAGAGTTACTGAAGTTTTCCACAGCCAATACCCGGCGGTGCGCTTCGGGTAGTTCCTGGAAAGCCACATGTACAAGTTTCTTGACTAAGGTGGCATGTTCTTGTAATGACATGCCGGGATCTTTCCGCAGCTGTATGAGCTGGAGTCTAGCTTCTTTATCTGTCAGCCCGTATCGGGCGCGTAGAGCTTCGAAGATCCCTTCCGAGGTGCCGGGTCGGCCACATTCTTGCGCCGGTCCCTTGAGGGCTTCTCTTAAGTGAAGGTACATGGCTGCCGGGCTCCAGTCGTTTGCCTCGGCTATGGTCAGGAACTGTTCTATAAAGAACTCGACGTCCCCTTGTCCGTCGAACTGTGGTGTCTTGAAAGAGGGTTGAGGCGGCTGAGGTCGAGCTACTTCTATGTACTGTCCGATTACCTCTACTAGCCTGTCTATATCGCTAGCCATTGCTGAGTATAGATTAAGCCTCCTTAGTGAATGGGACGTGTCGTCCTCGGTTTGATGTCTGTAGGGTGTCGGGTAGTTAGTTAACTACTGTGGTTTGTTAGGCCGGGTCGGCCTGATGGTCGTACTGAGTACCGTCAATCTATTCTGGATCCGAGGTCGGTCTTTGATTGAAGATCCGGCGTAGGTAGGGCTACATCCAGCGGAACCACGAGAATTATGGGTGCACTTTAGCGTTTGTCACCTTCTCGTATCCAAGGTTCCCGGGTCCGAGTCCTTAATCGCCGTTGAAGTATTGAAGAATGAGATCGGTCGGGTTACCCGAGGCCGAGGTCACCTTCCTTCGCTTCGTATCGTAAGAGTACGACCTTAGAATCCCACCGCTGCCACCAATGTAATGGTTTCTGTGTTTTGGTGCGATCGTCCTTGGACGACTATCGGCCCAGAAATGAAGTGCCTACGAGTGGTAATAGGACTTCGCATTACATGAAAAATCGAGCGGTCTCAGTAGCCCAAATACTACCAAAGACGACCCATCTGATCTCAAGTCCGACCTTCAGACTATACAATGAAAGAGAGTGATCCGACCTAGTAGGCAGTTCGCTATGCGAATGACCTGGCAAAAGGAAGTGAAAGTCTCTGTATCAAGTATAGATGTGTCTTTATTGAAAGCCAAGTGAAGACTGAGACAATGAACAGTAAAACAATGCCCTTTATATAGTATAAGGACTTCCGGCCGACGTGACGTCGGGAAAAGACGACGTGTAGTCGTCCGGAAGTTGCGCAACAAGATGGCCACCGGAAGCCCGACGGCCGACCCAAAATAGGTCGGGTTCTGCAAAAATTGCTTATAATGGTCCAATTCATGTACAAAATGAATATCAATAGATTCTGAGAGGTCGGGCCTCTGTACATGGGTATAAAAGGCATTAAAAGACTTAGTAACAATCATGTAACTATATACAATAATATATAATAAAGTACATGAATAAGAAATGAGTATAAACACATGGAGACACGTATATAGACGGTAATTAAGTGGTTTGAACATGCAATGTAGTTGACGGTAAGTATACGAACACTAATTATGAGAATGTTAGTGTCAGATGAGTAGCGCTGTAACAACTACTAGGCACTTAAGGTGCGATGGAGCTTCGTCCGGGAGTTGGAGTCGTATACAAATGTCCTGTACCATCACAGTAGTCTAATAACTACTCAAGACGACCCATATGGTCCCGAGTCGATGCTTGTTTACTATACTGAGAAAGAGAGTGATCCGACCTAGTAGGCAGTTCAGATTGCAAGGTCAAAGACCTTAGCAACTGGATTGACCTATCTACGAAGTGAAAGTCTCTGGATATAAGTATAGATGTGTCTTTAATGAGATCCAAGCATAAACTGAGACAATTCAAACATAAAAACAGTGTGCTTTATATAGTATAAGAAAAAAAAGGTTAAAAGGCCGACATAGTATCGTAAAAAGACGACGTAGTGTCGTGTAGAAATTGCGCAACAATATGGCGGCCGGAAGCCCGATGGCCGACCCAATATAGGTCGGGTTTGACAAAAAATGCTTAAAACCATCTAGATCATATGCAAAATCCGTATCAGGCAATTCTGAGAGGTCGGGCCTCTTTACTGAAGCAGCAGAAGTTGTGTTCTCTATATTTTGCTGGTTGACCGCCCTTACCCCAAACCCCAACCACAAACAAGGAACTAAGGCTATCTAAATTTCTCCACTGCAGAACTGGACCTCATCGTCTTTACATGGGTATAGAAAGGACATAATTGCTCAGTAATGCAACATAATAGGTATACAGTAGCATTCTACTACATGGACAAGTAATGCAAGCAAGTGTAATGCAAGCGAGTGTAATGGAAGATAAGTGTATATAATTAGTGTCATTTAGTCGGGAGGCTAGATCAGAGTTATAAGTGACCATTACAATATTTTATGTGCTGCTATTCACTTATATTTGTAGCTGCACAAATAGTTAACATCAGTTACACATCACAAGGTTATCCAGACTTCTACCTCAATGATCAGATGACATTTACCTGCACTGCTAGTGGGTTTACAAATATAGCGATATTAGATCTGATACATGATGGAGGTTCAGTGTCTCAGTCAGGTTGCACTAAAGGCTTAGTAAGAGGTTGGGGGAGCACTGGCTCACCAGTTATTAATGAAGTTACTGGTATAGAAGGTCCCAGTATTACACAGGATGATTGTATAGCAATTGCTAAACCAGAAGGGTTCACTCTAGAAATAAAACTTGTCATAACTGATACGTCTATAAGAGGAACATTCTACTGCAGAGGAGTTCAACCTGGTGATGAAGGAGTAGCTACCTCTAGTGAAGTTACTATTCCGAGTATCAAAGGTTGGTACAACTGTACCAATACATAAACTATGGGATCCATACATTGCATATATATTTGTACAACTATGCCAATACATTATGGGATCCAGATATATATATATATGTATATACATGTACCTCCACAATAGGTGGCTAGATGTTACATTGAATGGTGTCTATGTTGTCACCTTTTCCTATTCACAGCCATTAAAAAGTGTGAATATGTATAGTTTACTTATGGACACTGAACCGTAATAATGTCATTATTAATGTCAATATCAAAGGTTAGTGTGTTTCAGTGCTGATACCATTTTACATTACAACCATTAGGCCACCTTTACTCTGCCTATAGGTCAACATTTAAGGTAAATTGACATCTAGTAGGAAGTGAACAGTCATGGTCCTACTGAGTTTCATATCTTCTCATGTCCCCAAACACTGCATAACATGGTCTCCGTTGTAAACAATGAAGATATTGTCACTTGCCAGTGTACATGTATGATGGAAGTCAACAGCTAAATTTGGACTCATGAACTCTCAGACTATCTATTTATTCTATTGTATAACATGTAGACATAACCTACAAGTATGAGTTACCAACTAAATGCCTAAACCGTGGTAGTCATACTCAGAAGAATAAGAATGATAATTTGATAACTTAATTGGTGTTTACAATATTGCTGCATATTGCTATTTATCTATCTGTGCAATATCTGAATATGCCTAATATCAGCCCACCAATGATGGAGGTATTTGCAGCTGCACAAGTATTTAGCAGCAATTGCACAACACAAGGTGATCTAGATTTCAACCTCAATGTACATATGCATAAATATTAGCTATTACAGTTCGTTTTAAGTAAAAAGAACTCAACATTGTACAATTAATATTATAAAGTAGATATAAAACTCTGTGTAGGTGGGTTTAGTTCAGATTTGCAGAACTCCTCTATTAGATGTTCTTTCGTCAGAGCTATTTCCTCAAACCAATTGAAGTCCCAGCTCAAAAGCAACTAGCAGCAGTAATAGCATAGCAAGCAAGGTTATATGCCATATACATGTTGTGCAGCTGTTGTTAGTTGCTGCACTAAACCTTCACAATAATTGGTCTAAGAGGCAAGACATGAAAAAAGCCAACTCTTGACTGGGTCCGAATGTTACAAGATACTATATTCTAGTACTATACATTGTGGATGCTTCACAGCAGGTATTCTTGTGCAGCAATAACTTTTCTCACTATGATTCTTTTTGTAGAAGTACCAAACAATCTGATATTGACTATCTACCCTAATAATACATCAGTGTTTGAAGGTGAAAAGTTTAACTTTACTTGTACCTCTGATGATTCTCTAGCTCAGTTTGATTACAGTGAGTCCATTTAGTATACCTTATATCCAGCTATTAGATACATTGCACATAAATGTAACTACTGGATGATCCGCTAGTACTTTAAATCTTAATGCATAGATAGTATGGTAGGGCAGGCATCATGGTAGAACCCATACTCCATGTTTCAGAATTCTTTCTTTGGAAGATATTTCCTAAAGTAAGTTTCTGTCTTAGCCCATAGTTAATCAATACCAGAAATAGTGCGGAGAACAGAATATTGGACCAAAATAATTAGTGTTCTTACTTTTGTTAGTTAAACTCTCTTATCTTCAGAGGATATATTACTGTTGTTTTTCTTGGTTCTAATGCTATGATGTTTATACTGACAGCTAGTCTATGTATTAGACATATCACAGTGAGCTAGTCTTATTAGTTGGTCACAATTAGTTAGGTCATACGGTGACCTTCTTTCATTGCAAAGTGAGCTAGTGGAATATTTAACATCAATTTTTAGAGTTGAATGGTAAGACAGTTACTACACAGAGCTATACACCAACAGTGTCCGACAGAGGTGGTATTACTATTAAATGTACAGATAAAGCTCACTCTAGAATACAAGGTGCAAGTATTGAGAGGGTTCTCATGCCTGTCTTCAGTAAGTTACACAAATATTGTTGACACCTTTGCAATGTAATGAAATACTTAATGCCAATTATGGTGCCCCAACCACTGTGCTATGATTTTAAATAATAGTTATAATGGTTTCCAAACAGATAATGCTGTATTTATTGTTATCAGTATACATTGTAGTATATTTAATTCAGGTGTATAACTGTATAATTGTAGGTGAAGGTAATGCTGGAAATATGGACTGTATAACCAAACCTCTAGTTGTATTCAACCTCATTCTTGCTCTCCGTCTGGTTATGTAATTTGGTAAGTGTCTAGTCAGTTATCAAGTGACTAGTAATATCACAGATACAACCTTGTTAACCTAAACAGCTACTTAGTGACAGAGTTTTGTTTAGTAGACTAAAAAGAGCATTTGGGAAGGTGTTTTAAATACGGCAGCAATTTTATACTTGCTAACCAGAGCTATTTTATGACATTATTAGCTTATCTACATGTGATGGTTCAGTTGTCATTTTCTCTACTTATAAAAGAGCATAATATACTCACCACTTGCCTCAGGATTGAGTGTATCCAACACCTTGTCTAAGATATAAATAATTTGTATAATATTTCAAAACAAAACTCTATTATTATATATATATGTACAGCACTGTTGTAAGGGATACAGGACATCTTTCCATAGATTGAGTTAGTCAGGAAATATTTTAGGGGAATGTATACAATCATGTAGAGCTTGTCAACTTAAATTTTACTTAATATGGTCTTTGACCATATAATATGCCATGTTTAGAAAGAAGTGCAGTGCTTCTAATTGGGCACAAATGAACATAAATTGGCCAAACATCCTTCCCTACTACTGCTATCTGAATAATAATGGGAGATTAGACTGCTACAGCTGATAATACCCATAACTTTAACTGTTTTAGGGAGACAGATGGAAGTCCTTTCAATCTAAACTCTACACAGCAGTGAATATGAAATGAAACTTGTGATAGAATGCTGTGTTTCTACTACCAGATATCCAGGCATAGTATGTTTGTGTAGCTAACTGAGACACAGTGGAGTCTCACCATGGACCCATAATAATTGTACTGTATATTTGTACATATTTCTTCAGTATTATATTTGTTTGTTCATGTTTCAAGTACAATTGTATTTGTGTATTTGTGTATCTGTGTTTGTGTTTATTTTTCATCTGAAAATATATACAATGTTGTTTGAACCTGCAAACCGAAGCTGTCTTACTTCTATTATATATCTAAAGTCACTAGATTATGTTACTCATAGACCAAACACTTTGTCCAATAGTCTAATCAGGTATCGTCCAGAGAGTTTATCTCAGTGAATGTGACCTCCTACTACTATTACACTGAGTTAATACCACTCACTGAAGAGTTGTCTTGTCTCACCCATTGTTAGGAGAGGGTAATTCCTACATAGTTTGTATTCTTGTTATATTACAGTGGTAACCAAGCTTATTAGTTTACTTAGTAAGATTGGAAGATCATCAGTCTTTAGCAAAATATCTATAATACAACTATGCTCAGGTTGAGGAGATTTGTATTAATTTATGATGATATAAGATTGTGAACTGTATAATTGTATATTAAGGGCTGGTACACATGCCACAGTTAACCTCCACTTCTTCTAAAGCTTTGATCACATCATTGGCATTATATCCTTCAGCTACGGCAGCGTTGATGAGTCCACAGGCAGCACAGTTAAACGTGACGTCAGGTGTCCACTCTATTTGGTTAGCAATGGCAAATACCTGGTAGAGACAGCAAAGTACCAATGCATATGCATTGCATTATGATGTTGTTAGTGTACACTAGTTCTAGTTCTAGCGTAATTGATAAGCAAAGTATCAGAGAGCCCAATGGGCTAGTACTATGCTTAGTCTAGCACATGTAGCCATGCTCGTCAGCCTGACAAAGCTCAGGACTTTAAACAAGATTCCCAAATATATTCCAAAAAACAAACATGTAAAGATAACTTTACTCCTAACTGCTGTTTCCTGTCCCTCAGTAGATTGCCTTGATCAAGTTGCTTTCATACACATTGTATGTGGCAATTTGCAGGTACTACAAAACAACATACTAACACAACCTTGTGCTTAGCTAGTGCATACTAACACAACCTAATACCTAGCTAGTACATACTAACACAACCTAATACCTAGCTAGTGCATACTAACACAACCTTGTGCTTAGCTAGTGCATACTAACACAACCTAATACCTAGCTAGTACATTAACTATTAGTTACCTTGAATGCCTTGAGAGGATCCCAGTTTGGTGTGTTGGAGAGTATACAGTAGGCCTTGTTGAATATCCCACTAGTGAAGTGTACGTTATACCCAACCATGTATTTACTTAATCTATCTATAGACATACCATCCTTGGGTGGGTCACACATGTATCTACAATGTAAGTAATAAGTTGTGATCTGTGTAGTATAAGTATTACATAACAATACATACAGATACATCTTCATACATTGTACACATATTATAGTCATATATAGATAGTAATACAATATGATATGTTGTGTGAAATGATAAGTACAAGTACAATATAAATCATAAATGCAGTAATACATCTCTTTTATCTGATGATTGCTATATCTTTTATTCCAGTAATTTTAACTGAAAAATTAGTATATAGCACGAAACTAGTAGTAATAAAAGACATAAAACAGTGAAATTCTACCAAACATTAAATCACAAATGATGTAGGAGATATGTTTGAGATTAAGACATACCTCATTGGTCGTTGGTTCTTTGAAATGTCACTACCTATCTTCCAGTCATTCAGCTCAGCTTGTCCAGTCTTGAGCCTATAGTAGTACTCGACCGCTTCACCTTGTTAATTGTATAACAATTCACAGCATATTATTAAAACCATGCTTGTATATAATAATAATAATATAATTATATTATTATATAACAGACCCAAGTCTAACACATCTACCACCAATAGTAAATGATTTCAGAACAAGTGTAGTATGTGTGGGCCATGCAGTAGTTACAACTGTATCCATCTACCTGTGATGTCACTAAAAGCCTCATCTATACCACCACTCTGTTTCTGATAGGCTAAACCAGATGTGTGTTCAGTATACCCATGTGCTATCTCATGCGCTATGATATCAGCTGATACTAAAGGATAGAACAGCTGACAGCCATATCCTACGTTTACATATTCTCCATCCCAGAATGCATTGTCCATACATGGCTTTACGTGACTTCTAACTACAATGGGAAGGACAAACACAGAGAACTAATATTCACATTTTATATTAATTCTAGGGCTGTGGCTTACTACAGTATTAGTTCTAAAACTACTACGTTAAATAAGAAAGCTGGCCCATTACTGCAGACGGAGAATAATATTAAACATCTAGACTCTAGAGCAAATACCATAGAAACCCTCCTACATCGTCACTTGGTCTAACAGTGCTACCATGTTGGGACAGGCATGCTATCTTTCATCTATTAAGATGCAGCATGAAATTAAATTAGAGTTAGACTTACTTTTGATGATATTAGATGTGCCTTTACCCAGAGGTGACCTGCCAATGGTTTCCATGAACATGTCATGTGTGAACATGGCGTAGGTGTAGACATCATTGAGGGGGCTGTAGGATCCCATCACCTGGTCAAAATGTACGCTGTCCTTGGCAGCACTGCACTCAAACCCTCTCACCAGGAACTCTGTTCTATCTGCTGGCAGTTCACCTTCCATGTCCATCACTTCTACCTGGATACAGTTGATACGCGTAACCCAGAGGGCATTATGATAAAGTAACAGAGAGAAGACAATTCCTGCTCAAGGACTAGCTGCTTGTTTCTTTAACCAGAGGAGACAATAAAAATTTACACAAAACCAGTCATGAAATCAATCCAAATGATTCATACTTCAATTCCAATTAGGACTTGTAAGACCTGCTCCCAAGTGTCTATAAAGTTACTTGAGTATGCACTATGCACAGATGAAGAAAAGAGATGCTGTTGGTATAAGACAGACAGACAGACCGACAGACAGACCGACAGACAGACCGACAGACAGACAGACACAGACAGACAGACAGACAGACAGACAGACAGACAGACAGACAGACACACAGACCAAACAGACAGATGGACAGACAGATGGACAGACATACAAGCAAACAGACAGACACAGTGATGTCATAGCCTACGCCCACCTTGGAACTCTTGTAGTAACAGACTTCTACACCTTCCTGTATATTCTGAAATACGTCCATCTTGTGAGTAAGAAGACCTATACACAAGTTACCATGGTTACAATTATAACGACAACATGATAATAACATTGCATAGAATGTATAACATAACTGCATGTACATGACATATAATGTACATCACACACTGGTAGCATTGTATAATTACGTGTACAATATACATACAATATACATGTTTGTTTGTCGCAGTCATGCAGCTGGTCATAATCATAATTACCTGAGCGGTGATTGCCTCCAACACCATCTATAGTGATGTTCTCTAGACCTGCCCATTGCATTATAATACTAGAGTTATGGTCATATATCAGTGCAAATGGCCTCTCATCTGGTATGGTCTCCTCATTACCATAGGCCATATAGTAGACCTTCCAGCTGGGCCAAACATCACCATCTGTATATAAGTAATCAGGTCTCCCAACATAAATCCGAGTTGATAGGAGTCAGGGAAGTAGTTATGAGTGAACAATAAGGTTTGCCATTTCCACCTACAACACTATTGTACAGAAATATTTCTGACATGATAAGAACCAGAGCTAAGGTGACCCACCTTTCAGATATATCATCTTAGAGCTTCTCTCATTACTGAATGTGTGTGTAGCCTTAGTATGGCCGTTCTCACTCTTTAGTATCTGTAAGGCATGAGTTGGGGTGAGCAGGAAATCTGATGGTTTGACCTGCAGATACAATAGACTGATGTACATTACAGACCTACAAAACTGTGGGGAGGACAGACCATGCGCTGCAGTCTATTACCAATATATCCAATCATTCTTTAGCACGGCTAGGAACATAGGCTATTGTGCAGTATTGTTATTTTGCCTTCATTGAACACCCATATGATTGGCATTGTCTCAGGGATGTTCCATGCTTTTACATATTATATCTGTTCTAAGATATGAATTCTATTATTCTATGGAAATGGAATGAATTTTGTATTTAAAAAATTTACCAATTCCCGCGATGACAAGTCAACAAAAAGAAACAAGAAGGAAGAAGAAAAGATTATTTCTATTATCAGCACCAGACTTACATCCCTATGAACTCCTCTCATCACAGTACCAGATGCGATACCCATCGTCTGACCCCTGTGACTGACCTCAATGGTGCAGCCAGCTGCATATATCGGTATAGAGTTGATCATCTGTACCAGCTTCACTCTCTCAGTTCCTGCAGAACACAAGTGAATACAACTGAAACCTTGAAAGGAGAGTACACTCCTCCCTATGTGCAAGTGATGAACACTGAAAGTGAGTTAACATAAAAGTCCAGCATAAAATTAAATTAACTTCTAGCATTGGCTGAACAGTATCTGAGCTAAATATACACTTGACGTAAGCTCCACAAATAAGAATATGTACATGTACATGTATACCTTGAGCTGTGGTTATGGAATCTGTCTTCTCAAGATATCCATTCCTGCTCGACAATCCAAAGATACTGTTTACTTCTTGCATGTTCACTTCACTTCTCTTCCCTGAAAGGGGAGAATATTGCTACATTAGGTCCCGACTGTAAGTGTGTCTATGGCATGTGTAACATATATAAACACTGGATCCTATATGTGCTCTTAAATGAATTTCATTGAATACCAATTGCATATTACCTGCAAGTGGAGCTCTTTTAACTCTGGAATGTTCCTTGGTAGAGAGAACCTGATATACATTGTGCATATATGCCCCTTCACAATACATCAGGTACCCTGAAAATAATACACAATGTATAAGAAAACAATAAAAAGAAAATAAATGTTTTCAAAACAAAAAATTGTGCTCAGCTACCGATTCTTGATTGCACAGACGCTACAATGTGTGCTCCATTTCCATAACAGGATGAATTGCTAATAACCTCGTCTAGATCTAATCTCATGCATTTACAGGCCATCATTAAACTACAAGATGTAACAGAACTAGTGGTTGTATAAAAGAACATAATGCATACTCACCAGCAACCAGAGAGAGAGTACACAGATTCATAGCTAGAGAACCGTTACCCTACTATAAACCAGACAGTATAGGGTAAAGCACCAACTGCACGCTATGTCCATGTATATACATTTAAATATACAGCTGTGAGCTATAACTGAGATCACTTAAAACGAGTGAGTGACCGTAAGCCCAGCAGGAATTAGGAATTGATAGCAGTAAATCACCATAATTTAGATCAGTAATTATTAACGTTGAAATTCTGGTTACAAAAAGTGCAAATATAGTGTCAGTGTTGGTGTCAGTGTGATGTGACCATGCTAAACTACAGTTCTAGGCATAACCTGACGTATCTCCCCTAAACATAACATGGAATTCCAGCAGTTCACAATCGAAACTGTCATTGTAATGAATTCATGCATCAGGAACGCATAATATTGTGTCTGCTTCATGGTGTTTATCAGGTAACAATATTCCTGTCACATTCTTTTAAATATTTATCACAGCGGTGGCGGAACTGTGTTATAATGAGGCTAACATATTATGTTATTGCAAACAGAAAAATTAACACATACTTTCAATATTCTTTTATGGCTCGAGTCAAAGTTTACTTTCAGGTTCTGGAGCAGATAACCCCTGAATGTTTTATTCCACTTGACCTTGGAACTGGTCTTAAGCTGCAGGACTTATAGCGCAAACAGAAAACACAGGAAGCGTCAAATTAGAATAGTAAAGGTGCAAACACACGAGAGCGTTTTGGGGCGAATTTGACGCTCACGAATCGCCAGAGTGTCAACGCTCTCAAAACGCTCGAGCTCAGCCAGCCGAGGTATTGAGACAATTCGCTTGACGCTGATTGGCTGCTAAACAGAGTTAGTAAACATAAACACGTGTGTCCTGGCGAAAAGAAGGAAGGACATCTCCAACTATGGAGTAAATTCTCCATAGAAGCATTAGATAACTGACAGATAATTGTATCGGTCACTGGTGGAAATAGATACTTCCTCTTATTACATCATACAACTACTAAACATCCGAAACTTACCACCAAATATAATTATAGATGAACAATTGGACTGTTGTCTAAATTATAGGCTTATCGAGCTAATGTACAGTTTAATCACCCCCAAGGAGAGGCAGAAGCACTTGGAACAACTGCATAGATGGAAGAACTTCCCACCCCTCACCCAAAAAGGTTCATGAAATATACAAGATTGAATGAGAATGTTATATATGAACTACAGTATAGACTAATGCATATTATGTAGGCAGTAAACTTTATTCTCAATCTGAAAAATTGTAATTGTTGTACTGCATTATATTCAACAGTGTAGCACAATCTCCTTGAACTTTATACAACTAAGACACCAATCTAGCTCTTATAATGTCATACACAGCTACATGTTCATTATATACATATCTACAATTGAGCTAACTCACTCGTGACACTAGCTACAGGTGTCCACTGCTATCCACTCCTGACACCAGCTACAGGTGTCCACTAGTGTCCACTCTTGACACCAGCTACAAGTGGACACCCACTGCTCTCTCATTCAGTAACAGGAGAATGCAACTAAAACAATACATGTACACAACATGTCATCATAATGCAGTAGGCTACATACTCGGAGGGTTTATAACAAATAATTTATTGAATGAATGAGAAAGTAGCTAACATGTATACATGCATATTATACCATATATTATGTAATATAATTTACCACTAATATAATACTATACTCATCTACATGTATATAAACTGTACATCAATCCTCAAATGCCCATCAAATCCCCTTGACTGTCACTGAGTGAGTATATATGCAACCACTCACCACATCAGATATATCCAGCCAGCCTATGGACTTCTGAGTAGAGTCATTAGCACTGGGGGCGTGATCCAACCCCCAGTGAGTGAATTTATGGAATTTATGCTGAACTAACATGCTACGTTCCTCGTCCTGTCTGTTAGAGCTGGCCGACTCCTTCAGCACTAGACCTAAACACATGGTACAGCACATGGAGAATATATTACAGCATATGAAGAATATATTACAGCATATGAAGAATATATTACAGCATTATGAAGAATATGTGACAGCATACAAAGAAATATATGACAGCATTCGAAGAAATATATGACAGTATAATTATGAAGAATATAATATTATACAGTGAATTAATTACAACATAGAGAGAGTTAGTAGATGATAATAGGTGCAGAATACATTACGTTGTTCCGGAGAAGAGAGGAGCTCAGAAAACAGGCAACATTAATCATACACACCTGAATAACCTGAAGGTAAAACAACTTCTTTTCCTTGCAGAGGCCGACCACGGAACGAAGATTCCCTCACATCACCATCACCTACAGATAGCCACACACGCAATCCATTGGGAAAGTATAACAATATTATTCTTACATAAAAACTACAGCAATTATTTTTAAAAGGTTGCTGAATAAAAATTCTAAAGTTTGCATATGCTTAGAACATAAGAATAGAATACTCAACAAGGTGGGTGGGTAATTAAAAGTTACTTTGTATATTTACCAGATTTTGTTACAATAAAATACTCATCAAGCTTGGAAGTTCCATCATATTCAATAGAGCAAGGTAGCAGCTGTATTTCTAGAGTATTGGCAGCACCAGCAGGTTCAGAAAGACAAACTTCTATTGACTGAGTGTATGAAGACTCAGGTTCTGCCATGTCTGCAGAACGTATTAAACTAGTATGCCGGGTTTATCACCAGGTGAGCCCAAGACATAGCAAAGATATTCAAATGTATTGCCATAGAACTTATGCAAAGTAATGGTGAGAAAGCTACCTTGGCCCTACGCACAATTGTACCTAGGGCATCTCAGCAGCTGAGCAATAAATCAGGTAGTAGAATACGATATCTGGATTTTGGTGTTGCCTGTCCAAAAGTTCATTACAATGAACTGAATTGAATCAATAATTGATTGAGGCTTGAATTTTGCAATACCCGGATGGTTACGATTGAATTAGTTCAGATAGCTACTGATCAACTGCATTTCAATCGCAAATGCATAATATGTATACAAAAACATTTTCGTTTCTTTTCAATTTTCATTAAATACAATCATTAGGATATGTTATCTTATGTCGTGTTAATTAACCAAACTAAATTTGTCATAGATTCTTCTCCTCTGCTACAAGCACTGCGCCCAGGCTTGCCAAGTTCCACTGATGAAAATCAGGGAAATTCAGCATTTGAGTGGGAGTGTCCACTTTGGGTGGGGTACCAAAGTTTGAGTTGAAAATCAGGGAATCTCCTGCAGAATCAGGGAGACTTGGTAAGCCTTGGTATCTCCAGTCTTTCACATGACCCCTGACCGGCCTCAACCTGATATCAAACGCCTGCCAACTGTCTATTTTGGCTATAAATTTGTAGAGGTGGAACGAGACTCGAGATTTCTCGAGTCTCGTATCGACTTGTCTTGTCTCGAAAGTCGTCTCGAGATGGCAATTAGTATTCGAGACCGGTAAACAAGTAGCAGCTAATAATTTTTATTTATAATAAATTAATAATTATAATACAACTAATTGCTAATCAACAGTAAATCTATCAAATAGGAAATAATAATTCAAATTATTTAGTAATATTACCTACATGTACATTCCCAGCACTGATTTCCTAGTAATAGCTTTGCAGCTAACGCTGAGCTACTAGTCTATCACTACAAGTCATACAGAATTACTAACGACTGTCAATCAGCACTCCCACAATGCAATGTTATGTCCTTACCTAAAGTTGTCTACTCGTGAGATTATTTCATTAAAGGAAACATAACTCCATACTAATTTGTCAAATTACATTTTATTATATTAGTACCCATGTACAGTATACATGCAATGTAATGTACAGGGAATACATGTGGAATATATTTCACAGCCTCCTGTTCAACTTTTATTGAAATGCATAATGATAAAATACAGAGTTTAGAGAGTAGCAATTGAAACTATTGGAGTTCCAACATGCAGATATATAAAATTTGGCAAACTTTTTAGAAAAATTCCCTTGAATCCTAAAACCCAGTCTCGTCTCGTCTCGAACTTTTTAGAAGTAGTGTCTCGAATCTCGTCTCGAATCCAAAAATGCTGTCTCGTTCCACCTCTATAAATTTGTCAGTACCACACAAATATGGAGGGTAGACGAGCTATAGATTGACCAGGCTTGCGCCTCTTTAGATGCCAAAGCGGCCAGATAGGTAATCAGGTAATCAGGAATGTATAAGCTTATAATATGCAAGTAAACACAACATCAATTATGAATACACAACTAACAAGTCATGCACATTTAATGTCAATACAGTGCTAGATATCGGTTTAGCAACTTGGGACACAACAAAGCGGCATTGGAATTGCCTTCATATTTTAGAAGTATGAAGACAAGCCCAATGCCTATTTTTGTTAATTTAATTAATTTAATAAATATTAACATTAAAACATAATATAACTTAAATTAAATATGAAAAACATGATTATAAAATAATATTGTTTTTTATATTCTATTGATATCAAATTACTGGTGATATATTAATATTTATACTACATTTTAAATTTTTTCATGTTCAAGATAATTTAGTAAATTAAAATTTAACAACCGCTCAAACTAGCACTGAACTAGAAGTTAGTTGGAATTCTATGTCTAAAGCTAATTATATTATTGATAATTAGCTTTAAACATAACACTGATTATCATAAAATTCCAACTAACTAACTAACTAACTAACTAACTTCTAGTTCAGTGCTAGTTTGAGCTTTAAAAGTTGAAGTCACTAGTTTAAATAATAACCTCAACTTGTAAAGCCCAAACTAAAACTCAACCAAGTTTAGGCTAGTTTTACAAGTTAGTTGGAATGGAATACTTTTAAAACATGGTTTTATTTTTGGGAAGAAAACAAAACATCGACATTGATTTTATTTATGGCGCCATTTCGGGATACAATAGCCTGTTATCCGCATAGTATTATACGTGTATGACGAAGTTCATAGAGTTATGGTGAAGTTTTGTTTGTAACCGCACTTAAAAGCTGTTCTATCTTGGCCGCAGGTTAACTCTCTATAGCCTATATATCTTCGTATTGCAACTTGAAATTCTTGTGTGGGTGCTTTTGTGCTCGCCAATAAATAGCGCATAAAGCATTGTGAAAGCACTGCTACAATTGCATCATGTTTACATTTTACAGCAATTTACATTCTCCTATGTTCAATTTGATCTTACTCCTTGTTCTTACAATAATCATAGAGGCAGAGTTGTTCTTACGAAAGGTCTTAAAAAAATTACAGTAAAATATAATATGGAATGAAAAGTTTAGCTCAAGCATACCTAATGTCTTTTTTCTGCCTGAATCTGTAGTCAAGGTCATAGTGATAGTCAAAATAAAATTGAAAGTCCAAGTGAAAGTGAAAGTCTAAGTGAAAAGTCAAAAGGCTGAATTCATTCAAACTTTTGAAACTAAGACTTCAATCATATATTCAAGATTGAGATTCAGCATTGATGTTCTTCTGTTGGGAAATCGATTAAATTCCAGTTGAAGCTCAGAAGGTAGAGGTAAGTAAATAAAGGTTTAAGCTCGCATCAGAGAGGTTCATAACTGTTACTGTAAACAAGGAGTAAGAGCGGGTATCCCTTTCTTACTCCCTGCTGGGGTATCCCCCTCCTTCAAATTCATTGACCTAAAGCCTATTCAAACAGCAACTCATCTATAAAATAAATGTATTTTAGGGGGTTTGGTCATTTTATTTTCTATGTACATGTATATATTGTATTTTTAGCAAGGAATTTGTTTGTGAGCAGTCGGAGATTTGTTTAAAATCCATGAAAATACCAGTCCCTGACTGGGGTTTGAACCCGGGCCTCTACGGCACCTAATCACCTAACACAGTGAACAGACAAATTCCTTGCTAAAAATACAATATATATAGAAAATGGCCAAACCCCCTAACATTCAGTAAGGCGCAGGTGGCCATAATAAGAGGGGTGCCCTCGTGTTCAGTTTGCTCAAAGCTTGTCTACTGCTCACCCGTGAAGCTTCTTTTCTTAAGGTTGCTGAGCTGCTGTAGTGGTAGCATTTTCTGTTCACTGTGCTAGGCGATTAGGTGCCGTAAAGGCCCAGGGTTCAAACTCCAATCAGGGACTAGTATTTTCATGGATTTGAAACAAGTCTCTGACTGCTCACAGACAAATTCCTTGCTAAAAATACAATATATAAATGTATTTATTATTCAGATGCCAAAGGAAAAAGGGAAGCCAAAGCGCAAGTGGCCTGAGAAACATACTGAAGAGTACTGTGAAAAGAGGAATCAGAACAATGTAGCTGTCAAGTATGTTTTACTAGGTCATGCTACGTAGACACAAAATGTAGGTATGGAACTTCATAAGCGACGTTTGGTTATAATTCAAAGTTGTCCCCTCTCTTCGCTTTGTAATATTAATAAATAGCTCATTGATGACCCCAAAGGAAGTAAGTCAAATATTAATGTCGCAGAGATAGGATAACTACACCTCACTTTTCCTTTTGAGTGGTTAAAATGAAACCATCTCATATGTGCTGATGTTTATAGTATTATCATTGTCCCTTATTGCTATTTTCTGTCTATCCCTTGGGTAAACTGCGGTTTGCTGGTTGTTAGTTACAAGGACTACTTAGTAGAGGGTAGTCTGAACTAGTATGCCATGTAGGCTACTACATGTTATTATAGAGTTCGCGGCTCCATTTTCTCCACCAATGTGCAATACATTCCATGATGCAAAGGGTGAAAATTTGTAGTAGACACAACATTTGCTATTGGCTACATCTAGATTATCGTAAATGTATCACAGGAGCATTTATTTTGTAGAAAAAGTCGTGAAAAGGCAAGGATTAAGCAGCAAGAGACGAAGGAAAGGGTAGATGGGCTCAAGAGGGATAACTCTGAGCTGGAGGTGAAGGTCACAACACTACAGGTAACTAACCTGTCTAGTTACATGTAAAACTATGACCTATCAAAATTAATTCGACACTGCTAGGAAGTTTAGTACATGATTGAGAGCGCATTCATAGCCTGTGGTTGTAGAGTTACACAGTTTTATTACCTATGTCGTTGTAAGGTCACTGTAGGTATGCTAATCTAGTCCTCATACATGAGAATACACTGATATAGATCTACACTGTATGTAATGTGTACCTGTATAATGATTGTAGAAAGAGCTAGCTGTACTAAAAGATTTGTTCACTGCACATGCCAGTGGAAATGCAGTAGCATCTGTGGCACAAGGGGGCACTGCTGAGGACAGCGCACCATCACAGGTAAGCCTGCTTGTTATAGTTGCTAAGTGTATAACTACTAATAGTGTCTTCGCGGCCTTTTGGACGGACCCGGGTCGCAAATAAAAATCACAAGATGTCCGGCCTAGGCCAAAAGGGCTATTGACCTGGAATCTTGCTTGGCTGGACGAAACCATTCCTAGCTCATTGGCATACCTGACTTCGGATGAAAAATAAGATTATGCTTTTGGTTCAGGCCGGTGTGTGTGACGGATGTGTACCAGAAAATTTTTTAGCAAGTTGGTCTGTCCCTGAAATTTAGGTTTTGATGACACTATTCTAATACAGTAGTTGGCATAGCTGTGGTGTTTCTGCAGTGGCAACTATAGTAGTTGTAGTAGAACAGCTGGCTACCTGTCTAATAGCAACACTAGGTATGATTGATGCACCTTCACCCCATCATTGTTTGTTTCTACTGTTTCTCTTCCCTGTAGTTAAAGGTGTCTAATATTTATTTTGTAGGCTAAAGACCCTGTGAGCCTAGACCATGTATACAGTAACGTGTCTCCACCCTCGAATAACACCATTATAGTAACACAGCCTACTAACCTGCCCATAGCCACCAATATTATATACAAGTCAGACTCTCCAATCAGTTGACCTTCATGCAGACGAGCATCAACCTACTGTATATACATTGTACATGAAGACTGAATATACTCCTTCCTGTATAACATCATTCGGTACCCGAGTACATTGAGGAGACAATTCCATGATTGTGCTACTCCTCATGTTTAGTAAATAACATGTTAGTGACACTGGGCTTTTACTTATTATTAGGTTACCAAGTTTTCTATCTGCTTACTGATAACTACAAGAATATTCTAGTTTTTATTTTAAAAGGTCACACAGTCATGTGGTAAATTTACATGTAGTAATATTTATATACATGTCATTATTTATATTATATTTTCAAATGAGAATATTATCCAATAGAGATGCTGTTTTATTTTTGTTGCATTACTGTTTAGGATAATATGCATTCTATAGTCATCTTTTGCATACTGCAAAATTTAATGTATTCCAACAATAAAAATGCATGGATGATGATCTTCCAGTGCTTTGTTATCCAGTGGTGGTCCTATATCCACATTATAAATTCTGCACACCTGAGCTCCTACCTTGGATCAGCAAAATATTACTCTTTCCATAAAATGGTTACAGACTTCTTAAAATATTGTTTGAACATTTTTATTAGTGGAAGCCCAGTGAAGTGTGATGTCATGGAATGTAAAGAATGCCAAACTTCCCAAATATTCCAACATAAGACGACCAATCAGAATTATTTATCAAAATGAATCTAGCCAATAGAAGACAATCACCGATTGTCTTGAGAAGATTGAGGCGCACTGATTGGTTGCTATGACAACGACAAAACATATAAAAGAGGCCAAAATGAGCAAAATAAGCAATCAATCATGGGTTCTCAATCAAGGTCCAGATCTAGAAACACCGCTCCAGGTAAGAACTATATAATATTATTAATATATTATTAGTAAAAACTATAGTAATAATAAATTATTTAAATAAAATTAAATTGCCAGCGCGACATCATTAAAAATAATTTGATAAAAATTCACTGTGGCTAACAATTTTAATTTGGTTCCTTCAGAGGGAGTAGTGAAAAGAGGTGCTACAGCAGCATCCACCAGCCATGTGGCAAGACGCCGATCAACCACAGTAAAAGCCTCCTCAGGCGGTGCTCTCCGAAAACGACAAGCCTCAGCTGATGACGACTGCTTAATGGAAAGACGTCGCAGACGGCGACGCAGGCGGTCTGGCAGCAAAAAGAGAAGCAGCAGGCGCAAATCAAGCAAGAAGGGCAGAAGGTAAATACATACACACTACAACTACAATCAACTCATTCAAATCGAACTTTCATAAAGATTGTTACGGCTCCATTTGAATGGTGTTATGATTTATTACCTTTATCTCCCCAGGAGATCACGCAGACGATCTCGTAAGAGCAGAAGGAGGAGGAGACGTTCTACTAGGAGACGCTCCAGAAAAAGCTCAAAGAAGGGCGGTCGACGTCGCCGACGCAGGAGGGGCCGAAGAGGCAGAAAAAGCCGATCCAGAGGCCGCAAATAGATTCTGTCAACCAAACTGCTGTCAACAACTATACTGATGTATAAGTGATAATGCCTGGCGTCTTTCGTTCAAATTCGTATCTCTGTTAGATGTTTTTGTTTCGGATTCAATAAAACCTATTCTTGTCAACAAAAATAAAAATATATTTATGAATGTACCCATGATCATACAAATAATTAATAACACTAGACGCTTCCTATATAACAGTTACATGAAATTTACAAACAGTGATATCTTTTGTTTGGTAGAGACATAAAAACTGTGTAACAGTTAGCATGGTAATTGCCTGAATCAAGTGCTATCCTTATAACCATAAAATATTATTATTCAGTTAAAGTAGAACAACAAAATTAATACATTAGCCTTATTGGAATAAAACCCTAGATGGAATCAATGTTATACTTCTAGTGTGTACTCATTTCTGGAATTAATTACTAACATAACTTACAATTTAAACGAAAGTAAAATAAAATATAAAATTGATACTGTGATTCATAAACAGCGTCATTCGACCTTGTTTAATATTATACTTGCATCATTCCAGGAAATATATCTACTTTGTAGAACTATATCAGTATATGCTTACCAAAGTAAAACCAAATAAATAGCGGTAAATGATAAGTTGGTATAAAATAGAGGAGTCTTAATAATAATAGTCTAGGTTTGCTTTTCCATAATATATAGAATCCGGGCAGACAATTCCAGTACTTTCCCTTTGCTATAGAAAATCTACAATTTAAAAACGGGAATCGCTACACGCATGACGCTACAGTAGAGCACATTAGATAGACAAGCGACTATGACATGCATATAAAAAGGAAGTCTTACAATGATCAGTTTAGAAGAGCTAAAATGAGCAATCTCATCCCAAGGATTCATTGTGGGAAATAACTGGAAGTTGGCTGCTAAACCGCACAGGGCACATGATAGCACCGGCACACAGGGCACATGATAGCACCTGCACATACATGTATTTGGTTGCTAGAGCAAGGTGTCACACATACCATTGATTAGGTCAGCACCATTCACAGTATCAGTGGTAGTAGCAGGATTGGTTAGTTCAGGTAGGGTGACAACATTGTTATTAGTACCAGCAGAGCACATGTCTGACAGGAAGTCCATGTCTAGAGAGTTTGTTAGTTCAGTAGTACCACCTAACACACAAGTATATGGTAATCGACATGTCTATGTATGTAATAACACAAGCACATGTCTATGTGTGTCACATACAGTATATATTATAAAGATAGCACCATTCAACGTACACATATAGCATAATAACACAAGCTCATGCACACTAGTACATAATACCAGAGTAACAACAAACTCTACTGACTCCAACTATTATATAATAAGTATGCAAGACGCTATTTTAATAAATTTCTTGCTAAGAGACTCTTTCCATTTTTATAAAGTCTGGTTTCTATAGAAACAGACTATAAGACAGTAGATCTCTTATACTATCACATTAATAGCGGTTGTGTTACAGCGATATTGAATGTTATTATAATAGTACAATTCAATAACATAGCACACACAGAATACACATAGCCTACATGTACAATGTATATGGAGAACTTACTGGAGGTATATGGCTTTTTTATATCAAGTCCTGTTCCATTGGCCTAAAAATAACCATAAAATAAAACAATATAATTTACTACGCCATAAAATTAGAGAATCTATAATAATATATTTATAGAACATAATATAACATTACACCGTGTATGTAAATTTATGTTACTGTTATAACCAAAACCAAACAATACCCTCTACTAGCAGTAAAGAATTAAGCGAATAACCGATCTGTATTGCTACTACATGCATATCAGTATATCGTAGGATGAAAATATTACCTGCTTGACAGGAGACAATATGGATGACATCATCTGGCCAACCGTGTGGATCTCTGAACTGGAATGAGCTGGAACTGGTTGTAAACCTTGGAAAGTCTGCAATACAACACCACATCAGGGAGTAAGGTAATACGATATCATAATATCAGGGAGTAGGGTTATACGATACCATATCAGGGAGTATGGTAATACGATACCATATCAGGGAGTAGGGTAATACGATACCATATCAGGGAATAAGGTAATACAATACCATATCAGGGAGTAAGGTAATACAATACCATATCAGGGAGGAGGGTAATACGATACCACATCAGGGAGTAGGCTAATACGATACCAGATCAGGGAATAAGGTAATACAATACCATATCAGGAAATAGGGTAATACAATACAACATAGGGAATAAGGTAATACAATACTACATCACCGGTATGTTAAGTACACAGTAAGTACACCCTTTACTGTTACATACAGCTAACAGTAGTATGTGTATGTGTAGTGTGCAAGAGCTTACACTGGCTGACTGGTTATCAGTTATGCGTAGACTAGATAACAGGTTAGCATGACTCCCACTCTCCTTCCATTGCAACTGTAAGGATACTGACTGGTTGAGATCTGTCAATGAGCTCCACAGAGAGTTACTTTTTATTGAATCAGTAAGCTGAGAGGAAGTTGAGGAGGTCTGTGATAGTGAACATTGGAATATAGAGTTGAGTAGAGTAGCAGCCTTTTCAGGGGTCACCTAGAGATAACACATAACATGTGATCTGTAATCATCATCGAGTTGACAGTCTTGGCAAAACCTCCCAATAAAACCCTCAGCAAGACTCAATAAGCAAATAAAAGTGCATAGTTGTGCAGACAGTGTAGTGGATGGTTGACTCACCATGGTCGAGGACCCCGGGGGAGGTTCTATAGGCACAGAACTGCTCTCATCGAATCCTTGAAAATCATCGTCATCTGGGAAATCCCCAAACTCATCATCAGATACAGTAACAACATCTGGTTTCTGATTGGCTGGCTGAGAATTAGACGTCCAATCTTCACCATCCACACCTGTATACATATAAGACATGCATGTAATGTAGCATCAATTTATAAATCCATCCATAATCATAATCTAAACAGTGGTGAACATAGTCTAGTTTCTATACATATGTATGTATATCAATTTGACATACATATAGCCCTATGAACTGATTGGATAAAATATCCTTGCTATAAAACAACATCATATAACATATACAGCGGGAACTTTACTTGGCAGATCCAGATGTACTACTATAAGATTACCTGGACTAGAAAAGCCCCAGTTGTCATCGTCAACTGCACTAGTATCAGCATCTGTGTGAGCCGGCAGGTCTTTGACTTTATTGTCATGCGTTTCCTGTAATAATAAATCTCTATTAATATGATGTTATATTACGTGTAGTCTGTTAAGCATTACAATAAATACGACCTTCACCTTACTAGCCTACTCTCTCTCTCTAACCTGTGTGTCTGTAAAAGCCTGAAATGCCCAATCATCATCAACTTCTTCTTCCTTTCCAACTACTTCACCGCTTCCCGTTTCCACTGACCAATCAGCTTCGGCAGTGACCTTGTCACCACTGTCATCCTCTTTGGAGAACCCCCAGTCACTCTCTGGAACCTCTAATACTTCAGCATCAGCAGAAAGATCTTTATAGACTGAGCTGTCGGTGTAACCAGCAGACATAGAATGGAAGCCATCAAACTCCTCCTCACTTTCTACTGTCAATTCAGGAGGTCCACCGGCAAAGGTAGGCATCTCTTCATCGCCAGGTGTTAACTCAGGTAGAGGAGGAGGCTGCTCAATGTCAAGGTTATTTGCTTCAGTAGTGGAAGATCGATAGATATCAGTAGGAACAGGCTGTGATGGGTTAGCTTGCTCGATAGGAAACTGTGATTCATCAGAGATGGTATCATTTGTAATCTCAATAACAATAGCCTCCTGATCCTGAAGAAACATCAAGTGAATATATCAGCGAACTGAACTTTTAAACTTGTTTGATAATATTACCATGTGTCAGTTGTGTTGTGCTGAACTACAAATTAATAGTCCAAATTACAGAAGCTAGAATATAATCCAGTTGGCTGATAGGAGTGATTATGTTAATGTAAACTACAAATGACATGTAGTCACTCGAGCCGCTGGGCAAATGAAAGAGCATTATAGACTAGACGATAAGATACATACATCACTAGCTGCATCCTCCAATGAAAGAGCAGTTAATCCGGTTGATAATCCACCTTCTTGGGCAGGACTCTCTGATCTAAGAGACAGAAACGCCATGATAACTGACCATTTAAAGAGCCAATTTAAGTATCAACACCCTCACAGCAAAGCACAATATCAAAAAGAAGGTGAGTAGAAATACAGAGCATGGATATATATCATGAATATGATTGTGAATACCTGTCGTCATCCAGGCCCTTCTCCGATGCATCAGGAAATGAGAACCAGTCTGAGTCATTCCTAGGCAAGGATTTAAGAGGTGAGAAGTCATGATCAGTTAGGGGTGGAGGACTGAATGCGATGGGCGAGTCCGTCCACTCATCCTTTAAAGTATCAACAGGATCGTCTGCTATCTGGGCATCATCAAACCCTCCCCAGTTATCATCATCATCCATTGGAGGGGGAGAAAAATCAAACCGATCTGAGTCTTGGTTTAGAATATTAGGTCTAACAGCAGACAATACTTGCTTATCTTCTGCAACATCTGATGTGCTTGGGGGACATTGTTCCAAAGTATCAATGGTAGCGCCTACTGCACCAGCGTTTACTTCAACTTCTCCAAATGCAGACCATTCATCGTTAGCTTCAGGTTCGGTACCTTTCATCGCTGGTTGAGCAAGTGTTGGAAGGTCAGTACTAAAGCCCCAATTAGATTCTGTATTTAAGCCCAGATCACTAGCTGGAGGAGAAAAAGGAGGAGGACTAGAGTTGAATGCAGAAAATTCTGGTATTTCCTCTGAGTCGGTTGCCGTGTTAGCTTTCTCAATTGGAGGACTGTGTTGCATTTCAATCACCTGTTTGGATCTATTTATAGCACCAAATGCTTCCCAATCATCCTCGTCTTCCATGTTGGCCTGAGCGTTGGTTGACGAACCAGGAGTCTGCATAGCGGAGTCAAAGGGTACAGAAGAAGCCGACCAGTCAACAGTAGATGTGGGTCCAACTGTAGTCCAGTCCACCGATGCCTCTGAATTCATAGTCCAATTAGTTGCTGGCTTTGTCTCAGTAGTCCAATCAACCGTTGGTGAATCATTGGTGAACAAGTCAACTGTTGGTAAATCATTGGTGAACAAGTCAACTGTTGGTGAATCATTGGTGAACAAGTCAACCGTTGGACTGCCGGCCGCAGTTGGTTTGGAAAACTCTGCTGCACTAGAATTACTTTTAGCGTCTTCAGATGGCAGCTGCATTGAAGTGTTATCTTTAAAGGACCAATCACTACTCACGTTGTCTGCATGGAAATCGCGGGGAAATACATGACCTGAAAAATCACTATCATTGTCATTGAGTAGATCAGCAGCGTGTTTAACTGCAGCTAAAGGTCCGTCAGCACTGCCTATTGAACACGTCTCAGCCTCTACCTTTAAATAATATGGCAGTTCTTTCCCATTGAGTGACTCATTAGTTGTGGGTACTTGAGTATCAAAAGCCGACGACACAGGAAGTGGCTCACTGAAAGCCGCCCACCCATTATCTGCTGCATCAGCCTAGAAGAAACAACACTAACTGAACAACAGAACACAATACAAACAAATGCCAATCATACGCAATAACATTGAAACTTTATTTCAGAGAACGTTTTAGGAATTCTGAAATGAGGCATGAGCACAATTTCATTTTTACTGCAATACATGACTTTTAAAATAATTATGTTGATGCTAATAAATTGTCCCATTACCTCAGTGGTAACCACAGGCTCCGCAAAATCTGCCCACTCTTCCTCGAGATTTTGTTCGGGAGAAAACTCATCTTTGTTCTGATTGGCCAGATTGAAGTCAGGTGCAGCTACACCTTTTTCTGGATTTGTTAATTCAAATAATTGTGGTTGGTGGTTCTCTACTTTATGCTCAGGTGAGAGTAAGAAATTAGGCTGTTCTTTGGCCGTCTCCTGCAAAAGGTAGAGAAGAACTGCGCACTGAGGTGTGGCTTCATAGTATAACAACCACATATATAAACTACACAAAATTTGAGTACTTTTGAACTTCAATAAATGTGTTCTTGCATCAGCAAACAGCATGGCTTACATGTATTTCTTAAAACAAAGCAGGCTATGGCGAAAGCACAATTCGTTTCTGATAAAGATTATAATGGAATGTGTCGTCGACATACCTCCGTCGCCACAGCTTTGAGAGAATTTCCAAAGACAGAGAAGTCTCCCAGTACACCCTCCTCTTCCTCAGCACGCAACTCATCTAGAGCAGTGAACGCTGACCAATCAACTGCATGAGATTTCACCAACTCGTCAGGGTTGCTAAAACACAGCATGTAAAAATGATACCAACAGCAGATACATTCTATACACATTTGTATACTCGGTAGCTAGTATTCAGTAGTTAGCAGTCAGTAGTTAGCAGTCAGTAGCTAGCAGCCAGTAGCTAGCAGCCAGTAGCTATTGTTCAGTAGTTAGCAGTCAGTAGCTAGCAGTTAGCAGCTAGTAGTCAGTAGTTATCAGTCAGTAGCTAGTAGTCAGTAGTTATCAGTCAGTAGCTAATAGTCAGTAGCTAGCAGTCAGTAGCTAGTAGTCAGTAGCTAATAGTCAGTAGCTAGTAGTCAGTAGTTATCAGTCAGTAGCTAGTAGTCAGTAGCTAGTAGTAAGTAGCTAACAGTCAGTAGCTAGCAGCCAGTAGCTAGTAGTCAGTAGCTAGTAGTCAATGGTCAGTAATCAGCAGCAGACAAGTCTCTACCTTAATTTAGCAGGGTCAATGCCAACAGATACAGGAGTATCCACTGAGGAAGCAAGAGTGCCGAGATCAGTCTCTAGCAGATTCTCATCAACAGGAGCTTTAGAGAAGTCTGCAAAACCACCAAACTCTTCATCGTTGGACACAGTCTGATCAATTGGAGCGGTTGCAGAAGACATGTTGGCGGTTAAAGAGAAGGAAGACTGAGCTATTTCTTTCGGTTTGGAGAAATCAGCAAACTCCTGGAAGGAATCATCTTCATCGGAATGTAAACTTTTCTTTGGAGCACACTTAGGGAATATTTCATTGAGCTGTGTAGGCGTATCTGGTAGGGTAAATGAGGCATCTGCAATTATGGACATATATGCTTGGCATTACTCTCTTAGACATAGTCAAAGACTAAAAACCAGTGACACAACAAATTGGGAAGCATGATTTTCTAGCAATAAGCACTTTTAAAGCTAAATTGTCTATGCAAACGCCAAAGAATATTGGTGAAGACGCTAGACGTTATTGCAGTAACTATCTAGCAACAAGAGTCCACTGTACATTAGCCAATACTGACCTGGTTCTTTAACAATAGGAGGTAGATCTGCCATGTTTATGTTGCTAACCACTTCTTGTAACACCGTGAAGTCCTTCTGCTCCTCCATGGGGGTGGGTCGAGGTTGTGTAAGCTGGCAAGTTGCAGCAGCAAGACTCTCTGCCAAGTTACCTAAACCTACCGAAGCGCATAAAAATCAGCATCCGCAATTTTGAGAAATATAGACAAAACATAAATTGGAAGTTCAGTATACCAACAGAAAACTAAATATTTCCCATTGAGACCTTAACAAATAACTGAATCACCATTACCTGAGAACATAGAATGCGCATGAAGCTAAACCAAGAAAAGCAATATAATTAACAACTAACCTGGCCCCAGTGACTTGCGAGGTTTATTGATCATATTGGCTGCAGAACTTGATGGAGGCGTCCGAGTAGATTTGAACTGGGAGTTCAACTGCACAGCCTTAGCACCTAAATTATTCTTTACTACTATGTTCATGCGTTTACCATCCAACGATTGTGGTAGACGCTTAGATTGATCCACAGGAGCTTGTACAATATTATTTGGAGCCTCACTAAAAGTGCTAAAATCTCCAAAGTCATCTGTTTCTGAAGTAGAGTGTTTACCAAAATTATCAGTCTTTGTGCTGAGAGAATTGCTACTAAAGCTTGCAAATTCTGTGATATTAGCGCTAGTAGCTAGGGGGACATTTGTAGATGATTTTGCATTTGGTTTGCTGAACTCACTAAAATCCTGAAACTCATCTGTTACCGTAGGGTCACCTGTTTGAAAAGTTTGACTGGAAGAAATTTGTGAGAAGTCCCCAAATCCGTCATCAACAACTGAAGATGATGCATCTTCGCTAAATTGCAAATTGGTCCAACTAGCACCAGCAACTCTTGACTGTGATTGGGTGGATTGCTCATTACACAGGTGCCCAGTGGTATTGTTTACACCATCAATGGATGATCCAGACATCCCATCTTCTTGAGGAACACCGTAGGGCCAGCTGTTAACTGATGATTGCATCATATGAGCAGTGGAAACCTGAGGGTGTGTTGAAACAGGTGCAGGAGGCACTTGACCAGCATGTGCTCCCGGCACGATTTGGTTAAATGGCATATCCTGTATCATTTGGCTAGAAGATGCCCCTGACATCATTTGATTCACATATGTCCCAGGGATTATTTGATTAACAGATGTCCCTGGCATTGAGTGCTTACCAGGTGTTCCTTGCATCATTTGACTAGCAGGTGCTCCTTGCATCATTTGACTAGCAGGTGCTCCTTGCATCATTTGATTAGCATGCACTCCTTGCATCATTTGACTAGCAGGGGCTCCTTGCATCATTTGGTTACCCGAAGCCCCTTGCATCATATAACTCGAAGGTACTCCAATCATCACTTGATTAACAGGTGCCCCTCCCCTAGGTACCATCGGATTAAAGTTCATGGGTTGCATCATAGGGTGAAAAAGGGCACCTTGATTCATGTTTGACTGATAGTTATACATTTCATTGGAAGAAATTCCCATCATGTGATGTTGTGGTATGTGTCCAGGCTGGGCATCAACTGCTGTTTGTTCTACTAAGAAAATATTGGGACACTTTAGGTTGATGCATTTTTGAAACTAGTCAAAACATGTACATCTTACAAAAGTAAAACAAGTGCAATACATGGAAACATGGTTAATTTAAATGACGTTACCTGCAGCCTTTTTTGCTGTCACTTTAAATGAGTCTATTTGAGCAAATGAATTATCTTGCTTATTCTTTATGACGAAGTCAGACTTGTTAAATGCTTGCGGTTTCATCCCAGATGGCTGGGCATTCCCAGAACCTGCTCGATTCCTACTCATTATTAACTCCAATAGTGTGTTGATTATCTACATGTTCTACATCCTCACAACATGGATCATCAGGAATTTAGCTAAAAAAATTATATAAAATATGTATAGGTCTCCAAATTCGTTGGCCATAGGAGCAATAAAAACATGCCCTATGGTATCTTGAGGTACATTTTCATTATTGATAATGTTTATTTCTATTATTTCATTATCATAATCATTTGATTTGATTTTAATTTTCTGTTTTTAAATTATTTAATTATGTAGGCTAAATTACAATCAATTTGATTTTACCACAATAAAATTACGCATGTTTATTCAAATGAAGTTCACAACAATAAAAAATGCATAGGCCTACTTTTCATAATTTCTTGTATTTAGCATAACTACGAGATCAAATTTGATTTATATTATATACAATCCAATACATACATGTACTATTACTACACTTTGACCTTGACTTTAACTTTCTGTTTTATTTTATTTTATAATTTTATATTATATAAATAATAATATAATCATAATGAATAATCTCAATCTGATGTGAGAATAAACAATACTACGTGCACTCATCGCCATGGTATTAATTTAAATATAGCAATTCCTATCGTCTCTTAATTTTAAACCAAATATAATATAAAAATATTTCAAATAAAAATAATATAAAATATTTTTTGTGTTTAATTTTCCTTTGATCCACCTACCAATTTATGAAACCGGAATAGGACATGAAGTTAGTGATGTTATTGTCCCATACACTAGCCTCCGATAGAGTTCTAGTATGAGAAATTTGACTAAAGCAGTTTAATTTACTTTTAAATAAATTCCATAATAAAAATATTTGCTTAGTTTTAATTTTGATGTAAAGATCAACGTTCTTTTTAGTAACCTTTATCTGAATGAGCTTTTAATGTCGGAGAGGTTTACTACTTTACCGGAAGCACATATCGAAAATAAAAACAATTTTTTTATTCCCAAAGTTCCCAGGTTATGTGCTAGGAACTTTGATAGTAGTAAGTAACCTCTGAGCATAATAATTTATATAATTGCACTGTCGGAAGCCATTATTTATGTTAATAGCTGATGGTGTATCTATGTCCAGCACATATTTACATAGCCCATTATTGGTCTAAATAATGAACTAGAAGTCTGGGTCACCCAGTCATCTATCAAATCTTTTAGCTGTAACGTAAACTCTAGCTCTTAGGGTAACTTTACTGCTGTTACTGTAATACCTATGTGATAATCATTTAGGCTATAAATTAAAATAATAATAATAATGCAATTTAGTTTCAGTTTATTATATAATAATTAATTAACAAAAGCAGGTGTCAGATGCCACTCTGGACATAAACATTGTTACATAGATACAGGTATATATTAGCAAATTACAGCAAAACACAGCCATTATATTATTAGTACAGTTTTGTTTACACATGAATAGACTTAGTTCTTGGCTGTCATTAATACCAACTCCAGCCACAACATTTTTAATTGCTATTGTTAGATGGCAATCTAACACATGGATGTTTAGATATATATATTATCAGCCAATCAGCACAGCGTATCCACTAATTAGCATGACTGATACTATGCAATAATAGACTTGATTCTTGGCTATCATAATAGCAACAGCCCCAGCCACAACATTTTAATTGCTATACTCTATATATACTGTATATATGGATAGGAGTTGGAACCCACACACACTCTTATGGATACCAGAATAACTTATGCATATTCAATTACCACCAGATAGACATTGATGATGTGTCCAAAGATAACACAGATATACAATAAATAACATGAATATTAATTAGAATCCAGACACAGCATAATTATCTACAACATTCCTTTCGTTTATGTATATTGTAGGATACATACACAGATAGATATACATGTATATGCAGTGATCATGTATGAGCGTATGAGATTGAATTTTACCCAATACCACTTTTGATAAATAGAAATAGCCTAAATAACGAGTACATTATATAAATTTGGAACCCAGGCCTAATACACCTATCTGCCTGGTGAACAAGATATGTCATTTGATAAGTAAAAAATAATTGCTACAATGAGACGTGGGTATTTGTGTGACCTGCCGGTAGGCTTATGTGTTTGATGGACAGGGTGTGTCAGTGTATGGGCGTAAAGAAAATGCTGCGGCTAAAAGGGAATACTAATGTTAAAGAACGTTGACCATGGGTTGACACTTAATTACACAGGCCATATATATATATATATTGATTGTAGGCAATCACATGAATTAGGAGAAAGACACGTCCACTACGCAATAAAAGTTTGGAAAAGAGAAAGTCCTAAAGATGACCATTGCTGACATAAACAAACAAACAACATATGACAATAATTAACAGATTACAACATATGACAATAACTAACAGATTACAACACATTACATCACTAAGGATTACATATATATATATACTGGGATAGATGGCCATTGGTTAACATAAACCAATCAACAAGACAGGAATAGTATACATCCTCCTATAAGATCAACTGTTGCTGACATGGAATCCCAAGAGAGGAGGATATAAGGAGGTGCATCCCAAGACTTAGATGAGAGAGGGGGAGAGGAGCAGCCCAGGAAGAACAGAAGAACCTACAACATGGAACAATAAGGATCTCTACTCTGCTATAAGTAAGTCAGAATATTATATTATTTTTTCCTGAATATTGGAAGTGGACCCTCTCCTACACACACACACAGACAGAGATACTGTAAGTTATTATACACTTTATTATTTTACTATTAGAATTTTTATTGAGGATAATTATATCCCTGCTCCCTGGAAGGACTATTTTTGCGATTTGAAATATTGTTGAATTTGTGGGTAGAACCCAATCAGACAGATTATTATTGAATGATAATTATACTAGTCCCAATTAATTGGTTGACACTGTTCCTGGTTTTTGATCGCACATATTGGATTCATAATTTTATATTTTGAGGAACTGATTACATTTTGATTGATTGATAAATACATATCAGTATTGTCAGACATAACATTGACACACAGAATTGATTGATTGGTTGATAAACCCTTACCTGAATTATTGTACAGTACCAGAGATTGTCTGTACGGACCTTGATTGTCCTATTGTATGTCCTGCTTTGTCAGTAGACTTGTTATACATTTCCACGGGGGAGATAGTCCCAATTTGTCACTCGGGTTTCATTTCTAAAATAGAGAGTGATTATTATTATATGTTCACGAGAGGAATCATAATTGAGTGCATATTGTCCTGAGTGCTACCATTACCATAATTGAACCACACACACATACACAGAACCATTATTCATAGCCATTGGGCGAACATTGAATTGAGTACAGGAGGTTATAGAATTTCAGATTATTGGAACGAAATTATTCATAGGGAGAGGTTATCCCCTCTATCACGATTATCAGAATTGGCAGATATCCAATTGAATAGATTGCATGAGCATAGAAGTTATCTTCTCTATATAGAGTTGAACAGGAGAAGACAACTACAAATTACACTGTCATTTACTCATTTACGAGTTACACAAATCAATTTATACATCCAAAAATAACTCAGTCATTTATATTATATTACATTTGTATTACATCAATTCACATACTACTTAATTATAATTAATTGATTGTAATTAATTATATATCACATTGATTATATATTATAGTTATTACATAACAACTATATATATTATCATTACATTACACATTGCACTACATTTAAATTATTTCAAAATTCCCTCGTGACACAGGTATACGCTGTCTTTATCATTATGATTATGCCAATAACAAGTAAACTAAGAATACAAAATATCAACAATATATTTAGTATCTATCTGAATTTTGTAATTGCTGTGCCTCGCTTGGTAGCGAGGGCACAGCCATACAACATACAGCCAAATCACCAGAGAGGAGAACCGAAACCAACCAGACAAACGCTAGCCTAATGTCCTTATGGCCCAGCCAGGACAGCAAAACATGCGCTGTAGAAAGAGTACAATCTTTGTGCTTGATTCAGGATGCGGTGCTCGACCATCCTGTGTGGGCACGACTTAATTTGCCAGACCGTGGGAGTCATAGGTCCGGGTGGACTGCTGATTCAACACTACACTGCATAGCAGGAGCAGCCCAATTTCTATGGGAACGTTAGGTCCTAATTACAGTCTAAGGCTGCATTTGGGAGCCCAAGTCCAGGCAGTGTTTGTAAACGTATGGCTAACAGTAAACAGTAGGGGAATATGTTCGAGAGTAGAGTGCTCTTTATTCAACTGAGCATAAAATGGAAGTATGCTGACTAACCTACATGAAACAACCTTTCCGGACCAAGGTAGAAAGTTAATCAATTGTCTATGGTAGACTCGGACTAAAAACGAGGTCCAAGGTACAATAGTGAGAAAATCAGTCTCGGAGCTTGAATTACAGTAAATAGGTTGTGGTGCATCACGTATCGAACAATAGAGGACTGTTGATGCATTGTTAGTAAGGCATTACCAAAGGAATACAGATAAGTCATATTTTACTACATGCTCTTGAAACAGTATGATTTATTTTCATGTTTTGTGTTTTAGAATACCAGTAGTAGATCATCTGTGCATTGATAGCTATGCTTCACCAAACAGTGTAATCGTCAAGGACTCTCTCAAGGTCAATGATGGGTGAGACATCTAACAACCCCGGTCTTGCGGGAGCTAGTGCTAAGAATGGACCTGTATCTAATGAACCAAAGACTGTGTCGTTAAAACTTTTTGCTTCCTGGGAGATTGATAAGACGTCTTCCAGTTGTATTCCCAGGTAGGTAGTCTGCTGCTAGTCTAGGAGCTTTTCTAAGGTATAAATGGTGCATACTTGCATGCTGTCTATTTAGGTAATATTCTATTCTATCCATGGAAAAGCAGTTCTAGGTTGATGTGAACAAATGCAAGTCAGTGAACGTAAGATTGAGAGCTTAACACCTGTCTATCATTACAAGTTACTAAACTAGTTTGTTGAATATGGCAAACTAGGCTGTCGCACCACATCGTAAAGACTAAATACAATCATCATGAATCCCTGTTTCTAGGTTGTGTATGTTTGGAGTAACAGGTCTCCAGGCTTCTCCAGAACTTTTTGACGATGACGCCAGACGCAACGTCATACTCGCTGTTCAAATGGCGGTAAGAAGAATTAGCTATGTAATACTTTACTGCAGTCCAATGTGTTGTTTGTGTTTCTATTAGTAGATATGACTATGCAGTACAGTAGAACGCGTCATATATATCATAATATGTCTGTTATGCTAGTGTGGGCTGGTGCAGATTACTGCTTATGATAAATTATTCATATTATATTCCCAGTTGATACTCACAGCTACAGTTAAGTTGGTGTACATAGTAGTGAATCATGCATTACTAATTGCAGGGATCTAAAAGAATACTCAGATCTGGCGAAATTAGTCTGCTGAAGGAGGCTACTGAAACACCTCTCGATATTACTTTCTCAATGCAGGTAAATGGGCTACATTACTTTCTCAATGCAGGTAAATGGGCTATGTTACTTACTCAATGCAACTAAATGGGCCATGCTACTTTCTCAATGCAGGTAAATGGGCTATGTTACTTACTCAATGCAGGTAAATAGGCTATGTTACCTACTCAATGCAGGTAAATAGGTTATGTTACTTACTCAATGCAGGTAAATAGGCTATGTTACTTACTCAATGCAGGTAGATTAATATCACTGTCTGTTTCTTGTAGTATGCTCACTTTCTTAAGCGTGACGTTAACAATCTAAGGGTGGCTCTACAGCGTAGAAACAAATACAAGAACAGAACTCTGATAGGCTACAAGACTTTGGCTATTGGTATAATCAACCTATCACAGGTGAGATATTATTGGACCTATAGTAACGGAAGAGCTATCGATTTGAGTTAACTGGTTAGTCAGACATTATCTGTTCCATAAAATCAAACATCAAGTCGTAAGTTATTAATTTTGGTTTTTCAATACCGAAGTTGATTTACTCCTCTACAAATACAATGCCCCTTATATACATGTACCTATCCGTATGAACTGACTCTATTGTTATATTCAAGAATTGGTAGTATTATGGTTTCTTCCTATCGCATATCCATATATAGTCACAGTCCTACTGTATATTCAGGTGTTGCAGCAGCCTAAGGATCTTGACCTGGACCTGTATAGTAAGGAGAAACACAAAGTAGTTGCTGTGATTACCCTACAGAATATCACATCCAAACCAGTCAGCTATGACGATGACGGTAAAACCATGTCTCTTTCAGGGATGGGTGAGTCGACAGAGGTGTAGGCATGTTGTATATCTATGCCTACTGTATAGAATTAATGGTAATATATGAGGCTAGTAATGGTGTACTTAGTATGAGCTAAATTGCATATAATTACCCTTGCATGTACTTTGCCTTGCATGTTATACTATACCATTCAAGATGTATAGCTCAAGTACAGTAACTATCAGGGCTATTGTGATGTAATAATGTAGTTAAATATGCAATCTATCACCTAGCCAAAAAATAGTGCAGTATCTACATGTAATTGCGATTAATAGCTTTTGCTCTTCGACCACTGAATAAGTTACGCCTTGATCACACAGTTACCCGACTTCTCTCTCTATCATAGATCCATCACCTGAGTCAGATGATGAGGATGATGACCTCATGGAAGATGATCTGTCTGCCGATGACTTCTGCTCCGATGAAGAGGCCCCTCGCACTCGAGAGCAGAATAATTTCAAACAAAAGATTGCTCGTCTTCTGCGCCGGTTCAAGTCATCAGATGTTGCAGAGGTAGCTTAAATAGCTTTAGAGTTGTCAGTTATACAGGTAGTAGGGTTTTGAGTTTTCTTGCTGTAACTCTTTGAACAGCGTACCTAGCTGAGAATGTCTCAGAGTATTTTGGCAGACTTGTATTTAATAATATAATAATGCGTCAATAGTGTGGTTGTCACACAAAGTACCCTTTGTAGCTTTTATTAAGTAAAATTAATGACTGTTTGTCTGTAGAAGCATATTCTGACGGTGCTAGAGAGACAGGAGTCAGTAGAGGGCGCTGCGGCTTCCTCCAATTTGGACGAACTCTTTGACGAGTTAGAGGACCTCTCCGCCGAATCAGAGAATGAGCAGGACAACATTAGCATCAGGTCGATACGTAGGCCTACACTCACTCAGTACTTTGACAGCAGTGAGACCGCATCTGTGGATACGATGAGGAGGCTTAGCAAGTCAGAGTCGGAGAGAGGGAATTCTCTTGGGAAATCTCAAATACGCGTAAGTTAGCTGAGTTATGAGTGTAATCACTCAAGCACTACGCATACATGCAGTAACAGCTTACTAGTAGCATAATTTAGAGAATGTTGCATCGATTTTGCTACCAACTTGGCACGGTTCTTATATCTTTCCAAGTTTTACTGGATGTATTACATATATTACACCTAGATGTGCATATATTACACCTACCTACAGATATGCATTTATTTGTTGGCATAGCAGTATATTATGCAGATGTGTATTGTACATGTTCTTCTATTATATGCATTACTATGAGGGTATTGTTCATAATATTTTGTTATTACTTTTCTACAAATCATCTTCAAAGGTGGGCTATTAACCTCTGAAGATAAAGTAGAGTGAAACCCATTTGCTTTTTACCTGCTGTCAAACCCTCTCCAACATTTATGTACATCTGTATATCTTACAGACTGATACAGTGGAAACAGAGGTCAGCCAATCAGCACAAGATATCAACTTTGCACAGTCATTGTTTGAACAAGATGATGTTTTTATAGGGGGTGATGCTACAACTCAGAATGTTACCAGCCCAGAGTCTGTGAGTTTAGCTAAGTAACTTTGTCGTATTTTGGCATGGTATGACTTAGTGAAGCATCTAGAAGAATCCATGAATCATTGTTTACTCTAAAGACAAATTCTCAGCTTTTGGCAAGTAGTAGTAAAACAGATTTTTGTGAACTAACTTTTGTTACCTTATTTACTGTGGGAATCCACCCTTTGCATTCCATCTTTACGTTCAGTATCCAAAAACGTATCGTGTGTTTTTGGGGACAGGCAGCAGATACCACACAACTTAGTAAAGTATTTAAAGACAGCAGCCAGTCCTTACCCGAGGTATTATATATAATAGATGAAAGGGGGAGCAATTCCTACTATCCTGTGGTGAGTGAATCCATCTTCCTACAGTTGATGAGTAAATCTGAGAGGTTACCACATATACAGTATGTATATTGGTTTAACTGGTTGAATGTTATTGATTGATTCAAGTAACAGAGATGAATTCAAGATATTTAAACAACTCCGTTGCCTCGCATGTAAACAAACACACGTTTCTACATTGCAGTACATTATGGTGGTTTTTGGCCTAAAATCGTGACCTATTATGTCCATTGCTAATGCCTGTTGATACATGAAGACCCAATTTGTGCTAAATACTAGTAGTCAGAATGATGCTGCTGTATTGCTAACATGTTTAGGGCAGGAATCCCTGAATATAACATTTTTCACAATTTTACTGAAGTCCAAAGTTCGCACTTCTCACACAGCTTTAAATAGTCAGCACCCATTGTGAATACCAACCAGTGGGATGGTTGGCATATACAACTTACTGTATGATATGACTGCAGAAGGTGTTGGGTATCATAACATCACAGCTGATTTCTGTTCTAGGCCCATACAATTTACCAGACAATCAACAGTTCAACTAAATGTACAGCCCTTCGAATAGCTGAGAAAGATGAGTTTAGAGAGGTGTTTAAACATATGAGTACAGCTATACATTCCTTGTAAGTACAACACTGTACTCTAGCTGTAAGTACAACACCGTACTCTAGCTGTAAGTACAACACCGTACTCTAGCTGTAAGTACAACACTGTACTCTAGTTGTAAGTACAACACTGTGCTCTAGTTGTAAGTACAACACTGTACTCTAGTTGTAAGTACAACACTGTACTCTAGATGTAAGTACAACACTGTGCTCTAGTTGTAAGTACAACAATGTACTCTAGTTGTAAGTACAATGCTGTACTCTAGCTGTAAGTACAACACTGTACTCTAGCTGTAAGTACAACACTGTACTCTAGTTGTAAGTACAACACTGTGCTCTAGTTGTAAGTACAACACTGTACTCTAGTTGTAAGTACAACACTGTACTCTAGATGTAAGTACAACACTGTGCTCTAGTTGTAAGTACAACAATGTACTCTAGTTGTAAGTACAACGCTGTACTCTAGCTGTAAGTACAACACTGTACTCTAGCTGTAAGTACAACACTGTACTCTAGCTGTAAGTACAACACTGTAATCTAGCTGTAAGTACAACACTGTACTCTAGATGTAAGTACAACACTGTGCTCTAGTTGTAAGTACAACAATGTACTCTAGTTGTAAGTACAATGCTGTACTCTAGCTGTAAGTACAACACTGTACTCTAGCTGTAAGTACAACACTGTACTCTAGTTGTAAGTACAACACTGTGCTCTAGTTGTAAGTACAACACTGTACTCTAGTTGTAAGTACAACACTGTACTCTAGATGTAAGTACAACACTGTGCTCTAGTTGTAAGTACAACAATGTACTCTAGTTGTAAGTACAACGCTGTACTCTAGCTGTAAGTACAACACTGTACTCTAGCTGTAAGTACAACACTGTACTCTAGCTGTAAGTACAACACTGTAATCTAGCTGTAAGTACAACACTGTACTCTAGATGTAAGTACAACACTGTGCTCTAGTTGTAAGTACAACAATGTACTCTAGTTGTAAGTACAACGCTGTACTCTAGCTGTAAGTACAACACTGTACTCTAGCTGTAATTACAACACTGTACTCTAGCTGTAAGTACAACACTGTACTCTAGCTGTAAGTACAACACTGTACTCTAGTTGTAAGTACAACACTGTACTCTAGTTGTAAGTACAACACTGTACTCTAGATGTAAGTACAACACTGTGCTCTAGTTGTAAGTACAGCTATTATACTCACTTAGGAAATGTACATTCATTTTTGTAGCACATGTACATGTATGTACTCAATGGCATCAAATGACATAGTAAATCACTCTATGACTTGTTTTAGCTGGACTAACAATTCAAGAGCCGCATGTATTAAACTTATTCTAATAGGTGGAGACAGTTTTTATAATCAGGTAAGTTATACACAAGCACTTTGTATCTATAATATGTCCTGTATTATCACATACATATAGATGTACATTTATGTGTACAGTAGCTGTACAGAACATACACAGCACACTATGATAGAGGATTTTCATTCATTATATCATTGTTTATGGTGTAAACGCAGCTGTGAATACCTCCTGCTGGCTCATCTCATACTTTAGTGGTGGATACGTGGCTGTCGTTCCATCAGACTTCTGCATGCCATCTGTTCCCTTACCACCCTGCTCCTCACACCAGCTTATTAATTAATTATGCATTTCTAATCACTTCCTGTACTCTTTTGTAGTCCAAAACTGCATGTACAATGTAGATACTGTATTACCATATAGAAGCTAGGCATATATATATTTATAGTACCGTAATGGAAACTAGGCATATGTATTTATTACCATATGAAAACTAAGTATATAGTGATTGTATAGATATTATAGTGATCTATATAATATTATCATCTTCCGTTTACATGATACAGGCATTAGATGAGTTCACACAGATATTTTCTGAAAAGGCATCTGATTTCTTGAATTACGTCAGGTTTCTGCCTGTGCCTTTATGTAAGTAGCTTTTACAATGTCATTATGTGTACACAAAAAGGATATTACCTTACGTATTACTGTATGTGCTCATACCTGAGAGAGTTTCTAAGGGTACAATACTGTATTTCCATATGACAAGGGTCTCATTCAGAGAGTTTCCATGGGTTGAGCTGGAATGGAAACTCACTGAATGAGCCGTGTTATGTGATTACAGCTTTGAAGTTGAGGACTCACCACATTTTCATTTTCTAAGAGAATTTTTATATGTAAAATTAATGCCGATACTGGGGCTGACAGCAGAAGACTGTGTTCTCATTGTTAGGAAATTTACACAGACTGTTATATGTCTATTTAATTGTGTTTATATAGGTAGAAGCAGATTGAGCAAGCACCTGTCTCATGTTGACATATTTTATCAGCAGTTGTTCTCTAGTGACAGCGGTTGGCAGAGGCTGAATGAGAAGGCATTACATGGTTCCTTTGCCTCAGGTTTGTATTGCATTAATCTGTTTAGATAAGTACTGGTACCGAAGATCTGAATTTTTTCATTAAACATTCTTCCTAAATGTAAATTTCTATAAAGTATTTTACTGCACACGGTATTTGTACTTGGACTATGACAGAACTCCACTTCTAATGCTTGTAATGTAATGCTGTATGTGGATTTATCAGGAGAGTGCAGTGACCTCTTAGACAGAATATACAAGTATGAGGAAGGTGTATCCACAGTCCTACAGTATCCAGTGAGTGAAGCAATGGTTGCCCTCACTTCTACCAAAGACGATACAGAAGATACTCAACAGTTCATACCCTTCCTTACTGTGAGTTATGCCCTTCCTTACTGTGAGTCATACCCTTCCTTTCTGTGAGTCATGCCCTTCCTTACTGTGAGTCACACCCTCCCTTACTGTGAGTCACGCCCTTCCTTACTGTGAGTCACACCCTCCCTTACTGCGAGTCATGCCCTTCCCTACTGTGAGTCATGCCCTTCCTTACTGTGAGTCATGCCCTTCCTTACTGTGAGTCACACCCTTCCTTACTGTGAGTCATGCCCTTCCTCACTGTGAGTCACACCCTCCCTTACTGCGAGTCACACCCTTCCTTACTGTGAGTCATGCCCTTCCTTACTGTGAGTCAGTAATGCATGTTGGTTTTGTTTTATAATAATGTACACTGTATGTCCTGGAATGTGATTTGTTTGATTTCTAGTTTCGTACTTGTAAAGTTGCACCAGTGAACATTCTGTTTTTGCTCATGCCTGTCTTGTAATTGTAGAATGTGCTCATTGGTTCTATTGCTAACCAACACCAGAGCATTGCAGCTCAAGCCAGCTTAACCGGTGAGATACTACATAATGTTATAATATCTTTATGAGCACTTATAATGTTTGGTTGGATGTCTACCTGTACATGACGTTAATATACTGTATATACCAAGAGATATATGATTGTACAATACTGTGATCCTCCTAATAAACAAGAATATCTCCTATCACCAGATTAACTAGAGTTACACTCTCTTTAGGTTGGAGCGATGGGGAGGAGTCGACCACTCTCTCAACAAGTCCGGCTGCTCACAGAGAAGGTAGCATTAGCTCTAATGTTACTGATAAAGTAAACACTACTACCTCAAGTACTTCCTCAAGGTTAGACCCTATAATAGTGTTTCCTGTGATTCCGTGTAATTATGTCGCTACATGAGTAACATGATGCCTCAGCTGTTTGCAAATAGTCATGTACTCACCTCACTCATTGTGTATGTCACTCGATAAGGGAGGTGCCTGAATATCACATCTACGGTATCATTACGTCGATACTATGCCGTTCACACGTCGCTGGTTTGATATACACTCCTTCATGCCAATATCTCTGAGTTAAGAGATGACTATGACTGTTATGGTGTTATATATAGCCCACCAAGTTCAGGATCTGCTGAGCCGTGTGACCTGCAGATAGAGTATTGGGTACCTGCTAAAGGTAGTGACAAGTCTAAGTCTGTCCCAGCCAAGGAAACTAAGGAGACACTCAAAGGCTTCTTCAAGTATGTGCAGGTGATACGAGAGAAAACATCATTCCGGCTCATTGCTGTCACCCGAGAGAAGAGAGGCAAAAGTGAGTTTATAGCTGAAGCCACGATTTCCTACGACTGCAACTGCCATTAATACTATTACATACACATGTACTGCTAGCTGTGTTACTACCATTACCACCGATATTGCTTCTGCTGGCCGTATTTATCCTTAATAATACTGTAATATATTCTGTTGGTGCAGTGATCAGAATCGGTAAGAAGTCTAAAGACAGGTCGAAGGAGAAAGAGACAGACACCAAGAGTCAGAATATAAACAGAGATGGAATCACTAGAATTGTCTGCACAACCAAAGACTCTACTGACCACCTCAGAGGTATGCTCTTTGCCCTCAGTCTATTTAATTCAGTCAGTTGGTAGTCGGTCATTCAATGACTGCCGGTATCAGCTTTTTCTTCACTCTATTCACCAGTGTATATATACGTCTGATTGGTCAACGTTTGAAATGTAAATAGCTGTTATAGCCTGCTGTAATATTCATATTTTAGTGCATATTGATGATGTAGAACATGATGGAGTGCACTTCTTTCAGTTGTCAACCCAATGGCAGACACATGTAAAGTACTTTCCTATAGCTGTCAGTAAGTCATATCAAATATTGGAGTAAAGTTACGACACAGATACACAGTGATATGTTATAAACAGTTTTATATTTAACAAGTCACAGATTAGAATTATGCTGCAGTATTATTTATGAATTCTAAAATATTTTTATACAAGCTTTTATATTATGCCAAGTCAACTGTAGCAGATATTCTTTTGTAATTTATCGCTTTAATTTATCTCATACTATTTAATGCATGTACTTTACACTTAGATATGGTGATAATTATTAGAATGATCCAGAATAATTCACTAGTCACTGGTCAGGCACATACAGTTCATCTACACATATCTGACTCTCCTGTTTTATATTGTAAACATATTATGTAGTGAGTATCTTGTATCTTATTCAAATAATGTTTTGTAAAAATTACCCAATTATATAGAACATGATTTCTAGAATGTGTATATAGCCTACTTTTAGTTTCAAATTTATGCTTTCATCCTCATGTTTAATAATACGGATTTAATCTGCTGCCCCACTAGTACTCAAATATACTTGTAATGTAGTTATGTAGTACAGGACATTGGGCACTGCGACAATATCATAACTTATTTATTACCCTCCTTTGTATCTCTCATAGCGCCTGCAGTGCACGTGTTAGTGATCATCTCTTTTTTCGTTAGCCGTTTACTATTTACTCCTGACACAAACTTGGGATATACTGTGATGGTATCATATAGTTACTTCCTAATCCACACAGTTTGTGTAGATAGACTAATCCACACAGATAGACTGTACACAAATTTGGATGTCTCAGATATAGCCTTTATTAGCTCCTGATGGAAGTATTACTGATTCTCAAGGCTGTGTCAAGTGCAGACATTTCTCATTCATGGTACTTTGGTAGATATTTGTATATTAGACAATAATGCATAATTATCTTTTCATACTCCTACTATGATTGTACACAGCATCACAGGATGTTCAAACAAGACAGTCTGGTATCCCCTTCTTCTTCTTGTCTATTTTTCAGCCATCAACTTATATTATTGTCAATTGATTAATTTTGACTTCTCCACTTTTCCCATAGTATTTGATCTCAGAGCTTTTGCTGATTCAACCTTTTTCTTAGATTTATGGTCTTGTTTTGCTGACTTTGTTTTCCCTAGTTTAGCCTTGCTCCGATTTCCAGCTTTTGCACTTTTCTCTTTCTTTCTGGTTGTAGCTGCTTGCCTGGAGTTATCATCTCTCACAGATTTGATTGTTGAACTGTCCTTATTTTTAGTTTTGGTGCTCTGTAGTAATGAACTTCTCTCTAAGCCTTTAGTTGGCATTGGTTGAAGATTAGTATCTGCTGCAAGACTATCTTCACCTCTTGTAGCCTTAGTCCCATCATAGCTGGAGAGTCTGTTTATGGATGGTTGAGCATTACTCCTCACCTGGAATATTGAACCAGAGCCATTTCTAGATGTTGCTGCTATTATCAGTTCTGGCTGCAGGACCGACTCGGTTCCATCGATGAAAGCTTCAATCTGACTTTCCACAATGGATCCACCTCCAACCTGACTACCATCCCTTGATACATGTGAATGGTTGCTCTTTGTAGCCTTAGTTCCACCATTGCTAGAGAGTCTGTTTATGGATGGTTGCCTACTGTCCCTTAATACATATGAATGGTTGCCCTTTCTAATCTTAGTTCCACCATGGCTAGAGAGTCTCTTTATGGATGGTTGACTACCAATTCTTGATACATATGAATGGTTGCTCTTTGTTGCAAACTTATTCTGTGGTAGTTTTAGCAGTGACTTACTATCAGCTTTCTTACTGATTCCACTCTTCATAGACCTCTGACTTTCTCTTTCAGCAACGTGGGCTGGTTCTGGGCTCAGTCTTTGAAAGTCTTTATTTGACCCTGAGGTAAATACATTAGCACTATAAAACACAATACTTGCAGAAGAAGTCACAACAATTAGTTCCAAGATGGCCGTCCAGCTTAGGCCGAAAGGGCTATTGACCTGTGGGTAAAGTCTAAGTTGCAAACATACTAATTATAGCAGTATAATTATAGCACTTTGGTGTCTGTATATTTTATAACTTGCAATATATATGCTTTTATGACTTGTAATAGACATCAGCAATACATAGATAGTTTGAATAACTGGATATCGGGAGGTAATATTAAGCAAGGAAACATAAATTTCATGAGAAAGGCTGATCTGGGGAGTGAGTGGCAAGACATGATCACCGATGTCTGTTCCACACCTGGTACCTAAAGAAGAAAACACACAGAGGTGAGCATTGCGTTACACCAGACTTACCCACATCTGCTTCAGAGTCTTGCTCAAAGATCGTTTCATTGTTTTTCAGTTTAGCAATGACATTCTTGACCTTTCTCCTCCAGAGCAACAAATGTTTAGAGACTTTAATACTTGACCTGTATAATGAGTAATGATTTGTTATCTAGAGTAGTAAAGGTGTAGTTTGTAAAACAAACTATTACCAGCATACATGTAGACTTCACTTCAGTTCAGTCTCTATCATTTGACTGCAGCGCTTACACCAATACATATGTAACATGCCATTGCATTACAACTGATATTACGCAATGTACTCTATATAATAAACCATGTTTGTGGAATACTATATTATTATGACGTAGCCTACTGCCAATTACCCACCTTCTTCTGTTATGAGAAAACTGACCGCTATCTGATCCATCTTCCAGAGAACTGTCTATGCTGGTTGTCTCTGTATGATTATAAAGATATTATATTAGTGACATAATATGACTATAAATTTAATGCATGACAATCATGTACATGTACATGTACATGTACATGTATGTAGGATGTAGTATACAACAATATACACATGTGTACAGTTACACACATACATGTATATATTATACTATGTGTATGTATGCCTTGCAAGTTACTGAAGCACAACTATGCAAGTAGGTTGTAAAAATTGTAGAATTAGTACACCTGTAGTTAGACATTAAGATTTAAGAATATAATTAATAAACACTAACTGTTTGTAATGCTATCACTATAGCAGAATTTGAGAATTGAGCTATTACATGTACATGTTCAGTATTCAGCAAGTGCTATATATGCATGTACATTGTAGGTGGTTATACACTATAATTACTATGTAGTAATTATGGAAATTGGTAGTTGTCATACCATTGCTTATAGGTATAACCACTGGTACACCACTGCTTTGACTGTAAACCGCTGCTCTCTCTATGAGAGTCATCCGTCTGTGGTAAGATAACTTCTCTCTACAATTATAGATGTTGATAAACAATCAGGGCTTACAAGACTGACTGAGCAATGCTGGGCAAACTGTAACAAGCCCAAGTGGGTATAAATTGTACGAACTTAAACTGTCCTTCTGTTTGAGCTGTGTGTTTATTAATGCAATGGTTACACAGCTCTCCAAAGGATAGAGTAACATTTATACAGTGCTTACATGAACATGTGCTATAATTACTTACTGTAGTTAATAATGTAACTTACCTATAGGTAAGCCAGTAACTTACTCCACAGGCAAATATTAAAGCAAGGGCCACACCTGCAACAACTATACCTGCACCCACTGTCTGTTGAGGAGAAAGGTACTGGTACTGAGGTGATTGGGAAAGGATGCCATCTGGTGTTTGTAGTGTCAGCAACAGCAGGTATAGAAATGGTACCATCTTAATATTACTTGGCAGTCAGCTGGTTATATTATATGATACAGCAACTACAACATACATTTGTAAGTCTAATATATTGTAGTGATCAACCCTATTATATACATTGTAGATCTAGTACAATTATTGTGTATAATTATGCATACATAATAAGGTACAATTGTCATAGTGCCTCATATATCAACTTTAGGTACCCAAAACATTTGTGTATACTTCTTAAACTTTAGGTACCCAAAACATTTGTGTATGATTCTTAAACTTTTTCTACATATATCCAATGTACAATGTACAGTACATTATGCTAATACTGAATAAATGCTGATGTACAATGTATGTTGATTAGTAAAATACTGATATACTATACTGTATTAACATTACATAACATAATTATATATAACTATTTTTCTTATCCCAAACCTTATGCAAGATGGAGATGATAGCATTCTTGCATGATTACTCTCTGCTACACTATTATTTATATTATTTGTAAAAATTACTGTTTTACAGTCACTGTGTTAATAATACAATTATTGAGGTAACTAATGAATGGTTGCTAAGCATCTTAAATATGCAAGTAATTTATTAGCAGCTGTAAAATATTACTGTAATAATATTATTTTGTCAATATCACAGTACATGGTGTACTTTATTATTAGCATAGTCAACAGCTACAGTGCAGTTCTGGGTACTAATCACATTTTCTGGAGAGAGTTGTCTTTATACTCCATTGCATTCTACAATGTACATTGCATGCTCAGTTACCAATATTACTACACTCTAGGTTCATAACCTGTTATTTGTAGGCGTTTCACCACAAGTGAATACTTATAAGATATGGCTGATAAAACTATTTCTATAATGAGGTTTATTACACGACACAAAATACACGTAATTAATTGCCTAGTAAAGTCCTGCACTATGTACTACTGTCTTGGGTTTTGCCAGCAGAGGGGGCTGGTGGAGGACTGTCTTGGGTTTTGCCAGCAGAGGGGGCTGGTGGAGGTCGGTAATTGAGTTGACGAGGTGTAGTAAACTGTTTCACAGTGTCATCTGTAACTTCCTTCCTTCTCTCCCGGTGCCCCTTCACCAATGGTTGTAGAAGCTCTATCAGTTCTTTCTTCAAGTAACCAGTTAAAAGCTCCCCACTCTCGTATGTCTGCCAAAAAAACTTATAGTTTATACTGTTGCCCATGATTTCATACCTTTCAAGCTGCTGATTGGATATAGGTAGAATACTTTACACATGTGACTCTGATGTGCGAATGGTAAGTTACTACCCATGTCAAGGCCCTGATAAACAGTAATATTAGATTGATTGTAGTACAGTACAGTGCATTCATAGTTATCTCCCCTCATCGACCAGGTAGGAACTATTACATGAACTAATTGTATAGAAGTAAGCCCTAGACTCACTTCTATACAATTGGTATCACTCACTGTCTCTATAAACTACTTGGATTACAGACTAAATCCTCAGACTATAGTATCTTTAGCATACCCAACTAGAACTTTGCACTGGTCAGACAAATCCCAATTTATCAACAAACATAATTCTACTATGTACAGTCATGTACATGTAGGTCTAGTAGACTATAACTCAATAACATATTATGATGACAACGCCAAATGGAATATGGTGTCCTAGAACCTAGTACTGTGACATAATGTTCTGCTAATAAAACTATTTTTATAATGAGGTTTATTATACGAAACAAAATACAAGTAATTAACTGTCTAGTAAAGGCAAACTGTATTATTGTAATCTTGTCCCATGTTGAGTAGACACAAGACAGGTTTCACAATTAATGACAAGCATCACATATTCATGTAAATGAATTGGACACAGGTCACTCTCAGCGTGTAAAGTAACGGTGTGTAGCATCCTACACGAAATATATTATTGGTTGGTGAACTAACCCTTCTAATCTCTGCCAGCCTATCATCATCTTCCAGAAGGAAACAGAGATACTGATATGCTATGTCTACATCACAGTCACCACCTTTAGCCTTATGTTCTTCAACTGTAGCTCCACCACCAGAGAAAGCGTACTTGTTGATCTACAAACATATTATGTAGCTGCTATTGTATTTCACTAGAATGTGTGCTTCCTATTGAAATATGCGGAGCCGAATACTTTGGGTTTTGAGATAGACTTCATTCTTGAATGACTTGTGACTTACACATCACATAATTGTGTGGATATCCTGAAAGTCTAGACAGTAAAGAGATGGAGCAGTAGTACAGTCGCACACCCTACTACTCACAGTAAAGAGATGGAGTACAGTCGCACACCCTACTACTCACAGTAAAGAGATGGAGTACAGTCGCACACCCTACTACTCACAGTAAAGAGATGGAGTACAGTCGCACACCCTACTACTCACAGTAAAGAGAAGGAGCACAGTCGCACACCCTACTACTCACAGTAAAGAGATGGAGTACAGTCGCACACCCTACTACTCACCTTGTTTTTAATCTGTTTATCAGTATCTGTGAGGTTGATAGAGGAGTTGGCATCACTGGCAGACATCTTAGTCTGAGCTCCTTGTAAAGCTGGGAAGAACTTAGAGTGAAGTAGGGCCGGCTTTCTACACCCCAACCTAGGAGCTACATCTCTTGTCATTCTGAAGTATGGGTCCTACAGAGTATAAAACTGACTCAATCCAATATCAGCACAGCATGCTCAATATCGAATACTACATTGTAGCTGATGTTGGTGTCTAATAGTAGTGCACCCCATCCAGACAGTTCATTGTATGACGTAGGAGGATATGACTGTAATACAAACAAAGAATATAATATCCATACCTGGTCTATTGCACAGGGTATCAGACACTGTATATCCTTCTTGCCACCAAATATATGAGGAAACGAGTTGCTGAAAGACGGAGCTGCCTGTATGGCAGGGAAGCCGATCTTTCCTATACAGGAATGGTCGTCAAACCCAAAGATACCTTTAGCTTGATTATACGTAACACACTTCTGTACCCTCAGCATATTCATATAGAATTCTGGCACAGAGCTAACAAAACAACACAAATAATCAGTAGATACACAATAGTATGAGAAATATTAGTTCAGACTTGCTCAGCTTGTAGTCATGAAGAGATAAACAACCACCTACCTCCAGAAGATGTCTCAATAGCAAGCTGAAGATGTAATGAGGGCATAAGGTGGATAATACATACACAGCATTTGTATTGGCACAGTATAGGCCTACATGCAGGCTTTAATAAATTGTTTTCTATAGCCAACTTACACACTGGAAGCTTTGGGTTGAAATAAAATACATGCACATTACATGTTTTCTAAAGCATCTTATTCTAGGCTTATACTATAGGTGAGTATATATCCAATAAGCTTATCTACAATGTACATCTATGGTGAACTCTTTCCAATACTCTATCTTCCCATGTCTATTATGACTGATGACCACGCTTTAGCTGGGCCAATAAGATTGAGAGTAGTGCAACCTGAGGGGACACAGAGTGCCATATTTGGCCTGAAACAACGAATCACAACAGTTGATTTAAAATTTTGACCAATGTGATTCATCGCTACAGGCTCAACATTGTGCTTGAGTGGTTTGGATGATACTCTCACACTCACTGGCTTTGAATTCTAGTAACTACATCTAATTGAAAACATTTTATTTTAAGTACATTCAGTATAATAGTTGAAGGACAAAGCTGAGACTCACCTAATATAGTCAATATCCGTGAAGATGAAAGTTTTGTTAACATCAAAACCTATAGCTATAATATCCTTAATGTTCTGAATAGCCAGTCTCCTGCACTCCTCCACCTTAAGGTCTTTCCAGAGAAATTTCTCGTCTTCTGTCAATTGGATGACCAGAGGTACATCAAAGACTTCCTGCAACCATCTGTAGTAACGGAGAGATTAGTGTAAACATACAGTGTTGGTAGACATCAATGCGAAGATATAGTCAGTGGTAATTGAGTACATGACTCCAATGTCAACTGACTATGCATGTGTTTAATGGATTAATTGCAGTATATAACACGTACATGTATATTATGTAAAATAACAGTCTATAAATGAAGTAATGTGTAGGTGATCCAAATTGAAGACTTACTTGGTAAATATAAAAGGTATAAGATGGCCGAGGTGCATTGCCTCCGAGGATGGACCTCTGCCCGTGTACAGATAAAATGGCTTCCCTTTCTCGTGTAAAGTCAAAATATGATCGAAATCTCTACAAAATAAATACACTGGTAAAATAGTTTCAAGACATAAAATGGTGTAGACGGTAGACCTTTTTGAATTGAAACATCACTCCATAACGTTCTACCTGTGAGAAAAAAAGATTCCTCTTCGAAGCAGATGGTGGGCTTTATGACCAGTCACTGTCTCAAATCTCTCTATTAGCTTTTCATCTACACTCGAACTGCCGAATCGCTCTACAATAATACATTACAACATACAATAATACATTACAACATACAATAATACATTACAACATACAAGGCTGTATTCAAATAAAAAGAGTCTCAATGACAGTAATAACGTGGATAGTCATCATCCTCCTTTTGGAGTATATAAATTACCCAATAAAATCGAGGGGACAATATACAATGGAAAACCTTCGGCGACTACATAATATTATGTGGAAAATGTTGCCACTATGAATGCGACATACATGCATTTTCCTTCAATAGTCGATCATTGTCGAAAAACCATTGCTGAGAGCAAGTAAACATGAAAAAACATTTTTAGCCCATGACTTGTAAGTTCTAATGCACTGACCTTAATAACCAAACCACTGTGTGTGACAATAATTCAATGAACGCGGCGCAGTTAATAGATTGCGTAAAATGTTCAAAGATAACTATGATCAGTGAAATAGGCTATATGACCACATTCTAACTGTATAACATATTATACATATCCACTACTTACCTATTAACTTATTGTAGTCTACTCCAGCAGCGGAAGAGGTAGAGACAGTCCAAGGATCTACATGATCAACCTCCTCACCTTTGATTTCATCATCCGCCATTTCACCTATAATTATTGCTTATAGAAATGATTTGATCAATGATACAGTGATATAGCTTTAAGAGCACTCAGTTCAATATCAGTAGTATATATCATAGGCCTATGAGAAGAAAATATGCATCTAGATTTTAAAAAGCGAATTAAGTGAAAAAAATTAAAACGAAACAAGAAAAATCCCATAATAGGCGTATTTGGATATTGCACGTGCAAGCTTTATAAATAGCAATCTGCAGCTACAACAAATTATTTTATCCAATAATATAAATATCACGCCGGCTATAATGATATTTATTGCTAACAAGGGCATTTCTATTCAGATCAAGCATTAGTCACGCTTGAACGCTTAGGCTGTGTTCGGATATTAAAAGCAGTCCTACATGAACCAGTACTATATGAACCAGTACAGTTTCCAAATACGCCTATTATCTATTATTATGTTATCTATCATATTTTTAATTACTAGACTAATTATTATTAACTAGATTCATATTCAACATTGATATTCTATTGGCTGCATGTATTATACTAATTTGAAGCAAGTCTATTACTAAAATATTATACATGTATTTAGGATTATATTAGTAGTTTTGTTTTAGCTAATAAATTATAAATTGGTATAACTTTATTAATTAATCATAATTTAATTTATTTTATGAAATACTAGCATTTGCACATAATATAATTGTGTACATCTACAGCCAACAGTAGACGCCATAAAAGTATTTACTATTTACATTATAATCATGTTTATTTTTTATGTTCAAATTAAAATCTGAACTTACACTAAAAATTAAAATTTAAATTAAAAATAAAAAACAGCTATTTTTTTATAGTCCTGAGAGAAAATAAAGTTGTGCTCTACCAACTCGAGTAATCATTCAACTCAAGACACTCTCAACATAGTTGAGGTCAAACGCAATAATCAAAAATTGAATTGAGAACACTGTCGGAAAAACAGCTAATATACATGGATATAATAATATTTATAAAATTTTCCACTTTCTTATAAAAGAAAAAAGAAAATAAAGTGGTGAAATAACCGGAAGTTTGCTTTGTGTGGCGAGTAACTACAAGTTTATTGGTGGATTTCCAATCCAATCACACATGTGTATGTAGCAATTAAGCCAACCAATACACAGTCAAAGTAATTAGTACAGCCGGCCCTAATAGCTTCGAATAAACCCATGATATACCGACAATTGAAAAGGGGTGCATGCATAATAGTTTGCTAGGCCAAAGCGGATGTGAAAATGAGACTTTCGGTTTAATAGCAAAGATAGTGGAACTATCTTTGTTAATAGTATGATTTCTCCTCATTGCCTGGCACTAAATTCAACACCGTAATGACAATAAGTTAGTTACGACAAATAAAATAATTTAGCAAAGTTTTGAAAGCCTGTTGTATCAAGGAAATTGTATAGTATGTTGTTTGGATGTTTTGTTGTATCAACGCTGCATGTGTAAGTTCAATATTTATTTTCAGGTTCAATAGAGATGTAGGCCTATAGTTAGTTAGTATTATCTTTTATACTATACTCTATATCTATTTAATTATAGTTATCATGATTAATTTTATTTTAAATTCAGGTATGAATTTTTTTCATTTGTTTTATTTACATTTGATTAGTAGTTTTTAAATTTAACAAATTGAAATTAATGTATTACCCTTGTTTTAATCCTTACCATGATTGCTCCACAACAGAACATGACAAAATCATAATGAATCCTGCGAGGGGTTTGTCATAAGGTCATTTAATACCTAATTTAATATGATAATCGTATGTCAATAATATATCATTTTTAAATTTTTTAGAGTTACTGCGCGAGTCCGAGCAGTCCTGCAGGTATCTCCTGAGTCCTGACCGACTCACTGTATTGACAGACTTTGATAATCTAATGTTAAAAATTAAAATTGGTGAGAAATTTCTTATTGGTTGTCAGCAAAACTTGAAAAGTATTCCAAATGTAAATATTTATTAGTGTCCAGCAGGCGCATGCTCTTGACTAAATTTTGCTTCATCCTTATAGCCTGCTGCATATGTCGACTATGTTGTTGCCATTCGTTATTTTAGGCAAGTCCATGGTAGAAATTAATAGAAGAAAATGAAGTATAAACGCCCCCGCATGCCCCAATTTATACTGGAGGACAGACTGACTCCACCAACCTACCAGGTATGAATTATACCACTGTGAGCTTGCCGTTATTGAGTTGAAACCAGCCTGTATTATAATTGTTCTATGCATGCATTTGATAACCTAAGATCCAATGTTCTTCTGTATCACACATTATGGAAATTTTTGAGGTAATATAGAATAAAAAAAATGGATTCTATTATGTATTTTATTGGAGTTTGCAGTTTGTCAGTAAAATAATTACAGTTTTCCGCTAATAGATGGAGATGGTGCTAACTAAAAATAATAATCAGTGTTGAGTGTGTTACACATACATGTACAAACATGCAGGTTGAGCTGATTTCCTCTGCCCTCCACCATAACACAGTACTTTGTGTAAGTAATGACAATGGCCTAGACTTTGTTCCTATTATGCTAATGAAATCCATCTCTGACAGAGCAGCTGATTCACAGGCTAATAAGACGATGCTTTACATCAGTCCAGATGGTGAGTAAACAACCTCAGGGGTGACAAAGTAGACACAACTTCTACCTTTTGTGCTGGATAGATTTCTTAAATTATTCAATGAATGACTGGTATCATTGCCTACCATTAATTTCACAGCGGTGAGGTACAATAATGTGCATATACCATGATGTTATGTGCATATACAACAATCGTTATGCACATACACATATAGGTGAAAAAGGGAAGAAAAGTTGCAAGGAAAACACTGATAGAGTAAGACTTCATTCTGCGTTCAAAGTAACAAGGCTAGGGGGAGATGATTCATGTGATGTCACCTCCTCTCTCTCCTGCAGAGAAGTCATCTGCTTACAAGGTAGCCAATGCCTCAGCATGCTGGCTCAAGGCGTTCTTGGTAGGTTCATAACATGCACTCTACTCTAGTATTTTACTATGTAGGTATACTCCAGTGAGAATGCTATCTGTTAGGTGGAGTGGTAGAGGAATTTTGATGGCTTTACATCTAGTGATTGGTGTTGATGGTAATTTAAATTAGAGCTTCAGTTTTTGTTAAAAAGAAGATTCAAGATTAGCTCACTGTACTTATTCCATATGACATCATATGCCACTGCCGTACCATCTTGGTTCTCACTCTCAGCTTGTACTATAATTTGTTATTCAAGTATTCTTGTGCAATCAGACAGCTAGTCTCCAGAAATTCTAGTCAGATGTTATACAAGTACAGTTGTATATTTCCCAGCCATCAGGACGGGTAATAGGTGAAAGTTCTAGAATAGATGAACTGGCTTGGGTTGTATGTTACACAGTATGTTATTATAATATACTTGTAAGTCAGGAATATTACATCACAATTGTATACACCAGTGTATACACAAAGTGCATCTGTTGTAGACTTTGAATGGATTAGACTCATTGTGTTTGATGAGTGCCATGCAGCCCTAGAACCTAATTCATCTTATGCAAATATTGTGAAACTTCTGAAGAAGAGCCCTTACCATCAAGATGTGAGAATATTTGGTGTCACTGCTTCTATAATTAGTGGTGTCCTGGAGGAACCCAAGGAATTAGGGAAGAAGATAAGTGAGCTTGAGTTAGCACTCCACAGTTTTGGTGAGTGTAATTACAGTAAATACTATACACACTCTGGTATGCTATTACACAGTCTATAATTATTATAATTACTGCCATCTGCTACTTACATGTATACAAAGTAAGGCAGATGTATTTTACTTGCCTCATGGATGAATATATCCACAATATTCACAATAATCACGATTGTATAAAATATTGTTGGCATACATTACCTTATGACCAGACATTATTTACTATCATAAAAAGTAGAGAAGTTTTCTTCTCTACAAATTATTGCATCTCAAGTTGAGTTTTGCCGACTCAATCATTTGCACATACACTTACACGAGTCAAGTTTCTAATCTTTGTGTAGGCACCAATGAGTGCTGTTACATGTACATGTAATATAATGTTTGGTATCGTTATGTAGTGGAAACAACTACTGATATGAGTGCTATGGAGACTCCCCATGTAAATAGAGATGAGATCACTGAGGTCTATGAGCCAGATGATGTCACAGGAAGTGATGACACAGGAAGTGATGCGCTGCAACTTACTCAGACCATTAGAAGCGTCCTTCAGCATGCATATCACTTCCTTGGAGATATGATTATTAGCCAGGTACCTCTACTTTATTATGTGTCTAATTTAATCATGTTTTAAAATTCTACACACTATTTACTGTAGATCTCTTTTTTATTTTCTGAAGTAATCATTTTTGCCATTATCTTACTTTCTCTGCTAGTAGCTGATTTGAAACAATACCATTTGTCATGCATCTAGTTACGACATCATGTACATAAGTTTAAGACGACTTGTAGCAATCGATATAGCAATATAAGAATTTCATGTATGACTGTAGTGTCATCTTCTATACTTTAGACAGATTTGGTGAAGTCTAAAGAGGCACAGGCATCTAAAAAAATGAAATCAAAGTCTGGTGATGGGCCATCGTTGTGTGATAACATCACGGTGTCGGAGCCTCCTCTCCATTCCAAAGACTGGTATAATATGCAAGCGTACAAAGACGTACCTCGCAAGGTGTTCCAAGAAGTTAGTATATTTCTGTATGTAATTAAGTGCATTAGAGTGCAGTAAGTAACTTTATTGCTAGTCTGTTTGCACTGCTATGATTAATGGAAGTTGTACCAGTGCAGCTTCCATTAGTGTTTCAGTACACTCTAGTTTCCCCATGTCCCCAGTTTGATCCTTCTCCAACCAGTAACAAGTAAGGTATGGTACATGTAGCACTATGTCTTGTTATGTATGGTTAATGAAATTAAATAGAGACAGGGTGTTTTGGTTGGTCAGGATAGTGCAGTAGTTAACTGAGTTGTAGATTAGCGGACTAAAGTCTTGCTTTTCAGAAACTATAATGTGGTTGCTGGTAGCCAACCAAAAAGTTCATGTTATCAATTTTATTCGGAGTTATCTGATCTTTAGATAACTTACTTGGAATTTTCTCCTCATTGATAATTGTGAGCCATACGTACTATGTATTGCATTATATAGGATGTATTAAATTATACTTAGGTGGAGACAGCTCTAGATGAACTGGGTGCGTGGTGCGCTGGCTGTGTAGCTCTTAACGTCTGCTCCACGCTCCAGAAGATTATAGAGAGGACTACAGAACCTTTCGAGAAGAAGTTACTGCAGTTAGCTTGGACTCAGCTCAAGTATATACACAGTAAGTACCAGCCAATCTAGCTACCCATATGTGTATAATATATACTGTATATAAAGAAAGTGCTTACATGCTGTATGCTGTGATACCATGTTCTATCCCCTCCAGTGCTCGTACAGAAGGCATCGGAATCCTTCCTGGATGAACAGAGTCTGCTCCAACTCTCTACTCCTAAAGTGAGGGAACTCATCTCCATTCTAAAGTCATTTCTCCCTAAGGTATGTATAGGACGTAATGTATAGGTAATGTATAGGTAATGTATAGGTAATGTATAGGTATGTATAGGTAATGTATAGGTATGTATAGGTATGTATAGGTAATGTATAGGTATGTATAGGTAATGTATAGGTATGTATAGGTAATGTATAGGTATGTATAGGTAATGTGTAGGTAATGGAACAGTAGTACTATTAGAAGCTGTGGGCAGACCAGAATATACTCTTTTAGAAGTCGACATGCATGTATTTGGTGTGCTTGTGTTGGGTTTAAATATCAGTCTAGTAATGCTATTGAGTAGTTGTCTGCCCAACACACCAGTAGTACTGCTATGATATCTCTCCTGTCACACTGGAGACTGGTATTGGTTAGATATGGCCTGGCACTGGTCAATTACACTTTAGATTTACAATGTATATTGAATAGACAACTCTTTTGGGAAGTAATACTGAGTCGAGTGACGCTGTTCTTTCATTACATATTTGTTGGGGATTTCATGTGTTTAGTTCGATTAAACAACCTTTTAGTTCATATTTCTAATTCTCAGCTGTTGCAAGTACCAATTGCCTATAAGTTCAATAGTGCTTGTTGATGTGAATGCAGGTGCTTTGTGTCATGTTGTATAAGAGTTTTGGCATGCTTTGCAGGTTGATTTTGAGATCACATCAGCTGTGTCTAGCTATAATCGCGCAGCGGAGGCAAGCTCCGATGATTTATCGGACATGTCAGATCTGTCCGACGGCGAGTCACACCAAGACCCAGAATCCTTCACTGTAGCAAGAGTTAAGCAGGAAGCTTCTCATGGTGAGCTATATGTAACTCCTGTGATTGGTTGGATTATATTAGTCACATGGTTGATGACCATTGGACGGTAGATTGTGTCAGCTGTAATATACTTGATTGATTGATTGATATATTGATCCATGCATCCATATTCTGATCTCATGCTTTTTTACTGATATTAGTTGTCACAATACTGTTCTCAGGGTGAGAGTTTCTCCTACTAAGTGTTATCTGTTTCTAGATAATGTAGTGAAAGTAAACCAGGAGGAGACAACCCTCACTGGGCTGGTGTTTGTTAAGAGAAAACATTCTGCCTTTGCGCTACATAAATACATAGAGGAGCTCTGTATATGGGACATGGACATGTACTTTATTAGAAGCAGCTATATGATTGGTTAGTATCTGATTAACAACTGCATAATCTGTTGGTATTTTGTTAGCAATAACATCATTAGCTAGTATCTTGTTAGCAGTCATATGATTGGTTGGTACTAGTATTACACTGAGCTGTATGACTTTGACTAGGGTCAGGTGAGTCAGAGGATGGCAAGGATGACCTAGTTAAGAGTAAGAAGCAGGACCAGAGGCTACTCCAGTTCAGACAGCATAAGGTTAACCTGCTGATTGGTACACGAGTACTTGAGTCTAACATAGACCTTCCCAAGTGCAATCTCATTGCTATGTTCGACCCTCCTCAGTCCTACCAGAGTTACATCAAGTCTAAGGTTTGTGCTGTTACCTGGCAACAGTAGCCAGTTACATACATGTAATGAATAGTGTTACTATGCAAAACTAATGTTACCATCCTATATTTCGTGTCATCACGCTCTAGCTGCAATCTCTTGAACAGCGAAAATTTTCACAGCTCTATAAAAGATTACTACTATGTGTGGTTACACTTGAGGCTGTTCACTTTAATGTATCAACTTTATTACTAATGTTTCTTGACCTGCCTACAATCGCTGTGACGGTCTGTTCCTCATCAACTATTTACACTCCAGAGGAAATTTTCTCTGAAAAGATACAAACATGTCAGTCTTTGTATAGAACAACAACCTATGCATTGTTTAGCTCCAGGACGTAAGCAAGAGTGTACCTGCGCCTCAGTAATAGAGGGTTTTCCCCATCAGTTTTCTATACTGAGAGGGTAACTCTACACTTTGTTACAGGCTAGAGCCAAGTCTTTCAATGCTAAGTACTACACTATTTGTTCCATGGAAGAGAAAGAGTCACTGACTAGATGCCTGAGTAACTTCAACCAGATTGAAGAAGTAAGTTTGGGGGGTTAGTCCTGGCCCCATTAATTACATGTGACCAGTAAATATAGTTGATGAATCACATAGTAATAGTAATAGTGTTATTGGCACGGTTGTTTAAAACTCCATGTTCTCATTTACAGATTTTACAGCGGAAGCTCCACAAACCGTCCTATACTCCCCAGCCATACACTGAGAAGGATCTCAGGCTTGTACCTGCCTTTGTTGAACCCAAGACAGGGGCTACTGTTACTATAGCAAATGCTATTGGATTGTTGAACAGGTAGTGTGCATGCATACTTGGTGATGTACCCAGGTTTGGATTCTCCGACTGAAAGGTCAAGGTTGGAATCTGTCACGGCCACTGGTTTTGTTTGAAAGATCGTTCAAATACATCACTCCTGTACTCAATATTCAGTAGTTTATCCACTTGTCACTGGGACCAATCCTTAGCCTTGCGGTGTACTGCTTGTACTCCCTTGATCACTCTTTGAAGGATTTCTCTCAGTTTATCCTAGGAGAGGAGATGTTAAATTAATGTTTAATGTTGATGTGCTGTTCGTGAGCTATTTCTCAAAATATTCCCAACTAACATTGAATATGGAGTTCTCTCCTCCTGCTCTTCACAAATTTTCTGATCTGCTGAGAAGACAACTTCAAACAAACTCACATTATGTAACTTACCTACAGCAGCCTACCAATTATGATGACATAATGTTTGAATTTTGTTCACTTTTATTTAGCTATTGTCTACTTTATTTGCATTATGAGTGTAACATTGTCTTAGTACACACATATACTGAACACTTTGTACTATCTCCAACAGATATTGTGCTAAGCTACCCAGTGATATGTGTACCCGTCTTATACCTACGAGTCATGTGACCGAGCTACCTTCTGGTTACCAGGCAACAATTTCACTTCCTGTCAACTGCCGACTCAAACACTCAATAACTGTAAGTTTATATCATGTTCTCTTCGTCACTTGCTGATTATATATCACTATGATGATATACTTGTAAGCTTTGTCTATGTCTATGTACCAGGCATACTCGTGACTTGTGTGAAGGGGAATTGATAGATCAGGGTCCAGTAAAGTAAATTTCTCAAAGTCTTATTACATGTAGAACAGTTCTTAGCCATATTGGTCAGTGTATTGGTTAACACAGTCATATACTGATATTGTGTTGTAGGGTGACGTGATGCCAAGCCACCATTTAGCTGTAGCAGCAGCAGCTCTGAGCACATGTGAGGAGCTGTACATGGAAGGTAGCCATTAGTAGTAGATTAGTCATTTTTGTATATACATTTACATGATTAAACAATCATACAGTAACATGACTTTGTACTACAGTAACATGTAATACAGTAACATGTAATACAGTAACGTGTAATACAGTAATATGTATTACAGTAATAGGAATAACAGTTTGCTTCAGACTTTTAAACTATGACGTGTTAGTTTCAATCCAACAGTTGATGTCTAGTACTGTGGGACTATTAATAAGGATGTTATATAATCATACTTATACTAGCTAGACAAGTGAGTTGGAATGTGTTAGATTGTCATCACTATAACTATAATTCTATGCGATGATATTACTGTGGTGATACAGTGATATTTCTATTAAATCTAATGTTGTGGTATGATAATAACAACTCTAGGTGAATTGGATACTCATCTGGCACCTATTGGTAAGGAATATCTACGCAGCTCAAAGCAGGATGCCGATTGGGAGAGGGAGAGAGGGTCCCGACATAGCAAAGGTGTACCTGGAAGTTCTAAGGCTAAACGTTACTACAATAAGAAGGTAAGTGCAGGTCTAGCATGTGTATTTATATGTAAGTGAAATGTGTACTATCATCATGTTGAAACTATTTCAATTACTGTATCCCAATTAAAGTCTAAATTCAGAATTCGTCTGTCTGCATAATTTTTGCATCACATCATGTGTTAGCTATCTCTTTCATCACCTTAGTATTTATATTAAAAACAGACCACCCTTTAGTTCCAATAGACTACATTACTTCATGATCCTCTTACACTTTATTCCTGCAATTAACTACATTGCACTACGGATATATTCCTGTAGATTGCACTGTTCTACTGTAGATTACACTGTTCTACTGTAGATTACACTGTTCTGCTGTAGATTACAGTGTTCTACTGTAGATTACACTGTTCTACTGTAGATTACACTGTTCTACTGTAGGTTACACTGTTCTACTGTAGATTGCACTGTTCTACTGTAGATTACATTGTTCTACTGTAGATCACATTGTTCTACTGTAGATTACATTGTTCTACTGTAGATTACACTGTTCTACTGTAGATTACATTGTTCTACTGTAGATTACACTGTTCTACTGTAGATTGCACTGTTCTACTGTAGATTACACTGTTCTACTGTAGATTGCACTGCTCTACTGTAGATTACACTGTTCTACTGTAGATTACACTGTTCTACTGTAGGTTACACTGTTCTACTGTAGATTACACTGTTCTACTGTAGATTGCACTGTTCTACTGTAGATTGCACTGTTCTACTGTAGATTACATTGTTCTACTGTAGATCACATTGTTCTACTGTAGATTACATTGTTCTACTGTAGATTACACTGTTCTACTGTAGATTACATTGTTCTACTGTAGATTACACTGTTCTACTGTAGATTGCACTGTTCTACTGTAGATTACACTGTTCTACTGTAGATTACACTGTTCTACTGTAGATTACAGTGTTCTACTGTAGATTGCACTGTTCTACTGTAGATTACATTGTTCTACTGTAGATCGCAGATCAGCTGAGTAAACCCATTGCTGCTGAAGAGACTTGTTTCCTCTACTCTGCTAACCTTTCTCTAGCCATAGCCATGGACCAGGACAAACATAACAAGGGCAGGGATATATTCGTCACTCAGGAATATCCTTACACTGTAGGATTTCTGGTTAAGGAGAGACTGCCATCAGTAAGTCAGTGTGTTGGGATTTACTGAATACATTGATTGTACATTCTAGATACTGTACATACATGTATATTGCTGTGCGTTAATAAAGCTAACGTGTTGATATGCTACAAAGGTTTGCAAAGATTTTCTGGATTCATCTACTCACATTTAGCAGTAAACAGTAGCGATTACTTTTGCCAACTCCTTTCTATTATAGTTATGACTAGTAATTAGAACAGCAACGATAGTGATAGATTTATCTCCCTTGTAACTCACAACAGGTGGCAGAGTTTCCTGTGTTCACACGATCAGGCCAGGAGTCAGTAGCCATTACTTTCTGTTGTGAGTGTCGGCTAAACCAGTCAGAGTACAGCAATGTGTTGGACTATCACTCATTCGTCTTCCACAACGTCCTTAGAATTGATAAGTTTCCTCTGAAACTTAACACAAGTAGCTCTCCGTTCAATATACTAGTCGTACCTGTAGATTCTGGTGAGTTATCTACTCTCTATCATGTTTAAATGGATACTTTAGCTGCAGAGTATATTTCACATCATCTACAATCATTGATACAACCTCATACAAATGCTTGCTACTATGAGCCACTCTATTGCAAAGTAAACAGTTATCCACTTATAAGCCAAGGGTTCATTCTATAAGGTTATCAGATGTTCTTATAGAATGTCCTTTAATCTTTCAACTAACAACTGTGTACCTTTGCTCAGAGTTAACCTGACCATGGAGTGGTTATGTTTGGCTCTTTGAATTTTAGCTAAACAATTATGAAATATCTGAGGCTTTGATATAATTTTTAATACAGTTGGTATGTTTATGGTATGTGTAATGTTGAATTACTTTGCCTAGCTTAATTACATCGGCCAGGTATCTTGTCCTTTGATTTGGTGGGAATCGTTGATCATAATGTTCTATTTCCGGTGTATATTCTAGTGTAGATGTTATTTTCTCCTGCCCTTCACTAGATGAGAATGGATATTATATTTTAGGTCAAAAGGTCATAGCCTGGGAATACATGGACACCACTATGTCCAAGATGGCTGTCTGGTCAAACCGTCCCCCACTGTTTAGCAGGAAAACTAAAGAGTTTGTTTTTAGAGAGGAAGATTTTAAAGATGCTGTCGTCATGCCCTCTTACAGAAACCAAGGTGAGTGTTGAACCCGGCAACTCCTCCCAGGAGTAGGTGTGTTGAAAACCAGTTTTTTTCTGAGGAATTATTTTTAACATTCTTTATCTTTAGTTATTCGAGAGATGCAATAGGTTTTGCAGAGTGTTTTGACTTTATCCCAATAATCCAATAGTTGGCTGTTTTAATTTTGTGAGTGTAATCAAAGTTTCTATATACCAAGTTTATCCAGCAAACAATGCGCATAGTCATTTGCCGTGGTTCTCTCGCCAAAATTATCAAACCGTTGCACTTTAACGAGCGCCCATCCTGTGGCCAGACACTTAGACTATAGAAATATAGGTCGGCAGTAGTAGTTGACAGTCTGCGCAAAGAGCGTACTTTTACCCTCTTTGGTTTACACGAGGCATAAATAGTCCAGACCACGTGATCAGTAGGATGGCTCGAACTTTTTGGGCCTTTTTCCTATATTTCTGCTTTTCTAAATGCTTGCATCTTCTATTGATGCTATCGGTATAAACATTATGTATTCTGAAAATAATAGACTAGCATTACAAGTACTTTTAGCCAATCTCAGGGCAATTTTTTCGCTAATCTTGAGAAGACTCCATTGTTTCATCGGTGATTTTTCGCTGACGCTCAACTACTTTGAACTAGGCCGCTTATTAGGTCAGATTTCGCGCGATCCTATTGGTGTATAAAGCCGTGGAAAAACTTATTAGTTCTATAAACTTTGGTGTAATATTTATTCACATTGGTTACGAATTTCTTTGTTAGACATGATGTGATTGGTAGTTTATTTTTGTGAAGCCCTTCTTATAAATAAATAATTCAACAATCACTCAGAGAGTGGAATGGCTGAGTGGTATGCGTGCTTGCACTTTGGTAAGTGGTGCAATGGGTGCCGAGTTCGAGTCCCTCTCACAGTCTACTCGGCCAGACACTCTTTTTTATTTTTTTTACTCCACTGAACAATCAACACCAATTTTTGACCTATTGTGATTTATTTTCTGCTCAAATAGGTAGCCAATATTTTACAATGTTTGCCCTTTTTCAGGTTTTGTCTAGACATGTTTTTGAGTAGCAAACAAAACGTTGAACTGTGGGAAGTAACGTTGATAAAGAGGGCGAGGTAGAATATGAAATTCAAGACTAGTCTTATACAGCAGATGTGGCCTGTACAGATTAATGTCAGAGAATTATTGAGTCTTTCTTGCTTTTGAATACTGTTATGTAGCATATACGGCCCTCCTAGTGAGAAGGCATCTTGATGTGCTTCATGTATAAGACAGGAATATGTTACACTTACCACTGATTAGCAAGTTACTAGCTGGAACAGCTGCTGGACACCAACTGGGTCCTCCTATCTACATTGTATGGTTTGTATTATTCTTCTACTGCTTATAGATCAGCCCGAGTTCTTCTATGTGGCAGCCATGAGACATGACCTCAGTCCTAAGGCTCCATTTCCTTCCCCTGATCTCTACAGTGACTTCTATTCATACTACACTTCAAAGTATGGTCTGGCTATAACCAACACTTCTCAACCTCTACTCGACGTTGACAGAACATCTGGAAGGTGTGTGTAGTGGGAGTATTACATAAGTTGTGTGCCACATAACTGTTAGTTTAATACAATCATGTTATTGCTTTTCGAGACAAAGAATAAAGTTCACTCTCGGGTATTAAAAATCTGCCTCAGCCTTTACCACAGAGATTAGTTGAAGTGGGAATACTGCTTGTGTATCAGGCATGTGTCATACTGATACTGCCTGATTTTGTTGGGGCAAGAGTTGGAGGCTCTCGGGTTTCCTAGTACTTACTTTTGGCTGTTCAACAAACTTGCTAGTATATTAGTTATACTATGTCGTAAGACAGAAGATAAACCTAGTCTATCAACTACGTGCATATACTAGTATCTGTTTGATTTTACAGGCTGAATCTGATGACGCCCAGGTATATGAACCAGAAAGGTATGCCTCTACCTGCGGCTTCATCTCACAACAGGAAAAACAAGAAGTTAACAACCAGGGAGAGACAAATCCTGATACCAGAGCTGTGTGACATCCACCCTTGTACAGCTAGTATGTGGAGGAAGCTAGTCTGTGTTCCCAGCATTCTCTACAGACTCAATAGTCTACTTCTTAGCCACCAGCTGGCCTGCAGGTGAGTGTCTATGTTTGCATATTCCATCATGTATCACATTATCTCTTATGTGAAGCAGCTCTATCCATGGTTATAGTGTCATGAGTGTTCCGGGTGTTCCCGTGTTTTCCAGATGCACGGGGGGGGGGGGGGGGGGGAGGATGACAACTGTGGCTGGTTACTCATCGTTGTCGTTGAATAACATTGGGACGTGTCTTGAGGAGTTGTCTTATCACGTCAGTTAGGCAAATGAACTTAAATTGGAGTTGTCATGTCTTGGTTTGGCTTTGGGGGAGGATGACAACTGTGGCTGGTTACACATTGTTGTCGTTGAATAACATTGGGACGTGTCTTGAGGAGTTGTCTTATCACGTCAGTTAGGCAAATGAACTTAAATTGGAGTTGTCATGTCTTGGTTTGGCTTTGCAGCCTTTCTACATGTACACGTAACTGTTCTTGTATAATTGGTGTCCTTATTTACCTGTAATATATTGTTGTAGGATCAACAAAGGTATGAACCTGGCCTGCCTATCTAATCATCATGTACCAAGTGGTGATAAACTGGACTTGGGCATAGATTTCTCTCTACTGCAAGCTCCTTCTGCTAGTACTCAGTGCTCATCCAATAGTAATGTGGATGAGGCTAAACCAAACACAGAACAGACCAATGAGAGTGCAGGAGGAAAAGTCCTGGATGCAGAACAACCCAAAGAGAAAGGAGATCAGCAGAAGCTGGAAGAGTCGGGTTCGTTAGATTAGGCTTTTACTGTCTCCAATAGTGTATATTCTCATGATTAAATGTTTGTCTCTGTGTCATCTATTTGTCTTACCTACATGTATATGTATGCTGACACCTCTATGCAGGTGCACAACTGATCAGCCTCACTGACCTGTCTGACCCTGACCTGGCTGACGTAGACAGTGAGAATGACATCAGTGAGGTGGAGAGTGAAGAGTCAGAAGATGAGGATGAGGGTATAGACAGTATACCTGTGGACCTCGAGCTAGACAGGGAGGAGAACACACACGGTCAAGGTCAGTGGTTATAGTCTGTGGTACAGCTATTAGTTCACACTCTTTAGTTCATACGTCTGTCTTTGGAGTTATCGGCACCTGGTTGTGACTTGCAGATTGCCAACTATAATATGATAATAAACAAGGTATGGCTGTTGCACATTGCCTTGTACCTCACCGGGCACATCACTGAAGCACACTTGTTAGCATACACAATGATTGTACTGTCAGTATAGACATGGTACTTGTTAATATACAAGCCATACAAAGGGATGACAACTACAAAATGTGAAAAATATATAATTAGCGAATAATATTCTGTTTAAATCGCTGCAAGCATTCTGTAATCTAAACGTGAAAACCGCAATGAAAGACGACTGCAGAGAATTCTGCTAAAAAATGGCATATTTTGTGAAACAAATTCAATCCAAAAGACGTATTGTGCTCAAGACCATTTGCACATATGTCAGTATGACGTATAGTATAGGGTGATGAAATCAACATTGCAAGAGTAAAGAAATGTTTACTTTCATTGGCTGAGACAGTGCAGTCATAACACCTGCTATGAGACGGCTAATACGTACCAACCTGTAGAGAGAACATAACTCCTGTGTTTCATTAACATCGATGCAGACTCCATTCCTGACGTACTGAACTAATTTTGTTATTATACTCTGCTATGGCCAACTTCCTGTGAGCACACTTTTTACTCCCAGGAAGTAACAATACAATAACATCATTAGCTGCGATCAGCAGTTACTCCTCACTAATAACACTGTCAATAGACTCATTAAAGAAGAAGCTGCACTTGAATGTAGTAGTGTTCAGCAGATATTCAATATACTACTATACTGCATGTGTGTAGTTGTTTTGAACAATATTATTGTGTAGATGTAGAAAATAATTAGTGTAAAATAGCTGTATAAGTGCTTAATCTAATAAACTAACTGTATAAGGAAGTTATTAACGCTAGGGGGGTAATTAGTAAGCAGGAAAATATGTATTACTGATACACCGATTGTATGTCTGACTAACACATAGTTTAGTTATTTCATATATCCATTACACGTGTGTATGTATACATGTATGCATGTATACATACATTAGTACACTGTTACATGTGTACTCATGTATACAAATGTGGGTATACTTGTGTACACTCCCATGTGTGTCCATGTATATATGAGTATATGTGCAATCTTAATATAACATCATCATTCATTACTAATAGACTTGACTATTGGTGGATTGTTGCTAAGTATGATCATTTAGTGCCTTTGCGTCTTTGTTCATACATTGTGTAGATCTCAGTGGTATGCTCATATAGTGTGTAGATCTCAGTGGTATGTTCATATAGTATGTAGATCTCGGTGGTATGTTCATATAGTATGTAGATCTCAGTGGTATAGCATATCTGTTGTACTTCTCTCCACCTCCGGTCTCTCCCCCATGTCGTCCCACGCATGACCTGGTGCAAAGTTGCCAGGTAGGTTGTTTGAATATAGTATCAACCTATTTATATACACAGCTAGTTATATTTGTACTTTGTCCAAATATATTTCCTTGTACCACCATCTAGTAGCCAACATTGAAGTTATGCTGATGAAGGAGATACCTCCTGACACAAGTATTATATATCGGCTGACCTTTGACTGCATCTTGCTGAAATTCTGGGTTTATATCCTTATATTATGAGTGGATATCAGACATCTGGAGAAGTTTCCTCTAACTAGGGTTGAATATCTGGTTTAATGTTGTGTCTTTCACTGTAATGGTGTAAGCTTGCATTTGATTGGTTAGAATATATCTCTGTTCTGTGTGATTTACTGTAGTGTTATCTCAGGGGAAAAGTTATCTACCATCTTGTCACTTAGCTAGCTCAGTCACTTCACTGGAATGTGTAAATGTAGGAAACAAATTACCACAGCAGAGAGTCATGGTGGTGTAGAGTTGATCTCTAACCTCACTCACAAAACCTTAAAATGTTAGAATTGGAAGTTAATATACATAATTACACATGTAAAGAATGCCAACTCTTTAGCCTACTAATTAACTATTCATAATCCACAGTAATAGGAGGTCTGCCTGGTACTGTGGGGGTGTAAGTAGTGGGTGAGTGGTAAATCAAGTCTGTACCAACTTATCCTTGACCTTTAACAACCTTGAGCCACTATGAATCTTACATCCACTCATCTAATTATCATACCCTGTAGGCTTCATCATCATATCTTACAAGCTCTTGGCAATGTTTAACTTTTCATAAAAATTGGTTAGCTATAGGCTAATGTTTTACATTGTTATCGAAAGGTCACTTTAGTTACAATAAGATGATCATGTATTACTGTCAATCCAAACCAATCCTGCCTCATAACGTGGGATAATGATGAAATTGAAGTAAAATTGCTGAGTAGTCGTTTAATTTCCATGAAATTATTGGTCCAATATTTCCTTTTTAAATCCTATTGTTATTCTCTTTCACCTTTGGAGGATTTTAAGCACATTTGAATATATTCCAGATTGTATCTGTCAAGGTGTCTCATGTTGACCAATGTGAAATCTGTGTTTGCTTCTATAAGGATATGGTTACATCATTAATTGGCATAAACATCTAAAATACATATCCATCAATTATTTCTAGTTAGCAGTTCCCATCTGATTGGTTACTCACACTGTAGGTCTCATCCAAAAATGAAAGCATAGGTCACATGACTTTAGAATTACCTGGCAATGTCATGCCCTTCTAGTCAACCAAAATAAACCATGGTACAAACCTACCCAGCGGATTATAAAGTGCGTTGGTTGACATTGACGTTATGTAGCCACATCCCTGTATTGTGCCCATTCATATTATTTTCTTTTCTATCTAAATTATTTATTTTCCTTGTTATTATATTATATAGATCAATTGTAATAAAAGCTATAGATCCTCCTCCTACCCATAAATGCAGTTCTCACTTCCTCTGTGGGCTGACGTATGCTTTTAGTGAAAAACAATATAATACAATCTGTAGTACTGACAATCATGTGCGTGTATTTATCTTACACTGACTGGCCCAGACGTAGATAAATTTGAGCTCACCTTGGATTTTTTCCAAAACTAGTAGCAGAAGTCGGCATCTTTAGTTATTTTCGAGTACCCCATGGACCTGTTCGGCCTATTACTAGATGCACTAATTACCAGCATAAGATCTGCGGGCATCTAAATTTATCCAACTTTGCACCTAACTGAATCTGTAACCTTTTGAGATCTTAACTTTAAAAATAACTCTTTGCAAACTTGAAAGAGCCAAGCACTACATCTTTCGCTAAAAATATCTATTTGGTACACTCTCCTTATCCACCAAATTAACAAACCTGAAACTTCCTGGTTTGACTAGAAGATAGGTTAGGCGGGACTGTAGGTGATCAAACAGATAAACAACATGGCTACACTTATGCTTAGCTTTCGGCTCTAGCCTACACACTGAACAAACCTACACACTGCGATCTGGTTGCTGAAGACTGCATTGCTGGTTACCTTATTTATTGGGATCAGTGGATCACCACTTGTGGGATATGTGGAGGCGGCTCCACTATAAGTATCTGCTTACCACATTATGTCTGCACTTTGCCATCACCTGGCTGGCTACTTCCAATAATTATATGAAATCAATCACTCATGATATCTAGGCATTTGACTGATTGCCATCAACTTCATAACTTGTGCTGAGGTTATAATCTTTAGATAATTACACTTTACCCATTAAAAATCGTAAATATTCTAAGTTTGTGCTCAAACTCATTACCTTTGTAAACTGAGCTGTGAAAAAAGGGATCCGTCACTCCATGATAGGTGTCTGTTCAAAGACCAACCATTTTCAAATCATTCAGTGAACCACCCGCACCATGCTGGCTGACTGGTTGTCTACTCTGGTCCTGGTCCCCTTTTTCTTCTACTGTCTAATGGGGAAATAATTACCATAGTACTGCAACTTGACCATAGGCAGTACTTGCTCTGACTCATGACTTGACCATAGGCAGTACTTGCTGTGTCTTGTGACTTCACCATAGGCAGTACTTACTGTGCCTTATGACCTGACCATAGGCAGTATTTGCTGTGCCTTATGACTTGACCATAGGCAGTACTTGCTGTGCCTCATGACTTGACCATAGGCAGTACTTGCTGTGCCTTATGACTTGACCATAGGCAGTACTTGCTGTGCCTTATGACTTGACCATAGGCAGTACTTGCTGTGCCTTATGACTTGACCATAGGCAGTACTTGCTCTGACTCATAACTTGACCATAGGCAGTACTTGCTCTGACTCGTGACTTGACCATAGGCAGTACTTGCTCTGCCTTATGACTTGACCATAGGCAGTACTTACTGTGCCTCATGACTTGACCATAGGCAGTACTTACTGTGCCTCATGACCTGACCATAGGCAGTAGTTGCTGTGCCTTATGACTTGACCATAGGCAGTATTTGCTGTGCCTTATGACTTGACCATAGGCAGTATTTGCTGTGCCTCATGACTTGTCCATAGGCAGTACTTGCTGTGCCTTATGACTTGACCATAGGCAGTATTTGCTGTGCCTTATGACTTGACCATAGGCAGTACTTACTGTGCCTCATAACTTGACCATAGGCAGTACTTGCTGTGCCTCATGACTTGACCATAGGCAGTACTTGCTGTGCCTCATAAAGGTCCAGACTGCTCAAAACTGAAAGCTGGATAGCCTATCAGTCTCCCAATATCTCTGCGGATGGTTGTGTATAGTGCACCACAATCTATACCAGAGCTTCAGAACATGTTGATAATAAATTAATAATTATGAGCTTCAGTGGAAGTTGTGATGATTCAGTGTTTGTTATTGAATGCTTCAATTAAACCAGCAGTAGAATGGCGTCATGAGTTACATGTGTGTCATGCAAGATGTTCTGCACCAAATCCATCAACTTGTTACATAAGGAGTTTTAATATCATCGTAAATACTAAATACTCAGTCATCGGCTACATTATTTGACAGCAATACTTAACTTAACTATGACAGTTGGGCAATGGGATTGTATGTAACTGAGTGAGCATTTGGGAGTGTTGGGGGTTTTGAAACACTCTCTTTCGGGTGAAATTTGCTAGCAGTGATATCTTGACGTAGTTATAGTGGTATTTTGGTTTAGGTAACTCTATGTAGTTTGTAAAAAAAAACTGTAAAGATACGCACAATAACTATTAATCCACAGATTTGTATATTTATATTTATACTGGTGCATAGGCGTACATGTTTACAACAGCCAAACGTTGGTAGTACCAGTCGCGATTAGTACTAATCTATGGGATTTTCATCCTACCTTTATTTATCCACCACCAGTATTATTAGTGGCTAATTTTATAGATGAACTTCTCAATTGTTAGGTTCATGACCTGGTCAGTTGAGCTGCACATTCCAGGTTTGAGAAAGTCTTGAAATAACTACGAGTTGCAAAATTAGGTTAAATGTTGCAGTTTTCCATCACTTTCGTCTCTAGTCTCTCAGTGCTTCCCCACAAATACATGTAGTTTCTTATGCGCCGATAACTATAACTCGTAGTGCAAAGTGCACTGGAGTGCAGGCTATGATATACTCTACTTTCAGTGTTGAATACTCTAATATTCTAGTACAAGAGATGAAAGCATCTACACGTATATGTGAGCTCCATAGGAGTAGAAATAATAAGAATATATTTTAGATTTCTAAAATAAAAGTCTTTAGGATCATAGAGTGTAGATGTTAATCGAAGTGATTGATAATTCAAATAGGAGAAAAACATAACAGAAAAGAACACCGAATTAATATCTTACAAAAATTTAATTCAACTTTCCAGCATGTACATGATGTACTCTGGTCATCATTTTGTGTATGAGTTTTGCTAGTAGTTGGTGTAGTATCATTACTGTCATATAATTGGTAATTAACTGAGATTTCCTGCTGTAAATCCTTTAGTTGTTGAGAACATCTCTCTGTAATCTTGTTTGTATACTAGCACAAACCTCCTCCATCTTTGTAAGTCCTGATTGATGGGACATTTTAGTTGATTTATGGAGACTTGCTGGTTCTATCTCGTCCATGTCTGTACCAAGACTCGAGATCACCTGCCTGGCCTGGATCAGACTGGAGAGCATACCTCCATCCTGCTATGCTGTGAACCTTATTGGCTCCTTTTGTCTTGTTTACCAAATAATCAGTGAAAGATTATCGTTGAACCCTTTGCTCTGTTTTTCAAGATTCCGGCTGCAGGTATACTCTGATGTGGTCAGGTATTAGTATTGATTTTAGAGTAGAAAACTCCTGTAACTGAAAGTCTAGCATGATATCCAGTTTGGCAACTACTTTTCACATGTGTAGAGATTTGATATATTCACCTTGTTTGATTTGTCACCTTATTGTAATGCCAAGGTGAGAGGTATGATTAATTTGGCAAATAAAATCGGCAAACCTTGTGCAACTCCACATGTTTTTGCATGACACCCATGCTCTGAGTGATCTTCCACTTATCAGTTTAATTCTCTTTCTTTTTGATATATTTTGCACAATAAATGATCTGTTAACTAGAAAGGTATTGTTTGGCTCCTCTTCTCCAACCATTAATCAAGCTATTTCCTATTAGTAACAGCCTGTGCCATTTGCATTCGGCTGTTTCATCACTTCTCTCGCGGAAAATTTAAAGTTGCTTCAACACATACTCTCCTTCTTACAATTACAAAGGTGATGTGTACATAAATCTAGCTTGCATATGAGAAATGCATAGACCTATGCAGCTAGTAGTAGACATAAAAATAGGCCTACATACACATGAATGAAAACAAGTTATCAAAACTTCATTACGAAGAGCTCGACTCACGTAGTCATACTATCATATTCTGCATAATAGCCGTTTCTTGCTGTGCTTGCAAAACCTTCCAATATGCGAATCGCCTATAAGTTTCCGTTGACTCTGACGATTCGATGTGTTCGCCAGGGCAGCTGCGGATTTATCGCTATAATAAACATCCTCTCGACAGGAGATGCAATCCGATGATATTGTTACAGCAATATTGTTCCATTTAATTGTTGATATTATGAGCTTAATTTATGCAATAATAGCTGATAAATACTTTATTACTACTGTCTGCACTGGCCTGGGAATCTTGTAGATTTATATCCTTTCACAACATCTCAGCTGGCTAATCTGTAGAAGAACACATGGCTTCTGGAAAGGATGGTGGAGGAAGCTCTGTATTGTTTCCCAATTTCTCTGGGCTTCCTTCTTTGTACAGATATTAAAATATTTGTTCGAATTGCTGACCTCTTACTCTGTTAATAGTGTAACATTTTACTTTGCAGGCCCATCGGCTACTATGATTCTACACGCACTCACAATGTCCAACGCTAGTGACTTTATCAACCTAGAAAGGCTGGAGACGGTCGGTGATTCATTCCTCAAGTTTGCTGTTACTCTCTATCTCTTCTGTACTCATCCTGGACTCCATGAGGGCAGGCTCAGCTATGGCAGGGGCAAGCAGGTAGGCTACTCTCTCTACTCTGTCACACCAGGGCCAGCAGGTGGCTGCACAGTTGTGTCTGTGGAAATTAAAGTCAGATCACCCTAGTAAGGCAGATAGTATCATATAGGGATAACGCAGTAGACAAGGAAATGTGGCACCACTTAACGCCAACCAACATGCTGGTATTCTAATATTATTAAAGGGAAGTAACTAATGGGTCTGAGGACCTGAACGCCACATGTATAAGTTGCTGTCATGGAAGAATTTTGAATTTTGAAAAATTTCACTTAAAAACAACGGATGTAAACTGCCATTTGTGACCAGTCACTTCAGCATAGGCTGTGAAGGTACGCTCCTCTAAAAATTGTATTAGTGGGTGGATAAGCGCAGAGCAGTGAAAATACATGTTAAGCTTAGGCCACACTGACGTGAATTTTTTGCGAATAGCGAATTTTGGCCAAAGGCGAATTCACAAATTGTAATCGAGCGTGCCACACTGCAAAAGCTATAAGCGAATTCGCATTGATTTCACCCAATGAGGGGTCAAAAATTATTATCCTCGGTCACGTTTCTCATTCACTGCAGAACTAAAACTCCGAAAAATGTAAAATAAAATTATAATTAAAATAGAATAAAATTAACTAATTATTTTATTCTTACTTTTATTCGTTTTACACAATTGTTGCAAACGGAAGTAGTCATTTTATTCATCAGTTGAAATAAAAATTTTAACACAATAATTTAAACTCATGATTGATTGAAAGTCCGTGGCTCTGAACACGTGACAGTAACGTGACAAGTAAAAATTGGCCAATCACAAATTAGCGAGTTGCGAATTAGCTGATTGAGATCAGCGAGTGTGAAATCGCAAATTTTGCGCGAATTCGCACAAAATTTGCAATTTGCGAGTTCGCCTTTGGCCAAAATTCGCTACTCGCAAGAAAATTCGCGTCAGTGTGGCCTAAGTATAAGCCTAATGTACATTCTATTGAGATTATTCAACCCAAACTCAGTTATACGAGTTACACAAATGATGAGGGGGAATAATTACAATGAAAGTGCAAAACACAAGCCAAATATAGAGCTAATGCACTCTTAGCATTTACTAAAGTCATACAACCCTGAGTAAGTCAAACAAATACAAGGGGTTATAGTATCTTGTTACTACATGAGGGTGAATGGCCTGCAATAGTTTACTACATTTAAAGTAGGCAGGCTAAATGTACATACTCTACTTACTGAGTGATTGTACTTAGCCGACACCATATCGTAGGCCTATACAAAAATGCAAAAAAGTTTATAAAAGTGAATAGCTTAGGCCCCCCTAATGTTCATGAAGGGGACGTGCTATGGCTAGGTTGTTACATCTATAATTTAGTGTAGGACGGGATGTTGAATATTGTGTTAGCCTTATTGACATGATATTATTATGTTAGCCTTAGTGACATAGTATTATTTTGTTAGCCTTAGTGACATGATATGATATGAATAATCCCTCTTATTTACATGACAGATAGGCTGCTCCTTCGTAGCTCTAATTTATATATAGACCTTTTGTTATAATTGTAGTAGCAATAAACTCAAATCTAAGATGATTAGGGTGAGGGATAGCCTCACGTGCGTCATATTCCTCTAATTACTCATATAAATACACAGTATTATTATATTCTACATATACATGTTTATAAGTAGTCCACTGTGTTCTACACGCATACTATAAGGTCATGGTCTAATTGACATGTACATGTATATTAGATACAAATAGACAGTATCACAGTGTAGTATCCATGTCGCAATAGTAGCGGTAGAGTGCCCTGCATACAGGAATCAATCAAACGTGATGTCACTAACTTACAACATAGCTCATCTGAGATGTTGCAAGTTTCTGCAAAATTAAAATCCTTGTTTTTTTATGTCAGAGAAAACAGCAGTCAATCATAGAAACAGTAATAAGTAGGGGCTGTTGTAAACCCACCCGCAGTTGCAACATTATCTGTTGTGAACTTCAGGCTAATTATGATACATGTACATCTTGCTGCTGGATATTGAAGTAATAAAAATTATTCATCAGATGAAAACAACAACAATAATAGTTACATAATGATAATAATACTGATGTACTGTAGAATAATAGTTTTCATTGAAAGTTTGGAAGGGTGACACTTTGAATAAACGGATGTTTTAGAATTGCACCTATGCACACCCATGTGCTCTTTGACAAGTATCATATCCACCCGATCAAATATAAAAAATGGCTTTCCATTTGAACCTGCGGGATTACAGAATTTTTCTAATGAGAACGCGTTGAGTTTCCCCGCACCTCTACTCTACAGCCCACTCATGGTCTGACAACATACGATGTACGTTGTGGCAGTATGGCGATGCAGCCTGTGACGTACTGGAATATGTAGGAGTATCCCTACTTTCATCATTTCCCAGGTTTATCAGTCTACGAATAGTTTTATTATCCTGGTATCACTTATTAATCAAACAAACACGGCATAAAAATCTAAATTTGTGGTAGCAGCGTAGTCGGGGACTAAGGAAATTACTGCGTGACCTGTATATATAGTAAGATAACAGCACTTGTGCACCTTAATTCACATATGCGGTGAGATGTTAGAGTTATTCCCGTCTTCAGTCTTGTCGATTAGTTTATGAATTGCCACTATTCTGACTGCAAATACGTCACACCATCTGCATATCGCTGCCTGTCGTCTGCTTAGAGTACAGAGGTTCGCGTAACACCCTATCCTCTGACTAATACCGTAGAGTCATCAGGGTTGTAAACCAATCAGCTGCCTTTTTGGACACCTGGAGGGGGTTTGGCTGAGTGGAGGGCATACCCCACATAGCCTACATGACTTGAACATACGCCCAGCTTAAGTACAATTATACTCACTGCAAGCTCAGTGAACATACACAATATAGCAATTCTAGATGTATTGTAATGGGTTCCTGTGTGTAACAATGCTAGCTATGAGCTAATATCATCCTACTAATAGATTATATTGATATAGATTATACTTCCTCTTCCGACGACGACAGCTTACAAACAGATCGTAGCACGTCTTCTGATGACTAACCGGTTCAATATCAGTCACGGTTGCCTTGCTAAACCTACCTGGTATTATATACCAGAATATGGAATATTGTTAGATAGGCTAGTGGGAACAATCAGGGAATATTACTGATCATATTGGCTGGTTTAAATTTGAAGCAATACGAAAATCTTCTTGGTTTGTTCAGTAATATCTTCTGACAAATAGCAAGATGCGTACTAGCTACATGTGAGCATTCAGATAGTATATTCAGTCTGCAATACATGATATAATCTGGTGGTGGAACCCTTGCATGAAAATGTCCATATTTGGTAATATTATCTGGTTGATTTTCTTATATAATAATGAAAATCATATACAGCCAATGAATAAACCTCAGATGTAGCCCATTTCCTTCTCTGGTCTGAACCGGGTTAGAGAGTGCAGGCGTACTGGTTAACACAGGTGAGGGAGGGGGTTACATATGTCCACTCTTACAGCTTGGTCTGACTCACCACAAGCCACTGACTAACCTACAACCCTGCTGTGTAAACTCTCTATCCCCCTGACGTAACATACATGTAGTAACATAGTAACAGATTGCACGAGCTCTTGACTGGATAGTTGCAAGAGCTACTCAAGGAAGATATCAGTGCAGTAGCATGAGTAATGTTATTGCACATGGCTTGCTTTCAGCATTGAAACTGTCGAAATACCTGATTATCAAATATTAACAAATAATGTACACTAATACATTCACATAAGGCTGTGCCTCACTTGGACTTTGAGCATACTACATGTTTGATAATGTACGATGGCTTAGAACTCTTTCCACAGTCTAGACAATGAATCTCCCAGGATGTGTGTTATTAGTTCTAATCCCAGTGATGGGTATACAAGTGCTACCAACTAGTGCACAAGCATCCTGTCAACCAGTTTCCTTCTTATCTGTAATGTATAATGGCTACATGTTGCTCATGATACAGCGTGGCCAACTAATGCCAATTATAATATAACATGTCTCTACTGAAGCTTGCTACCTGCTCCAGGTTCTGGTACAATTGTACAGGTCCACAGCACCATGGAAACATGTGACACTGCAAAATATATCAGCAGTTCTTGGCTTAATTCATAAGATCATTCATATAGGCCTGCTCAATTCATTTGACACGAGTTATCTAATGGGAAAAAGTAAAGTATTTGTCATTTGATGAAGGCTGCTATTTAGCATAATTGTTGGAAGTACTATTTGTTTTCTGCAGAACAAAGTATTGTTCAATGACAATCCAACCATGTGGTAGAATAGTAGTCGTGTCAAGTAAGAGAGCTCGACCACTGTGTGCTTTGGTGTTGAGTGGCATTCCTGGCCTGCACTTTTAATTTAAACATAAGGTGGTCAGTTTTTAACATTTTATTAAACTCAATGAAAAAAGCGAAAATAAATAATATATACAAATAATAAATAAACTATGTACATCAAAGAAAAAGGGATATGAATGTAGCACAATTGAATGATTCTGTGTAGATATAATGTTTAAAGCTGTATGATAGCACTATGTCCGTTAATAGGCATATCAATGCCAAGTAAAATTTGTAGTATATCACAGATAAAGTAGAACAGAAAAAACACACTGACCAGATGGTTGTATAGAATGACATTGCACATTAAAGAGAGAGGGCTGGTTGTGTGGTTGCCATCTTTGGTATCGCGCTACCAGCTAGAGGATTGTCATGCTGAGATAGTATTGACTAAGTAGATTAAAACGAAAAGGAAAATCAAAAGTTCTACTTAGTTCTAGTATATATGCAAGGGAAGATTAGACCTTTGAGTTTGTTGAGTTTTGTCGAGTGGACCGTCTTCATCCTTGCCACGTATCGGACTGGTCCAATCCACGCAGCATTAAATGTTTCCTCAAATACCGTTGATAGTCCGTCTTTAGTGAGGGCGGATGATTCACAGTATTTGTGTATTCTTTGATAAGTTAGTAGCTGCTCTATTTGTTGTACAGTGACTATATCCTTTCTCTTCACATGTGAGCTGTGTACAAGGTCTGATTTTGTTCCTACCAAAACTATTGGGGTGTTCGGGCAATATTGCTCTAATTCTGGTAGCCATTTGTCCTTGACATTCTTGAAGGATGTTCTGTTGACCAAGGAGAAGCATACTACAACAACGTCTGCTCTGTTATAGGCTGTTATCCTACTCTCGATGTCTGTACAGTCAGTGTCTGTGACAGTAGCCGTGTGTTCTCTACCTTGTACCATCTGTTTCACTGCAAGGAGAAGGAATACATATTATAATTGGGATTGCTGGGCTTCATGCATTCTCATAGGCTTTGGTAACTTTGCTACCAAGCATCATGGTATCTCAAACTAGCAATGTCAAGGCTGAATTTTCACATCAAGCATTGATCTTTGCGTTGTAAACTACATGTTGTATGTCTTACCTGGATATTGAGATGGTAGAGGTCTAGAAGATTCTACTGTATATGGAAAAGTAAGTCTGGTGGTGTAGCTGCGTAATATGGAAGTCTTGCCACACTGGCTGTCTCCTACAACAGTACACTTGAAATGGTCCTTCCTTGGGGTCTTCATGCCGAGCAGAGGTACCCTCATAAGAGTTCCAGTGGCAGTTTGAGTCACCATTGTTGTTTCTGTTCCTATCATTGAGTTAGAGTCTAACAGACGTTCAATCGAAGTAACAGCACAGAATATGTCTCTACATGTGTAACATTGATATGAAGCTTAGAATAAAGTACTGACGTTTTATATAGCAATCAATTCATAGCAGTAATTCTGTGAATTAGCCAATCATGTTCATTGATAGTACGATTGAACCAATGAGACAATGAGCACATGTTGCTAGCATGGCGTGCAATAACATTAATCAACATTCAATGCATTATGACAATATTATTTCCTCATGTGTATTATAACTAGTACATAATTACCGGTAGTAAAGGCTAATTTCTCTTCGGACCCTCCTGTCAGCAATAGTAAGGTGTCAGTGTGCATACAGAGCTGACAGGTGTCAGTCGTCCACATATGAATTGCAATAAAGTAGAATAACATGATCCCTATGGAAGTGGGGAAATAGCATTGCTTGGACTGTCTCTAAGCGTAATGCCTGTAGTTGTTTTTCTGTTATTCAGCAAACTTTTTGGTGCACAACTTGGAAATAGTTAAAATGATGACAATATTTCGTCAAAGCAGTAAAATGCACACTCAGAAGTATGTAAGCTATTTCGTCAGATTCTTCCACTGAGAAATGACATACATGTAACAGCTTACTAATGAGTGCACTCTACTTGTTACGTGACAACATAGGTTTCCTCTGCAGTATTGTTCATATCTTCAAATCTACTCTAAATGTAATCAATTCTAAATCTAACATATGAAATGAGCAGTTCCAGCTTTACTCTGTCAGTTACAACTATTTGCTTGTAATTCAATGGTGATTTATCTATGCTTAATATCTACATGTATCTATAACTCTTATAGAAATCATTATTTCCTTTAAATTTTGAACATGCCAGAGAAAAAATCCCACAGATTCCTCTTCACAGTCACACTTGAGAATGAGCATGAGAAAGCTATAAGCCCATAACACTGTATTACAACCAAATAGCTCTCTCCCCTGTCATCACTATAATACTTTGGTAGTTGTCCTCTCTTTTATAAGTACTGGACAGACTGCTACAACTACAAGCATACTCTAGTTCACATGCTTTATATTAATATATTCATGTTCAACTGCTCATTCAAGCTACCTGATTAAAACCATTTGGCAATATGTTTAGATAAACAAAAATATTTACGTCTGCATAACATATTGTTATCTACAATGCACATGTATAACAAAATACTACATGATATTATAGTGTTGCTTAATACTTAAAGTCTATTTCTATAAACAGTATTGTACAATGTTAAACAGTCAGTGCAATATTGTTAGATTTTACCTGTAAGGTCATATATGTATACTAGCACACATTTACCTGCAAGGTCATATATGTATACTAGCACACATTTACCTGCAAGGTCATATATGTATACTAGCACACATTTACCTGCAAGGTCATATATGTATACTAGCACACATTTACGTGTAGGTTGTATTGTGAGTCACAGCGTTAAAGATGGTTGCCAAACCAAATGTTGCTCTCCAAGCTCAGCTTTAGATAATATTATTATTCTTAAAATTCTAGAATAAAACTAATCTTATGATATTGTTTGTACATTGTGAGTAATTATCCAGGTGTTACAATATTTTAATGGAGTTGAGTACAAGTCACATCATTGCAAACAGGGAATTGTAGTGCTAAAACATGTGTCTATTAGTCTGTCCAATTCAAGTGCTACTACAACACCTCTACTACATTTACTTACTTTATTAACATACTTTATTTGCTTCAATGGGAACATTAATACATATGAGGAGATAACTCCAAAGGTTTATTTGTTGCGCAACTACATAGTGTACATAATATCCTGGGACTGGGACATACTTATAATCACATAGAACAGAAAGTGTAGGGCTGGAGCCTCCACCTTCTGTTCTATTTACATAATGTGGAAGTGCAAACAGAAGCATTTCAACATTATTATCTTGTATACTACATTGTTATTAGCAGAAGGGTGGAGACTGCATTAAGCTACTGTAGATAATGTATTACATACATGTAGATAATAATTTTAGACTGTAAGAAATGTCTTGTGACATTGGCCATGTATTTCATCCTCTCTTATCACCTACTTAGCCCTATATTCTTATCTACACAATGTCTTCAGTAAGGGCGATAAGAAACACCCTCAATCTTATCCTTCCAATATTGATAGGATTAATGGCTATGCATAAACAAGAGTAATTACTTCCACAATGCCATGTTGCATCAGATGGTCTATCTCTATTGAGATACCAGGCTACATGTTTCATCAGCAGATGATTTCAGTAAATAGACATTCTGAACTGGGCTTTCACCAACCTAGCTGTACTTGCAAAAACTTGTTTTTACCTGCCATCTAATAATATATTATTGCATTTTTTTACCTGCCATCTAATAATATATTATCATGTTTTTATGAAGCCTTGGTTTAACAGGTACAACATGCAGGTTACTAGTCCTAGTCCCACCATAAACTATGTGTAGCTCTTTGGTCCTATTTTTGTTCATCCTAAAACACATTGGAATATTATGCTGTTAGACTTTCCGAGCCACTTGACTCTGTACCTACATGTACATTGTATATAATATGTGCCTTAATGTCATATAAGTAATATTGTGTAGCCTAACGACTGTTTGATATCATTTTTAGGTGAGCAACTTTAATCTCTTTCTACTTGGAAGGAAACTTGGCTTGGCGGAGTATCTGCTGTCAGAGAAGTTTGAACCAACGGAGAACTGGCTACCACCCTGCTATAAGGCAGATGAAGACCACAAACCTATGGAAGGTACTTAATCTAAATCGGTGGATGGTGATATTCACGTTGTACAATTTTGAAACGTATTTAGTTTGTGTGTAACCATAGTAACAGGGGAAACTTGTACATGATATTCACTACAAGGTAGGGTACTGGTACCACATTGTTGGCACAGTCTTGACAAACACTCCCCCAACAATATATTTCACCCTCCTTGATATCCTGTCTTCCAGTATGCCTATCTAACTACATTATGGTGACTGAAGATGTATCAGTATTTAATATTCGTATTAGTGGGTACATGTAGAGGGATTTACTTGCATTACGCCTGTAATATTGACGATACGCGTAGTATTGGTGTCTGTATCCTGCACCTGTCCACCTCATGTACATATACATATACGTATACGTATACGTATACGTATACGTATACGTATACGTATACATGTACGTATACGTATACATGTACGTATACGTATACGTATACGTATACATGTATACGTATACGTATACGTTATACGTATACGTATACATGTACGTATACGTATACGTATACATGTACGTATACGTATACGTATACGTATACATGTATACGTATACGTATACGTATACGTATACGTATACGTATACGTATACGTATACGTATACGTATACGTATACATGTACATGTACATGTACATATACATATACATATACATATACATATACATATACATATACATATACATATACATATACATACCTCACCATGTATATGATAACAGGACGTACATGATATACCAAGTGTAGGTTATTATATTCATATATATCCTATATTATTGTGTCTACTGGACTTATTCTCTCTGGACATCCTCATAATATCATTGTTCCCATATTCATTTATGAATAAATACATTGTATGTTTGTTTCTGCTCTGTAAATATGATTGCATTATTTTCATAATAATGGTAGATTCCTCTTGGACAATTGTATAGCTAGGAAACAGTCAATTGAGTGTTTCCTAGCTATACATTCCAACCAGGTTAATAATATTTTTAAATTGTCCACCAGCCACTGGAACTACTAAAATAGGGAAGTTATACTCACTGTGGTTGGCCGTCAACGAGTGACTCAGGTTTTGGAATCTTGAAGACTGAATTACTTTTCTGTATGCTTGCAGAGTTCAAGGTGGAACCTGCAGCGAAGGAAAAGGGAAGTGAATCTGCAGCCAATAAGTCGAGTCCAAGTACAAACACTGCAGGCAAGAATCCTCTCATTCCATATAATCTGAGGACACAGCACAGTATTCCAGACAAAGTGAGTACAGTGATGGCTCTAGGGCTACTTGTGAGTGTAGCTCTGGCTCTAGGGCTACTTGTAGAGTTTTATGTCCTATGTTGCCGGCCAGTGTTGATTCTATGACCTCACCAGTTGTCAATGTGGTAATGGGAGTTGTGCTCTCTTGGATCTGTAGATGGTAGTGATAGTCTAATTTCAGTACCCTGTGCAGACGATATTGTTATTCTATAAGTTATTCGTACTTGTGCATGGATGTTGTGCAGACTATAGCCGACTGTGTCGAGTCTCTGATTGGCTGTTACCTCACTTCCTGTGGACCATACGCTGCACGAGTGTTCATGGCTTGGCTCGGTATCAACGTACTCCCTTCAAGGTAGGATTGACCTAGTTAGAGTATTGGCTGTCACACCATGTCACATGACCCTCTCGTTATATACACCTACAACATCAGCTTATGGTCTCATTTGACCAATATTAGTAATGTTATTATTTCTCAACTTTTCCTACTTGGCACCCGATTATCCATTAGTATGGCTAATATAATCACTTGAGTCATAACTCTCATACCAGAATGTACAGAAATAGATTAGTCTGTATATTACATCAATAGTTTGATCGAGTAATTAGTAGTAACAAGTCTGTGGCATTATATAAAAGGATATACTCTAAATTGGCCTGTTGTATGGGAGCTGGTTAACCCCACCCTCTCCCCCCCCCACATCTAGGCCACTCTCTCTGCCCCTCCCCGTACCCTGCCCTGGGCAGTGTGATGATAGTATCTGCACATAGTTTCACCTTGTCTGTCATATGCCACTTCTGTAACCCTGGATACACAGAGAGTCACTAAACTGGGGTTTAGTAATGGAGGTCATTCTCACAGTTTGGGTCATCTGTGAAACGATCCAATTTACTAGTATAATTTTCATAATTATCTATGCTTATTCTTCATCTAAACATTCTGACCATCTACAGGAAACCCGAAGCCAGTGTAGAGAAGAATGCGAGCATATCAGAGCTAGATTACGGATTCAAGCTACCCCAACCCCCTCCTGGACTCATAAGGAGTAGTACTGAGGCTGAGAGACAGTTAACTAGGCTATTCTCTGGACTGGAGGAGTTTGAGGAGAGCATAGGCTATAAGTTCCGTGATAAAGCATACCTTGTTCAGGCGTTCACCCACTCCAGTTACATACATAATAATGTGACTGACTGCTATCAGAGGTGTGTACTGCCTATGTATCGATATAGCAGATAGTCGACTGCACTGCCTTCCTTCTATATATACTACTAGGGTCTGTCTGTTCTCTTTATTATGAGATTGTAAGCATGGTTGATCAATTGTAGACTAGAGTTCTTAGGAGACGCCGTACTTGATTATGTAATCACAAGGAGACTGTTTGAGGACAAGAGAAAACATTCTCCTGGGATACTCACAGACCTCAGGTACTGCTTACTTCACTGTGCTCAGCCTATAGTACATGCATATACATGTGTATATCTATGTCTATGGTGTGTGTATTTGTCTATAGTGTATGTCTTCTGATCAATAGTCACTTCTGTTACAAATCTGCTGGGTGTGTCCACGTCTGCCGGGTGTGTCCACGTCTGCTGGATGTGTCCACATCTGCTGGTTGTGTCCATGTCTGTATTACTGGAATATGGAATACATGTTCTCTGATATCACATATACTTGTATTTCAGGTCTGCGTTAGTCAACAACAATGTGTTCGCAGCTCTGGCAGTCAAGTGGAACTTTCATAAGCATGTCAAGTGTTTGTCTACCCACATGCTCACAGGTATACACAAGTATGTGCAGCACCAGAAGGGCAGGGCAGATAAAATACAGGTGGATCAGGTATGTGTAGATGTATATACTGTATTCACTCGCACTGTACTGAGTACATAGGTATTATGGTGTATATTGCACAGGTAGTACTTCCAGTCCATCTCATATTTCAGACCTTAGAATAAAAAAGAAAGTGGATTTATATCTTATTTATTTTTTTTTCTTTCATTATTCTACATCCATGTGTTTGTCTCCCTTGATACGTTATTATGTTATAGGATGACAGCTATTGGCCGCTATTGAGTGTGAGGTCCTAGCTACATACACGCTATAAACGCTGCTTGGGCTATATTTCCATGTTATTGAATCCAACCTATTGATGTGCTTGTAGTACCTTAGACTGAGTGATGATGGTGAGAATGATGAAGAGGAGGAGGTGGAGATCCCCAAGGTACTGGGTGATATATTTGAGTCAGTAGCTGGGGCTATATACATAGACAGTAACATGTCCTTAGACACTCTATGGAAGGTCTACTTTCCTCTGATGAGGCAGCAGATCGGTAAGTGATTTCCAGCTTAGAATCAAGTAATATGTACCGTGGTAAGACAACTCTGAAATCAGTGAAACTTTTGATAAAAAGATGCATGTACATACTGCTACAATATTGTATTATAAATGTATAGCATATCATACATATATAAGTGTACATTGCAGTGTTATATATAAATTATTATGATTGTTACATCACTATCCCAACTCCAACTTAAGGTTGGCATAGCTCCAGTAATAACATCCAGGTGGTTATCAGTTGACTCATGATCAACTCATCTACATAAATATTTGATATTTCCTCCTTTAGATCCATAAATTAATACACACCAGTAGATATCTGTTCTATGCTGTACTGTACTGTGTGCAACAGCTACATATGTATATAACATCAGCCCCTCACTTAATTTAACTGGATAAACATTTCCCTGTAGAAGTTGAACCAAGTGCCAAATATTTAATATACTAATCAGACTGCTATGCTGTATGTCTATGGCAGCCAATAAATGCCCTAGTATTTCTATCTATGTACTCTTCTCTGCCTGCCACATAATGTCATATATTTCTACAGTAGAGATATGACAGTACTACTACAGTACTACTACAGTACTACAACAGTACTACAGAAGTACTACTACAGAAGTACTACTACATGTACTATATATGCTAGCAGATGGTTTTTCAAGCTATTGATTGCTATTTGAAGTCCTCTCTGCTAAACTGTAGGAAGAGGACTACATTGAATTACTATCAATAGCTTAGAAGTATCACTATATTGTACATGTGTGTATCACTATATTGTCTCCAAATTATTCTATGTAGTTTCACTAATGAAACACAGGTATGCGGTAGATGTATATAAATATGTATACATACAGTATAGGCAATAGGCTGCGTATAATAATATATATCTACACTTGTACATGTAGATATAAATAGTATATTATTATCCCACTCTGTCTGGTACATGACGTTGTGTTTACCTTACAGTCCAGTTTAGCAGACACATACCCAAGTCACCTGTCAGAGAATTACTTGAAAGAGAACCTGAGACTGCCAAGTTTCAGTAAGTATACTCCCTACTCTCTAGTCCACCATGTATATTAAATGTGTGCTATACATAGCTTCATCCTTGTTCGCGTATGACCATGACCGAGGTGAATGCCTTCTGTGAGCTAAAACCACGCAGGTTCTGAGAACGTATGGGTGTATGCTGTATGTTTACTTGTACATATTTAGTTAGTATTCAGTGAATAGATACCTGTACATATCCTGGTACTGCAGGAAGCCGGAGAGGACTAAAGATGGCCGAGCTAGAGTGAGTGTAACCATAGCAGGGAAGGACACCTGGTGGGGAGTGGGGCGGAGCTACCGGATCGCCAAGTCTGCTGCTGCCAAGAAAGCCTTGATTGCGCTTAATGCCATGGAGAGTTGATGTCTCATGACAAGATCTTGTAGTCAGTGTAGATATCAATGGAACTTATGTAGTGTATCATTGAAGCTAGTAGTATAGATATCAATGAAGCTGTAGTCAAGTTTTGAAGAGGAGATAACTCCAATTAGACTCATCATACTGGTACAAAGCACATGTATTGTTACTGTGAATTTCAATACATGTTATATTTATTTTGAAAGCTCTCAATTTGATAAGGAATTTATGAGGTCCTGTTTGTCTGAACTAATTGTACATGTACGTTATGCATAATTTCTAATCCATGCAATGTTGTTGCAATCAAACAACTAGTTTAGTATTTTTACCCTCCCTTTAGCCATAATAAAATAGTGAACATGCCCAGTGAGCACACCGTGCCCTAACTAACTAATTGATGCCATAACACTCCACCTTTTTGGTTTACACTTATAAACTTATATCATTCTGAGCTATGGAAGTTACCTGCGGAATAAATGGAGAAACATGCGTGTAAGTACAGATGTGATGGGAATATCTGTGTGAGCTGTGAGCATGCCTTGTTGATGTTAACGTTAACGAAGCAGTTCCATTATATTATATTGATCAGGAAAATTTGTGGGCCCTAAAACGCAAACTAATTCACTCACTGGCTGGCTGGTAGTTCTATCTGATAATTAGCACCAGTTCCTAGTTACAATGTAACCTATTTAGAGGAGTTTACATGGTGTATGCTGGTAAATCATCATGTCTGGAACCAATATCCATGAGCCTTGGAGACTAACTGTGTTATTGTATACTCGATTCACCAGAGACTACGTGTATTTCACAGCTAGTTTTTGAGAGCTGAAACAGTTTCATTTCATAGCTACAGCTAATGGATGCATGTGTCCATAGTTACAACTAGAATCAAGGGGCCCTATAATATGAGTATTAGGAATTTTTCTTTAACAAAATCCCCTAATTAATTCCTATTCAGTTTTTTTTTGTTTCTAATAAGGTCAGGGGTGCCAGTATGATTTTTCAAGGCTGCCATGTTGCAGTTTAGTTGTTCTGTCACAGTTGGGCTATTCACAACTATCTACTCTCTGCTGTCATCTCTAATCAGTAATCATCATGCTTCCCTTAGCAGGTATTATCTGCCTCTCACTTGTGGGGACCGCTGCAGTTGTGACTCTTGGCGTTCTTCTCTGCAAGACAAATAGGTAACAATTTTTCTCTTCCCATCATTTCTTGGCTGAAAATAAATGTGTGGAATATAAAAGAAACTGCGAAAAAATCTCCAAGTGTAAGGGAGAGCTAGAGATGTGGATACAATTTTCCATCATTTATTTTGAACATTCTTGTTTGAGCCAGATTTCATGTACACTGCATTGACTGCAGCAGCTCACATTTCCTGTTTATTATTACTATTATTACTTTCATCACTACAAGAGCCTGATGTTGTCTGACATAGAATCAATCTTGGCACTTGTACAAGACTGACTCTTAGTTTTTTCTACTTACATGTAGGTACAATACGCAATAGCTTTGTCTTTGTTTATGTGATTGGTGTAAGTTGGTGGAGGCTAAAATCACATATTTTATTATGTAATCTGTGATTTTAATCAAGCTATGTAAAATTGTATGCAGCATTGTGCTGTTTGTATTGTGGTGAAACGGCCTCCCTGGGCTAGCCACACTGACATTGACATTACATTCATACATGTATTGACATTATCCATATTTACTCATTCATGCATTATTGCCTTACCTTGTACACTTATTATGCATGCATGATCATACCCTTATTATAATCAACTACTATCGTGCGCTCTATTATTGTTATCCACCAATCAGATTTTTATTGTAACTACACTTGGTTTTTCCCACATTATATAAGCAATTATCTTCTCTTAATCTGATTGTACAAGACCAAGTCTTTGTCCATGTACTTTTGAAGGCCGATATCTTGGAATAGGCCCATACTTATATACTTTCCATTTCGGACCATTGTAAGCACCTTTTGTGCCAAGGCCGACCCTTTTGGTGGCCGACGTCGGGCGGAACCATCCATGTTGTTGCATCAGTTCCGGACCCGATACCTTATCAGCCAGGCCCGATATCTTATCGGCCCTTTTACCGGAAGTCTATTTAGTATATAAGATAGCACATTTTCTGTATGAAATCAGCTGTTGATTGCGCTCTAATAAAGCAACATCTCCTAACTCAAACCTAAAGGCTTACTCTTGTAGGCGGGTAACTCCACCGGCGGATCCATAGATCCATACGGCTCAAGTTCATCCCCACCCTCACTTAAGCATATCTCTACACCACTTCTACGGCTTAGGTCGATCCCGGATTCCTAGAATATCAGATCTTTCTCTACACACCTCTGGAGTATAAAGTCTATACAGACCTATGTCGACCCTGGACTCTTTAATGAGTCTCAGCATCGGCCTACGTCAAGATACATAATAACAAGAGCACCAAATAACTGTTCACTCTTTTATGTGATGTGTGGAAGGTCACTTGGTCGTCCTCTACCAACTTCCGAGCCCTTCGCATACTCGTGTCCTCGGCACCCGTATGTAAACAAGCACTAAAACATTACAGTATTATGCTATTTATAAATTGCTATCCAACTGTAGACCACAGCAGTGTTCAGGTTCTAGAACCAAAGCATCATATTCATACGAGTCTGAACAGTGGGGTACTGGATTTGATGATGGGTCTGAGGTAAGAAAAAGCTTTTTATTTCACAGAAAATACAAGTTGAGAAGTAAAAGGTACTTTATGCTGTAATGGCCAAAGTTCATGAAATGATCTAATCGTATCAGTATGCATTTCTTCTACGGTACATTAAGTGCGTTTGAAGTAGAAACCAAGTTGCGAAATTTGAAATGATATACATGTACTCGTGTCTCTAATTAACTGAGACATTACTTAGGTATATATACAAGATCTGGTACACTTGTAACATAATATATTGTGTTGTACTGTAGCTATTAATACTAAAATGATACCCAGTTAGTCTCACAGCCTACATGTATATGGGCTGGGTACTCATGACCTACCATTGAAGAGCTATAATTAGAAGACTGCTCATAAGATTAGAAGGAACTTATTTATTTTAGAAAATCTGCAAGATCTGTAAGAAACCTACTGCTGGAGGTGAGAATCATGTACTGCCTTGCTCCCACACTTTTCACAAGAGTTGCATCAGTGAATGGGCGCTACAGAATAACAGATGCCCTGACTGCAGCAAACAATTTACCTTTTAAGTACATGTAGTTACAACTTTGTTCTACCACACCCATTATTATTGTACATGTCGATAGTATGATACATAGCGTGTTCATAATCTTATCAATGCAACTTGATGCTTTCATCAAACAGAAAATTCTATACATATTTGCATTTCATTGGTTAGCTTTTCAATTTTTATTACAAGCGGTATGTACATGTACATATCTCTGACTTGATAGAAATACATAAATGTTAAAATTAATTTTAGCTAAAATTTATTTACTTATGTAAACAGATCTGGTTACTAGATGTGTACACTGTACAGGGCTTATCAAACATTCTACCTGTATTAGTCTTTCAGATCAAGACACTTCGGTCAGTGTGCACCAGCTAATGTGAAGTTGTCTTCCCTCATGGAGAAAGGGCAACTCCAAATAATCAGTATTATAATATACATGTAGTACTAGTTATACATAGCAAGCCATAGCAGCAAACTAGTCATCTACATCTTCAGTTATTCAACAGACAAGTGTGACTTTTATCAAATCTTAAGATTGCAAACAAATGCATTTTAACTAGCACTCATTCAACCTGCCTAGGATGCAGTGGCACTAACATCGCTGTAAGCAATCAGTTAGTAGTTCAGAGATGACTTGTACTACCTGCATGAATACGTTATGTGTTTAATTGCCAGTAGTTCATTTTTGGCCGACGAAGCCTCATTCTAGAGAAAATCAGTGAGTCGTTTTTTCCACTATGTAAAGACCAACATATTGGCCTTTTCAGTCCTTCACGTTGGAGCGCTGTTGTAATTGGTTAATATTAGATACAACTGTATACAAGACTCCAATTACATTGCATATGATTTATTAGAAATCAGTTTTGGTATTGACTGGATATTTAGTCGAAGCCACTGGTGGGCTGACACCACACCTTGCCTATAGAGCCATGCCAATGACAAATGAAGGTATTCTCATCTGTCAAAGCTCACGACCTTTGTGTAACCAGCCTTTAGCCTCTGCCCTACCATATACAGAACATCTACATGTACACTTATCTACACTCTGCAGCTTAATGTATAATTAATAAGATTGGTCCATAATATGTTATTTAGTAATAGTAACCATCAACAGTAGCAAACTGTTCCTATACATGTGTTGCACAAGTTCATGCATCAATGCCAATAGGCGTGGGCATCTGCCTTTGAAGTGCACCATCAGTGCTAGTTTGGCCGAAGTTGTCTTTTCTCATATTTATGCTTTGCCATAAATTCAAGGGCAAACCGTGGAGGTAATTCCAAATAGGGTAATTCTATGGAATAAAGTAACCTTCTTTGAAAACTATTAGAGCTAGGAGAAGATAACTCTCTAAGAAACTACACATTTTGAATGAAGGTCAAGGTTTTAACCAGTGAACATATTCACCGGCGTATATCGAGACAATGGCCTAATATTTGTGATTCGCCGTGCAAATTTATGAGAACAGCTATATCATAGATGGAAAATCCACCAGAAGTGTTGTGTCAGTTTTTGTAACTAATTAATATCAAAGTTTATAGGAACTTTGGTAATATTACAATCATATTCTAATGATTTTAATAGTGCCTAACTCTTAAAGTGTGTTGTGGATATTGGGTTGCGGGTGCCACCATTTGTTGTGTATGCTGTATAGAGAGAAACACCTCTTGCAGAAGTGAATTCAATTTAATTTACACCTAATTATTATAATAATTATATTATTAACAATACAATAATATAATTATAATTGTTGTTATTACATGTATATTATATTTAATATTATTATTAATTATTATCGACAGAAAGGTCTAGAACATCTTACTTTAACAGGAAAAATCGAGGGTAAGCGTAGCAAAGGCAGACAAAGAATAAAATACATAGATGATTTGAATAACTCTAACTGGATATCAGGAGGTAACATCAAGCAAGGAAACATAAATTTCATGAGAAAGGCTGATCTGAGGTGTGAGTGGCAAGACGTGACCACCAATGTCTGCTCCAGACCTGGTACCTAAAGAAGAAGAATTATTATAATATAATTATGAAATATTTAGTCAAATTAAAATAAAAATGTTGCTGGCCTGAGAAACATATAAAAGTATTAAGTCTTTCACTGAGAAGTACAGGTACAAGTACAAGTAATTTTTTACATTGAGAGCAAGTAGAAATCACGAAGTACTAGTAAAAGTACAAGAGCTGTTCAATAAGTAAAGATAATTTTGCTATAAATCAAATAGTAATAGAGTTACATACCTAATTTTATTTATTTTCAACATAATCCCTGAGAGTGCCATACATGTCTTCCAAACAATGCACTATCTTCAATGTAGGAATCCACAGACTGACTTCGAAGCTATTGGATCACAGTCACTCGGAATTCTTAACTTCAGTGTCGCAGAACATCTTCTCTTCCTCTCCAAGGTTTTGAAATTCATCATTCTACAGATATTCTACTGGTACTCTACAGATATTCTACAAGTGCTTTGCAGATACTCTACAGATATTCTACAAGTGCTTTGCAGATACTCTACAGATATTCTACAGGTATAAATATTCTACAGATATTCTCAGGGTCCTCTTCATATACTCACAAAGTAAGCTAGAGAGCATGTCCTTGGTGCGACTTGTGGTCATAGGAGTAGGTGTGATTGGTGCCGCTGCCTATATAGCTTGGCAGATCTACAAGTAAGAATTTATGACACTGTAATAATATATCAGTACATTGTATTCAGGTAATTGCTAGATATCAACATGACATGAGCGTGTTTTGGTCTCTTATATACACTGTTGAGTTGTCCACCGCTCTCTCATTAGCCACTATGTACAGCATATGTTCTTTCCTTCTTACCTGTCTAGTATATAAACCATTTACCACTAATAAAATATTGTAGTCTGCTAAATGCTGAACTTTATTTTTAGGCGCCGCCAGCTTGCAAGCTATAAACATAGGCATTATGACGGCACGAAACCAGTTTATTTTATTCAAGAGAATGATGGGACTTTGTCTCGGGTGAGATTATTATATTACATGTTGTATATTATGGTTATTGTATTACATGTATATTATGGTTGTTGTATTACATGTATATTATGGTTATTGTATTACATGTATATTATGGTTATTGTATTACATATATATTATGGTTATTGTATTACATGTATATATGGTTATTGTATTACATGTATATTATGGTTATCGTATTACATGTACATGTATGTTATGTTACTTTTAGCAATTTTCGTTTTGATGATTATATGTGTATAAATTACTTTGCATTTAGAATTAGCTTTAGTTAACATGGTAAAGATGGGCGAAGGAGGGAAGACAAATAATATATACATGTAGCTTACCAAAAGGTTACCTAAATGAGTTAACCTGGTGCAAAGGCACAAAGATTTATGTTGTATTCTATAGATGGTCTAATCATGTGCCATATAAATATATATGTAATCATCTTGCTGCAAAATAGCAGAATGGAATCTCCGCTGTGTTGTTCTTGCATTTTAAACAAGATTCCGCTTTATTCACATTACTGCACACATTAAGTAGCCTATTGTTGCAATGTATCTCTAGCTGTTGAACTGTATGTAAATATTATCATCATTATCAAATATTTTCGCCGTGTTGGTTTGAAGCCTTCTCAGTGTGACAATTTTTTGCCCACTGGACAAAGCACACTAGGGATATTTCTTTTGTGAATATGGTCTCTAGTCAAGTGTTTGCTAATGCAGGAAATTAGCAGGAAAATAGCCAATAGCCTAAGTTTAATGTGCCTGTGATATATGTTTAATAGGAAGAGTGTGTAATATGTCTCGGAGATATGACTATTGTGCATAAGAATCACATGCTACCTTGCTATCATACATTCCATGAGAGTTGTATAAAACTATGGTCACAGTATGACAGGACATGCCCGCTCTGCCGGAGGTCCTTCTCTATCACCAGATAAGTGAGTGTGCGAAAGGTGCGTAACGAAACACATACCAACGCTACTCGCGCTTCATCCTTATTTATTTTTTTAAGTTTGTAACAGACTACCGATATTAGGAACATTTAGGGATTTTTCATCATAAAAATCAAACATTGCTAACTATGACACCAGTCAGTCCTATAGTGTAAACTATTCTGTTGTAAATGTCACCTTGCAAGTAACTCCAAACTCTGAATCAGTTACAAAACATAAATACTATGTAATTATATGAACTTCATTTAAGAGATGACTCTTTGCTTAGCTAAAGACTCGGCAGTTAGATGTTCACACTGTTTACTCTCTATGTGGCTGGACATGTCTAATGAGTATAAAATACTATGAACAACTTGACACACTGTCTAGGTGTTAACTCATTCTCCTATAGAAATTATTTTTGTGAAATATTTATAGTTTTTTAATCAAAATCTAGGATACTGTTAAATATTAGTGTTTATGTTGTGAATGTTGCCTTTCTTTTTTGTTAATTTTAATGGTAGGCCTATTGTTTACTCTCAACGCAATCATATGCATGCATATTATACAAAACTGCAATGTAGGCCCTATATATAGACATTTGTACTGGTGTTGTGACCATAGGAAGGCAATCCTCACTTGATACGAATATACAAACCGTGTTTCTTCCCATAAAAAATAAAATTTTAAAATTTCTAAGTTACATTGGATTGTACACTGCTGAGAGATAGTTATGTAGAAGATGGTTGAAACCATTATTGTCTGGTACCCGTGAACAAGTACAACATGGTGTCATATCTATGTATATATAATCTTTATTTTCTACCAATGGCATAGTATAGGTACAATAGTGCATCTCAAGGTTGACAGAACTTTTGTAGGACCCTGTTAATCTGAGAGTAGGCTTCTAGTTCTTTCAGTTCAGCACAGGGTACCACCATATCCGGGTCATAAGGCCAGGGGGTTGTTGGCTTAGGGGTGGTAGTGGGAGGCATCCATCCTTCGGGTTTAACAGCACATTTACCTTAAAGTTAAATGTACAGTCAGTCAATACAAGAATACATGGATTGTACATACTACATGTATATTTAGGAAAATAAAAGCAGGAGTTGTTCCCTCTTATTTGCACAGAGAGAGCATAACTGCTGACATAAAAACAGCAGAAAACTAGGAACATCCTAGTAGGAAGGCCCTCTCAATAGTTTGAGTGTGGAGGTGTTAATTGTCATTGTTTTTGTGTATTTGAATTTATATAGATCTTTATTTGTAAATAATATGGTTCTAGGTTCTCCAGTTATGTGTAGGTTATCTACATGTAAATATGTAAACCTGCTATAGTATCTCCATCAGAGACTAGAGCAGAGCACCTGCTACTGCTAGTACATGTTAATATACACGTAGCTTACCTTGGATACAGATTAGACCACTAGCACACCCACAGCCTTCATATCCAGCAATAGGTTTAGCATCACATGCATCACCCTAGCAACAAGAAATATATAATAACTATTGTGTTATAGGCTATATGCATGTGTATTATTTTTATAGTAGTAGTTAGAAGTCTTGGGAGCATTTTTCAATTTGATTCGGATCTTCAACAAAATGAAGGACACTTCATTATTTTGCTAAATAAATTCAAAATTTTATTCCCAACAGTTTAGGTTACACAGTATATACATGGTTTGCACTGTAAAAAATTGTATTGGTACACGATTGTATATAATTTTATATAATTATTTTTGTTAATTTAAAATACAACATTAAATTTACACGTCTGTGCTAATAATTCATGTACATGAAGGCTGACTTACCGGTTTGTTATAAGAGACACACTGCTTGTTGCGAGACATGTAGCCATACCCGACCTTTGGTTTACAGCACTGATCAGCTGAACAGCTCCAGTTACAACTATAAATACGTAATATTACTGTATGATTGTGTTGATAATGGTTGTAAGAAGTGTTGTGCAAAGCATACATAGCATGCGTCTGTAGACCTACATGTCCAATGAGAACACATTTCCAAATAAACTTTATTGTCCAAAAAGAGAGGCTACTGCATGCATACCTACAATCTCTTGTTCAGTGATAACATAACAGACAATATTACAAAGTTTTATGTAGCTCTAGATCTCAATTGTTTTGTCAGTACTTGTGCAGTTATTTATTGTAAGGTGATTTATTCAATATTATATGCATGTAGAATTCCTATATTACTTGAAATTGTTTGACAAAAACTGTTGCACTTGAAAACTCTTAATATTATTTGATGTACTCTGGCCATGGTAGGTCAGGATACTCAGTACTATGTGTAATACATGTAACATGGTCATGTATAAGCTGTATATGAGGAATCAATTGTACAACCATACAGGTATACAAGTCATTAGGTATACTGACCTCCAGCTAGGTAGTATCAGTCGTGCTGGACACAGCTGCATGGCTGCCAGTAGAAAAGCCAAAATGTACACAAACTTCATGATGAGGTGGTGGCAGAGGATGTCTACTCTCTCTTCTCTTTAGTTGTGACTAATAATGAGTGTATGAACCCGCACCTAGTTTATCAGCATAAAAAATGGTTCACTGAGCGTTATAAAGGATGACTTGTGATCACCTTACCGTTACTGTCCTTAGATCTTACGCTAAGTATTTCTTGATGGGAGCTGCCAGCTGGGGAAGACATAGGGGTGCTGAACTAGTAAATATTGGTAAAAGACGTGAGCATGACGTGAGAGATAAATGATGAGAGCGTGAAGACAATTCTAACTAGTTTTAGAATACCTATAATAGGGAGGAGTTTGACGGATATAAAGCTTTTGGTTGGGATTTGGGGTAAACAAGAGTTTGATTTCTAATGTTAGTAACCTTGGTTGGAGTTGTCTTCTTTTTCTCTCACGCCACGCTCACCTCTTTTACCACTGCCGTAAAAACTGGTTGGTAAAGTTTTCCAATTTACAAATATTGTGATTATATCATCAGCTAATTTTTGATATTGTAATCCATGAATTAATAAAAGTATTTTAGCAAATTTTTACTGTGGTATTTTGCCCTTGTCGCTCTAGTAGAGCCTGGCCCCATTGGCCTAAATGGTGGAAACAGCCTCTTGTGTAGCTTTTATACGAGTGTACGTGTAGAATGTAGCTGAATGCTTGTTTATGCTGTGGATGCCGCCTTTTCTGTTGTTTGGATTTAACTATGTTTCTATGGGTGAAATAATAGTTTGTTTTGTAACTGTACTGTGTGTACATTGATATATGCGATATTTACATGCAACAATGTACATGTATATACATGTACATATAACAGTATGGACACATCTACTTTACTCTGTAGTAATTTTTGGTGTCATGACTGTGAGAAGATAATATTCATTTCCTATAGATACAGTTGTGTATTATATGCAAACTCCTTTTCCCAATAAAATCAGATACATGTATTATTATACAGTATGCAGTAGAATTCGTATTGGGTTGTTCACTGTAGACAGGTATTCAATACAGATGTTTGGTGAAAAATCATCTGGTACTGAGTGAACTAGTACAACATAGTGTCATCTATGTAAATGTATTTAAAATCTTTATTTCTGCCAATGGCATAGTAGAGGTACAATAGTGCATCTCAAGGTTGACAGAACTTTTGTAGGACCCTCTTAATCTGAGAGTAGGCTTCTAGTCCTTTCAGTTCAGCACACGGTACCACCATATCCGGGTCATAAGGCCAGGGGGTTGTTGGGGTTGTTGGTTTAGGGGTGGTAGTGGGAGGCATCCATCCTTCGGGTTTAACAGCACATTTACCTTAAATGTACAATCAGTCAATGTACTTGATTAGTGCATACTACGTCTAAGAAAACAAAAGCTGGAGTTGTTCTCTCTATTAGCACAGAAAGAAGATAACTACTAATACGAAACAGGGGGGAGGGCTGAACAAACGAAGCACTGTTTCGCCCTTGAATGAGGCTCCGTAGGCTAAGAGTGAGCAACAGCCCTTGTGTAGCCTTTAGGCACAAAAGACTCTCTCAATGTACCAAACACACATGGATTCCATGGTCAGTGTTTCAATTGTACTTTTTGTGAGTGCGTATGTTTTGTTGTCACTAAGAAACAAAGGGTAAACACTGCATCAGGAGTCATGTTCTCTAATTCTATTGCATAGGGAGAAGTAGGTATATGTAATGTATAGGTCTTTACAAAGTCCCCACTATGATGTTGTGCTGGTATCAGGCAGATCCTGGGGTGATGATCTCTTTGTGAAAAGCCATGTTTAGTTGAGAATAGTGCAGAGCACCTGCTAGTAAATGTTAATAATATACCTTGGATACAGATTAGACCACTAGCACATCCACAGCCTTCATATCCAGCAAGAGGTCTGGCATCACATGCATCACCCTAGCAACAAATATGATGTGATTATGCCTACATGGCTACATGCTACTCTGTGGGTTATCAAAGTTTTGCCTAATCGGAAGCTCTCAGTAAAATGTATACCTCATGTTTGTGTAATAAACACTTAGTAGCTAAAATGACTAACAAGAACATCTCAACATTTTGTAATTTGAATAGAGCATCTACATATTTGCATTGTAAAGCTGCAAGTGATATACATGTACAGTAATAATAAACACATTTTTATAATTTTAATCCTCATATTTCAATAAGTGATGATGATACTAGGATTAATTAGTATCGAAATACAAGGAATAAAATAATGAAACTGTGTCTATAGTACTGCATATCATTAAACTGTTAACCCACACCAACATCTTCAAAGCTGTAAATAGATTATGTACGTTGTTCATACTGTTCATAATATGTGTAATGTATTCAATTACTGGTAAAAAAATTTACATGTCCGTGCTAGTAATGTTAAGAAGGAAGACTGAGACTTACCGGTTTGTTATAAGATACACACTGCTTGTTACGAGAGATGTAGCCAGACCCGACCTTTGGTTTACAGCACTGATCAGCTGAACAACTCCAGTTACAACTATATACATGTACATAATATTACTGTTATGTGTTGATAGAGATTTTAAGAGGTGTTGTGCAACAATGCATACATGTCATGTGTCTGTCGACCATCACAATAATAATTAATTGTAGAAAACTAGTGAGCTTAAAAATTTGAACTCTATCTTAAAATTTGAGGAGTAAATTGTACAACCATACAGGTATACATTAGGTATACTGACCTCCAACTGGGTAGTATCAGTGGTGCTGGACACAGCTGAATGGCCACCAGTAAAAATATCAAACTATACAAGAACTTCATGATGAGGTGGCAGAGGATGTTAACTTTCTCCTCTTTATTGCTAGCTGATAGTGGATGTAAAGATATCGACCAAATCTATTAGCCTCAAATTGAATTTAATGAGCATGTAAAGGGGCACAGATGATTAGCGATCACCTTACCATTACTGTCCTTAGATTTTGTGCTAAATAGTCCGTGATGAGAACTGCCAGCTGGAAAGCTAAGGGCAAGGTGCTGACCTTCTAATGTTTACCAAGCGACAAAGATCAATGTGTTTGCCTGCATTTGGTCTTCCCATTGTAATGCATGTCAAATTGGGAATTGTACCCTCATCACAAAATTTCACGATGCGAGAGTTGTCTTTCACCATTTCAACAACATCATTGTGTGAAAATATTTCACGCTCGATCTAATTGGCCAAATTCAGTATCTGGTTTCTTTGAACATCCAATGAAATTGCTCGGTTCCAAATTCAAGGCAACAACATGAACATTTGCAACAGATTGAAATCGAACAAAAAATATCAAGTTATAATTATAAATTAAGGTTCGTAATTAATAGTATGCTATGCAACTTTACATAATTGTTTTGCTAAGATAAACAGATCAGCAAATGGAGGTCAATGAATTACAGGCATTGAAATATGCTCAATTGCAAAAATTGGCTAAGAAACATGGAATAAAAGCAAATCAGAAAGTAAGTCGCTCAACTCTTACTCTACTCTTAACTAAAGTCAAACATTTGTATAACTTCGTCTTTGTTTGAAATCTAAACACCGTAGAAGTTTTTTTTATTGTTTATTGTGATTTTCTTGTCATTTTAACCGTATTTTTTAATCTTGACTTCCAAAGACTTTAAGATCTCATTCTGTTTCTCATGATTATGATAATCATTATGATTATCATTTATCATACTTATGATTGATGATCATGTCATCGTAGTTGTGTTCATATGAACTCTTGTTTTAGGCAGCAGTACTGAGGAAGGCATTAGAAAAGGTTTTACTCCATGATACTGTTCCCACAAATTCCCCAGGTAATGTGGATAGTTGCTGGAGATAGTAGACCTCAATCTCGGCCAGCATTTTGTAGTCTTTAATATACTTGTATGTGATCTTCAATGCTAGTTGTATTTTACAATATATATATTAGGATAGCTAGCATGGGCAATAACAATTGATGGAGATCCTAGCTGGTTGTACTTGAAGAAAAATCCTCATTTGGTCTACCAACTTGCATACATCGTTATAATGCTGTAGTTCTTTGAAACTATTATTTCGTAAAACTGTTGGCGTAATCAAGGAGAAACCTAGTCCACCCAACAAGCTATTTTGGAAATAATTAGATGGATATATAACCTCCAACAACATAGAGAATTAGTTTTTTTATATTAACATTTTTAAACGTTAAAAATTCCAGCAATCATGTGGAAATCATTTAGTGATTTTTGATTGTTTTGATATATTAGCAAGACGTAGGCTAAGCCTATATATTTTTAGAGGCTTATGTATTGCCGTTTTTGCAGTGCATGGATAATTCAGATTACATGTAGGGCTTATGTAATATAAGTTACTCATACCATTGTCCTTTAGAAATATTTAGTATATTGAATCATTTATTCTGTTTTATATAAATGACAATGTTATGTTCCACAGGCTTATGCTCAGATTCTCTGCCACAGGAAGTTAACTCACCTAACCTACTTAATTCATCAGCTAATCAGGGAACACCTACCTTCTCTCCTGATCGTAAACGACGCAGACGCAGTGGCACATACGAGCTAGAATCCCCAAAAACACTGCGGAAAGAAAACGACCAGAAAAAAAATAGTGATGGTCTTGCTTCAGACAGTTTGGTTATTCAACCAGCCAATCAGCGGAGAGATAATTTCTCTCCGAATAGGAAAAGATTACGCCGTAGCGGTACAGATGAACTACAGCTACCATGTGCCATAGAGGAGGAAGGTGAAGGCCATCACTCTCCACATAGAGGTACAGAGAGGCGTAGCAGTACAGATGAATTACAGCTACCACCCGCCATAGAAGAGGGAAATGAAGACCTTCACTCTCAACACAGAGGTACAGAGAGGCGTAGCGGTACGTATGAACTACAGCTACCACCCGCCATAGACGAAGGAAATGAAGACCTTCACTCTCCACACAGAAGTACAGAGAGGCGTAGCGGTACGTATGAACTACAGCTACCACCCGCCATAGAGGAAGGAAATGGAGACCTCCACTCTCCACACCGAGGTACAGAGAGCCGTAGTGGTACGTATGAACTACAGCTACCATCTGCCATAGAGGAGAAAGGTGAAGGCCATCGTAGCAGTACGTATGAACTACAGCTACCATCTGCCATAGAGGAGGAGAAAGGTGAAGGCCATCCTAGCGGTACGTATGAACTACAGCTACCATCTGCCATAGAGGAGGAAGGTGAAGACCATCACTCTCCACACAGAGGTGCAGAGAGGCGTAGTGGTACGTATGAACTAGAGTCTCCATCCCAGAGTCCAGTGTATGATAGCCTCAGCTCCACACAGACGAGAAGGAGTAGGAAGAGCAGTGTTGCTGACCTTCCTATTATAGATAACAGTGAGAGTAACAGCTCTCCTCGTACAGGTAAGTCCAACTCACTAAATGATAAGCAGTAAGTGAAGACAACTACAGTGTATAGTATACTGTAGTCAGGATGAGACGAGAGCTCAGGTACATTAGCCATCTGTTTGGTACATAAACCTACAAACCTCACCACCAGCCGGAGATACAAATAAGGTACCGGAACGTACTTTGTAGACATTCACTATTATCAATAAAGTTGGTTATATTTTGTTAATAATTTTCAATGTAATAACATTACCGGAGGTTTCTTCTGAATTGCTACAGAGAAAGTGCTGACTCCAGATGTGACTAACTCCAGCTGCCAACAGGACTGGATGGCTGAACTCATGGATAAGATAAACAAAGCAGCGGATGAGAAGGGTAGGTGTGCTGTCCTAGTGTGATATGCTTGTCAACTACACAAGCAGTCAGCAATGCTCATCCTCAAAGCAGGAGTTGTTATTGTACTTTAGTTTTACAATATCAAAAATAATCATCAGCTTCTCTCCCTTTAGCGGACCATTGGGGAAACTATCTGGGATTGCCCTCTCATGCAATTATAAGAAATTTATACTAAGCAAGAGGAGACGACTCAAAATTTAGCTCAAGAAAGCTGCAAAAACAAATTGTTCGCCTAGAGTGGTAGAGTAGAATGAGTATAACTAGGATTTGATATACATATGGAATAGATCCATGTTATCTACATACATATTAACACTTGACTAACACGTGTAAATTGTAGGCTTATACTTATAGACTGGGGTGGGTGAGTTATATTAATGTAATGTAATGTAATAATTGTTTATGGTGTCAAGTACTGCTGGGAGAATGTAAGTTTAAACTCTTGTGTTTAGAAGGAGAGATAGAGAGCAGGGTAGACCAGAAGATGGCCACACTGCAGAGTACTGATCAAGGCAAAATAAAGAGTGGGAAAACTCCCAGTGAGTATAATTGTATCAGTAAATATATGTGATTGATTACTGTTACAAATAGAATGGTAATCATGTAAAGAGGAGAGCAAAAATATTGAACACTATAAATACAGTACAACAGATATATTAGTAATAACTACATTCAATGCTAGTACAACACGCAATACAATAAAGTTAACAATATTGTTCATAAGAAATAATTTTATGTTAAATTAAGACTTAGAACATGACCTGGGAATAGCAGTCAATTATTGTTGCAGATAATATCTGATGTAGACTTTAGTTAGTTTGCCCTATACATAATTATAATAATAATTATAGAATGATAGGATACTATACATGTATGTATTGGAAACTTGTGTTATTGTATTACAAAAAAATACATTACTGAGTGTAATATAGCATCAAATGCATATTGAGGACCTGATTTGGTCATAAATGTAAATACAAGTTTTATGCAACAGAAAGTTGTTCAGAAAAGAATAGAAGAGAAGCTTGCTACCATAAAAAGCCATTCTTGATTATCTGTCTATTGTAAAGACGATGTGAATTGTACATTACATAGGTCATGAACATTGCTACCTGATATTGTAAAGTAAAATTTTGATAGCATAGGTCACCACTGTATGAAGGAAGGGATAGCTTTCACTCTAGCTTGTAGCATTTTGATTCATAAAGCTAGGCAATAACATTAATGTATTCCTATACAATATTAGTAATGGAATATGCTGGCAGCCAATATCAGAGTTTTGAGTATCGGTATTGGCTGCTGTCTCCATTACATCAAGACTCTTAATGAGTGTGAAATCCCATGGTTCAATTGTTATCTAACCTCACAGCGTAGTGGTTATATCTAACCTCACAGCCTAGTGGTTATATCTGAACATTCTCTCATGTTTACAGACTTTAAGAAGCTGCACGAGAAACACTTTTCTAAGATGACGGATATCGCGACGTACCACAAGCGAAAATTGGAGATGTCTGCTGGGACATCTCGGACCCCTTCACGTTTGCCTGTCACTTCACGACCTATTACATCACGTCCTCCCATTTCACAGTCAGTCGTGTCACGGCCGACATCGGCAAGTGCAAGGTCAGGTGATGTGAGAGTCGCTACTCCAGATCGTAACCTAACCAAGAGTAGAGTGATGTCTGCTGGTAAAGCACGGACTCCGCAGGTAATTATCTACCTCTGACCCCGCAGGTAAATAACTATTCCCGACTTCACCTTCTTGATTGGTGCGCTCATTGTTGGCATTCAGTGTGTTTGCAGTTCCTGTGATTTACGTTTCAGACCAACCAAGGAGGCGGAGCTCGAATAGTCAAGCCGATCAGAGGTGGTGGTGCTGGTGGATTAATACCAGTAGCTTCAGCAGGTGTTACTAGCAGTGCATCTAAAGGTGAATGTTGTACTGTATAGTGTAGATGGTGGTGATATTGATGTTCTACGTAGCCGATAAGTTGTGATAATTGCATGACTAGGTAAATACAGATAAACAATGTAAAATAGAATTGTCCTCCATAACTGTGCATCCCTGTAATAGCTGCAATGGTTGAACAATGTTACAGTGAGAAGTGCTACTGTCTCCAGCTCTCTGTTCAGTCCAACCATCAGCTCCTTGAACAAATCTCCAGCACGTGGTACTGCTACTACTAGTAGATCACCAGCACGGGGTACTGCTACTACTAGTAGATCACCAGCACGGGGTACTACTACTACTAGTAGATCACCAGCACGTGGTACTGTTACTACTAGTAAGTCACCAGCGCGTGGTACTGCTACTCTCTCCTCCACCTCCTCCACCTCCTCCAGCAGACCTAGCTTTGTAGTTGGTACTAAGACCTCCAGACCAGGTATTACATCATCAGCTTCTATTATGTATTGCATATATCCTATATATGTTGCATAAGTTCATGATTATTGTATTGTGTATTAGGCCCCTATATAAGTTCATATATATCGTACTATATAATATGTCGTATTGTGTATTACATGTAATATAATATGTTATATAATAAGCATGTACTCGTATGTAAGGGATACTGTATAAACTATAAATTAGCTGAAATGATTTTGTGAAATTGTTGAGAGCAATACGTTGTGCCATCTCATGTACGTGTGTATAGTTATGTGATGTAATAATGTAGTATTCATTAACACAAGGATACAAGTCATGTAGCATATTTTGGTAGTTGTCCTATCGTTGGTTGTTTAGTACAAAGAGCAAACGACTTCCAAATGTAACCGCTACTAACTAATATTACATTATAATTATATTTTGCTGATATCTGGGACTTTATTTAAAAGTTTAACCCCACTGCCATGTTACTTGTATTTGTTAATGATTGGCCGGGTTGTGTGAATCTGTGTTTGTAATAGATAGGCTACATGTACAGTACTGTAGACATACCTTTATGTTACGTCAACAATATTACTAGCTGCTGCACATCCCTGTTACAGAGCCCACTCAGCCTGACTTAAAGAGGCAGCCTCTCAAATCTCGTAAGAATTTTAACCTTCAAGAAAGTCTGAGGTCTAAACCAACATATAAGATGCATAAGGGGCCTCTAGCTGCACCCCAACCTGGAACTCAAGTTGTTGGGTGAGTTGATAAGCAATAATTATTTGACTGAATGTAGTATTTCGAATAAACACAAAAATCTCTACTCGAAGCTGTAAACTATTCCCGTGATGTAAACAGTTCATGTAGAAGTGTGGATGGTGTGTGCGCACAGTTGAAGATTCCAACATAGCTGTATAATACGTTGCGATTCCAACAGATATAACCTTTAGTTTACTTATAGGGTAACTGTTCAGGTTTGAAGCTGTATGCTAGCATATTTGGAGTACATTATTTGTTATATACTTGTTATATACAAGTAGTAATTGTTCAGGAGTTACAGTTAGTAGGAGTTAGTAGTTAGAGTTAGCCGTAGGCCATGTGATCAAGCGCTAGCTTACTCTCTTTAGTCTGCTAGGTTAGAGAGCGGACAACTCCCACGTTATGTGGTGGGAATGGGTGTGGTCCATGAGACAGTGTAGCATACCAAACAGCCTGTGTCAGATAGCAGCGTGTAACACTTGAACTGGCCACTACAGTTCTCTAGCAAAGTGGCAGTAGTAGACTGCCAACTCTCAGCTTTACACGTAGTTCCCACCACTTGTTTCCTCTCTAATCAGAGAGCTAAAGTAGTCCACTCCACACTCAACAGCTGAATTTCCCACCCATTCAAGTCTGGGAAACCTTTGTAAAGTGGTAGTAATGTAAAGTACAATGTCCCTGCATTTGTACATAATAAATATGTGATATCCTTATATACTATGCATGTCATATATTATGATATACTGATATACTAATATACTATGCATGTCATATCTTACAGCAACTCTACTGTTGCCTCAAGGAGAGCTGAATCTATTCGTCAGAGCCTTAACAGTCGCCGTCAAGCCACCATGTCCCATCGAGGCCTAAACTCGGCTCACAGGAAGTGATGTCACAGATGAGTACACTCTCTGTTTCTACTGTTCATGTTATGCTCACTACTCTACCCTCTGCTGTATATAACACACTCACACCATAGCATGTACTGTCGTATTTACACCTACTCAGTCTGCTCTGTTCTGGTTCTTACTGTGCTTAAGGACAAACCAATGTCATCATCATTAGCTAATCTGACCTAGAATTTAGCTTCGTTTTTATAACAAATGAAGGTTTTTCAATTTACCAGACTTGAGAAGTTTTGAGGATAATGGTTTTATCTTTAACTTTACGTTGTCATAAGGAATAATATCCTACATGGCATCTAAGTGGTACTAACTTTGTTCTATGCCGGCAATTTTATGGCAAGTTCAGTTTATCCGCGACCGCGATCAACTTCCAATACGAACTGCTAGAACATCTGATCTTATATATAATATATTATTATTCTATTTTAATTTTATTATCTACAAAATATTCTATGAATTACTTTCAAATTACATGACGTGTATATAATATAAGGTATGTAATGAATTTCATTCACGATAAACCATTCGTGCCTCAGTTTAATAAATATGAAAACTTTATAAAACACTCGACTCTATCTACTTCCTGTTACACTGGTGTTACTTGGTATCATTACAAGAGTACAATGTATAGTACAGTATAATAATAATATGTAATACATGAGTACAATGTATAGTACAACATATGTAATAGATTTTATGTTGAGTTTCCAGGTTGGTTTCGTCCTATAACTACAAAGTACACCACGATCAAGTACCTATGCTAAAATACTGATTTGGGGGGGGGGGGGTGAACCCCTCATAATTGCATGGAGGGCTTGCCTCTCAGATGGGGATGGGTCTGCAGTTCAATGAGGGATATACATTGTACAAGTACCAACGGAAACTGATTCTATGGGCTCACTATTGACAGAAAATTGATTTTGAATTTTCAAAAACACTTAGAAAAAAGTCTTTCTTTCTGCTCCTGCAAGTATAATTATTTAGTGTAGCATTTCATAATTAGTACACACTGGCACATGGTTTCCTTGTGTATGTGTACAATGAGACCTACAAACATACCTGTCACGTACCTGTCAGCTGCGTTACTAGTGGTGCATTCACGTATCAGGATATTGTTACGCTGATATCTGATCTGGTATAAATAGATTAGTATGGAGTGTGGGTGTTCAGATGTTTAATTGGTACCACCATTCAGTACCAGTTGAAGCTGCAAATGTGGTTAGTTATAAAGTGATCAATAATATGCTTTGTTGAAACCATATTCACCATCTCACTACTGTCAGTGCTCTGTACAGATACCCTGTTCCTGGTCCCACCAGAAATACCAGTCAAATTTTTATTTGTGATTGTGAATTAATTTGATAAAAATTTAAATGAGTTCTGTGGAGTGCCAAATTCAAACTTTGAATCATTTGGTTCCAGAACAATATGGCTGACACAGTTTTGTCAACATTCTTTTTAAGAAAAACTATTTTTTGAGCCAGATGTCTGGTAGTTTTACTGAATTTACATGCCACTTGGAGGCTGTAAGAACACAGGCTTTTATAACCAATGAGCGACGTTTCATCTCTGTTTATTATACATCTACATGACTTTGTGGTAATTGTTCATAATATTATGTAGGCCAACAATTTCAAACATTTTTTTTCAAAAATTATAATGTTGACTTTTGTGTTACATTGCATTTTTCATAGCTGATTGTGCCAGTTGTGAAATACATAGCAGATCATCATTCACATATCTTGGTGATTGTTCTATTTGTCTGAAATCCAGGCCATATCCGAGCAAAAGGTGAAAATATGCATCATCATACCTTAAGTATGTTATTCCTACACACTGGGACCGCTTTGAATTTACTAATCCTGCTGTAGAGTTATCTTTGGCAAGTGCATCACTCGCTATACTTGTAGCGACACCATAATTATATATATATTATGTTAATTCCATGGACTCTCGTGGTAATTACTGTAAACGTTAGATATTGGTTGCCTCAGCGGCTTTGTTATAATCTAAGCTATATTTATTGGTGAGTGGGTGTAGTTATCAGGCTGGGTGGTGGTGGATAACTCAAACTAGAAGTGTATCCACTTGTTCACTACGAGATTGCGCTTCCTGGTTTATGAAAAGTAACAATAATATTGTAAAAATCAACAAGGGAGTCAAATTTGAAAGCTAGACAAACTCGACTTGTGGTCACCGAAATATAATTCCATGCAATTTAATGTAGTTTTGTATTTCCAAGTGTTTGTATTTCCAAATATTGCTAGTGCATGCACTCTATGTACGTTTGAGGAAATCTAAAATGTTTATGGACCTATTTTCGGACTCTTGAGTGAAAAAGCTCAGAACTGAAAAGAAAACAGTTAATTTTTGTAAACAAAATCTGGTAAGGCAATGTTCTATTACGTGTGAATAGTCGAGTACCTTTTCACAGGACCCCACTGGATTTATAACACTGGTAATTAAATACAGGTAGTGTGATGGTCTGACTGTACGCATACGAGTAACCAACACAGATATTAGTCCGTACCCTGTCTGGGATAGTAGCCCACACATTATACATGGATTGCGAAATATACCGTGTGTAATATCAAGTTCTAACCATACCATGTCGTAGAGACAAGGAAGATGATTCTTGTTTTAATTTATATGCAAATTGTCTGCGTAGTGATTGTCAAATATGACACCTCTTTTTGATTTGAAGCAAAACAATAAATTGTGTTGCGACATGGACAATGTTAATTGATGTATCATGTTATACTGGTACTGCGCTCTACTGGTACTGCGCTCTACTGGTACTGCGCTCTACTGGTACTGCGCTCTACTGGTACTGCGCTCTACTGGTACTGCGCTCTACTGGTACTGCGCTCTACTGGTACTGCGCTCTACTGGTACTGCGCTCTACTGGTACTGCGCTCTACTGGTACTGCTCTGCTGGTACTGCGCTCTACTGGTACTGCTGTGCTGGTACTGCTATACTGGTACTCCCATACTGGTACTGCTCTACTGGTACTGTGCTCTACTGGTACTGCGCTATACTGGTACTGCTATACTGGTACTGCTATACTGGTACTGCTATACTGGCACTGCTATACTGGCACTGCTATACTGGTACTCCCATACTGGTACTGCTATACTGGTACTGCTATACTGGTACTGCTATGCTGGTACTGCTATACTGGTACTCCCATACTGGTACTGCTATGCTGGTACTGCTATACTGGTACTCCCATACTGGTACCTGTGTAAGAATTAACTAAACCTTTTCAATTAATTTAATGCATAGCTGCTTTCTCGATTTGATTAGCGCTGCCGCCCTTTACTAGTTTACTTACTTTTTGAGTATAAATGCTACAAAAGAAGGGGGGTTGCAATATTTATTAGGAATTGTGAATGCATGGTGAAAAATAATACAGTATTACACTGTAGCTGGAGGAAATTTCTTTATGGTGCGATTTGTTCAAGCCTCAACACTATAAATATGGCCCACCTGTCCAGATACAAGTAAGATACACTTGCAGTAACTTATGGTATGCTACCAGAGATAATAAACTGTTAGCAAATCTTATTGCTAAGATAGCTGATTTGGTGTGGATTGAATGGATGAATCAGTTTAGCCAGAGCCTCATCTTGTTATTTCAAGTGGTAGCATTCTCTCTGTCACCGTGTGACAACAACCTGTATGACGAATTAGTTTCCTATCTAGCACTTAGCTTGATGTCCATATGGTGCAAGATGGGAAGGTATGTAACTATGCCCAAACTTTATTGCCATGAAGATTGGTTCTTAAATATTTACCAGGACTAATGCATAAATGCGTAGGAATAAAATTAGCTTAGGCGTAATGGTAATTATTTGTGGTTAATAGCAGATTTCGATAGGAGTTGCTTAACATAAGCATCCTATGAATGAAGTGACTTCCTTTTATGTCATAGGGAGGGCACTGTGGTGTAAAATATTCAACTCAACTTAGCTGGTTGGTATATAAGGGCAGGGAGAGTTCATACAAACCAACAACTGGTTTCTACTTGGGAGACAGTAGACTTCAGATAAGCAAGTTTTCTCTTCACCTCACAGACTACTAGCACTATCATATCATGGGTAAGTTTTGTTAGTTCTAAAAAATTTTTACCAATAGTTCATTTAAAATTTTTCTACAGCAATTGAGCCTATTGTTTGGTCAGGTTTACCACTTCTCTGCATTAGTAGACAATTTAGTTTAAATCGATAATACAAGAGATGTAGAAGTCCCATGAATCTCTCCCAAATCCTGGTGCTGCTGCTGTTTTAATAATGTCAATAAATCACCACAAAATGAAGGATTTATCTTCATCAACTGTTGGTCCATGCATATTCTACCTCTATCCACTCATTTTGTTTTTTATGTATCAAATAAAAATATTAATAAAGTAGCATTATTTATCTAATAAAGAGTGATAGTCAATGCTGTGTTAGCTTGGTAATCCTTCAATTATTTTATTAACTTTCTTTTCTATTCAGAATATTTTACTCTGTTAAATCTGTAGTATATTTCCATTAGATCCGTATATTCTTCATATTTGTAGGTTTGGTAAATATGGGTAAGCCACTTGCTGCTCTTGTTTTGGGACTAGCTTTGATGTCTTCACACACTGGTAAGTGCAGCACCCGCAGTCATTACATGAAATGATCAATTGTATTATAAGATTCAATTGTTATCTGCTCACTGATTTAGCATACTCTGTGAAATAGCAAGTGAAGATTCGAATTTATTCAAACAGTAGGTTTTCCCAGAAAGCTACTATTCAATGTCACTAATTATGTCGAATCAGGGTAACCATGTCACAGTTGCTCTTCAAATTGAATGAATACATGATATTGTAAAAATTAAAATCATGAATATACCTTTCAGTACTTGTGATATCAAACTGACATTCAATGCAAATCTTTGGAACTACTGTGAAGTAGGGACAGCATTACATAGTATTTTTGGTAATCTTCGACTCTCCATCTCTACTAGCCTGTTGTATCTGTTCCTAAATGTTAATGCTATTCTGTTTTAGTTGAAGGCAGCTGGAGTGAATGGTCAACATTTTCAATTTGTTCAACTACATGTGGTGCTGGATGGAAGACCAAGACTAGAACGTGTACACCATCAATATCAGCTTATGGAACAACTACTTGTTCAGGCGTGAAAGAGGTAACCGTTGCTTGTAACGAAGATGTACCCTGTCCAGTAGATGGAGATTGGGGTCAATGGACATCTTATGGTGAATGCTCATCATCATGTGTCGGAGGAACAAAGACCAGAAGCAGACTGTGCAACTACCCATCACCTGCATACGGAGGAGCTGATTGTGCCGGATTTGCCAGTGAAAGTGTTGATTGTAACAAAGATGTACCCTGCCCAGTAGATGGAGCTTGGGGTCAATGGAAATCTTATGGTGAATGCTCATCATCATGCGTCGGAGGAACAAAGACCAGAAGCAGACTGTGCAACTACCCATCACCTGCATACGGAGGAGCTGATTGTGCCGGATTTGCCAGTGAGAGTGTTGATTGTAACAAAGATGTACCCTGCCCAGTAGATGGAGCTTGGGGTCAATGGACATCTTATGGTGAATGCTCATCATCATGTGTCGGAGGAACAAAGACCAGAAGCAGACTGTGCAACTACCCATCACCTGCATACGGAGGAGCTGATTGTACCGGATTTGCCAGTGAGAGTGTTGATTGTAACAAAGATGTACCCTGCCCAGTAGATGGAGCTTGGGGTCAATGGACATCTTATGGTGAATGCTCATCATCATGCGTCGGAGGAACAAAGACCAGAAGCAGACTGTGCAACTACCCATCACCTGCATACGGAGGAGCTGATTGTGCCGGATTTGCCAGTGAGAGTGTTGATTGTAACAAAGATGTACCCTGCCCAGTAGATGGAGCTTGGGGTCAATGGACATCTTATGGTGAATGCTCATCATCATGCGTCGGAGGAACAAAGACCAGAAGCAGACTGTGCAACTACCCATCACCTGCATACGGAGGAGCTGATTGTACCGGATTTGCCAGTGAGAGTGTTGATTGTAACAAAGATGTACCCTGTCCAGTAGATGGAGCTTGGGGTCAATGGACATCTTATGGTGAATGCTCATCTTCATGTGTTGGAGGAACAAAGACCAGAAGCAGACTGTGCAACTACCCATCACCAGCATACGGAGGAGCTGATTGTGCCGGATTTGCCAGTGAAAGTGTTGATTGTAACAAAGATGTACCCTGCCCAGTAGATGGAGCTTGGGGTCAATGGACATCTTATGGTGAATGCTCATCATCATGCGTCGGAGGAACAAAGACCAGAAGCAGACTGTGCAACTACCCATCACCTGCATACGGAGGAGCTGATTGTGCCGGATTTGCCAGTGAGAGTGTTGATTGTAACAAAGATGTACCCTGCCCAGTAGATGGAGCTTGGGGTCAATGGACATCTTATGGTGAATGCTCATCATCATGCGTCGGAGGAACAAAGACCAGAAGCAGACTGTGCAACTACCCATCACCTGCATACGGAGGAGCTGATTGTGCCGGATTTGCCAGTGAGAGTGTTGATTGTAACAAAGATGTACCCTGCCCAGTAGATGGAGCTTGGGGTCAATGGACATCTTATGGTGAATGCTCTTCATCATGTGTCGGAGGAACAAAGACCAGAAGCAGACTGTGCAACTACCCATCACCTGCATACGGAGGAGCCGATTGTGCCGGATTTGCCAGTGAAAGTGTTGATTGTAACAAAGATGTCCATTGTGCAGGTGATTTAAAGTTATTCTTTAAAATTATTAACTATGTAAACATTTAATTTAACTGACATAATAATATGTAGTATGAATCTATTATTACTGCATCTTTCATGGGTGTCAACGATTTCAATGGTTATTTTTAGTTGATGGAGACTGGACTGAGTGGACATACTGGGCGAGTTGTTCCAATACTTGTGGTCATGGCCAGAATACCAGAAGCAGAACTTGTTCATCTCCAAGCCCAGCATATGGTGGAGCTCAATGCAGTGGTGTGGATGCTGAATACAGAGACTGCAAGCATAGGAACCCCTGTCCAGGTAAGTTCATACAATAGAGCCATTCTTATAGAATGTGTAACACATCTAATAATATAATCATTACAGGCATTCCGATATTATAGCATTGTGCAATTTACTTTTTGTTCTCTTATCTAGTATTTTAATGCTTTTTCAGTGAATGGTGGCTGGGCTGATTGGAGTGAATGGACCGTTTGCGCTGGATCCTGTGGTCATGGGCGACAGACTAGACTTAGAACCTGTACTAACCCTACACCGCGTTTCGGGGGTGCCAAGTGTGAAGGAAAATTCATGGCACACCGTTCTTGTGATAACACACATTTATCTCATTGCACCACACCTTCTTATCCCAAATACTACTAATTGGAAATATTGAAATTGATTGCTTTAAATGACGTGTTATCCCACAGCTCTGTGCCTTTCTCAGCGATCCAATCTCAAAATTATGACTTGAGATTTAGATAATCAGATTTTGACAATGTTAACAGCCTGTAAATAATAATGATTATTATTATTAGTTTATATTATAATATTTGCTCATAGCTGATTTACAATCAAATCAAGTCATGTTCCCAGTTTTCATTTTGTAACTTAAGAACTTATTAATAATAATTGATATATTTGTACTGTGTAGTTGTAGTCCAAAGTGCCAAAGTATCCTCTAATCAGGAAATAATATTGTAGTTCTACTCTTCTTTGTTGATTCCTTTACCTACTTAATTGTAAAATAAAATAATAAAATATTTACTAATTTGAAGTGTCCTTGCTTTAAATGACTAACTGCTGGGATTTACAAGAATGCACACCCAATGTCATGTGAAAATTCTATGGGTACATATTATGTAGAAGTAAGTACATTAATCAATAATCATACTTACACATAGTACAGTAATAATAATGTACAATGACAATTTCCATTGCTATTAGAAATAACGATACAATGTCATGTAATTATTACTTGTGAAGCTGCTTGAAATATACAGTATGTATGCACTACAGTGTACATGTATATACATGTATGTGCACCAGGACATACTATATTTGCATACATATCTAAAAGGATATTCTCTAATTTTCCACCAAATAAACGTTGGAGCCGCTGGTTTAGTTTTGTGCAGATGATTAGGTGGATTTGCCTCTTTTTCTTGTTTAAAAGTGAAAATATATTGTTTGGTGCCATTTTAACAAAATCAAAGCTCCCTAAACATTTCTGAATTTACAAAATAATAATTATAATTTAAAATGATAGTTTTAGCAGGTCTTAACCATGTTTACTTTGACCACATTTTTAGCCAGTCTAATCTCTGGCTTTAGTCCATCTAGTGCAGGCAGTAGAGCAAAGTTATCCTCTCTTTCTATTTGCTCTGATCTTGAGAGGAGACAACTTCAGTCTAATTGATGTCTCCAACTTCACTGGAACTGAACTATAATAGGAGTAGTGTAGTAGAAACTCCCTATCTAGCAATTGCTACTGCGTACATTCTTTTTTATACTCCTATATACAAATGTTATATTGTCGTCCAAGTTTACATGCATATGCATATTTTTAGTAGTCTTTCCTGTTTTTGTAAGTCAATTGCAATGGATCTATGTATTACGATTGTCATCCCATTCCCAACTAATATTTTTCATAGCTAATATCAGTTTACCATTTTTGGCGACATATCGTGCAATGTTGTATTTTGTACTATACCGTTTCCAACAACATGCTATTTCGTTCCTTTCTATTGTTGCTCATTAGTACCCTGAGAGGGTCAGTTCCATAGGAATAATCTGGGAAGTTCAATTATCTTGAGGACAATGCACTTGCTTGTGATGCCTTTTAAGTTGTAACTCTAGTTGGTGAGTAATGCTTAGTGTTATGTAAATGGGTCATAAAGTAGACATATTTGCCTCATTTGGTTCAAGATTAGCCAACGCTGATGAACTCATAGATTGAAATGAGTGGGTTTGGGTCTAGTTCTGCACTGAATAATCTACTCCTACATGAACCTCATTCCCTTCCACAGGGGCAGCCAGGTGGTGATGACATTAATTCCCGGTATTGTGAAATCAGGGAATTGTTGCACTCTGTATTAGCCCAGGTTACAGATGCACGGTTTCAAAGTTGAGTAGCTATGATCTCTCCGGTATGTGTGTGTCTGGACTCTAAAATATGGTACTATTATATATGTAGTATGCCCATATTAGCTACATTTGTTCTTGTATCCTCTTCTCAGGTCTGTCTATCACTACATATTGTTTGCAATACCCACAAACACCACTGCATTAGAACCATTCTAACCATTTATTAGATGTACATTGTACAAACTTGTCTTTGTCTATCACTCATGGCTCATTAACCTATTGCACGCATTTCTCTCTTCTCTCTCCAGTGTTCCATGTCTAAGATTAGGGGCACAGTTCATCTGTTCTGCCAACCCAAATCTTATTGAATAAGTACAGAATTCGAGAGCAGAGAGAATGCAGGACAGGAGCCCAGGCTATGTTGGGAGTTGAACACTTGCACTAAGCGTATAGGAACCTACACTAGGTAATTATAGTGTGTGTGTGAGTGTTTGCTACGGCTGCTGATCGCTATCTCTTGCTATATAGTGTGGATTCACCCCATCGACAGCCATTTTACCATCTGATATATCTACTGGTACACACACTACCACTTACCATCTGATATATCTACTGATATAGGCCTACACACTACCACCATGTAAGTCAAATTACATATCTCTCTGTTTGCTAATCCATGTATGCAGTTATCTAAGTATTTTTTTCACTCTCTTGCACCACTACAAAGTCATGTTAATTGTAAACTAGAATTGTAACATATTATTATTATAATAAATATTTACATATCAATGGCTCTGGGATTCCTTGTTCACTGTTTGTATCGTTATTTATTTGTGTTTTACTCTCTTTGTATTTGTAATATACAGGTTTACCATGTGGCAGAGAGGTACACTGCTGGTGTTAGTGGCATCCGTATCATTTGGTAAGTTCCCCTTCCCATATATACTCCATTATATTCAATAATCGTTATATTAGGAATTATTTCAGTGGCAAAGCAAATACTGTTTTCTTGTATTGTGATCAGTATTCACATGTGATTAGGTGTGTTTCTTTACACGATGCACAGTAATACGCTCTCTACTCTACCACACATTACTGTACATGTACGTGACGGTGTAGAATATAATGTTGGAGGGTGGCGTAGTAGATATTTACTGTAATTTGAAGAGTTGATTTATCTCACAGGGTATTGCCAGAAGAACTGGGGTCCGTATGAAGAGATGGGTCATGGAGATAGCGGACCACACAGGCCTGGTCCACGAAGGCCTGACCCCCCCAGGCCTAATCCCCTACCAGCTAGTGAGTATCATTTTAGTGCTATTTGGTACTAAGGTTATTGTTAGGCTATGGACTCTCCTAGGTACCTAATGACCGGTGCCCTAGTAGACTGGGTCCTAGCTGTTACCATGAGTCAGTCTTCTCACTTCATTTATTCTAGCCAGCCTCTGACAGCTCTCTCCTGGTACAGGTGCCCTATATCCTGTCGTGAATCATGATGTTGTATTGTTATATATAGCCTGAGTACTAAACAATTCACTCAAACCAGTACCATTATATAGATATAGGAACTGAGCTACTTAGCTCTTACTAGTAACAAAGTTTCTATATACCAAGTTTATCTAGCAAACAATGCGCATAGTCATTTGCCGTGGTTCTCTCGTTAAAATTAGAAAACCGTTGCACTTTAACGAGCGCCCATTCTGTGGCCAGACGCTTAGGCTATATAAATATAGGTCGGCAGTAGTAGTTGACAGTCTGCACAAAGAGTGTACTTTTATCCTCTTTGGTTTACATGAGGCATTAAATAGTCCAGACCACGTGATCAGTAGGATGGCTCGAATTTTTTGGGCCTTTTTCCTATATTTATGCTTTTCTAAATGCTTGCATCTTTTATTGATGCTATCGGTATAAACATTATGTATTCTGAAAATAATAGGCTAGCATTACAAGTACTTTTAGCCAATCTCAGGGCAATTGTTTCGCCAATCTTGAGAAGACTCCATTGTTTTATCGGAAACTTTTCGTTGCCGCTCAACTACTTTGAACTAGGCCGCTTATTAGGTCAGATTTCACGCGATTCTATTGGTGTATAAAGCCGTGGAAAAACTTATTAGTTCTATAAACTTTGCTAGTAAGTCAAGAAATTCATCTAGCCTGCTTTCCAGATTCTATAAATTTCACATGGCCAGCCAGTACTTCAAAGACCTTGGAACCCAGACTAATATTTTTCTCATTTATAGTTAGTTCATTTATATTTTACATTTACCCATAAATTATAAACACTATAATTACTTGAACATGTCGCTAGTTACATAATTTAACATTATTATGTAATTTATTATGACTGTATGAATTTTGGCCTAACAACTAGTGTAAAGATGTTATGTATATCCTGGTGTGCCTGCAGGAGATGGAGGTTGGGGCAGCTGGTCAGAGTGGACTGAATGTACCAAACCATGTGGTGGTGGATCTCAGACTAGACATAGACTGTGTGATGACCCTGCACCACGTAACGGTGGAAAGGACTGCTCTGGACTCGCTAATAAAGGGGACCAGCTCCGCCTGTGTAACACTGAGTCCTGTGAAGGTATAACTTTCGGCCAACATGTATATGTACAATGTACATATGCACACGGTCTTGTGGGTGAACTAACCTCTGGTCTATATATGTACAATGTATATATACACACGGTCTTGTAGGTGTATATTTTATGTATGATGTATATATGTTTTGCAATCCCATATAACTTCTAACTGACTCATTAGCTGTACTCATTAGCTCCTTGGTACACACACTGTCATCTACAGCACAGTACCCACCATACCCCTTCAGTCGTGCATCGCTAGTGAGAGTAATACTTACTTCCTGTCATACGCCTCATGTCCTTTGATCTGTTAAGAGATAGTGCAAGCTCGCACCTTGGATAAGCTAACAGTTCATTAATCTAATCCTTGTAACAATAGATAGAGCACTGGATTAACTTCTGCATGATTATGATTAACTAGTAAATATTACATTAATTACTTCATCTAATAGCTACTGATTGGTAACAGCTGTATGTAGGCGTACTACTGCTTGGTAACAGCTGCATCTAGGTGTACTGCTGGGTTTTAGTGGTCATGTTTCACAGTTGATTACCTTTTCTCCGAGTAAGATAGTGACATCTCTGGGATGATGTTTTCTTTCTGTTGTGAATATTTAGTGGAAATATGACATCCGGCATCAACCTTGCTGACGTAGTAATAAGTAACCTTGCTGACCTAGTAATAAGTAACCTTGCTGACCTAGCAATAAGTAACCTTGCTGACCTAGTAATAAGTAACCTTGCTGACCTAGTAATAAGTAACCTTGCTGACCTAGTAATAAGTAACCTTGCTGACCTAGTAATAAGTAACCTTGCTGACCTAGTAATAAGTAACCTTGCTGACCTAGTAATAAGTAACCTTGCTGACCTAGTAATAAGTAACCTTGCTGACCTAGTAATAAGTAACCTTGCTGACCTAGTAATAAGTAACCTTGCTGACCTAGTAATAAGTAACCTTGCTGACCTAGTAATAAGTAACCTTGCTGACCTAGTAATAAGTAACCTTGCTGACCTAGTAATAAGTAACCTTGCTGACCTAGTAATAAGTATCGTATGGGAAATCCGTTCTTCAATTGGTTTGAAATACCACACCCTTAGCCTTTGAATGTTTAGCACAGGAGTTTTCCTGACTGATAAAACAGTCAAAAATTGTAAGCGATATGATTTCTCTTGGTGTTCCTTTTATCAGACAAGTTAAAGTCTGTCAGGTAAACCTTTTACTACGATTGGTTAGTTGCCGAGTGTAGCGTTTACAGAACACAAATGTTTCTACAAAGGCTTATTGTCTCCACATGATTGTTTATAGTTGGCTATATAATGTAATTCTACAGAAATCGTAGATGGTGGTTGGGATGACTGGACAGAATGGACACCATGCTCGGTCAGCTGTGGTGATGGGAGACAGACTAGGACTAGGGACTGTGCCCGTCCCCTTCCTTCTGGAGGTGGTAAGGACTGCTCGGGTGGCTCTGCACAGCGTAAGAAATGCACTCTACCATGCCCAGGTATGCTCCCTTATGACTATAATATGTGTAGTTGTATGTGATGTCACCAGTTTCTGTGTAGGTTTGTGGGAGATCAGTTGTCCTCGTAGTTTGTGCTGTGGTGTACAACAAATATATAGTTTATACTCTTTAAGTTTATCTGATTATTGTGACACGCAAGCTCATCTGTCTTCTTCTTTTCTTATAGTGAATGGTGGTTGGTCGGATTGGGAGAGCTGGGGTAGTTGTTCAGTAACATGTGGAACAGGAAGTCATAGCAGAAGTAGGCCATGTACTAGCCCCGCCCCTTCTCATGGTGGCTTTGGGTGTATTGGAGAGAGTGAACAAACAGAGATGTGCACGATAGACGCCACCTGTCCAGGTATGTAAATCTATACTACACGGTGACATGTACATGTATATGTATGTCACTCTGGTGTGTTGTTTTGTTTCTTTTGCTCACTCTGAAGGAGTGATGTCAGAGGTTGTGCTATTATTATACACTGCCAAATGGACAATTGAACCGTCAGACTGTAATTGAATAGATGTCTTCAATAGTTCCTTTATCAGTTTTGTATCGTTTCCCAAAGAACTGGATAGCAATGTACTTTAAACTTTTCGATTTCATCCGTCTTCTTCTTACAGTGAATGGTGGTTGGTCAGATTGGGAGAGCTGGGGTAGTTGTTCAGTAAGTTGTGGAACAGGAAGTATTAGTAGAAGTAGGTCATGTACTAGCCCCGCCCCTTCAGATGGTGGTGACGAGTGTATAGGAGACGCTACGGAGACTGAAACATGTGAAGCAGACACTTCCTGTCCAGGTAAGATATGGAATAGGAATAGAATACTAGGCAGTTCTGTTACTGCTCCGCTATAATACAGTAATGCAGTACTATACTAGTGATGGTCTATACGTGTTTATATTGACATTACTCTGTGCTTGAATAGGTATTACGCCACGTTTATGATTCCTTGCTTTCCATGGTAACTATATTTGTGAGCTCACCGACTTCTCTAAATCAAACTAAATCAAACAGACTAACTACGTACTGTCAAGGTCATCAGGACCACTGTTCTATGTGCGCCAGTGTTAGCCAATCGCTGATGAGCAAGCTGCTTCTCTTCAGGTGAAATATATTGCCACGAGAGGTCGGTTTGCTGAATGAGACTGTGGTGTAGTTGTGTACTTGTATTAAATAGACAGGTCTGTGTATCGTCTCGTAATTATTAATAGTAAATGGTGCCTGGGGTGAGTGGTCTAACTGGTCTAGATGTTCGGCTGAGTGCGGCAGAGGCTTGAGGTTCAAACAGAGGTTGTGTGACAACCCCTCCCCTTCTAATGGTGGTGCTAACTGTAGAGGAAGACGGACGATGAAAAACAGATGCTCTGCAGATATCCCCTGTGCAGGTGGTACAATATTTTATAGCGTAAGATTACTGTATGGCACGAGTAATAACAGATATTATAATATATGATCTGGTTATTCGTTGGAGATAGACAAGGCAGTGCTAAAGCATCCCATAACCATGTACATGTATAGCTATATTTCTGTATCACTATTTTATTCTATGTTACTGTGTTACTTTGTTATTATCTGCTAATATTAATTTTATAGTATTACTCTGTTACCGTATATTACTATCGATACTACTGTATTATTATATCACTGTGCTGCTATGTTACTGTATAACTCTATTACTCAGGGGCGGCTATAGGCACCCACGCCACCATCCTAGGCTTGTGTTCAATCAAGCATGCAATACTAGCTGTGCTCTGTAAACTATCAATACTATGCATATCTAGGCTTCAATTCATTTTCTATTTACTAGCTCAGGCAGTACAGTCATTTTATAGTGCTGTAATAGTCATGTTATATGTGTAGACTGTACCCATGCATGTTCATGTTCCACAACTATCTTGTATTAACTCCCTCAGACGCGTGAAATTCATGACTTCTTGAAAATAGGCTGGTGTTGAAATATTTGCTATATCCGCCCCTGCTATTACTGTATTACTCTATTACTGTATTACTCTGTTACTGTATTACTCTGTTACTGTATTATTATGTTACTGTATTACTCTATTACTGTATTACTCTGTTACTGTATTACTCTATTACTGTATTATTTTGGTTACTGTATTACTTGTTACACTATTGCTGTTTGTAGTGGATGGAGGTTGGACCGACTGGAAGGAGTGGAGTGAATGCTCTGTGCCTTGTGGAGGGGGCACAAGGGACCGTAGTAGATCCTGTACAAACCCCTCACCACAGTTCGGAGGCCGAGGATGTCCTGGTGCTGCTGATGAAGTACTTGATTGTAATATGAACCGATGTATTGGTACGTTATGTCTGTACTCTGTAATACAAACCGATGTATTGGTACGTTATGTCTGTACTCTGTAATACGAACCGATGTATCGGTACGTTATGTCTGTACTCTGTAATACGGACCGATGTATTGGTGCGTTATGTCTGTACTCTGTAATACGAACCGATGTATTGGTACGTCATGTCTGTACTCTGTAATACGAACCGATGTATTGGTACGTTATGTCTGTACTCTGTAATACGGACCGATGTATTGGTACGTCATGTCTGTACTCTGTAATACAAACCGATGTATTGGTGCGTTATGTCTGTACTCTGTAATACAAACCGATGTTTTGGTACGTTATGTCTGTACTCTGTAATACGAACCGATGTATCGGTACGTTATGTCTGTACTCTGTAATACGGACCGATGTATTGGTACGTCATGTCTGTACTCTGTAATACAAACCGATGTATTGGTGCGTTATGTCTGTACTCTGTAATACAAACCGATGTTTTGGTACGTTATGTCTGTACTCTGTAATACGAACCGATGTATCGGTACGTTATGTCTGTACTCTGTAATACGGACTGATGTATTGGTACGTCATGTCTGTACTCTGTAATACGAACCGATGTATCGGTACGTTATGTCTGTACTCTGTAATACGGACCGATGTATTGGTACGTCATGTCTGTACTCGGTAATACAAACCGATGTATTGGTGCGTTATGTCTGTACTCTGCAATACGGACCGATGTATTGGTACGTTATGTCTGTACTCTGTAATACGAACCGATGTATCGGTACGTTATGTCTGTACTCTGTAATACGGACCGATGTATTGGTACGTCATGTCTGTACTCTGTAATACAAACCGATGTATTGGTGCGTTATGTCTGTACTCTGTAATACGAACCAATGTATTGGTACGTTATGTCTGTACTCTGTAATACGAACCGATGTATTGGTACGTTATGTCTGTACTCTGTAATACAAACCGATGTATTGGTGCGTTATGCCTGTACTCTGTAATACGAACCGATGTATTGGTATGTTATGTCTGTACTCTGTAATACAAACCGATGTATTGGTACGTCATGTCTGTACTCTGTAATACAAACCGATGTATTGGTGCGTTATGTCTGTACTCTGTAATACAAACCGATGTATTGGTACGTTATGTCTGTACTCTGTAATACGAACCGATGTATTGGTACATCATGTCTGTACTCTGTAATACAAACCGATGTATTGGTGCGTTATGTCTGTACTCTGTAATACAAACCGATGTATTGATACGTTATGTCTGTACTCTGTAATACGAACCGATGTATCGGTACGTTATGTCTGTACTCTGTAATACGGACCGATGTATTGGTACGTCATGTCTGTACTCTGTAATACAAACCGATGTATTGGTACGTTATGTCTGTACTCTGTAATACAAACCGATGTATTGGTGCGTTATGCCTGTACTCTGTAATACGAACCGATGTATTGGTATGTTATGTCTGTACTCTGTAATACAAACCGATGTATTGGTACGTCATGTCTGTACTCTGTAATACAAACCGATGTATTGGTGCGTTATGTCTGTACTCTGTAATACAAACCGATGTATTGGTACGTTATGTCTGTACTCTGTAATACGAACCGATGTATTGGTACATCATGTCTGTACTCTGTAATACAAACCGATGTATTGGTGCGTTATGTCTGTACTCTGTAATACAAACCGATGTATTGATACGTTATGTCTGTACTCTGTAATACGAACCGATGTATCGGTACGTTATGTCTGTACTCTGTAATACGGACCGATGTATTGGTACGCCATGTCTGTACTCTGTAATACAAACCGATGTATCGGTGCGTTATGTCTGTACTCTGTAATACAAACCGATGTATTGGTACGTTATGTCTGTACTCTGTAATACGAACCGATGTATTGGTACGTTATGTCTGTACTCTGTAATACGGACCGATGTATTGGTACGTTATGTCTGTACTCTGTAATACGGACCGATGTATTGGTACGTTATGTCTGTACTCTGTAATACGGACCGATGTATTGGTACGTTATGTCTGTACTCTGTAATAAATTTGATTTCAATGTGTTTTATCAAAGCCCTACACTCCCTGTCGTATAACTCTGCGTCCGATGTGTGTGAAAGTTAATATGTTATCCATCCAATACTATGCTGTAGTAATAACTGTACTACATTGCTGCTATGTACACATATTACTATCTGTCACAGTACTATGATATTATAACATTGTACTACTACTGTAGTCCATGGTGGATGGGCGGTATGGAGTGAATGGACCAGATGCTCTGTAGACTGTGGAGGTGGAAGTCAGACCAGACGACGAACATGTACCAACCCCGTCCCTTCCTTTGACGGCAATAACTGTGAAGGACCCGTGTCTGAACGCAAGAATTGCAACTATGACATTAAGTGCACAGGTTAGCCTGTTGTATTACTCAGGGCATATTGTATTCCTCAGTGTATGATATTTTGTTACCCAGTGTACCTGGTATCCCTTGGTGTATAATGTATTACTCATTGTTTGTTGTTTTATTTCCTCAGTTGATGGAAACTGGAGCGACTGGCAAGAATGGACAGGTTGCTCCGTTTCCTGTGGAGGAGGAATGAGAAGCAGACAGAGGGCGTGCTCTAACCCTCCCCCCGTGAATGGTGGCAGTAACTGTAGAGGTCGGGCTATAGATGAGGAACCCTGCAACCAGCACAGCTGCCAAGGTAACAGCATACTACATGTGCATGTTGGTATTTGTATAGGTGTACATGCAGGTATGTATATACACACTTGTATATATACTGTGTATATACAGGTGTGTATATGCACCTGTAATACACACGTGTGTATATGCAGGTGTGTATATGCAGTACTCGTATACGTGGATACTTGTTAATGAGAAGAGTTATGAAGTGTGTTAGTATAATATAGTAAACGTTTTGTTATGTTATAGTGAATGGAGGATGGACAGATTGGACAGACTGGTCACCATGCTCCACGACTTGTGGTGCAGGTACTGAGACCAAGACTAGGAGCTGTAGTGACCCTCGTCCAGTCAATGGTGGACAGGACTGTACAGGACCTGCTACCAGACTGAGGAGGTGCAACATGGACGTAGCGTGTCCCGTACACGGTGGGTGGAGCGAGTGGTCGGCTTTCTCGCTATGCTCTACTTCCTGTGGGCGGGGCGAGCAGATGAGGAGTAGGGTGTGTAACTCCCCTACACCTTCAGTGGGCGGAGACTTTTGTAATGGACCTCAAGATGACGTCAGAATCTGCAATGAGAACTTTGGTTGTGTTGGTAGGTTGGATATAGAAATATATTGCAAGGCTACATGGAGAGGTCGGCAGCAGTTGGTTAATGAGCGATAGTTTTGTTATTGATGTGTATGAAGGTGATAGACCAGGTAGCCATGGTAACCGGGTAGCCATGGTAACCGGGTAGCCATGGTTACCTGGTAGCCATGGTAACCAGGTAGTGATGGGGTTGTCATTTTTTATTAATTTTCGTATAATAGTAAATTATTGTAATGAAACAATAAAGGCATGCTTATATCACTATGCAGCATGCTGTAGCATCCTAGGTTAAATTATAATACTAAGGCTATAATATAGTGTATGCACCCTCTCTGATTCAGTGGATGGAAGGTGGGGAGAATGGTCATTCTGGAGCCAGTGTTCCGTCAGCTGTGGCAGTGGCATTCAGGGACGGTCCAGGCTATGTGACAGTCCCACCCCGTCTAATGGTGGCAAATTCTGTGCTGGTGGCTCAGCCAGATCTGGTCAAGGCCGGAATTGTAACGCTGGGGAATGTCTAGGTAAGCTGTAGCCTAGTATTACTGTACATTACCTTCCATTAAATATTATTGCATTGTGCCATAACTTACCGCCTTACCTTCTTGGAGTTGTCTTCCTTAGCCTCTCCCTTGCTTGTATTACATTCATAGCAGCTGACCTGCAGATTTGTAACCCTTTATTTTTGCATCAACGGCCACCAACCATAAGTTGTAACAACACAGTAACTATACTGGACTAGTGAAGGGTCAGCAAGTTCATAATGTTGAACTTGTATAGTTACTGTATTGAACCACAATGTGGTTAGCACTGGCCATTACTCTAGCAGCAAGTGGCTGTGTGGTTGTTACTTGTCTGGAGCCGATAGTATTCTGTTACTATACACAACTAGAGGTCATGTGACAGAGATGGCTGTGTAAGGAAGTTTGGCCAGAGATGTACATGTAGATGTACTAACCTATAGTACAGTATGTAGATGGTGCATGTAGTTTTATGTTGGATAGCTGATGTGGTATAGTCTCTTTATCTGTTATTTAGTGGCAGAAGCTGCAGTTTGGAATGCATGGGGAAGTTGGAGTGACTGTTCAGTTACCTGCGGGGAGGGAACTCAGACTAGATCTAGAACTTGTTCAGCTGCCTCCCCATCTCACTGCTCTGGGCATCACACTGACAGCACACGGTGTAGAGCACTTGTAAGATGTGTCAATGGTAAGCAAGCACCTTTGAAGTACTGTATGGTAACAGGACCTCCAATTTATTTTTAGGCTTAATTTCATGAAATACATAAGCTGTAATACATACAGTTGTAAGCTGTAATATATACAGTCGTAAGCTGTAATACATACAGTCGTAAGCTGTAATACATACAGTCGTAAGCTGTAATACATACAGTCGTAAGCTGTAATACATACAGTCGTAAGCTGTAATACATACAGTTGTAAGCTGTAATATATACAGTCGTAAGCTGTAATACATACAGTCGTAAGCTGTAATACATACAGTCGTAAGCTGTAATACATACAGTCGTAAGCTGTAATACATACAGTCGTAAGCTGTAATACATACAGTCGTAAGCTGTAATACATACAGTTGTAAGCTGTAATATATACAGTCGTAAGCTGTAATACATACAGTCGTAAGCTGTAATACATACAGTCGTAAGCTGTAATACATACAGTCGTAAGCTGTAATACATACAGTCGTAAGCTGTAATACATACAGTCGTAAGCTGTAATACATACAGTCGTAAGCTGTAATACATACAGTCGTAAGCTGTAATACATACAGTCGTAAGCTGTAATATATACAGTCTAAGCTGTAATACATACAGTCGTAAGCTGTAATACATACAGTTGTAAGCTGTAATATATACAGTCTAAGCTGTAATATACTTTCTGGCTAAGATGCAGATAGTTCTGCTGAGAGGCACATGTGCCTATAATCTTATTCAGGCAAGCAGTCATATTATCTTATAGACATTATTGAGTGACTGGTAATATCTGTCATTTGCTATTATTATACTTTAGATGCCGGTGGGGAATCTGGGCCCTATGGTAAGTATTATTATGAACTAAGTAAATTCTTCATAATAACTCTACCCTGTATTTACACACAACACTGTTATAGTACAGTGTAGTAAAATATAGTAACAGGTCTGTATATACGTATAAATCTCTATATTATAAAGCTGTGTATAACTCTGTATGTCCATATAAAGCTATGTATAAAGCTGTGTATAAGTCTGTGTATAAAGCTGTGAGGATAGCTGTGAGGATAGGTGTGAGGATAGGTGTGAGGATAGCTGTGAGGATAGCTGTGAGGATAGGTGTGAGGATAGCTGTGAGGATAGCTGTGAGGATAGCTGTGAGGATAGCTGTGAGGATAGGTGTGAGGATAGGTGTGAGGATAGCTGTGAGGATAGCTGTGAGGATAGCTGTGAGGATAGCTGTGAGGATAGCTGTGAGGATAGGATAGCTATATCATATTAATGTTAATATTAATATGGTCTGATTAATTGAATAACTCTTACTACAGGCTTGCGCTGCACCTATTATTTAGGAAGACCTAAACCTAGGCTACGAGCTGACAGCTATTGTTGAATTATTACTATTATAGTTGATGTCTAATTTCAGGTGGTGCTGGGGAGTCCGGACCTCAAGGTTAGTACATCTACATGACAGTACTCTATATGTGTTAGGTCTGCTATAGGTTAGTACATCTACATGACAGTACTCTATATGTTAGGTCTGCTATAATAGGTTAGTATAGGTTAGTACACCTACATGACAGTACTCTATATATGTTAGGTCTGCTATAGGTTAGTATAGGTTAGTACACCTACATGACAGTACTCTATATATGTTGGGTCTGCTGTCTTGTATAGACTTGAGGGGGATATCTTATCATTTTCTGGGTTTACTCTAGTTTATGAAAAAAATTATATATGTAATATATCATTGTATAATTATATTTGTATATACATGTATAATGTATGTATTTCTAATCATAGAGTTCAGTGGGAAAATTCAATTTAAAAAATAAAATCAATGCTAACATAAAAGCGACTGCTTGCTTGCCTTGAGCACTAATAATAAGCTATTGATTCTTAGTTGAAGTTGTCTTCTCCCTGTTTGTAAAGAATGTGGGAGAGGACAATTACTATTTAGGTTGTACGCGTAGTTTGGAGATACGCAGTGAATATATTGTAGTTGTCCGCTCTCTGTTATCACTAGTTATGGAGGGGAAGCAACTTCAGTGTGCAAACAATGATTTCCATATATCCAGTACAATGAGTACAATGTACATGTATGTGTATAATAGGCAATGCAGTGCCTTGTCAGGACACGTATGTTTTGTGTATTATTATGTAAGTTATTAATTTTACAGATTTGATTTACTCGAATACATGGGAAGCAGAAGCAGAGAAATACGGATATAACGGCTAAATATAAGTACCAGAGTAAAATTCATAGTAGCTTCTGACCTATTTTTGTTACTTTTATAAGACTATATAAATTATACATACAATTTACATGTAGATATTTGGCCCTGCCTATTCACAGCTCAGTGATTGCTGTGCCCCATATAATTCAACTAAAAATCTTACTTACTATTAGGCTATACTTACATTGTATGCGTAAGTTATAATATTCTATATTGCGTAGATCATTTCCTGCATCGCTTCACTATATTGTGCTGTTGGCCCCGCTCATATCCTATTATTATGTATTTTATTCTATTTATTTCAAATCAACAATATATAATTACATCCAGTATATGTTGTATTCGTAGATTACTAAATAGTGTGGAATGTTTATGGAAGTAAGGGGGAGTAACTCCAAGCAAGGCACCTGTGCTGCATGCTTTGGTGTTGTTATATCATGTAGAACCATTTCAACAATTGGTCTCATTGTAGAAGTACACAGTTATTTACTGAAAGAATATTTGAAATGTTGGTTAGAATTTCCATGGATGACCTTGACCCATTTCCTAAATAGCCATTCATTTGTCAGTAAATAATGTTTAGAGTGAATCTTGCGAGGAAGCATTTCCATTAGAATTCTCTCAAATGAGATAAATGTCACGGAGGAGGTTACTCCTGTAACCTTCACTCATGTATTATTAGGAACTAATCAGTATTGGATATAGTTTCTTTATCCTAATGAAACAAGTTTTTACAATAACAGGGTTTGTAATCTTGAAGTCATGCACTAAACAGACATGCTTACCTGCACCTTTCTAATTATTAGGGTATTACTATACACTTAAGTAATTCAACTTATAAACCAATTTAATAAGTTTTATAATTCTATGCAACACTTTGTACTAGAGTATACATATAATATATATATACATGTATGTGTTATAGAACAATGTGTACATGTAATTTATGTTATACACTGAGTACTGGTGCACTTAGCACAATATATCTAGGTGGTAGGTGCTGTAGGTAGAGAGGGAACAGCTGCTGTATCTTTTGACTTACCAAGTAAGTAACACATGTAATACATCTACATAATATATTAGGGGGTTTGGCAATTTTCTATATATTGTAGGATGTATTTTTAGCAAGGAATTTATCTTTGAGCAGTCAGAGACTTGTTTCAAATCCATGAAAATACTTATTTTCATGGATTTGAAACAAGTCTCTGACTGCTCAAAGATAAATTCCTTGCTAAAAATACATCCTACAATATACATATATATATGATACCATTTTTATGTAATATACCCGAGAGCCTTGACAATCTGTTACTAATTTTGTTAGCAACAGGCTGGGTGCATCCTTTCTGTAATATTTTTGTTCTTGTTCTGTTGGTAGTTACCATCAACTGCTCAACAATTAGCACTTCTTTAAACAATGATGTCTATGTAATGGTGTCTGTGACTTATCATAGAGCCTGGTCTATGTAATGGCAAACATATTCTTAACAGAATATAACCTTGCAATAACTTGGGATAGAGGCTGTAGTATATAATTTAATTCCCGATCTACTTTGTTCTAAGATAAGATACAATGAGATGTACACAAACAACTTCCTCCATGTTTAATATAATTATGTAGATTTACTAATTTAGCAAAGCCATCAAGTCGAGAGCACCAGAGAGTATGGCAGTGGCTCCAGCGAGTGAGGGTGTTAATGGACCAAGGAAGAATAGCCTTCTACGAATTAGTAATCGTCACGCCATGTTTGATGCCAACCTGCAAAGAACTATAGCTGCTCATCACCGACATTACGTCATCACAATGGCTAACCTCGCCTACGAAACCAAAGAGTTGAAACATTTTCTTCGTCGACTTTATCGCTGTGAATCAGATAAAGATCCTTTGGCGAGAAAGTGAGTATTACTGCATTATGAAAATTGTATTATTAACATGTTACTGTATCATCACATTTGTATCTATAACCATATCTGATATCACTACATACATTTATATGCCTGACGGTGTTAACACAGTGTTACTGTCTATATGTATTACTGTATTACCACAGTGTTACTGTATATATGTATTACTGTATTACCACAATGTCACTGTGTATATGTATTGCTGTATACTTGAGGTATCTACAAGGAGGCTACAGAGACGCCTCTAGATACTTTCCGGAATATTCTCCAAGAATTACTGTGGTCCCTGCTGAACCTCCACTACATGAGATAGACCAGGTTCTACAAGCTCAGGTTGTGAAAGTCTGCTCACCCACCCCACCCCCATCTCATCCACCAGAAAGGCCACCTCCACCTAGGTCTTTGAATATACTGCCTCCAATATCTAGTGGTACAGAGAGTAATGTGCAGCTACAAGTGAGTTAATACACAAATGTAGTTAAATACTAAATAATTTATATCATGGTTGTATGAGTTTGCAAAATGCACATTATTTATAAGTTGTCCTCTCCCTATAACTAAGATATCAGAAAGAGGACAACTTCCAAATATTGTAATTGGCCAGGCTCCAAGTGTGGCATGATTGTATAAAAAAGCTGTGAGCTAGAGATAGCTAACAGCCATTTTGGCTGTGTAATACATGCACAGTAGTTGTGTTTAGTAACTGAACTCTGACTAGTACCATTAGCTAGACATGTAACCTCTAAAAAGTAATTCAGTGATCACTACACTTTAGATTGGCAAGAATGAAATTCAGACTATAAGTGAAAGGAGCAAGACTATGCCAGAGCTTCATCTACCTGAAGAAGGGGAGGTAAGATGCTACTGTTATACAAATGCATACTGTTTGTTATAGAGTATATGTGCAATGCACATGCATTATATGTATTGTATGTACATGTACACTATACATGTATACACCGTATATGAGTATGTATGCATCAATGTGCAGCGGCGTATCCACCGTTTCAAAGTTGTGGGGCCAATAGGGTAGAAACAGGTGATACCACCCCAACAGAAAACATGGTCTTTGGAAAGCTTTTCAAACATACATGCAGCTAATATATACAAAAGAATCACATTCTCAAGTCATGTAAAATGTATATTTCAGATGTACATGCAGGCCTACAATTAACTGTAGCTGAACTAAATTATAAATATCGTGGTTTGAATTCTGCCTATACATGTTCAGTTATTAGAGTAAAACCGTTTAGCAAGGTCATCATTGTGTATAGCTTCCCCACTCCACAGCTAAAATTGCAACATGCTTGTTAGGCTAACGGTCATACTTAAAACATAAGGAAACCAAAGTAAGATTTTAAAACCTCTACTCTACTCTAAAAAGTTAGCATGGCCTACCATGTGGTGGTATAGGTGGATACGGCCCTGCTCATGCATGCAAGCATAGATGTAGTAAATTAAGTAACTTCACCAGTAGAGAGTAGAGATAAATGACATGAGAGCGTGAAGGCAACTCCAACTGATGTTGAAAAAACGATTCTAACGTTGGTTGGAGTTGTCTTCTTTTCTCTTCTGCCATTGCACCCATTCACTACTTGAAGTGTCAAAAATAGAAAAAAAGTTGTCGGGGAGCCACCCTGGGCAGCTCCCCTGGCTGTTATGTTAATATAGGGAGCTGCAATTGGTGCAGCCCCCTATATTAACACATACAGACAAGGTAAATGCCTCAGCTGGGAATGGAACCCACAACCTCTTGTTTGAGTAATGTGGATGTTACCAACTGAGCCACCTTGACTCTACAACCAGCACACTAATATATTATATTTTGTCGTCTTGGTATATTATGTAGGCATGCACACCTATGTATATGTAGAGGGTGTAATTGTAAGTACTGTGTATCTGTATGTATGTATCTGTATGTGTATGTTGTATGTTAGTGTCCGTGACCTAAATTTCAGACCCATTTTTATGGTGTTGGCTAACAAAAATACCCTTTCCCCATGTGTTTGTAGGCAGGTTTGTTAAAGCCACCTTCACACAATGCCCCACTGAGAAGGAGTAGGAGGCCTTTCGTCAAACTGGATCTTGCTAGTAGTAGGAGGCTAGAAAGCCCATGCACAAGAGAAGTGAGAAGGATGGACAGGCTGGATGGGCAGGTCAAGGACTTCTGTGATGAGATGGAGCAGTTCAAGCACAGGCAGCTTGACTATGGATACATCTTACAACACCCTGTGGTGTTCTAGCACCATTATTTTGTGATCCCAAAAGTAACTGTTGACTAGCTATAAATATTCTTCAATTTTATTAGTCTAGAAAATACATTTAGGTAAAATGTGCCACTTGTTAAGTAGTCGGTTTGTTTGATCATTCAGTGTAATATCGGTAGAAAATAAATTGGAACAATTACATGTACATTGTACATAAATATGAAATGAGAATTATTGAGAGACCTGACCTGGTTACTGTTTAAAGTTGCCAAAGTTCATTTTCAACTGTATAGTTGGTTTGGCTTGCTGTTGCTTGCGTTTGTTGGCCTCTTCTATCTTCTTTTGAGCTGCTGCCATGTTGGTTTGGTTGAGCAAGAAGGCCTGCTCAATGGCAGCCCTCAGAGCTGGTGAGCTAGATGTCACAGTTTTAAAATGCTCAGCATGGTTTGATCCAAGTAGCTTGATAGCCTCTAGACTCACAGTGAACAGCTGCTTCGAGTGGGGGCTGGCAGCTGGGAAGCTTGCACTATTCAGTAGGTAGGTTGATAGGATAGAACATAGCAGGGCTACAATGCTGACGCCTGTAATATACCAAGACCACAAAATACAATATATTAGTGTACTGGTTGTAGATTCAAGGTGGCTCAGTTGGTAACATCCACATTACTCAAACATGAGGTTGTGGGTTCGATTCCCAGCTGAGGCATTTACCTTGTCTGTATATGTTAATATAGGGGGCTGCACCAATCGCAGCTCCCTATATTAACATAACAGCCAGGGGAGCTGCCCAGGGTGGCTCCCCGACAACTTTTTTTTCTATTTTTAGACAATAAATTCAGACATAAAAACTGATTTTGATTATGTAGGAAAAAATAACTGCCACTGCCCCTCTAAGGAGTTATCCACCCCAAAATAGTATCTGGTTTTAACAACCCATGAAGAAAGAATGTCAACATGAGCTAGGTGCAGGAAGTGGAGAAATTTGAGATAGCCTTTGTTTTTAGCCAAAAATGAAGCAGGAGAAGTTGTCTTCTCTATATTTTGCTGGTTGACCGCCCTTAACCCAACCACAAACAAGGAACTAAGGCTATCCAAATTTCTCCACTACTGCACCTGCCGACATCTGGGTGGAACTGGAGAGTGAAGACTACTTACATTGGTCAGGTGGAGCTAGCTTGACAAGTATCTCTAAAGCACTAATGGACATTGAGATCTCCTGCAGCTCTATGCTGTGGTTTGAGGTCGCTGCCAACAGGTGTGTGCAGAGCAGAGGACTCAGTGAGCTAATGTAGGTGTGCGATACGACTGGGTCTGGGTGTTGGAATAACGTCTGGCACATCTGTATGAAGGCCTTCCGAACCTATGAGATATGTGTATGACTGTGCTGTATAACTCATATAAAATTAACATTCCATACTGTGACAAGAATTCTCTACTGGGTGCTGGGTACATCACTATAGACTAGCCCCTATAATACTCTCTATTGCTAACTGTGTAATTGATAGAGACAAGTGGAGTAGACATACCTTGGTGGTCTGGGCTTTGCTCCAGATATCTGTTACTGTTGACACAACCCTCTCCTTGATCTCTTGAGACACAATGACTTCTGCAGGAGATGATTGTGATGTTATTGCAACAGCATACAGTAGAACCAGTGGTTGAATTCCTTTTGGGTCTTTATATGCTTCCAGTAGATAGACTAGAGCACTTTGCACCAGCTGTCAATATGTAACACAGTTATATAACATTAGAGCACTTTGTACCAACTGTCAGAGTCCTGTTCTAAATCCAATCAAGATAAAGCGTTACAGAGGACCATTCAAAGTACAAGTGTACCTGAATACTAGCTGGTGTGTGTTTATCTCCCTCGTCACCAAAACAGGAAGGAGAACAGAGCAACGCGAGTGTGCGGAGAGCTTTAGTAACGGCAGGAGACATGTCTGCATCCTTCTTATTGGCTGGAGAGACTTCCTTTATTGTGCCTATGACTAGGTATAGTAGGATTGGCATTATGGCGGTACGACCTGGAAGTGGAGTATTAAAAACGTGTAATATAAGAGAAGAGATAACCATGAGAGAGTAAACACCAAGGCTTAGACAGGTATGTCTTTGAGCAAAAACTGTACTGAAGTATGATATCTATAAAGCACCATGTACATACAAGTCATAAACAGTCACTCACCATTCTGAGAGCAAAGAGAAGGCAACTCCGCAATAACATCGAGTACAGCAGCAAGTGCTTGATTCATTTCCTGCTCATTGCTGTGCTTGAGAGAAGCTGACTGGTAGATGGCAGAAGTCACCAGGTTGGAGTTGATAGCTGGAATGTGCCTCACTATGATAGATAGACATACTTCTAGACAAGAGAAGACAAATGAGGAACCTGGTGTGACATCATCCGAACCTGTAACAACACACAAACATGACATCATCAGAACCTGTGTATTGACTCTAAATAAGCATGGATACAACAGAAGTGACATCACTGAAACATGTGTAGCTACAATGGGACATCATAGGAATCTGTGAGCAGACAACAACATATACAGTCATTATCCCTTTGCAAACAAGCAAACTAAACAAATAAATAGTAGCTAATAGTTAGAGTACAGATAGGTATTGAGAATAGTTCGTATTCAGCACATTATTATCCTTATTGGCAATTAAATTAGTAAAAAATTTAACATTGACAAAGATAGTTACAGAAAGGAGAATTTATTTTATTTCTGTACTGTAAATCTAATTTCTAACCAGAGATGGAACCTCCCAGTGCTACTCTGAATGGTCTAACTAGACTTGTCACCCCCTTACTTTCAACTGAAAAAAGAGGGAGAACAACCGACAGTAATAATAATGAAGATAAGAACCCAACCAATGAGTAAGATGACCTATTATATTGGGCAAGAGTAAATTTTACCTTAGAGAGAATATTTTACTACATGTAGGTGGAGTTGAGGGGCAGTAGTGAGAGCTTATTGTTTAGAATGGTATATAGCAGAGACAGTTTTCTACACTTCTAATAAACACAGGTGCAGTGCTAGCTATGATAGAGAGAGGACAACTCTTGTAAAGAGAGAAGATCACTCCCACAATCTAATATACTACAATTACTATAATTATACTTGACAGTGTATACAACGTATAAGAGAGTAGAGAGTGTTAACAATTATGTGTGTGTGATTTTAGTACTGTACCCGAGTATTCCTTGCTACCAGCTGTTAAATACACAAGTTAGATCATTTATTAGTAAGAAATGAAATAACATACAGTGCTTATGTTAGTAACAACAGTTGGGTTTGTTAGTTTGTACTCTACTTTTGACACTGGCATTAAGCTTTCTAACGTATATAGAGAATATGGGGCCAAGTAGATGATGGCTGCTTATTTGGCAGGGGGAATTCGTTGACAGCTCACATACTAACAAGTTGTATTGCTGTTATTTGAATAGATATAACATTTATTAATAGTAGTAATACAAGGATGAAAGACCTGCAGTGGACGCCCAGCATAGTATATCAACATGTTATCAACTACTTACACATGGTGTTGGTCTTTGCTGTGTTAACCAGTTGCTCCAATACTATGATAGACAGGGTTCTTATTGCGGAGTTATCCCTAGTCAGCATTAGCCTGTGGAGCACAGCTAGGATCTCTCTACTTATTGCGGGTGACACCACAGACTCCCTCTTTGATGTGAGTAAAGTTTCCACGGACTTGAGGCAGGTTATGATGGTGTCATCTGATTGGGCAGATGTCCGGCTACACAAAGCCTCCATAGCAACGCCTGGGTACACACATGACAACACAAAACTTATTGGCCCTTGTTAAAAGTAATTGAATGGAAGTGGGTATAATGTAGTCTAGTTGATATGAAGGCCTCGCATGAAGACATACACATTTCACAGTATTTCACTAGTCATTTAGCCCGAGAGCATGCTACTGCTCTGTACTTACTGTCTACATACACAAATAAACTGGGTGTGTTTTATTTACAAGTACCTGCATCTAATAATGGAGTGAACCATGTGTACATTATAGAAGGTAATAGATGCACCATAGTAACAGACAGACGGACGTACAGACAGCCGCACTATACGTTACCTAGCAGAAGGTGAAATCTGTCCGTCTCTGAAAGCTCAGAATTGGCAGAGGGCAGTGAGTCGGTGTTGAGTTTTACACTGAAACCTTCCTGCTTGAGGTAGAGAGTGGAGGCGTGCAGGCAGGCAGACCACACTGACTTATAATGACCTTTCACTGCATCTTTAGTCTCAGAGGTAAAAAATGTGCCACCATCTGCCGGTAGTCTGTGCTGATGCTCTACAAGTAATAATGAGAGCAGTCAACCAATCAGCAGTCATTGTTGAAGCTTAATTATATACCACTCAGTAAGTATTAATTGAATAAAAGTGAATGTCTAGGAGTTGTTTCCCCTGATCAGGCATGCTGCCTGTGTTCAATAGCACAAGTTCCATTATTTGGGGAATGAGCATTTGGAACACAGGCTAATGACGATTAACTGTTTAAGCTTAGTCATAAATATATACCTTGTGATAGTGAGAGCAAGGCATGGTCTCTCAGTATAGCAATCCACAGTCTAGCAAGTGACCTCAATTCAGGATTAACTAAGTCAAGTAGACTTTCTGTTCCAGATGGTGTTGGTTTCTTCGCTTCTCTGCTTACTGCTTCAATGTATACCTACATGTACAATAATACAATGTAGTATAAATATAGTATAGGTATACCTACGTGTACAATAATACAATGTAGTATAAATTAATATAATATAGGTATAGCATAGAGTATAGACACATTACACATACAGCATAGACACAGCACAAACTCAGCATAAAATTACATGCAAGCCTAAGTACGTCAAGATGACTACCTCGGCCCATGCTCTTAGCACTGCCAACTTCTCCATGGCTCCGGCAGTTTCGCTATAAATCAGCTGTTTGTTAGCTCGACCATTTGACTTCAGTTTATCTACAGAACAGATAGGGTTATTATACTGTGGAACACATTCTACAACAATTGACTTCGTACTTATGCAATAAACTGATAGTTCATATAGAAATAAGCTCCCAGTTGGCCAGGAAAGTTTTAGGAGTCTGTTCTGAATTATCTATCCTCATGTGTTTCATAATTCATTGTTAAGACAACTCCAAACCTGCCCAACAATAGCTTGAGTGCTTGGGGTGTTTGTTCTGCAGGGTAAGTAGTATTCTAGTTAAACAATATTCTGAATTAATACTAGACTTGGATTGATCTAAGGCTATGTGGCTGAATATACTGAGTACCATGATACCCACCTAGAGAGAAGCTGAGCAGCTGATGCACCCTCCTCAGATCATTAAGATCTCGGGCTACTCCACTCCTGATCCATGTGCTACACACTTCACATGCTGCCGCTGTGACGTCTGACGGTGTGTCCTGCGCAAAGGCTGGCCTCAATGCAGCAGATACCTGCAATATATACATGTGCAGGGGAACTTGGACTATAAATACATGTCAGAAAACAAGCTAATCAAACCAGCACATAACATAACGTAACAGATTGCCCCTTTACATGCATCTAATGACCATTGTGAATATAACACTAAGGCTTTCCCTACCTGATGTCAGCTATCATTTAAAAATATGTTGTCTTGTAGTCAAAGATCTCCAGCAAATGAACAGTGAACTAGTTTATGCTAACGCCTCCCAGCTAACTAAAGCTATTTGGGTTCTAAATCAGCCAGTCACAAATAAGCTATTCATTCCCTGATAGCCTTTGCACCATATCACCCCTTAACTAACCTGTGCTTGATACTGCTCTAAAACCACATGGTCTGGGAACTCAGGCTCACTGACTGTGCTGTAGGTCTTTATAACGTCTTGTAACAGCTCTAGACCACCTAGTAGTAGAGCATAGCTTACATTATATAGCTAGCACTACTTGGAGTGTAGCAGTACCCAATCAACAAGCCATTAGAATGCATGAGAAGATAATTCCTCACATGCATTAATTATGTGAACCCCTTTGTTGAAGTGGTGTTTGCATTGCAAAGAACAAATCTCTGTTATATGTACAAGTATATGTAAGGGAGATGAATCCATGAGCTGACATACCTAGCCTGAGTTTATCGCTGTCTGATGTGGCAGCTATGAATGCCACCCTAACTAATTCACTGAGGTGAAGTACTAAGTAGTCCTGTCCATTATCCTTCTTAGCCTTAAGTTCTCTGGCCAGTGCCAAGTCTAAATGGGCTCTATTGTCTTTACACTCCTAGAATAGGTAGAATGGTAGAATAAAATATTAGTCCTTAGGCTAAACCATGGCCATAGAGTAAGTGGTTATTCAGAGTTGTGAACTTAGACTTGGTAAAGGGACAGTTCAGTTCCAAAGTGTGTAGATTATATTTAGGAGAACACAACTCACAGATAATTAATTAAAAAATGCAATATTAAAAATACAAATTAGTTGAAATCTGGAGGTTGGGATTTCGAACTGTCTTTTTCTAACAACTGCAAATTCCTCAAAATTATATAATTTATTCAGAAAGAGAAAACAACTCAAAAATAACGAACTGATTTGAAATAGAAATATTTCGCAGTCTGTCCCCATTGAGATGGTTTGCTGACTGACTATTAGCCAATAAAATGTTTACCTGCATCAGTTTCATCATACAGCTCACTGCAAATACTCTAGTTGGCCACTTAGGGGCGAGATGAGACTTGGCCTCTTTCTCCTGAACTCCTTTAAACTGTTCATCATCATCGTCGTCCTCGTTCCCTTCGTCATCCTCTTCGTCATTAACCGCACTGAGCTCTCTACCATTTGAGTCTCCTGAAGCCAGATCTGGAGAGAACACCCATAGTATAACTATGTGACATAATGTATATGATATCTACTGTATGACATCTACTGTATGACATCTACTGTACGACATCTACTGTGCGACATCTACTGTACGACATCTACTGTACGACACCTACTGTACATCTACTGCATGACATCTACTGTACGACGCCTACTGTACGACGCCTACTGTACGATGCCTACTGTACGACGCCTACTGTGTGACACCTACCAGTAGCAGCAGACAGGACGTTCCTCACAAGCTGGAACCAGTGAGAGAGATTAGCACCAGCCAGACTCTGTAACATACTGGTCAGTGTGTCCCTCACATCCTGTTTAACACACAACATACAGGTGAGTAAACATTGCAGCCGGTAAACATGTGTAATTTACAGTTGTGGTTATAAGAAAGAATTCATCTTCCACAATAGAATCAAGTGAGATTTGAACTTGTCAGCCTAGCCTAAGGTCCATATAATACATGTGACTCCAATGTCACCAAATATATCAGAACAACAAGCATGACTAGGGAGACCTTATCGATCGAATATACATGTCAATTGCGCTGAACAGCACGTCAATAAGGACATAGAGTCTCCTAATCTACCATTGACCAGCTAATGTATGATTATAAACATGTATCTCTACCTTCCTCAGCTGGCTGTCACTCTCTCTATCAAGTAACCCAAACAGAGCCCCCTCCAGCCCAGACTCTGAGATGATCTGCTGCTCATCTTCATTGGCTGCCTTGTACAGAGTCCTCGCATAGTCGCTGATCTCGTTAGCCTCTCTCTGAGCCAGCTGTCTGAGGCACGCCACTGATGACCTTCTTAGCAGCAGATGAGGAGAAGTAAGGCTTGTCTGCAGGGCAGTCAATTGATTACATATTAGTAAGCACAACACATGCTGCTATGGTGAGCCAATTTGTTAGTCTGCCTCTCAGTATTTAGTGAGTCAGCCAGTGAATTAGTCAGTGAATTAGTCAGTCAGTGAGTTAGTCAGTGAGTCAGTCAGTGAGTCAGTGAGTGAATCAGTCAGTGAGCCAGTCAGTGAATTAGTCAGTCAGTGAATCAGTCAGTGAGTCAGTCAGTGAGTCAGTCAGTGAATCAGTCGGCCAGCCAGATAATAGCAGAGAAACTTCCATTTATGTAACTTGAAACTAGTTTTACGGGACTGTCTGATATCAGTGGTTATGAGTTAGAGTGTCTAGGACCATTATAACTACTGAATTGACATGTCAATATAAATAAATATATGTACAGGATGAACATGTACATTTAGAGAAACTGAAAACTGAAAGCTAATACATACTCGGTACACGTGTATGACAATACTATTACTTACACATAGCCTAGGAACCAGAGATGAAAGGTTCACATGTCGAGGAGCAAACAGATGGAGCTGTTGAAGGCAGGAAATAGCCTGAGCTTGAACCAGGGAGTCTGGATGGTCTGTCATAATGGCGCAACTGATGAGACAGGACAGTCTGGCATCATATATGGGAGAAGAAGTACCTGCCACACAATGTCAGCCATTAGCAGAGTGCTAGCAAGTCTCACAGTTAACTCAAGATGATACTCACTCCGATACTCGGTATCAAGATATATGTATAAATACGCCAACTGTAGCCTACTAGGAATACACGTATCAATACACCGACTGTACTAGGAATACATGTATCAATACACCGACTGTACTAGGAATACATGTATTAATACACCGACTGCACTAGGAATACATGTATTAATACACCGACTGTACTAGGAATACACGTATCAATACACCGACTGTACTAGGAATACATGTATTAATACACCGACTGCACTAGGAATACATGTATTAATACACCGACTGTACTAGGAATACACGTATCAATACACCGACTGTACTAGGAATATACGTATCAATACACCGACTGTACTAGGAATACATGTATTAATACACCGACTGTACTAGGAATACATGTATCAATACACCGACTGTACTAGGAATACATATATCAATACACCGACTGTACTAGGAATACATGTATCAATACACCAACTGTACTAGGAATACATGTATCAATACACCGACTGTACTAGGAATACATATATCAATACACCGACTGTACTAGGAATACATGTATCAATACACCTACTGCACTAGGAATACACGTATCAATACACCGACTGTACTAGGAATACATGTATCAATACACCAACTGTACTAGGAATACATGTATCAATACACCGACTGTACTAGGAATACATATATCAATACACCGACTGTACTAGGAATACACGTATCAATACACCGACTGCACTAGGAATACATGTATCAATACACCGACTGTACTAGGAATACATGTATCAATACACCGACTGTACTAGGAATACATATATTAATACACCGACTGTACTAGGAATACACGTATCAATACACCGACTGTACTAGGAATACATGTATCAATACACCGACTGTACTAGGAATACACGTATCAATACACCGACTGCACTAGGAATACATGTATTAATACACCGACTGTACTAGGAATACACGTATCAATACACCGACTGTACTAGGAATATACGTATCAATACACCGACTGTACTAGGAATACATGTATTAATACACCGACTGTACTAGGAATACATGTATCAATACACCGACTGTACTAGGAATACATGTATTAATACACCGACTGTACTAGGAATACATGTATCAATACACCGACTGTACTAGGAATACATGTATCAATACACCAACTGCACTAGGAATACATGTATCAATACACCAACTGCACTAGGAATACATGTATTAATACACCGACTGTACTAGGAATACATATATCAATACACCGACTGTACTAGGAATACATGTATCAATACACCGACTGTACTAGGAATACATATATCAATACACCGACTGTACTAGGAATACATGTATCAATGCACCGACTGCACTAGGAATCCACGCATAAATACACCGACTGTTCTAGGAATACATGTATTAATACACCGACTGTACTAGGAATACATGTATCAATACACCAACTGCACTAGGAATACATGTATCAATACACCGACTGTACTAGGAATACACGTATCAATGCACCGACTGCACTAGGAATACACGTATCAATACACCGACTGTACTAGGAATACATATATCAATACACCGACTGTACTAGGAATACATGTATCAATGCACCGACTGCACTAGGAATCCACGCATAAATACACTGACTGTTCTAGGAATACATGTATTAATACACCGACTGTACTAGGAATACATGTATCAATACACCAACTGCACTAGGAATACATGTATCAATACACCGACTGTACTAGGAATACATGTATCAATACACCGACTGTACTAGGAATACATATATTAATACACCGACTGTACTAGGAATACACGTATCAATACACCGACTGTACTAGGAATATACGTATTAATACACCGACTGCACTAGGAATACACGTATCAATACACCGACTGTTCTAGGAATACACGTATCAATACACCGACTGTACTAGGAATACACGTATCAATACACCAACTGCACTAGGAATACACGTATCAATACACCAACTGCACTAGGAATACACGTATCAATACACCGACTGTTCTAGCCATAATTCAACTGCTGACACTCACCTTGCAACTCTGGTCCCAGGTTGGTAATAAGAGCGGCTAGACACTTTCCTAGACACTGGTGTACGTCTGTATGTGAAGGAGGTACAGTGAGCAGAGAGTTGAGGACTAGACTGAGAGTAGCCTCTACATAAGTCCTAAACATCGGGCCTCCAGAGTCAGCTATCAAACCAAGAGCGTGCAGTGCCCACACCTGATGAATAAATGGTTGTCAAAGCGAGTTTTTATTTATAATATATAATATAGGTCATAATTTCTCTTGATGTATTTTGCTAACCTCAAATGAATTGTGCCAGAAAAGAGAGCAACTCATGCATCGGTTATTAGCAAATGTGAACAGGTACCCTCTCTCACCTGTACAACAGGAGCAGAATGATCCTTAGACAATGCCAGAAGAATGCTGACACTGGAGGACAGGTGCTGTCCAGATGACATGCCACCCACGTAGCGATGTAAACAACCGAGTGCCAGGCTGTGACCTGTTCTTGACACAACGTCTCTCGCCGACTGTAACCTAAACATATTATAAAATTAGTTACACAGAGAAAAAGGCAGTGGTGCCTTCTCCAAATTAAATTTGACCAATCAGGAAACAGTATAACCAGCCAATCAGTGAAGCAGGAATATTTGACCTACTTTTCAAAGCTCTTCTGCACCATATCTGCTACAAACTTGTTGTCTTCACAGCACTGAGTCATTCTACCAAGAGCTTCGCCTGCTGCACATCTGAGTAGAGGGCTTGGGCTAGCTAACATGTCCTACAAGGATATGACATCATTAGTATGGCCTTTAACAACTGTATGACCTCACTGAAATATTGTGCATGTAAAGAATATAGAGCATAACCAAGACAAATAAATACACTATACTATATTATATTACTATAATATAACATATTTCAGTGTTGACTCAGCTTATTAGCTTAGTAGTCGCGGCATAAACACAGCAATAAAATACTCTTCGTAAAAGGCCCAAAATACACTTCTACCAGAAAGCTAGGACCTAGTGCCCTGTATAGTACACCAAGTCAACTCACCATGATAAGGGTAAGGGCAGAGTTCCTGACCTCAGTTGACCCCAGCTGCCTCTTCTCATCAGCACAATACTGTAAAGACATTATTAAATGTAATCAAGTCTAAGAACACAATACCAAACTCTATCCTTCCTCGAGTGAGTAAATAATTTTACATCCAGTGGTGACATCATATTATATGTCCATGATCATTCCCATCCTAATCAAAATCTATAACAGCTATCAGAAAAAATTGGATTTTATGAAATTGGAACTTGGAGTTACAATCACAGACCATTGCATATTTCCTTATATGGCAGCTGCTGTAATTCCTTATAAGGTAACGGCTGTATTTCCTTATAAGATAATTGCTCTATTTCCTTATACGGTAAATGCTGTATTATTCCATATATAATAACTGAGCCTCACCTTAAGAGCACAGAGCACCGCAGTGAATATATTGATCTGTATTGCCTGCTGCCGCGCTGCCTTAGCCTGCTTAATGCACTCTTTGAAGTGCTGCAGCATCTGTTGCTTGTGTTTCTCACTGACTCGGGGGAACAGCATCCCATAGAGTCGGACTGAGCTGTCGATAACAGAGACTCCTAGAGGTAGTGCACCGGGGTCCATCTAAACGTTAGAATAGCATGGGTATTACATCTGCACACTATATTATATGCTTTAATAGGTCATCAATAAAGGCGGTATTACAGCTGTACATAATGTGTTATAATAGATTTGGTGTTATAGCTGTACACCATGTTCTAGAGAGTTGATGCTGCACACTATGATAGTAAATGGTAACACATACATGTACATTATAATAATACAAAGTACCGTGCTGCCGGATTATCATCCGAAAGAAGAATCGCAGTAAATAAATATATGTACAACGTATTACGGTATATATACTGTACACAAACACATATACAATTATATACTGCATATAATATGTACATGTAGATATGTAGATATGCACATGTATATTATAGATATTATACTATTATACTTACACTGTTGCTATTACAGTAGAGGTAAGTAGCATCATGTTCCAAGGCTCCAGAGCCAGCTGCGCTGTTAGGTTGTAACTAGAAATAGATTAATATGGAACATACAGACATATTCCAACAGCAGATAGCAGTTTGACCATATTAGAGCAATGCATTTTGGGAAGGGTACAGGAGCTTGATGCTGAGATCATGCAGTGAGTCAACTTCAGTCATTTAATCTATGTTACGTATAGCAATATGAGAGACATTTATAGGGACAGCCCCACAATGTCTCCAAGGAAACCAAGATGCATATTTATAAGCATGCAATATGCAACAATATGCAGCAATGGTGGTACAAAGGCTAGAAAGAGTACAACATAACAACGTGAATGCCTCCGCTATCATATGTCAAGCTGAACGGGTGTGTATATAATACGCAACAACCATAGCATAGGACACCAAGGCTAAATCTTAAATCAAAATACAAGCACACAACAAGCAGAAATAATAATTTATTATGGCAACGTAGCGACCGATACAAGTTTTCAGACCATAAAACTTTATCTATTAGCAATTTATTAGAAAATGGATTTAAACTTCTTCAGCTTCACTTATCGATTTACATGAGCTAAAGGGTAGTTTTCAAGTTTATTCTAGTTGAAATTTACACGTCACTCGTTTCCATTAGCGGTAAACCAAAGTCTTTCTAAACTAGTTTCTACTTGGCGTTTAATTTTGTGATTTTTTCGAACACCATAAACTTATAATACAACAGCAAATACCATCAAATGCTACATAAGCAATTAGTAAATAAATAAAATATTGCATTACATGCTACCATTTCACTGAGGCTATACAAGATATCTCCAGTCATATGCAAGTCAACTGACTACGTCCAACTCTAAACTATCATGTATATATGAAGACACCACTAACTCAATAGTAAGTAGGCTAAATATGAAGCATAGCAAGGGGGGCTAATTCCCAAGTGAGCAATATCACCTCGTAATACCGTCATGGTAATTTTTGATTATCTTTTATTATATATCATTACAACATGATTTCTTTTAGATTGAGAGTTGGAGCATAGTCTCAGAGTCAAACTCTAGCCTTAGAGTCACACTCTAGCCTGAGAGTCACACTAGTGACATGCTAGTCGAGAGTCTCTGTATTTTACTTACATTCTCAAAATCAACACGACGGTTAGGCTCAAACTACAACATCACCATTAACTGTTACTTATGGGCACTTACAAACTATTCATTATGATGTGAATTGTCCTCTCTCTATATCTAACTCTACCTGTTTTACTCCAGAGTGTGATACTATTTTCCTAACAGAATACCTTTTCAAGACAGTAATATCAACAATTGGAAACTGGACTTCTCATTTTCTCAGCATACAGAGATAGAGAAGGTAGTTCCGAATGTTCAAGCGCTACTTTGTTAGAAAACGGATGTTACTAGCAATGAATATTGTCGAATCAAATTTGCTACCTAGGGTAAAAAGAGAGAGAGAGGACAACTCTACACTGCTATTAATAGCTTATTACGAGTGCTCATAAGGGAACTGATAAGGGCAGTAAACAATTGACCTGAGTGACTAGAGCGCTGAGAGAGATTTCAAAGCATGGTAAGACAATTCCAAACATGTCATAATAACAAACTGGTACTGCTAAATATAAAATAATATAATGTGTGTAGCAGAGAATGTTGCCGTGGTTAGCACAGCGATATGGGAAAGGGTTCACAACTTCTGCTACCAATGTAAACGACCTATTGACTTAATGACTTATACTATACTGTATACAATACTATGTACAATGTACATGTATATAGGTACATCAAATCTACATACATGTGTATTATAATGGTAGATACAAAAGGGTAGCCAGAGTCAAGTCTACTGAAGTAAATAAAAGCAAGACAACAGACAAGAGCAAGTACCTGATCTTCAATGTCTTTATGGTCTGTTTCCTGGAGCCAAGCACCTAGTATGACGCTGTCATCCACGTGACACATTCCACGTAGCAGTGAGGTGGTCGTATTGGCAGGATTCTCTGCAGGGCAGATTATAAATAATTTTTGAGTCTATGACCAGCAATAATACGAATGAACAAGTACATGCATATGGACACAAAGCTATCAGTATTGGGAGTTGCCCTCCCAATACATGCTACAATACACTATGAAAAGACAACTCCTGCTGTTGATCAGAGAAGGAAAACATAACTACCTACAATATACACTGCATAAAGAGGACAAGAGAACAAGTATAACAGTGATATAACAGAGAGCACATAACTTACCTGTCAAAGTGAATTCAGCTACAAGTTCTCTAAACAGGTGCTTGTAGGCACCCTCATATGAATGAGCAGGTAGGCCACACAGGATATCGTATAGGCGGAGCCTAAGCATAGCTGCACAAGCTTTGAGGTGTGTACCATGTTCTTTGACTATCAGAGGCATTCTATGTGCATATAAAGAGATATTATGTAGAAAGCGGTTTGGGGAACACCTGCGGAACCTGTCTAGTATTACATTACATATAGATCAGAAGAATCATGATTTACTTACATTTACTAATTATTACAACAATATTAAGCTTCACTACCTTATAATACATCAGACAGACAGACAGACAGACAGACAGACAGACAGACAGACAGGCAGGCAGGCAGACAGACAGACAGACAGACAGGCAGGCAGGCAGACAGACAGACAGACAGGCAGACAGACAGACAGACAGACAGACAGGCAGACAGGCAGACAGACAGGCAGGCAGACAGGCAGGCAGACAGGCAGACAGGCAGACAGACAGACTTACTTTTGTAGGAGTATGAATGCGTACTCCAATGGCACGAGAATTCTCTTGGTAGTCTCTGAGGTCAAAAGGTCAGCACATCTAGACACAAAGCTGTGTATAGAAGCGAGGGCACCTGCTCTACCATCTAGTGCCACCTGCCAGGTGAATGCATCACCCTTTGAGTTCTCAGCTTCTAATTCCTGAATAATATAATTATGATTAAGTTGATGAACAACAGCTATCCCTGTAGTGACCTGTAGTGACTGTGACTAACACTTAGTTTTCTGTTAATTTGGTAGAAAAGTCAATCGATTTTAAGTGAACATGACATATTTTGGAATTTTGAAAACTTAAATTGATCAGAAGGCCCAACCCTATTGAACCACATCAACTAAGCGTGGAACAGGTCACCCACCTTGACTGTCCTGGGGAAAGTGTTCTTCCAGAGCTGTAGGAGGGTGGGCAGACAAGGTTTGACGACAGAGGAGCCAAGTGTCATTACTGCTCCTATGATCAGCCACCCGGACTGAATCCTGGGAAGAGACATCCTGGAGCTCTGTGAGGCAGACCTGAGCAGCTCCTCTGCCTGGTTAAACACTTTCTGCAAGAGATAGAGAGAGTCCATTGGTCATTCGAATTCCTACACGTGAAGCTATGGTGGCCCATATAGTAGACAATACATATGATCTATTGAGTAAATAGAGTAAGATATACTAAAGGGAAGTTGACATATTATCTTACAATGGGAACTCTTGCGACCGCACGAGATATGTAAATCTACCTTACTTTGAAGAGTAGGGTATGCCAATGAGACTTCTAGTGTACCATATACAATCCCGCTGCCATGGGTATGTTTATCATATTATTATACATACATTTATACAGTATACACCATGCTGAGCGTGTTTGCTAGATTATATACTTGTAGATACAGTGCATACCTTCCCAATGGAGTAGGGTATGCCAAGTGGACACTTGCTAACGGCACCCAACAGAGCAGAGATGGCAAAACTGTACCCAGAAAGAGCGTCTCCACTGGCTTTCATCTACCGACATACACAAGACGTAATGACACAACGTAATGCCACAACGGAATAATGCACATCCTACAGCTCAACATAGGAGTTGTCTCCTTATGCTTCACATACACTACACTTCTTACACACTTGTATACACAATGTAGAATACAATGAAATACAATACATGGTAGTATAAATCAGTACTCTAACCTTATCTAACTGTTCCATGTTCTTTTCAAGTAGAGGGGTGAGTAGAGCTGGCACTGCTATAGCTATTGATCTTAGGCACCAAGCAGCAGCTAGACGGGCTGCAGAGGACGGGTGGGTGAGCACAGACATCACAGGTTTTACCATATCTGTATGAAAAAAGACAAACTTTTGAAATATTTGACTTCTCTTTCAAAAGCGACGATCTATTATCCGCTTATAGTAATTCTCATTAGTCCCATGGCATTTGTCAGAGGAGAAAAGCTATGTGGTTTTTAGGACAAATGCAATAATAGACTAAGTACCTGAGTTCGAGTCTGAAGTGAGCTGGGTGGCCGTGGTACCCAGACTTTTAACAATACCTCCCAACTCCTGTAGACAACAGACTAACACATGTTGAGTGGCTGTAATCACAGACTGCTGAGGGGAGTCGGTGTGGGATTCTGCGCCTGTGGATAACATGACATCACCACCATTACTATGACATCACCACCATTACTATGACACTACCACCATTACTATGACATCACAACCATTACTATGACATCACAACCGTTACTATGACATCACCACCATTACTGTGTCATTTCTGGCAAAGGCCTTCAGCAAGCCTTTAACCCTAGCTGCGCCTGTTCGGATCAGGGCTGTATAAAAAATACAGGAGGTCCCGTGTAGTGTCAACATCAAAAACACGCACGTTAAAGATCCACCTCTGCCCTGATTCGCAAAGAGAAGCCAGATTCTGGCGGGGTATGTGACCACATTGGGGTGGCAGGTTGATGTAGTGGTCACTGACCATGCACTCCTGTTGTGGAAGGTGAGCTCTTCCACTCAGAGCCCAGCTCCTGTCGCTTATACAAGTTTCGAACTTCTGAGGTCCGTTAAATAGGATGGCCAAGTGGCTCGACAGTAACAAAACAAAACAAACTAATACTATGACATCACCGCATATGCTATGTCATCACCCCTATATTGCTATGACATCATCCCTATATGCTACGAAGTCACCTCTACATGTATATGCTATGACATCACCCCTATATGCTATGATGTCACCTCTACATGTATATGCTATGACATCACCCCTATATGTTATGACGTCACCCGTATATGCTATGATGTCACGCGTATATGCTATGACGTCACCCGTATATGCTATGACATCACCCCTACTAATACTACAACAACACAACATACTCATGAGGCCCATCTCTCTATTGATGACTTTAGCTAACTCTTTGGCAGCATTAACTTGTGCTTTCTCTCCCAGCATGCCCTGCACTGAGGTAGACATAATGAATATAATACACTTCCTGGCGTAGACGGCGTCTATGTGTGTCTGTGTAGTTCGTGGGTTAGCGGCTAGTGATACTATGTGCTCTATAAACAATCCCATGTTCTTCTCCAACCACTGAGCACCCATCAGCTTCACAAACTCATTGTACGCCTGCAGAATGACGGTGCAGACGTGTTAAATATATAAACAATACAATATGGCTGCCTGAAAGATTCTACTACCACCAAGACCAAATTACATAATAAAACAGTCAAAAGGTAAATACGAGTGGAACTGATGACTTTGAATCAGACGAGCACCATGATGTCTAGACTTGACCTACGTGAGTCACACCAACTCTGATTTCTCTATTTATAGCTGAGGCTCCTCGGACCATCTCTACTGCTGACGACCCTTTACCAGCCTTTATAAACCCAGAGGCTAATAACCCAAGGACTTCCTTAACATCGTACTTCTTAGCCTTAGCACCTAGAGAGTATATCAACAATGGCCTTAGCATAAAGGAAATATACATGTACATTGCACGAAAACACATAGTACACACCTAACAACCTAACATACTGTACATTTTTAGCTGTATGATAATATACATACAGTAATTATTGTTAGTGTGAATTAGTAGATAAACCTCACAAACTTGATCATTAGCTATCTTATCCATGAAGGGTAGTAGAAAAATGCTTACTTCAGAAGTAGCAAGTAGAAGTAAAAACAAATACACAGTATATCTGACCCGAATACATAATACATACTCGTACGTGCATTATGTATAACTGTTATACAATCTGAGAGCTAATTAAATCTAGACTGTTGATTTTGCTGAAACTCTTTGCCAGGTCATAACTCAGTCAGAAGTGAGAAAAGCGTGGAGAGAATATTTGAGTGATACCAAATAAAACAACCGTCATGTTTTTGGAACAAAGATAGTTCGATTTAATCTATTCTGCATGGACATTACGCTACAGTGATCTATGTAAACTATTGCCATGACCTTGGTCCATCTATCGGCTACACAGACGACCTTGGCTACATATACAAAGAGACGGTGTGTGGCCGGCAGACAGACACTGAGAGTACAAACTGCAGATGAGAATCTGGGCTATTGTGAACAAGCACTGACGATGCTCATTATACAAGCATGACTAAGCAATTGATACATGTAGTTTGAAGTAGCAGGATATGACTGCACGGGTGCTTTAACTAAGTCAATACGATTAAGTAATAGATTTCCCATGAGTATTCCCTAGTTAGCAGTATTAGTTCAGCTCAATTCATACACATCAAGTAGCTGTCAGCTTACGACACTTGTCTGACTATGCTAGTCTGGGATCAGCAGCATAGACCTAACCTCTCTTCTAAAATACAGGGAGACCTAACAGACGGCCCTTAAATTCTGTGCAATTATGCCAATTGAAAGAATTTGGACTGGTTTGGCCTAAAATGTTGAAGGATACATCTACAGGGTGTGTACCAGCTCTCAGATCCTTGAGCAAATAGTTGACCTATAAGGGAGAGGAAACTACTCTATATCCTGCAGTGAATGATGCTGACCTTTTGATTGGCTAAAACAGCTAAATTCCATCTTACATAAAACACATTCTATTGTATTGAACAGTAGATGGCAGCAAATGATCCATCTCCTGATTGTGGATGTTGACGAGATACTGAATTGACCAATGAGATGGCAGTGCTGACGAAATAGTGAATAGAACAATGAGATTGTAGTGCAAATGAGACGCTGAACTTGACGGAGCGTGACCTCAGAGCCAGGGTTAGGATGTATCGGTGGTATTAATAGCTGAGCTTAGTGAATTGTCAGGATAATGAACCGGCTGACTTCACACAAACTATTACATTTTCATAATCTAATCAAACTAGTCTTAGAATCTAGCTCTTACCCTTTCCCTTAGACGGACTCACTGTAAACGTAATGCAGTTGTATTAGAAACAGAGCACCTGTTACATGTGACAACAGCATGCAACAACTTGTCACTACCATGTATGGATATAATACAAAAAATAAGAATACATTAGTTTAATGTTAGAGGACACGATATGTAGCCTATAAGATGAGTAGAATGCCAAACCTGTGTACATTAGAAAAAGGACAGAGTGGTATTTCACTGTGGAACTTGTTGACACCGTTCACTACCAAGCACTGACTAACCTGTCAGATTCTTAACTTTGAGACACTCCGACAGCAGATAGGCAAGTAGCTGAGCTACGTGACATCTCACATCATAGTTTGAGCCGTCAAATGCTCTGATACAAGTGGAGACGATTGTCTCTACGTCAGTCTGTAGGATGACCTGTGACTCCAGCACAAGAGCCTTGACACACTATGGATAGTACAGACACTAGACACATGTACATCCTACATATTATACAGCGTACATATACATATACATCCCCCATACATGTAAAATACAGCTTACATGTACATATACATTTACATTACTTACATGTATATGTAATGCATTGCAGAGTAAACATCTTATATCAACGAAATTCATGACTGATGGAAAAAGTTTGGATCAAATATTTCGCCGGACACCCCTATTCAACACAATCATTCTAAACTAGCTCTAACTTTAGATTATTTTATTATTACCAGCCCATAGAAAAAGAGATACTCACTCTAGAGGCGGAGCTACGGACTGACATATTACTGTCTACAAGCAGTTTAAGAGCAGACTTGTAGATCTCCTTGTGTACATTCTTACCAACAGAACCCAGTCCAGTTACTATCCTTTGTAGTGTCTTCATGACCTCATAACGACCTTGAGACTATAGCATACAATGATACAAGGTCACATTCCAACAACCTACTAAACCCAATGCCTGGGCTCATCAACTCACGGCTCCCAACATGAGAACACTAAACTGCCTTGAGTGGAATACGCTGCACCATCAATTTATTTGTAAAGATTTTAAAATTATAATATGAGACAACTTCTATCGTCAATGTTTAGGTCGATATTATGTTCTTTCTGAATCCAGGGTAAGCAGCCTTGAACATATTGTTATTACAACAGTACATATGATCCTATTATACAACAAACTAGTATAATGTATGTATTATACAATCATGTGTAACAGTAACAGCAGGGCTGATAGCTATATACATGTAGCTTGCCGTCAGTAATTTATCACAGCTGGATATCCAACTATTATCTGGGAATTCCCAATGGAATACTAGCTGACTGTGTGATCAACCATTATCAGGGTAGTCTGCATTCATCGAGGCCAATAAAACATGTCAAATTGACTGAAAGTTGAAAACCCGACCCTGTGAAGTTTAATGATCAATTTATACCCTGATTAACACATGAATGCATCTCATTCTCACTTTATATCTCAACCAGCAACGCTAACGAATGTGATCGTGTGGTACAAGCACCCTCAGTGTAGATCTGTATCTGTACATTCAAGAAGCCAGCGCTATTATACAAACCTCTGAGTTTTTGAGAGAGCGAACCAGTAGAGCGACTGTCTCCTCGTAGGACCTCCCAACCATACGACCTAGTTTCTCATAGAGGACACCAATGGCGGTGATAGCAGCCCTGCAATATACATACAGTGTACCATAAAACTAATGACTCTATCAAGTAGGCCCCAGCACATTGGTCTGCATTTAGCCTATGATTGTAATCCTATCTAACTAATCCATGCACCGGACCCAGTATTCAGTATTACCCGGGCACAGGCCGATGCATAGACATACATACATACGTACGTAGGCCTATATTTCACATAGATGCATATGTTACATAAACATAATAGCTCTTACTCAGATATAGAACTCACAGTCTGTTTGGAAGGTAGCTGGGAGAGTCATCTCTATTCTTTATGATGTCATTACAGATTTCGATGGTGTTGAACAGTAGATTCGTATCTCCTACACTAAAGAGTGTAGCCAGACATTCTGCTATCAGACATCGGGTTGGAGGACCAGGACTCCGTGTGAGCAAAGCTGTGAGCTGATTGGTCAACGTTTTCTGGCTCTCCTTCACCTCAGACTACATGGAATCATTAGAAATAAAATTATAGCAACAAATCATGAATCATAACACTGTAGGCTCGAGTATACGTAGTATATGAAAACCATTGGTTTACCGGGAGACCATTACTAACATAACATATAATTACAGGTCGTAGTCAACAGATTTAGTCATAATTACAGCCTCAGGACTTTGGTAGTCTAGCAGCCAACAAGTCATTTGTTACAGCTATAACACTATAACAGTTGTACACAAACAATATTGTTAGACCTACTCTAAACATAAATCCTTCACAGATTTTGAATTTGCCCCTCAGGGGACTTTTTTGTGCTGCTTTCAGCTTTCAAGTAATTTCGGATGTTGACTAGCATAAAGGGAAACCTATGCTCCATTGCAGAATGGTATTAATTACACCCTGTATATTGAATACACTGCTGCACAGAGTATAACCACAGATATATATTGGCTAGACACAACTACTACCTACATGTACATTGTACAGTGTATAGTTAGAACCCTATAAGCCTACTAACAGTAGTACATACACATGTACACTGTAAGCTGTACATGTGTCTTGAACAACAGAGAAAGCCTTGTTTAACTTTATTCTGGTATAATTATGACTAATATAGCAAGATATACTTGTTATATTATAGTAGCAAGTATATATGTATATGATTACTTCATTCCATAAAAACAATCAATAGAATACTATATAACATGTACTGTGCATGCTATGATAACTAATGAAGGCATCAACTGCTGCCTTCACCTAATTAGTGTGCATACTATATATACATCATGTATATTATACTTAGTACTACAGTAACTAGTTGGAGATGAGTAAAACACTCATGTTGTATATTGTATATCATAATAAAGCATTGAGATTATTTCACATAACTAGCTAGTAGCTAGATTGATAAGAATGTATATTATGTACATTATTGAGCTGATAGCGCAGTTGCCTCTACTACAATAGGCTACAGACAGACAAGTGTAAACTGATACACATGTACATTATACAACCATAAAATATATATAATACATGTACATATTATAACATATATATAGCTCATCCACAATAGTAATTAGAGCAGTAGATAATCAATAATAACTTGCATTCATTAGCTGTAAAAAGAAGCAGTTAGCAGCACTAGATAATGCAGAGTCTACTTGAAGTGGCCCAATGAAATCAAACTACAAAGAAGTTGGTTGTTACTTGTTATGCTGCCACTTGGCCACTGTCTCAATGTGTCATATAGGGTTTGTACTTCTGTCATGCACTGCAAGGTACTTGTGAGGTACTTGCAAGGTGATGGGATTAGGGCCACACGTGTGATGTCATAGCAGCCAACAGCCTCATCTAAACCACTGATTCACTACTCTTATGTATATTAGTGGCCTTAGCACTGACATATACTTTATGTACACATTGTATCTAATTTTAATAGTAGGCGTATAACACACATCTGTACTATGTGATCATTGTATATAATATAGGGCCCACATATTTATATGCTTATAGTAATCAATTATATCATCTACAAATATTGTAGGTAGTCAGTTTGAAACATATTGATGGATATGCTAAGAATACAGTCGGATATTTGTGTGAATCTATGTGGAGCTTTTGTAGAGTTGATCCAGATGCATTAGATTTATTTAGTGACAGCCTTATTTGCTCTGGATGGCACCCATAGTCAGTTTGGATGCCACCAAATAAATCTAATGCATCTACATTGTAGATCAACTCTACAAAAGCCCTACATTTACTCACACATAGGCCTAAAATTCCCATGATGGCCGTCCAGCCATGAAAATAAGGATTGTTTCTTTTGGCCCAAGCCGGTGTGTTCGCTACCCTGTGACGGAAGTCATTGGTGGTAGTCTGCTGGGTTCAGAAGACCATGTTGGCCCAAAGCTATTAAATACTCCGATCCCTGGTGATTCCATGTTATCATAGAAAGTACCAGCCGTGATTACAAAGATGCGACTACATTTATATAATAATAAAAAATGGTAAATATAGGTGAGATGTCAGCTTACCCTGTTTAAAGCTGTAAGGACTTTCTCCAGAAATTGAAGCCACTCAAATATAAAAACATCTTTCTTATGATCAGGGAGGCTCTTCACCACCTCCTCATTAAGTGTAAGATTATGGGCTAACTCCATGCTTGGTACAGTTGGCATCACTTTCTATAGAAGTATATATTGAAATCCAAATCCAGACACAGAAGATACTGAAAATTCTCATCACTGATGTGTATATGTGTAATTATGTGGTCGCAGCCTATAAATAGAACTGCTTAGACATATGCCTAATTAAAACAGTGCTCATCTTTGCTCAAATTTCTGTCCTTTCCTAAACCTGATTCAATCTACGTTTATAATAGTTGGCTAGGTAATGTCACCTGTTGAGTATTTCAGTATTAATGAATACTATAAACTTCTTATAGCATTTTGCAGCAGGTCCTATGCTACATGATATCTATTGTAGTCAGTAAAAGTAGCCGATTTAATTTAAAAAACAAAAAAGATCTTAGGCCTCTGCGTTTTCAAAGTGAAAGTCAAAGTGAAAAAACTAACATGTCAGTAAGATCCGTGATATTAATATTAATAGGGCCTATATATTAATATTACAGTTAAATTTTAATTTATTTGACCCAACCATAGCAAGTTTTCCATCTATGTATCGATACAGTAGACCCATGATATTTTACACCGCATGCAGGACAACACGTTATAAGCAAAAATCAAAATTAAAAATTAATTAAATCAAAGAAATTCAAATTTAGAAATTTAAATTAAAAATAAAATAAAAATAAATCACAAACCAACGACTCACTCGTCGTTACTCACTCGTCGTTGATAGAACATTCTATTATCACGAATTGTGCAAGTTGAATGCCTCATTACTAACAGTGTGCTACAGTGAAAAGGTCAATAATACAGCGTATCGCTGATTTACTTTTATTCGGGATAGCCAATTCACAACTCAGATGAGATGAACAAATGATGATGACTGCAAGAGAAGAAACATGGCCATTCAAAGCAATAAACTAGCGCGCTATAGAACCAGGGTTTTCATCCTACCTCGGCTGAAAATCATGCAAAACCAATCTATAAAGCATATCTTTCTTCAACCTGAATCTAAACTGCCAACTTATTTCATAGCTTCCATTTATGGACCGGAAATTACCCTGTCAAAGAAAAAGTGAAGTCGTTGTGTCTGATCTACCCACTGTGAAAACAGCTCACATCATTTTCGATAGCAGCTTGCTGGGAAAGGAGACAACTTCGGATTATTTTATTTGCCATATCAAAAAGAAGTGTTGCATCAAGTAGAAATTAACATTGTATGCAAAACTGATGAGATGGAAAGTTTATTTGAATAAATTATTGGTTTTCCACATATATAGCACAATATTGGAATTGTCCAATCGCTCACTGGATATGACTGCAACCAAGAGTGCAAGAAAAAGTACACATTCATGCATGGTGTGTCACCCTATGTACATACACAACATCTACATGTACATGACATTGAATAACTCCTACTCACATTGCAAATTGCACATTCTGGTGCTTAGTCTTCTACTTCTTCACTATAATTTATACAGCACATATAGGCAGACCTGCATTGTTTATTTGAACTACAATGTATCGGCCAAGTAATTGAGCGAGCTTGTACAACTCTATTTAGCACTGTTGTCCATGAGTAACTTACTAAGTTTTTAAAGTTTGTGAAACATCGGGGTATCTGGTATCAGCTAGTGCTGACTCTATGAGTTAAACTGTCAATATAGGCAAAATATGATCAATTCCTTGTTCAAGTATACTTTACTTACAACAAATGGTCAACTAAGACTAACTTGTTCTTTTGAAATGAAATTTCATAGTTACATAGATTTATAAAATTAGCACAGGAAAATGTTTTTAAACACTTATTTTATTTTCAATGAACTTGCAATGTATAGGAATATCAGTTCGATTGATATCATCATGAATTTACTGTGTATATATAGTTATATATTATATAAACTTCAAAAATAGTGCATAATTTCTAGCCTTTTTTGCACATACTTTTATAACCACGCCATTTCTGTCTTGAGTTTTACTAAAATACATGGACATTGCAGATGCCAAAAACACCCTTTTATTAGCATTACAACCACAAATACACCTAATTTAGTATCCATGTATCATTATATAACTTTTAATACCATACTCTGCAAAACTGGAATTGCTGACCAAGTTTCAGCATAGGAGGAACTATTTTGGAGACTGTGAAATAGGCTGTAGCACAATCATACAAATACATGTACTTTGGCAACTTGCCAATGGTTAGACACTATATCACAACACAGGCATGATACACAATACATGAAATGTAATATCGATACATGATATGTAATATCGATACATGATATTATGTAATATCGGTATGTGATATGTGATATCGATACATAATATAGATATCGGTACGAGTACAATTATACTGAAAACTTCTTATAACAGATCATATCCATAGCGACTGGAGCATTGAAAGTATAGAATGAGTTATCTCCTCTACATTCGACTTGCTGTACATGTAACTCACAGTAACTCAATGTCTCACTGTAACATATAAACATACAAGCATCAATCATAGCACATTTATACGCACACTCCCCTCTGGCCATCTCATATTCAGCAGAGATCTTTGTGTCATAGGCACTACTGCAGCCATCAGCTAAGTCTACAGACACGAATCTACATTTAAGCACCATCGAGTTTCTATCTTTGCCGTCATTATATGGATGATTATTGGTTTCTGCTCTCTGGGTTGTCCAATCGGACGGTTTCTCAGTCTTGTCTGCCACTGGCTCGGAGAAACTGCAGCCTTCACCTAGACTCTTTGCTAGCAGGAAATAATACAGAGATTTAATACGGGGCTAGTTGTATAAATACATGTAGTTTATCTGAAAAAATATAATAGTACAGCACACAACCTTGGGCATTGGTAGACTATTGATCACAATCAGAAGTTGTCCTCTCCTAAAACAAATCTTGAAAGAGAACAACTTTATATGATGATCAGTTTTATGTGCACTTAGTGCTCAATAAAACTTAGTGATTTTGCTTCCAGCTATTAATTCCAGGAAAGAAGCGATTATCTAAACAGATCTGCATTTTTTCTACTTTTGGGGTGGGGAATGCTGCATAGGAGCATTATAAGGTTGGTGCCCCCTACCCATGTTATCATTCTTGCAGGTTCTAGGGCTATCTCTATATAATGTCATATTATTATGCTCTTACCTGCTTGACAGTATTGTTCTGTCAAAATGAAGGATTCTACCATGATGCCACTAGCCTCTGTTCCACTTGAGCTGACAAAGATTACCCCTCCCTCCTTTGCTAGGATGTTCGTCAGTTGTGCAGTTTTGCCAGGGACAGTCAGCATCATCATTTCCTTTGAGCTTGTTAGTACAGCAAGCTTTTTGTTGTATGTCAGTACTAACAAAGAGGTTGCGGAAATTGGTGAGACGCTGACCACAACCACGACTCCACTTAGATTGAGAAGACAACCACCAGATTTATTGTAGATAGACGGAATGTTATTCTCTCCAATTTCAAAATACGTTGATGTCATGTACCATTTACCTTCACTAGCAAACAAGGCATGCAACCATCTTCCGTTAAATGCTCTTAGAAATATTATTTCAACTGCCATAAGTTCATAACATTTCCAAACATTAATTTCAGTAGGAGTGAGTGTAAGACTACATATACGTGTGCGTTCTGGTAGTGAAAATGAAATCAGTATCTTATTCCACTTCTTTTTCAGATCATACAGCATGGCCATTGTTTCTCCTTTCGGGGCTGTTACTTCGCCTGCAATTACATACAATTCCGGGAGGTCCACAGTATCACCCCATCCATTAAGTGGTTTATACTTGACTTCAATATCAAACCCTTCTCTATACATGTAGTAGAGTCTGTAGTCAGCGCCATACGGAACATGAGACAGGGCTGCGGCCACGTACTCAGGATAATCTACCGCTAGAATAATGGGAAAGCATTACTACTCTATGCATGTATAAGTAACCAACTGTGCAGCAATACATAGTGCTCTAATGGCCAATACACCTCAATGAGAGATTTCAACAGAAAATTATTTACTTTAAATATTATTGCCTCGTACCTCAACTAATTCTGTTAACGGTTAACAAATCCACAACATTAAACATTAAAAAATAATGAACATCACAAAAATTTACTTTGGATATAGAAAAAAAATTATCTTTGTTTTTATTTGCAGCATGAACTCCAATTGAAGTTGATGTCATTGGATGCAAATAATGAAGCTATGGAGAGAAGACAACTACTAAACATTTCAGTGTTACAGTTCGGCCCTTGTGGATGTATACAATTATACCACATGTGATATGTGAAGTGATATAAATCTAGCAACCATGCATCCAGTACTGTAATGCTACAGCAAAATATTAATTTATGATTTGAGTCCAATTCCGTATTGCACAACGTCGACAGAATCTATGAATTTGGGAATGGGACTAATACGTAGGTAAGACACACTGTATCGGTTCAAGGTTTACCCTACGGCCTACACATGGTTCACTGATTACTCTAGATTGGGTGTTCACATTTATGACTGTTATACCTGTGATCTACTAGTAAAGAGCCAGCCTGTGATCTACTAGTAAAAAGCCAGTGTAAGGGGAGGTAACCCTAAATACCTACTATCCAGATATATCGAAGTTACTACTACTACAACTACAAATCATTTCCTAAAGACCTTACCATAGTGCTTCCGGGATTTCAAGTCAAAAGAGATAATTGAACCACGTCCATCTATCGCAGTATGGCTGATAATAAAAACGTCTGCATCGGATGAGTTCAAACACACGTCCCGCACATGCTGAAGCCCACCTATGACAGTCGTCACATTGGTTTCTCGCTCAAAGTAGTCAGCCTTCTCCTCAATGTCTTCTACAAGGTATTAGCCACCAAAATATCAGTTGGCACCATAGAAATGAGTAGTCCTATTGACTTTCTACTTTAGCTGAATCTCTCCTTGCCTGCCCCGCCCCCTCCCCCCCCCCATCCTATATCAGAGAATACATGGCTCAGATGCTATGGGTCTACATAGGATAAACTTTCACTGCCTGAAAGTGACTTTACAGGCATAAAACTGACCAGCAGCAGCAGTATTTAGCCTCACAGTTTTTATATATTTCAACTTCTAGGATAAACAGTATGTACTTTTTCATGAAAGAATGGCAAGGGAAATGACCCCAAAAGCACTAGCACAACATCCGTCTACAGAACAGAAACTTTTAGGTTATTTTTAGAAATAAATGTCTAAGATAAAAAGCTTACCATACTGTGTTTTTTTGGATGCCAACCCGACACCAATTATGATGCTGAACAAGTAGAAGAATAGGCACTTTGCCATTCTTAGTTCTAGTTTGAAATGCTGCCTGCGGTGAGGAACATACAGACCAGGTTCGACTAGATCAATTTTCAATCAATTCTAATGTAATAAGATACAAGTGGATAGATTTAGAATAACTTGTTTGAATGATTGTAATCAATTCTAATGAAATAAAAGATACAAATGATATAGTAACTTCAAAAGTAGTAAAACAGATTCTTGTTTTAAATGTTTTAAAGTAAAGTATATCATTTATGGAACACACAAACACTAACAATAGTCGAACCGGACATGTATTTCTTACATCAATGTCTTGAACAAATGTGTGTAATATGTATATAAATAATGTGTTTATATGTGTAATATGTATAATAATAATGCGTATATGTGTTATGTATATTATAAATAATGTGTATATGCTTTGAACCTATTATCTGAATAGTTTCCATGATGAGTTCTATGACCCCAAACACATCATAGCGTAGTATTACTGATCTTTCCCCATTACTGTAATTACTTGTATCAGCACGATTACTGTCTATCTATACTGTCTACCTGTATAATTGTGGGCACTCTATAAGCTACTGACTATTATGTGAAGTTGTCCTCTCCCAATCTAGATAAACGTGGTGAGAGTGGACAACTTCACAGTTGTGCCATGCAAGGTCTACAAGTACAGGTATAGAGTTATATTTCCTTATAACTCTATGGGTACAGGTAATTATATCTATAATAGTTGCTGAAAGGTGTGCTTATTGAGTGATAATTACATATTGTATATTGGTGCAAAGGCTAGCTAATGTCATGTGATACTAACAGCTAGCCTGGGCTCCAAGCCCTCAAAAAAGCCAAGAAATTATGTTGGTGATTAGCTGTGGAAACTTAGCAGCAAATGACATACTGCAGTATGTCCATAAATTAGTGAAATGGTTTGGATGCCAGGCTAGCAGCACATAAATTACAATGTGTCAATTAATTATCAATGATACCCACCAGCTATTATAATAGCAGTAGCACACATAGACTACATATTACCAGGCTTACCAAGTCTCCCTAGCTCCACGGAGGACTCCCTCATTTTCAACCCAAACTTTGGTACCCCATCCAAAATGAACACCTCTACCCAAAAGCTGAATCTCCCTAACTTTCATCAGTGGAACTTGGTAAAAATTCGTACGTCAATTTGACCCACCAAAATTTAACCCATGACAATATGATAATCTAATAATATAACTTTTTGGACAATTTTACCCCACTCAACAAAACATTTTACAAACTTGACACAGAGCACTATAAATGACTTAAAACTCTTTGAGGAATTTAATCAACCCAACTGTAATAACATGTATATTTCATTATACTGTACATGTACAAACTTGATCCAACTGCAATTTCCCAAAGAGTTGTAAGTCATAGAGCGCTCAGGTCAAGTTTGTAAAATAATACACTGTATATAGGTGTTATTACATAACAATTGGAAACAAATCCTGCATATGCACTGTATATGATACTACATGTATACAATACTACATGTACATAATATATCTGTACATGACGTACTACTAGTAAGTCATGTACATGTATTACTACTTGGAAATCGTCAGAACTACTACTGTATGTGGGTGTATTATATTAGCCATACATGCATACATGTAATTGTGTGCTCGGTAAAAAAACTACTTATGTCATGCATAGAATTATCTCACTGTCTGTCATGTAATCCTACAAATTACTGAAATTACACTGTGCTCCAATAGATTAGATTCCAGTCTAAGTTGTTTACATAACACTCAGGTTGTGTAAGATACTGGTGCCTAATAATAAAATAAGTACACATTCTATGACTATGTAAGCTACTTGCAGTTAGAAATCACTCTGTGTAGGTGATTGTTATGTTTATAGTAGATAGAGTAGAGCTGTTGTATATACAAGTATTTACAAGTAACTTAGATAAACCCAAGTCACGCTTTGCTGATAAAGTAACAGATGCATTGAATCGTGGCTTTTTAATTTTGAATTAAGGTTAATTCACTTCCAGGTTTGATTTTAGGTTTTTGCACATGTGACTCAAGGCTACACAAATCATATACTAGGAGTTCATAGTAAATGTACATGCATATTATCATGTACAATGTGCACTGTATACATGTATATATGAGAGTACAGAGTAGTAATATAGCCTACACTATTAATTATCAATGTGCATGTATATGTAGTCATTATTGTACCAATAATATAATCATGTAGCTATAATACTAATATGTATGGAAAATGATCACTGTGTTATACTGACTACATACATTGAATATTAGTTAGTTAGCACCAGTACTAATGATATAATTATACATTCACATGTAATTATAGCACACGGCTGCAGGTATGATGATTATGTATATATAATATAGGAGTAGGTAAAACTGGAGTAAGGTGTGCTCTCCACCTGGACTACTATTTAACATGTGTGACTCCTGAAGGTGCATGCTTATTGTAAAGTTGAAAAGTGAACGTCATATAACTACTCGATGGCTTCAGAGAGAGGGTGAGTCTAACAATGTAGTTTGTACTATCTATTTGTCATGTTCATTCAACTACAACTGGCTATAGCTTGACAAGATATGTTTACCAAAAATAATATGTGAATTAGCAAAATTATGAATTAGACAAACATTGTCACATTTTGAGGTTGAGAGAGATAAATCATAGATCTGTAATACTGTATGTAGCAAATCTGTTTTAGCAAATTTTGAAATAAATTTCCAAGTAAAATATTGCTAACAGATAATTCAAGTTGATCAAGATTTGGAAACTAGTTAGCAAATGTTCATCATGGCAAGGTAAAATGTATTTCAATGTTCCTCGCAGTAATGTGCACGAAATATTTTGCAATCTTGTAAAATAGTCCAGAGGTAAGCTCAACTCTACAAGGATATAGTGGCATTTGAAATTGCTAACCAATCATAGCATCTTTGCATGAATTTTACTAGGGTCTACGGTGCACCAATCCTCATGCAAATTTCCCCAGAGCTGAGGCTAATATCTGTACAGCATAGACTTGTTTATTCTATTGTTTATCAACATGTACTTGTATACTAGCTACTAAAATAATATCTAAATGTTGTTTATAGATCATGCAAAGAAGGTGAACTACAAGCAGCCAACAATCGACCTAAACCCAGTATATATCCTGATCCTCTACCGCAGCCTCCTTCTGATAACCCTAGTCAACCGACTCGAGCCCTTGGAATAAACAAAGCAGCGACTCAGTCTTGGGATGGGAAGGCTAGCCACTTTATTGACTTCAATAACAAAGATGATACATATGGCAGGCCGCCAGAAGGTAAGCGGAGTATAAAAGAAGTCACTGGTATTAACTTCTTATAGTTAAAAGTTGTCTCCTCACACTTCTTCCACGAAGAAAGAGGACAACTTCATATTTGAATCTCATGCGTGAGATAGCTTATAGATTAGAATCCAAATACAATAATTACAATACTGCTCCTATTGGCCGATTTATTTCATCTGACATGATTGTATGCTCTACAAAAATAAGAGACGATGGAGAAATTTTACAGTGTTGTTAGCTTGGCGAAGGCACCGTTTTGCGGATATACCTACAGAGAACACTCTGGTTCATTTGAAGCCCGATTAGAATTTGTTGTCGTGTGACTAGTCCTTAGTTTAGAATGGCCTTTCTGTTTTGTGGTTCAGGGTCGCTGACTGAACAAAGAGCAATCAAGGCCTCACAGCACATCAATAACGAAGTGTCAACTTTAGTCAGTGTAATAAGAGGCATTGGTGAGCAAGATAGGACAAATCCTAACATAGTGAGAGTTACCTTTGGCAGGTTATTCAACTACTATACGGCTATATCGAACAAGGTAGGACAGACAGAAGCACCCCTTCCAATGAAAGTTATTTGTGCATGACCCTTGGGCTACGCTGGCCTTACATTATTGAATAAACTGAAGTGCCAAATTAATTTTTGGAAATCACTAGAATTTTTTAATTATTAATCTAGACACAAATGCCATAAAAAGAATACGAATAAATTATGAAATCATGATAAATGTAGACACTTCAGATAATTAATATGCACCATATAATAGTTTTCCCCTATTTGAAATTGACATGAATAGAATAACGTGATCAACTAGACCTTCTCAACTGATGCCTCTACCCGGCTCACACTTTGTACAGTTCTGTGAACCAACTTATGATAGTAATAAGATGTACCAGGGCCACTGACTGGTAGACTGTGTAACGGCAGACCTGGAGTAGCCAGGTTGCACCAGCCAGGTGCTGACTCAGACAACCTACACTCTGTACCAGACACTATACATGATACCTTCCAACATTTTCTTAGAATCCTATGCAACGTACTATTTATAGTCTACAATCTAGTAGCTATAGCTGCTGGTGTGATAAAAGAGAACCCACTGAGAGCAACTGTTACATGACACCAGTATTCTTAGTAATTTTATGATTTTGCGGATGCTCATCACATGAGGAATCTGTTTTCCTAAAGTAAAATAATTAAATAAAAATAAAGTTTTAATCATAGTAATTAAGGCCACAGGTGTGTTTGACTTGGTGAGAGTATTTTAAGTGATCTGTTTTAATGTCAAATTAATTTACATACTTTTACCACGACCCACGCTGCCAGGTCTCATATTCTCCCAGGGGGATAGTTTACCTTTTACCCAGATGTAACAGCTATAGGTTAAACTGACAAACTGAGATTATGTCAATTAGGGGTCACATGTTTATACTCATACATATTATCGTATTATTAGTTGAATGTTTTATATCTGAAACGACCAGCTGTGCTGTGAAACTCCAAATACAGATGGCGTTCATCTCCAAAAGGTCACATAATTAACTTTAGCAAAATTTAAGAAATCCTGACAAATTACACAGCAATAAAAATAAGAATAGCAATAATAATAATAATTAGTGAGTGATGGTGCTTACCGGCACCATGACAGACCGGTGACATCCCTAACGCTGATCTCCAAGTCTTCATGGTGACATGGTTAATAACCAGGGACAGGTGTATGAGCAGTGGCACAGGCCTCTCTCATATCCTGGAGTCAATTGCTCTACATTGTACACTGTATATCATACTAGGCTTAGCATTATTATATACTGTACATTGTAAACCTTTTCAATGTAAACTTTAGCACTGGGGTTCTCACTCCCACCCAACCCAAATTAGTGGTCCAAAAAGCTAAGTTCTTGCTACAAGTAGGGAGTTTACATAATGCTTTATAATAGCCTGAGCTCATGCTTATTGTACCTGCAGGTAGCTGGGATTCTACTGAGAGCCAGGAGGTGGAAACTCGTAGAGTTTACAGGTGAGATGCTGTACCAGGGCCAAGATGATCAGAAGGTAATAACTCTACTGGTTGGACCAGATGTCTTGCCAACAATCAGAGAATACAGATTTCTGGAACCAGAAAGAGATAAACCTGAGACACTCAAAGATAAACTAAAGAGATTAAATGAGGGCAGATAAGGGTGGGTAAAGAATCGCCCCGATATAAATATAAAACTTTAAAAAGTTCTCATACTATCTCATTGTTTGATATATAACTATTGGCTTCATCAATGTGTAGGCCTACATGTAAAATATGTTATTAACAAGTCAGCAATAATATTGCTACAGGTACAGTATTTTACAACCTTGGGAAATATCACCCGATATTCCTAATATCCGATCAGTTATTTTATGCAAATAATGCTCAGCTTGACAGATGAAAATTATTTTTAGATCCATCTACATGTACTCGATATTTGGCAGTTAGCTTGAACCATGTCGGTCTATTTTCCAATTTTTTGCTGGCAGAATTTAAATACATGTCATTTACAGAAGGCAAAACTTAGTGTGATTTTTAATTCAAAGACTTGCCTAGAGCCAACATTCATGGCCAAGGAATTTAGCAGCCCCATACAGGTAATATATTTATAAACATAGTAGTCGGCCAACCACATACTTCTCATGTGAGAAATCTGGGCACTGCAAGCAACTCCTCGGGAGTCCTAGTCTAGGGAAAAATGTTATTGGTACAAAACATACGACCTATTTATTATTTTACATGACAGGATGATAGACTTAGTTACCACAAATAATTCATGTGTGGTACATACACACAATGTATGTAGTGGTGTGTGTTGTATATCTACATGTATTAATAATGGTCCCCACTCTATGGGTAGGCATTCATGTCTGGTACATACACACTATGTACGTAGTGGTGTGTGCTGTATATCTACATGTATTAATAATAGTCCCCACTCTATGGGTAGGCATCTAACAATATTATACATGTCTGCATAATTCATATATTATATACAGTGTACGTGAGCATATTTACATAAATAGCTGGAAATAACTGTAAAGTGTGAACCCTGAATATAGAACACCCATGATAATCCATAGCGGCCATACGTATTATGTTGTCTATGGTATATAACTATATATGGAGGGAAGTGCAGTATACAAAAACTGCCTTATACACTACAGACCTCTGGTAACGTGTGCTATCTGTGCTTCCACATTCCATAACCTATTTTTTTATAGAAAATACACACAACATGTACAAGCATTCCTATGCCACACTATTGTTAGTGTCTCGTGTCACATACATGTAGGCTTGCATAACAAAGAGTCTAGATGTGGATGAAGTTTCTGTTTTACATGGATTTCATTTAATGGTCATTTCTACCTCTACCTATTTACTGAATATACAATCTGCGTAAGTCCTACCGTTATATCAGTAGTGTGGTATTCTTCAATAAATCCCAAGTCTCCTTGCAAACATATATCCATCCGTCACACACTGTACATGTATATCCATCCGTTATATATCTCCATCTGTTACATATCGCCATCCGTTACATATATCCATCCGTTACATATATCCATGTCCGTTACATTTGTCCATAGATTTAGAGTTGAACTAAATCTGAACTGTCCTCTACCAGAGTTTTTCTGGAAATAAAATCTCAGAGCTATATAAATTAATTATGGAATATGTTATTTGCATTTGGCATCAGTTAGTAACTATACTTATATACAAACTAACTAATTGCTATGCATCTGGTCTCCTGTTTTATAAGTTGACTGTATAATTAGGGTTCACACCCAGAAAGGAATATTTGAATTTTGTATTAAAATTAAACTAAACCGAACCAACTACCTGATAAGTATATAGTAAATACAGGAGCACCGGCGCTTACTAATTAATGCAAATGACTGTTTAGGATCGGTCCAAGTAGTCTATATACTAGTTCCATTTGCTGCCTTCAGTAAAGCTTGACATACATCTAACTTACATATATTTATGTCATCACTTTGAAATAAAGGGAAGAATGTAATATTATATGTGCTCAACTAGAAGTTGCCTGTAAAAACCTGTAATTGACGAATTGTGTTTCAAAACAACTGGTGATAGTAAATAAATAGCATGACATAATATAGCATTGTTTAATAGCTAAAGCATCACTTGGCAGAAATGTAGGCTATGGAATTATTATATTAAATATATTATGCTGTTAGATGGATTTGGAGAAATGTAGTACAATATACATGGCAGTATTACAATCTTAGGACATTATTACAATTCATGTACAATTACAATATGTAATATTGTACATGAGCAGGTATGTATATGTGCGTATATGTACAGTATAATGCAGCCTGTTTGGGGACACATAAAAATAGATTGCCTACTTTTTGTCAGCAAGAAGGAAACCCAATGAATTCTGGTTAAATTAGTATTCCCTGGGCCCTGCCACCAGAATGCTAATCTATATTCAAACCAAGTGGTGTGCCAATGGATAGAATGTATAAATATCTATAAATCTGTGGAGGTGTCACTCAGCTATGGGAAAGAGGGAAATTTATGATTGTAATATGATAGGAATTTCTTATTTTCATTAAAAAAAAACGTGATGAAGGCCACGGAATAACTAGAACACTGCAAGATGTTTTATAAAAAGTTGTCTATAGGTGTAATTATACATGCATAACTACATGAACACAATCAATGTGTACCATGTATGTGCATACTGCACACTGTGTGCTGCACTGACTTGCTGGGGCTTACAATGGCTGGCTCCTATGAATGCCATTATATAATTTCCAACCACTGTGTGATGCATTGTTTGTGTTGTTAGAGGGGCTCATGGTAACCAGTGATGCTAGGAGGAGGTGCATGGAGCCAGTGGCACCTGGCCGTGTTACCAGGATGTGAGGGTGCCTACCCAACTCCCCCTACCAACGGCAATTAGTGATAGGTACTGGCATATGCCAACACAGCTAAGGGTGGAGTGAGCCATCTGCTAGATAAACCACCCTTTGGTGACCCACCCCCCTCCCCCCCCCCCCCCCCCCCCCGCACTGTTCTAAAGGTTTTGGTTGAAAACTTGTCTATTCTCAAGTCAACCGAATGAATATCAGTTCATGCAACACAGGACCCTTTCACTCAAATCAGTATCTCTAGCCAACCGCTCAGTATTCTAGTTGGTGGCACAACGGCTGAAATTACGAAAATACGGGTATGTTCTATTCTTGTATACCTCCAGTCTCCACCTGTGCACACTGTGTTTCCACCGAGGCACCTGCTATGGTGTGTCACACTATTACATCACCGACATATGACACAGGTCTAGACTAATCAGTAGTTACACACCTTCACATCAACGTTGTTCCAAACTTCTCAAGGTTACTACTAATACTGCTACTACTAATACTTCTATAGCCTCTCTAATCTATGTTTTCCAACCATCCAATATTGTGGGACAGTTTTAGCTCAAGTTCTACAAGCACCTTTATTCCAAATTAGTTATCTTGTAACCTTGGAGCTCGGGCTAAGACAGTAGCTTCATAATTTACATTATGAGAAGGCAAAATACTCAACTAGTCTTAACTAATTTTGCATGACAAAATAAGAGCAATACAGTGATACAAGTAATGCAAGTAATGCAATAGATTTTTAGAAGAAAATTAATTAATAAATGAAAAAATATAAAATACAGCATCTACCACTGCTGGCGCAATGGAGTGTTGATTATTACTTAGATGAAGTCTGTTGTTAAACTCGTCAACCACAGCAATATTGACATCGAAGTTACGCCCTGGAGGTGAATGCGGAACTTCCTTTTGTTTGATATCAGCATGTGCATATCATTCTATTACAGTTAGTTGAAAGGTGAAAGGTTTTGGTCAGTGAGGACTTCCAACCTGACACTCTATTTTTTGCTAATCATTTATATTGTTTTTATTTCAATTAACCAAAATACTTGCCCATATGTTGTTAAGTTAACGTTTTATATTATTTACTCATTAAATTTGCAGGCCTTATATTATCATGAAACTATTTGACAGCTCAGAATATAAACTAGATTTTAGTTTGAAACAAACTGCTATATCTATGAATAAAATTACTCTGTTGGCAAGCTTTAAAATATGTGCATAAATTATTCATTTATCAAATTCCTTCTTCTGCATCTGACAGGAAATATATATTGGTAAGGATGGATTAATCAAAAGGATGTAAGGCTGTCAGTGATGTTTACATGGACATTTATTGCGAGGCACACGACTTTGTTGTCTCACGTCCAAATGTTAAATGGCTGTTGGTTGTGAAGTGTGCCACTGCATGATTAGCATAACACAGTTACATCAATGTTATTTAAAGTATAAAGAAAGTTTTATCCACTAAAGATAACTGTTAGTAAGAAGTCTGTGCAATGTATTAGGAGTATGGTACAGGTTGAGTTGCATGGGTTCAACTGTGCCGCAATAGCCATAATGCAATGGTGCAGTAATTTAAAATAATTTGTTTAATAATTGTGAATTACCAATAAAATTTTGGTTGGGCATAAAACTTACCATTTCAAGCAAAGACAGATTGCCTCTCTGTATAGTTCAAACCACATCTCAAGAGAGGGTAATAGGTTAATGACAGATCTTCCAAATGGCAATCTGTAAGACAAAACCATGATTATAATTTTATGACAGGACAGACATACTACATAGGCCTATACCATAAAATCGTTGAACTACCAAAAATAAACTGTATTTTATTTTATTTTGAATAGTTTTAGCATTTTTTAACTTATATTTTACACTCAAGTTTTGCTATTGAGCACGATCTTATTAATACTATAATGTACATGTATATCTATAATAATAATGAGCATGTACAATGTACATATTGATAGAGCATGCATATTGTTACTCTACAAGCTTGCTTGTATTTAATTTAGGCCGACTTTTAGTAAAATTAATAACAAATAGCAAGTAAACCTTTAGTACAAGTATAGTGCATAGCATAAGTACATGTACTGCAGTAAGGTGATACATCTGGAGTTACACAGTTTTATTACATTATTAAATTCACTTCTTAATGCTGGGTAATTAAAATTGTCACCTGCATATGCATGCCCAGAAATGTGCACACACTTGCACATAAGTGTCAGTGACAGCTAGTTTGGTCAGATTTTTGCTGGGTGACAGTAGAGATTTAACAGACAACATTAGAAGACAAATTTCATAAGTCGCTTGTGATTTTAAATCTGTACAAATTATCTTTTTATGTCAACTACATCTGGTGACCTTTGTAATGCAGCTGTTTAAACTGTAACTGTTAAACATAGGCGTCAGTTTTGGAGTCACCATTTTGAACGTGGTTCTCCATATTATGATATCACAATATGATCTTTAGCCACCTGTTCAGTAGTAATTCTGTGAACAGAATATTGGAAGTCGCTGAACAAGAAGTTCTATTTATTGATTTGGAGTACAGGTTCAGAGGAGATGTTAGCTCATATAGTAACCCTATCAAATTGTTGATTTAATCTCCTTTCAAAGAGGAAGGAGAGAAACTGAGAGGTCTGGTAGAGATTATTACTAGTTGGAGGGTCCAGGGAGTAGCAACAGGTAGGTTAGAGACTATTACTAGTTGGAGAGCCCAGGGAGTAGCAACAGGTAGATTAGGTATTAATCACCTAAGAGTCTACTATCTTAATGTTCTTATAATCTTGTTTACTATTTGAGCGAAACGACAGCAGATGATAAAAAATATATTTCACTGACCTTAGACTGAGCTCTCCCCCTCATCGATAAGAATGCTTTAAACAGCACCAAGTTGTAAATAATATTCGTGTACCAGGACAGATATGTATACTATGAGAGGACAACTTCAGAATAGGGTGTTAGAATTAGAAATTATGTTTCGCAGCTGCCTTGCTGTGTAAAAAGCAGTTTAATATATTATATTAGAGCACCATGCAGCAGATTTTGCTATTTTTGGTAAAGTATTTACTGCATGATTGATCCAACATGTGTATAATATATCATATAATATATTTTATCATGACTGTGGTTGTCTACTCTCTACTTCATTGTTTCACCTGATGCTATTTATAGTAACATAGTTGGTTAGTATATATACCATCACTCACATCCATGTAGCTGTGACAGATGATGTTTGCATAAATTAACAACCACAACATATAAATTGTGAACACAATATTTTCTGCTCATTTTTGATAAAAATTCCTAGCGAAGTCATAGCACTGTATGATAGTATATAACAGTAAGTACACTTGAATTTGCACCGACTACCAGATCTTTCTGGGAATCATTTTATAAACATATTCATCATAATACCATACCAAATAGTACCATACTGGATGAAGTCCTATTATATGTGTTGTATTTCTCGTCTTAGGATGTATTCCATATTTTATATGAAAACTAAGTCTATATCATATCATGTATAATGCGAGGTGTATGTATGTATTGTAATACTTTTCTTAAATGTGCAAGATTAGTCTCTGAAGTATCAAAGTAGAATATATATTTCAAATAATAATAAATATAATAAGTATAACATTCTTACATTCGCAATAGATTGTAAACCTACTCATGTAATTATGGTTATGTATTATCATTATTATGAACTATCTGCTGTCCACTGTCCACATACTCATATAATCTAACCTGGGTTCCAAACTCTCCGGAAAATACTGGTTGGCAGATGATACTGGTGAGCTTGGTACTCAGGCTATTCTACATAAATACTACATTAGTACATTGTACATGTATAAGATTGCCAGATCTAGCTGTAGATATGTATTTAGTATTAGCTCTCTTATTTACTTTTATATTGCAATTTTGTTACCAATTTTATTGCAGCCATGGCACACATGAGAACCTGGGCTATTCTGGGAGTTGTCACAGTTATCTGTGGTAAGTAATATGCTGAAACAGTCACCAGCGTAGCATGACTGTGTTATTGACAGTTGTGGTTAAAATTTTATTTAAAACAGTATCTGCTCAAAGTAGCTGATGCAGCAAATTCCTTAGCAATTGCGATTATTTTCTTATTTCAATAAAACTTGATAAAAAATGTGGTATTAGAATGAAGATAATCCTGCTGCCAGCTGTGAGGGCAGCTTAGTTTGCTGACTGGCAGCTGTAATGGATTAACAAAATGGCAGATGATCACATTTATTTATAGTTGATCCATCCCCCAGCAATTAATTGGTGATTTATTAAAACTAGGGCAAAAAAGTTGACTTATTCAAATTAATATTGTACATCTCTCATAGGCGTTCTGTTAGTTGAATGTGTTTTAATCAAGATTAAAGTCTGGATAATCCAACATACCAAATATTTATGACAAAATTAATTTTGATGGTAAATAACATTAAAAGGAGGCATTTTGTAGTACATGTATGATGTTTATTTCAGTCTCAAAGTTTTGACAACCATCTTGCCATCATCATGAAAAAGCTCTAAGCTACAATGAAATTCTGCTCTATATATGGCAGTAAAGCAGCCGTGGACTCTCATACAGGAGATCCAGGCTCAATTCTTGTAAAGGTCATTGGTGATGTTAGGAACGGCCATCCAACCTTATAATTAGCGTCTTTGCGACCTCTTGAACCGACATGGGTGGCAAATAAAAATCCAAAGATGGCCGTCCGGGCTAGGCCCAAGGGCTATTGATTTTGCTTGGTCAAAGGAAACCGCCCTTAGCTCACCGGCACACCCAGGTTTCTCACACAAAAATATGTTTGCGTCCTGATGGAAGTAGGCCTGAAAAAACTTTAGCAAGCTAAATTGCTCCTGTGCTACATTGTCCCTCTTTTCTTCCCCAAATTAGAAAAAATGCTGATCTCTTCAGATCCTAGCTTTCTTCACCGAGATCAGTAATAATTGGGAGTAATACAAGTAGTAGTAAAGCAGAGCCTATTATTTGGATGACAATAGTATTGTTCTGTGTGCTGCACATAAAACAATCTCATTTGAAGTTCTTTACATTTTAGACTTTAATGTAATTATTTAAATACATATCATATGCAATCTGCAGTCATTGTCAAAAATAAATGCGGGAGACGAGCCCAAAGAAATAATGCCTCGTTCACACGAGTTCAGTTTTTAGCAAAATTCAAAGCAAGCTTCGATGGTGAGATTTCAAAAATTCATTTGCACCTCACATCTCCCACGGAATTTTTCTAAGAACTGCGCACGTGGGAATCAGGCATTCGCCCTAATATATAATAGGTGTATGCAATATTCTTTGAGATTAAAATTATAGATGTGTAATAATAATGCCCCTGACACTGCCAAGTGCCAATTGAAGTCAAAACATTTGGTCCTCTGTCCAAACAGAATAAAAAATAATTCCTCACAGGTTGCACCACAAAATAATGGATCAAGTTGTTTGTGTCTGGACAGTGGATGATGAATGAAGTTTGTGTATTTTGCAAACACTGCTATAAAAATCTGCACACAGTGTCTGGTCTACAATTCTTGTAGTCAGTAACTGCTACATGTCCCCAATTTGTCTATTGGCTAGATTATGCTGATTTATTAAGGTCTTTGATCAGCACGTTTGGATAGTATTTAAATCCAGATTATCTCCTGTTACATTATACAATAGTATAGAGTATAGACTATAGAGTACGTGCTGCAGACGTCTTAGAGGTCAGTGGTTATTCGTGTTGCACAACATGCACTAAGTTTACAAAGCAATGACTAGCTGGCTATCTCCCTTTTGTCTTAGGCACCATGATTTCACACTGAACTCAGTGTGCTTCATGGGAATTGACCTTGTGGATATCACAATTCAAAACTTTTCGACACTAATTCGATGAATTGGATTAGAAATGTTGGATTATCACATCCAGTGGGGGATTACCAGATTTTGCTAGTTTACAGCGTTATGTAATCACTTAAAGACTCATTCATCATTTTATGGTTGCTATTGATTGCCAGTTTGAGAGTCATTCATAAGTTTGAGCATGTTGTATAAGCTGAATCATAAGCTGTCTGCTCAGACAACATTGTGGTTGGAATCCTTTAAACTCATCAAAACTGATCCCTAGAAACCAATTTCAGAATTTGTAAAAAAATAGAAATGGTACTAAATAGTACAGTATGATTTTATGTTGAAGGGTGCTCTCTCTTCTGTGATACATGTACTTTTGACTGTAATGGAACATTCATATGCATAGCATTTTTTTCCTCACATTTTGGAAGTAAGGAGTTGTAAAATATGTTGCAGCTGCTGCAAATGCTGGCTACTATTCAATATATCGAGGAAACCAGAGGAATTACTACGGTGGAGGTGGAGGTAGTGACAGCGGTGGTAACGATGGTGGTTACTATGGGTACGGCAGAGGAGGTGGAGGTAGTGACAGCGGTGGTAACGATGGTGGTTACTATGGGTACGGCAGAGGAGGTGGAGGAAGTGACAGCGGTGGTAACGATGGTGGTTACTACGGGTACGGCAGAAGGGGTGGTGGTAGCGACAGTGGTGGTAGTGATGCTGGCTATTATGGGTACCCAGGCTATGGCCGAGGAAGAGGTGGAGATTCCAGCAGTGGTCAAGGTTACTCTTATGGATACATTAGCTATGGTGGAAGACGAGGCCGTGGTGGAGACTCTAGCAGTGGAGGTAAAAGAGTTGGAATACTTTCAGACAAGCTATGATTTGTTTTAGCCAGGAGTGAGCAACTCCTACTATCAACAGTTGTTGCTCTTCTTGTTGCTCTAAAATACTAAGAAAACTTGTTCAAATGAACTCTTTATGTTTATGTACAGTACATCCATATTACCTCCAGGAGTTATGAAGTGCCATAGACTCACTTTTATTAGGACCCACTAGTATCTTTGACAGTATGATTAATTGTTTCATATGGTAATGCAAACATCAACAGCAGCTCACATGTATAATGCCGTTAGTCTGTATGGTTTGCAGGAAGAGGAAGAGGTGGAGACAGCAGCTCATCGGAAGGTGGTAAGATCATAGTCACAACCAGAGACAAAATCAAGTCAAACCATGATTGGAAAATATAAATACACTTATTGGAACTAAACTCAGTTGCCCCAAAATGCTCCATTTTAAATAATATTGTTCCCTGGGATCAGACTGTAAACTAGTTTTTTTAAATTAAAGTTCCTTTACCATCAGCTACATCCAGATTTAAAGTATCATAAAAACTAAATAGTTGTCGGTTGCTACATGGATAAAATATGAGGAAGTCGGAAATCATTATGCATGTACATATATATATGCTATCACTATTATCATAACTTGATGTTACTTACCGCGCGGTTTGGTTACAGGAAGATTCATATTAAGGAGACCAAGTGTACGACTGGTGGGTCCTCCAAGAAGAGTCAGCCCTCCAAGAAGAGTTGGTCCTCCACGAAGAGTCAGTCCTCCACAAAGAGTTGGTCCTCCACGAAGAGTTGGTCCTCCACGAAGAGTTGGCCCTCTAAGAAGAGTTGGTCCTCCAAGAAGAGTCAGCCCTCCAAGAAGAGTTGGTCCACCTTTCATAAGAAGTGAGTAAGGCTGACAATTTTTTAATTGCGCACAACAAAAGGATAGAAATAAATAGGAATATCAGTCTAGGTCTCATCATTACTACACAGCAGAGCACAGATCTACATAAGTTGTCTTCTCAGCTATTCTCGTTGAATTAAAACCCCAATCACAATCTCCAAGTCAAATTCTATGCTAATATATAGCAAGTAATTGAGTTTTAGCAGAAGGAATTGGAACCGTTTGGGATGAAAATCATAATGTCAAGTCAGATGTGATTGTACATGTATCTCTCAATATTTTTAATTTCCACAGGATGTGGTGGGGGGTCAGATTCCTCAGGAAATGGGTGCGGTGGAGGCAGTGACTCGTCTGACCAAGGCAGAGGTGAGCAGAATTAAACAGATTACTGAGCTGCACTATATTGTTACTAAACAACGCCTCCGTCACTAGGTCATATTCTATTATTTTAAAATTTTTCACAGATTATACATAATCACGCTGATTAAGTGTTTATTTGCCGTTGAATTGGCACATGAGTATGTATATTAGCGCATGGGCATATATGCATTAGCAAATAGGTACATAATATTATATTGGTCGGTTGCAGGCAGACCGAGTAGACCAAGCAGGCGTGGAGGGAGACGAGGAGGGAGAGCTGGTGGTGACTCCAGCTCTGGTGGTAAGGAAATTATCAATGTCAACAAATAAAAACGGGATTTTGCATAGAAATATAACATGGATGAAATTTTTCATGCACGCTATCACATGCTCAGTTTACAGCGAATGACGCCTATCTGGTCTTTATATCAAGGGGTTGAATGTGCTCAATGTACATGTAAATATTGGCTATTCGAACATTTCATATTTAGAGAGTTGAGCAATTCAGTGTTTAGAACCTGCCATCTCCCAAAGATGTGGAGTAGTAGGAAGTAATAGGACAGTATTGCCATCTCAATATTGTAGGGAGGTGTGGTCTAGGGTCGGACAGCTCTGCTGGAGGTAGATGTGGAGGTCTGCGTGGAGGGCGTAGAGGTAGACCTAGAGGTGGCAGTGGCTCAGGTTCATCAGAAGGTGCAGTGATACATGTAATACAGTAATCTGATAGCACAGTAATACATGTAATACAGCCATACATATAGCGCGGTAATACATGTAGTAGTTAATGTTCTATGCAAAAAGTTGGTTTTATAAATTTATCATGTGCATATACGTGTCTATATGCAATGAATGGTCTCTTTACAGGGGGAGTATTTCCAAGAGGTTCACCTAGGAGACCACTGTCACCACCACGAGGCCCACCTAGGAGACTACCATCATCACCACAAGGCCCACCTAGGGGACCACCATCACCACCTGGAATGGCTCCAGGTTGGTAAAATAACGAATGTTGACAAAATAATTTAGTCAGTTAATCTACATTTAGTTAATGGTTTATAGAGGCTACTACTGTTGTATGTACATGTATTATATAAGAGCATCAGGAGTTGAGTAATAGAACAAATAAACAACAAACACATTACAGCCCTATATGCTACCTTTACTGGGAGAAGGTATATCGGTAAATAGGTAATCCATCTTATTTTAATCAACATTTGAAGGAATAAAAGTTGAATTATGTCAAACTTCAAAGAGAATTTATCTTATATAAGATTAGCAGCGCGAGATGATCTTAAAATGGTGGCTCCTACTATCATATCAAAACAAGGATATAGACTACTAGCATTCCCTTTTATAGCCTGTTACCAGCCTTTCATCTGCTAACCGATCAGTTTTATTATCACTAATAAAGTGCTTAGCTCACTTTACTCATATTTTAGGTCTATACACAGCATACATGTACTTCTCTAGCGTAACAATAATTCTATTTCAAATTCCATTGGCAATTGTCTACCGTTTCATAAACTTTACTTTATTTGCTTCGGTGTTCAAGTAAACATTGTCATTGAACAATATCGATAATTTCCTCGTCGACTCCAAAATTTGTTGGAGTTCTATGCATTATGCTACTATACGCTACTATACGCTGCTATGCGCTACTATACGCTGCTATGCGCTACTATGCGCTACTATTCGCTACTATGCGCTACTATGCGCTACTATACGCTACTATACGCTACTATACGCTACTATAAGCTACCATACGGCACAACATTTTAAGCCCTTTGTTGTATATTTTGTAATTTGTTTGTTTAGTGGATGGATCATGGAACAGCTGGTCGACGTGGGCGAGCTGCGCAGGTAACTGCGGGGGTGTATCGGTGAGGTACAGATACTGTGATTCTCCTAGACCAAGTGCAGGGGGTAGACAGTGTGCAGGCCGAGGGTCGGAAAGCCGAACTTGTAAATACGATGGTTTGTGCAGCAGACCACCACCACCTTCACCACCAGCTACACCTCCAGCACCAGCTCCACGTAAAATATACAGAGGGTATGCCAGATATTAGGTAAGGAAACATGTACATTTAATAATATGATAGTATGATAGTATACACAAGTACATTGTATATGCAGATGTTTGCACACGCTAGTATACGGGTACATGTAGCCTGTATCATGTTTACACACATGTATTTAGCCATGCACATGCATGCAGACATTTCGCAAATAGCAGCTGGTAACTGGGAGCTACGCAATTCATTTGTCCGGAGGTTTAACTACCAAACTGTAGGTCTACATGTTTGTACCTTTACATAACATTGATTTTAAAACTGTCTTTTATACACATCTACACATTTACCTGCAGGTAAATGTACAAGTACTTGTATAATAGGGATAGACTTATTTACCTGCTATACACATGAATACAGTATACGCTTATCTGTGTCCTTATTCAGAAAGTTAAAAATGATTTAGCTATTTATTATTCTATTTTCTATTCAACAAGTATAACGAAAAGTTAGCAACAACAGAAAATCCTATAAATTGGTTGATATGAACTGCATATCACATCAGCACAGCAATTCTGGCTGTAATTAGAAGGTATGCACTGTAGCATTATACATGCATGGGTCACTGAGCTCTGAGCTCTGAGCTTACACACATAGTTCAGCTGTTCAAGTCTGCCTGTTTGTCATAAAATCTCTGTGTTTCAGTACAAGTGGCACCATTCTAAATTATAGACAGACAATAGTTTGACTTCACCGTATCTCAAGAGTGACTAATAATCTGCCCATTTTATCTGGTTATCAATGAAATTTCAAGTCAGTTTCATTCTATACGTTCTGGATAGTACACATAAATTACTAAATCCAAAAAAGTTAACTCTAAAATCAACTTGTGTTTCTATGACATACGTGCATTACCTAAGTACGAAAAATGTATCTAAAAGTTGTCTTCTCCAACGGCTCATCGGAGAAATCATTGATAAAAATCTTCCGCTATCCTTGCGCGATGTGTTAAGGAATTAAAAGCATCATTTTGTCAATCTAATATTATACTATTTCAAATGCAAATGCCGACTTCATTTGTTGGGCATAATTTAAAAAAAACAATGATTTTTCTTTTTCACCTTTGCATCTGTAATCATTTATGTTTTGGGCAAGATTAAAAATAAGTAGGCACTAATGAAGTGGTTAAAATCTTCTAGAAAATTAAAGACTGTAATAAATTTATCCCCACAGCTGGTGTTGTTTACTATTACTGTTTTTAAACATTTAAGGTATTTATAAATGAGTAATTATGACATAACACTTAACGATATTATAATCTTGGCATCTTGCAGATGTGAAAATGGCACACACACACACACATACTGACTGACACACAGACGCACAGACAGACAGCACTGCCGACTCGCTGTCTTCCTGCTCTCATAAATTCTACAGATTAGAGAAGTTGACACAAAATGCTCAAGTCAAGTTGCACAGCCAATGAGATCTGAAGACCTGTTAATTAATTATATTTAGGGTATTATGAGATTATCATTGCTCGTTCATTTTCAACCTTGACACCAGGTGACTATCTCACTGGTGAGTGATGTGTGCTCTGGGTTGACTATACAGTTACTGTAATATGCGGTCCCATTTCTACTTTTTAGCATGAGCTTCAATTTTTTCTGTTTTTTTAATTAGTTGTTTTGTTTACAAATTGAATCAAACTAGTGGCTATGTGCGCCTATTGGTAGGCATGCAGGCCTAAAGCGATTATAAATCTGTTAACTTCAATTTTCTTGGTTCACCTATACTTTTCTCACTTGTTTCGGGTAATAAAACAACATTAAAATCATTTTTGCATTTTCTTGTGTTTTTTCTAAATTTAATACTCGGCGAGTTGAAAACATTCAAATACATATTTTTCAGTATAATATTTCCGTGATGGATAATATTTAGTCTGTGTGCTCATTAGGTGTGGGAATGGCAGCTTCATACATGTTGGGAAACATTTTGGGTAAAAAAAACCTTAATATGCATGTATTGTCAATGTCATGTGTATGTGCACGCTCGATTGTGTGCGCTTTGCCGAAGCACCTCAGTAACTACAGTAATCATGCTTAGATAGCCTTAGTTTTACATTCTACAGAAAGTCTGGTGTTTTACTCAAAAAGGGACAACCGAATGTGATTGCAAATACACATTCTAGAGAAAGACTAGGTACAGAATACTTGCAGGTTTCATTTGGTAGTCTTTCACCTTCCGTTGTGTAAATGTGGCTGACCCCAGCTCTGCTCACTCTAGCAGTCTAGTATTGGAACCAAGTGAAGATAACTGTAGTTTCCTAGATAGTCAGAAAACACTATTATACTCTATCAGGGCTAATTGTAGTTCATAATATACACCAGCCAGCTTGTTGGTCTGTATCACCAAAACAATTTAATAATTCATTGCAACTGAACCAAGATCGGTCCCAAACTACAACCAACAGTACATGTGGAAATTTGGAACAGCTTTTCCTTACTTGATGCTCACTGTAGACAATAATATAGACAGTGACTTACTGGGAGAAGAAAATCTATCAATCTGCCATTCTGCTGTACAACTTGGCTGAATATGTTCCTTCAATGAGACTATTGCAATCTGCAAGCCAAACTGGCTTGCTGAAAGTTCATGTGATGTAAAAAATAAAGCTACATGTATATTATTTAATTATGCATATAATAAAGTATATAGAGCCATGCTTGAACTATTTATTGTGTTGTTTCTTCTGTTGTGGAATGTTGATTATGACTATCAGTTATCACTTATACTAGAAAGGTACTGTAGCTCATGGTAAATGCTTGTGCAATTGCCATGTATTTTATTGCATAACTTCATCATCAATTCCATCATGATTTACTTACCTAAAATTAGCTCTAGAAGCCAAAGTAAGGTATATTTCATTCTATGGTATTTCTGAATGTTAGTTTTATTGAATAAATAAAATATCACTGGCATAAAGCTGTCAATGCATATGACATAGTAATAGCAAATATGCTGTAAGTTCAAAAGTGAATACACTCTGTGTCAAAAGAAAGAGCAGGCTAGTTGAATTATAGCCCTAGTTCTAAACGTATTTAACAAGTAGCGGTTTGGATAAGGTAAAAGGGGTTGTAACGTCATGTCGGAGCTGCTATAGAGGATACTACACATACCACATTGGAGGTAACCGAGGAATTACTAGAATTAGTATATTTTATAATAGTAATATTGCTAACAACTAATAGTTCTATGCCAAAGTGATTCGAGTCCTTGAGCTCTTCCTGGGCAGATGAGGGAATTAAGTTAGATGTCATATTATATCTTTGTGTACATTGATGTCTACAATGTAAGAGGGTAAAGAGTGTAAAACTGATATCAAATATATGAAATCTTAATAACTAAAGTGCGTGAAGATCACAATCATCTGATGTCTGTTTCAAGTTGAGATGAAAACGGTTGAAAAAACCGATATGACCAGATTCATATAATATTTACATGAAAGGTCAGGAGATGTTTAAACTACTTTGTAGTACGTAATGCATAACATGTAATTCATATTATGTAATACACAATACATAATATACATAATACGACTAGAACACTTGAGGTGTAAGCCTGTATAGATATATTAGCATGTTGTGCATATCTATTGCCTCAAAATTTGAATATCCTTGAGATAATACTCAACTGTGGTGATATTAACTTATTCAGGGTAAATATGAGTGTGATATGTAAATTCTCCAGTTTGACGTTAATAACTAATAACACATGTATATTGTTGTATTACATCATACATGTAATATCGTTAACTTACATTTATCCAATACAATGCCAACAAATTCTCTTTTTATGAGTTAACATTCTATTCCTTCCACCATGTGGTCTCCGAGCTGAAGATGCCACAATCAAGGCAAGAAGAACTGCCAGAAGTACAAAGATAAGCTGAAGGCACCTCATTCTTGCAGAGCTACACGGTAAAAGAGGTGTATTGAATTAAAACACAATAATACAATAATACATGCGACTCCACTAATGGTGTTCAGTAGTATAACCACTTCAACTAAAATCTCTTGGTATAGTATAATACTATAATAACAGTTAATGGGTTCAGAAAAAATTTGCCATATCTGGCCTATAATTTCATATTACGTAACTGTAACATTCAAAAACATATTTCTTAAATAGGGTTTTACTCATAGTACAACATTTGTAATGACACAGCAACAACTTCCTCTGACGATAACAACCATGGAAAGTGATTGCTGGAATATTAGAAATATAAAACTATATTTAAGAAAATGTGCCTTAGATCAGATTAAAATTTTCAAATAATAATAATTATAATAAATTATTTTACCTTTTCTAAGAAAATGTTATCTGATAATATATTGTACCCAACTGTGTGGCAGTTGTCGTCACTTCCTGTAAAATTCCTCTGCTCTAAAGGTCTACCAGAGTAATACTGTCCACTTAGTCATATCCCAGTCCTTTATATACCATGAGTCGGGCAATTAAGGGGATTACCACTGACTCAATGCATGATAAATTGAAATATAAGAGTAGGTGAAAGGCATGAGGACAGTTATTACCACATAGCCTAGGTTTCAAGCCCTCCCTGCCCCCCCCCCCAAAGTAATTTATGAATGTATTGCAGATTCACATAATAACTCTAACAGCCAATCAACAACCTTTCCCAGCACAAAACTCTTAAGTTGGAACAGAGCCAATAGGACAATAACTCCTGATGTCTTTCATAAAGTAAATTCCTACAAGTGTTTCTATCCCTCTACAAAGTCTGAGCTACAAATAGATTATTTCTTGGTGTATTTTGGTGACAACACTATGATTTTTACTTTGTTTTGAAATATGTCAGCCTTGGCTTCTCATCAATGTTAACCATAGTTTCTCATCATTTAAATGAGTGTAATATACCCTCCTTACACTATATATCATTTTGTTACGTAGTACTGGTTTGTGTAACTTTTTTTACCAGTAATATTAAAGGAATTCTGGCAATGCACTATTACAGACTAGGGTTAGCGTAAGGGTGCGCTACTGTGTAGGTGTATATCATATCAGTATATCATGTATACAAACTGTTGTGTAGCTATATATGAACTATATTGTGTAGGTGTATATGAACTATTGTGTAGGTGTATATGAACTGTTGTGTCGGTGTATATGAACTGTTGTGTAGGTGTATGTGAACTGTTGTGTAGGTGTATGTGAACTGTTGTGTAGATGTATGTGAACTGTTTATTTTATTGCTAGCATTCATCTAATGCAGCTATGGGCAACGTGCGGCCTTTAGGCCACTGTGGCCTTTTTGCTGATTTGATGGGGCCTTTATGTTGTTGGGAAAATAGAAAGATTGTATGTATCTTTAAATCATTTCAACGTTATTTGTATTTGAGGACAATTAAAGGTGAACAAAACAGTCATTGCAATAACTGAACGAAGTTGAGTTTTTTCAATTTTTTTATAAATATTCAATTTATGAAATATTAATTTGTAATGACAAATATTAAGAATCATGATATGACCATTAAGATGCTGACAAACGGTGATATAGAGAGGTAAAAATTTTTCGTCAATAAAAGTTAAAGGTGATGGTGGCCTTTTATGAAATTATCATCTAAAAGTGGCCTTAGACTCAAAAAGGTTGCCCACCCATGATCTAATGTAATGCATCTGGCTACAGAAAGTCGTGGGGTTAGAATTAGCATTTGAAAGAAAGTTGAGATACCTTCTAAGTATAGCTATTTGATGAAGAAGTAGATCAAGACACATCACTGGTATAAAACAAAATTATAAATCAATTAATTAATTAATTTATGTAGCAAAAATTATGGTCAAAAGTGAATACACTCTGTGTCTAGTATCTGCAGGCCAATTAATTAAATAGCCCTAGTTCCAAACATATTAAGAGAAAGAGAGGGTTATCAGGGCATGAATCAGGGCATAATAGAGTTATGTTATATAACTTGTAATACTGGCAAAATTAAAATATAACTATTATACTAATAATGGAGTTGCTGTTTAACTCTTAGATGGCATTATTCACCGTAAGCCCTTGATCTCTTCTTGCATAATTGACGGTAGAAGCAGCATGTAGTGAAGATGCTACTGTGGATATCTTTGTGAATGAAGATCTACAAAATAAGAGCGTAAAGCTGATGCCAGTATATAAATTGACAGTGGTTTGGTCGTGCATGGCGTAGTAGACATGAAGATGAAGATATTATACAAGTGATTGAAATGCAATTTGCTGGCAGGAGAAGGAGAGGAAGGCCCAAACGCAGATGGATACACACAATAAGTGCTGAATTGAAGCGTTGGAACCGTCACATAGATGACACAGAAAAGTGAGTGAGGTGACAGTTTCTCATTGAGCCTGGTAACTGAACAGGACTACTACCATATCAGTGAGAAATGTGAGAAAAAAGTAAGTGCATGTACTACATATTTAATTTTTTATAACTAAAGACATGTTTCATTAATTCATCATACTCCACTATTTTCTAAAAGTACTACCAAAATATGCGACCTTAATTACTTTAGACAAGTAAGTACAATTTATATACCAGTTTAATTTCGACAACTATATAACCTCTACCTCTATTGTATTGTACTATACAACCATACATCTTTAATCTACCTTTTAACGGGGAACCCCGTGGAATCTCTGAGGATTGTGGGATCTAAATTTCTGTTGCCCACTGTTTCGGCGAGGGGCTGCGAACCAAGACCAATTCCTTGGTTTCCTAGCTGAAGATGTCACAATCAAGGCAAGAAGAACTGCTAAATATACAAAGATAAGCTGGAGACACCTCATTCTTGCAGAGCTACAAAAAAGGTACACCAACATAATATGGCACAAAGAATATGAAACTGTTATGTTGGGATCTAACAATTTCCAACTTTATCATCAGATGTGCAATTCAGTATACAGAGAGGACTGTCAGTAGCTCAAGTACATTGGATATATTCACTGGTATTACCTAACGTAGATCTGTACTGTTTGGTGCTTCATGTAGCAGTACATTATCATAAAACTATCATATGAATAATGCAAACTAGGTGTGAATAGTAGTATTATATACATGTACTAATATAAACTATTTCATTTACCTTTTGAGAAGATTTTGTTTGATTATATACATGTACATGTATCCAACTGTGTAGAAGCTGTTGTCACTTTGTGTCAAATCCCCCTGCTCCAGAAGACCTACCAGGACAGGACTGTCCACTTAGACTTATCCCAGTCCCTTATATACCATGAGTTGGACAACTAAGAGGATTACCACTGACCACCCTTGACCACTATTATTATTGACCGCCATTGACCGATAGCAGGTGTGAACAGGTGAAATGAAACACACAGTGAGGGAGCCCAGCAGTCTCATGATTATTATCATCAAACAAACAAACAAATCGCTGAAGATTTGGGCAAATTGCTTCAAGGGAAAAAGTTCTACCACAACCAAGTAGGTTTCTTATCCCTACAAAGACCCACATGACCAGCTGATTGGTGTAACTAGTATATTCTACAGGTATTTCTGCTTTTTTATCTATGCTACTACATAGCAGTGTTTAAGAATGCTTGAATGATACCATTTGATAAAGCACAAGGACTCAAGCTATGTGTAGCTCATGTAGTCACACTAGTGAATGTACATTTGTATCTCTATGCTTACAGGGTCCCAGTCTATGTGAACATGCCTTTAGAATTGGCCAGTATGCAGTACAACCACTCATGAGAGTAAGCTGTGTGGGGAAAATTTTATAAGGTCTATATTATTATGTTCAGAAACATCTTTACCCCACATGACTGTGATTGTCCTCTCTCTTTTATTCTGGGCTGCAAGAGAGGACAATTAATTCCCCGCCTTAAAATAATTTTTCTACTTGTGATTCAATTATAGGTAAATGCATGGTAAGTAGCCCATGTAAATAGGTTAAACTGTATATCTTTTTACATGCAACAAGAATCATACGTGTTCATTATGACAATCATAATGATATTATACCATAATTAGTATATATTATTTAAAGTTACATCTAAACTGATGGCAATATACATACTGTATAATTACATGTAAGTACATGTAGTAACATGTATATAGTTATTTGTATTTATATCAGTATCGATCCTACTTTACCACATAATACAGTCAGTATTGGTTTACTAAAGATATGATAAGATGAAATCAATGTAATGAAGTGCATATACATGCAATGTACATGTGAATATTACATGTATATTCATTGAAATCTTACTGTGCAGCGACAAAACCATACTATTGTTTATGATGTTATTACATCATACAGCAACATTATGTTATGTGCTAATACAAAGGAATTATGGGGACAAGCAATGATGGACTGTAGGGAAGCAGCTGCATGCAACAACAGAAAGTTGTTTGAAGTTGTCTTACCTCAGACAATCCAAAATGTTTCACACACTCTATTCTCTCTTCCCTTTTTTCTCTCATGACTTGTTTTTAGTCCCACATTGTTTCCTTTACATTCTGATAACATTGCAAACTTTGCACGCTGTAAGTTTATATACATCATACAGATGTCAATACAAGATGTCATGTAGTGGATTCCTGAACAGTTATCCAATCTCCATGTTTATGTTCTACTCATATACTCCCAGGGCACTTGCTACATGGTGATATAATACAAGTTGTCCTTTCTCTATTTGAGAGAGGACAACTTCCAATTATGATATGTAGGCCTTTGAGTGCTCAGCGATTTTCTAATAGTTTTATAACGAAACACATTGACAGATTATTTTGGTAAAAGTCACCAGTTTCATCTTCAATCCGATCGTAAATAGGTCGAAAATTACCTAAATTTATGCAACTTTCGTTAGGAATGCAGATTTCATGTAATTTGCAACCATCTGGAAGATTAGCAAGGGACCATATTTTAAGGGTGTCTCATTGAAGCAGTTGTGAGAAAATGTGCCAATCAAAAACCTGCAGGCTTTTAGTTATTTACTTGCCGAGTAAGTTGTAGTTATCTTTCCTCACGACCTAGATTGACCAAGGGTAGGCAACTCTGAAGTGTACACAACATTATTTTGTACAACGTCATGATCTATTTAGTCCATGTACAATACTATAATTTGCATTTCTACAGTGTTCGAAGTGTGGTTATACGGGATTATACGATGTGCACCCACCTCAACTTTAGTGGTTATACGGCCAGCAAGCGTGTACCTTCATTTTAATGGCTAGTTTTCCCCATACATTCCCTGTGGACCTGATAGTGGTAGAGAGCTTGACACCCATTCATAGGGTCTCGAGTTCGAGTCTCACCAGAGCATATTTTTTGATTTTAGTAATTCACTAATTTCCTAGCTACTATAAGAATAAGTGGTTATCATTAAATACTAATCTGTAAGATTGCATATACTGTGTACCCACCTCATTTTTCCACTTCGGACACTGCATTTCTGCCTTTGAAAGCGAAGTAAAAACAACATTCTACATTATGATTGCAGTTCTAATATGTCAGGTCAGACATGAATGTGTATGTGTAATACTGGACCTGGTACTGGTACGACACTTTACTAATAGTAGTAGAGGTAGTTCAGATCATGTGCGCCCTTTGTGTAGAGTTGTCCTGCCTCGGAGGAGGAAGTGCGACAACTCCTCACAAAGGATTCAAATTATCTGAACTCATACAGAGATTCCAATAGGATTAGTATTTTTCTGCTCTGCTTGATAGCTGAGGCTCAGCCGTACAATATACAGGCCAGAGCGCAAGGTAAATGGGGGGGGAGGAGGGGGAGGGGAGTCAGTACCGGCTGACCAAACAAGAATAGGCTAGGGCTAGATAGAGTGAGCAGGTCCAACCCAACACATTGTAAACACATGACAAGGTAATGGAGTGAAACAGCGGAACTCTGAGATCCTAAGGTACCGTCAAGTTCTCGGAGTCAGTGCAAGCAGCAATGCAAAATTGAGCTACTTGTATACTAAATCTGGTTCCAATTCGAGGTCAAGAGGTTAACCAGTACATTAAGGTCAGTCTTGGATCAGAGGAGGTCCAAGTTATGGTTGGTATAAAAGAACTAGGATCATAAGTGTAATAAATGTCCCATAGGACAGAATAATGCACAACGTACAGCAAGTAGATCGGGGAATGACTAACACCGTACGTACAGGAAGTGTGATGCCAATACATTTGTGAAGTTTTGGTGTATATACAACTTAGTACTGCAAGCATTCAAGCAAAGACCAGATATGCATTATACTGAATGGCATGAATCGTTGCCTCTTGGGAGGCTATTCCACTCAGAACATATAAGCTAGTATTATATATATTATTTATAACCTGGTATAAATGGAGTAAATTGTGGAGTAGATAGGCAAAATACATACAGATACACTTGCATATGTCAGTGGGTGTACTAAAGCTTAGCTGTACATAATAGTCATAATCAATCATGGATGTCTGAATGTAACTGCATTATCCTATGATTAATAGTCCAGTAAATGAGCCCAGACGAGAATAACAACATAACATATTATAATATTATGTTACACGCTCTACCAGATTGAATCCAATACTTGTATCACCTACAGCCTACACTATCAATGTAGTCACTGTAATATCATCAAACTATAATAATATATTTTTGCTCAGAATGCCAAAACTGGTAGAGAATTTCAGAAGAACAGTAGAATCAGAGCTGCCGGTTGATTCTAATTTTGTATAGCCTTTATTTCATAGAGCTGGGTTGTTTAGGGTAAAGTTGCGAGTTACAGAGGCTAGCTTGGTTTGAGAAGACCACATATCTTCACAGAACCCTAGGTCTTTGTCGTAGTTGAGGTGACAGTGTATTTATTGGAGAAGATCACTTCACTAATAGCTTGTAGCTTTGTACAACTTCTACAGTCATGTATTTATCATAATATACCCTTATCTCTCTTCAAATGGTATGACAGTGTTATTTTTTCAGATCTAGAAGGTATATCCATTAAAATATTAGGCCTAGAAAGCTATTTTCTCAATCATATGATGCCAGTTTTGCCTCCCCCAACCTTATTACTCTAAGTGCAAACAAAGACCTGAGGCTAGGGGTAGTTTCCACGAAAAAAGGAAAATTTCTAACTAGGGCACTTCTTGGTCACTGAAATGCTGTAACTTGAAAATGCATTCACTGTTCTTAGCCTTTGGTTCATCTACAATGCAGTTGATCTGATATAGTAACATGGGAGTTCCATCTCTCTACTAGAGCTAGGGCTATTTGGCAGCTGATACATACAGGCTTCAGATATGAATGTGAAATAACCAACTGACCGGTTCCGTATCAGTATATCTAGGTCAGCCAGCTAGACTACAGTTAGACTACGAAACGTAGAATATGTACATAAAAGTGGTGGCTGGCTGGGAGTGTATCCTATCTACTGCATATTTATCTATCTCTATAGAGCTAGCATGATACAATTTCATACCATAATTGCACGGCTTGTTGCTGCACACTTTCACTATTAGCCATTATGTACACAACCTACCTGTGAGATGGAATTAGTCTCTGTGGGTATATCTGGAAATTATCCTCTCTCAATGTGTTCAACTCGCATACATGTACAGTATGTACTGGCAGTCATTAAATCACAATCCCTGCTTTCCCTGCACTGCCAACCACAATCTATATAATAACGAAAAGTAAAGAAACTGCTGCTGACATTGTGGAAATTTTGGAGTTCCTATTGCAAAAGCACAAATTTTGGTGATAGTGTAGGAAAAGTGTGAGAAACAGCCTTGTGGTTGGCAGCTCCCTGAATTGTTGTGAAAACGTGAGCATACTACAAGAGCACATTGGAAGCACCCCTCCCTGGAAGTAGAGTCTCTCAAACTCTCTGCCAGGGTACACAAAGACTAAATACCTCAGTTCATGCTGAGTTTTTATTTATTTTCAACTTCAGCTTTGATAGATATTATTGTAGACAGATAGTTGCACCACAAATAATAACAATTATTGCGAAATTGAACACAGGCGGAAATTTCATCGGTATTAATTTTGTTTGATTTGCTTACAATTGCAACATGTGCTTGGCAAGTGCTAGTAATCACATACATACATGTATATTATCATTCTGTAGCCACTTCCCCCCCATTCATCCAAGGAACTATTCAACTGCAACATACCAGTGACTCACTCTGTATTATTTGAACTACTCAATAACAAGGTAGATCCTGTTTGCACATCCGGGTGTGCCACTAGTATTATATGCAGTGGAATATTAATTAGATCCCAATATAGAATATTCAGCTAAGTAAATAGAAGGCTATGCCTGCATATTCAATTATAGCTGACACTTGGGGCATTGTATTCCTACTAGATTCTATACAAAATATTTTTGTCAATGGGACTGGAGGGAAAATAATTGCACGGAGCATCAAATTCAAAGATTCTTCTTCAGAGAAACTACTAGCCCACTTACATGTATGCGAAATGTAATGCAATATGTAATGTATTGTAATTATCCATCCACATTTTTAGTATATATACATAATAATATGTACATATACATGCACATGCACATTATAATATTATGCATGGATATTATGCACACGTACAAGTATATAATATTATGTTAGTATGCTACTGTCTTCATATTAGCTATTGTCACAACTCTAATCACTTGACACAATAATATTGTCAATCCACTCCTGTTTCTGTGGCTACGAAATTATTGGTTGAAAAATTTTGATTGAAATTCATGGAGTCTATCATCAACCTTTGCCTACAATGAGCTTCATAGCTGGTGACTGCCACTCAATCATATATCATATTTTTTAGTGTTATTCCTAACATAAACCCAATAAGGAAATAAATATATAAGTCTACCAGCAGAAAAACAGGATACGCATTCTTAGCATAATGTTCTTATAGATGAATCAGCAGTAATGTTGTAACATTGTATTTATCATTGAACATGTTAAACAGGATGTCAGCTCTGAATAGTGGGTGGGCGGGATGGGTGACTATTTATGTGTGACTGTTGGAAAATTCATGTTTGGTAATTACTAACATTTTCTATTTCAAAATCATATTATAATATTATGAAATAGAATTTTGTTGAATAACTATGAAAATGTTATTGTATCTCATCGCTATGGTATATCTATAACAAGATGGCCCAAGATAATGGTGGGGAAGTACATAAGCGTGCCTCTAGAATAGGTAGGGTGGTATCTATAAGACAGGCCTGACTACATGCCTACATGGAGAAGTACACCCAATAAATGAATAATAAATGAGTAGGTTTACAAAGACATCAAAAACATTGGATCAATTTTGTAACTAAAAAGTAGCACAGACATACCTTAGCCTTTAGGTAACATATATGTACATGTATATCCTATGACCTATGTAATAACAAGGTAGTCTAATTGAAATAGAAAGAACCTTACAAGTCCGTTTGCTTGTCATAATATGAAGTGGATTCACACAGGAGGAGTAGATTACCAATTGACAAGTTCTATGCACCAGCTGTGCAGGTATCAACAGGTGTCAGCGGGTGTCAGCATTCTATGGTACAGCCGGCTTGGTGGTCATTAACTAAAATATAAGTAATGGTTTTTTGTCATCCATTGTATTTGCAACAGTAGAGCTGTTGTTAGTGAGAATTCCTACAGCTTATGGACTAGTTCATACAGAAGTGGAGGAATGTGTGACTGTTCGAAAAAGACTGTTCGAAACAGGGCGTATCAAAAGTAGACAGTTCAACACCGGACAGTTCGAAATGCCTAACTCCAAACCCCAACCACCAGATTTCAACTAATTTTTATTTTCAAAAAATTTTTTTTATTTAATTAATTAAATTAATTGACTAAAATTAATTATCTGTGGATTGTGTTCTTCTAAATGTAATCTACACAGTTTCGAACTGTCCGGTTTAGAACTGTCCGGTTGTGAAACGTCCCATTTCGAACTGTCTTTTTCGAAATGTCCCTTTACCGAAGTGGAGACAACTCCTACTGATATCAAGTAAGTTAGACTGTCATTTACTAGAAATACAGAATAACATGGTAGGAGTGAGCTAGTAGGTAGTAGGCTACCTACTGAATTAGGTAGAATAGTTAATTACTGGAATCAAATTAAAGTCATAAATACAGTACTACACATGATTTCATATCACTGTAGTGTATGTAGCTGATAACATGAGTAGCATTTCTTTGCAATGTAGTGCAGGAACAGGATGAATAAAAAAGCTATATCATAGTCACTAGATGAGGTGACTATATCCTAAAATTAGGTTGGTCAAAGAGGGTGAGATGGAATTTACTGGTATAACAGGGGAAAAAATTTGAATTATGTTATGAAATACTGCTAGTATTCAGTAGCTACCCGCATTAATAGGCCTATACTATGCATATCAAGGCATACCACACTTTACAGTACTCTTAAATTCTGATAGAATGGGTATTGCTTTAAATCTTATAATGGTGGAGGGAATTATAGCTGTAGTGTAATATTACTGTTTATTGGCTGGAATAACTATATGTATATTATTCCTCCCTTGATTGGCTAGGAAATGCTGTGCAGTGAGTGACCTACATGTACATGCAAGATATTGATTTAGTAGACGAAATACAGACCTGCATAGACATCTATTCTATAGAGTGAAGAAAGTGGAACAAAGTGAAGAGCAAACAACATTAATTATAACACTTGCAAGTGTTTAGTCTACATGTGCAGTGTATGATTGTACAGTGGACAGTATCTATCTACATTTTTACACCTGTTTAACAGCCATCATACAGTCCATTATATGATTGCTCAACAAATTTCTCTATACACTTCTGAGGAACAGTAGACACATCGCGAACAATGCAGTTGTATGTCGTACGTAGTATTCTAGCATACATGCAAATATAATGCAGTAGCTTGCCTGGAGCATATGAATAATGAGGCATTGATTTACTAAACTGTAGAGCTGTAACCTACTAGCCTACTATGCTATACAGTATGACCTATGGGTGAACACTCAAGCAACACTGGCAGTGGAGCAGTCAGCTATCCTCAGAAAACTGGGTCAGCTGCCCAGTGCCTAACACTCACGTAGCTACATACAGCTACATACAGCTACACATAGCTACATACAGCTACATACAGCTACATACAGCTACACATAGCTACATACAGCTACATACAGCTACACATAGCTACATACAGCTACATACAGCTACACATAGCTTCATACAGCTACATACAGCTACACATAGCTACATACAGCTACATACAGCTACACATAGCTACATACAGCTACACATAGCTACATACAGCTACATACAGCTACACATAGCTACATACAGCTACATGCAGCTACATACAGCTACACATAGCTACATACAGCTACATACAGCTACACATAGCTACATACAGCTACATACAGCTACACATAGTTACATACAGCTACATACAGCTACACATAGCTACATACAGCTACATACAGCTACACATAGCTACATACAGCTACATACAGCTACGCATAGCTACATACAGCTACATACAGCTACACATAGCTACATACAGCTACACATAGCTACATACAGCTACATACAGCTACACATAGCTACATACAGCTACATACAGCTACACATAGCTACACATAGTTACATACAGCTACACATAGCTACATACAGCTACACATAGCTACATACAGCTACACATAGCTACATACAGCTACATACAGCTACATACAGCTACACATAGCTACACATAGTTACATACAGCTACATACAGCTACATACAGCTACATACAGCTACACATAGCTACACATAGTTACATACAGCTACACATAGTTACATACAGCTACATACAGCTACACATAGTTACATACAGCTACATACAGCTACATATAGCTGCATACAGCTACATACAGGAAAGGTACTGTAAGAATAATGTTTCAAAGATTTTTAATTTTATACCTGTTCCACCTTCCTTATATTCAGGGCTGCTAGTAGATTGTGGCAGCCAAATATACATGTAATGCAGCACAAAAGAGGAAAGTCAGCGATTTTGTGGTAGTTTTACCCTGCCCACATGACCACGAAATTGACTGAGTATAGAAAGCGGTAAAGGGACATTTCGAAAAGGACAGTTTGAAACAAGACATTTCACAACCAGACAGTTCTAAACCAGACAGTTCGAAACTGCGTAGATTACATTTGGAAGAACAAAGCTCACAGATAATTAATTTTAGTTAATTCAGAATGATTGTTAAAATATTGTTAAAAATGGAAATTAGTTGAAATCTGGTGGTTGGGATTTGGGGTTAGGCGTTTCGAAACGTCCTGTTTCAAACAGTCGCAAATTCGCACTCAACATAGAACCTGGAACCATTATTAAGAAGATTTGTATTACTAAAATGACCATTTTCAAGTCAGCCTATTGCTTGATTATTCCAAATTTGACCTACTTGCACTTGCAACAACTTTACCAGGCCTTGCACTTTACAGTCACCCACAAGTGAAATTTGAAGTCAATGGGCATCTAGTTTTGTACATCGGACCCTGTTACCAAAATGGTCTCTATGCTGGTGTCTAGACTTGCCCTTAGGTCAGTAACATACTTCAGTGATACGCTGTGATACACGTGTTTACAAAACCCACCCTTATAATAGAGTCAAACTAGGACCTGGGGATACACTGGGAATAATGTAGAAGATCCAAGAGTCCTGCTGTCAACCCTCCCCAAAGCCAGAGTAAAGGAATGTCTTGTAAATTTACAATTTTGCAAATCCTCTTGAGGTGCCTGATTGATTCCACTTTTATCTGGTTTTGTTGATACATGAGAAGTTGATTGCAGAAGATTGCAGTCATTGGATATTTACGTAGGACTAGCAGTCTGGTGGAGGATTGAAGGGATTCAGATATCCTTTAGTTCTTTGCCAAAACCCATGCAAGTTCTTTTATCTCTTCATTCTTGATTGCCCCCCTCCCCTCCAACACTACTATAAGAACTATGGGCTATGTAGAGACCTATCTGTAACATTTGTAACTAGTGACCAAAGAAACTAACCAAGTGCACTTATCAAATCCCAAATACGCAGACAGGTGTCTAAAAAGTTGAGGCAGGTTATCGCCAAGCCCTACTTGGTTTACAAGGGTAGAAAAAAGACATTAGTATGTAAACAGAACAGTAAGCTGTCAGTTTTATATCAGAAAATTATAATAGATTGGGTTGACCCAGAGCCATTGAGTTGACCATTAGGCCTACAACACTGCCAAAAAGTGGGTTTGTTGGATTATACTTGTACATAGGTTCTCATCAGGTACTTGATAGGTTCTCATCAGGTACTTGATAGAAACAGATACTGCTACTGCTATGCAAGTCTATTGTGACTGTACACCAGTCAACACTAGTGAGGAGATTTGAGAAATATGAAGAAGATCAATAATAAAATTAGAGATAAGTCTAATGGGAGCAACACTCCCACAGATTCTACTAACTAGAGGAATAATAATAGTATTAATAATACATGTTTTATTAGAATGACTGAGGAGTCACTTGGAGTCACTAGTAGCTCTAGGTGAGTCAAAGGAACTGGTAATGTAATGAGATATCCAGATGAAAGAATACAATCAAATACAAAAGCTAAAATGATCCCAGTAGTTATTGCCTGCTTTGTTTATTTTTGAGTAACACCTAACTAATTGGGCTCAGTGAGCAGTAGACATGCTCTGAGGGAACTGCACACAAAGCACCCCTCTGGTGCTTTCTAGGTTATTAGTTAGGGGGTTTGGCCATTTTTGTGCAGTTCGGTCAGAGCATGTCTACTGCTCACTGGTGAAGCTTCATTTTATCAGGTTGCTTAGCTGGTGTAGTTGGTAGCATGTTCTGTTCACTGTGCTAGGCGATTAGGTGCCGTAGAGGTCCCGGGCTCAAACCCCAGACACGGAGCACTGGAGCAGTAATTAATATGATTAATGAATTTGGATCATACATGTACATTATATTTATTAATTCTGTATGTATACACAGAAGTACTTTGGAAAATTCAGTCTAAGTATGTGCTACGTTCCAGTGTGACAAACAAAGCATGAATTTCTCAACTATGATGGCCTCGTAATCTGGGTTCAGATGTGGGCAGCTAACTCGTGGAGGTGAGATGGAGGTGCTGCTGACTAAGTTATGTTTTTGATGGGATTCATACTAGAAAATACTGACTCATGTGGGTATGTGGAGGCATATATCGTCAGCCAGGATCTGGCCATCCTTGTTAGTGACAAATTTTCAAGTGCAAGTGATGTACAGTCTGGCAGCACTTTCGCTGGTGGAAATTTGGTCATGATTAGCCAATGCTATGGTGTGGTTAAGGGAAGGTCCTTCCGCTCCAGGGAATTCCAGGAGCTCTGGTTAACATTACAAGGAAAGTCGCAATTAGGTGAAAGTATAAAATGTTACATGCACAAGTCAGTTTTATAATAATACAGAAGAGCTACTGTAATGCAAGTCGTCTCTACAGAGAAATACCCTACCTAAAACTTTCTACACCAGCCTGATTTTTTTGCAAGTCAAAATAGGCACAAAAATACCATATTATAGGCCATGAAAGGTAGGCCACATTGAAATTACTGGTGGGCCAAATTTGGCCGCGGGCCGCTATTTAGGCATCAATGATGTAGGGGGTCAAGCCTGCACTAGTAGTTAGCACAGCGATAGCATTGGCAGCTAGTATGTCTACCTAACTTACTTGCAGCAGCATGTTAGTTCTATTAATACAAGTATGTCAATAGTGCTAGCTAAGTAAACTTAAAACTTGCCAATTTTACTTCCCACTATTAATCCCAGGTAAGAAAGCAAGGTTCTGAAGAGATCTGCATTTTTTCTAAATTGGGGTGGAGAAGGCACTTCACCAATGGCAAAGCATTATATGAGGCACAGGAGCTATTGTGGCTGGGTGCTCTTCCTAACACCACCAATGACCCTTATGGGAATTGAAGCTGGGACTCCTATGTGGAAGTCCAGAGCCCTTACCACTAGGCCACGGCTGCTCCTTAGTGCTAGCTAAGTAAGCTGTAGGTTATAAGTCCTCTATAGTATAAATAGGGTTTCCTTGGATTGTTTTCTTGGACTTATATACAGCAAATGTTGCATGTATCCTAATGCACAATTACAACATTGAGTGGACATCCACACATTGTGGGTTGACTGCAAGTCTCAAGAGGAAGTGACAGAACCGACTGTTGGGTACACGAGAGAAAAAGCCGAGCCTTATGTACTTGGCAGTAGCACAAATGAATATTGTTCTGCATGCCTAGTATTGAACTGAATTATTTCTTCTTCATTCATAGCAAACTGTAGCCATCTGGATTTGTTTGTTTGTTACTCTTCACACAGAGTTTTAGTGCTCAGAAAAGGACTCAAGTTGTGGAAAGGCTAAATGGTCCAGTCATGTTATAGAGATGAATGTCGAATACAAAGCCAGTGTGGCTTCACAATCTGAGATAGCCTTTGGTTATTATATGGTTAAGCATATATCATAGAATCACAGATTACTAAAATGTACCCCAGGTTGGGAACTCCTGCTATACCAGTATATGTCATAGAATCACACAGGTTATCTGGCCCAACCTTGGAAGTTTTGGAACAGCTGGTCTAGCTAATAAAATGCATTTGATATGAATGAATAAATTTAAAATAAAGAGTTTATTTATTGAAAAGGAAACTGCGAATAACATAAAAGAAGTATAAATTTCGGTAACTACAAAATAAAAACAGATGTACAGGAAGGCTACTAACAGCACAGGTATATATATACTAAGTTACAATGTTATTAATGAGGGAGTTGGTGATTGTGTACTGGATCAAGATGTTCATCTGCAGTCTTTCCTCTCAGATAATCTCTTCAGTGATTAACTACAGCAGGTACTTGGCTACCACAGCTGTAATTAGAAGTATACACTATCATACAATCTGCAACAGTTGACATGAATAGGTATGGAAATGTCAAACAACCTGACCTGTTGTTTGCATTATCCACTAACACACAAACACTAACACACATTTCTAGAGCAGGCAATTGTAGTCAGTGTCCCAGTTTCTAACTTCCTCATCGTATTGTAGCTGTAGATGGCGTTTTCCACACTAACACAGATGGACCATGAAGAATGTTAGATATTTGGGATAAGCATGCATGTTTGCCAAGGATCAACTCACCAGCTAAAAGTGAAAAGGTCACCGAGAGACTCGATGCAGCGTTACAGCCCTCTGTATCACAAGAGCATGACCACACTTCTCCACTGACTCCAAGAACTTTTCCCTTTACGCGATCTTTCTGTTCACAACTGGCATTATCATATAGGGCTCCACATGATCTCACAACTGTAAAGGTATAACATTGCTATTGAATCCACTTTTCCCAGCACAAATAGGCCCAACGGAGAAACTCTAGTTCAATTGCACAATCATGACGGCACAAGATCAAAGAAGAACAAGCACTGTACCTGCATAGCCAGTTACTCCCAATATTTTGGCCTTAGTCTTGTACTTAGAACATCCAGATTGTAGTATGGAGTCGCACGTTTTTAGGTGCTCAGCTGGTTTGCTATATGCATCATTACAGTCAGAATCCGAGGCACTGTTACAATCATAACACTTCAATCCGTAGCTTAGACCGATTGTGCCTGCAATACACCATATCTTATGTACAAGTGACATTTCCAGCAGGTAATGGAATACATCTGTAACTGGGCACAAGATTTGCACAGTAGGCCAACAAACAAAAATATATTTTCCTGTTGCAATTAGTACTATTAATTAGCAAGTATATAGTATGTTCTTACCTAGGATTAGGAGAGCGATTAAGGATCTCATAATGTAGATTCTTGGTTGTACTGCAAACACTTCCCTTGATTGATATAAAACCAGATGCCGAATGACATAGTACTGCGAAGAGTCTCATTTTATAGCACATGTAATCTGCTGGGTCAACAGCTTTTAATTGGCTAACTCTCAGTCTAGCTTTTGTATTTGATTGGTTAAATGTTTCATAGTCTCTTAAAAGCATGCCCATACATGGATAATCTTGCCTTATCAGGACTTTACATTGAGAAAGCACATTATTTAGCCAGATATGATAGACTTGTTATAATATCGTACATTGTGGATGGGCGGCATGTCCCCCAGCTGCCTTTTTGGAACAGTGGCTAACAGCAATATAATCAAGTGCAATGATAATATATTATCATTGATCAAGTGTATGTAGCCTGGAGAGCAGCTTGTTATCCTGATATGTACCAGATCTGAAAAACTCTCCTATAAACTTACAAATACAAACTGCCCTATCTTTGCATTCATATAGTGGGTGGCTGTCCAGCTCACAGCTAATAAATTATTGACTCTGGCAAAACCTTACAGTCAGTGTTCAAAGTGGGTGCTTCCCCTCAGCACCGTTACACCTGAGCAGAGATTGCCTCGACTCTAGGAGTCTCGGACTATCTGGCTTCCCTTTTGTGCAATATTATACATGCGTTTCATGCATACGCTTTTACTATAATCTATTGTTATTGATAAGCAATAAACTCAATAACAATAATAATAATAATAATAATAATAATAATAATAATAATAATAATAATAATAATAATAATAATAATGCTTGATAAAGTGATTATGAGGGATTGTAAACAGCGGAAAACAGGACTTGCAATGGGGTGGATAGACTACCAAAAAGCGTACGATTTAGTACCACATTCATGGATATCTGAGACACTTGAGATGGTAGGAGTGGCAGAGGGAACCAGAAAATTTCTTTGTAGAAGTATGAAGGAGTGGACCACAAATTTGGAATGTGGCGGGCAACAGCTGGCTAAGGTGGATATCAAAAGAGGAATATTTCAAGGAGACTCATTGTCACCCTTGCTGTTTATCATTTGTCTGATTCCATTGAGTGTGATGCTACGGGAGGTAAAGCAGGGTTATTGCCTAAACAGATCAGTATCTGGGAAGGTGAACCATCTGCTTTACATGGACGATCTGAAGTTATATGGGGGTAACAAAAGCCAATTGGAGTCTTTGGTTCAGACAGTGAGAATATTCACACGAGATGTAAGGATGAGGTTTGGAATTCAGAAGTGTGCCAGCATAGTTTTGAAGAGAGGAAAGAGAGAGGTGGATGAGGGTATACTGTTACCTGATGGAGAAATGATGAAAGACCTAGGAGGTGAAGGCTACAAATACCTAGGAGTACTAGAGGCTAGTGAAATAAAGACCAAGGAAATGAAAGACAAAATGAGAAGTGAGTACATAAGAAGAGTAAAACTGCTATTGGAATCTAAACTGAATGGAGGAAATGTTATCAGGGCAATCAACACATGGGCAGTTGCTGTGCTCAGATACTCTGGGGGGATACTAGATTGGACGCAGGATGACTTAAAAGGCATAGACAGGAAGACACGGAAACTTATGACTATCAATAGAGCGTTGCATCCAAGAGCTAATGTGGCTAGACTGTACCTACCGAGGAATGAGGGTGGAAGAGGACTAAGATCAGCAGAAGAAACAGTGAGGACAGAGGAACATGGACTGTCGGATTACATCAGGTGTGAAGAGAAAGGATATAATAGATTTTTGAAGAAATTGATGAAGGAGAAAACGAAAAGAGAATACCAGGACAGTCAAAGAGAAACCAGCGAGAAGGAATGGAAAGAGAAGGCACTACACGGACAGTATACAAAAATAGCAGACAAGACAGACAGAAAGAAGACATATAAGTGGATGAAAAATGGATATATGAAAAAAGAGACCGAAGGACTGATCACAGCAGCACAAGACCAGGCATTACCAACACGATGGAGAAAAGTGAATATAGAAAAGCAATCTGGAACACCTCTGTGCAGAATGTGTAATGAAAGAAATGAAACAGTTTTTCACATTCTAAGCGAGTGTTCTAAGATGGCTCAAACAGATTATAAAAAGAGACATGACAAGGTCGCACAATTAGTGCATTGGAATCTGTGCAGGAGATATGAACTTCCGCATGCTAAGAACTGGTATGAACATAATACAGAAAAAGTGACAGAGAATGAGAAAGCAAAGATTTTGTGGGACTTCAACATTCAGGCTGATCATGTGATACAAGCCCGCAGACCAGACATCGTCGTGAAAGACAAGGATATGGACCACACGTGGATTATTGACATCGCAGTGCCTGGGGATGCTAGAGTAGAAGAGAAGGAAAGAGAAAAAGTTGAGAAATATCAAGATTTGGCGAGAGAGTTACAGAGACTTTGGGAAACATCTGTAAATGTGATCCCTGTTGTCGTAGGAGCACTTGGAGCAGTGGTGAAGTTAGAAGAATATCTGGGGATGATTGATGTACAGCGGAAAGAAGTAGACAGGATTCAATTTTCTGCTCTACTAGGAACGGCAACTATACTGAGGAAAGTGTTGGATGTCTCAGGTTAGGGGTTCTAACCAGACACCAACTCACACCGGCTGCAGAGCTGAGGAAATCAACATGACAATATATATTACACGACTTGTGTACTACATAATATAAATTATACAATAATGCAATTACTGTATACACAGTAATGCAATGCACATAGAACTAATAAGGTTTGTATTACTAAAGTAACCATTTTAAAGTCAGCCTATTGCTTGATTATTCCAAATTTGATCTACTTGTACTTGGAACAACTGGATGAGACTTTGCAGTCTTCCACAAGTGAACTGCACTGTATACATGTACCATAGGTAGAAATTTCATGTCAAGTTTTATACATTGGACCAAACCTCGTGGGCACCAAAGTGGTGTCTAGACTTGCCCTTAGCTCAGTAACATACTCCAGTGATACGCATGTTTAGAACCTACCCTGGGGATAAACTGGGAATACGATAGCTGATCTGGTGCAATCCTGGAGTTTTGGAACAGCTGGTCTGGTAAATAAAATGAACTTGAGATCATACCTGTCAACCTGAAGTGAAAAAATATAGGGTGTCCCAACTTCCAAGTGCACAGGTAAAATTTGCAAGGCCCTCCCTAACTTCCAACAGCATAAAATACATTTGGAGAGTTGGAACTGTGGGGGGGGGGGAGTGTGTGCCAAGCTTCACTGTTATCACAGCTGCACTAATCATGATCTTTTGACATAATCAGTAATACACCGAAACAGTACACTGTATGCAGATTGAGTAATCAGTAATACATGTAAGTTAGCTACCATGCTTTGTACTTTTAGCAACAACTAAACTAAATCACAAAAAAAGCTGAAAAGAGACTGGTGGTGAAAACAATTTACTCAAATATATTAGACTTATGTGTACATGCACAATATAAGCTATGTAGTAGCTGATAACTCCAAAGCTGTATCAAAATACCAGATTGAGTTAAATGAGACTGAACAAGGGTATTGATTTGATGCTATTTATTGGATAATCTTGGATGTTGGATAATACAAAAATGAAAAATCCCAATCTGATGCCCTGAAAACAGGAGGATATAGGAATATAGGGAGCTGGTGGGAGTGAGAGTTTGAAATAGGGAGGGTCTCGCCTAAATCGGGATAGTTGACAGGTATGCTTGAGATATAAGTATGGGGTTACAAAAATATTATTTATTGAAAAGGAAACTGTGAATAACATAAAAGAAGTGTAAATTATGGTAACTACAAAATAAAAACAGATGTACAGGAAGGCTACTAAGAGCACAGGTATATATATACTAAGTTACAATGTTATTAATGAGGGAGTTGGTGATTGTGTACTGGATTAAGGTGTTCATCCACAGTCTCTCCTCCTAGATAATCTCTTCAGTGATTAACTACAGCACAAATGAGGTGGGTGGGTACACTGTGCATGCATTCTTAGGGCATTCCCTATTTATAGTTGAATATAAAATTACACATGCACCGATCCTATCTTACAGATGCAATTAGTATATTGTATAGCTAACACATTGAGTGAATTACTAAAATGAAAAAAATTGCCCTTACCATTATGCTATCAGATCACCAGTGACTTCATGTGAAAACTAACCATCAATATGATGGTACACATGGTAGCATTATTTTCATTAGAGTATGTTTATATCATGCCGGGCAGGGTAGCTATGGCTTCCGATATCCGCTTGATTTTTTATTTTTTTGACAAAAAGTTCAGGCTAGCCGCCTCAGCAGCATAGATAGTTACCGCCATGTACAATCTGTGAAAGCTAACATCATATAGAAATTTCATACCATACTGTATTTATTTAGCTGTTTCAGAGACACATTACTTTAATAATGCATACATGAAATAATAATCGAATTAAACCAAAAACATCCTTGATTAAACACAGTTCTACAAAGGGGTACATTGTTTGGTATACAACTGCTAAGGAGTACATAGGCCGAAAAAGGTTGGGAACCCCTGATCTACAGTCTCTCCTCCTAGATCATTTCTTCAGTGATTAACTACAGCAGGTACTTGACTACCACAGCTGTAATTAGAAGTATACACTATTCAACCTACTGCAATAGTTGACAGGAATAGGTACATTGCATGGTATGGAAATGCCAAACGACCTGACCTTTACGTGGTAGTTTTTACCATCTTACTACACGCAACCCTTGATTCACCAACAGATGAAGAGCAGGCAATTACAGTGTCGCAGTTTAAAACTAACCACTGATGGCAGCATTTTCTCATTGTATTGCTCCAGCAATCGTAACAACAGATGGTGTGGTGTACAACACAACAAGCAGGACCATGAAGAATGTCTAGCATGCATGTCTGTCAATGATCAAAAGTGAAAAGGTCACCGAGAGACTAGATGCAGCGTTGCAGCCATCTTCAGTACAAGAGCATGATCACACTTCTCCTTTAACTACAGCGACGTTTCCCTATACACGATCTTTCTGCTTACAACTGGTATTGTCATATAAGCCTCCACATGTTCTCACAACTGTAAAGGTATAAAATTATTATTGAAGCCACAAAATTAATAGGCCTAAGAGAAACTCTAGTTCAATTGCACAATCATGACGGCACAAGGTCAAGGTAGAACAACTACTGCACCTGCATAGCCAGTTACTCCCAACACTTTGGCTTTAGTCTTGAGCTTAGAACATCCAGATTTTAGTATGGAGTCGCAATTTTTTAAGTGATCAGCTGGTTTGCTATAGGCATCATTACAGTCAGGATTCGATGCACTGTTACATTCATAACACTTCAATCCATAGCTTAGACCAATTGTGCCTGTATAATCATGTGCGTGTATGTAGCCTATATGTAGCATTGTCAAAGATAGTGGAAGGGAAGATCAGACACTCAAGCCAAAAACTGTCCGTCCCCCGCCTCCAAACGCGGTCCGGACAAAGCAAAGAGTTGTGCTACCCTGTACACAAATCCGCTTTTGCTATTGATGTTCCGCCGGCCAATCAGATGATATTGCTAAAAGCGGCATCGAATAGACAGTCTACTTATACAAACGATATATTATTAGGAAGAGTGCAACAGTTAAGCCGTGGTTTCGCGAAACTAGTCTATCAGCCGTCTAAAAGTTCAACACATTTAAAGCGGGAAAGTGGATCGCAGAACGTCGGGACCGTCAAATTGGGCGTATTTGGTGAGACAAGGTTTTATCATTGAGTGTCCGTATTTGGTGGGACAGGGTTTCATCATTGAGTGTCCGATCTTTCCTTCCACTATCTTTGGCATTGTACCAGATTGGTTCAAAGCATGGAAGAATGCTTCAGCAGTACCGACTACTACGACAAGCAAACATTTAAAACAGAACAACATGTAGAACCGAGATTACCCAAAGGCTTTTCAATATTGAAAACCTAAAGTCCACGGCTAATTAGCAAGTATAGTATGTTCTTACCTAGGATCAGGAGATTCTTGATTGTACTGCAGACACTTCTCTTGATTGATGCAGATAAAACCAGCTGCTGAATGGCACAGTTCCACTACTGTTGTTCCATTATTATAGCACATGGCATTGGTGGGTCAAAAGCTTTTCATTGGCTAACTCTCAGCCTAGACTTTGTATTTGATTGGTTAAATGCTTCATAACCTCTAAAAAGCTGCCCATAATACATGGAGAATTTTGACTTGTTAGTATTTAACATTGAGAAAGCACAATCACTACTTTTCCATGCTTCGTATTTTGTTCAACTGTTTTGTGGCAAACGCATTTAAGTTTTCCCGCCTATGACATCATAGTACAATAACCTCGTGAGTTAAAAATAGCTATGCGTTGTCTAATGTGAAGTCACCCGCAACAAGGAGCGCACAGCCAAACTGACGTCATAACCATAATGTAGTTATCAACAAGCAGTTATTCAAGCGTGAACACTATTGCGCCAGCCACAGATAGCGTACTACTACTAGTGCTTGTACATTAGCTTCGAAGGATGGCGCTTCCATCCTACGAAGCAATAGAAATCCCTACGTATTTTCGGAAATACGAAGTCTCACGGTCGAAGGAGCTTGCTCCTACGAAGGTCAGGAAATACGTTTTTGTGCCAATTCCATCCTTCGTATTTTAAATACGAAGCAAAATAGAAAAGTAGTGAATATTTAGCCTGGAGACCAACCTGTTTATTCCTGTATCTGTACCAGATCTGTCAATCTCTCCTAGTCCCAGGACATGGGAGGGCTAATTCTACCATAGAATCTCCCACACAATGATAAGTATAAATAATAAGCTAATACAGACTGCCCCATCCTTACATTCACATAGTGGGTGGTTGTCTAGCTTACAGGTAATAAAACATGGACACTGGTCACACCTACACTTATAGATGTTGGAATAACCCAGCAGCATTTGCACAGTGGTGTACTAGTTCATATTTACTGCCCTATCCTTGCATTCATATAAAGGGTGGTGTGTCCAGCTCAACAGCTAATAAATTATTTATTCTGGCGAAACCTACAGTCTTGTAGATGTTGTGATAACCAGTGATGTAGTGATGTAGTTCATATTTACCCCTACATTACTGTGTTTGTCTTTGATGGTTCATTATTCAGCTGATGCTTGAAATTATTTAGTTAATAAATTTAATTGAAAAAGTTTTTAATTAAACAATAACATAATATAATAATTACTGATTACTGACATTTGGCAGGAATTGTTCAGAATATTATGGGCTTTGCAGATTGCAGACCAGCTCTACCCAGCTATAATAGCATCCAGGAATGTTCTTCACAAAATACTTGATGTGACCATAATGGGTCATATACACCAAGGTTGGGTGGTGGTGGTATAGAAATTCAGGCTGTTAGATTTACAGCTACTTGTAGAGTTATATGCTGTTATTCTGGTTTCATCCTGTTTGAGTACTCATGTCCTTGAGTAGAGGAGAGTTGCTTGTCTTTGTTCTGTTCACCAAAACTAGGTCAACTGCATCTCTGTGGTTTTTCTTCATTTACATTAATAAGCATTTGTCTAGTAAAGGAAGGTTTTAATGATTTGTTGTTAGCAGTCATGCTTGCTCAAACTTCCATACAGTTGTACCAAGTGTGTGCCTATAGGCTATTGCTTGTGGACAGGGTTGGGAACTTTGATCTACTTTTGCATTCGATTTCCGATTTTCGATTATGCTGACTAAACCAAAGAATACAAGCATTCGATTGTTACTTTACCAAATCAATGATTGTACTTCAATCGATTTTACAATCGATGATGATTTTAGAAAATGCACATGTATATGGGTATAATTTTTGCAAAAATAGAGAAATTTATTGTCTTTACTAATTTTGTCTATTACTTTAAAATGTTATAACAACTGTGCCTAATATTACCAGTTTTATTTGCATTTTCTCATAGTTTAGAGTTATCTCCTCTACCTTTATGTTTCTTTTTAGCATTCAAATATTTATATGCACTGCAAATCTTAGCCAGAAATTCCAGGCTATTATTTCTTATTTGGTGCTAGCCACTCACATTTTATCCTAGCTTGCAAATAGAAACTATTATTTTGTTATTAAATAAAACAGCTCATCATCATTTTTTTTGTTAAAAAGATAAAAACCAAGCTACAAGGCTTTTCATTTATTTCCTGTACTAAACACTAGCAGATTAATTAGCAGCTTAGTGACAATCGAATGCAGCTGTAACCCTATAGAACCAACGAATACATGCATTTCGATGGCTTTGTTGGAAACCAAAGATTAGGTGGAATCGATGGTGAATAGACCAAAGAAAATCACCATCGAATATCGAATGCTATTGGCGATTCCCAACCCTGCTTGTGGATAATATTATAGTTATGGCTCATTCATAAATGTGGCGCAACTGCTGTAGCTTTTTAAATTAGTTTGTAAACCTAAACACCTTTGGATCTTCAAGAAATAGTTAGAATTCAAGTCACAATCGGAAATACTACTAGATACAATCATGGGTTATCTAGGGAGAAGATTTTTCTACAAGGTACAATGTGGTAATGGAGAAATGTTGATAGCCTTGGATCAATTACAAACATGGAACAGCCTACAGGTCAACTAGCTATAATGACAGTCATATGACTGCTTATAACAGCATCCTTTGGTCGGCGAAGTAGCCTACAAAGCATTGACTAATCACTATAATAATAGCGGTGGCATCTGTTACCACAGACTCGGCAGCTGTCAGCTATTTTAGTAACTAGATACAATCATAGCCATAGAATCTATGATCATAGCTGCCTCATGCAGCATTAAGTACAGCAGTGTTTCCAATAGTTCATGACATTGTGGGCATTGACATACACGTAGCGATTGTTTTGCTGCTGCTGTACTTATTTCCAGTGCTCAAAGTGTACCGGCTCGCTCAGGCTCGGCGAGCCTGTAAGAGATCGTCATGCCTTTCTTCTAGGCTCGCCGAGCCCATTCGACACAACGCGCCAAAGTCGGGTTTTCCCAAACGCAGTTGCTGGTAAATTCTCAAAAACCGCCACTCTGGCACAGTGCTCATATGAAATCGCTTGGTATCGTTAGTCTAACGATAAAGCTAAGGGTCGTAGCAATGCTTACTAAATGCCTTTCAACTATCGTTATAGGAAAACGTAAATAGCGATAATTTTAAGTCCAGGGAACAGCTTATGCATTCTTTCCGGAGCATTTTCTATCATATTGTTGTGGACTTTTTCCTGGGAGCAATGTGGTCTCGAACCGCCAACCTCCGGCACTGCGCCTAGCATGTGTCTGAAGCCGCTACCATCACGGCCATCTCGGCAACCCCAAAAAAGGAAGCTTCAACGACCGCATGTATAGCGGCAATCAGCCCACACACACGGTTGAACAGTTCCACCACATTCTCCCCACCACAACGAGCCATGGGTCTTTCAGCATCCCACTGCTGCCACCAATGTTATGGCTTTTACTGTTCCTGTTCAACTGTCATTCCATAAACCTTTTCTGGGTTGTCTAGACACTTGCAGATCTAACTTTTGCTTTATTAACACTTCAACTTCTCTTCCACTTTCTCTCTACTTACTCTACTCCTTCTCTTTTTTCCTTCTACTGTATATAAAAATCCCTTATATATAAGTATCTAAAATAGCTACATGCAGCTAGAGCTACATGTAGCTAACTCCTATTATATAGGTAAAAAAGCAACAGCTTCCCTAGCCTTACAATTACAATACCAGCTTGTAAAAACACTTCTAGAATCTACCACAATATTCATTCTATCTTCTATCTATCTTAAATTTCATTGAAAACTATAATTACAGCAATTACTTATTAGTTATTATGCAGTCAAGTTTGCAAAACTGGTTAACTAGGTGAGTCAGTCGTTTCTAGAGTTCCAGAATGCTCTGTGTGGCCCTGTGTACTATTTAATTTAAATGTTCTTTTGTGATTGTTTGGTCATAAGTCGATAATAATTATAAATTAAATATTTGAATATCAAATCATATCATATGACAATCACAAGTGACAGCACATTATTTATAATTATACTATTAATTAATTAATTAATTAATTATTATATTATTAGTTATTCTTATTGCATTTATTATCATTATTAATCATTAATGTGTCATTTATAATACTAATATAATGTAATTATAATAATAATAATATTTTATTATTAGTAAGTTATTGCTGTTAGAATAATCATAATCTAATAATAATATTTATATTATAATTATGGTAATTAATTATTTTATAATTATTATAAAATAATTATAATCATTAATTAATTACTATTTTAATCATTATTATAACTATTATTATTGCTAATAATAAAAATAGTTGATAGTAAACAGCAATTGAATTTGTAAGACTGCTGGCAGATTAGTTAGCAATATTTGGTTGCTGTCCTGAGTTTCTGTCACTTTATGTATTTTTCTATTATTAATAAAAATACCATTTTATAAATTATTATTATTATCATTATTAAACATTATATGATGATTATTGTTATGACAACTCGATTTGAGGTACTGGAGGTTGGTTGTTACTGCATGAGTAATAATAATTATCCTGTGTAATCTTATACAATATCGAGAAGCTATAGTGGAAAATATACTATGAATTTCAAATACCTCCCAGATGAAACCAAGCATCCACCAGGCTATGTTTCTTTCTTATTTGTTGAAATTAGGTATTATTTTAATGGGGTTAATAATTATTCTAAAGCAAATTATCTCGCTAAAACCTTAATTATTTACAGTTACTAGCTGAATGAACTTTTTCGAATTCAAATGGGAATCTTTCACGACACAATAATACAATTGACTTCTTCTAAGTTGCCTGAAAATTACTTATTGATGTTCTTTGCAACCAACATCACTCATTCTGTTCCAATTATATTCTCTTGTGTGTGACCTGTGTTTGAATTTTTCTTTTGGTTAAAAGTAAATCAGTTAGTGAGAAGAAGCTAGGCGAAAGCAGTGGTTTAACACAAACAGCAGCCAATGCAGATGAGAGTATCAATCGAAATGATATCATACTGGTGGAAGGTTTGTTAAATGCAGATGCATGAACAAAATTCATTCCTCGCTTTCTGTTGTTTTGTTCTAGCTCTTTGTTATTTGTTGTGTTATAGTTGCTGCTCTGCAAAAGTTCTAGCTGCCTGCATGTTTGAAGACACGACCAGAAATAAAATTTGGAACTTCTGTTGCATGTGCTGCCTTACCTTCTTTCTGCTGATGCTCCATTGCCCCATTGACTTATACTGAACTTGGCACTGTAAGTAACCTTTTAAATGTCATCTATTTTGCTGTTAGGGTTTTCATATTTTGTCATTTAGATAATACTGCTGACAACAGCCTACCATCAAATGCAGAAGATGTCATAGAAGAATCTGACCTACCTGACATATGGACTGACAAACTTTTTCGTGATCACTTGAGAACAAAACCATGGCTCTTGTGTTCAAATGGCAAAATAGGGTGCAAAATATGTCAAAGTATTGGTAGCTTTCCTGAGGTGCACAAAAAGGGTAAAGGACAAAATATTAGTCCTCAGTGGGCAAGTGTATTAGTTGAACCCAATGGCAATAGCAGGGAAACGAGACAAGCAAGTCTCAGGAAAAAAATGCGTGAACATGCTGTGTCTGCTGCTCATTTGAGAGCACAAGAGTTGGGCAAAGAAAAAACCTTGCAACCATTAAAACGGAAGTTTGATGAGGGGCATAGTGTCTTGCATGAAACAACAAGCCGGGTGTTTTTAACAGCATATAAATCAGCAAAGCACACTTGTTCTTTCAGAGATTTTGAGGTGGATATTGAAATGCAGCAACTTAATGGCCTAAAAATGGGTCGCATACTGCATTCTGATGTAACATGTGCCAATATTGTGTCACATATAGCCAGTGAGATGCGTGAAAATCTTCTAAAAGCAGTAGTTGAGTCAGAAACCAAGTTTTCTGTGCTATTGGACGAGAGTACATCACTTAGTAAGAAATCTTGTTTGATCATATACATTCGTACAATTCTTCCAGGATGTGACTCTCCAGTGACATTTTTTATTGAGTTGCTTGAGTTGGAAAGTGGAACTGCTCAAGGGATTAAAACTGCATTGCTGTCATCTCTGGATAAAGCTGGCCTGACCCATGAATATAGAAACAAGCATTGGTTGGGAATTGGTACAGATGGTTGTAGCACAATGCTTGGGAAGCAGTCCGGTTTGGTGACTCTGCTGCAGGCAGAATACAAGTCACTGGTTCCATGGCATTGTGTTGCCCATCGACTGGAACTGGCAGTGGGGGATGTTTTGAAAGATATTACTGAAACTAATCACTTCAAAATTTTTCTTTCAAAGCTTTACAGCTTGTATTCCATGAGCCCAAAAAATCAAAAAGAATTGATGGAGGCAGCCGAAGCTCTGAATGCTGAAATATTGAAAGTTGGAAAAATCTTTAGCATTAGATGGGTAGCTTCAAGCGTTAGAACTGTTAGAGCAGTTTGGCAAAATTTTCCTGCACTCTTCAAGCATTTTACTGATGCAGCACAAGATAATTCACGTTCTAGTTCAGAACGAGCAGAATTTCGAAGCTTAGCTGACCACTTAAGATCTCACAGCTTTGTTCAGAACCTGGCTCTGATGTATGATTGCCTTCAACAACTTTCTATCTTGTCACAAGGGCTACAGTCTAATGGTGTGTCAATTTTGAGTGCACATACAAAAATTAGTTTGACTCGACAGCTGTTTGTATCCATGAAAGATAAAAAGCTGAAGCATGAGAACAGTGTACCAAGCTTACAGGATGTTGAGCCTCTGTTATTCAAAGGTGTGGAGTTAAAGTGTGATGTACGTGGTGTAAAACTGATTAATCGTGGTCAGTTTATTCAATCTCTTATCAACCAGCTGGATAGCAGAATGTTCACCAATGTGTCACATAAAAGTTCTAACACAGAAGACAACAAGCTGTTTTACAGTAAAATCATTGAAAGTCTGAAAATACTAGAGAAAAGCAATTGGTCTGCTGAGCAATTGTGTGATCCCACTTTTGGTGATGAGGCAGTCGAACACCTGTCAAAAGTTTTTGGGGTGAACCCTGACTCTATGGTACAGGCATTTAGGGAGTATGCCTATAGTGGTGGGAATGCTGCATTTAAAAGCAATATTGCAAAGCTGTTTCAAGCTATTGAACTGATCCCCGTTCAAACTGCTGAGTGTGAGAGGGGATTTAGTGCTATGAATAGGATTTTAACTCCTCAGCGAGCATCCATGTCCATCTCCAGGCTTTCTCACTGCTTGTTCATTCAGACCACTGGCCCTCCTCTGAGTATGTTCTCGCCAATGACTTACGTTAAAACATGGCTCAGGCAGGGTAGACACACAGCAGATGACACCAATGCATTGGCAAAAAAAACCAAAAAAATTGAGCATGAGCACAGAAAAATATGGAAGTTTTTGTAAATTGCATATTATTGTACGTCACCCGTAATAGCTTCTGATTATAATAGACTTTTATTCCTTGTTGTATTACTTTTAATCCGCCTTACTTGTTTATTGTCACACTCCAAAGATTTGCAAATAACTAGTATTTTTGGCTAAGCGTCATACTGTAGAAAGTAACTAGATGTACCTAGTGTTGTTGCATTTGTAATAGCTATCCCTGATTTGTTTTGCTGTTCAGTTTTTCTAATAAATGCATTCTGAGCCAGCCTAGTTGCATCTTTGTTGCATAATAATTATATGGGTCTAATGGTTTTATGTGGCAATGTTCTCTGGAGTTTAGCAAGGTATCATTCCTGCACCAACTGTGAAGTGTTAATAGTAGTAAAATGCTCTCAGTTTCAGAATCAGTACTTTGGAGAGGAGTGCCTAATATTGAGTGTTGAGGTGAGGAATATCCACCACTTGGTTGGCTACTGTTTCTTTTGTTGGTTTATTCAATTGTGAAATATATTGGTAAGTTGAAATACTGTAATTATTATTCCTGTAAATGAATATTTACTCAGTTAATCTCATAAACGACGGATTGTATCCTAGAATTTTTAGGATGCCTAGTCCTAAGGTGCCTAATTACATCATATTAATTCCATCTCCCAAATATGTCATATTTTATCCTTAAAATATACTTCAGCTTGCTTGTAAGATGTTGAATTCTCAAAATTTTTCGCTGCGCGAGCAGGGCGGGGGGTGCCCACACCCCACCCCCCGCACCCCCCTCCCACCCAATCTCGGAGCCTGTAAGAACTGGCATACACTTTGAGCACTGCTTATTTCCATGTAGATAGAGTACAGCTAGTCTGCAAGTTGAGCTAATTATTGACATAAACACTATCGCTACCGCTATCACTACTACCACTGTCGCTGCTGCTGCCTAGGAAGAACCATGTAAAATTGCACTCTCTACGTGTTGGTTCATTATCCCACTAGCGAACACAATCAGTGTGCTGAGACCAGATAATACACAGATGTAGTAGTGAACTTGGTTAAGATTCGCAGTTGTCTTCTCTTGGTGAAAATATGTCAGGCAAACAACTTCGAGGTAGTAAATACATTAGAGTTATCTTCTCTATGGTAAACACTACTAGTAACAATTTTATACAAAGCTATTAATTTCTGCTAAGACAGTAAACAATTGACATTGATTCTAAACCTATATGTTGCAGTCTTGTAATAAAAAGTTGTGAAAATTCAGTATTTTGTTGCAATTAAATTTAAAAGCATACATTTTTAACAGTCAAGTGATATCAAATAATATAACATACATGTAAAATGGAGAAGATAACCCTGGTATAGATTGCTAATTATAAATGCCCACTGTAGTAGGATGCAAGTCAGTGGGAGTTTGTGGTCAAGCTAGAACACCTCCCCTCCCCCCTCTTTACAGGGCTCCATTTACTCTCCCTTTGAACTGCTGTATGCATACTTGCCTAGTGTCCAGATTTTGCAGCCTTGTAATAAAAAGTTTGACGTATGACCCAATTTGTCAGTGGGACCTATTCAAAAGCAGAATTTTTTAGTTAAATGAAAAAATATGAGATAGCCTTTGTTCTGCCGCTCTGCTCCCAAACTTCTTCACTACTACACATATTAGAACAGTTGATCTGGTAAATATAAATAAACAGCTTTGAGGTTACAAAAATGTTATTTATTGGAAAGGGAACTGAGAATAACCTAAAAGAAGTATAAACAGATGTACAGGAAGGCTACTAATAACACAGGTATATATATACTAAGTTACAATGTTATTAATGAGGGAGTTGGTGATTGTGTACTGGATCAAGATGTTTATCTACAGTCTCTCCTCCCAGATAATCTCTTCAGTGATCAACTACAGCAGGTACTTGGCTACCACAGCTGTAATTAAAAGTATACACTATCATACAATCTGCAACAGTTGACATGAATAGGTATGGAAATGTCAAACAACCTGACCTGTTGTTTGTATCATCCACTAACACATACACTAAACACTAACACACATTTCTAATACTACATGCAGATGAAGAGCAGGCAATTGTAGTCAGTGTCCCAGTTTCTAATTTCCTCATCGTATTGTAGCTGTAGATGGTGTTTTCTACAACACACCATCACAAATGGGCCATGAAGAATGCATATTTGCCAAGGATCAACTCACCAGCTATAAGTGAAAATGTAGCCGAGAGACCAGATGCAGCGTTACAGCCCTCTTTATCACAAGAGCATGACCACACTTCTCCACTGACTCCAAGAACTTTTCCCTTTACGCGATCTTTCTGTTCACAACTGGCATTATCATATAGGGCTCCACATGATCTCACAACTGTAAAGGTATAACATTGCTATTGAATCCACTTTTCCCAGCAAAAATAGGCCCAACGGAGAAACTCTAGTTCAATTGCACAATCATGACAGCACAAGATCAAAGAAGAACAAGCACTGTACCTGCATAGCCAGTTACTCCCAATATTTTGGCTTTAGTCTTGTACTTAGAACATCCAGATTTTAGTACGGAGTCGCAATTTTTTAAGTGATCAGCTGGTTTGCTATAGGCATCATTACAGTCAGAATCCGAGGCACTGTTACAATCATAGCACTTCAATCCATAGCTTAGACCAATTGTGCCTGCAATACATCATATTTTGTATATCTATACGTACAAGTAACATTTCTTTGCTTCAGCAGGTAATGGAATACACGCATAACTAGGCACAAGATTTTCACAGTAGGTCAAGAAACAAAATATATTTTCCTGCTGCAATCAGTGCTTTTTTGTAAGATCAGTTGAGGGGGCTTCCTACATATTTCAGGTTCCTCCCTGCTCTCACCTTCATACATGTTATATAGCACTCCGACTGCTTTGCTTGACATTATTATAGAACTCATGGTCAAATGTTTTGCGGAATATATAGCAAGGTGGCCCTAATATGAGGGGCACTTTGTGAGCAGTTGGCTCAGAACATATCTACTACTCCCTGGCAAAGCTTCCTTTTTTATGGTTGTTGAGCTGGTGTAGCGGTAGTAGGGTCCGCTCACTGTGCTAGGCAATTAGATGCCGTGTCAAACAAGTCTCTGATTGCTCAAAGGACAAATTCCTTGCATACAAATCATCCTATACATACATGTACAAGTGATTAGAGATATTTTGCTAAGATTTCCCAGGCGATAGGAAATTGCTCATCCCTGTTATGCTGTTTGGCATTTTCATTGATTGCACTGTACCTCCCTTTTCTCCACCATGTTATAGCGTAACATAACATAGGGTATGGGCACAAATAACTCCAGTGGAGGACCAAATGTATAAATGAGTTAGAGGCTATAGTGTCTCTACGAAGAGAAGCTATTGGAAGAGTTTCGCACAGCTTCTGTAGTTCTCAAGTTAATCGCCACCAATCTGATGTTGAATACTGCACCAATCTCAATAACCTCCTCTTTCAAGCTAAATGCTTCATCTCGCAGCTCTTTTTGGTTTTTTGCTGCCATTAAGATGTTATATTGTAAAGTTTTTGCGGACACTAGTAGTCATGTAGGAAAGACCGAAAGTGGTCTATCTGCCCTCCAATTTTCATGCACTAAGTGATATATGAGGTACTTGCTGCTTTTTATTATGACCCGTAGGCCCGAGTGTTCCGTCTTGTGTTGATAACCTTAAGGGTACGACCCTATGCTTGTTGCTCTGGCTTATGGCTCCGTCAAGAACCTAGGCTTAATAGATTCTTATTTAAAACCACCACAAAGTATATGGAAGTGTCTTTTTGCAGTCCAAGGAACAACTAACAGACTACTGCAGCAAAATGCACTCATTTATATAGTAAACTCACTTTCGGTGGGAGAGCTACCAGGGGTCTTGGGGGGGGGGGTGACGACCAGGGGTCGGTCCCATACCAAAGTATACATAATCATGGATGCTCAAATAAATGTTATTAAATACCGTAATAAATCATATTTGCTTGGGGAAAAATAATATAAATGTGTTTATACTTTAATTACGTAAAATAGCTGTCAATCGGTTCTTAGAACACACATACTTTGATGGAGGAGTGGAAAGGACGACTAGGACATAACTGTACCATTGATCCTATGTGACAAGTCGAGGGGGAGAGGGAATGGTAAAAACATATGCATGTAGGTATAATAATAATTATATCATTCACTAATACAAGTCTATCAGCCCTCTAAAGCACATTCAGTTTAGTAATACATGCAAGGTTAGCTATTCTCCTTAGCTGGCTGCTCACTAAAATACATACATGTATGTTATATAGTCTGGAATCATGAGCCAACATTGGGGTTTACCATAGAATATGGATATACATGTACCAGGTAACATGCCTGGCTATGGTTACTTTTTAAGCTTTTACTTTTAAAATGACAATTTGTTGAGGGGGCTCCGGGAGCCCCCTACAAAAAAAGCACTGGCTGCCATTAGTACTATTAATTAGCAAGTACATGTATATAGTATGTTCTTACCTAGGATTAGGAGAGCTATTAAGGATCTCATGATGTTGATTGTACTACAGAGATGTCCTGATAAGAGATAAAACCAGATGCTGAATGACCCAGTTCTGCTAAGGGTCTCATTTTATAGCACATGTAATCTGTTGGGTCGAAAGCTTTCAATTGGCTAGCTCTCAGCCTAGCTTTTGTATTTGATTGGTTAAATGTTTCATAGCCTCTTAAAAGCATGCCCATACATGGATAATCTTGCCTTATCAGGATTTTACATTGAGAAAGCACATTATTCAGCTGGATATGATAGACTTGTTATAATATCTTACATTGTGGATGGGCAGCATGTCCCCCAGCTGCCTTTTTGGAACACTGGCTAACAGTAATACAGACAAGCGCATGTAGCCTGGAGAGCAGCCTGTTTTCCCTGTATGTGTACCAGATCTGTAAAACTCTCCTATAAACTTACAAAATAATACAAACTACCCTGGCCTTGCATTCACATAGAGGGTGGTGTGTCCAGCTCAACAGCTAATAAATTATTTATTCTGGCAAAACCTACAGTCTTGTAGATATTGTGATAACCAGTGATGTAGTTCATATTTACCCCTACATTACTATGTTTGTCTTTGATGGTTCATTATTCAGCTGATGCTTGAAATTATTTAGTTAATAAATTTAATTGAAAAAGTTTTTAATTAAACAATAACATAATATAATAATTACTGATTACTGACATTTGGCAGGAATTGTTCAGAATATTATGGGCTTTGCAGATTGCAGACCAGCTCTACCCAGCTATGATAGCATCCAGGAATGCTCTTCACAAAATACTTGATGTGACCATAATGGTTGTATACAGCAAGGTTGGGTGGTGGTGGTATAGAAATCCAGGCTGTTAGATTTACAGCTACTTGTAGAGTTATATGCTGTTATTCTGGTTTCATCCTGTTTGAGTACTCATGTCCTTCAGTAGAGGAGAGTTGCTTGTCTTTGTTCTGTTTACCAAAACTAGGTCAACTGCATCTCTGTGGTTCTTCTTCATTTACATTAATTAGCATTTGTCTAATAAAGGAAGGTTTTAATGATTTGTTGTTAGCAGTCATGCTTGCTCAAACTTCCATACAGTTGTACCAAGTGTGTGCCTATAGGCTATTGCTTGTGGATAATATTATAGTTATGGCTCATTCATAAATGTGGCGCAACTGCTGTAGCTTTTTAAATTAGTTTGTAAACCTAAACACCTTTGGATCATCAAGAAATAGTTAGAATTCAAGTCACAATGGGAAATACTACTAGATACAATCACAAAGTTATCTAGGAAGAAGATTTTTCTATGAGGTACAATGTGGTAATGGAGAAATGTTGATAGCCTTGGATCATTGGTCGGGCTTGCAACAATTTACAGAGCAGATGCAGAAAAATTCTCTTGTTTTAGTTTTTGCAAGGAAACAAGGCTGTCTCAAATTTCTTCAATTCTGCAACCAAGACACTATTTATAGGAGAAAAGTATAAAATCAAAACTAAAGCATGTGAAGTTGTCTTCTATATCTGCTTTGTGTCTCTAACCTCAGTACTCCAATTACAAACATGGAACAGCCTACAGGTCAACTAGCTATAATGACCTATGACTGCTTATAACAGCATCCTTTGGTTGGCGAAGTAGCCTACAAAGCATTGACTAATCACTATAATAATAGCGGTGGCATCTGTTACCACAGACTGTCAGCTGTCAGCTATTTTAGTAACTAGATACAATCCTAGTTGCCTAATGCAGTACTAACTACTGCAGTGTTTCCAATAGGTCATGACATTGTGGGCATTGACATACACATAGTGATTGTTTTGCTGCTGTTGTACTTATTTCCATGTAGATAGAGTACAGCTACAACTTCCTAGCCTGCAAGTTGAGCTAATTGTTGATGTAAACAGAGTAAAGTCAGTAGTCAACTAAACTCCCACAATGATGACCTACATAATGCTGTCAGCAGCATCACCACAGAATATGACACTAAAACTCCTTTCTAAATTTCTGGCATTGCTACTGTACTGTACTGAGATCCATAGTCTATAATCTATATCAACGAGTTAGATTAATAGAAATATTAACAATTATACAATAATATTAGTAAATTACTGAAGAGCAAATCAGTGCAGATATCTTCTCTAATTATTGCGATTCTGGTGATGTGAAGCTCCAACTTTTGCACCAAGGCTTGTGTGTCTCTGTGCTACTGTTTGAAAATGTCCCTCTAGCCTCTGCCATATCTCTAACCCTTACTGCTAGGTTGCTACCTATTATTGTACTTTCTTGGTTATAACTACTACTACTGCTACTACTACTACTACTACTACTAACACCACTACTACCACTACTACCATGGTAGTAGCCATACACCACTACCACCGCTACTGCTGCCATGGAAGAACCATGTAAAATTGCACCTGCCTCTCTATGTGATAGTGTTCATTGTTCCACTAATGAACAGACATGGGCACTCGAGTCATTTTACTCGACTCAAGTTAACTCGAGCAACAGCTTTTCATTACTTTTAATTGACTTGTGCTTTTGTATTGTGTGAAAGCTAGGAATTGACTTTTACTTCTACTCTCCTACAAAGCATGATGCTTGACTCTTACTTTACTCTAATCTCTCAGCTATCAATGATAATTCTATTGGTTTGGTGTAATTATGTAATAAGTCTTGTCCACCATAGAGAAGCTGAGAGGCTTATAGATAAACAGACCTACCATTATAACAAGTGCAAATTTGAAGTAGCCTTTGTTCCTCAGAACTACTATAACTGACAGAAAATCGGATCTAACACTAAGTGTGTGTTGTCACACTTGTATACATCAGAAATTTGTGTTATACAAACTTCCCATTGGTATTCTCTTTGACATACCACTGTACTTTTGACTCTACTCTGACCCTAGCATTTTGGCACTAGTTGCTTGACTCTTACTTTACTTTTCAAAATGGCTGTTTATTTACTCTTACTCTACTTTTGACTTGCTTCATCCGATGAGTTGACTCTAAATTACTTTTTATCAATTGGGAATATATACTCTTACTTGACTCTTGACTTGAGTATTTGTCTGCTTGGCACATGTCTGCTAATGAACACTATCACAATTTGCTGAAACCAGACAATACACAGAAATGTAGTGAACATAGTTAATATATGCAGTTGTCTTCTCTTGGTGAAAATATGTGAGGCAAGCTACTACGAGGTAGTAAATACAATAGAGTTATCTTCTCTATGGTAAACACTACTAGTAACACTTTTATACAAAGACCAAGACAGTGTAAACAATTGACATCGATTCCAAACCTATATATTGCAGCCTTGTAATAAAAAGTTTGTGAAAATTTAGTATTTTGTTGTAATTAAATTAAAAAGCATATATTATTAACATGTCAAGTGATATCAAATAGCATACATGTAAAATGGAGAAGATAACCCTGGTATAGATTGCTGATTACAAGTGCTCACTGTAATGGGATGCAAGTCAGTGGGAGTTTGTGGTCTGGCTGGAACACCCCCCCCACACCCCCCTTACAGGGCTCTATTTACTCTTCCTTTGAACTGCTGTATGCATACTTGCCAAGTGTCCAGATTTTGTCAGGACACCCCCTGGTTTTTGTTTCATCTTCTAGAGAAGATAACTCTATGGTCCCTCCCCCCCCCCCCAGTTTGTTGGAGGGAAAATAAGCGACTGACAAGAGTGCTTTGCACATTGCTTTTAAACATATAATTTATACTGCATCTGAAAAGTATGGCCAAAAACCCTATAAATAATGCCAGTCATATTTACACAAAATCCATGAAAAATACAATTCTATTTTATTTGTGTAAGAATATATTATTTTTAACTACACATACTATATAATATTGTATCTCTCTATACAATGTGAGCAAAGGTATGTGTGCATAGAAATTTGTCAGTCATTTTTACATGTAGATTAGAAATGGAATATTTATTTTTGGGTCTACAGTGTGTTATGCAACACAGATAAGTATCAATGGTGTCAGTTTGGCAGGGATCCCATCTGTCAGTGAAATCTATTCAAAAACAGAATTTTGTAGATAAATGAAGAAATATGAGATAGCCTTTGTTCTGCCGCTCTGCTCCCAAACTTCTTCACTACTACACATATTAGAACAGGTGATCTGGTGAATATAAATAAACAAATTTAAGGTTACAAAAATATTATTTATTGAAAAAGGAAGCTGAGAATAACATAAAAGAAGTATAAATTATGGTAACTACAAAATAAAAACAGATGTACAGGAAGGCTACTAAGAGCACAGGTATATATATACTAAGTTACAATGTTATTAAAGAGGGAGTTGGTGATTGTGTACTGGATCAAGACTTTCGAGTTAGGTGCAGAAGTGGAGATATTTTAGACTTTATATATGAATTTATCAACCAACATTTCAAATTTCTCCACATTACGTTATATAGAAACAAAGTTTTCAACTTGTTGCATTGTTGAATGGATGGCAATGATGAAAAACATTGAACAACCATTTGTTGAACACTTATAATATTTTCATGTCAACAACTATGCCAACATGTTGAAGTTGTTGGGTCGATATATTATTTTTTGTTGACTTGTTGGGATGTTGAAATTCAATGATAGCATATAGAAACAAATCGTGAAAATGTTGAACTTGTTGACAATTCACTAGTTAGAATTTGTTGAATAGCCTTTGTTGAACACTTATAATATTTACATGTCAACAACTATGCCAACATGTTGAAGTTGTTGGGTCGATATATTATTTTTTGTTGACTTGTTGGGATGTTGAATTTCAATGATAGCATATAGAAACAAATCGTGAAAATGTTGAACTTGTTGACAATTCACTATAGTTAGAATTTGTTGAATAGCCTTTGTTGAACACTTATAATATTTTCATGTCAACAACTATGCCAACATGTTGAAGTTGTTGGGTCGATATATTATTTTTTGTTGACTTGTTGGGATGTTGAAATTCAATGATAGCATATAGAAACAAATCGTGAAAATGTTGAACTTGTTGACAATTCACTAGTTAGAATTTGTTGAATAGCCGTTGTTGAACACTTACAATATTTACATGTCAACAACTATGCCAACATGTTGAAGTTGTTGGGTCGATATTTTATTTTTTGTTGACTTGTTGGGATGTTGAATTTCAATGATAGCATATAGAAACAAATCGTGAAAAAGTTGAACTTGTTGACAATTCACTAGTTAGAATTTGTTGAATAGCCTTTGTTGAACACTTATAATATTTACATGTCAACAACTATGCCAACATGCTGAAGTTGTTGGGTCGATATATTATTTTTTGTTGACTTGTTGGGAAGTTGAATTACAATGATAGCATATAGAAACAAATCATGAAAAAGTTGAACTTGTTGGCAATTCACTAGTTAGAGTTTGTTGAATAGCCTTTGTTGAACACTTATAATATTTACATGTCAACAACTATGCCAACATGCTGAAGTTGTTGGGTCGGTATATTATTTTTTGTTGACTTGTTGGGAAGTTGAATTACAATGATAGCATATAGAAACAAATCATGAAAAAGTTGAACTTGTTGGCAATTCACTAGTTAGAGTTTGTTGAATAGCCTTTGTTGAACACTAATAATATTTATATATCAACAACTATGCCAACATGTTGAAGTTGTTGGGTCGATATATTATTTCTTGTTGACTTGTTGGGATGTTGAATTTCAATGATAGCATATAGAAACAAATCATGAAAAAGTTGAACTTGTTGGCAATTCACTAGTTAGAGTTTGTTGAATAGCCTTTGTTGAACACTTATAATATTTACATGTCAACAACTATGCCAACATGTTGAAGTTGTTGGGTCGATATATTATTATTTGTTGACTTGTTGGGATGTTGAATTTCAATGATAGCATATAGAAACAAATCGTGAAAATGTTGAACTTGTTGACAATTCACTAGTTAGAATTTGTTGAATAGCCTTTGTTGAACACTTATAATATTTACATGTCAACAACTATGCCAACATGTTGAAGTTGTTGGGTCGATATTTTATTTTTTGTTGACTTGTTGGGATGTTGAATTTCAATGATAGCATATAGAAACAAATCATGAAAAAGTTGAACTTGTTGACAATTCACTAGCTAGAATTTGTTGAACAGCCTTTGTTGAACACTTATAATATTTTCATGTCAACAACTATGCCAACATGTTGAAGTTGTTGGGTCGATATATTATTTTTTGTTGACTTGTTGGGATGTTGAATTTCAATGATAGCATATAGAAACAAATCATGAAAAAGTTGAACTTGTTGGCAATTCACTAGTTAGAGTTTGTTGAATAGCCTTTGTTGAACACTAATAATATTTATATATCAACAACTATGCCAACATGTTGAAGTTGTTGGGTCGATATTTTATTTTTTGTTGACTTGTTGGGATGTTGAATTTCAATGATAGCATATAGAAACAAATCATGAAAAAGTTGAACTTGTTGACAATTCACTAGTTAGAATTTGTTGAATAGCCTTTGTTGAACACTTATAATATTTACATGTCAACAGCTATGCCAACATGTTGAAGTTGTTGGGTCGATATATTATTTTTTGTTGACTTGTTGGGATGTTGAATTTCAATGATAGCATATAGAAACAAATCATGAAAAAGTTGAACTTGTTGACAATTCACTAGTTAGAATTTGTTGAATAGCCTTTGTTGAACACTTATAATATTTACATGTCAACAGCTATGCCAACATGTTGAAGTTGTTGGGTCGATATATTATTTTTTGTTGACTTGTTGGGATGTTGAATTTCAATGATAGCATATAGAAACAAATCATGAAAAAGTTGAACTTGTTGGCAATTCACTAGTTAGAGTTTGTTGAATAGCCTTTGTTGAACACTTATAATATTTACATGTCAACAACTATGCCAACATGTTGAAGTTGTTGGGTCGATATATTATTTTTTGTTGACTTGTTGGGATGTTGAATTTCAATGATAGCATATAGAAACAAATCATGAAAAAGTTGAACTTGTTGGCAATTCACTAGTTAGAGTTTGTTGAATAGCTTTTGTTGAACACTAATAATATTTATATATCAACAACTATGCCAACATGTTGAAGTTGTTGGGGCGATATATTATTTTTTGTTGACTTGTTGGGATGTTGAATTTCAATGATAGCATATAGAAACAAATCATGAAAAAGTTGAACTTGTTGACAATTCACTAGCTAGAATTTGTTGAACAGCCTTTGTTGAACACTTATAATATTTTCATGTCAACAACTATGCCAACATGTTGAAGTTGTTGGGTCGATATATTATTTTTTGTTGACTTGTTGGGAAGTTGAATTTCAATGATAGCATATAGAAACAAATCATGAAAAAGTTGAACTTGTTGACAATTCACTAGTTAGAATTTGTTGAACAGCCTTTGTTGAACACTTATAATATTTTCATGTCAACAACTATGCCAACATGTTGAAGTTGTTGGGTCGATATATTATTTTTTGTTGACTTGTTGGGATGTTGAATTTCAATGATAGCATATAGAAACAAATCGTGAAAATGTTGAACTTGTTGACAATTCACTAGTTAGAATTTGTTGAATAGCCTTTGTTGAACACTTATAATATTTACATGTCAACAACTATGCCAACATGTTGAAGTTGTTGGGTCGATATATTATTTTTTGTTGACTTGTTGGGATGTTGAATTTCAATGATAGCATATAGAAACAAATCGTGAAAATGTTGAACTTGTTGACAATTCACTATAGTTAGAATTTGTTGAATAGCTTTTGTTGAACACTTATATTATTTACATGTCAACAACTATGCCAACATGTTGAAGTTGTTGGGTCGATATATTATTTTTTGTTGCCTTGTTGGGAAGTTGAATTTCAATGATAGCATATAGAAACAAATCATGAAAAAGTTGAACTTGTTGGCAATTCACTAGTTAGAGTTTGTTGAATAGCCTTTGTTGAACACTAATAATATTTATATATCAACAACTATGCCAACATGTTGAAGTTGTTGGGTCGATATATTATTTTTTGTTGACTTGTTGGGATGTTGAATTTCAATGATAGCATATAGAAACAAATCATGAAAAAGTTGAACTTGTTGACAATTCACTAGTTAGAATTTGTTGAATAGCCTTTGTTGAACACTTATAATATTTACATGTCAACAGCTATGCCAACATGTTGAAGTTGTTGGGTCGATATATTATTTTTTGTTGACTTGTTGGGATGTTGAATTTCAATGATAGCATATAGAAACAAATCATGAAAAAGTTGAACTTGTTGGCAATTCACTAGTTAGAGTTTGTTGAATAGCCTTTGTTGAACACTTATAATATTTACATGTCAACAACTATGCCAACATGTTGAAGTTGTTGGGTCGATATATTATTTTTTGTTGACTTGTTGGGATGTTGAATTTCAATGATAGCATATAGAAACAAATCATGAAAAAGTTGAACTTGTTGGCAATTCACTAGTTAGAGTTTGTTGAATAGCCTTTGTTGAACACTTATAATATTTACATGTCAACAACTATGCCAACATGTTGAAGTTGTTGGGTCGATATATTATTTTTTGTTGACTTGTTGGGATGTTGAAATTCAATGATAGCATATAGAAACAAATCGTGAAAATGTTGAACTTGTTGACAATTCACTATAGTTAGAATTTGTTGAATAGCTTTTGTTGAACACTAATAATATTTATATATCAACAACTATGCCAACATGTTGAAGTTGTTGGGGCGATATATTATTTTTTGTTGACTTGTTGGGATGTTGAATTTCAATGATAGCATATAGAAACAAATCATGAAAAAGTTGAACTTGTTGACAATTCACTAGCTAGAATTTGTTGAACAGCCTTTGTTGAACACTTATAATATTTTCATGTCAACAACTATGCCAACATGTTGAAGTTGTTGGGTCGATATATTATTTTTTGTTGACTTGTTGGGAAGTTGAATTTCAATGATAGCATATAGAAACAAATCATGAAAAAGTTGAACTTGTTGACAATTCACTAGTTAGAATTTGTTGAACAGCCTTTGTTGAACACTTATAATATTTTCATGTCAACAACTATGCCAACATGTTGAAGTTGTTGGGTCGATATATTATTTTTTGTTGACTTGTTGGGATGTTGAATTTCAATGATAGCATATAGAAACAAATCATGAAAAAGTTGAACTTGTTGACAATTCACTAGTTAGAGTTTGTTGAATAGCCTTTGTTGAACACTTATAATATTTACATGTCAACAACTATGCCAACATGTTGAAGTTGTTGGGTCGATATATTATTTTTTGTTGACTTGTTGGGATGTTGAAATTCAATGATAGCATATAGAAACAAATCGTGAAAATGTTGAACTTGTTGACAATTCACTATAGTTAGAATTTGTTGAATAGCTTTTGTTGAACACTAATAATATTTATATATCAACAACTATGCCAACATGTTGAAGTTGTTGGGGCGATATATTATTTTTTGTTGACTTGTTGGGATGTTGAATTTCAATGATAGCATATAGAAACAAATCATGAAAAAGTTGAACTTGTTGACAATTCACTAGCTAGAATTTGTTGAACAGCCTTTGTTGAACACTTATAATATTTTCATGTCAACAACTATGCCAACATGTTGAAGTTGTTGGGTCGATATATTATTTTTTGTTGACTTGTTGGGAAGTTGAATTTCAATGATAGCATATAGAAACAAATCATGAAAAAGTTGAACTTGTTGACAATTCACTAGTTAGAATTTGTTGAACAGCCTTTGTTGAACACTTATAATATTTTCATGTCAACAACTATGCCAACATGTTGAAGTTGTTGGGTCGATATATTATTTTTTGTTGACTTGTTGGGATGTTGAATTTCAATGATAGCATATAGAAACAAATCGTGAAAATGTTGAACTTGTTGACAATTCACTATAGTTAGAATTTGTTGAATAGCTTTTGTTGAACACTTATATTATTTACATGTCAACAACTATGCCAACATGTTGAAGTTGTTGGGTCGATATATTATTTTTTGTTGCCTTGTTGGGAAGTTGAATTTCAATGATAGCATATAGAAACAAATCATGAAAAAGTTGAACTTGTTGGCAATTCACTAGTTAGAGTTTGTTGAATAGCCTTTGTTGAACACTAATAATATTTATATATCAACAACTATGCCAACATGTTGAAGTTGTTGGGTCGATATATTATTTTTTGTTGACTTGTTGGGATGTTGAATTTCAATGATAGCATATAGAAACAAATCATGAAAAAGTTGAACTTGTTGGCAATTCACTAGTTAGAGTTTGTTGAATAGCCTTTGTTGAACACTAATAATATTTATATATCAACAACTATGCCAACATGTTGAAGTTGTTGGGGCGATATATTATTTTTTGTTGACTTGTTGGGATGTTGAATTTCAATGATAGCATATAGAAACAAATCATGGAAAAGTTGAACTTGTTGACAATTCACTATTAACTGGTAATCACATTTACTGTGGTCACAAATACTCCAGCAAACTCCACTCATTGTAAAGTAATCAGTATAGTCTGTTTTCCTGGTAAATAAAAATCAGAGAAAACTGCCACTAGTGGGTGGGGCACTAAAATACCGTATTATAACCTGGATAGGAGGAAAGCTCAGTTCCTAAGCTATCTTTTGGTATATTATTCATCATTATAGCATCATTTTCATCAGAGTATGTTTAGATTATGCTAGGTAGGGTAGTGATGCCTTCTGAAAATTGCCCTACGACTGAGAAAATAGCCCCTCCAATGCCTTTAAGGAACATAATAACTCAGACATTAATACACTCCATTTGAATTCATATTGTAGGGTTTAGTTGACAGTCAGTCAGATATCTGTTATATAATAATAAGTTAGGTAATGAATAATTTGCTATTACAAGTACATGTACATGTAGACAATGCAGGCGGCTAAGCGTCTAGAGTTGCTAACAATCTCAATGTATGTTACATGCACATGGAACCTGAATTATCAATTAGTAGTAGTAGGGGAAAATGATAAAATATGCTAATTAGTTAGACTTGTGCTATGATCATTATTTACTACATGTGCCAAGTGTATTATGGTAAACCGATCAGATCAATATTATTTACAAGTATATTAGTGGCTAAAATTAGTGTTATAATAATTGTGAATGTCATAATGGAAGTAGGGATGACCCAGAAGGTCAACCCAGCATCCAAGTTGATATTTCTGCACCTCGATGCGAATGTGCTGATGACATAGGTTATTGGCACTAATCACTGGGTGTACACAACTTCATGTTGTGAGACCTGTGATTGGTGCTAATCCTGTGCCCTTGCGTATCGAACTGTTATTCCAAACGGTTTGATATACACAAATCAGCATATTTCGTCACATTCTGCATATTTTGTCTACATGTAGATTTAACAGATAAACATAGCCATGCCCAAGTTTACAGTTCCAGCAACAATACTACAACCATTGTCCTATGCATACACTGCTGTACCTGATGGAACGCCTTTCAGATGGAGAAAAATTGGAGCCTATGTAAGAGATCATTTGTCGGAGATAAAGAATGGAAATCAAACTGCTACGGTTACAGTAAGTGCTATGGAAATAGATCATTCTTGAAACATACATACATGTAATCTAACTACCATCGCATGACAATGTTGGTGCAAAATAGTTTATTTATTTATGCTTCCTCTAGAGTATCCTACGTACTCAAATTCTTAATTCTCAATTGTTGATGATACCGAATTATCTGACCAAGTTGCTATCAAATGAATTTTCATTATCATCAAGTAGAAAATATTACATAAATTTTAGGCATCTTAGCTGTTGTTGCGCACATCATAATCACTAACAGTTCAGTACGTTCTATTATTGTGTTAATCTGAACAAAAAAATTATTGGTTGGACAGTGTATACTTTTTTTTGCTCTTGCTTCACCTCAAAATAATAATTATTGTAATAGAATGAAACTTATCGAGATAGGCTCATTTACTAGGTTCACTAATTTGTTGCATCTAATAAATGCAGTCATTATCCCTTGGCTCATTTGAAAAAGCTTGATAGCAACTGAAATCGGGTGAAACTATACCAATTGCATTTCGTTTGGTGCTTATTGATTTGAAATTTTTGGCCATGAACTAATGAACTACTCAGAAATACAAGCGTCTAATCTCTAGTTCTTTGCAACCTATGCTATACCAAACTAAATAAATAACTAATACAATATAAGTAAAATGACTAACAATATCTTTTTATCAATTGTGTAGGGCCTGAAATAAAAGAAATAGATAAAAAGTATTTGTTATTGAGATGTGACAATGGTGCTCATTCAATTCCGAATTGTAATTGGCTAGAAGATTTGCATAAATCAAGAAAGATGACAACATATCACATGTTTTCGAACCCTTACACATTTCAAAATATCTCTGTGTGCTAGGTTGACACACATTTAATTAATTAGCCAAAATAATCAACAAAATCATGAAAAAAAAAATTTTTACTGAAATTTCAAGCGGTGTAGGTGCACCACCCCTGGATCCGCTCCTAACTTTTATCTGCTAACAGCATATAGGATAATTTTAGAGCAGCAGATTAAATCATATATGTTAGCCTTTGTAGGCCTGATTCATACACATGTAGGCCTAAGTGTACATGTATAGTATAGGTAATATTAATTGGCCTGTCCAATGGTCAAACATATTTTACTCCAAGTAGTGTCTTGTGCCTACAGGTAGGAAATGGGAAGCTAACTGACTTTGATGCCAGCAATGACAACCTATATAAGGAACTGTGTAAAGCCATTGGTGAACGTGAGCTGAAGGGCTATAACCAGCCATTGTCCCTCAAGATGATATTCCTGCCTAAAACTAAGCACTGCTGTGATAAGGTATATGTAGGCCTTCTTGTACATGTAAATTTACAAAATTATGGTGAAAACCCAAAAAATATATCCTACAACCAACCAGCCTTTGAAAATTTGGCTCTATAATGTAAATGTTTCATACATAGGCTGCATGACATTGTAAGGTCTACGAGAAGGTACTAGTGCGATTAAAATAACAGTAACTACTTGCTTAAATTCTCCATGGATCCACTTCACACAATCCGCTATTTTGGATATATTGGCGGATTGATAACATCTACATGTAGATTCTAGAAGACCAGGAGCAGTATCTTAATTAGGGAAGTTTATTCTATTACTGTTGCCATGCATTTTCCATGGAGTTAAATTATTTATTATTTCAATCCCACAGATAATGAAAATTGACAAAGATCGACCATGTGAGGTTATGGTGTATAGAAGAGATGGGAAAGAAACAGGCTATGCGTACCACACTACATGTGTCTCATGTAAAAACACATACTTCATGTCCTATGAAGAAATGGACCAAACTAGGACATTTTACACCTCAGCACTGGATGATGAAGTTTTTATGACTAGCCGAAGCACTGGATTTACTGCGAAATACGTAAGAGAGGTGATAGTTGACATTCAGCTTGGCAGGAGTTTTGGGGAAGTATGTGATCGGTTTAATCACCTGTATGGCAAAGATGAGGCGAGAGGCGATATCTTTAAAACACGTCTTGAAGATGTCTACTTTTTAGTTATTTTATTGCAATATTTCAACAACGATGTTAGTCTAACAGTCGACAGTACTTCTAACAGACTTGACATAGATAGTTTGTGCCAAGAAGCCTCCGAATTGATATTTGCAAGTCCAGGCAAGTGGGCCAGACACATTTGTGACACAAAGGGTTGTGCTGAGGGATTTATTATGTGTGATGGGAATGAAAAATTAAACAGAAGAATCTGTGCAGCGCCGCGGCAGCATTTCAAGCTAGGTAGAGGTATGCCAAATACGATTGGCTGTTGCCCTAATTCTCCAACTATGGGAGGTAAAAACAAAGTACCATCTGTTTATTGCACAGAGCATCAGTTTTTAGAACCAGGAAGCACTACACCACACATTATTGTAACGATAAATGTGCCTGATCAGAAGGTGTCTACTAGAATAGCTGATATTGTTAAAAATATACCAAGTAGCCAAGGTCAATTTGATGGGTGTAAAAAGTTAGCAAATGTGACTACGTTTCATAAAAAAACTGCTGGAGTCATGGCTGTAGTAAGACCCTGTGGCATTATTATAGATCATCGAGAAATGTATACAAGTGAATCATCTAGCCAGCTATTTACCCAATTACTTAAATTGGTCGACGAAGGGGTAGACATGAAATATATTGGCTACGACCGTGCCTGTGAGTTTGAGCCATTTATCAACAACCTGTCAAAAAATGGGAATGTTGGTGCAGTGGAGCTATCCAAAAAAAGTTACCTGGTCGACAAATTCCACATCAGAGGACATACAAAGTCAGCATGCGACATAACGAATTCAGCATGCAAGTTTCATCCGGATCTTCCAAAATTTTCTGAGATTGCCCAAGTCAACACAGAGTGTGCGGAACAAACATTCTCCTGGATCAAGAGATTCAAACAAACTGTAAAATACATGACAGCCCCAAAGTTCCGATTTTTTCTATATACCGTCATCAATCAAAAAAATGAGTTGATTCATAGGAAAACCAAAGGAACATTTTATTAGTTATTAGTTTATTAGTGTTAAGGCATTTGACAATTTCACTTTTAATTGTTTTCAACTTGTATCTGCTAAGAATATTTTGATTCAATGTTGGGCGTTCTAAGGTGTTAACTTTCTATGTTTGAACTTTCTATTATTAAAATTTAACATCCCAACAAGTCAACAAATAATATTATTTGCCAAGTAAAAGCCTACGCGGAACAATTTTCAATCAGTATCTGCTACAATTATTTTAATCAAACTTTGGGCGTTCTGTGGTGTTAGCCTTTTATGTTAGTGTTTCAACCATGAAATATAACCAAACATTATTATGAAACTCTAATTATAATGTGACCAATAGGTTGATTCTAACTGTAAATGATTTAAAAACGAGATCAGCATTGTAAAACCTAATATGATATTCATTGTAGATGCATGCTATCATTAAAATTCAACATCCCAACAAGTCAACAAATAATAATATATCGACCCAACAACTTCAACATGTTGCCATAGTTGTTGATACATAAATATTATTAGTGTTCAACAAAGGCTATTCAACAAACTCTAACTAGTGAATTGCCAACAAGTTCAACTTTTTCATGATTTGTTTCTATATGCTATCATTGAAATTCAACATCCCAACAAGTCAACAAAAAATAATATATCGACTCAACAACTTCAACATGTTGGCATAGTTGTTGATATATAAATATTATTGGTGTTCAACAAAGGCTGTTCAACAAACTCTAACTAGTGAATTGCCAACAAGTTCAACTTTTTCATGATTTGTTTCTATATGCTATCATTGAAATTCAACATCCCAACAAGTCAACAAAAAATAATACATCGACCCAACAACTTCAACATGTTGGCATAGTTGTTGACATGTAAATATTATTAGTGTTCAACAAAGGCTATTCAACAAACTCTAACTAGTGAATTGCCAACAAGTTCAACTTTTTCACGATTTGTTTCTATATGCTATCATTGAAATTCAACATCCAACAAGTCAACAAAAAATAATATATCGACCCAACAACTTCAACATGTTGGCATAGTCGTTGATATATAAATATTATTAGTGTTCAACAAAGGCTATTCAACAAACTCTAACTAGTGAATTGCCAACAAGTTCAACTTTTTCATGATTTGTTTCTATATGCTATCATTGAAATTCAACATCCCAACAAGTCAACAAAAAATAATATATCGACTCAACAACTTCAACATGTTGGCATAGTTGTTGATATATAAATATTATTGGTGTTCAACAAAGGCTATTCAACAAACTCTAACTAGTGAATTGCCAACAAGTTCAACTTTTTCATGATTTGTTTCTATATGCTATCATTGAAATTCAACATCCCAACAAGTCAACAAAAAATAATATATCGACTCAACAACTTCAACATGTTGGCATAGTTGTTGATATATAAATATTATTGGTGTTCAACAAAGGCTATTCAACAAACTCTAACTAGTGAATTGCCAACAAGTTCAACTTTTTCACGATTTGTTTTTATATGCTATCATTGAAATTCAACATCCCAACAAGTCAACAAAAAATAATATATCGACCCAACAACTTCAACATGTTGGCATAGTTGTTGACATGTAAATATTATTAGTGTTCAACAAAGGCTATTCAACAAACTCTGACTAGTGAATTGCCAACAAGTTCAACTTTTTCACGATTTGTTTCTATATGCTATCATTGAAATTCAACATCCAACAAGTCAACAAAAAATAATATATCGACCCAACAACTTCAACATGTTGGCATAGTCGTTGATATATAAATATTATTAGTGTTCAACAAAGGCTATTCAACAAACTCTAACTAGTGAATTGCCAACAAGTTCAACTTTTTCATGATTTGTTTCTATATGCTATCATTGAAATTCAACATCCCAACAAGTCAACAAAAAATAATATATCGACTCAACAACTTCAACATGTTGGCATAGTTGTTGATATATAAATATTATTGGTGTTCAACAAAGGCTATTCAACAAACTCTAACTAGTGAATTGCCAACAAGTTCAACTTTTTCATGATTTGTTTCTATATGCTATCATTGAAATTCAACATCCCAACAAGTCAACAAAAAATAATATATCGACTCAACAACTTCAACATGTTGGCATAGTTGTTGATATATAAATACCATTTCTGTTCAACAAAGGCTATTCAACAAACTCCAACTAGTGAATTGCCAACAAGTTCAACTTTTTCATGATTTGTTTCTATATGCTATCATTGAAATTCAACATCCCAACAAGTCAACAAAAAATAATATATCGACCCAACAACTTCAACATGTTGGCATAGTTGTTGATATATAAATATTATTAGTGTTCAACAAACGACTATTCAACAAACTCTAACTAGTGAATTGCCAACAAGTTCAACTTTTTCATGATTTGTTTCTATATGCTATCATTGAAATTCAACATCCCAACAAGTCAACAAAAAATAATATATTGACCCAACAACTTCAGCATGTTGGCATAGTTGTTGATATATAAATATTATTAGTGTTCAACAAAAGCTATTCAACAAACTCTAACTAGTGAATTGCCAACAAGTTCAACTTTTTCATGATTTGTTTCTATATGCTATCATTGAAATTCAACATCCCAACAAGTCAACAAAAAATAATATATCGCCCCAACAACTTCAACATGTTGGCATAGTTGTTGATATATAAATATTATTAGTGTTCAACAAAGGCTATTCAACAAACTCTAACTAGTGAATTGCCAACAAGTTCAACTTTTTCATGATTTGTTTCTATATGCTATCATTGAAATTCAACATCCCAACAAGTCAACAAAAAATAATATATCGACCCAACAACTTCAACATGTTGGCATAGCTGTTGACATGTAAATATTATAAGTGTTCAACAAAGGCTATTCAACAAATTCTAACTAGTGAATTGTCAACAAGTTCAACTTTTTCATGATTTGTTTCTATATGCTATCATTGAAATTCAACATCCCAACAAGTCAACAAAAAAAATATATCGACCCAACAACTTCAACATGTTGGCATAGTTGTTGACATGTAAATATTATAAGTGTTCAACAAAGGCTATTCAACAAATTCTAACTAGTGAATTGTCAACAAGTTCAACATTTTCACGATTTGTTTCTATATGCTATCATTGAAATTCAACATCCCAACAAGTCAACAAAAAATAATATATCGACCCAACAACTTCAACATGTTGGCATAGTTGTTGATATATAAATATTATTAGTGTTCAACAAAAGCTATTCAACAAACTCTAACTAGTGAATTGCCAACAAGTTCAACTTTTTCATGATTTGTTTCTATATGCTATCATTGAAATTCAACATCTCAACAAGTCAACAAATATAGCCGCTGCCAGCCCAACAATTTCCCACCAGCTTTCAACTTCCTATGGGGTGTAGAAATTTTGGGCTCACTACTCTTCAACAACGTTTCGTAACCCTTCTACAACTTTCGCAACTGTTTCGTAAACTTCCAAATTTCTCCACTTCTGCACCTAACTGAGACTTTCATCCACAGTCTCTCCTCCCAGATAATCTAGAGCAGGTACTTGGCTACCACAGCTGTAATTACATTGTACATGTAAATATATTATATATATATGTAACACTTTCTGGAATAGTTGACATGTAATAGATATGGGAATATCCACAAATCTAGACTTTAACGTCTACACCCAGATGAAGACAGAGTATACATGTATATACATGTACAGTAAAACTTGCCTAATTCAAACTCCAAGGTACCGCCATAATTGGTTTGAATTAGGTCTGAGTTTGAATTGCAAGATCACTTCACTTATGTGAAACCATCTATATAGTGCTCAGCAGGGACCAAGGCTAACAGTTTGAACTAACCAAGATTTTGAATTATCCGAGGTTGAATTAAGCAAGTTCCACTGTTGCGACTGCTCGAATATGTCAGTTAGACACAAGACGCTCCGAAAACGTTCGTTTGAAAAATCCCAGCTTTCAACCAAATTTTATTTTTAATGTTATATTTTTTTTGGATTTTACTGTTACTAACTTGTAGCCGTAGAACACTAAAAATAATTCTTTATCTGTGAGTTGTGTTCTCCTAAACATAATCTACACAGATACGTAATGGGTGTTTTCTAAGCGAACGTTTCCTGAACGTCCTATTTCTACCTGTTATTTTCGAAATGTCCCTTTACCAATTTAAAGTCTACACTGATGGTTATCTCCAAGTTTTTGTCTTAGTGTGGGAGTAATGGTGCTGTCTACAACACACCAACACAATAAACAGGGTCATGAAAAATATCTGACATGTATGCCTGTCAATGATCAACTCACCAGCTAAAAGTGAAAATGTCACCGAGAGACTTGATGCAGCGTTACAACCATCTTCAGAACAAGAGCATGCCCACGATTCTCCTTTAACTAAACTGGCTGCATCTCCCTTTAGACGATCATTCTGTGCACAGTTGGTATTATCATATATGGCTCCACATGATCTCGAAACTGTAAAGGTACAAAATGATTATTGAATCCACTGATAGGCCTTACGGAGAAACTCTAGTTCAATTGCACAATCATGATAGTACAAGGTCAAGGTGGAACAAGCGCTGTACCTCCATAGACAGTTATTCCCAATACTTTGGCTTTAGTCTTGAATTTAGAACATCCAGAATTTAGTATTGAGTCGCATGTCTTTAGGTGGTGAGCTGGTCTGTCATAGTCATCCTCACATGTAGAATCATAGGTGCTGTCGCATTCATAACATTCCAACCCATAGCTTAGACTGAGCGTGCCTACAATACATCAATACATACAGTACAATACATCAATTACATACGTTTGAATTAGAATACGAACAAATTGAATAAATAACTTGGATGCTGAACCAAATTGGCTGAAAGCTGTGGTTAGTCGGCTAAGTAATTTTTGTAAAAGTAAAATATACATTTTCTGCTGCAAGGACAATACATGCATTATTGCATATGTAACTTGTGAGGTACATCTTTTGACAAGTATGCAAGATTGTACCGTGCACCTAAAACAGAACATTTAGAACCAAGATAACCAGTACCAAAATCTTTTTATTTTGGAAACCCAAAGACATTATTGTTAGTGCTAACTTACCTAGAATTAGGAGAGCAATCAATGTCCTCATGTCGCTGATTGTAGGCTGCTGCTTTCTTTTCAAATAACAATCAGATGCAGCTAAGGAATGGCATACTTAGTTCTCCTCCGTCTCATTTTATAACTCTTGCAATTTTTTGAACTAGGAAGCTTTCAATTGGTTCACTCTCATCTAGCTATTAGGTGTCTTCGCGACCTGAACTTCAGACCCAGGCCGATTTCCAAAAATATTTTCCGGCACACATCCAGCACATGGTCGCGAACACACCGGCCTGGGCCAAAAGCAAAATCCTCATTTCCGCGCGAAGAAATCAGGTGTGCCGATGAGCTAGGGATGGTTTCGTCCGGCCAAGCAAAATCCTAGGCCAATAGCCCTTCTGGCCTTGGTCGGACGGCCATCTTGTAAATTTTATTTGCGACCCGGGTTCGTCCACGAGGTCGCGAAGACACCTATTGTAAATGATTGGTTAAATATTACTTACACTTTAAAAGCTTGACATAATTATTTGAAAAATATTGCCTTGTCAGCATTCAGCTGTTGCATTGTATATCTCCTATTATATCTTCTATTGTGGGTGGGCAAATCTTTGACCAAGGAGGGGGCTGAGATATCCTGTCTTGATCAGCAAGTAATCAGCCCAGCCCCAACATGAGTTATTTGCTGACTGTTCAAGCACAAAATGCCCACCCCCAGATTTCTACTAACTTGTAGAACACTAAAATAAATTAATTGATTGTTCTTCTAAATTTAATCTACACAGCTTCGAACTGTCCCTTTACCCTTTCCTATTGCGTAGCATGGCATTGTCACTGTGTGAAAGCAGGCTTTTTACTCTCTATAAGTACTATAGATAGGTAATCTATTTAGTCTATAGATATTCTATAAGTACTCTATAACAGGTGCTCTATATTTACCTATAGAGCACTTTAGGATTCTACCGTTAGTAATATTGCTGAGTTTGCTGTTCATTTACTCCAACTCAGCTTTTAATACTCTTTCATAGAATTATACTTAGTCCCCACAATCATGGATACAAATAAATGCACAGATGGTGACATAGAGGAAGGGTAGGTAGCTATGGGTAGAGAAACCCAGGCTATTAGCTGACTTTACAGACACGTTTGTACAAGTTTGTACATGTAGGTATTATTACATTATTTGATGAATATCCTGGTGCAGTGCCCATGCACTAGACCAATAGATATTGATATTTGCTCAGTAGGGCATGGGCTAGCTTCTCCGCTACTCCAGTCTCTCTAGTTTGCTAGCAGAGAAAGAGTCAGCCTACACCCAGAGCTGTCAGATGTATGTGCCTATGGACTTCTTTAGCAAGTGCCCAGATTTTGTCGAGACATCCCCTGACTTTGTTTCTGTCCTTGCTAATTTTCCACTCATCCTGACTTTCTACCTATGGGACAGATGTTAGCAAACTTTATAAAACACAAGAAACAACCTAGTGTAAAATAACTCATTCACATTGGAGAAAATATTATTTCAGAAGTCACTAAATAGCACTAAAATGGATAATTTGATGTTTTTTTAGAGATTATGGTATTCATCCAGAGAGTTGGAGCAGACAAAACCAGATTTTTTGTTCTTGGCAAAAGTACACCTCTGGAGTTACAACTGGGGGTTACAATAGGAAATACTATAAGGTACAGTGTGGTACTGGACAGAAATTTAGGATCATTATTTGTATGGTTGTGTTGCTGCTCCGAGTACCCAACCTCATTATCACAGCACAAACATGAAGTAGCCTAAACCTGCGAAAATAGTGGAGTAACATGTTTAAAAATAGTGCCAACATCTACCCATGTATTACAATTTAGTGACAGTTATAAAGTGCATAATATAAGTATTCTAGAAAAGAGAGAATAGGAAATAGTCAAATGTGTGATAGGTACATCATGTTGATGTGCAAAATATACAGAATGTGCAATGGGTGCACCACCTTCCTGATGTAACAATGTACAGACTGTGAATTTGAGCAATATTCTACATGTATAATTAGCTTAGTTCTAATTCCGAACCCTTGTCAGGTGGAAACAGTATGTTTAGAAAATACCTGTAGTTGAGATAGGAAGCAATGCCATATTATATTGTACATGTACAGAAAGATGTCATAACAATAGAATATAATAACACTACAACTACTTAGGCCTACTAAATACTCCCTTAGTAATATTTTGATGAAATTTGCCTATTATTAAAACTTACTTTTTATTTCCACTGGCGGCATCAATGTGAATATTCTCAAATTTTAGGGCTGTATTATATTATTTACCTTAAACTTGTAAATGTATGCTGCCTACATATAATACAGTTAGGCTTTTCTCTCTCTACAACTTGGCTGTACAGTGGGAAATGACATTTTAAAATTTGGCGAAAGAAAAAAATATGAAAAATCTTTTAGCAAGCTGGACTGTGCCTGAAATTTGGTCAGGGAAGACACTAATACAAGAGTAGTAGATAGCCTACAACCCAATGGTTAGTTACTATAACACTTATAGCAGTGAAATATGATATGACCCCTGGTTGACAGCTGTCAGTTACTTTAGTAACATACAATCATAGTTGCATCATGCAAAACTATACTGCATTCCGTTATAGTTATAATGGTTGCAGTAGTTGTATAATAGGTCATGACCTTGTCACATAGTTGATTATACTTTATAGATCCAGTAATACCAGTATACTTGTGAGAGTAGTCATTAATTTGAGATAGCTTACTAAGAAGCATACAGAGTCTATATTTTGTAAGCAAAACACCATATTCTATATTGTCTATTAAAAATAATTGTCCTTCAATACAACATAGGATGACTTCAAGCATTTACACTGTTACTGTTACAAAATTGTCCTTTGGATTTGTCTGCTCACAAAGACGTTTTACTTGAGTTAGTTACAAGTCACAATACTGTTTCACGGCATGCCCTAACTGTTATTTCTTCCACGTCTTACATTGGTAGCTGATGCAGTCTGAGAGTTAATTTGATAACCTACAATATTGTATAATTAGAGTTGGAGGCTATAGATAGACCAAAGAGGAGGATATGAAGTATAAGAGACATGCCGACATTGTTTCACCGCCAACCCCATCCACAAGGACCTTATATACCCATATACATTCATGTATAATAGTAGGCCTACAATAATTATAACTGTTGAAGCAGTGTGATAACATGTACAGTCAACCAGCACCTCTATAGTAGTGGTTGGAGTACCTTGCATGGTGCTCCCCCACCCACCCCCCTGTGTCAACAGTTTGTTCACAGCTAATACTTCATGGTTGGAACTGAGGCCATGAGGCATAGTCCACAAGTAAAATGAAGTGGAATTATCCTACCCTGAAAAGATACATGTTTACTAGACACTGGCTCTCAGTGTATATATTATACTTACGATTAGGTATTTGCAAGGTCGGTCCAGGATAGGCTTGATCAGCTGGGGTATAGTTGGTACCTTCAAGCATTCCTGAAATCATGTATTAATTAATCTATGGAGCATGATCAACATAATGGTGTGGGTAGCTATAGGTTGGGTTGGAGGTGTCAGTCCAGGAGGACAGGCTATTTCATGTATAGCCTGGCTCCTGCAGCTTTTACAAGCTCCTGTACTATCTATTGTATATAGTACATATATATCTAATAATGGCATACTAGTGTCTCCAAGCTACTAGCCATGACAATGACAATATTCTGGCTGAATCGAGTTACTTGTAGATAACAGTTTTGCTACAAATTACATTGATTGAAAAGGAGAGAAGACAACTTCTTATTATAGTATATATTACGAGTGTATATTCATGTAATGATACAGAGCTGACACAATTATGTAATAATCAAAAACACTTCGTCCTCCTCAGCTGCAGTCATTGTAGAAACTCCAAAAACCTGGAAGAGGACAACTCCATTTTCATGGCATCAACATCAGCAAAATATCATGGAGAAGAGTAAACATACCATCAGTAGTAATACACAGTAGTAATACACAGTAGTAATACACAGTAGTAATACACAGTAGTAATACACAGTAGTAATACACAGTAGTAATACACAGTAGTAATACACAGTAGTAATACACAGTAGTAATACACAGTAGTAATACACAGTAGTAATACACAGTAGTAATACACAGTAGTAATACACAGTAGTAATACACAGTAGTAATACACAGTAGTAATACACAGTAGTAATACACAGTAGTAATACACAGTAGTAATACACAGTAGTAATACACAGTAGTAATACACAGTAGTAATACACAGTAGTAATACACAGTAGTAATACACAGTAGTAATACACAGTAGTAATACACAGTAGTAATACACAGTAGTAATACACAGTAGTAATACACAGTAGTAATACACAGTAGTAATACACAGTAGTAATACACAGTAGTAATACACAGTAGTAATACACAGTAGTAATACACAGTATAAACTAACACAGTAAATATGTACATTGCTATAATCATTAAGTATACATTGCATTATAAATGATGCTATTATATAATTATTTATTACATAATATAATATTATAATATAATCGTAGACTATTCCACTATATTTAAGTGTATTATATAACACCTTCTTACCTGAAGCATCTTGTATAACATCCATCTTAGAGGAGCTACAATAGACAACAGACTTATGACTGTAACTTACAGTATGTTACACACTTCACTGCAACTATAACACTGATCACTGTAGGTACATAACAGTAGACACAATGTATATTACATACTCTATCACAACTATAACACTGATCACTGTAGGTACATAACAGTAGACACAATGTATATTACATACTCTATCACAACTATAACACTGATCACTGTAGGTACATAACAGTAGACACAATGTATATTACATACTCTATCACAACTATAACACTGATCACTGTAGGTACATAACAGTAGACACAATGTATATTACATACTCTATCACAACTACAACACTTAAATACTAAAATTGTTTTTACTTTTTAATTCTATGTAAACCTGCATTCACATGTATTTATTGTATGCATGACAATACATGACATACATGTACATGTAATAGAGCAACCGTGGTCTAATGATTAGAGCTCTGGACTTCCTTGCAGAAGATCCAGGTTAAATTCCTGTAAAGGTCATTGATGGTGTTAGGAAGGGCATCAAACCTTATAATATTCCTGTGCTACTTTAGTTACTGCCTAAAAGTGGTAAAAATGTGGATCATTGTTTTCTTACCTGGTATTTATAGTGGAAGTAAAACCGACAAACTTTTAATGATATATAATGGAAAAATAGAAATGTTTTCTACTACATTAAATTACTATGCTTATAATAAATATAATATAGATAGAAGATAACTCTAAAATGATATTATTATTAAAAGGTAGATTTCAGAAATGTTGGATTGTTAACTGATGCCACCAGACTTAGAACCAATTGCTATTAGTAACTGACCTATGGTTGCCTATTTTCAGGTCCCCAGTTTGCACCATGTTGTTAATAATTTGATCTATGGCTACGAGTATCTTTTGCTCCTTCTCTTGTTCTTCCTTGAGAGCATCTGCCTCTATTTTCTCCACAGTGTCTAATTCATGCAACATCTTCTTCTGTATAAACAGACCGAATGGATGGATTGTAGAACTACAGATTTCCAACACCTAGCCTCAGAGCAATCAAATAGTGATGGCAACAACTATGCTGAGTCAGAGCTCATGTTAAGTGGAACTACTCTCATTTTGACTCTGGAACCTTCACTAGTTACAGCTCTAATGGCCACTCTAGACCCTTACATTGAGACCACTTATTGATCCCTTAATCATTTCAAATTTCTCTACCCCAAAAGATATAAAAACCATGCTCATGCCATGGAATTCAGCCAATATAAGGTTTATGTAATAGAATGTCTGTTATACTACTTGTGTTACTGAATGGGACAAACATACATTATACAAAGTGACTTAGACTAACATTCCATTAAGCACATGAGCTTACATGTATATATGTACGAGTAGAACATACCACTATCTTCTTCTTCTTGACGAATAGTGAGTGGATCTGTCGGCTCTCCCGATTGGCCAACTGCTTGTCGGGGTTAGACGTCGGCGTGTAGACTGCACATATTTTAACAAAAGACGCAGTAAATATCACAAGGGCCATAAATCCACCAAACACAAGGTACCAGTATGTCTACAACATAAATACTCAACATTGTCCACTCATATCATATACATGTAACTATATATACTACTATATACTATATATACTATATATAACTATATACTATATATAACTATATATACTATATATACAACTATATATAACTCATATTATATAACTGGTACTTGTTTTTCTGAGAAACACAATTTTTATAAATAAAATAAATGCAAAATCAATCCACATTTTCTTCGCAAAGATAATGTTAGAGTTATACCTTGGCATTATCTAGTATAATCTGTAGAGTTCCTTTAGAAAATAGTTGAGTGGCCAATCTAGCCAGTGGCCCTAAAGTGTACAGTTGTTTACATTTCTGGAACACGTCACAAAACCCTTTGTAATCATCACATGGAGATCCTATAAAGAGAAAGTTCAACAGGCTAAGCACAGAGATACATGTATTAGCATATGATGAAGCAATGAGCATGCTCACTGATCATGTGACTGACCGCTGACAGTCAACTTATAAAATTCATAAGTTCAGACTTGACTTCATACCAAATTTCTTTTAATGCTAAAAGGTTTCATTCTCGTTGATTTACCCTGGACTGTAACTATACTGTTGATTGACCCTGGACAGTAACTATACTGTTGATTTACCCTGGACAGTAACTATACTGTTGATTTACCCTGGACAGTAACTATACTGTTGATTTACCCTGGACAGTAACTATACTGTTGATTTACCCTGGACAGTAACTATACTGTTGATTTACCCTGGACAGTAACTATACTGTTGATTTACCCTGGACAGTAACTATACTGTTGATTTACCCTGGACAGTAACTATACTGTTGATTTACCCTGGACAGTAACTATACTGTTGATTTACCATGGACAGTAACTATACTGTTGATTTACCCTGGACAGTAACTATACTGTTGATTTACCCTGGACAGTAACTATACTGTTGATTTACCCTGGACAGTAACTATACTGTTGATTTACCCTGGACAGTAACTATACTGTTGATTTACCCTGGACAGTAACTATACTGTACAAATAAACCAATCCATGTTACAGTATAATAAATACATTGTACACTTGTACATTGTACGCTAAATCCAGAAATACATTGATAATATATCCCAGAATTACTCTGAAAAATAAACGGAAAGCCATGGATGTCCAGGAAAGTGTCACATATAAAAGCTTCAGCTGCCAATTCATTAGTGGGAGGAGCCTACATATATTATATCCTTATTTCAACTGCTGGCCAATCACGGGTGAGCCTGATGGTTTCAAAGATAACATACGTTTAGATACCTGCAGGAAGTTTGATGCTTCCAGCGTCAATGCTGTCCAAAAGACGCTTAAATGAAGGAGGGAAGTCGGGTTGATCCATCTCGGTTGAGCTCCAGCACGAGTTTGAGCCTTCAAGCTTACAAGATACATAACACGGGAGGCCGATAATCGCCTCCTTAGACGCAACACAAGCAGTCCAGTTCTGGGAATCTGATACTATGAGTTGACAGATGGATCCAACACATTCCTGTTGAATGAGAATAAAAATATTATATCATCTCCAGGTCACCAGTTCCACGAAGACATTGAACACCATTACCACCACGACCACTGTTACCACCATCAACACTGGTACCACCATCAACACTAGTACCACCACTACTACTGGTAATACCACTACCACTACCAGTACTACCACCACCATCGTCACTGTCACCACCTTGAGTTCAAGTTTTACCAGTGCGATTCTAGAGGTACTCTGTATAATACAGTCGAATTCTACCGCTAACATACATGTATATCACGTGCGACTGTAAAAACTCACTCCGTTACGACAGATCTGGGTGTTCTGGTTGCACCTCTTGTTGTCAGGCTTAGGGCTACCAGGAGGGCATGTAGAGCTGTTACTAGGGCAGTACACAACTCCTGCACATTCAGACTCTTCTCTGCATACTATATCTGTTGTGTGGAATCCACATGAGCTCGTGCAGCAAGGACCTTGGGCAGGGCTGTAGGGCAAATAATGTGTATATTCTCTATGGTATTGTATATCACTATATGTATATTCTCTATCGTATTGTATATCACTATATGTATATTCTCTATGGTATTGTATATTACTACATGTATATTCTCTATCGTATTGTATATTACTATATGTATATTCTCTATCATATTGTATATTACTATATGTATATTCTCTATTGTATTGTATATTACTATATGGTATTGTATATTACTATATATTACTATATGGTATTGTATATTATTAGATGTATATTCTCTATTGTATTGTATATTACTATATGGTATTGTATATTACTATATTCTCTATCATATCGTATACTTACTCACATGAGACACCATCTTTGAGTTTACACATTTTGTCCGTCCTCTCAGTCCGTCTGCCATTACAACATCGACAGCAGTCGTCTTCACTCAGACAGTCTGATAAGAAACCACAGTCACATTCCTCATCCTCGTCTATCACACTGTTCCCACAGAACCCGGCACTCCGACCTACCAATTATATATAGTACAATGATCTACCAGTTATATACAATGACCTACCAGTTATATACAGTACAACGACCTACCAGTTACATACAGTACAATGACCTATTAGTTATCATATTATAACAAACCCTTCCTAGATTTACGGTCACCCACTCTGCTACAAAATAAAACCAAAGCTAACAAAAATACTACAACTACTTCAGAATTGATATAAAGAAAATTTCTGAGTCATTACCTATGAAACAAGAAGCCCTGCTTCTCTTTCGAGACTCGATCAAATCACCAATAGCTCTCTTGCTACATGGGGACCATTTCCTGTTGTTAAGTGAGAAGCCATCTTGTGCCGCAGGAAACATGATATAGTTACCATTGTCAGCATTAGGACCACCGCTACTCTTTGGTGCGCATTCTCTTGAATCTTTATTGTCATGCTGTAATACATGTAGTAACAAGTCAATACAACATGTACGTATGGTGTACAGCATATACATGTACATACCTCACTGCCGGCACAGAGTATACAGTATATACATACCTCACTGTCAGTATCGAGTATACAGTATATACATACCTCACTGTCAGTATAGAGTATACAGTATATACATACCTCGCTGCCGGCACAGAGTATACAGTATATACATACCTCGCTGCCGGCACAGAGGATGCAGTATATACATACCTCACTGCCAGCACAGAGTATACAGCATATACATACCTCGCTGCCGGCATTGTGCCCAAACTCATGAGCAAACACCAATCTCAGCAGGGAACCTGGCATAAGAGATCCAAAATTCATCAACGTGGTCAGAGCAGTGTTTAAGGCTGATCTGGACGTGTTTTTAGCACTGCATATACCTGCGGCACCTGGAGACACCATAATAATGTTTAGCAGTGGTGGTGGTATCAGTTAGTAGTAGTAGTGGTAGTACATACTAGGAGCATCAGTAGTAGTACATACTAGGAGTACCAGTAGTAGTACATACTAGGAGTACCAGTAGTAGTACATACTAGGAGTACCAGTAGTAGTACATACTAGGAGTACCAGTAGTAGTAGTATATACTAGGAGCACCAGTAGTAGTAGTACATACTAGGAGTACCAGTAGTAGTACATACTAGGAGTATCAGTAGTGGTACATACTAGGAGTACCAGTAGTAGTAGTACATACTAGGAGTACCAGTAGTAGTACATACTAGAAGTACCAGTAGTAGTACATACTAGGAGTACCAGTAGTAGTACCTACTAGGAGTACCAGTAGTGGTAGTACATACTAGGAGTACCAGTAGTAGTACATACTAGGAGTATCAGTAGTAGTTCGTATTGGTAGTCACATTTATAAAGGTTCATCACCTACCCGTATGCCCTACCCAGGATAAGCCAACCGTCCCTTCGTTAAAGTCCCTCACAGTGATGAGGTGGGAGTGGCAATATTCATGATGCCCCGGTGTCTTACCCAGCAGGTTAAGTAGGTTAGATTCATCAATACCTTGTCCACAGAAAGCATGCCTAGTCCGAGAGCTAGCACAATCATCTGATGTGTTTATCTAGACAGACAATTATGTACAGCATGACAAAAAGTGTTTACTGTTGAGTTGCATTTAGGTGATTGACCCTAAAAGCAGAATGTGTTTGTAGCTACTAGTTGTACAGATACCAGAGGGATTTATCTTCACATGGAAGTCTACTATCCCAAAGCCTATCAAAGTAATCTAAACTTATGACATGTGTCCAGTTATATCGGAATATGTCTTGTCATGTTACACCACAGCATGTCACGTTAAGTCACAGCATGTCACGTTATGTTACAGCCTGTCATGTTATGTCACAATGTGTCATATTGTGTCACAGCATGTCACAGCATATCACGAGGAGTCACGTTATGTCACCTAATGCATAAAGCGTGTCGTGAGAATATCTACTCACCAGCACTCTACCAATGCGCACGTTCAGACCTCTGTAGCCAATACCAGATCTGCTGGTAAAAGTCTCTGCCTCGATCAGTGTGTTCAGTTCCCTAACCAGGAACTGGAATAATCCAGTAATTTCCATCCTAGTGCCTTGTGGTGTCTTCTACATGTATGTTGAGAGAAATAGCAGATCATTAATGGGGAGGGAGGAGTACAGGATGCAGTCTGCATTGTACTTCATCAAAGGTAATGGTTAAACTCAGGCTCTCGAAGTACAATACTCTCACTGAAAATAACTGTACAAGGCATAGTCATCACAATTTAACAATTTATAGACAAGCTCCATACCCCTATGAGCGTGTAATGATCCCAGAGGAGAGGACCACCCATCATCTGAACAGGACATGTAAGACGAGGGTCATCAACAGCAGGCGCTTTCCCAGCTTGTTCCAAGTGAAAATATGTGCCAGGAGAAAACCGCACTCTCCCATTCTCTTCACCCAGTGTGTCATCTGCTTTAATATCAACCGGATTCATCTCCCTCTGCTCATTAAGATCAGCAATGAAATATAAGGGTATATATTATTATAGTTACCAGCCATATATCCCAAGTAAGAAACCTACATCTAATGAGTTCAGCATGGTGAAGTGACTATGTGGTACAATAGCATTATAAGGCTGGATGCCCTTCCTAACACCACCAATGACCTCTACAGGAATTGAACCTGGGTTCTCCCGCATGAAAGTTCAGAGCTCTAACCACTAGGCCACAGCAGCTCACTGGACACTACTACTATACTGTACAATCACATTTACACTTTACATTATACTATGCCGTGTATTGCAGTATATTATATACAACGTAATCACTACATGTATATCGATATTGTCTATAAACAGGCAGTGAAGGGGGGATAACTTACAACGGAATCTCTCTTCTGTCTGCGTTTAAGAAATTCGGCCATCCACCGCTGGTTCGATAGTTTAGAGTTGCCACAGAAAGCGTGGGGATCTCTAGATATATATAATAATAGTACATTACCTCTTAGGACAGTACCAATTGGGACGATAAAATAATATTAGTAGGGCGAGTACATGCTAACAGCAAATGAATTTTAGGCTTGTTATGGTCTACCTACGAGTATATGTTTTGGGCCATCCAGACACAAATACAGACTAAAATTACATGTCATCATCTAAAGCATAGCGTATCCATGTTTTCATGATACATGGTAGAGTTGGTCACATGCCCATATATGGTAAACTAGTGGTAGAGTTGGTCTCGTGCCCATATATGGTAAACTAGTGGTACATTAATATGACTCCTGCATATAGAGAGTAACAAATTACTTTCTTATATTATGTGGGTCTTGCACATCCTTCTCCCTATAGATGACAGAATGTACAGCTTCAATACTTTGCAGTTCTGCATCACGTCTATATTTCTCTTTCCTCTCAACATAGAATACTTCACCATCAGAAAGTGCAATCTTTCCTTGAAATAATCCGTCAATTATGTAACCGTAGACTTTGCTCTGAACGTCACCTGAAAAGAATTGAATCAATTGATTTCACAGTTATTGGGACAGGACAGGTGTGCAACAACAGCTTTCTAATTTCACCAACATTTAGGAGTAAATCTATGCAGTACAAGTAAAATGTACAACGTGGTATGTGAAGGTTACATTACCATCTATTGAACATTCTCCTCTAATATATGATGTGGTCTAATCACTTGGGAATAATCGCATCAGTAAACAATGATGATAAATCCCATGGGTCCTGTGACTCTTCCAGCAAAAATCCTTGATTTAAAATCAATCAGTCAATCATTACAAACAAGGTGAGGACGTTGAAACTGGGATGGCTTACTACAGTGTGAAGCTCTGGGGACAAGGTCTAGACCCATATTGAATATTAGTATGGATATTCTAAGAAATCAGATTATAGCCAGGTACTCAGTCTAGGTTTGTACTACATGCACTCATAGTGCTGCATGGTGTTTTAGTATCATTCAGTTTCTTTTCGCTCGGTTCAAGAACCCCAAAATTTCGAAATGTAAACCGAAATTGAATGCAGCAGTTTGATATAATGCACTCTTTAAATAGCGATTTGATTTTTCCCAAAATTTTAAAACTGAATAAAATCAAGGGGTAAAAGACAACTTTGGTATCATTCACCTTTTTTGAAAAATCAGTAATAAAACTGAATGTAAGTGCAAATCAAAACTGCCCAGCACTATGCATGTACTCATACACATGTACATGTATATATTCATTAGCCTTAGTTCTCACCTGCTATATGCCCATGGTAGAGATGGGATAGATCCAGAGGGAGAATCTCGGTACCAGACTTGTGGTCAGCATCAGGGTCAAAGGTTATATCATCTGGCGTTAGACGTAGACCTAATGTCCTGAAATATGTGACAATAATATACTCATACTACACACTATGATGATCCCACTACTTACATTATTCAAATATTTACTGCACATACAGAGTAATCTAACGCGCGTATAGGTTATACCCATTCAAAGGTAAAACAGTAAGTAAGTAATGTAGGCCAACAGGCTATAATTGCAACAATATACCTAAACATGTTTTAAAATGCACGCCAAAAGTTGAAGCTTAATAATTTTTCACCATGTTTCCCAAAAAGACTATTGTATACAATCATCGCCACAGCAACACCTACTGTACCTGTTATAAGCTGTGATATCAAGAGTGAGAATTTCCTTGCGATAACGATTTCTACCAGTGCTCAATGACCTTCTGTGTCGGTCATGTACGTCGTTCGTATCATAGTCTAACATCTCAAACATTTGAATATAGCTATCCAAGGCGCAAGACATAACCGAGGATATCAAAGTTCTGTTGCAGCAGATAAGGAAAGTGATTAAAGAGGGTGTCAGCCTCATCCTGACTACCTGGTACGATGCATCCAGAATTACAGACTACAACTTCCCAATATAGAATGTATATCCAAGCCTTATGTGTAGTACACAATGCATTACCTTCAGATAAGCTTATCGTCACATCGTAAGGTCAACAATAAGAATACTCTCACAACAATCAACTTGTACAGTCCAATAGCAGTCCTGTTTGTGTTCTAATTAGCAAACTATAGAACGTTGGGCCAATTGTTCGTACTTCTGCTATCCACAGTAGACCATGACTGTGATTCACTATGAGTGTTCATTGTACCAAAAGAGGACGCAAATCCTAATGTATTCCCTACAGCCTTGATATAAACACGGAGGCTAGTGTCGTATGGAGTAAAGGGTCGTATGGAGTAACGTGTCGTATGGAGTAAAGGGTCGCATTGGAATCTCAAACCAATCATTGGATTGTCTCCACAAATTATATGTTTCTTTTAGTTAAAGAATCCTTTATTATGCTATAATAGCTATTAATAATTTGCTAAAAACTACAAATAAATAATAATATTGCCTCTTGTGAAATAATTATAATATAGTAAGAGATACATGACTGTGTAGTTCATGCTCTGTGGCGTGGAATGCGAAGTTAGTCGTGAAGTTAAAGAAAAAGTTGCTAGTTTCAGATCAGTGTGTTTAAAAAGGAAGTGAAAACTGATTGGCTGGTTATCTAACCATGGTCTCCAAGCAACAACTCCATTTATGAAGAATATACATATTATTATTAGATTTTCAGAACTTGTCTTTTTCACAAAAAAATTACATGCAGATTGAAGTCCATAGACTTTGAATGAGAGTATCTATAGTAATATTAATGGAGTTGGTATTAGATAGAGACCTGCGATTAGGACGTGGTAGATCAGTATCAAAAGGCAAATTAGTTTCTTTAAAAGTTTCGCTTTCTCTTTACCCACACTGATTCACACTATTCAGAATTTTACAAACCCCTGTGAGCGAATGCGACATTCAAGTAAAAACAGTTCTAATTTTCAAACAAGAAATTTTAACCGGTGCTGAATTTGTAAATAAAAACCATTACATGCACCACTTATTCGCACACATTGTACACGTATACTGTAATACTCTCACAAATATAAGAGTTGCGTTCTCTTGTGCCATCATCACCATAAAGTGGACAACTCCAAATTACTAAAGAAAGTTTGATTATTTACAAGAAAGAAAACGTCGATAATAATACCATTATTAGTAAATGATTGTGCATCAGCTAAAGAGAGACAAGAATAAACCGTAGTTCAGGTCTATAGATTATGCTGCATTAGTGACTACCTTATCAAATGTATTCACTGTAGCCTGAGAACCGGAGTTAGACTGGGTATCTGAGTGTTTATTAGTTAACCTACTGTATATGTACCAGGGCCAAGCGTAGGCCAGTGAGAAGCGGGGCTCCTGCTTGGTGCAGGCTATAAGACAAAAGAATATTTGCAAGTATAGAAGAGTTACTAAAGTTATAATAATAGGCTTAGGTATGTCCATTACGTGACTAAGTGAAGTCATTGCACCACCTCCGTCCTTCCCGCCTTCGTTCTGTTTCTCTTTGCCATCCTGGAGACATGAAACAATGCAAAGGGTTACTACTCTCTACGTTGAACTTGCACTCAATATGGCCGTAAGTTTGGAAATTGTTCATAGACATGTTCGTGTATTTACAGAGGATCTCTTGGATCAAACGTTGTAAAGGATCTAAAAGTGACTTGAGATTTTTACTGAAGAGTTATGTTCTCAATAAAGAATAAAAATAAATTTTGTCTTAATACCGGTGAGAAAACTCCTTATCCATGTGAAAATTGCAGCTCCGTGTTACAACACAAAATTCAGAGATGGTGATATCCTTCCAAATCGAACTTAAAGCATAAAATAACCAATTTCATCTCTATATTCAAAATCTAGAAGTATTGAGCAGTTGTCTTCTTGAGTTCTGTGGTTTCAGACATTTAGCCCCCCCCCCCCCCCCCATAATCTACTTAGTGAACATCAACATGTAAAGTGGGTTCCTTTAGACTTACACTTTAATAGTCAGAAACCAACACAGGCAAAGTAAATAAACCTGTCTACCTGTGTTTGACATAAGAGCTAGTAGTTTGTTCTACCATTTATTGCGCAACATGGATCCAATGCATTTGCTACAGTTACAGCAGGTTATCTGTGACACAACATAAAATGTCAGTTAGGCCTTGACACTATAAACCTACCTGTCTATGGTAGTGGTGCATGTGATCTAAAGCGAAGGCATTGAACGTGTCACTAATCTCAAACAAGTAATAAAATATGAGTGCTGTTCCCAGGATATAGAGTAGAACACCAAGCCAGGCTACCCGCTGTCTAAATTTCATATCACCACAAGGTCCCGGCATCAGGCCCACACAGCTACCAATTGATCAGATGATCTGAAATGCAATGAAAAACAATATAAATATTCAATAAGATTAACTACTGTAGTTGCTAAAAACGGTGAAGCAGTAGGCCTACATTGCAGAATCAGCAGCATTACTGTAATTTATAATTAAGTTAGCTAATGGCCAGAATACATATTATAATCTATCCAAATTCCAGTAACTTGAATTACGATTTAATAATGATTATCTTCACGGAGTGTTAACTCGCAGATAATTATGTTAAAATATTCAATAACTGACGTACTCATTGGGAAGCTGTGAATTGCAACGAATAAAAATAACCACAATCAAAAATAATGAAATTATATTATGGGCGCTTTCGGTTACATTTCTAGGTAGTTGGCATCTTCCATGTCCCAAACTTTTTAGTAGACCTTATTCTGCTAAATGCATGAAAGTTGGCCTCAAAATGACATAGAATACAACATGTAGGTCCTAGATGGAAAGTCAGGGTCCATTTCCTCAATCTAATCAAATTGAAATTAGGCCTGGTAGTTCACTTAAAGCTAAACATAGTAATACACTCTACTTAACTATGTAAAACATCTATGCAATCTGGTACAACAGTACAGAAATTTTTGACCATGCCATTTGCACAGCCATCCTTCAGCAACTATCCTGAAAAATTTTCCTTAAACATGCTCGACTCATTAGATTTTTATTTAATTTATATTTTTTCGACTCATTTTGATTTTAATTTTTACAAATTTTACTTATTAATGATAGCAGTTCACCCTGGTAAATCAACCTGTCAAAATAAATGTACACTGTTGCAAAATTAAGGCACTCTACTTACACCAACAATGGCCAAAAGTTCCCTACCTCATCAGAGGTAAATCAGGGGTAAATTTAGTGAACTAGCATCAATTTCTCCTTAATTTTTTAAAACTTGTTGGCCGGAAATGATCACAGTCTACCCAAGCTGGGTTTCGCTCATTTCTGTTGGGAGTGGTGGCTTTATTTGCGGGACTGCGCCGATTTCAGAACACGCAGTTGTCTTCTCTTCGTTGAATTTGTCGTAGAGATAACAACTCTGCTCTGTTTAGTGGCAGGACAAACTATGAGCCCACATATATTATAATAATATATTTATTACTAATATAATTTATATATTATTAAGGTGTTGATAATAATTAAAAGTTGTCCTCTCCCAATTAGTCTTTCAAAGAGGAAGATAAATTGGGAGAAGACAACTTTTAATTATGATCAATAGCTTATTATTGCCCATGGAACAAATCCACAAGAGTATTATCAAAAAACAATAAATTGCTATTCTTATTTTTGTTGTGTATCAGTGTATTATATATACAAAAAAAATACATATACATGTAATTACATTATATACAGAGTGTGTAAGTCATAAGGCAACACGATTATAGGTGGTTGCTCCTAACACACTATTTTTATGGGATCCCTATTCCAATGACCGAAAAGTTGCCGATTATTCTGTATGCGATGCGTCGCCTCGATCGTGGATCTTGACAATGTCACATATATCATCTCTGTGTACGTTAACAGTGGCACATGTATCGTCTCTGTGTACCTTGATATCGTCACACGTACCATTTCTGTGTACCTTAACAATGTCACATCGATCAACTTTTTCCGCCACTATTTTCAGTGCAGATGTTTCAGTTTCTCCAGTATTCTACAGACATGTATATAGAACTAGCGACAGGTGGGTTAATATCAGATCCGACGATAATAATACTATTTTGCTTTGGCATCTAGTGGCAAACCTCTCTGTATTCTGTCATATGTTTGAGATTGTCATGTATTGTGTTGCAATACAGTCAGCTTACTGTAAGTAAACGAAAGTATGCTCAGTGTTCCTAAGTGTGGTTATACTGGAGTATACGGTGTGTACCCACCTCAATTTTAGTGGTTACACGGCCAACAGGCGAGTACCCTCATTTTAATAGTTAGTTTTCCCCATTAAGTAACTGTGAACCTGATAGTGTGTGATAGAGTGCTTGATTATCATTCATAGGGTCTTGAGTTAGAATCTCACCAGAGTACAATTTTTTTCATTTTAGTAATTTAATCATTTCTTAGCTATACATTATACTAATCTGTAAAATTACATGCACCGTGTACCCACCTCATTTGTTCCACTTCGAACACTACACTAGCCTATATTTTATTACATCCAGTTCTGCAGCAATATGGTTATTTTAGTACTGTGCTATGATTCAGTGCCACTTACTGAGTAGGAATGCATGTACTTGTAGTTAACATGGTGAAAATAGACTGGGTTACCTGACATAGGATCTCTTGCCTATAGACCAGTCTATGCCTACATGACCAGTTGGGTTGGCTTGGCTCTGTGAATAATCAGAGGCTAGGAATGTCATATAATTGATCCTATCAAATGAGAGACCTGGAGATAGTCTCTGCTCTCCGTTCAGACACAAATCCTTACCTGTTTAACAAAACACTAGAGTCATAATCTCTTTAATGGGAGTTACCTACTCATCGTGCATCTTTTAACTAAGTGCAGATAACTTCCTATAGAGCATGCATGCTGATTTATAAAACTGGATGCTGGGTCTCTGAAGCAACATATCATAGTCACAACCATGAATTATTAGTGTTGCAATTAGCTATGTGGCAAGTATGTGCAGATAGATGTACATTGTACATGTAGATTAAATTTTAAAAACAACATCAAATACTTCTTACATAATGTAGATCTGGCAATAATATGAAATTATACCTGCACAGTTAGCGCATAGTTAGCGAGCAATCTTGAGTGATAGGTGAAACCTGGTTAAGATCAGCTGACTCAGAGTTGTCATCCCAACAACTTGATCTAACGCGCAAGGTATGACAGGATTGTGTTTTTCTTACCTGGGACCTTAGGTACTGCTCCCTTGTGGTCACATATTGAGTTGAGGCAGGTAAATAGCCTGTGATCTAGTGAACTAGTAATTGGAGTGTGATCAGCCTACAACCAACCCCAATGCTAACATTATGCACATACATGTACATAGTAGGCCTACATGTATATAGGATATATAACCTACACATTGTAGTATTTGTAGTTTATGAGAAATATAATAGTTGCATGTCTAGTAGATGAAACAGGTACGACTTTGTTTTTACTTGCACAAAAATTACAAGAGATTCTTAATTCAAGGTGTAATAACTCCAATCATGTACCCAAAAACTTCTACCCATTATAAACATCATACTTTTCTTCCATTATCGCCTTACACACTACTGACAGAGAATAGACTTAGAGACTTACAACGAATAGTGGAATTGAGTGACGCAGTGTGGATGCCCCGTGATGCTTAATATATTTATGGTTAGAAGCCGCTTGAATGCTGAAGAATATCTCCAGAGTTTTATTGTCAGTGAAGAAATGTATGAAGAAATTATCTACAAAGGTAGATGTAACCTTATAAAGTCTTTCCATCACACTCAATAACAAGTTCTGCAGGTTACACTTCTTTTAAAGAAAAGTATCTACATAATACACCTACTCAAGGATTCGTAGTCTGCATCCAGGTGAGTGAAAGCGAGTCCATGTCTGTGAGTGTGCGTCAGGTAGCTGTCAGTCAACCAATCAGGATACTTGATAGTCACATGGTACACTGGGCCTACTTCAAGAGCTGCAACAAACATGTACATGTACAACATATGTTATAATGCATGAATGGTATGTCACACTCACATGTACCATGTACTTTCCATACAGTGTAGTGAATAGAAGAGTTATAAAGATGCCAATGTGCATTTCCAAGCACATGTTCGATACAAATATGTTGCATGGATTAAGTATGATGTGTACAAATTACATTCCCATATAAATGTAACTTTACACACTATGTCAAATAACCATGCAATTATAATGATATTGTATATGTACATGTATATACATATCCAAGATATTATAATATGCTAAGCTAAGCAGATGTCATACTGGAGCAGATGTCACACTGGAGCAGATGTCATACTGAGAGGAAGTGTTTACTACTCAAGTTGCTATAGAGTTACATGATATACTGTATACTGTATATGTATGTACGTGACTTGTATATGTACATGTAAGTACAATATAATATTATAACAGGGGCACTTACCATAGCTCTGTAAGACCAGAGTAAACAGGACTACATGTATGCGCATGAAAATACCCAGTGAGCTGTGCATATGCATAATCAATACATCTACAACAGGGTCACATGTACATGTGAATCCTATTCCACAGAGTATATGATGGATATGTGTGAACTAGTTTACATATAATAATATAATTACATGTATGAAATGTTGTACATGTAACACTCATACAAAATACAGTCAAAGTAGGAAGTTTATAATAATGTGAAATATGACTGTTATATCACAAACAAGTGGAATTCGAAGTACTGAATGTACAGTACAACATGGTGCATGGATATAATATTATACATTGTATGTCCAAATACATGTACATGTAATAACAAACATACAAGTGTAAGCGGTGCATTCTTCTACAAACTTTCCAACCCCTGATAAACACCCCAGGCATGTAATATTTCTATACTTACCTGAGCAAACATTGCTCTGTACTAGACGGAAAAATTTAGAAAGAACTTTGGTATTATCAAATAACCATGAGGTGACTTATGTATAAACCGTTACCAAAACACTTGAAATAAAATCAGAACCAACCACGACTAATCCAGACCTGCCATGTCATTGAAGACGCAGAGCTTATTTATGCACATGACTGTAAGCAGTGCTTAGACAAATCGATCAAATCACACTACTGTCAGTGGTTGGCTGGGCAAAGGAACTGAAATTTAAAAAAAGGGGTTTTAATGACAATTCAGTGTTTGAGAAATTAGGGTGTAGACGCTGGTGCTTTTTAAAGATAACTTTACAAATTCGTGGGGGGGGGGCAAGTATCCCCCCCAACTGCATGTGATTACCTTAATAATTCACAATTTATGATATTTGGCGAGTTTCAGCTAACAACCTAATTGTAATTGTAAGGCAACATAATCTAATTGGATGTAATGCTAGTTTTTTGTTAAATTAAAATTTTTAATGAGGAAAGAAACCTGTGTAAAATAGCCACTGAACTGCATGTACTGTACAATGCAGGTGAGAAATAAATGGCTTCCTCAACAAATCAAGAGTATGTGGCAGGTCTGTTTCAGAGGGAAGTACTCATGAATGTTGGGAGACACCTGGTGGTAAACGCAGTGGTTATTCAAGAGGCAGTAAATAGGTAAACAACTAAAATCTGAGCATTATATTCACCATTAGCTTATGATTATATAATGATTAATTAGCATTAAAGAATCAAGAAAAGCCGTATTCATTGTAGAGGTATACTATATCTTATGATCTTACCATAATTTATCATCTCATTATACAGCATACAAGCCACCTTATTGTATATACTTGATGACATTATTGGCCTGCTTAATCCTTTTCAGGTCGGGTGGCAAAAAAGAGATGTTCATGTGGGAATTATAGTTATCATAGCCTTGTGGCTAGATGATAATCATAGATACCCACTGTTCCCTACCTACAGCCAATGGCCACTAATATTATAGGGTGCTCCTAGTTTTGAAAACCTTTCATTACTAGTGTACATGAGCAGTATATGCAGCTATTGAGGCCAAGTGCTGTCAGACCTGCTATATTCCTTTAAAAAGGTGCCAGAGTAACCTATACAATAAATAATACCTTTGTGATTCCTGCAAAATCTGGAATTGTTTTGCTAAGCTATAATATTATAGTAACTGGGTGCTACGTGTAAAACTACAATACATATTATGCTGTATTTGTTGGGCAATCTCCCAACTTATTATTTCTCTCCTATTCTACTGTATATTTAGCAAGGTAGTACTTAACGGTGAAGACATAGGAATACCATTATGAATGTAGCTCAACATGATATTTATTATTTACATGTCTACAGTCAGTTTCAGATGTGAGATTAAAAAGGTTTAATAACCAGACTAATAACCAAAATTTTTATAAAGATAAGAGAAAGGACAACTCCTTGATTAACACTTGGCTCATTAGTCATAAGGGAGAGAACATTGCAGTGACTGCAAGCAATGGAGGTACATTTACATGCCATACTGTATATTATGTACAATTCACTTGATTACTGCTCATACAATCACAAGTCAGTATATTTTAGCTCAAGATCCAACCTCCTATTGAGCATCCCCGACTGAATCTATAACTGTGAAGGTCATGCTATCAATACTGTCAGCTTCTGGCTCACTCCCAGTAGGTGCTGACTTGTTTTCACTCTGTGAGGAGGCCGTGTTAGTGGTAGCGGTGGAGGCAGCAGTGCTAGGTGTAGCTTTAGACGTTGAAGATACACTCGATTCTTCGGAAGAAAACTGCGAGAGAAGACCAGAGAGGGAAAAAGAATGTCCACCTACCAACAGATTGCAATATAGTTAGGGCAATGTACTGAGAAATCATAACATAGCTATGGTAGGAGTATTTAAACAGCTATGATAGGAATATCTAAACATTTATGGTAGGAGTATTTACAGGTAAATAACTATGGTAGGAATATTTAAATAACTATGGTAGGAATATTTAAATAGCTATGGTAGGAATATTTAAATAGCTATGGTAGGAATATCTAAATAGCTATGGTAGGAGTATTTAAATAGCTATGATAGGAATATCTAAACATTTATGGTAGGAGTATTTACAGGTAAATAACTATGGTAGGAATATTTAAATAGCTATGGTAAGAATATTTAAATAGCTATGGTAAGAATATTTAAATAGCTATGGTAGGAATATTTAAATAGCTACGGTAGGAATATTTAAATAGCTATGATAGGAATATTTAAATAACTATGGTAGGAATATTTAAATAGCTATGGTAGGAATATTTAAATAGCTATGGTAAGAATATTTAAATAGCTATGGTAGGAATATCTAAATAGCTATGACAGAGTACACAGTATATTAATTCAAACTCCCTGGTGCTTCTGAAACACAATTTAATATCACTGCTATATGTGACTACATCATCAGCACAATGAGTTACAGACTAACAGTACGACTACCCAGCAGTACCCTATCTACAGGATGAGTTACAGACTAACAGTACGACTACACTGCAGTACTCTATCTACAGGATGAGTTACAGACTAACAGTACGACTACACTGCAGTACTCTATCTACAGGATGAGTTACAGACTAACAGTACGACTACACTGCAGTACTCTATCTACAGGATGAGTTACAGACTAACAGTACGACTACATTGCAGTACTCTATCTACAGGAAAAGACGTCTGTTGATCTCACCTCTGTTCCTCTCATCAGCATCATCGTCATCATCAGTGGAAACAGTACTGCTGCTGCAGTCATCTGAGCTGTCACTTACGTCTGCCTTCTTGACCTTGGCCGTTCCCACAGGCTTTGCAACTTCAGGTGTAGCCGTGGTTCCTGGAGGCGTAGCCGTGGTTCCTGGAGGTGCAAGCTGCTCCTGAGTCACACTCTCTGGCTCCTCTGTAGGACTCATACCAGAAGTGATCAGAGCTGGCCTTGGATGAGACTGCATGTCATTAGACCAGCCTACATTCTGAATAGCCATCCGAGGGTTCATAGGGGTGACCCCCATAGGCCCACCCTGCCTTACCATGGGTCCTCTGGGTCCCATCATAGGGCCACCACCTGGCCTCAGCATTATCCCACCTGGTCTCACTATTATACCGCCGGGTCTCACCATTGGACCGACTTGTCTCATCATCGGCCTTGGACCCATCATAGGCCCAGGCCTCCATTGACCTGGATGGCCCATTCTACCAGGAACGGGCCCCATTTGTGGTCTCATATTACCCATTGGTGGCCCCATATTACCTCCAGGTGGTCCCATATTACCCCGAGGTGGCCCCATGTTACCCCCGGGTGGTCCCATATTACCTCCAGGTGGTCGCATGTTACCTCCAGGTGGTCCCATATTACTCCCAGGTGGTCCCATATTACCTAAAACGAGATAAACTCATTTAGTTATCAGACTAGAGCATGACGCGGACATCTAGCCGCTGCATAAGACAGAATCACAATTAGATTCATATGCTGACCACAGCTTGGCTGCCGAATGAGCAGCATAATGCATGTGTACAATACGTAATGTAATTCGTATCACACCCATCAACTGTTTATATGGAAATGTCAACACTCAATTACAGGTACTATAATAACCTGCTGTATTATACACTAAACTCACCTGGGCTAGGCCCTGTACCTTCATCATAAGCATAGCTAGTAAGATTTATAGGAGTCTTATTAGCTACTGCCTTCTGCACAGAAGCTGTAGTTATTATCTCCCCTGATTTCTCCATTTCCATCATCTTCTGTACGAACGGAGAGATGGTAGATGAGGAGGTAGTGGTGGAGGTACCTGACGCAGTACTACCAGACTTACTTGATGGTAAGGGTATAGATGGCGCCTGCAAGCATATACAACCATCTATCCAAATATAGAAGTCAGAAACACTATAATATAAGTCAATGTCAGTGAAACACCATTTGCTGCTGTGTGGATATTTACAAATACACAGGTATGTTAGGTATAATATGAGATAGGCCAATAGAGAAGCTATATGTATACCATGGATCATACATGTGTAAACATACTCATATCTAAATGTTGTATACGCAATGTAAGTATTACGCAACGCTATACATAGCCAGATCTACTAGTAATTGACTATACTGTATATTCACCTTAGAGGTCTTTGTATCACCAGTTTTGACGATTAGCTGAAATAATAATATAGTATAATAAATTACACTACAAGGACATCAGTGTGAGAATAACATACATTAGTTACTAGTTGAAAACAAACAGACTTACTGGCATCTAATAGTTTCAGGTCAGCAGTAGATATGACCTCATGTTCATGTAGGAACACAGACTATAGTATAACACAGGAGAAGGAGGACGGGCAGAGAGAATAGCACATACCTTGGATGTAACATCTTCAGGGAGAAAGATACCAACGCCAGAATCTGACGGTTCTTTTGGCCCATAAACAGACTCTTCTATCTCAGCAGCTTTAGCTTTAACCTAACAGAAGTTAGCATAGGTTAAGTAAACTGGTCATCGGATACCACATTCCTTACTGTATCCGTTTAAACACTATCATATGTGTGCCTGGACAAACTAAAATGACTAGAGATGAGTCTAAGGAATTACCTTCTCTTGTGCTTCCCTCGCCTCCTTAGCTAGTCTATTAGCCTTAGCCACGGCTGACTCTACTGACACTGAATCATCCGTGCTGCCGCCACTCTTCTTAGCTCGCATCTTCTCCAACAGCTCTCTTTTTATACGCTGTAGACATCAATGCAATTTATTGGTAGAGTGCAACATTTACTTGTAGATATCAAAGCTACTCATGTACTAATCATGGAGGGTGATTGGTTGACTGTGTGAATAACTCTACTTGCACTGACAGTACCACTAGAACAAAGAATTTATCCTACGCCAATTGCACAGCATGAGCATTGCACACCACCCTCGTTAGAGAGCGTGTAAAACAAATTTGTAGAGTTGCTATCCAGTCAGAGTCAATTCTCAGTCACATTACAAAATTATTACCATAGCCTAGGTTCCATAAAAGTAAACTTACCAATACAGATCTCACTAAATTAAACATAGTCTACTACACAAGGTAGCAGGCACACACAGACATAGTCTACTATACAAGGTAGCAGGCACACACAGACATAGTCTACTACACAAGGTGGTGAGCACACACAGAGCGGACACACCCACCTCTTGAGGAGTTTCTGATTTAATCGGCACTTTGGGTTTCTCTTCAAATTCATCAACCAGCTCTACATCTGAGTCATCTCCTCCCCTGGTGATAGCCAACACTTCAGCCTTTTTCTTCTCCTTTAACTTCAATAGTTTCTCTCTCTTACGCCTTTCTTCCTCCTTTGAGAAACAGTAACATAGAACATCGAGTATAGTATTATAGAACATAGAGTATAGTATTATAGAACATCGAGTATAGTATTATAGAACATAGAGTATAGTATTATAGAACATTGAGTATAGTATTATAGAACATAGAGTATAGTTATTATAGAACATAGAGTATAGTTATTATAGAACATAGGGTATAGTATTATAGAACATTGAGTATAGTATTATAGAACATAGAGTATAGTATTATAGAACATCGAGTATAGTATTATAGAACATAGAGTATAGTATTATAGAACATTGAGTATAGTATTATAGAACATAGAGTATAGTACTATAGAACATAGAGTATAGTATTATAGAACATAGAGTATAGTTATTATAGAACATAGGGTATAGTATTATAGAACATAGAGTACAGTATTATAGAACATAGAGTATAGTTATTATAGAACATATGGTATAGTATTATAGAACATATTATGGTATAGTATTATGGTTATTCTACCTCGCGTTTCTCTCTTTCCTTCCTCTTCTCCGCTTCCCTCCTCCGCTCTTGCTCTTCCCTCTCAGCCTCTCTCTGACGGTCCTGTTCTTCCTGCCTCTTTTGTTCCAGCTTCTTTGCTTCCTGTAGCCCTGCCTCCTTGTCTATTTTGTATCTCTTTTCGTACATCGGATTGTCAGCTATGTAATTCTACAATAACCAGACAGAACTAGAAATCCGAGTAAATTTGGAGACCAGATTCACCTGCTGTGCCTCTTCACCATTCACAGTTTTAATATACATGCAGTTAGTAAAACTTCACCAATAAGCACATGGGATATATAACACTCACATCATCAGCACAAGGGATATATAACACTCACATCGTATTGCTTGTGGTGTGATTCAGACTTGAGATGATGCTCTACAGAGTCCTTGTCAGCAGTGAAGAAGTTACATAGCATACAATAGTACGCATCCACAGGGTGGATAAACTCTACTCCTGTAATGTCACGCGTAACATCAATATAATATATTAATATCTCACAGCACAACAACTACACAGTTCTCATCTAGTCTCATCTAGTTGTAGCAACTCATTACATCCTGACTAACTAGTACATAATTATGTACACTTACAATAGATTCTACTGTCATGTGACGCACTACACTTACTCATCATTGCAAGTCTACCAGTGTATGCCTTGTATGTATTATATATTGTACATGTATATAACATCAGCACTAGCAAGGAAACTGAAACCACTGGTCACCATGGAGACTGCATAAACAATATGGAGTATTTATATCATTGTAAAGAGCACTATTGAACTGTTATATCGACAGTTTACCTTTCATCGGTTGTACAACAGTTTCCTGTCTGGAGATGAGAGACTTCCTCGGTGGGTTCTTTACTTCCTCTGGTTGCCATGGTTTACCAATCTTCTCCCTCCTCTTTAATCAACAAACCATGTAGATTATACAACTTATATTATACACAATACTACGTAATAACATATACATCATACAAACCATGTATATTATACAACTTATAACATACACAATACTACGCAATAACATATACATTGTACAAACCATGTATATTATACAACTTATAACATACACAATACTACGTAATAACATATACATCATACAAACCATGTATATTATACAACTTATAACATACACAATACTACACAATAACATATACATTGTACAAACCATGTATATTATACAACTTATAACATACACAATACTACGTAATAACATATACATCATACAAACCATGTAGATTATACAACTTATAACATACACAATACTACGTAATAACATATACATTGTACAAACCATGTAGATTATACAACTTATAACATACACAATACTACGTAATAACATATACATTGTACAAACCATGTAGATTATACAACTTATAACATACACAATACTACACAATAACATATACATTGTACAAACCATGTAGATTATACAACTTATATCATACACAATACTACGTAATAACATATACATCATACAAACCATGTATATTATACAACTTATAACATACACAATACTACGCAATAACATGTACATTGTACAAACCATGTAGATTATACAACTTATAACATACACAATACTACGTAATAACATATACATCATACAAACCATGTATATTATACAACTTATAACATACACAATACTACGCAATAACATGTACATTGTACAAACCATGTAGATTATACAACTTATATCATACACAATACTACGTAATAACATATACATCCTATATTTTAACACAGAACACTAATCCATCCAACAACTCACTACTAGAAAGCTTTCATGTTGACATTCAGTGTACACAAGAGAAGACAACCTCCATTACAGACCCATGAATCTTATACTTCACCTACCTTCATATGACTGCTGGTCTGAAGGTGCTCAAGGTATCCATATAGCTTGAACGCCACAAAGTTACATGACTTGCACCAGTGGGTCCCAGGGTCAAAGTACTCAGTCTTGGTGGTACCTGGTTTACTCAGCAATACCTTGGCAGCGGATGTGTCCTCAGAGGGTGAAGGGACAGTAGGCTCATCCTTAGGCTTCTTACCCATCAGCTTGTCCTCAATGGCCCTTCGATACTTCCTGTCCTGAAGATACAAGTGTATGCTAGAATAAGTACCGTGTTATATGTGCACATTTGTATAAGCAATGTATTAGATGCACACGGTAGTATAAGTACAGTGTTAAGGCTCAGCTACACACGAGGCCGATTGATCCTTTTCGGCCTTTGGAGCCTCGTTCGAGAACATGCCATTTGTTTGGCTGTGCGAAGAGCAACATGTTGGTCTTTTCAGTCTTGGCATTACAGAGCGCTGTTGTGATTGGTTAATATTGGATACAATGAGTCCAATCATACATGTATAATTTATTAGAAATTAGCTTTGGTTATTGGCTGGATGTTAATCAAGGCCACTGGTGAAATGGTACTATGCAGTGCGTATAGAACAACATAGTTGCTCAGCCGAAGCTCACGGCCTGTCATGTACCCACGCCTTTATAGGCAGACGGTGGCATATGATGGTACACCTTACCTGTTTCTCTGGTGGAGGTGATTCCTGTTTAATTACCGGACCACTGGACTTCTCCAACATCTTAGCAGCGGCCAGCTTCTTCCTTGTTATATCTCGGAGTTTTCTCTCCTGCTCCGCTTGATCATCTAGTGTTTGTTCATCATCCCTTATCATCTTCTTGATACTCTGAAAATATATAGCAGTAGCATTACAGCGGTACACCAACAGAGTAAACAGCAGTGGTGCGGCAAAGGGACAGAGCAGTAGATTACACAACAACAGTGTTACAATGGTGTACAAATAGTAGTGTCACCTGGTAGCATCATTACAATGGTACACAATAGTAATTTACATGACACTAGTGTTACAGTGGTACACAGTAAGATAATTATTACAGTACAGGGAGCAATACCTTGATTTCATTGGTTATCTCATTCTGTAGCCTGATGTTCTGACCTAGTGTCTTATCGAGGTGGTACTGCTCCCCCACACTAGCATTCCTTAGATTCCTCATCACATCACTCTGGTTATCTTGGAGTATAAGTAGTTGCTTCTCTGTTTTCTGTTGTTACAAAGATAGAAACATGTGCATGGGTGTTCTGTGGTGCCGGAATACATCAAAGTCAAACAGTAAATCTACTCCAAGCATAGGCATCAAATGATTGCAGATTGTAGGGAAAGGTTATACTCATAATCACCATTTTTGCAGAAATTAAAGAACAACTAGAGACTAAGGCTCTACTCCCCATCGAACTACCTCAATATAAATAATATCAGTGACTGACATCCTTAGATACCAAACAATCTATTCCACATGGCTGTCTATTGGCTGATGTATGTATTCCTGTTGCCTATTGGCTGTGGCACACTATTGTAATAAAGGGCAGGTGGACACGTAGGACATGCTAGTAGGAGGCATCATTCTAATTCACTTACAACCAACTTTTCTTTGTTAAACTCGATGATCTGTTTCATGTTAGAGATCTCCTGCTTGGTGAGTCTTGGGCGGAGAGGTTCCGATCCAAAAGCCTTCTGCAACTCCACTTGCTCCAACTCTGCACAGGGGAACAAATAGTAGCAGTTGTTGTTGTACTATATTGTAATGCACACATTCAAGACTAACAGGAGGGTGCATGCTATAGGCTCACCAAACATTAACAGCCGACTAGCACCAGAATGCTATCGTGAACCATATGGTGAGTACTGAACACTGAGCAAATACGGTAAACTAGACTGTTGGCATATTTCCAGCAAATACAGTAAGTTCCGATGATAATGACACTTTACAGCCATGACAATTTGTGGCCAATCGTACGGCTGATTAGATAACATTGGTGCTCACGAAAAGTATTTTTCAGAGTGACTTACGTAAGGTTGTTTACAAATTATGAAGTACATGATTGTAGAATCTTGTTGAGAAGACTAACCCCGTAGATAGCGTTCCTTGTCAGTCTCTATGCTATGTTTCTCTAACGCTGCACTTCCTATTGCACCAATCCTCCTGATGACCCTCCTTTCACCTTGCTCCTCCTCTGGCTCCGACTTGGCAACCTTCTCCAACATTGGCTTCTCATCAAGTAGATCATCGTCAGTTACTAAATCATGGAAAGCATTCCATTATTATTCGACATTTTTACAGGAACAATCTGATTTTCTGTTAGTGTCAGATGTAGCTTTCAAGGTGATAAAATATATACCAAGTGTGAATCTCCAAATGCAAAGCACTTGTTAGAATCCAAGTTGGATTTAATACATTTCTTGTCTATATAATCAAGCTGAGCGAGTTAAATACCAAGCAGATTTGACATTTTTTAATTCACTAGTAAATCAATGACTATGGAATTGGTGCTTACCTCTCTTGGGCTTAGAAAGAGAGGTATCATTGCGAATAACCATCTTTAAGTTCTTAAACTCATTCTCTGCCACCTTTTGCCTGAAACATACATAGGAGCAGTTCTCAGCATCATAAATACTGCATCTGGTATCACTAGCTAGCATTCCTTGACGTGTCAAGTTCAAAATGTAGTATTACGATAATACAGTAATACGGTATTTGACTTTCACCCATCTTCTGAAAATTTAACTCATCATAGTGTATTAGATCTACTAAAGTAGACTTAAGATTCAACGCGTTCAGCAGGTGCATACACGCGATGGTACAGGCCTGCTTTAATATCGCTTAGAAGGCGCCACATCACCTCAGGCTTTGAGTTGGATTACCAATAAAGATTCCTCAAAACCTATTAGCGAATAAAAGCCATCTTAGAAAATGGTAGGCAGTAACGACTATAAACAGTTGTTTGGAAATAAGATTTATTATATATGGAAATACAGGGGCATCACATACAATGCGATCAATATACATGCTTCGAAGAGATAATTATAAACCATTCCCACAGCTCCCAAGTTCCACTAGAACAGCCTGGTCTGTAGAAACTTCTTTCAATGCTCAACACCCTGATCCTCATGTTGATGATTGGTAACTGTTTAATGAATTATGTTCAACTTAGTGGCTCTAAAGAATGATGCGTGTCAAATATCAAATTACATGAAATTTCTAAGTAATTACTGTATAATATTATTCAATCGTGTGCTACGTAGCGATGCAAATATAACACGTTTGCTAGTGTTGGTTTATGCTTGTCTTCTCGTTGACATATTAACTAGTCGTTGGTTAATATTTACACTATGCTGTCGTACACAACGGCTTACCAGAACTGCCCGAGGCTCAACCTTAGATTACCTTACTATGAGTGAAGGTTATGAGGACTATTGATAAGTGAAGAGTTTTCTAGACACTCTGCAAGACATAATGGCTTATTTATGCTTGCCAGAATCAAATTAGTAAAGTTTGATAAATAATCTTCCACTTAATTTTCTATTAAGAAAATACCCGGTTGACTCAAAAACTTCGCACACTGAGCACGCACGATTTTACTTCCAGTATAAGGAGAACTTGGCTGAAAGGCAAAATGGGGAAAAAAATCTGCCTTTAGTATTTTATTTAATTCGTCAAACAAACAGCTATTACATGTACTACTGTGATAGAAATACAGGATTAATAGTAATGAATGGAGAATCGTATTATTACAATAGTCTGATGTGCATGGAAAAATTTACATGTACTTCTGCAACCTGAATGAGCAACATAATATACATGCACAACATCCTTAGGCTGCTGCTTGTTCTTAAAACTGAAGAATTCAATCAACAAAACTAAATATTTCATACACCAGCCTAATACATTTTAACTTACATTTAAACCTTACACAGCTTAAGTAGCCACGAGTAGATCAAAATTTGCTCTATGCTTAGTTTACTTACTCCTAACTTCTCCCACCTCCATTGGGAAATCTTCAAAATAACTACTTTTCAGTCATGGAAAATTACAGCTTGATTCATTCATAACACCAATGAGTGATTTATTGACACATAGCGAAGCGGCAATAAGAAGACGTTTAGCTACAATTTCATAGTAGTATAATTAGTTACATACACTTGGCATGTGGATACCCTCCATAGTGTTTCTATATGTCTGAAAGGTCGCTACTAAAGATAAAAAATAAAGAGCTAATATGTAAATATCTATGATTATTAAGATTCGGGCTCGTATTATTATTATCTGAATACAATAGATTAGTGAGCTTGCTATTAAATGTAGAATTTTTATTATAGTGGTTACTCGGTTCCAATGCTTTGTGAATTAAATGAGTAGAAAATAAAATTAATAAAAATAAAATGTAGATAATAAATGATAAGCACTAATACACGGTTATTCCCATTCCACTAGTGTTTTAGGAGATTTCAAGTTGATAATTTCATTTGGTATGCCCGATCTTGGTTTTGGCTACAAAAACATGGCCATTAGCAAATAGAACTTGCCATGAAATGGTGCATACATGTAATAACGACCTCGTGTTACAGCCATGCAGATGCAAGCAATAGCTCAATAAATAAGTCAAAACTAATTCATAATTTATGTTTATATTGTATTGAAAGACAAAGTAACGATACCTACCTATTCAAGCTGGCCATCAGAACAGAATAGCGATCAGGAGATTCTTCTCTGTAGGACTGTGGTTTGAATCCAGATTCTCTGTCCAGACTTACTAAAAACAACAGCAGACAACTCAATGCAAACATTATACACGCATACATGCAAACACATGCACTTGTGTACATACACAACGTATACGTGCTTCCAATATTTGTCTTAACAAATTGACATACTAGGCAGGAACTATCTGACATGTAGATGAACATGTTATGCTGACATGAAATACTTGAACCACACAGGTATGCAGCCAAAACGGTTGTCAATATCATAGAGCTCATGTATAAGACTTTAGAGTTAAAAAGTTTAAATACCTCTAAAAGTGACATCAGAAGGGGAGCGTGACCTCTGTCGATGCGATCTACTATCCCTCGAAGACGCTAAACTTGAAGGACTCGGCTCTCGTCTTATCTCAGCTTCCCTCCTACTTGTCTGATGTGCTCGAACCAACTCTTCAAACTCAGCTCTGGTCAACTTCATGTCACGTGGAATCCTGCTCATCAAGTCTTGGAGACCATCATCATTTCGAATAGACTTTGAAGGAGGCGAGTGATCTGACGGGCCCACACTTCCCAAGGAACGCTTCGTTACACGATCTTCAACATCCACCCGCTGGAATTTCGTGTCTTTAGGGCTAGCATTATTCAAAATGTAAACAAATTTGAAATGCCAACAACAAACCTTGTTTGATTTAAAATGGAAATTAACATGAGTATTTAATATGATGAAGAGTACTAATGGCTAAACAAATTCACAGAAAATATTTAGTTGGAAGAGTGCAACATTCAAAAGTTAACTGTTAGGAATCTAACCTAGCTTCTTTTTCTGGTAGTACTAAAGCTGGAGAAGGGAGTCTTTTCCACCGACTAACAGGTTCAGGATCTTTCAGAGATGGAGTGACGCTATCTTTGACAGACTGACTATCATCGCGCTTACCTAGGCTTCCATTTGGAGAAACAGGTGCTTTCTTCTTAGCTGGTGAACGTGAACGCCTTCGGTTTGCCGGGGATCTGGATCTGGATCGTCTTTTATTTGCAGGTGATCTTGATCTACGTTTTCCCGGAGACTTACCACGTGTTTTAGCAGGTGATCGACTGCGTTTTCTATTAGGTGATCTACTTCGTCTTTTACCAGGAGATCTACTACGCTTCCTTCCAGGAGATCGAGTCCGCTTTCTTTCTGGAGACCTGCTTCGACGCCTGCTAGAGGTAGGTCTGCCTTTCCCATCCTCACGTCTGCGATCACTCCCAGCATCATGTTTGTCATTCTTTCTTGCACGATCTTTGTTATAGTCACTCTCCCTCGTATATCTGTCTGTATCTGACTTCACAGTATCATCACTCCTCCGAGCACTCTGACCATTATTACTATGAGATGCATCTGAAAACAATTGGTATACACGTAGATTATTTCAAGTTAACAGGGTCAGAAGTCTAATTATTTATTATCATCATAATACAAATTCGTTCGAAATCACTTTAGTACAACCACAATCAAATTCAACCAAATACCAGTCATAATCTATACGAACCATTGTGACTTTGGGATGCAATGGGTTGCTTCAGTTTCAAAAGATCATCTAATACCACGCCGCCACCGGATGATAAAAAAGAGGCAGTTTGATCAATGCCAAATGATTGTTCAACTGGCTCACTGCTGTTGCTATGCTGCCTAGTTCTTGCAGTTTGAGCCTGCGGTTCTTCCTTTTGTCTCTCCTGACACAGTAATTGTCATACACATCATCAAGCAGTAAGTTACCAAAACTCAATATGAGAATGAGTGTACTTACCGTTGCCTGATTAACAATAACGTACCATGTGAAATATAAAAAGTCACTATTAATTATTGGCACATACAATTATATAAATTTTAATAAGAGAATTGTGGAGACTACAATACCTTAATACGTTGCGCCATATTAAGGTCATCCAGCCCAATGCTTTTAAGCAGAGCGGTGAATGCAGGATTTGAGATGATTTTTTGCGTGTCTGGCTTGTCATCAAATGGTTTAACTTGTGGTTGCTCTTCTGCCACTGCTTTCTCTTCCTTGTTAGCTATAGTAGAACTACCACCGCCACCGTACAAGAAGTCATCTTCATCAATGACATCTGGAAAACGCATAAAGACAAAAATGAACTACTTGCAGATAATAGTACCAACTCAGGCAAATGATGAAGGCAGTCAAAAGCTATCCTTTTTCCACTAAACATACAAACGGATTAATATACCCGCAGCAGATGGTCGTTCGGGGACTGGTGCCGCATTCTTGAGGATTGATTTCTTCAGTATAGACTTCTTAGGAGCTTCATCTTGAGCTGATGGTATTGGAAATAAAGGTTTCCTGTCAGGTGATTCACGCCTGTTGTTGTGTGAATCCCGATTATAACTAGAATACTCTCTGCTTACACTGCTGGATGCGCCATAATGATTATCCAATGAACTTCTTTCTGCATAGCCTCGATCACTGTCAGAATAGCGGTAGTCCTTAGATGTGTCGGCACGAGCATAGCTATTACTAAAGCTATCATCTCGGGCATCACTACGCGTCTGTCTCTCAAGCATCTCATATCTATCAGTAGATCTTCCATGTTGGCCAGCAGTGTCCATTGGTTGACTACTATTAGTAGTATTAGATTGTTGAGCTATACCCTTAGATAACAGGTTCCCAAGCTGATTGCCTAATGTATCTCTCAATTGGTCCAAATCAATCGACACCTACAGAAGGAAAACTTAGCTAAATAGTTGACGTCAATTCTTCAATAACACTACCACCAGTCTGCCCCATGTAACGTAAAAAAATACCACATACCACGTCAACATAATGAATATTCATTTCATGATAGCAAGGCATTCTACACAAAATTCATATAAATTCTCTGAATGTTTTACTGTGTTATCGTGATTTTCTGCACCACCACTTTCGAATAAAGGATGATTAATGAAAAGCATACTTTTGCAGTCAATTACAGGTAGGGTCTTAGAAGTTGATAAACTTTACCGACGACAAAGCTGAAGCATAAGGATTTGGATTAGATGGTGCTTGTAGAGGAGCATTGTAAGGCTGACGAGCTTGTTCTCTGTAATCCAACAGATCACGATCATAACCCCTAACAGGATCTGGTTCAGGGCGCCTTGAGCCATAGTCTAGAACTGTGTGCTGCTGAATGGGTGGTTGACCCCGCTCTGTACCAGGAGGGTGATACCGGTGAGGCAGAGCAGCTGGATGTCCTTGATGAGGTAAATAAGGACCTGTTGAAGGAAAGAAGCCAATTTTAATACCACGGTCCATGACTAACATATTTAATGAAATGCTAACATGGTAGTGTTACAAATTTTATTCAGTATTATGTTCAGTAAAGAAAAAACTATCATATGAGGGCAAATTGAATTGTAGATTGACTGAACAAAAAGTACTGATACACAGGCTGTTTAGCTAGAAAATTATGAACGAGATCACAGTACATTGCATCAGAGAAAGAAACACTAAGATATACCTCTCCCATGCTGAAAAGTATCATGTGCTGCTACAGGGGGTGCACCAGAATGCGCCAGTCTTCCTCTGTTGTAGTCCATATGGCTATCACGATGGTAACTGCCACCATCACCCCGTCTATTGTCATAGTATCCATGGCCACCACTCATTTCCAAAGAGAATCTATGCCTGCTAATAGTAAAGAGTGGTGAGTGGCATCGCTCCAAATGAGTTGTTTTTATAACATAATGAAATTGCTTTCGCGACGTGAATTTGAACTTATTTATCTACACTACGGTAAATTTTGAGCAATTTTCACCAATTTTAGATAACCCATTATTCCAACATTATTGAAGAAAATTTTCCACCTTTGACCAAGTGGAGCAAAATATAATGCAACTATTACTAAATCGACTATTAAGTTAACTATAACTTCAATCTTGTATCTACAGTTAACAGACAGTAGCAGTGGGCCATTACTACTACACCGACCATGCCTGATAGTGATATGATTAATAAATATTAACTCCAGGCATCAAATTCGATGTAATTTGCAAATTCTGTTAAACTAAAAAATAAAAAAGGGTTAAAATATTACACCGTTATTAATTATTTTTATTTTATAAAATAAAAAGAAATATAAACAAAGAAAGTACTTCTTCTAAACAAACAATAACAATGATAATGAGTTCCCACGATTTTCCCTCTTCCGAGGGTCTCAGTGGGAAAATTCAGTTAAAAAACCATATAATCTGACCGGGTACTACGTTACAATAATTACAATAGAGTGCAAGTCCAACAAATAAACTAAAAAAATGTAAAACACAAATCAATTTTATAATTTAACTTTTTTATTTGTGGAAAAGACAAAATTGGAAATGAGGCTCTGACCTGAAATAAGTTCGCAATGTTGTGGATAACCATCGCTCCTCAAGTTACGTTTAGAAAACGCGGGGCACTGCGTTTAACCCTTATTAGAGTTGAGTTCATAGGCCCATGTGATTTCGCAGTTTCACTTTTGAACCATTAGTCTACTACTCCAAGTTGCTAGATGAGATGCCAGTGAAGTTTACAATAACAATTACTAGATAAGTAGTGTCTAGTAACTTTGATTACTCCTAGAATTGATTTGTCTAACAGAATAATTCTTTTCTGGAACAAATGGTAATTTGAATTTTGGAACTTCTGGAGCCTAACAGTGTTCATATGATATTGATATATAATATTTTATATTAGTATTAAATTATATTTATGTACTGTTATTATAATTATATAAAATAATATTTAGTTTCACTATTGACTATACCCTATAAATAAATAAATACCATGTTTCGTGACCTTTTCACTCTCACAGGCTCACCGTAACTGTTTGCATCCTCCTACTTACTTATACTTATACTAAATGTACTAAGCCTACTCATATCATGGATAGCATACTGGACCTGATATGCATTAACACACCTGATTACATCACTGAAACAGACATCATTCAACCTGGCCTAAGTGACCACTTTATAGTAACTGCGACACTAAAACCAGTAATTCAACGGCACACAGCTAAAGATATATTCACTGTCAGGTGTTACAAGAAAGCCGATGAAGGGACCTTCCGTGAACGTATGCAGCAGCTCACGGAAGACTTAGCCAAGATGGAGGACCCAAACGAGATGTGGTTATTATTCGCCAGCCATCTACAAAGAAATTTAGAAGACTGCGTTCCTACAAAAGAACTAAAGTGCAAGAAACCAAGTCAACTGGAGTGGTTTGGCAAAAAAGCAGAAAAGCTCATCTCCAAACAAAGAAAGACCTATAAAAAGTATAAGCAAACCAGGGATGCTTTTTTCTTAGCAAAGTATAAGCAAGAGAGAAGGACGACCAAGAAAGAAGTTAGACGCATGAAGACCAGCTTCCTAGTTAATAAGATATGTGGTCCATTGGCGAGAGGTAACTCCACACCTTTCTTCCGTCACCTTAGAAACACAAGGATGCAATGTCCTCCACCCATGAGCCTCCAAACAAATGACACCCAAACCACAGATGACCCAGAAGAATGTGCTGATTTATTGAACAACTTTTTCCAACAACAGTTCTGCCAAGACCACAGTATTAATGAAATTCCACCACTGGACACTCCAGATGAAGGTGTAGAGATAACAGAGGAGGGAGTAGCTAAACTTATTGTTTCATTAGGGAATGGGAAATCTCCAGGACCTGATAGGATCCGAAAGCCAGACCTCATGGTAGACATCCTAACCACTACTACATGCCTCAGCCATATTTTTCGTGCCTCCATAAAATCTGGACGACTACCAGATCAATGGAAAATGGCTCATGTAACCCCGATTCACAAGGGAGGCGAACCTAGCCAAGTGTCAAACTATAGGCCCATCTCTTTAACATCTATACCGTGTAAAATTCTAGAGCGTATTGTTCTGCACAACATTAATAAGAAACTTGACAGCTTCCTCCATAACAGACAACATGGGTTCCGGAGAGGTATGTCTTGCGAAACTCAGCTGTGTGCCACCTATCATGACCTAGCAAAATCTGTGGAACAAAACAATACAACACATGCCCTTATATTGGACTTCAAAAAAGCTTTCGATAAGGTGCCACACAGTCTGCTACTACAGAAGCTAAGAGCGATCCCCGACTTAGATCCAACCCTTATAAACTGGATTCAAGACTTTATTACCAGACGGAAACAAAGGGTGGTACTGAAGGGACATAGCTCAGCTATTTGCGCTGTAACGTCTGGGGTGCCCCAGGGTTCAGTCCTAGGACCCACCCTCTTCTTAGTATATATAAATGACTTGCCAGACACAGTAACTTGTAATGTCAGTCTCTACGCGGACGATACACTCCTATACCAAGAAGTGAACAATGATCAGGAATCCATGGAGTTTCAGAAAAACATTGATGCTGTACAAGAATGGTCCCAGAGATGGAAAATGCCTTTTAATGCATCCAAATGCCATGCGATGGCTTTCAATGTCGGTGAGCAACTACCAGCATACAGACTAGGTACTACTGTGATTGCTTGGACTGATAAAACTCGTTATCTTGGGATAACCCTATAACAGGATTTGAAGTTTGATCAACACATCGCTCAAAAAACAGTCAAAGCAAGCAGAATACTGGGAGCTATTAAACAAACTCTACACTGTGCACCGACCAAAAGTCGATTACTTGCTTACACTAGTTTGTGTAGACCAATCCTGGAGTATGCAAACACCGTGTGGGATCCAACAAGTAAGCAGACCATTGAATACATAGAAAGGATTAAGTGTAAAGCAGTTCGCTTCATCAGTAATCTAAAGGGACGTGAAAGTGTCACTGCAACCAAAAATCTTCTTGGACTAGTACCCCTCGAGTGTAGGAGACGAAATCATCGAATAACTTTACTTCACAAAATTCTCCAAGATGAAGAGAGCCGCAATACACTATCCTCTAGTTACGATGAAATTGTTGAAAGCCGCTCACAAACAACTATGACAACCAGAGCTGTAGCCAGAGGCGAACTAACATCAATTTCTGCCCAACCAATGTATACCATAATAGTTTAATCCCTCGAACAATCCGAGATATAAGAATTGGCTATCCCGAGTAAAAGTAAATCAGCAATATGCTGTAGTATTGACCTTTTCACTGTAGCACACTGTTAGTAATGAGGCATTCAACTTGCACAATATGTGATAATAGAATGTTCTATCAACGACGAGTGAGTAACGAGTGAGTACGCTGCTGTCGCTGGAATGTTCCTGTGCGTGTGGTTTCCCTTTTAATTTATTTAGGCAACCTTGTGGTTTTGTTTACCTATCAATTATCATCTTTACTTTAACCTTGCTACCACAGGGGCCTACATAAATATTTATTCAATAGTAATGTATAGGCTGTAAGATCTTATATTACTACAGTAGAGTATTAGAGTTGTTTGATACTTGGTAGTGAGTTTCAAAGCTGGTGGAGAAGAACATCAACAGAATGTTCACATTCTGCCATATTTATGATATTATAGTAGGCTATTCATATTCTATTGACAAATTAATTAGTGTCTTTGAGACCTCTTGGACCAGCCTGGGATTTTTCATGGTCGGAGGAGACCATCCATAGCTCATTAGTACACCCAGGTTTCTCACACAAAGAAATAAATGCTTTTGGTACAAGCCCGAAGACTTGGTCCCAAAGACACTAATTGGCTAATAAAAGTGTACAAAATGTAATTTCCGTTTGTACAAGTTGTCTTAATATTGGCCCAATGTTATTTTATAGGATCTCATTACATTTAGTGATGTCATTCCAAATCTGTCAACTCTGTGGAAGGATCTTACCGAACATTTGTGCATCTGGTGTCGGTGCCGGCATCTAGGTATCACAAATATTTCGTTCTACAAGCAGACTCAACAGGTTAGTTTTAGAGTTCTGACTCTAAGAGTATGAGTCTAAGATTTGGCCTATTAGTTGCCAACATCTGTGATTGAAGATGCTTTTACCTGTGGAATGTGAACATCTTTCCTCAAGAGTTTAGTCATTTCTGTTTACCACTGATTAATCATCTGTTGTAGGCTGCCCTCTTGGAGTTAGCGAATGTATACAGTGATATAAAACAATTAGGGAGTGTTAAGGTATCTACATCAGATTTTATTTGCGGTGGATGTTACGGTGTGCTAACCGACTTCACTGATGATACCTTTCTTACTCAGGTATAGTGTACTTTACCACTACTTCTTACTACATACCATTTCCTTATTTTGTAGTTTCATAGATTGCCTATAGCCTAATGAATACAAGAAAACAGAAGTAGACCCGTAAATTATTTATATTACTATATATGTTTATTTGTAGGTAGAGGAGAAGGTACGTACACAGCAGGTAGAGTTTGAACACTTTTGCTGTTCCATAGCTTTACCAGTGGCTTCCATTGTTCGTGACTACACCTACCTGCTAATGTGTGCAGATGTATGTCCGTACGTATATAATGAAATGCATTAAATGCATTTATATCATTGGTAAAAGGTGTACATGTGGTATATTGCTTACCTGATATTAGGCTATAGTTTAGATGTATTCATCGCCATACTAGAACCTGCTGTGCCTTTCCAAACCTACTCTGATTTAATGGCACTACTAACAAGGAATAGTCCGGTGTAAATGTGGCGTATGCTTTAGACAAGTTTATTTGGTACTAGTCTTTACTACAATATATTAATGTATTGGTGATGCTGACATAGTATGGCATAGTGTCAACTTGCACTAGTCCTTCCCAGTGCTATATTAAACCATGTTATATATAGTACCAAAATAGTATACTGTTATTACCCTGTGGAGATCAAAGATTTCATCTACAGTTTGCCATGTAGTTTATCAACTCCGTGTAGTCTTATGAATTAGATTTACTATCTTTGTAGCTGTGGAGTCATCTCAATATGTTGTTGTTTTAGGGGCGTCTACAGCTACCTTCCCATAGAGCAGATTCCTACAGTTAAAGATGTCTGGAAATGGATGTGTGGGGCTAAACTAGAAAGGCGATTTGGTAAAAAGTTTGCTCTTGTAAGTTATCAATATCATGTATGCAGCAGCGATAGCATGACAATATTTACATGTATATGCTAATGTAAGCTTAATGTGTTACTATACTTGCACGTGTAACATGTACATGTATGTGATTGTACTAGTGTAACGTGTTACAGTACTACATATTGATGTAACATAATGGATGTGTATTAACTCCATTCTATGTATTATAGGAACACATGGATATTCTAATAAACTTTGTACAGAGACAGGTGAACAGTGAATGTACTAAGCTGTAAGTATAGTATGAATGTAACCAGGTAATGGAAGTATTACCAGGTAATGGAAGTATTACCAGGTAACATAAGTATTACCAGGTAATGGAAGTATTACCAGGTAACACAAGTATTACCAGGTAACATAAGTATTACCAGGTAATGGAAGTATTACCAGGTAGCAAGTATTACCAGGTGATGGAAGTATTACCAGGTAACACAAGTATTACCAGGTAACATAAGTATTACCAGGTAACATAAGTATTACCAGGTAATGGAAGTATTACCAGGTAGCAAGTATTACCAGGTGATGGAAGTATTACCAGGTAACATAAGTTTGCTATTCTCACAAATTGCTGAGGCTTTGACATTACATTAGTAACACAAGTATTACCAGGTAACATAAGTATTACCAGGTAATGGAAGTATTACCAGGTAGCAAGTATTACCAGGTGATGGAAGTATTACCAGGTAACATAAGTTTGCTATTCTCACAAATTGCTGAGGCTTTGACATTACATTAGTAACACAAGTATTACCAGGTAACATAAGTATTACCAGGTAATGGAAGTATTACCAGGTAACATAAGTTTGCTATTCTCACAAAATGCTGAGGCTTTGACATTACATTAGTAATGAAATAGTGAAGGACCAGAATATTGAAAATCTGTGTAAATCCTACACAGATTTTACATAAAATATGTTGTGTGTGAGACGGGTATGTGTGTGGTCAACTGGTTACGAATATGTTTATTGATTGCAGTGAGGAACCTTTTAGAGATCATTTTAAAAGGCGTAAAGGGCAGACGACTGACAAGTATACTCACAACAATGTGGTCAAGGCCATCACCAGCGTATCCCGGGAGAAGCTGAGATCTCTAATTACATATCCTCCTGATAGGCTTATAGAGTTGTGTGCAGTCAGCTCCATGGTCGTCTCACACAACCCAATATATGTAGCAGGTATGTCTGTCTGTATGTCTGTCCGTTTGTATGTCTAACAGCTGTCTATCAATGCCTCCTCCCACACCATCTACTAAATGATAGCACTGTCTCACCAGTTGTTGACAGTTTGAGGTAGTGCATAAAGGTAGCCCCAAATACCATATTATAACAGTTATATAGCCGTGCACTGGTAACAACTGATGACTATGATTTTCATTTCATTAACTGAGAGTAAGACAACTCCAGTCTGGAAGCGCGCCTTCATGGATTATGTAAATGATATAATAGTACATGTATGTGTTATGTATATGTACATGTATATGTTTTGAATGGGTGTAATTATGCACACCCATATGTACAAATACACATTGTCTTACATCACGCACCATGTATAAGATCGTGCACTATGTATTAGATCATGCACCATGTTTTACCTCCAGGAAGGTACAACAAATACAGCCGAGAATTGAGTCAGTCTCCATGGATGATAGATGGACAGAGGAAAGGGCTAAACACATCAGTATCCGAACTGCTGTCTCAGCCATTGGTCGACTACACTAGGGCTGACAGTACGTATGCTATGCTGTTACTACACTGTATACTGTTACTTGACTGTATGCTGTTACTTGACTATATGCTGTTACTTGACTGTATGCTGTTACTTGACTGTATGTAGTGACTTGACTGTATGTAGTGACTTGACTGTATGTAGTGACTTGACTGTATGTAGTGACTTGACTGTATGTAGTGACTTGACTGTATGTAGTGACTTGACTGTATGTAGTGACTTGACTGTGCGCTGTTACTTGACTGATTAGTTTGTACTCTGAGTTGATCTATGTGTCTGTCTGTTTGTCAACAGCTCACTACTTCACCTCCTCTGGGAGAGAGGATATAGATGTACAAATGTTGGGAAGTGGTAGACCCTTTATGATACAGATAATTAACCCTAGCAGAGTTCTCACCCAGAGTATACTCACTAATATACAGGGGGAACTGAACCAGTCCAACCCTAACCTCATCTCTGTCTCAGATCTTCAGCTAGTGTCAAGGTGAGGTTGACATTTAGAGGACAGACAGTCATGTTGGGTAACTTTGGATTTCCCTCTCATTGCACCTACAGTATATTATCTGATGGCTATTAGCTGACATATTATTATAAGCTCATACTAGTGCTCTCAGTGTGAGTGTGAGTTGAATTCTCATAGACTCAGAGTAAAGATGTTCAGATTAGCAAGTTAATTACCCTCCCCTCCCTTACTATGGGCTGTTATATATACTACCCTCCCTTACTATGAGCTGTTATATATACTATGGGCTGTTATAGATACACTGATATAATAACTGTACACATGGTATACATTGTATAGGGAAGCTACTGATGAACTCAAGGATTTGGAAGCAGAGAAGAGAAAGACGTATACAGCTGTGTGTATAAGTGACAGTGATATAACACAAGAGGAACTAGACATATTAGCTAACCATACAGTAAGTATCAGAGGTGGTGGTAGTAGTAGTAATCTAAACAAAGTTGCTAAGTACTGTACTAACCGTAGTAACTTAAGTAAGGTATTGCCTGTTGTCACATTACTTCTATCATCTCTACTCTATCAAGGATGTATTCATTGTCTGCAGGATGTAGTCTTGGATCAGATGACACCCATCAGGGTGTTACATCGGCGTGCTTTAGCCACCCGCCACAGAACTGTGCACTGGATGAAAGCCAAACTACAACCAAATAGTAATAAACTATTCACCCTTGAAGTAGAAACACAGGGAGGTTAGTTTATCAACTACATGATTATACATTACCTTAGTTTCATTCTGCTATTCCTGCTAGTTATGGGTGTACATGGTGTCCATCTCCATCGTTTCAACGCTGTAATATAAAACTTTAACTTATAAAAGTTGATGAGCTGCTATAGAACTTAGGTTGAGCTAATAGATGTCATGTGCCTATCATGAACAGTTACATGTATAGGCAAGAGTTATCTACTCTCTGTAGTAGAGGGATTATTCTAAGGAGTTATCTGCCCTTGTATGCGTACTATGGCACTACCAACACTGCTACTACCACTACTACTACCACTACTACTACCACTACTACTACCACCACTACTACCACCACTACTACCACCACTACTACCACCACTACTACCACCACTACTACTACCACTACTACCACCACTACTACTACTACTACTACTACCACAACTAATACTACTACTACTACTACTACTACTACCACAACTAATACTACCACTACTGCTACTACTCCTACTACTACCACTACTGCTACTACTACTGCTACTACTACTACTATACTGCTACTACTACTACTACTCCTACTGCTGCTACTACTATACTCCTACTCCTACTGCTTCTACTACTACTACTACTACTTACTGTTGTCTTATAGGTACCTATATTAAAGAGTTTGTACATAGTGACTTTGGTAGAACTGTACCTAACCTGGGTTCTCTCCTATCGAACAGACAGATTGATATTCTATCATTGGATGTACTGGTAAGTGTATTCATAAAATATCCAACAGTTATAATGCTATGAAGTTCATGTTTATTACAAATAGTGGAGAATTTCTCCTGCAATACAATATTTGTCTTGTCTCATGAAGTTATATGTATAATCATGTATTGTAGTCGGTGCATGTTGACTGGCCCCCTCCTCTCAAGGAATCCGGTGATACAGATGATAAGGTGGTGCAGTGACAATAGCTGTGAATACACAAGGTTACATGAAGATTAGAATAAAATATACTGCCAAATTGTATTTGGTTATTTGGTTTAATTTATAATTTGCTTATCTGCAACTGATGTTTTGTGTATTGCAATTAAATTCATGTACATTTTAAGCTGCTTATGAATTTGCATATTCATTCTCTGTGAATATAATAAACTTTAGTAAACAACATAACTTCCCTCTATTATTTCATGGTACATATTTAAGTTTATTAACTGTCATAATCTCAAATCATAACTATTGTTTCAAAACTATGTAGCCAATTCAACAAAAGATGTTTACTGGTTTCTAGCACTAACCAGAGTCCTTTAGTGCCCATAGCAGCCAAATGATGATACTCCATCTAGTAGTAGCACCAGTTCTATTTTACTACATGGAGAGTTTCATTGACAGGCATATTTCATTGATTGGCGTTCCCATTTTCATTTAGTTATCATGGGTAATGCACGAGCATCAATCAACTGCTAATTGAGTCAATTTAGATGATTTATTTATTTATTTAGATGAGTTTTATTTATTCTTTGGCCTTGTAATGCCAAGCCATATTAGATCTAGTGTCATAATTAGAAGTTGTGTTCTCTTTATCTTAAGAGAGCACAACTTCTAATTGTGATCAATAGCGTATGAGTGCCTTTGCCTATATGTACAAACATACTACTCAATGACATGTTGTTTGACAGTTAAAACATCTGATCTGTCCCACTCACATATCTGCTACAGTAAAATATCTCATCTTATAGCAACATAGTACAAATCTGGCTTGGAAAAAATCTTGTGCAGGGAAATTTGATTGGTTATTCCTGGCTGTAGCGGCATCCATGGTGTTTCATGTGGGTTGGTTAGGTGGTAGTGGTATATTATGTGGTTGTGTTGGTGGTAGATGTATATTACGTGGTTGAATTTGTGGCTAGCAGATTTGATTGTGTAGTTGGGTGTTGCTGGCATTCTGAAGGTGGAGTTGTACCCGAAGAGGTGGGGATCATACTGGTGATACATTGGGTTGTACCAAGGAGTAAGAAGACTCCTTGGTTGTACGAAAAGAGATTCTGATCATTTGAATAGTCGGCCATTTCTTAAAATTTCTGGGCTCTCATCGCATTTGAGCTATATACCAGCACCAGTTGGAAACTTAGGATATACTTTTTCATTGGAAATTTAAATAATATTTTTCAGACCAAAACAATTTTGTGTGAAGTCATTCAACTGTTTGCATTTACCCTTTCTCCCAAATAATTTGAAACTCATTGGCAACTAAAATCCTGCAAATCCAAATTTGTTGCATTCAGTGTTTACAAAGCTTATGTATAGAAAGAAGTAATATGAAGTGGTGGTTTGCAGATGGAGGTTGTCTTGGTTATATAGTACATGCATATGCAATCACCTAGAAATTCAATACTGGCTTGATTACACTAGCAGGTAGTTACTGGTGTCCATAAAGTAACTAGTGCTCCCCAGGATCAGAAATCAATGTAATATGCTGGCTTCCAAGATTCTGTTGAATGGTAGAACTGATATTGGCTCTTATGGTAAGGTTTAGTCTTGGCTCCCTCATCACTGAGATCTATCTCAAGCTGCCTCTTGTCACCTACAACACAGATGACCATCAGATATCACTTAAACATGAGTATGAGTATGATTATATTTTGGTTGGTTCTTTAAGGGAATAAGATATACATTGTCGTATGGTATTACCATGGTGTGGGATAACTTGTTATTTGTCAAAACTGAAGTGGGGAAGATGTCTTTTTGTGTAATTTTGTTCAATCCCAAACCCAATTACCCTAATTACAAATATAGATATTAGACATGTCAAAATAATGTAGTTTGTTGAGAAGTTTTACCATTGGTAGGTCTATAATACTGCAATAAGATTCAATTTAAAAAAAAGTTACAACTTTTTTTCCATTTTTCAATATGCACATAATATTACAACTGCATCAATTTAGTGCAGTTTCTTGATAACTAATAATGAGTTTTCCCTATGGTTTTCTCTCATACCAACTTACAATAGGTACAGTATGACTGTACAGTATGTACAGTCATTAGCATGTTGGTTGAACAAAGGTTATTACCAATTCGAAGTCGTTGATTAGTCCAGTTACAAGCTCCAAGGTTTATATTGTTAGCTCCGGTGATAATCTGCTTCCTCATATCCTGCTCCTTAATCAGATCGGTCACATGGATATCCCGGAGAAACCGACTTGTGGCTATTCTTGCATCCTCTACTCGTTCTCTCTTGTCCGTAAGCTGAGTCACATACTGCATCACTTGATCGGACCTCTCCTTCTGATAGGTCTTAATTCTTGTTTTCAGTTGACCCGAATATTGTCGAATTGTATCGATCTACATGTATATTACATAGTGCGACCGGAATAGCACATTACACCAAATATATAATACATGTACAATGTATAATATTAATTCTCTTTCTAATGTATTCAAAGACCGGATTCAATAACCATATTATTTATGTAGATATCCTGGCTACTTTACTCATAGAGTGTTACATACAACCCTCCCCATAAACCCACCTGGTCAAGCAAGGTAGTTTTCAAGGTCCGATATGGTTAAATTCTATAATACTACGAACACAGAACAGCCTAGGTGGGGACGGATCGCCAAATATGTTTAATTGTTGTAACATTTTATTACAAGCAGGAATTGTCTGAAAATTAAAACCTCCATAAAAGCTGGTGCTTTTGGAGTTGTCTTCTCTTTTAAACAACTGCTTATCATTTTGCGTAAGTTATGTGGTAAACTGAATTGACATACGGTAAATAATTTCCGCTTTAAGGGTACTATGAGATTGTCATACTGTCTGTAAAAACAGAGTATAACGATTAATTTCTATACACTAGATGACGGACCAAGTGTGTACCAAGTATAAAATGATTTACCTGCTCTTCAGTCTTCTTCTCCACCTCAGCAAGCATTCCCTCACAGTCAACCACCAACTGATCCATTTTCTCAAAAGCCGTTTTCTCTTGAGTATCAATCTTTGTTACTTTCTCGGAGTTGTTCTGCAGTAAACTTGCAAACACTGATCTGATAGCCGTCTCTACTTGCTCCAATGACTGGTACTCATGCATACCTCCGGTCACTGTAAAACAATCCATGATGTTCCAGAGAGATTATGTAGGGAAATACTGCTTCCAAACGCAAATCAGTTGCTAAACATCTTTAGTTGTGAACCTGCAATTGCAAACTGTCCCCACCAGACTACAGTATTTATCGTACTAATGCACATAATATATTCTGCATCTGTCTCATATCTAAAGTGAAAAGGTCTACACACCAAAAGGTAATATACTGTGAGTGGATCTCCAAGTGTAATTAACGTGAATGTCAATGTTATTTGCAATAATATGTTAATCATAATATACGTATGCTATAAGATTTACACGTACATTACATTTACAGTTTACATGCACATCCTATTCTACATTTCCCATTTAAAGATTAGCACATACCAGTACAATAGGTGCCGTTGGTCCTGTCACATGTTAAGCAGTTGTAGACAAAGCATTGACCACAGGCCATGGTTATAATCTTCTTATGCAGCTGACAAGTTATAGCCTTGTTATACTTGCTGGGGTTTTTAGCATACACCATGATGTCTACAGTATCATGTTGATCTCCAAAATATCCATCATGGCACTATAAAGTCAGGGAAAAGTAACAAGTTTCAATTCTTGTAGCTGGCTAGAATCCTAGAAACGCTGAACTGTGAATATTTTCTGGAACACATCGCCATGCCATAGAGACTAAAATCAACGGAGAGGAAAAATGCTGGTGGATCCTCAAAACATTGGATATCAGTCATTATAAATCAGCAAACCAAATAAAATAATACACGCATCTCCAGGTTGATAAAACAAGGCTTTGATTAGTACATGTAGTAAACTGTCTTAGCTTGCCTGGATATGGTGGGCACAACTCTTCTCCCCACAATCACTGCAGTACCTCACAGCTTGCTTCTTTCCCTCCTCATCTGTACATTTGTCACACTTGAGTTTAGCTGTGGCTGTAAGCAAGTTGTCCCCTTCTTCATTTCCTTTAGTACTAGGAGGGGGTGACGGCAGAGAATCAAAGTCCACAGGCTCATAAACGGCTCTATATGAAGAGAGGATCATGTTATATTGTAATGTTTTGAGCTGTGTTACATACGAGTGCCGATATGGCACGGGTATGGAGAGGGCTTGGAGGTTAGTAGAGGACGACCAAGTGACCTTCCACACATTACATAAAGAGTGAACAGTTAGTTAGTGCTCTTGTAATTATGTATCTTGACGTAGGCCGCGATGCTGAGACTCATCTAAGAGTCCAGGGTCGACGTAGGTCTGTAGAGTGTAGAAAGAAGTTCTGATAATCTTAGGAACTTAGGCCCGACGCTAGATTCATATAGAATCCGGAATCGACTTAAGCCCATAGATGTAGACTCACAAGGAGTGTAGAAAGAGATGCTTAAACGAGTATGAGGATGAGCTCGAGCCGCTTGGATCTAAGAAGATCCGTGGGTGGAGCTACCTGCCTGCAAGAGTAAGCCTCCAGGTTTGGGTTAGGAGATGTTGCTTTATTAGAGCGCAATCAACAACTGATTAGATACAGAAAATGTGCTGGCTTTTATACTAAATACACTTCCGGAAAAAGGTACGATAAGGCATCGGGCTAGTGCGATAAGGTATCAGGCCGGAACTGATGCAACAAGATGGAGTAGTTCCGTCCGACGTCGGCCATCAAAAGGGTCGGCCTTGCACAAAAAGTGCTTACAATAGTCCGAAATGGATAGTATGTAAATATGGGCATGTTTCAAGACATTGGCCCAAAAAGTGTACAGTAAAAAGACTTAGAATATATAATCAGGCAAGAGAGGATAATTGCATACATAGTAATGTTAAACCATACGTAATTGCGATAACCTGATTGGTTAATAATAACAATAATAGAAGCACACTATACATAAGTAGTTGATTATAATAGTAGTAATGTCCATGCATGTATAATAAGAGTACAAGGTAAGACAATGGTAATGCATGAATGAGTAAATATGAGAACACTGTCAGAGTGTGGTTAGCCAAGGGACACTATCACCACGGAGGCTGATTCACCACAATATAAAAATAAAATCACTAGAAGTCGAATTACGTCAACTTTGAATATTATGATAGTGCATAAATTTATTTTTTAGCTGATTTTTACAAGACGTTAGTTCAATTGCTCTAGGCCCTGTTCACATCTAGCGCATGAAAAACATCTACAGTAAATTGTAATCCATACTATATATTATACACCATAACATAGACTTCATAGCCTATTGCATGCTGTTACTAGGTCTATTATACGAGTGACACGGTCTTGTAAAGTAAACAAACATCAGTACTCATCATGGTTTTGAGTGAGAGTTATTGTTCGCTATACAACTGGGAGATTAGTGCATACACTTGAGCAGCTGTTGTTGGACACTGCTTAAGAAAATTCTCCAATTTATGCTTCTATGAAATCACATTGAAAACCCATTGGTAATTGCTATTTCATCCACCACACCAAAACAATTGCAGCAAATTCATTCAAATTTGTACACAATGTAGAATAAAAAACAGCTCACCTGCAACTCGGGCACGTAAAGCTATTTAAACTGCCATGATATTCTCCTTTCAGGCACTCCAAGCAGCAGGTATGACCACATGGTAGTTGTTTAGGATCCTCCATATTTTTCAGACTTTGTAAACAATACAGACAAGTAACCTCACCCATGGCAGGAGTGTCACCAATCACCAATCTAAGAAGGAGATTCAGACAGAAAATTAGAATGAATCACCGTTACATACTTTAACCATATTATAATTATTATTATGCGATTTTGCAGGTGCTCAAACACTGGCGGTTCCAGAGGCGATTTCATTGTGGTCAACAGCACCGAATATCGTGCATGTGTATACCCAGCTTTAATCTAACTATTACTGATGCAAACATATCGATTTTCTAACTGTCACAAAGTCGCACATTTGAAAAACAGAACTGTTCAGAAAACAAAATGATTAAGATTATGCTTAATGATAACATATTACATAAAATAATAGTACAGGTAAATCAAATCAATGTGACTGGATGGTCCAGAAGAAAGTGTATGCATGGTATTATTTTAATAAAACAATACTACCAAATTAGGAAATAGAATAATTTATTATTACTTACTACAGGATAAGCAGATATTTATAGAGACACAGCCTGCACTCAGCACTAGAAGAAAGCTAATCACTAGCTAGCCTGAGCCTACGTGGAAGGAAAAAGACAAGGTTCCTTGCAATTTGTTGGTATGCAGCTAAAAGAGTGGATAACACATATGCCCATAATGTAGACTACTTGCACATGTATTGAAATCAGGCTATGATGGGGAATTCCCTTCGTGTGGTAAAATTCCCCTCTACATGTATTACAAATACATGTATTTTCTGTAGTCAAATAAATTATCTTGTGCCTAGAACAGACATGGATCATTGATTTTGTGATTATGTGCCAGTGCATAAGGGCTATGACTGCAGCATACGCAACTACAGCATATTCAACACAAAGTAATAATGGACATAACCACCCATAATAAGTTATAGTAAACTATTGTCTTACAGCTACGTTGCCTACGTATAAAAGACAGAATGAGAATGGGGAATTATAACAAGTATGATTATACATTTCTGAGTACTAGAAACTGATGTTGTTGTTTTAACCAGCCAATATACAATATAATAATCATATTAATCAGCAACCTACATGTAAATGTATATAACTGACCTAAAATATAATATATGAGAGTAAAAATAAGTACAAGTAAATATCTCAGCATGTCCTACTCTAAAAAGCATTATGTAGTAAAATATAAACATAAAATAATGCTGATATGAAGTAGACCTTCCAACACTAGACTAGGCCATTATAAACTAAGACAGGCCATTATACACTGAGACAGGCTACTTTATACACTAAGACAGGCCATTATACACTAAGACAGGCCATTATACACTAAAATAGGCCATCATGATAGCCCCACCATCACTTAGAACAAATACTGTAACAGGATAACACAAATAACGAAAACAAGTATTGGGGGGTCATTTCATTCAATACAAGAGAAACCTGCCATATTTTCTCAGGGGAAAGGCCAAAGTGCAATTTGGATTTGTCTGTTCTTGAATAGGCAGTAGATTGCTAGTAAATAGCAGGTGCTTATTAGTTTAGTTCTCATCCAGATAGAGATAGTTGTAGTTGTGTTCATGTATATTATGATCTTGGTATTGGGTTTGACATTATTTACAGTGAGATATTATGTAATAGTAGTAATAAGATAGATGTGCATGAATGCATTCATGCACATCTATCTTATTACTACTATTACATAAGATCTCACTGTAAATAATGTCAAACCCAATACCAAGATCATAATATACATGAACACAACTACAACTATCTCTATCTGGATGAGAACTAAACTAATAAGCACCTGCTATTTACTAGCAATCTACTGCCTATTCAAGAACAGACAAATCCAAATTGCACTCCCACTAAATTAACTACATGGTAGGATAACTCCATAAATGATTGTAACTAAGAATTTGAGTTCATACATTAACTAGTGTCTGAAGAGTTGAGTGTTCTAAGCCTTAGCTTTAATGTGCAGATCCACAATGAGCTCTACAACAGAAGGATCAGCTAAAGTAGACGTATCTCCCAACTCTTTGAGCTCTCCAGCCGCCACCTTGCGAAGAATCCGCCTCATAATCTTACCAGAGCGTGTCTTGGGTAGTCCGGGTACGACCTAGATAATAACAGCATGGTATTCTGAATGTGTGTTTGAATATGATATTGATTTTGGAGTTACCTTCCCTTGTGTACTTATTGTGAGAAGACAACTTCTAAATGGTTGCACTAGAATAAGAGTACTCAGTGATAATTGGTGATTACTGTAACAGGTTTCACTCACAAGGGTAACTCATACAGAATAATAATATAAGAATAAGACTGAAGAAGAAGACTGCAGTGAAGTTTTATACAGAATAAGTTAAACTCTCAATACAGTTTCCTCTCAGGACAACTCAAGTCATATAATTAATTACGTTTTCATAGAACAATTATACACATGGGTTATTTATATACATCTATATGAGGTTATATGTAAGTACACTAACATAGTCATATAACTTACTAATATGTTGTCAGGTACTGCAAACTTAGCAATGTTCTCTGAAACCATGTCCTTCAGTTGTGACTTTATAGTATCAGGACTCAGTGTCACCCCATCCTTGAGTACGACAAATGCATAGATTCCTATAAATAGGACAACTAGTGACTGTATGGAATAAAGTACTCTATTCTATACAATGATTGTACCAAACTGTCACCAATACGCCTGCTGCTTACAGTATAGCAATGCAACATACAAAGTGATGTTGACTACATCTTGGTATAAAACACAATAGATTCTACAGCCTACATACATAACAAAACTTTACTTTGTGTAACCGATAGCATAGGTCTATATGCCTACACATACACAACAACGGCTACTACAGTCAGCTAAGTTTGTAGAATATATCTTATCCCGTAAGATGAATGTGAATGTGCATGACTCACTGCCTACCTTCCCCCTTCACCTCATGAGGAGTTCCTATAACTGCAGTCTCAGCAACTGCGTCGTGCTCATCCTGGAACAGAACAGATACACGATGAGTTGGGAAAAACTGAACTATTTAGTAAGATGACAAGTACTACTTACATGTACATCTAACTTTATTTCTGAAGAAAGAAAGATTGTTAAGCAGAATAAGAAGGTCTACTAAAAGCACGGATTCAACTGTTGTAACTATGGATCAGGGTGACACGCATCTTCAAATAGTGTCTACTCGACCCCAAGGACCGGCAATATAGCTACTTGGCTGACGCCAAAAGAGTCGGTGGCATGCGTCTTGCTTGATCAAAGCTAATCCTCCCTAGCTCATAAAAAACTAAAACTTTTTAGCAAGAAACTCAAGTTTAGCTTGGAATGGTGCATACGTGAGAGATGTTCTCAACCGAATTAGACTGTGCCTGAAGGTTAGTTCACGAAGACACGGTAATGAACTGCAATTTTGACTGACTACAATGGAATGCCATTGTGATCTGAAACTTGTGCCAAATGTATAGTTTGCAATATGTAACTATTTGTGATAGTTGTACCATATAATATAATGTGATGCAATCATGAAATAAGAAATTGGTTAATCAGAATATTAACAGTGGGACCAGGTTAGATGCTCACCATTGCATCTTCCACTTCCGCAGTTCCCAGTCTATGACCGCTAACATTGATGACATCATCTGTTCTGCCAGTGATTTGATAGTATCCATTACTGTGTCTATGAGCACCGTCACCAGAGAAGTAGTAACCTATAATAATACCCAGTCATTTCTCACTGTACATTTGTATAGAGTTATCTATCCTCTTTAATAATACGTATGTGTACATATGAATGTATCATCCAGTATCTGTGTAATCAAATCAGACTGAGTGTCTCTTTCTGTCTGATGGCCAAATAGCTGGACTATGAAATGAGTAAACCTCAAACATCATAATTACAATACACACCACATACTCGGATCTGATTGGCAGATCCTTAGAGATAAATGCTCTAACTCACCTGGGAAGGGTTTGAAATATGTATTCAAATATCTTTCGTGATCTCCATAGATGCTACGAGCTATACCTGGCCATGGTTTCTTAATACACAAAGAACCTGTGACATCATTTCCTGTGACCTCGTTCTACAAGATAACACTGTGTATCCTGCTATTGGACAATCGATAGATAATCACTGTTGTAATCGTTTTATGTTGTCACGTGTATTCAAGAGAGTTATGGGCTACTGCTTACAGCATAGGAGAGATGACACTGCATTACTAAACCTTAGCCTATCTAAGCCTGTGGCCTATACATAAGATATGAATGACCCAATGATGCTCTTGTATAGTGAACAAGTGTGAGTGCAATGTAACTAGTAGCTAGTAAGGTACTAGCATATTATGAACACGAACCTGGTTGGCATCGAGTAAAGCTGGTTCAATGCCAAAGAAAGGTCGCATAGGCATACCTGGTACAATCTCAGCACCAGCCTCCGAAGGTCGGGGTGTGATACATATACCCCCAGTCTCTACAATAATAACATCTGAGACTAAGTCTATAGACAGTAACCATGGCAACAGGACGTCATCAACATAATATCTAACTCTATCCCAGGTAACTTCTATATAATCTTTACTTTCATAAATTCTGTCCACAAATTATCAGATATGAGACTCGATTCCATCAAAATCCGAGTAAACTGACTGAATCTGACAGATGATCATGTGATTAGAGTTAGATGTACCTGTTTGCCACCAAGTATCGACTAGATCACACCTCCCCTTCCCTACGAGCCTGTGGTACCACTCCCATGCTTCATGGTTGAGGGGTTCACCTACACACCCCAGAGTTTTGAGAGTAGAGAGGTCATATTTCTGGGGCCACTCATCACCTAGTCAAGTAAGGTTAGAGGAACACAATATTGTGATAGTTTACAATCAGAGTTCGGCACGTGCAATCAGATATACTATATAGACATACATGTACATCTATCAGCAGTATGTTTCTCTATATGAATGTGACTGTTATCAGTAACTAAGTTGATTATAATACACAAGCATAGGTATAAAGGGCATCTGTTCAATAACCCTTCTTAGCCAGTAAGCTGTATCTTTACTATGTGATATTGATTAACCTGATCAAAGATATAGACTACTAGCAGAACTACTTGTTGTACAACTTTTAACTATTGTTCAAATAGTTTCATGTAATGTTGGCTAAAAATCAGAATAATACACAAAATCTGAAGAATGTTTACTGCTATTTTAGGTAGTACTAGCATGGGGTATCACAGCAATAGAACAACGTAATGCCATGAACCTATTCAACACAATCATCTTGCCAACCAACTAACTACTAGCAGTTCAACAAAGTTCAGTTATATGAACAGTACATCGGAAGTTCGATTAGGGTGAAGGCCATACAGCGTGGGCATCTAGTCACTACATGAATACATCATAAGGGCATGAGAGTCCCAGGCGTACATGTGATATTATATTATCTTAAATACCATCTCACCGGCTTTGAGTAGCAATCTAATAGCAGTTGGTGCAGTGTAAAACTGATTAACCTTTAACCTTTCCACCATCTCCCAGTATCGTCCTAGAAAGAAACAACAAACCAGGGTAAAGAATACAGTACCATAACATATATACATTATACATAAAACGTGTAGATAGGAGCACAGTAGCATGAAGCAAAGTTCAATGGTTTTAGCACCCAATTACTACTCTTTTCACTGAGATGGCCTTATGCACGATGTGGCCTGTATATGACATGGCCCAGTACACGATATTGCCCTGCATATATGCACATAGGGGAGTAACACAGTGACAGGTTTAGCTCAAATGAACTTGTGACATACATACATGCATATAGACTAGTATCACCTACCAGGATCTGGGTAAGTGGGGATGCTCTCAAACAGCACACTGGTTACACCATTAGACAGAGGTCCATACACTACATACGAGTGGCCAGTAATCCACCCTATATCAGCTACACAAGCATACACATCTCCAGGGCTACAGTTGAACACTGTCTAGAACAATATTATACCATAGCTGATAATATGAGCCAATCCAACAACTCACTGTATAAATTACTATCTGATAGAACCATAGTATCCTGCTCACTTGATGTCGAGTAACAATTCATGTATTATTAGTGACAGCCAGGTTGAACATACAAGTTGACCGAGTCTCCTTTCACTGTTATTCTACTATAGAAGCTACTTTTAATTATAACTATGAAAAGGTAGATGTTTTATTCAAATATGCATCATATAATTTAGCTAATAGTCCAGTATAGATATTTCAACATGTTTTTGGTAATTGTAAGGATCATGTATGTAGTATTGAGATACCACACCTGATGAGTGAGGGTAGCATATATATGTAGTATTGAGATACCACACCTGATGAGTGAGGGCAGCATACAACAGGTATCCTGCCGTGGAGTGAAGTATTCCCTTTGGTTTTCCAGTGCTACCAGAGGTGTAAAGCATAAAAGATGGATCTTCGCTATCCATTGGCTCAATGGGGCAGTATTTATCTGCCTGCTCCATCAGCTAAAGGTTATTAAAAAGTTGCAAAAATCATACATGAGCAGAAACTTGCAGTTAGTAGCTAGTAGTTAGTAGTCAGTAGCTAGTAGTCGGTAGCTAGTAGTCAGTAGCTAATAGTCAGTAGCTAATAGTCAGTAGCTAATAGTCAGTAGCTAATAGTCAGTAGCTAATAGTCAGTAGCTGTGCCCCATATTAAAGTCCTTGGGGTCATGCAAGCCAGCATGGCTTCAAGGCAACTCCTCTACCCCTGCCAAAAAAGGCCATGTTATCTGGGCCTTTCTCACAGGGAGTTGGCCAGCACTGGCACCTGGCAGTGAGAGCTGCTAGGGGCTGGTCACGCCGAGGAGTATAAGTCAGTGAGTCAGTGAGTAGTCAGTAGCTAGTAGTCAGCAGCTAGTAGTCAGTAGCTAATAATCAGTAGCTAGTAGTCAGTAGCTAGTAGTCAGTAGCTAGTAGTCAGTAGCTAATAGTCAGTAATAAACAACTAATATCCAACAGTTAGTATATTTTATATACTGCATGATGTGTAATTGATTGCATATCAGGCTAGCTTTCCATACCCTGTTTAACGAGACATCTTTGCTCTGATTGGGTACATCTGCACCAGTCCTCTCCGCCACAAACACATGTCTGACAGATAAACATTTCTCCACTGCAGAATCTACTGTCTTCTTTAATTCAATAACCTTACCACCTCTAACTGCCTGATCTGTTGTAATCACTGCCACACAGGACGCTGCAACACACAAGTATGACACGAATAATCGCATATGATCTACAATATTCTACATAGTAGCAAATATAAAATATGGGTTGACTCTCTACACGTGTTTAACTTGACTCAAATATATAATGATATGTCCTCAGCAGTGCACATAAGAATTATAGAACAACAAAGTTTTAAAGCTTACAGCAACTTTAAATTTGATACGAGCGTGCAAGCATTTTGTTTCTGATGAGTTTATAAAATGTCACATGGACATGGTCTATGTATAAAGTCTAAGAAATGAAAACATGTTCGACTTACCATCTTGTATCCTAGCTGCCAATGCCTCAGCACTAAATCCAGCAAATACGACGCTATGCATAGCCCCAATTCTTACACAGGCTAACATTGAAGCCACAGCAAGGGGTGAGTTGGGCATATATATAGCCACCTTATCTCCTTTCTTAATACCATGCGCCTTAAGAACATTGGCTACTTTGCAGGTCATCTCCAGCAGCTCTCTAGAAACATTATTATCTCATGAAGTGGCTACATCCTGTCATGAGCATGAAATAAAAAAGGTATCATAGTTATGACGGTACAGTCAGTAGCCACCCGTACTAGTCTCGCTGGTTCTCTGCAAGGAACTATGACTACATTAGTTTAGTCCCACAGGAGGTTCTTCTAAATAATACAGCCATACCTAGTGGCAAAATTAGTCCTCTGGTCTCCACTGATTTAGCCTACAGTATCTACATGGTAATTAATAAAACTAACTAAGGGGCAACAAGTTTTCTTATGTTCAAATGCATTACTAAACATATTGTACATGTGAGTGTTCACCTATAGCTGACACGTTCCTCAGTCTGGGGCTCATCCTTCTCCCAAATAAGAGCAGTTCTGTCAGGGAAACTCTCAGCGTGCCTGTCTATGCAGTTGTCTACAATAGTAGCATAGTAATACGAGTAACAATTCGAACAGCATAGATAACCAAACCTGTAAACATGGTGAAGAATGACTGAATGAATATTGTAAACCCACTGAATCAGTTCTGTTACACCAAGGGTAATATGAATGCCAGTGAACACAGTATCATTATTGGTGTTCGCAATAGTGGATAAGTACCTGTAACTCATGCATGCAGATAAGCAGGCTTACACACTTACCAGCTATATTAAGTTCTCCTTGTAAAAACCATTTGAACTCCCCTTTCTCCAGATTGCAACTTTGTACAGACTCGAATTGTTTCAACCATCTCAACCTGTTTCTAGCTAGTGCTCCCCAAAACTTGTCTGGATCGTTTACACTGAGCCTGTAAAGCTCTGAATGAGAGCTACAGTTGCTAAGTTCTGGTAAACCAGCTGAAGAATATTGACGAGGACTAAAACTCGGTCTGATTACTGAAGTTAAGCTAGACCTACAGTTTCCATCCACCAGCCTCATGCATCTGTATCCGTTGCTGCTTTTGGCAATAATCTTGCTAATTCCAATTTTTGTAAGCATTTTAGCAATCATGTATTTTTGTATATTATAATTATTACAAAATATATATATATTTAATATTAATATTTATCTCTAAAAGTATCAGTCTCTATGACGTTGACGTTGCAAATGAATTTGCAAGAAAATCATTTGGACCCTTACTCTAAATCAAACAATCATTCTGTTATATTTATGTCATCAATTTGTGGCCATTTAAATCAAAGTTACACAGCTATGATAAAATTCTGTTGCAGAAACCACAGTTTTGGCAAAGATAGCGAATGGTTTTGGTTTGCAAACCACATTTCCGCCCAGGACAGTTTCCGGAGTGGTTTCGGTTTGTGCATATTGACGAGTCAAGTCGAGGATCTGTTAAAGCTATTTCCGGTCCAAGTTTTTATAAAAAAGTTTGTGCAAACTATCTTTAGTTAGTGGAGCAAGGAACGTTGCAAGCTGTTGCTTTCAATCCGAGCCTGGAAGTATTTTGATATATGAGGTAATTAAAAATTATAACGCATGCAATTAGTTTTAGAGGTGTTTCGTAGTGGCAGTCTTTCAATTTCCCATTCGATTGTGCTCAGTAAAGTTATTTACCGAGTCGAGTCAGTGATTGCATTGATTGCGATTGTTGTGATTGCATTGTATTGTTATTGTACTGTTACCAAGGTTCTTGCTCCTTGATGTTACTCACTGTGCAAGTAAATAGCAGTACTATAATAGTGAGTACAGCCTGTAAATGTGAGTGACTGTGTCCGTGAGTAAGTGACAGCAGTGCAATGAATAAATATATTATAAACAACAAACATTAAATTTATGTTATGTATCATCATTAGACTAGAGTATTAATTTTAATTTAAAACAGTAAACAATTCAATAAATATGAATACGCAACAACAATTTAATGACAATTATTGGATATGAATGAATGTACATGTAGGGCCTACATGTATGTCAATGAAAATTTTATAAGATAATGTAAACAAGAATATTAGATTAATTTTATTTCTTCCGTTACGAATTTTCACCAGTTTGAACCTTCAGCAGGCAGCTTAGGCTATTCAATCTGGTCTTTATCTCAACAAAAATAAAAGCAGCGAAATTACCTTTAAGGAGTTTATGGCTGCGCTAAAGCCCTATGGTTGTTGGAAATAGTAAGAGTTATTAGTGGTGCAAATGAAATTCTGATTGCTTGGCCCTAATTAAACTAAACCCTCAGGTGCCTATATGATCTATATTGCGGATTTATTGTGTTATTGATTACAACTTGCTGTGTGTGGAACCTTCTGCTAGAAAGTTGTTTTGACGACTTATTGAAGATGCTGTTAAAAGTTAAACCAGTGCACTAATTTTATGCCAAATTCCATAACCCGATTGTTTTAACTACAAGTCATGCGCTCCACCAATGATGATTTGACATATTAGCCTAAATCTTTATTAAACATAGGCTAATTACTTGAACTGAAATCATCTAGAGTTCTTGGGGGGTTTTGTGGCAGTTAGCTTAACCATTAACGATTTTGATATGGTTTGGGTAGACTAGGGAGACTTTGTCAATACAGAAGTGGTAGTTCACTCCCTATCATGACTAACTGGGGTTTTTATGAGTATTTGTTGTTGTTATCTTGTTAGGGATCAGTCTATCATAGTTATTTGTTAGGTACTTGAATGATGTTAGTTATTATAGGTGGTTCTATGCACCTTGTTTATTCAATAATCTGCTCGTTATTAATTAGTTATTAATTAGCCTTTCTGGTGACTTTATAAATTGGAAATTGAATAAGCTTAAGCAGCCATTTTTCAAAAATTTTCACCGTTTAAACAAATAAATTAGTTAGTTTAAATACAGATGATATCTCCATCCTGTGGCCTCACATTATGACATACGCGTAACCATAAAATAATTACTAGGCTTTAAACGCTTTTTGTTAATGAGGATAAATGAATGAATGACAGACCCTCATATTTGGGTATGTCAGTGGTCTTGTATAGGGCATACTACAGCTAGGTGTGTTTTATCTATAGTGCCGTATGGGCATGCTAAAGTCTCACCAACACTCTTTAGTCACTATACACTATAAAAGTCTTTAGTCATTATAGACTCAGCATGAAGCAGTGCTACAAGCCCGGCCAGACAGTGCTGGTGCTACCATTTTTCACCTGCTCTGCCTTGATGTGGCTGCTCTTGTTTCGAAGAAGGCAGATGTGGATTTTTATCCTGCATGTGAGTGATGTTTACACATGCGACCTACATTATTTTACGTCTTGATCCGGAGGAACCCAGTGGTCAGCTTAAACCGGGATTCGAATTCGGGCTGACTCTTCTAGAGGCAAGCATCTTAACCCCTAGGCCACACTAACTAGATCACTGATTTCAGCGGAGCTCCACAATAAATTCAAACTTACCAGATAGCTCATTTTTGCCATTATCACAAGCTTATGTTTCGACACTAACTTGATTACTTACACAAGCCTACCCTAAGCCAGGATGTTTTTTTCCTGGACCATGTGTGTTTCAAGATGCAAGTAAAGTATATACATGTATTTTATTATAATTATTTACAAATAGGTGCAAGCCTTGGATTTAACATCACTGTCCATCCTGCAGACAAACGAAGTTTAGCAGTCATACAAATGGCAGATGAAGATCGAGGTTTGCTAAGAACTAAACAGAGAGGCTACGGAGCCGCAGTCCCGAGCACCCCTTACATATCCAACTCTCTTCAGAAACCAAAGTCTATTATAGTGCATAATGTGCAACCTACGGACACTCTGAGTGGGCTCGCTATTCGATATGACACAAATATAGGTGATATTAAAAGACTAAACAAATTGTGGAGCCATGGTGACCTGGTATTCAGGGACGTAGTCAACATCCCTCTATACTCTGACCAATCTAAGAATGGGAACTCAGTCTACTCAATGAATGGAAACAAGAGTAGTAATGTATCGGCAGATACTCAAGAGGCGGCGGATATTTCTGAAGTTAATTTGACCTTGAACTCTATGCAGAAGCTAGCTAATAGGCCGTCCTCAGATGGGCAGGACTTTTTTGCTAAATTTGATAAATCATTGAATGTGCTGAGGAAGAGAGTAGAACACCAAACAGCTAGTGGATCTGAGTAAGTCAGTATCTATACATATAGCAGTGGATCTAATGGGTGGTTTCTGTAGCTGTAGTTGTAAATACACTACATGTAGTTTTGGGACAGATGTAACCACAGCCCTTAGAGCTTCGCATAAAATATTATTGAAGTTAACTTTACAATAACATTATTTATATTATCTTCTACTCTGTTATAAGCACTACTTTGTCTGGTACAACTGCATTGAGATAAGACTTGAGACTGAATGTCAACCAACAATGTCCAATGTTGAGAATTAGTCCTGTACTTCTATGCTGCAGGCTATCAATATAATGTACATGTATTACACTGTTAGTATGTTGATATGTACTAGTAGTAGTAATAGTAGTAGATAGTGTAATAATAGATTATTTAGTACACTGCCAAGAATTGTCAGCTGTCATGTACAGTTCTAGTGTATAATTATGATACCAAAGTATACCATACCATTACCTACAGTACCTACATTGTACATCACCTACATCTATATAAACATATGCCAGTGTGGCAGTTATCACAGCAATCTATTCTCTTGTAATCCCTCCATAAATCATCTACACATCTTCTCCTACTTTTCCAGGTCACTGGTTAGTAGAATCTTGCATCCTCTACCAGCCTAAATGTGTCTATTTTGGTAACTGCTGGGAGTGGCAGGTGTGTGCCATTATACTCCTAGTATTCTAGTCTCTCTGTATCTAGCCTATAATAGGTGGCTTGGCTCTCTCCATTCCTATTTATTATCAATTATCATGCTTTCTTCCAAGTACTACTACTATGCAACTCATGTCTTATATAATAATATATATACAAGTACATGCATAATTATTGAAATGTAATAATTATGTATGATATAATAATATAGCCCTGTCCACTAGACTGTTCACTGTCACCTAGTATCACCTGTTGCAGTAGAAGTGATATCGACATGTACACTTTGTGTTCCATGCATAAGGCCTATTAATACTAAGCAATGAGTTGTACTGATTAGTATGTAGGCTATCAATAACATCTGCAGTTTATTCATATTTACATCATTCTGTTGTGATGAGATAGCATCTCCTAGTAACCATGGCAAACTACTTATGTACAGGTAGCTTACTTACTTACTAGGCCTATATGTTGTAGAATTTATAGTATATGTACATGTAGTTTGATCTTACATTTATTTTACATACTGTTTTATAGTATCCTTTATAACTTTATAACCTTATAAGTAGTAATTTTGCAACAGTCAATTGATGCAATAGGCCTATATGCATAAAATACATGTATATCACCTCAAATACCTATACATGTATTATAAATCATATACATGTAATATATTTACTTGCACAATGTATATATATATATATATCTGTTTTATATTTATAATGAATTTTATTTTATATTTTGCCTTACAAGGTAAAAGGTAATTGTAAACCATGCTGCTGCTAGTACTGCTGCTATGACTGCTCTGTTATATTTACCTGTATTTTACCATGATAGAATACTAACCCCTATCTATGTCTCTTAACATCAACTAGTAATACACTAGTATACTACATTGTACACTCACACACTGGTTAACTACTCACACTCTATCATCAACTACCACCCTTATAATTAGGTGATTTTATGGTATAACCACAGATGTGATGCTGGGCATGTTTCCTTTCTGAATTTCAATGTGGCAAAACCAAAACAAAACCCATCTTGTTTTAGAATTGTCTCTATGGAGTCAGTTTCAATAAGGAGTTGCCCTCTCGAATAGGAGAGGATAACTTCTAATTACAATCTATAGTGCTGCTCATTTAGTACCTGAGTACAAATCTGGACGTCATGTTCTATTCATTGCTTTGTATTTCACAATAATTTATGCACACTGTGCAGCAACTGTTATGCTAGTAGCCAATAGATTAAGCTATAATTATAACAACCAGGTCTATTTTACTAATATAGGCCTACATGTATGCTTACTACAGCTGTACTACCATTGGGTTTATACACTAGTTGTCCATGTGTATACTATCTATATCCATAACATACATATATTATGTTTTAACTTTAACATATTATAGTTGCATGTATGTAATATTATACAATACTGTTCTAATCGCACGTTACTGATTGGTTGAGGGTAATTCATCTAGATGTGCTGCTCTTTTAACTAAAACTAAATGTAGTTTGACATAAAACCAATTAAGATGCTATTGTTGTTATTTATGGTTCTTTAGAAATTATCATGATCACAGATTAGGAAGAGTTCAAATGATGTTTTTGTGCTGATAATGTTTCAATCTTAATGCATTCTGATCCATAACTATCATATTGCTGAGTTATCTCTCACCCAGTCAGTGAATATCTCAATGCATTTTAACATCCTGCTACGTTAGTTGTTTTGTGCCTTGACCTTTCTGGTGATAATAACATTTAGCCACAGATCCTGTCACATTATCCTTAGTAATAGGTATGCTTTTCACTTTAGATTCCTGGATGATGGAGATACAAGTGATATATTATTTGATCAATCTATGCACAGAAATAAGTCAGACCAGAATGGTGATACCCTAGAACGCACTCATAGTAACAGACATTCTCAAACCTCCATGAATTCTACTGATGACCTCAGTCTGACCCCTGAACCAGTTATTAGGTCAAAGGTCAAAAAGAAACTAGAGCAACACGAACGGAGACAAGATGAGGAGTTGTTTGCTCTCTGATTTATACCTAGATAATTACACTATGTTATACTAAGTGATAAACACAACACAGCCATGTGCTGGTTGCTCTTATTAGGGGCAAATAACTCTGACAGTTTACTCATTGGAAGTTGTCTCCTCCATGACTAAAAATGAAGAGAGCCAGTTACATGTGAGATATAATTATTTTAATGCTAAGTATTACTTACTAAATTGGTGTTTGACACTGACTTTTATTAAAATAACTTATGTGCTCCTTGATGGATACAAATCTTGACTTTTTTATGGGAATTGGTCTGATTTTGTTGCTCATAATATAACTTATTATTATAATGTGATTATCAACATTTTTATTCCATTTTTGTGGTGCCCTCAGCATAAAAATTTTACAAGTTATACTTGATAACATTTTTATATAGGGCCTACTCTAGAAATCTATAATATATGTAATACTTGCAACAAAAATATCTCATCTAATACTCTGTTTTACATAACATAAGATATTATATATTTATTGTAGCAAATAATGTAAATATAGTTACATGAATTCAATCTTTTATCTTCGAATATCGAGGTTGAGTACAAAACTTTGGCAGCAAAATATTCAATACCAGTTCCACACCAGGCCACTGTAAATATTTCATTATAATGTGTGGTATGTATGGCACAAATACTGAAGGCCTACATGTAATAAATAAAGGGTTAATACTTGACAGTGTTGACACCAAGAGCTCTAAACTGTGCTCTATGCTTCAAAGGTGTTGTTTATTGATCATAACCTGGAGTTGTCTTCACCAAATCATTGTTGAAGTTATCTTACTACAGCTATGATGAGATAACTTCGATTAGATGACAGTTATATAGCTTTCTTTGTACCAAGGAGTAAGAGTTGTTGTACAAATAAACTCTCAATCTGGTGAGATAGCAAACTATTAGTAATAATAATATTTACAAAAACAAGATAATGTAGTAACTCGGAAGACATAAGTTATATATAGTTGTTATCAACATGGTGTACTAGCAATATTTGCAATAACAACCTAATGTACTACAGTTCAAAAATATGCTAACAATAGTAGCATTTATAACAAGTATTAGTGGTGTGTACTAATATAGCTTGAAAGATTAGGTATTATAACCTTTGACTGCAGTACACAGAGTAAAGTATAGACTCTCAAGGATACATTGATCACTTGATTATTACTCATGATGCTATTACAGCCTACTCTCCAGTAATTCTATTATAGAAGGTATTACAGGAGGTTTATAATAACAAGAGTATTATAATAACAATAATAGAGTGGGTTGTTGACTTACATGGCCACAGAAGGAGCATAGACTTTGGTCACTCCGATGCATCCCTCAGAATAGAATACCAACTATTCATGATAGGGTGAATGTACAATATACAGTGAATCAATAGCAAACCCGCCTACCCTGAGGCTATGCATTTGCTTTCTCTCAGCTGAGCTATACACTGGTCAAGCTGAAACCAGCCACACATCTGACCTACCTCATTAATTACAGGCAAAGTGCCTACTACAATCAAGCAGTTGATGTTTACTGTGCATGATTAGTTATATATTACTGTATACACAACAGATGTCTAATGTCTCATAAGCAATGGAACGTGACTGATTTTCCTCCCAGCAACACACACCACCATGTGATATTGTGATTATGTACATCCAAGAGATTGATTATTATCTACAGTTAGATGAGCAGTGAACTAGGCTGAGTAGGGTATAGTATGCATTGTTCAGACAAACTCTTGCCATTATTAAATGTTTGCAGAACCCAAATCCCAAGCGCTAGACAATTCAGGACCAGCTTACCAGACACAAGAGTACATTGTTACACCATCAAGCACCGTTTATTAATAATGATGTCTACATCCCATGTAGATCTGCACATTAAATTCAATATAGTTTCATGAGCAGTGACTAAAATTATGGAATATTTAAAATCATTAGTAACTGATGTAGAAAATGAAATTTTGTTTGACAAGACAAGTTTTTTCATACTCCAATGATGAAATGGTCACTAGCTTTAAGTATATAGATAGAATAATACAACATAAACACAGTCTTGAATATATTATCATTGAACCACCTGTAGGCTGTTGAGCATAAATTGTGCCTCCTTAAGGAGCTCATTTGATGCTACCAGATGTGGTTAGTTGTCCTTTACTTCTCAGTCCGTCTCATAATCCATGGATGTCTCATAATGTCTTGTAGAATAAGTTAAGAATAAATCTACAAGTACACACCAACAGAACATTTACCTATTAATATACACACCTGCCTGCAACAAGTGACTATAACTAAGCTACTCTGTAACCATAGCAACCGAATGCAGATAATGGCTGCTGAAAAGTGGGCTATTAGGGTAAATACCTGTGAGATCTATGTGGAAGGTTTAGTGTCTGGTTTGCCAGCTTCTTTCTGGTTCTGGGCATTATTCTGCAGTTTGGTGACAGCCTTCCTAGTATGACCTACACAAGTGATGCAACCTTACATAGTATAACTGAATGTGTTTACTTTTATTTGTGATAAATTAGTAACCTTACGCAGTCGAATCAATGAATCTCTTGTCAAATTATGAATATATGAACAATCAATCAGTACACAAAAGCTTACATTATACTAAGAGTACATTGTAAATGCATGTCAGTAAACCATGCTCATCTCAATAGTTCTGACTCCGTTTTGCAGATTATAACTTTGTATTTCCCTTCCCATAGCTTATTCTAATGAACAATACAGTGCAATGGCATTACCTTTATGCAGTCTTTAGAGTTGTTATTGTGACTATCAGAATTTGCATAAACATTAAAATAACAAGAGAAAACAAAATAAATACATTATAGACATATGGGAATTAGTAAAACCATGGTGACACATGATTAAAATAATGTCATAATCATAATGGTGTAATTCATTCACATTATTAATTAAAATGACATATTTATATTAATATCGTAACAATAACCATGATTCAAATCTTTACTTTCAATTCATTCAAGCAACCAACCGATTCGTGATCCAAGTTACTTGCTTAATTGGTTTCACAACAGGTATAATAATAAAGCCACATTCGACATTGGTATCATTATTTCAGTATTAATTCAACCCAGATAATGGGGCCTAGGCTGATATTCCTTCAACTAGTCTGTTGAGACTCCTGTAGCTAGCTAGAACTGTAACTAAGGATGGATGAACTTTAACTAGTAACTAGTAAAGCAATTATAAACCATCCCAGTGAAGAGTCGAGAATGTAGCCTAAGTAATAATCAGATAGATTTTATTTTTCATTAATCGCAAAAATAAAAAATCAAGTCTTAGCTATGTAAAATTTAGCTTTTATAGCATAAATTCAAAATAGTATAAGTGTAGTATTAGCAAGGAATGCCTCTTACTCCCTGGTTTTAGTTTTAAGTTTAGCTTTTACCTCCAACATCATGCTGATTGGTATGCTGTTCTGCTTCTTTTTTAGACCTTTGTTTTCCACTGTGACCAGAATTCATATGTTTTTGGGTATCATTATCATAATTGTAATGCTCGTATTTATCTTCGTCTGCCATTGTGTCCTCTATATAGAAACTAAAGTTCTTGAAATTTTCAATTATCAGTCTTGGTAATTTGCAAACTGAAACTCTGCAAATATCGCTTTAGCATCAGCGTATAGTCAGGTAATTTACGTATTATTGAAGGTCGTAGTGTAGCCTGCCACAAAACCACAGCTTTAGTGCTTTTAGTTCACAAGCTAATCGGATGTGCCATTGTGGCAAAGAGAGGAAACAATGTTTCCATTGATTGGTCGCCATTCAACAACACGCTGCTTTATTGGTCAACAGCTGTTTTGCCAATAATTCCCTAGGAGTTGTATTTTTGCAATAATTACAAGAGTGAAGACAACTCCAATGGAACGCTCACAGTAGATTTTTATAATACTACATCTACGTACCACGCACATGTGTCATAGTGTAGGCCTTGTAATATTTATGCTGTAAAAAGGGTGCATTGTATTCTCTGTAGGTACGCATAGCTAGAAGCTGTAGACTAGAAACTAGAATAGAAGTTTTGGTTTGGTCCTTGCGTTACAAATTTGGTCTTTTATTTCTTACACAAGTTTGTTTAGACTTTGATAAACATAATGAGAAAATAGTAGGTATTTCAATGAAACCATTCACCTAAAATACATACATTTCTGAATTGCAGAAAATATTTGTTTAAATTTGGTTAAATTACTCAATGAAATTAGTACAGTGAAAAAATAACAACTAAAAATAAAATAATCGAACGAGTGAAATAAATCTAAGAATTTGACTAGTTAGTTCATAGCTTAAGAGTAGAGTGTGTATAAGGTAGCTGTAGTGAGAATACCAGAGGCCCGCCTCGGAATACTCTACACTTAATTAGGGTACCCTCTACTATATTACACATTGTGGAGATTCATAACATTATATATCACATATTACCGGAGTGCACATTAGAAATAATTCTATTACCAGTGGAAGATTTGTATAATGAAGATTGTTACATGCTTGTTGGTATATCGTGTCGACAGACAGCTGGATTGGGTAGATTCTGAAGAGACTATCTTATATTTTTATTGACAAGAGTGGCAGGTGATTGAGGTGTTGGTTGACTTATCTCCCAGGATGGTGGTCTATAAACAGAATATCTATACTATTACTAGGTGCATGTAACAAGGTGATGAAAGTTATATGCACACAGGCTATTTGACAACATAGCGCCAATTATCCTTTTAGCTATGCATGGCTTATCATAGTGAGTCATCGGGAAAATTATACACTCTAATAATTCTGTGAACATGGCAAGATTAGGAGGACAAATGGCTACCTATACACATGAACCGATATTCACAAACATGTGCTACATATTGTATACTCCGGGCAATCAAGCAGAATATTTACCAGATGATGCAGAGTGGTCACTAGTGGGCATCCTCCTACGTCGTGTCCGACTAGGTGAAGAGTGCGGGGCGGCGTTTGGACCCATATTTAATTTGTCTAACTTCCTCCATAGGTCTTCTCTCTCCTTCTCTTTACGTCTTTCTCTACAGTCACAAGTAAATCAAATGTACAAGTCTTATAATATTGGCCATCGATTTCTATAGGGAGTAACTAGGTGAGAGTTATGAGCGAATTCGGTTTGTAGTCACACCACGATCAGCGGGATCAGTGGGATATGACATAGTAGAGTACAACCAACATACTTCTGTCTCTCAGACTTGTAGTTAGCCGTCAGCTCGTCGAATAGCTTGCTGTTCATTTCCATGAATGTCTTCAATACATTGTACACCAGAGCTGAAAATAACACAAGTTATGTATGGCTAGAGTGGAAGAAAATACATGTAGGATGGTAGATTCTTTGGTTGAATACGTCTAAAATTTATAATGCTTATTCAAACTTTGCAATAAGCAAAGCATTCCATGCCATTTCATGAATACTAAACTGCCACATGAATAAAGCTAAAACACATGAAATCAAAATAAATAATTACATGTGTATGCTGACTACAATATAATAATCATTTCCTGAATACGCTCGTTCAACTTGTAACGTTTTAGAGTTGGTGATAATTTTATATCTCAGCTTGTAGTTTTGGTGCCTATCTATACCCTCCCCCACCAGGTCATATAATAATAAAATAATGAGAGAACCCACTACTATACTGTTGGTTAACCACAGACTTGTGAGAGCTAATTATTGTAGACAGCCACACTTCACCATCCATGGTAACATAAATTACATGGGGCACTTGCTATATATGGCAGTACATAATTGATTGGACTAATCTATTAGCACCTGTGCTTGTACCTGGTTACAGTTCCCTTTCATTACACAAGTTACTATGAATAGAATTTAGGGCCCATCAGCCAAAAATGAGCAAACAGGCTCTCGAGTAACCACACCTAAAAACATTCTGCATAGATGTGCATACAGTATAGCAGTTACTTACCAATTATAGTCTGGTTCCAATGTTCCTTGCTAATTCTGTAGAGAGCTGGGAACATAATAGGAAGGATTGCACTGGAATTCTGTTCAATAAAGCCCATCAGGTATTCGTTGTTCCAGTAATACAGAGCTCTCTCGGCCACCTGTAAGACAATGCATTGTGGGTTTACATCTTGACAGGGCTTGTATGGTGTTAGCAGTTACACACTGAAATACAATATTAGGTGAAAGTGCACAAAGAAGCTGCAGAAGGAAACCTAGTAATGGCTGTCCATCAACAGCATTGACTGCTTGAATGAAACAGTGAATCTTGGAAAATGTACCGACAGTCATAGGCTAATAGAGTCTCTATATAGAGTCATCACAAATGCATAGTAGTGTATACATATAGCAGCATGTTTATTACAGAGTATATACCATGCATCTATAGAGTATTTTATACTACATGTATGTGTATATAGAGTATATTATACTACATGTATGTGTATATAGAGTATATACTACATGTATGTGTATATAGAGTATATACTATGAGCCTATCAAGTATATACTATGTATCTATAGAGTATAATATACTATGTGTGGACAGAGGGTATACAATGCGTCTATAAGGTATTAAGATTGAGGAAGCTATTAGCAAACTGTTAAGTGCAATGGGACGGTCTCCTGCTGCCCGACTTACCTGAAAGTGAGGACTGCTAACACACCGAGCTATCTGCTTAAATAGCACATCCTGTATTTTATAAAACTGGGAAGCCTCAATGACATCTAGAATCTCCTCTAGCTCACCGAGGAACATCACCTCCTTTGGACTGCAAGTCTTGGGCCAGAATTTGAGTAGACCATGAATAACAGGCTCAGTCAATGATGGATCCTTCTCAAGGAACTGGACTACACAGTATGCCAGCTACAGGTAATTATAGTTAGTACAATAGTAAGTACACAGTATGCCAGCTACAGGTAAGTATAGTTAGTATAATAGTAAGTACAGAGTATGCCAGCTACAGGTAGTTAGTACAATAGTAAGTACACAGTATGCCAGCTACAGGTAAGTATAGTTAGTACAATAGTAAGTACACAGTATGCCAGCTACAGGTAAGTATAGTTAGTACAATAGTAAGTACACAGTATGCCAGCTACAGGTAATTATAGTTAGTATAATAGTAAGTACACAGTATGCCAGCTACAGGTAAGTATAGTTAGTATAATAGTAAGTACACAGTATGCCAGCTACAGGTAGTTAGTACAATAGTAATTACACAGTATGCCAGCTACAGGTAAGTATAGTTAGTACAATAGTAAGTACACAGTATGCCAGCTACAGGTAAGTATAGTTAGTATAATAGTAAGAATACAGTATGCCAGCTACAGGTAAGTATAGTTAGTATAATAGTAGGTACACAGTATGCCAGCTACAGGTAAGTATAGTTAGTACAATAGTAAGTACACAGTATGCCAGCTACAGGTAGTTAGTACAATAGTAAGTACACAGTATGCCAGCTACAGGTAATTATAGTTAGTATAATAGTAAGTACACAGTATGCCAGCTACAGGTAAGTATAGTTAGTACAATAGTAAGTACACAGTATGCCAGCTACAGGTAGTTAGTACAATAGTAAGTACACAGTATGCCAGCTACAGGTAATTATAGTTAGTATAATAGTAAGTACACAGTATGCCAGCTACAGGTAAGTATAGTTAGTATAATAGTAAGTACACAGTATGCCAGCTACAGGTAGTTAGTACAATAGTAAGTACACAGTATGCCAGCTACAGGTAAGTATAGTTAGTACAATAGTAAGTACACAGTATGCCAGCTACAGGTAATTATAGTTAGTACAATAGTAAGTACACAGTATGCCAGCTACAGGTAAGTATAGTTAGTATAATAGTAAGTACACAGTATGCCAGCTACAGGTAAGTATAGTTAGTATAATAGTAAGTACACAGTATGCTAGCTACATGTAAGTATAGTTAGTATAATAGTAAGAATACAGTATGCCAGCTACAAGTAAGTATAGTTAGTATAATAGTAAGAATACAGTATGTCAGCTACAGGTAAGTATAGTTAGCATGATAGTAAGTACACAGTATGTCAGCTACAGGTAAGTACAGTCAGTATAATAGTAAGTACACAGTATATTAATAAAATAACATCATCCTATGATCTACTGCAGTCACAGATTTCTAGAAGACAAAGACCTTCTCACCTGTGCATGATATGAGGAGAGTGACCTGGTCTTATGTAAAGGGATCAACACCTTGGTTAGAAATGTCTTGTGTTCCGCTTTCAAAGGCAAGGCAAAACCATTGATAATACTGTAATACATCAAAGATATGTTGGTGTACTATGGAACCATAACATGACATAATTAGATGTTATGACATAATATATTATGTACATAAACATCACATTATATAATATAAACATACTAGTCAAATAATGTAGATACAGAATAACCATGTATGGGATCCAGTAAAGGCTTGTCAATTTTAGGATTACAATAATAGTAACTAAAGATATGTAGAACTAGTCAGCCATGAACATTACACAGATGTTTTGACCAAAAACTTTCAACAATTCCTTAAAGAGACAATGTGGTGTTGAATTGTTGACAAGCTGGTGATTGTTGAATACAACACATAGACTCTAGAATACATAGAGTCTACTCTATACAAACCTTCCTAATATTTCCAATAGTTCTCCCACACCATTGAACTTTTCTGTCTCATATATAAACCTAGAAACACATCAACAAAAGTATTTAACAACAGCTACATGTATTATACAGCACATATTTATACTAGTAAGCACCTTGCCCACTATATTATCTTATCGTGTTGAACTAATGAACCGACATAATTTATTGCCGATAATTGAAAGATTTAGTTTCTGCCTTGTGAGATGAATACTTAGGATAATGAAGTCATACTACACTGATAGTGGTACAGACTATGATATTACATAATACTAATAACATGAAAAGATTCATCTCATGATAAATAATTCAAACAGTAAAGGGAAGGATCAAATTAGCTCACCCCAGAAATATATTGTTGATTTGCTTTCTAATAAAAGCGCGTAGCCCGAGGAACTTGCCATATATTCTATGAAGGCAGGTCTTGAGAAAGTCCCGCTCTCTGGGATCTTCACTATCAAACAGGTCCAACAACTAAAAAATAAATTATGAAAGTTTTGCTACTAGAAGTAAAAGTATAATACTTTCACTTGCAGAACCTAGTAAGGTGTCAATGGATGTCCTACCTAACACCAACTCTCAAAGCATGAACCAGATAGGTGAATCAGAAGTAATGCATAGTCAATTGGCATACAGTATGCAAATTACATTCCCACTGTAAGATATCATAAAAGCAACGGCATGAAGACGCATTCGATTTATAAGCATTTACGGTCCACTGAGAGGACAGTACTAAAATGCTGTAGTTTCAAAATCAAATCTAGGCTGACAATGGAACAAGACATCAGCTGCACATGCATTAATTAGGCAGCTATAATATAATGTGATGCAATATAATGTATGACAATAAAACGGAAAACAGTATAATATAAATGCATTTACAATGCAACAGTACAATAGTAAAATATAATCATAATATAACATACAGTAATATAATATAATATAAAATATATAATGGACACACACCTCCATCACAAACTTCTGGTCTATAAACCTCTTAGCGAGGCTAGGCTGGAAGTCCGGGGACTCGAGGAACCTGAGAAAGAACTCGTATACCAGCTGCAGATGTGGCCATGCAGCTTCCAACGTGGGTTCGTCTTCCTCTGGATCATATTCTGGGTTCTCACACGGGGGAAGGGTTCGAAACAGGTTACATGCCGCCTTCAATATTAATTACAGTTAGCCTACACTACACCGTAATAAATAAAACTAGTTTATTGCAAGATATACAAAGTTCTTTGCAACAACCAGATCTATTGCTATTTTATTCAAACATTGGCAAAAAGAAATCATGCTGTAATCTTGTCTATTCCCGTCTTGAGAGAAGGTTACAGCTTTCATTATTCTAAAAATATCCTCACACACCATCCACTCATGACCAAATGTTAACTGTACAAGCTCTGTACTACCTAAAATAAAGTCAAAAATACCCGGCATGACTAGTTAGGTGTGAATTCTTAACTCACCATCTTGACTACCTCTGGATAGATTGGCTCTATAATAACGCCGCGGTTACTTGTGACATACTCAACAAGCTCACTGAGGCAAGCTCTCTTGATCTCTTTACTTTTAACATCTGCCACCGGGTCCATAAAGTTAAATATGTTACAGCACTGCTGAATTTTCTTCATAAATAAGTCAGGTTGTTCTGTGGGTGGTGTATCTACAACACATACATAAGGATATTGGAATCCGTCTGAATGAAAAAGACCTGTTGCTATTTCAAGCAGGCCTAACTTGTAGAATAATGAATAACACAGAACAATACAAACTGCATTCCGATTGGATTAATCATGCCGATAGCCTAGTTTGGTAAAACATTACAGGAATATGAACAAACCTTTCAAAGATGGCAATGCCGTGATCTCCTGCCCACCAATAGGGCGATATCTTGATGAACCTTGACCTTTCCGCTGTTTTCGTACTTTTAAACCTGCTTTCATATTGCTAATAGAGTTCTCATTATCCATGATGCCTAGTCTTGTTTGCATCTTAAGCTTGTCCATCTTGGGTGTGTTCAGCGCCATCTCGGATGAAATAGGTTGCACAATCCTTATTAGCTATATAGTTTAATGTCGTATAAAATGGTAGCTAGGTTGAAATCTTACATCAAACATTTATTACACGTAAGTAGTATGGCCATCTTCATCAATGTGTTGGAATAAACCTGAAATATAATGAAACCAAGAATAAATAATTTTGATACTAGCTTCTCATATAAACCTCAAAATATCTTGCATTGTCCTTGACCAAACAAAATTAATTATAGACGAGATTGTCAGTTGCAACACAGATATTAGACGCTACAGGAAAAAGAACATCCCATGCCTGGGGCAGTACATTTGCTTTAGCTTTATGCTAATTTATGTAAGCCTATGCTTAAATCCATATCGATAACAGTCTAACATAACAGGTTTACGTGAATAAAGTTAAAAAATAAGCTCAAATCACTCGGCACACATTGAATCATTGGATTAATAATGTTCAGACTAAGGGGTTTCAATTGAAATCAAATATACAAGTGATTTTTCACTTCCAATTGAATTTAAATTAAATTAGAATTTGAATATTTTTATTAATATTTTATTAAACATTTTATATAAAAATGATTTTTTACTTTCAATTGAATTTAAATTAAATTAAAATTTGAATATTTTTATTTATTAAATAAACATTTGACCTATGAGCAAAATGATTGCTGGCGGTTACTGACGCCACAAAGCCACAATTTTATTTTTAAATAGTCATTATAAAAATAGCCTGCAGTATGCTTATTAGTAAGCCTAACTATATAACTAGTCGATCATTAATTAATATTTATCAAAGTGGTTGTGACACCTTTTTGACTGTCTGTTAGGAAGTTTGTAAATTTACTCTCAGCTTAGTGCTAAAGCCTTGCAGTCCTGGAATTTGGTAGTGGATGTGTGCAAGAAATTCTGCATCTTAATTTAAAAAGGATACGGGTTAATATTTGGTGAAACCTAGGCAATTGCCAACTTCTACTAATGGTGTATGTCGGACATTTATTGATTTTATAGACGGCATCCACCGATTTATTTACGGTGTCATAAGGTACACCGAATACTTGTTGATCATTGAGGAGATAAATCTCAGCATCGAATTGTTTTGCGTGTACACAACCAGTAGGGTGCCTGGGCATTATTGCCTTCCCAGAAATAACAAATATTTGTTGGTTTCAACTCTCAAAATTAGATTTTGAGTACGTTTATCACAATTTTATGGCCAGTGTAAGTGGCCTGTTATCCAACACATTTGTTTGAATTTTACTTTTTAGTAGTCTGGGCAGCCCATATTGACATAGAGTTAGCTAGGGGGTAGATAACTCTATGGGTGCACCAATGCAGCTAACTGTGTGATAAAAGACAACACTGGGACAACCAATGTGTGCTTTTAGGAAGAGATGTGTCTACTAGGAATGAATACCTGTATTATATATACATATTCATAAAACACATCCATTTACTTAGTATACTGGCTTGGATGGTATTCAATCACTGGCAGAATATCATTCTGGAGAAAAAAAAATGATAAGAAAAATGCATCAGGTAGAAATTGCACTAGTAAATTATCTATACTACTTGCTTACAACATACATATGCAGATAGGCTACATGGTTACATATTATGATTCTATGTATACATTGTGTATATACACATGGCTGCCTTCAAGTACAATTAAACATCATTTCAACTAGGGAGAATGAACAGAACAAAAGACTCATTGATGAAGGTGGATACAGCAGTACTGTTAAATCAAACCATCACAAAACAATACCATACTGACTTGCTGCAATGCAAGATGAAATAATAATAATGCCTTATTACATCTTATTTACAAATTTACAAATAACAAAATTATACACTGTATGGGAAAAATACACCCAGTCCTATCCTCATTGTTTGAATGGGTAAACAAGTTAGTTCCGCTGTTCAGCCTAATAAATACTCTTCACAGCACTGACAAAAAGCTAACCATCCATATTACACTTTGCTATTGTAAGTCAGCCTGACACATTACATTCTGGACACGCCCATATGCTCTCTTCAGGGATAGACTTGAGGCCAACACAAAAAGTATGGTATCCTCTGTCACACTTATCACACACAATCATCTTGTCCTACAATAGTGGAACATAATATACACTTGTAATTTGTTGGAATATGCAGACATTGAACATACACACTACCACCTTCAATATCAAAAGCTCAGCGTTAAAAATGAAATACAAACAATAAAATACAGTCAACTGGGCTATTACACTCCCATAACTAGCTGTACAATGTTATTAAGTTTGATAAAGGAAGGAATGGTAGGTGGTAGAGGGAGGCAATACATACCTCATTTCCAGGGTCAGAGCACCTCACACACACCTTACACTCCATACACATCCAGCTATATGTAACAACCCTAGCTAACATCTCATCTGTCAAGTCAGAACAGCTAGGGTGGGCTAAAAAGTACAATCATTACTACTGAATAGTGTGAATAGTCTACTCCTGCTACATTAGCCAACTCATGAGAAGACAACTCCACTAACACAATTGTAACTTTCTATATAGTTAGCATGCAGATGGAGACAGATAAATGAAATGCATTGTAGGATAAAACTATGATGCTGAAAACATAATGCATGCATATATTGAGAGCAATATAGTCCAACATCTTGTATGAGATAGTAAATAACAGCTAATAATGTAAATTAGGAGAATTTCCAATATGGTTGTTCAACAGATCGGTAGGGACACTGACATGAAGATTTATTCTGTCTCTTGGTGTCAAACAGCGTCTCAGCCCAGTAGTATATCACCAACAGTACATCGCCAACAGTATATCGCCAACAGTATATCGCCAACAGTATATCAACACAACAGTATATCAACACAACACATCACCAAATCGAAACAGCTATTCCATAAAAGTATAACTAAATTGACTACAGTATGTTCCACTTACTTTCTCGTTTACACTGATTGCACTTGATACACTTCTCAGAAGCACCCGACCTATTTTCCTCTCGACCACAGAGAACACATACAGCCTCTAGTAGTTTAGTAACATGTCTCCGAGCAGGTGCTAAAGTTATAGCACCTGCCGCTGTATCATCTTGTACTGTAGTGGGTAGGAATGGGACACCTTCAACCACCTGTTAATTTACAAAATTATATAGATTAATGTTTACAGCAACAAACACATTCTGTCATCAGAACAAGGGCCTGAGTAGCTCGCACAATTCTAGCCGACAGATAATCCAACCTTCTCCTCCCTTCCACAGTGCTTCAATAGAATCATGTGTTAGATGGACAGCATACAACAGCTATATATCTAGTAAATAAATTTTAATTTATCGCACAACATAAATATCTGTGGTAGAGACAAGATTGGATTGGGTGGGTGGACTTATAGTGCGTGCATATCTACATAACACAGGTCATAGCGAGAAACAGCTTAACATGGTGTCATTTAATATACTATCTAGATACCTGTTGGGGGACTTCAACAGCGCTCTCTGGTGGCAGAGGCATGTATGGATTAGCAATCCTGATTGGAGGGTCATACAAGGCAGTCTTTACTGGTAGATAGTTGAGTTCGTCCTGAGTATAACTAGAAACGAGTAACCAAGTTAAGCAGACGGTGTCAGCAATTCGCTACTGAAGAAGGTGGTACACTATTAGATTATATATGCACATGACCAACATGACCAGCATGATACAAGTTTATAAAAAGAAATTTGATATTTCAAGTACATATATATGAGACATTGATATAAAACTTCTACTAAGCTTGTATCTTGCCCGACAGTAGCCGTAGCAGACGGTATACTAAAGCTAATTAAAATAAATACACACAATACTCGCACGAGTACAAATACTTACGTTTTGTAGTACTCAGAGTACTGGCCTTGAAAGAGGGCTACAGGATAAGGTGAAGGTCGTGTCATTTCTGGAGGTAAGACACTACTCTTGAGCTTGGGAGACTGTACTATCTGTGGGAGATCAGAGCAGGCAATATACTGTCACGGCTGAGAAAGTAGACATGTACTACACAACCAGACCCTGAACTGAAGAGCCGCATAAGTACAGATTACATAATATCTAGGTCTATGCATCTATGAGTAAATATCATCTAACCTAAGCCTACAGCAAAGATAGAGGGACTGTCCCAAAAGAATCCAAGCATACCTGATTTGTCACTATTTTCCTCAAATTAACTAAAATCAACCATTTTTAGTTGTAATGATCAGACTAAAGTGCTGACAAAATTATACAGCGGAAACATAGACTATTCATAGCTAGCCACACCCACCCCAGTCTGGATATCAAAATAATGTCTCCTCTCCTCCCTCTTCTCTCTCATAAGGAAAGCATTGTAGTTGGCAGCAGCTTTCACAGCTTTCTCCGTCAACTTCTTTATATCCATCTTGCTAACGGCTGGCTGAGCCGGAGTGGATGTCTGCAGATCCTGAAGATGTTGGTGCCTCTTGGCTATCCTCTCCTCCTCCCTCTTCCTTAGCACCTTAGCGTATTCCTACAAACAGGGTATAACAAATACAAACATATGACATACGTGTACCAACTCACATGCTTGTAAAAGCATGGAACTGAGGCTATGATCTGAGAAGTTTTCACTCCTTTACCATTAAAACAAGCAAGAATCCGGAGTTAGTGAGCGACTGCACACTGAATAGGCTACACATTGGAACTAAACATTGCACGATTATTATCATCTAATAGTGCTAACCCTACTGACCTTATAAATTCACATGTACAATGTATTCGCTATTCTTAATCGGCAGTCACTGTGAACACTGTTATTGTGAACACACAATGTGTGTATAATTTCGGGGTATTAAACAATGAAGCTAGCTGAATGCTTGTGTGGCATATCACTTTGACTAGTTGAAAATAGGAATGCATAATATCAAGTTAATACAAATATTAAAGCCCAAGAATCACTGGCAAGAGGTCAATGCCGTGGATAGAGTGTCCTTGAATTCAAAAGGTCACATGAACATGCACATTGTATATCATACATGAAGGGTATCAAAAATATCATATCCAGGTGAGAAAATGTAAAACAAGTTAGAGATACCGACCTCATATTTATCGGAGTAGTCCTGCATCATCAGATCTGAGATGTCATCACTCCTCAAGGCTGTCAAACCTAAATAAAAACAGCTCGACATGTAGACTATAAAGCTCTAGTACCTTGAGAGCAATCACTGTGTTAACCTACACTTGGTACTGTCATGCTTACCAAGGTCACACTGCATCTCTGTAACAGCTCCAACACTCAACAAGTAGTTCCTCTCTTCCATCTCAATCTGTCTTCTCTCTAAATCTGCAATTCACAACCCAAACCCCAGTTAAACCAGCTGATATTGTAAAATTAAAAGCCTGTAATGATCTAGCATGCAGATTTTATTTTTTGTGTAAAGGACAAACCTGGGTATTTCCTACGGAAAGATTTGACATCAAGAAAAGTAGACACTTGTTCTTGTAACATCCAGTAGTCTGAATGGTTATCGGTGGGGGGCCACTTGTATTCAAATAGTGCATCAGCTCCCACGCCCTGAGGAAGGCTGAGTGGAACGGAAAAGCAACATTGCATTATACATGTATATAGAATGAATCGAGTGAATGTTTTATATATAATTATTTAAATTAACTTTAAAATAACAATAAATTTAATTCAATTTACTAGTGCCCATAAAATTACAGGAAGCCCAGCGATTTCAAAAGAGTACTACTAGCACTAAGGCATGTTAGTAACCGCATTCCAAATAGGCTGCAAGAAAAGGATGGTTAGAACTGCACAAAACACACAAAAAGTAGTACATATAATCAATGAGATCTCCCCATGACGCCATTTACAAATAGGCCCTCACAATATCGCAAATCAATTTTTGTATTAAGCACTCCCTTATGGCCAGTCATACATATAGCATAAGATATAGGTAGGACTATGAGTAGCCTATGCTATACCTTGTAAGCATAAGCTTGCTGTTAGTAACCCGTGTTTTCTTCTGGGGTGAAGTTGTTGGTTCAGACAAGGTCACTGATTGACAGCTATCCTCATCAACAGCAGCTAAGGCTACGGATGTAGCTACAGAGTGAACGTCTCCCTCCGTAGGTAAGACAGTACACCCTTGTGGGACTGCGTTCTCTGTTACTGGACTTTCAGTATTATGAGGAATAGCACTCACGGTAGTAGACTCAGTTTCATCCATGGGACTGTCTCTATTTTTATCAGTAGCGACATCTAATGCTTCAGAAACATCTGTGACAGTTTCAGTTTGAGAGGATGGGACCTTCTCTTCTTGCATTACTTCTTTATCGGCCTCTACAGGTGTTGGTGAACGACAAGCAACATCATTTGGAGAAGTAGACGAAGTAGTCCTTGCTTCAACTTTATGTAAGTTACTAGCCATATTATTATCAGTAGCTACACCACTCTCTGCACCATCTTCTGTTGGTGTTAGTTGCTCAGTTTCTACTGAAACATTATTCATATTGGTAGAATAACAAACATGTATACTCTTACTATACTACACTAAACCATACTAACTATACATACTCTAGACTACACATATTGGTTGAATAGAAAAACAGGTCAAATGAACAAAGTGAAGGTGAGCAGAATCTTTGAAAGTCAAAGTGAAAGAAAGCGGAATAAAATTTCAATTGAAGTCAAGACTACAACTAGTCTTGTAAAAAAGAACACCACGTCTGTGTGTCTTCATAAGAGATTAGAATGACAATCAATGCATTAAAATAAATTGAAATAATTATAATTAATAACTAGAAATGTGTATGCTATTCCCATTTAGCAATTTAGCCATTCCTTTATAATCAATGTAACGATTTATTTGACTAACCATCTGCCTTGTCTTCTGTCTCTAGGATTTGAGCTGGATCTGGATCAGCTGGTTGGATGCAATTATCAGGTTCAGACTCAGACATGGTTACCAGGAGAAAGGGATGAACATCAAAGTGAAAGTGAAAGTAAAAGTGTACAATTCAAGCATTTAACGTGAGTTACATAGCGATAGTGCTAAGAACAAAATAAATTGCTGCTTTATATCTATTCTGTACAGAAAAAAAAACAAAATAAAATCAAAGTTCTTGATAATTTCTATAACTTTGGTCAAATCTGATCACAGTTACTAGTATTTAGTTACATTGATCAAAGACAGTATCTTTGTTTTGATCCAATGAAAAACCAAGGAAAAAAGTCGGAATGAGTTTCTTGACTCTTGTTACAAGAAATTCATTAGCATGAGGAAGCAACTTCGTTCAAAGCAGCATTGCGCTGTATTTTGCAGAAACAAATACTGGAGTTATGTACTCCTAACTGCATACTGATTGGATGCCTAGCCAGTGGCAATAAATAATCCTAGTGCTATGAGCTGATAGATACAGGCTTTACAGTATTACTGATATGGTAATCAGTGTGACAGAGTGTAGTTTGGGAAACGTGGAACAGTTTTGTTGCAGAATAGTATTATATGCAACATTGTAATAGAATTATGAACTGGAAGACTTTTCTGAGTGTGGTTTTCACCACCATCTTGTGGAGTAGCGTGCATACCGCTAGTGTTGATGTGTTCTATCCCTATGGTATAGCACTAGATGAGAGTTTGGACATTGGTGATGACGTTTCTTCAGAAAAATTTGATCTTGACATTCCCATAGTCTTCTACTCACAGAGGAAAAATTCAGTTTGGGTAAGCAAATATCCTTATATACTTTACTTACAATAAATAACAATACATATAACATAATTTATTATGCAATATTATGGATGCTGCAATCATGCATAGACAGTGTATTTGGTAGGTTTCACATCATTTTTATATTCACACGCATCATTCTAACAATGTTATCAATTACATGTGTAATTATTGTATGTAAACTGTGTAGATCTACAATCATGTATAAGCCTATTGGTGACTGTGAGTTTAACAACATAACGCTTACAGAGGTAACAGTAACACTGCGTGTACGTGTAGATAGGAGATGTATATACGTAGTAGTCTACAAATATTCTATAATGTAGTTGACGTATGAATTCTACATGTAACAGTGTGCGGCCTTTACATACCATAAGGGTCTTCCCTTATACAAGGTTTGTAGGTTCAGAAGAAACAATATTTGTAGTGAAGCGTTCCATGCTTGAATCTCTTTTATTTATCACTATTATTCATATTATTTGCTTTAAGGTTGTTTTCTTTCTTTCTGGAAGCTGGATTCTCTTTAGTCTGTAGGCTCTATATTATGTGGTGTATTTTGTCTGGTGAGAGTGTAATATCTATATATTTATGCTGTACTATATAAATTACATATTTAATGTAGAATACCTAATGTCACATAGGTTCATTGGTGCGGTAGGCTACAGCTGTCATGACGTAGGGTATTGGTAACTTGTCAAAAAAATGATACTTATGGACTGGTACAAACAAGATTTGAAATTTAACAGCACTTTTACTTTGATGCACAGTTATTAACAAAAAAGAGACATACTTTATTAGATTTTAAAGTATGTTGCATGCATAACAGTATTGGTTGATTAGATTAATGAATAAATGTCCTGTAGCATCACTATTCTCTCTGAATCACTCAAGCTGCTAAATTTTCTAACTGTTTTACAGATTCAGCGAATTGTTGAGTTGATAGGTGGCATGTCTAGTCTACATAATGGAGACATTTCATGTCATACCGTGAATACAAACATATGAAAATGGGGTATATTTGGGGTATTGCTGGGTCTGTGAAAAATTGGTTTTCAATGTGGGACAAAATTCACAAGTTCATAGTTCCACAACATTCTCACTTGGACTACTATAATAACTACTAGGAGTCTACATTGTCACTAATAATTCCTGTTATTGTTCCTGTTTTGTTTGGGATGCAAGTTTTCTGTTATCTAAGATAGTGTGTTTATTTGGTGGTTCCATGCAAGCACCACTAGATGGAGCTTTTACTGAGACTAGTAACCAACATAACTAGTCTCTAGTTCCAGCAGCTAACACTACATGTACACCCCTTACCTCTTCACTACTCATTAGTGATAAGTAGGATGGTTGTATATTGGCATCGGCAGCACTATAATGTCTCTATCTCAGCCTGTGTGGAGTAGATAGTAGCTGCTTTGTTATCCCACCTGATTAGCAGCATGAGTCAGAGCTAAAGACTTATAATGGATATAACTGATTAGGGGACTGTGAGGAACTATCTCAATCTTTCCCAATAATTGTTCAAAGCTCTTAGGCTATTCTTTGTAAGAGGTCCCTGAGTATTGTGGCTGCCCTTGCAATGTACTTCCTTTGTACATACCACATACCTATCCAGACAATGAGTCCTTGTGCTTCACTCATACTATTCCAGACACAAGATGTGTCACAGGTATCTGTAGATACATTATATTATTTGTATAATAGCGGGAACTTTATGCTACAGTACAGTATCTTGTACAGGAGGAACTGTTTTAGACATAACCTATTTCTGAGTCCTCACAGATCTCTATGAAGCTCATAATTATTGTTTTGAGATCATCATTTACTGACATTTAGGCTTGACAATTATAGTATGTACTACCAAGCGAGTGTGTATATATATCTACATGCACATGTGTATGAATAGCTGCATATGCATGTATATTATAGGCTACACACAAAACAGATTCATTTTTATTGCCATGCTATAAATATGGCTAAATAAAAAGTCACATATTCAACTGTCCTATTGTTGACCTAAATATTAAATTGTAGAATATCTACATGGTTGGTAGGCCTTCATGAAATATGTAGCATATTATATCATGCACTTCGCATATTTTATACATCACTACAGGTACGTTGTGCACCACTATTTCTTGCCTCCCTCAGCATTGAAAGAGTAAACTCTTGCCATGATATACACTCATACAGCCAGAGTCAGCTGGGGGAAGAAGGTTTGATGCTGCCTTTGTTGTTTCAAAAGCAGCTAGTTTTTATACCTCATACTGTCCTTGTCTTAATTTCTCAAGTGTACATCTGTATTGAATTACTAATTCAACCAAAGTGTCATGAAACTCAAGGTTGGGGACAAGTTCAAATTACGCTATACCCACCCTGTTCTTAGTACGTGGCAGCAGATATGATACTAATATAATAATGTATTCTGTGCATACACTAAGACATAAATGGGTCAGGAATTAATATGCTTCAGTTTTATTATTACACTCACATAACAAACTAATACCAGGCTTGCAGTTACTTTTACAGTGGCAGCGTCCTATGAAATCTTGACTATAGGAAATATTATGATAAAATTCCATCTGTACCTGTATTTATCCAGAACGTGTGACAATCTATTCTCATATTATGTTGTACGTTTCAGTGTGAGCTATCTCTGTCATACTGCAAGGCTGATGTACAAACTCAGGCATACAGTCCTGCTAGCGACATTCCATAGTAAATTTTCAGTATTATTAGCCAGGATATAAAGTTATGATAAGGTGCATGGATTATGTCTGTGGGATGTAGCTAATCATTAAAGTAACATATTGAGGCAGACACTCTGACATCTGTTATTGGCCAACTGTTTTACAGCAAACATTGCTTGCTCAGCAGCTGCATATTATTTTATTTATTTTACTCTGGAACAAGTCATGTACAAGTCATGTATAAGTCATGTGTAAGTTGTGTGCAAGACATGTATAAGTCATGTGTAAGTTGTGTACAAGTAATGTATAAGTCATGTGTAAGTTGTGTGCAAGTCGTGTGCAAATCGTGTAACAGTTATGTACAAATAGATTACAGAACTTCTCCTCACTTTTTATGCTGAAACCATCCTCTTTCTATCTTATGAATGAGTTGATACCTTCCATTCCTCCCACTGTGTGAGTTTAGCCTGCAAATTGAACTTGTTATGTGGTAGGATATGATTGAATAGCTGGTTGAGGATTGCAGAGGACCCAGAGCGTGTAAACGTTCACCTCCTGACTGTTCAATACCTTTGTGTCACCAATCAGATAACACGACACTCTACACTGCTGTTTCCTTACAGATTAGTACGAATGGTCTCATCTCCTTTGACGGACCTTTAGCTGAGTACACTGGGGAGTTATTTCCACTTGGTAGAGAAGTAGTCGCCCCGTTCTACGCCGATATTGACACTAGTTCCTCTGGAGAAGTGTACTACAGGTAAATGCATATAGCCTACAATTAAACAGTACATGTATGGATGTTATTCTGTAAGGGCCAAGATGTCATTGCCTCTAAGTCTCCATTAGCTTCTTGATAGTATGAAGAAAGCGTTCACTTGTGAACTCATATCCCCTGATGTACTAATGAACATTAGCCGCCTTATGTCAGACACCTGTAACAAGAAGGTGAAACACCGAGTGTCGTATTTCTGTAGAGAAACCAAAGATTTGCCAGAACTAGAGCAAGCTGCAAAAGACATCAACCGAGTCTTTCGCCCAGAAGCTGCATTTGAACCTTTAACCCTGCTGATTGTAACTTGGGTTAATGTCGGGGCGTACCATCACCAATTCGAAAGGGTTTGTAGAAAAAGTAGTTGGAACTATTTTAGTTGTTAGTAATGGAGGCTCTCCGACAATATTGTTCAAATCAGTACCAAGCTGAATACCACTAGTCTACCCTGAAATAGGCTAGTCCTGGAATTTGAACGTAATATTGCTGGATGTTGACTAACCAGATATCTCTAACATGAAATAATTTCAGGCCCATACTTGTATAAATACATGTACATAGATGTCTTTCAGGAAGCTAACAAAATGTAATCTTCAATTTACATGTTGGGCTAATCTATTCTCTAGTATATAACTATGAAAGTCAATATAACTGTGGTTGTGCTTTTTAGTTGAACACCTTCCAGCTGGTTATTGGATCTGATGGATTCAGGAGTTATGCCATGTTTATTTATCTGGACAAAAATATCAGATGGATTCAGGCAGAGTTAAAACCTGACATACCAGAGGTCTCGGCCCAAGCTGGCTTTGACAGCGGGCCTCAACAGTACGGCCCAATAGTTCTACCTGGAAGTGGCTTTAAAGAGGCTTCTACCTGGGATCAGTAAGCAATATTTTATTTGCTTTACACTTTACAGTATTAACTTAGAGGATAACAAAGTCAGCATCCATAGTGCTGCCTACAACATAATGAAATTTCACAAATAATATTTATTTTCTCAGACAAAGCAACGCAGGTATTCCAGGAGTGTGGATGTATAAAATTGGATATCTGACAGCGATAGAGCAGCCCAACCCAAACAATGTGCAGACGACGCCTGAACCAGGTGAGCAGATATCTCTGGACTCAATTATGATCAAGCTAGAGTCATGAATGCGACAAGTATTTAGCCGAAGACTTGTAGTATGAGCATATTGTACCTTTTATTCATAGCACATTTTATATGGCAACTTGTATGCATTAGGCATCAGCGCCTTTGTTGTTCAACCCAACCCTATATTTGTGGATGTGTTTCAGGACCAACAGGAAATGAGATCGTTGATGGTTGCTCTCAAATCTGTAGTGCTAATGCCGTCTGTGAAGATACCTGCTGTGTATGTAGAGTTGGTTACTATGGAAACGGAGTCTCTTGTCTTGAAGGTAATAATGTGTCTATTTCAATTCGTTTCTCTTCCATGATCAACTTCTAATTAGTTCATGGGAAAGCTAGTACTGCAAATTGAAATTTCTATCCAGCTAGAAACAAATGTGTTGAAATGAGTGCATACTTTAGTATCCAACCTTGTATTGCTAAATTAAAGAATATAACATAATACGTGTAAATATGAATACTTACCCAGGCTTTGTAAGCCTTTGATTGGGTAAAATTGGGTCATTGTACGAGTATAGTCGTTTGGGTTGATCCCCCTCATATCACTTGTATAATATTCCTTTACAGACACTGCTCTCTGGGTGAATGGCAAAATCAGTGGGACAGTGAATGACAAGGATCTCGATGGTACTGGTATGTATGTCTATGTGGCAGTAGACGAGGCTAGAACCTACACAGCTATTAGTAAGTTGCCTCCCCTCACTGGATACCCCATGCAAATTCTGGTTATACTTGGGGAGCTCATGGGATGGCTGTTTGCCACCACCTCTGCAGGAAGTACTGAAAATGGATTCGCCATAACTGGTGAGTTTTTTTAGCTCGAGTATACATGCAAATCCCAATATGTAATACGGTGTTTTGAGTAATTTACTATTCCACGATATTATCTTTTGGTATGTAGGACAAAAAATGAAGCTGTGTAAGTAAATTACTTGTCCACAGTGATCTCATCTACATCATAGGCTGAACTCGTTTAGGGTAGTTGCTGTGAAAGAGCAGTGATTCAACAATTAGAACTAGCATGAAAAATGTTCTCTTGGAAAATATGGTCAGTTGTATTTGTTAAAAGGATTTCCTTCATGCAAACAAACTCGTCAGCCAACTCTAAAATAATTTGACATCATCTGATAAGATGGCATTCCGTTCTATCTGACGACCTTTCAACTGCGTGCTGCAGTATCCACACTTTAGTAGACTATATTGTATGCGTCATGATATATCACCTATGATACATTATCACTTTGTTTAACGTAAATATTCCTCATGCTGTTTAGGTGTCAGTCATCAACAGATAAGTAAACAATAAGCAATCATACTAATTGTCTAACAGTTGGTATTCAAGGTTTTACTAGGGTGCAATAGTTGTATGTGTGAACTACATGTACATGTACATATAGTACATATAGTACAAGCTCCCTCAACATGGCTGCCCAAAGCAAAACACTACTGCCTTTATCATGATAGTTTTTCATAGCTTATCGCGACTTACACAATAGTCTCTTTTAGTAGCTGTTATATGATGATGTAGTTTTCTGTTTCCTGTCATTAGCGATCACGTCTTTACAGGTGGAATCATGAACTATTCCGCTACTATGGACTTTGGAACAGACAAAGTTGACCTTGAGGTCATGATGACCGGTGTGACATCTGATGGAACGGCCAATGATATGAGAGTTCCCCCTAGTGATATGATGGTGAGGATAAACGGTAACCTCCCCGTTAACACAGTTGGAGCCAAGGCTACATACAATAATTATATTGCAGACTATGTCAAGAAACGATCAGGTTGGTACTTGGACGTCTTACCTTGCAGAGGAAAGCATGTTAGAATAGAATAATGTATATACATGTACATTAACTGCTTGTCTTATATATATATACAGTTGTATATATATAGATATATGGAACGTTGTATAATGTACATGTATAAATAATATACGGACACATACATGCTTGAAGTTTGAAGTTTAGTCAAAGGCAAGAATCTACGTGTTGTATTATTGGTTATATTAAATGTGATTGTTTGTATTTATGCTGTGCAGAGGCACATTGCAGATGTGCCTTAGTGCTTACACTGGTACGTACGACATATAACACATGTTCTATATCAGCAATAGCACAGTGACAGTATAAGCAATATGAAATAATATTAGCTTGAGAGGCTGAAGCTGAATATTATTATATCTTACCTGGCTACACTGTAAAAGAGGTTATTACTTATACAGGAGAGTACAGATCTGAGGCTACCAGATCTTACTTCGTTAATGGGAAAGAGTTCAAGTTTGATGTGAAAGAAGTGATAGTCTTCAGGGAGTGTAAACCCGCCCCTCAATTCTACAGAGTGCAGCATCAAGGCTATTATGTCAACTACAATGAGAATGAACTCACCACAAGATTTGCTCTGATTTCCGAGCTGAGGCCAACCATCGGTAAGAAACTGACTGCTTTGGCTGAAATTTAGGCATCGGTTGTTGTTGGCATCATGGGAAGATAACTAAGGAATACCAAATGTTTGCATATGTTGATATACAGCACTAGCATGCGAGCATGCTCTAGGTCAGGGGTTCTCAACCTGGGGTACATGTACCCCTAGGGGTACATTTTAGGAATCTAGGGGGCACAACAAGTTATACATCCTTGACAGTGATTTTCAGTTACAAACTATCAATTATGAATTATCAACATCTATTACTGAACTGAACATCAAAATGGTTGCTGATGCAAATGAAGTTGACCTAAACTAGTGTGAAAGCCATAAAACACTACAATTGATGAAAGTTATATTAGGCCTACATAGTCATCATTGAATAATAGATACATAAAAATTTCATACCATACTGCATTTACGAGGTATTTTGATAATGTATACTTGCAATATCAATCAAATTAAACCAAAGATATTCTTGATTAAACACAGTTTTACAAAGGGGTACGTTGGTAGGGAGCCGCTGCTCTAGATGCAAGTCATGCACATGTAGAGAATAATTGGTAAGTTGCTTTTACAGCAGTTGATGGGAGTCAATGGATGGATATGAATCTGCTGCTGCTGTTGGCAGAACAGAACGCATGTAGAAGCAGCATTAGTTATCATGTGATTTCATAGCCTTAGGTAGATCACTCTCCAAAGCAACCATTGTGTGTAACAAAGTGCTGATGGAAAATTTTTGTAGCTTGTACTGATGACTGCAGTCATCAGTACATGTACATTGTATATTTTATTAGCCTGGGCACCAGGTCAAATCAACCAGATCTTATGTAGGTTAGAGTCACTACCACTACACTGAACTTTAATCAAATACTGGTTTAGGTTGATTATTCTGGTGCCCAGACCAATATCCTAATCTAGAGATATACGTGAACCGATCAGCAGACATAGGCTAGATGTGTATGTGCTACATCAGTACTATCAGTTATCAACTGGCTGTGCATATTTTATATAAGATTTGCACTGGGCTTGAGGCTGCAGACACAAATTGCTTTTAAACTGGTTTGCTTATTTGATGCTATGCTTCATGACTGCAAAAAGGTATTGGCAGTGAGAGAGTTGGAGAAAGTCACTTTTTCCTAGTTATTATTCGAAATCTTTTATTTGCATGTGCAATGCAATGTGCTCATTGTGGTAAAAAGTTGTAATTGTCTACTCTTTGCAACACAGTTTTACATTTGGAGTTGTCTTCAGGCGTAAAAAGCTGACGACGCCGCTAGCCTAGTTGCAATTACATCCGTTTCCTGTGGTTAAAGTTGAGCAAGTGAGCTGTTTTGTGTCTGCTCCACTATCATTATATATTTGTGCTTTTCTAAAGCCATTCAACAGAAAATAGGACTGTAAATTCTAACATTCAGCACCATGATTTCGAAAGATCATAAATTTGGAGATCAAATGAATGCCAGATTGAAATTTTCCTTAAAAGCAGCTCGGTTATGTTCCCAATTTTCTCAGACGGATCAGCTAACTCGGCACTTTGACTTGCAATCTAATGCTGTAAAGACCAGGTATAAAGGCCCTGGACCGACATTTTTGCCAGATGAGATTGATGAGCACCGGCAGTTCAAAGCTAAAGCATCATATCAAGATATCTCTACAGCATGTGAATCCTGCAGTTCATCGCTACGAAAGACATTTAAACTAAAGCCGAAACCCAAGACAAGTCGTACTATTATTCGACTTATGAAGCAGTTTAAAAACAGTGACAGCACTATAAATAAAAGGTCAAATTTTCGCAAATTAGTACTTTCAAACTATTTCAATGGTCATAATAAATTGAAATATCGGTGTCCCACGTGCAAAATGGTCACCGTGTCTAAGGGAGAAAAACGCTCAGATTCAAGCTTTATTGACAGACATTCTGCTGTCTTTAAACAGAGACGTCAATTGCGAAAGCAAAGAAGGCAGGAACAGCAGCCCATAGTTATGGCTAATCTGCAATCAGTTGATCAAATGGAGTTCAACCCCAGCCTGTCTTCTCCCAGCACTGTTACCTGTAGTAGTAGCAGCAGCCCAGTTTCCTATGGCAGATTTCGGCCCTCGTTATCCAAGAACACAAAATCTCCAATGCAAACATTTAAAGCTAACAGGGAAGTTGTTGGAGTGCGGGTGAAGGCCGTAGTAAAACCAAGAGTGACTAGCAATCACAGTGGGACAATAATTCGAAAGTTTCAACAACAAAAAGTGAATCAGCTGATGAAATCAAAATCTATGAGCAACAGTAAACCTGTTAATAAGGCATCTGCTTTAGAGAGTTTTTTAAATTCTATGAAATAAGATTAGTATGTTAAAATGAGGGGTTTTATTCTCAACTTGTACCATAAATGGCATTTTACCCAATTATCTTTTAATTTGTAAATACTATTAATAAAAGTTATTTGCATATGATAAAAACATTGCTCTTAGCATTGTATTAGGAGATATATTATAAATATTTACAGCCAAATACCTAATTTTTGACGTTTCGTTTTGTTGTTATGTAGACTTGTTATGAGTTTCATGGGTGTTGCTGTTACCCATAGTGTTGAATAAGCAACTAAAGTTGTTTGTTTTTCAAATTTGATCTATCCTGTTTGTTGTACATTGCTATGGTAAGTGGTTTGTTATTCATTATCCATTAGGTGAAACTACTGTTGAATGCTGCATTGTGAGCTGTATGTTATATGTTGCTACCTTTTAGAAAATATCCATGTCCGTATCCAACATTCAAATAAGTTAGTGCTCATAGTCAGCTAGGCTATTGCTCATACTATATTTGTATTTACCAGGAGATGTGTGTGCTAATCATAATTGTCATCACAATGCAAACTGTGTACCGAAAGGAGATGGGTTTACTTGTACCTGCAAGCAAGGCTATGAAGGCAGTGGTATCAACTGTGTTGGTAAGTAGTGCTGCTGTGGCAATATGGGATAACTATAATATGCTCAATCTGCGTTGTAGTCATATTTCACAGATGTGTAGATCTTATGTAACGGTAGTAATGAATTGATTCATCGTTGTAGACCTATTGTACCTGTTGACTTGTGTTTGTGGTTTTGTCGTCTCTAGTTTGCTTATGTTATGGGTTTTTTTTACAGACTTGGATGAATGTAGTAGTGGTATGAACACATGCTCGAGAAACGCTACGTGTCAAAACACTGACGGAGGATACCGGTGCACTTGCAAGACTGGCTTTAGTGGAGACGGCTACCTGTGCTGTAAGTTTGTCCTTACTGTGGTTGGAAAATGACAGACTGTTGCTGTTAGACTGATTAAATCAAATGATTTTTTTTCTGTTATAAATCTGAAATAGTACTTGGTCAGTAAAGTACTTGAGGCATTGCTTGTAGCTAAAGAAGAGAGTAGACCTTCCTGTAGAGATCTAGTGTGTCATGAGAATGCCGAGTGTGTATACCAGGGAGACTATACTTCCTGTGAATGTAAACCGGGCTTCGAAGGTGACGGTACAGCTACATGTGACCCAATCGGTAGGTAAATGCGCTCAACGTGACACTCACTTATCACAAATGTAAGCAGACATGTTATTAGTTCAGTGCTGATGTAAGCAAACATGCGCTGCACAATGGGCACCTCTTCTCATACTTCTTCTCCTTGTAGTGGTGACATGCGACCAGGCCGATATCTGTCCCAGCAATGCTGAGTGTGTATACAACACAGATACTGGTAAATATGAGTGCCAGTGCTCTTTTGGATTTTCTGGTGATGGAGAGACGTGTGAAACTCCAATTGATGGTAGGTCAAGGTCACTCACTTAGTCTGTTGGTAACTATCTAGTCTCTTGTGTTGGAGAATGAGGTACCTATAAGTGTAATTAACAGCTGAAGAGAGCCTACGACTATGGCCAATTTATTAAGCAACAACATACTATCTCTAACTGACACAGAGCTTTGGAGCTGAAGTTTCAATTCATTTGCCTTCTCTATAAACCTTGTACAGTAATAATAAGGCACCGGTAGTATGCTGATATAATATTATTTTATCATCTTGTCCTGTTGCAGCCAGCTGTGCCTACTGCTCATTTAATGCGCAGTGTGTGTACAATGTGGACAAGTTGTTCTACCACTGTGTATGTGAAGCTGGGTACACAGGGGATGGCCAGACGTGCCAGCTAATTGACAAGAGCACGACTCCTTCACCTACTACCCTACCCACTACTTCTTCTACAGGTATGTGGCTAATATCTGGAGTATAGGCAGTAGATGCTAGTATGTGCTATATTTTATAGAACATAGACATATGCCATGCATTTATAACTCCACGCTTTTATATATATGCATTGTACATGCATATTTTATCACGAAATTATTAGCCTCAGTTACATTCATTGTTCTTGTTGTATATGACATGTATGTGTATGTCTGTAGTTAAGGATGAAGGCAAGGCTAGATCATGTCTGGAAAATAGAGACCTGTGTAATGCCAACTCGTATTGTGCACTCAGGGATGACGGCAGCTATGGTTGTGCCTGCAGGGATGGCTTCCTGTGTGAGTCTTCTTTTCTTACCTCCAGTGAGAGAGAACTAATTAGGTTGATTAATTATATACACGTGTGTCAATATCTCCGCACTCATCTTGGTATTATGTCACTCTGAATGTTAGCTTCTCATGGGCATACTCACACTTGACATCTGGCTCACTCAGTCAGTCAAGCATTTATATCAAACACTGGTGATAGGTTAGGCAGTAGAAGTGCTACTGACATATATGTCAAACACTGGTGATAGGTTAGGTAATAGAAGTGCTACTGACATATATATCAAACACTGGTGATAGGTAATAGAAGTGCTACTGACATATATATCAAACACTGGTGATAGGTAATAGAAGTGCTACTGACATATATATCAAACACTGGTGATAGGTAATAGAAGTGCTACTGACATATATATCAAATGCTAGTTTCTAAGTGTAGCTGATACTGTACCATGTCTGCCAAAAGTTGGTTCTGCACTGAGTCGTTGTCTTTAGCCTCTGGTGGAGACTGTGTGGAAGCGGACTGTGAGAGTCACAGAGAGTGTGGTGCCAACGCCCACTGTCAGTTCTCTCCTCAGGCTAACAAGTATCAATGTAAATGTGACGATGGTTTCCAAGGAGATGGACAGCTCTGTTCTACTACAGGTAAGTCCCTCAACCTTCTATTCCATTGTATATCATGACAGCTCTGTTCTACTACAGGTAAGTCCCTCAACCTTCTATTCTATTGTATATCATGACAGCTCTGTTCTACTACAGGTAAGTCCCTCAACCTTCTATTCTATTGTATATCATGACAGCTCTGTTCTACTACAGGTAAGTCCCTCAACCTTCTATTCTATTGTATATCATGACAGCCCTGTTCTACATCAGGTAAGTCCCTCAACCTTCTATTCTATTGTATATCATGACAGATCATGTTTGCTCTTCCTGTCTGATTGTACTTCATGATAGATAACGAAAGTATTGTATATTGTTCTGTTTGATTTTTAGAGTAACAATTCTACCTGAACATATTTATAATTAGAAGATATAGACATCATTGTAGTTCAGTAGAGTATTAGATCAAGATGGCCAAACGTACTTTGTTGTTGTAGCCGTGACAATGTGCAATCAAGTGAATGTCTGCCATCTGGATGCCGATTGTTACGATACGGCTGTTGGACCCAAGTGTGTGTGTAGAGATGGGTTTATCGGAGACGGGATGTCATGTACCGCTATTCAAGGTGGGTACTGGGGCTATTAAATGTAGTTACTAGGCTATGCAAAGTAGGTACTGAGGTGATACAAGTTAGCACTCGGGTACTAAGGTTAGTGAGTATATGTGTGATTCCATCACTATGTGTATTTGTTGTCAATGTGATGTATCTATTTATACGTTGAAATATTCTAATGGTTTTAGCCATGAAACTAAATCTTCTAGACTTGAATGAAGTTGATGGGGAGTGATATTAATTGATATAAGGTGTCTTTTCACGTTGGTGTGAGTGCTGAATAACGGTTTATAGATTGCTTTTGTTGTTGCTATTGTACATGTGGTTTGTGTTATGAGGATAGAGTCTACAGAAATAATATAATCCTTTTAGATAACTGTATGACACGGCCAGCCCTCTGTGATAGAAACGCCGTCTGTTCCCGCACGTCTGCCGGTGACTTTGTATGTATCTGTAACCCTGGCTTCATTGGAGATGGTAGCACATGCTCTCGTAAGTATTGTCTGGGTACACATGTATGCTACTGGTAGTGTTGTATTGGTACATGTTTATGCTACTGATATTGTATGGGTGCACTTGTATGTTACTGGTAGGTAACGTATTTTAATTATGGTGTGGATTGTAGTGTACATGATTGTATTTGCGTCTGATAGCCTTAGGTCTATCTCTTTAGCTTTGAATGAGAAGGGAAACTACCTCATCTTCTCCCAAGGAATGTCTATATTCCGAGTTCCCTTCTACCAGGCTGGTAGTGATAGAGGGAGACGAATCCTGTTCAAGTCAGGTATGTGTATATTACTATATGTACTACTATACATAGTAAGCCGGCATTGTACTACAAAATTATCCAAGGTAGGCTCTGTTTGTTTTGTACCAAGACAACCTGCCATTGTCTAGTTACTTTGGTTTTTAGCTTTTTAATTTACGTGAATGTACAGTGTATGTGTAACACAATATACCCTTCTAGCTCATCTTTATTTTTCTATTCACTTACATAGTAGATGTTTATCTATGTGCTCATGTGACCACTCCATCATATTTCTCCATGACCTTTCATATCATACTCCAACCAGGTGGTACATTGGTTGGTCTGGCAGCTGACTGCAAGGAGAGAATGTTCTATTACAGTGACATCAGTGCTGGAACTATTAGCAGAGCTTCTTTAGATAACAGCTCTGACAGCCAAGTCATCATTTCAGGTAATAGAGAGAAGGGTAGTGCACACCCCCCCAACTAAATATTGAACATCTATAAGTTTTGGTCTATATTCTGTGTAACCACTGCCTGCTGAGGCTGAAATCCTTGATAGTATTACTCAGCTGCTTTATAGAGCTACTAAACCTATAACTCTCAGGTGGTAATCATAGTGCTAGTGGATGTTGGTCGTAGTGCTAGTGAATGTTGGTCAGGTGTTTCCCACGCTCAATATGTTGTACTTGTTAGTATTGGTTATATTATTGTAATGGACCTCAAGTTGTTTATCGAGTTGTGAAGTGAGAATTTACTCCTGTTGGTTGATTCAAGGCCACAGTCAACCGTGCATGCACACCTACCTGCAGGTGGCTGATACCGGCAATATGTTGTAGGTCTGCGTTCACCAGAGGGCCTCGCAGTCGACTGGGTGAGCAGGACTCTATTCTTTACTGACTCTGCTCTGGATCGTATCGAAGTGTCGGACTTGGAGGGAAAGTACCGTAAAGTAATCATAGACTCTGATATGGTGAACCCCAGAGCTATTGCTGTTAACCCCATCGATGGGTAAGTGTTACTCTCAATTTTTACAATCATGGTGTTGATGAAACACTGTAATCTTATCAATATATTAGATTGGCCTTGATTGTGCCATGTTAAACCTGGGTCCCTTCATTGTATATATATGGTCAAGTTGCCAGAGGCAAATACAGCATTTCTTCATTATTATCCAATTAGTAGGTGGTTATAATTTCATATGTTGGAGATAGGATTAAACAAGGACTCTTCCGCTCTCCCCTACAGATGCTTGTTTAATGTTTGACTACATGTATGTCACTAACACTCTACATGTATATCTTCCATCTGATGGACTTATATGATATTCCCGTCATGATAACACTTGTTTATCATGATGTATGGTCCAACCATCACAATGTTTTTGCTCATGTCATTGAAATAGTGTGTTCTGAATCTAAGGCTATGTTTCCCCTCCCCACAGTAAGATTTACTGGAGTGATTGGAATCGAGGCAATCCCAAGATAGAATCAGCCAACGCAGATGGTACAGACAGACAGGTTCTAGTGGACACTAACCTTGGGCTACCTAATGGTCTGACATTTGACCTCTACCGCCAGCAAGTATGCTGGGCTGATGCAGGAACCAACAAGCTGGAGTGTGTAGGCACTGACGGATCAGACAGGGAGACCATCTATGACTTGGCTAGCTACCCTTTCAGTATGACCACCTTCAGGGATAACTTCTACTGGACAGATTGGAGTAAGAATGCAATCCAGTCCATCCCAAGGGGAGGTGATCTGCTCGGCTCCAGCATGCTCTTTCCTGTGGGAGGTAATGGCAGAGCATACAGTATTGAGCCTGTGCCAAGTCAATGTCTTCCAGGTTTGTTTCTTCTAGGCTCTGGCCTGTCTTTACTTGTTATACTCATTGTAGTCACATGGAGCTTTCACAATTCATTAGAGCTGTTCCATATGTGAACCTCTGCTAACTTAGGCTAAGTAAATCCCTCCCATGTTTATTTTAGCTGCAATGTTTAGGTAATATATTGACAAGAATAACTATCTTTGTAAAAGTTACAATCTAGTCTGATTTATTGTTTGTATGTTGCAGGTACAAATGAGTGTACATATAATAACGGAGGATGTAAATTTCTGTGTCTGCCTACCTCCAGTTCTCAGGCTACATGTGCATGCCCTGATAACATTGATGAAGATGAATGCAACCAAATATTCAGATCGTAGACTAAGAACTAAATGACTAAATGAAACTCAACTGTAGGAGGGTATGGGATTACCAGCCATGCAGTAGTAAAGATCTAGCACTAATCAGGGTCATACGTATAATAAGCTCCTGGTTGGGTGCTTTGTATAGAGAAATGTTTGTACAGATGGTGTGTTATTTGATCTAAATAATGTATTACTTTCTATTAGTCTTAGTAATTATGTACCAGTATTAAGTTAGTTAAAACTAATAATGTGTGTGAGATCTTTTATCTTCATTGTGATGTGCAGGTTTCTATTTTATAATCTATAGACTTCTAGTCCTCCTAGTGGGCTGCTAGTCCCCCAATGGACTTCTAGTCCTCCCAGTGGGCTGCTAGTCCTCCCAATGGACTCCTAGTCCCCCAGTGGGCTCCTAGTCCTCCCAGCTCTCATTGGTCAATTTTTTATTTTGCTTCTCAGTACTTTCATAAACTTCTGATCATTGTATGAAGTTGTTTGCCCTTGATAATAATGAGAGAGGATAGCTTTATGTTATAACCAGTAGGTTTTGAGTACTCATGTCTAGCCTTTCATTTCTTTAGTTGAACAGATGTTTTACTCATTTTTCACATTTATTTTTTAGTTAAACAGTTGAATACCCATCACTACACTAAACTAATATGACATCATCATTGTTATAGTTCAGTAACTCTTCTTTTTGGAAAAAATTGAGAGATGGTAGCTTTGAGGCAAAGAACTCTTGCTTTTTTGGGATTTGAAAGTTCATTATTCCAGTGCTTACTCTAGTATTTTTTATCATACTACTTGAAATATAATGCTACATGTATACAGGTAGGATGATCTTGGCCTCATGAGGTGGGTGTTCTTTGTAAAAATGTGGAAGATGTAGTGGGGGAGGGCTCTAACCCAATCTCTAACCACAACCTTGAATCTCAGTCTGCCATAATAAGGTGCACCGAACTGGGCTTCACCTGGTGTTACAAATTACATTGAGACTGCATTTCCATATAAAATATCAAACTAACTTTGAATTAAGAATTTACTAATAACATTCTGATTTAGTAGGACATGGCAAGTATTTCTGATGTTCCACCAACAACATAAAACGTGTGTCTAGCTAGCTAGAAATGTTGTGTTACAGAGTTAGTTACCTAAACCTGTTGATATAATAGATATACATGGAGCTGAACGTTGTGCATTACCCCCTCCATACCTGTGTATGCCTCTCGAATGAATAGGAGAGAATAAACATGATTGCAAGCTATGCAGCAGTTTCAAAAGACAAAATATACAACCACAGCTATTATAATATGCTGGTCAGCAGGTGAACCTTGGGTAGCTGAAGGGTGCTAGGTGAAACAATATATATAGAACTCAGCACATGTGTAGACATGGTACATGTATGTTGGTGAGAAACAAAATTGCACACCGAACGAATGTATTCAACTTTGAAGTATGGTGCAGAATAGAATGCTGTCAGCTCTGTTCTATAAGCTCAAGTTTTATTCTGAAGCAGTCAATGATTGAATATGCATCATCTTGATCTTGCACCAATCTGCATTTGCTAGACTTTGGCGAGGCTGCTGCACTCTTGTATACTCATATCATTTTTTCTTGCATAATCACATTTGCAGATACAATTAATTTAGTAATTTATTATATAACTTGTCAGTGTAGGGCAGGGCTCTCAACTTGATAAAGTGAAAAATCCTAATAAAATGTTGAATTGAGGAAAAAGATGCCACTGCGGGGCCTCCGGCCCCGCCAGCCCGCAAAACGGGCTGCCTGGGAGGGCGCGGGAGGGGCGGCGGAGCGCCTTCCCGCGTTTGAAAATTTTTTAACCGTGCTATCTAAAATGGCACCATTTCATGCAATTCTAGTCATATTTTACTTAAAATGTGCTGTGCTTGGTAGAGGTTGTAACATGTAACTTGTGTGTATTCATTTGGTAGAAGAAACAAAGATGCAAATAGGGCATACAGTATATACATGTACAGAGTAGATGTAGGTGGTGGAGATAGTGGAAAATATTGTGTATATTATATACAATAACAGGTAACTGTATGACACCATAATACAGATTTAAACAAAATACAGATATAGCCTATATCTGTATGGCTCCAAGTGGAAGTGGAACAAATGAGATGGGTACACAGTGCATGCAAAATGTTTGAAATATTTTGACTTGTCTCCCTTGTTTTCGTGTCAATATCTAAAATGTTATATATTTGTGGGTAAACAGTAGTACTTGGGACTTTCTAACATAAAAATATTTGCAAGATATACAATCACATGTGTCTTATGTGTTATTTTGTAAAATCTATTAATATCAGATTGGAAAATACTTTAGACACCCATTTGATTCAAATATTAAATTGACTAGGTTAGCGACCTCTCAACCCCCTATTGAATTCATTGGATAGACTTTGTTTGTTTACGGCTTTGGTGCTAGTTAGCCTACTAGCAAAGGGAGTACTCCATAGAGTTATCTCCCCTAGAGCAGGAACTCCGGTAAATTTTGTGATGCCAATTTTCATCCCTAGCGGCCATGATGTGTTGGGGTAGTTACCGTTTGTTGACATTAGTTACCTATGCGCTGCTGTGATTAGTTAGTCATTTAGTTAGTAGTCAAAATTTGTTCTTTGCTACCAATAATCTGAAATTTTCTGTTGCACACATATTTTCCAATTATTTCAGACCAACATAATTATTGTATTTATTATATTTTGTAACTTTGATAGTAACTGCATGCTAATTGCAAATATTGTACAGGGGCGTAACTTTTGAAAAATTTTTGGGGTGGCTAGAAGTCGGGTGCTTATGCAGGCCATCGGCCTGCCCGAGCGCGGAGCGGGGTGGGTGCGGGAGGGGCGCAGCGCCCTCCCGCAAGGGGGGTTCGGGGGTCTCCCCCGGAAAAAAATTAGAAAATTACTACCTAGATATGCAATTTCGGGACGTTTAAGGTGTAAAATTACTGCTCAAAATAATTGGATATTATATATGTATAGTCAAGTAAATCAAAGTAGCACAACACAGTTGAAATTTTTCACGCTGTGATACATTAAACTGAGCTTTTCATAAACAGATATAGAATAAGTTTGAGCGCCGAAAAAATATAGGCTAAATTGGTTCTCTAAGTAATTATTCCTCACTACTAAAGCTTCACTAGAAATTAGACCTATATTTTCTCAACTAGGCCACCTTAAGCACACTAGATCTGACATTACTAGTACTGACTAGTCTACTTAAACTACTGACCAGGATACTATCATGATACAAAATAAAAATACAGAAACAAAAAAAATAATAAACGGGTAACACTAGCACCAAAAGATTTTGCGTTTTCATTCTCCAGAAAAAATATTTTTTCCTACACTGACAAGAATAAGAATAGAATAAATTAATTAAATAATACAATATATATTATTATTATAATTCATTATAATAATAATAATTATTGGTGGCTACATGAGTGAGGATTTGATATTATTAAAAATAGATATTAATAAAATATAATAATAATAAATTAATATTTATATAATGATTATATAAATAATAATTAATATAAAAATATAATATTAATTTATTATTATTATATTTTATTAATATCGATTTTTAACAATATCAAAACCCCACTCATGTAGCCACCAAATCCAGCAATAAGTTTTGCTCACATACATGCTAACAATCTACTTGGAAGCCTATACAATGTTCATCTTTTTATTGGAGGACGGAGGTTGTAAAAAAGCAGTTATAACTTAAAAAGTAGCAACAAGTTATTTGGTCTGTACGGAAAATTCCAAGTTATGTAGCTTGAGATTAAAGTAATTCATGGAGCCGGTTTGGCTTTATATTCAATATAGTCAACATATTATGCAACTGCAATTATAAGTAGCTACAAGCCTTGGGCTAATCACCCTGATTGTAAATAATGATTGGCTATTTCTAGTAATCCGATGATTTGATTGGTTTGGCAAAAAGTATCGTGTCGCATAAACTATATTCTATACTACATCCTTAGAAATACGTAGTGAGGAAAACTTTACCGCGGCCATAGGAGAAGATAACTCTATGGCCGCCGTAGAATTGACACCCCTGAATTCAAAAACACCATTTTTGGGTCACTTTATTTTGAAATTTAGGGGCGGCCATGCCGCTCTGCCGCCCCTAAAGTTACGGCCCTGTTGTATTTTAGTATATAAGTACATCACAAAATTATTATTACACAGCTCCTAGTTCTAGTTATTTTGGCTTTCAGTAGGCAATATTACTTTACTTTTACCTCAAATTACAATACAGCTAAAGCTACTGTAGTTGTTAATTGTCCTACGTCCTATGGTTTACCCTGGTATCACATGATTGATAGAGTATAAGTATTAATAGGTGTATTTCTATATGTAGAACAGATTTGCAGAAGTTGCATATTACAAATAAAAACATTTATGTAGACAAACAAAACCAATTCATAACATGGGAGTATAAATGCCAATATTTTGACCAAATCTATTTTAAATATTTACTGAATAAAAATAGCATAAGAACTCTCATTCAATATTCAGAAGTCACTCGTTGCCATTCTTAGGAATAAGGTCAGCCAGCTCTTCAAAATTGACAGCATCAGCACAGATCAATATTCTGTCTAGTAGACCTATATTAGGAAATTGATACCAGATAAATAAATGCTTCACGCTTACCACAGATAAATAGTTTACAGACATATAAGAGGTATTAGATCCAAATAATAAAGCAGTAACGAAACATGTTCAATGCCTACTGTCCTACCATAATAGTACAGCTATTAGTAGTTACATGATTCTTGCCAAATTGGCATCACATTATATTAGAGTAAAATAAAGTACGATTTTGATAAGACATATATGTTGATATAGTTGATCACTCTGGATGTTACCTATGAATTAAATTCATAACAGTTCTATAATAGACGACAGAAATCTACCAAGTACATTCTCACACATAGGCCTATATATAAAACAACAAGCCTTAATTAAATCAAGCATCTCATTTTAACCGTGAAACCCATTTCTAATTGGGAAGCAGTTGTTACAGTTTGCGTGCACGAGTCCCAGGAAAAGAGTTCATAATCATAACGTACTTGATGGGTATGATGGATGAGCACCACACATAAAGTTGTGGCGATGTGCATCATGGTATCCAGATTTCACTTTAATCTCCAACCTATAAATAACAAATCAATGCTACAACTCAACCTGCACCTATTCTATTGTAGGTAGAAAGGCTAGGAAAGTTTTGGTTAAGCAAACTGTTACCAAGAAATTAAATAAATGACGTAGGCCTATAAACTTGCATAAGACTATTCAACGTTCTACATTATAATGTTTAATGACTAATTAACAGCCCTAATAAATCTAGATTTTTCCTTCCATATCATCTTTCCTTTCAGTTATAGTTTAGCTTGAAACTATTCTAAGATTATGCTAAGCTGGTGTAGATCTTTGATTATAATGTATTTAGGCTACTAACTGTGCTAGGCAATTATATACTACAAAGCCTCGGAACCAAACTCTAGACAGGAATGGACAAAGGAAAGTTCACATCTGTGAAACAAAGTCATTGATAGTTTATAGATTTCTTAAATAAATTTCCTAGCAATATAAAGTTAGCCTATACTAACATTCAAAGTAACGATGATAGGCCTATGACACAATTACAATAATTATAATCATAATAGGTCTATTATATTTATAGCCTATTATAATTATTATTACAAAAAAATTAATTTACAATCACAAATATTAACATTTTAAAATAATTATATAAATATAATCAATTCAATGATAAACATGTTCATGTTGATAGATAGTCTATGGAAATCACCTGAATTAATAAAATAATAGTTAGTTTAGTAGTTATAGTGTAGTCACTGATCTAATGACTGAGTGATTTTGATCTGTGACTATTGTAATAAATTGCTAGTGAGTCGCGATCACAACTTCACCTGATAGTATTACTATATCTAAATATTTACAACGTAGTAGTAGCCTATTACCATTACTATAATTAATAACTATAGGTACAGCAGTGACAGTGAGCAAAGTTAATTTAACTCGGCCTCAATCAATCAATAACAGTACCGAGAGATTCCACTATTACTGGATAAATGAATGTGCTTATTAATTTTAAACAATTATACTTGCTATAACTTCTGGGCTAATTAAAATTATTATATTATTTAATTTTATTATTGAGTAAATTTTTAATTTTACAACAATAATTCTACAATAAATAATAATTGAATTTATTTCATTGTCTTTCCAGTTACAACTCACAACAACCGTACTGTATTCCTACTAACCACACTGTTAGTCCAAAGAAACCCAAAGTACACTCTTGCAATCACACCAATGTTAACTATAATATGAGATTGTCAGATTGTATAATATTATTGTTCCAGGAATGCCACGAGTGCAACTAGCTCCACGCTCATTTTTTGAAATGAACAGAGGATTTGTTCACGCGCTATCGAAAGTCCTTTACGGGTAGATAATTTTGTACAATAAGCCTATCAAGTTAGCGATTAGAAATGTTAATACCCAATAATATGCAGTTTTATTTTGGTTGACCAATCAACGCATTCACAGACTTTCTACCGATATACGCTGCCGCGCTAGTCGGTTACTAGTATTATTTGGTCGAGTAAACATCTATTCTTATTTTTCTTTAAAATCCTATTTTACAAAGAGATTTTTAAAATCACTGGTATTGTGAAAAAGCAGAGTTATTATTAAGCAGTTTAGATATAAATCCAAAACATTTTACACAAATAGTGTCTGTAAATAACAGCGTTGAAAAATTTTATGTTTTATATATAATTGTAATGGTAACTAATGTAAACAAACGGACGAAATCCCCATCGCATCATGGCCGCCCGTGGGGAAAACTGGCATCAAGTGGCCAATCGGCGTTTAATAGCGGAAAATTTTTAAGTTCCTGCTCTATGGGGTGTTACCTCTATGGAGTACTCTCTTTGCTACTAGTAACAAATCCTAAAACAATAGCAAAATCCGAACAGTGAGTGGAATATATGGAAATCCGTCCGAATGCCCAAGAGGAAAGGACAAATCCGAACAATTTGGATTTAATCCGAGTAGTTGAGAGCCCTGGTAGGGGTGAATTGATGTGAATTGTATGTTGCTTCTGCAGAGAGTTGTCTACTCCATAGACAACTCTTCTGGGGAGAAGATAACTTTATGGTTCACTCTTTAGTCTTTATTATATTGCGCGTTTTTCGTCACCTTACAGCATGAATAAGAAAAAGAGCGTTGCAGTAGACACCCCCTACAAGCTTCATAAAGTCTAATGCTATATATGGATTTCCTGTCAAAGAGACCGATTTTTTAATTTTCCCAGCAAGAGCAATACTTTGTGACTCCTTTGTCAGACAACGAAACAATTATTCGTTGGTATTGGTTTCCAGTACTAACGGTCCTTGTATTGGACTATCATAATAATACTTATACTACTATAATATAGTCCTAGCTATTTTAGTGAAGTACAAGTTTAGTTATTACTACAAGCATTGTGATTGTTGTGTAAATTAAAATTTAATTGTTTTTCTTATAATTTTAGACTTCATATTTTTGATTTAGTATTTTTATTTTCACTTTAGAAATAATATCATATGGAATATAATATGCATAATTTGTTTAATGTTATCAAATACACGTATATTAATATTGACAGATATGTTGTATTCATATTATTTAATAAATTAATTATTATATTATTATTATTATATTCACTATTGACATACATTGTAATTGTAATTTCAGGTTCAGGTCAAATAAAAATTGGAGCCTCTAGACCGCCCCAACAGGCAGAAGGGGAGGTCTTCGTTTGTTACAAACAAAATAAAAATAAAATGAGTCAAAGCACAGAGACTAAAAAAGATCATTGTTATTTTGTAGTAATAATTGTCTTTAACCTAAAGACCATACAGTAACCAATTAACATATATATTAGATATTATAATTATTATAATAGGCTATAACCTGTTAAGGCTAAATATTTTAGCAAATGACCAATTTTTTTAAAACTTTAAAAATATCTTTTATGCAACAAACTTGTTATCTTTAAGTTATAGTAAAGTGCTTTGTTGCTACAAATTTTCATATAGCCGGTACAGGGGTGGCAGTGCCTTCCTGCCGCCCCTTGAAATATGGCTCTGCAGTACAGCTATAAATATTTATTAGATGTGGAATAGATGATCTGTGGCAAAGGGAAGCTTCTGGATAGTTTACTGTTCTTGCCAATTGTGTTTAGAAGTTTTAATGTAATGGCCTGGAGGTCTGGTGGAACAACTAATCAAGAACTGATAGCGAATCTAAAGAGTGAGTACATAAACTATGTAAAACTAGATGCTACCGTGTTATATGTATTAGCATTCATTACAAACTAGTAGGCATTGTTTGACCGCAATGTACTGGCTTCTATCATGTCAATTTGTCTTCAGATCAAGTAGAGATTCATGTTATATGCAGTATATTATACACCAAGCATTTCAGCAGTATAATTAGCATTTTTAAATGTTTAATGTTTTTACCCACAGAGAATGGGGTGTTAAATAATGATCGAGTAATACAGGCTATGTTGAGGGTGGACAGGGGACACTTCACTAATAGAGACAAATATGCTGATTCCCCTCAGTCTATCGGGTATAAGGCTACAATCAGTGCTCCACATATGGTTAGTTATATCCTTCAGGTCTCTGCTTGCTTCGATAGATTTTTTTATCAAACTTCAGTCATATCTGCAGCAAGAAGTTTAAATCTTATACCATTGAAATGAAAATTTCTCTTCTCACGTGGGACACTATAATTTATATAATGTGAAACTTTGATAAGTTGAATATTTATTCAGAAATAGTTGATTCACTATTATGCATATTGATTAGCACGCGTATGCTTTGGAGGCTCTAGCTGATCATTTGGTAGAGGGTAACAGAGCGCTGGATGTTGGTTCAGGTACAGGATACCTAACAGCTTGCATGAGTATAATGGTGAGTGTTTACGTAGCCTCTAGAGTATGTTACATGACTATAATATACACATGTACTATTGTACTAATAGTACACAATATACTCATACTGTACTATACATATGTACTAACTGTATGCTATACTCATACTCTACTGTACAAATATACTACAGTATACTATGCCCATACTATGGTATAGCCAACACATGTACTACAGTACGCAATACTCATACTGTACTATACACATGTTGCATTGTACAGCTATACTCATGCTGTACTATAGTCTACTCATGTAGAATTAGTGTACTATTTACTCATACTGTACTATGCACATGTACTACTTGTAACTCAGGTTGGAAGTACTGGACGGGTAGTTGGTATTGATCACATCAAAGGAATAGTTGATGACTCTTTGGAAAATATTAGAAAGGATGCAAGCTTGCAGGTAAGCTCTATGTTCTAAGGGTTATCTCCCTTGCAAGGGAAGGAGGGAGGTCATTATTGATAGCTATAGTAGTGTTTTATCTTCTACAGACCTGACCTCTCCCAAAGAATGACCTGTTCATCCTACTTTTGGATTGTGTTATGGATTTATAAACCATTAGGACATCAGTTGACGTTGGCCTACAATTAGCTACTAGATATGTCTAATGCTGCATTTGGCTATATTGTTCAGGCTTTGATTGACTCTGGTAGAATGAAACTATTGGTTGGAGATGGTAGACTGGGATACCCTTCGGATGGGCCTTATAATGCTATACATGTGGGAGCAGCTGCACCCACCCTACCTCAACCTGTAAGTGTGTGAACCATTTTAAAAGGACATTCTAGCAAAGTTTAGGCCTTTTGAAAGTAGGGTCTAGATTTTGCTTGTACAATAATGAATTTTTTAAAAATATATCTTGACAACATAAACACAGTGCTAGAAAGTAATATTATATCATTACAATAGTTGATTGATCAGCTGGCCCCTGGAGGTAGAATGATCATACCATATGGTCTAGAAAGAGGCTCACAGGATCTGCTGCAAATAGACCGAGCTCTTGATGGTACTCTCTCAAGGAAGTCACTGATGGGGGTCATCTACGTACCCCTAACAGATAGCAAGAAGCAATGGCCTTCTGACAGGTTTGTTATTTGTGCTATTAGTACCACAGTACCCATTCTTGGAAATAGGTGGCATAAGCTGTCCTGACTTATACATACTTGTAGTAACTAGTACTCAGTTTGAACTGGGCCAGTTAAGGCTGTGAAGGGTCGTTCTCAATGGAATACATTTTGAAACCAGATATCCTTGTGTTTGACAATTGGTGATGAGCAGTTAAGTTTAATTTGTTTTCAGTTGTTAGATGAACAGGTCTCATGTGGGGGAATTACACAGAGTTGTGAATAAAATCCCAATTTATTAGTGTTCGTAATAAACACAATGTATTAGTAAACTAGAGAGCCCAGTGTAAGCTAATGTTAGTTCAATTTCTTTGTGTTGTATTCAAATCATTGTCCGATTTTGTTGTAGAAGTGACCTCTAATATAATATATAAATCCACACAGATGTAATAGTATACCCACCGCTCTCTCCAGCTCCTTACGTGTCTATCCTTCATTGAAAGTTGGCTCTAGCAGTTCTATTGCTTCATTTTATTTTTATAATATGCCATTGAAATAGGCCCAAGAGTTGTGGCATTTCATGGAGTTTTACCCAAATTCGCTGCTAGTCTTTTAAACAAATATGTAGATACATGTATATTTTATTCTTTTATAATCACACCAATTTATGGAGTACGCTGCCCATGCCTGTGTTGTTTATTTTACTTCATGAATATGCTCTTATGTGATGTTTACAAAATAAACAGATATTTATTATACTTCCATTCATATTCTTGTGACCTAAATCTGTTGATAATGTAAACAAAGTTTGGTCTTCCAGTTGCCATAGAAACTCATAGACAGGCAGAGAAGGCTATAATATTATAATTATATTATATAACAAAATTTCATTTCCTACAAAACTAAATTCCTAGTTAGAACAGAGGTATAAAATGACATGTAATAACTTATATGTGATCCTAAATATAATTATTTGAGTTTCACGAAAAAATGTAGTACAGATTCCATGTATGCATGTAGGCCTACAGTATGTTGTGTGCAAGAAAAGAAACCATATATTAATTAAATTTATCCCCTACACGCAGGGAATATATTCTCTGATGACTGCACCATGGGTTGGAGGGAAACACGAGTGTCCAGTAGCTAATCTTCCTCTATATATCTTAGTAAAGGCCCAGATGTTGTACTGACCAGCTTGACTACCTCAGTGCCCACTAGATGAAGGACATAATACACCATTCCTAATTTGTTAGTTTTCTTTCCTTCCTTCTTCAAGAGTTCAGTTAATAGAATTTCTTTAAATTTTGACTTTTTGATCACAGCTTTGACTGCCTTGAGTCCATCATTGAGAGTCCGGAGGAATAGGGAAGCGTTGGGGATGGTGAGATGGTACATTCCTAAAAATTAGTAAGTCCAAAAGTAAGTGGATTGTATGAATGGTGGCACAGAGGTCAGGTTATAGTGTTGAATGGTAAGTCCAGGTCATATGCATTAGTCATCATTGCCATTCAATACTACCTGTGGTAAACTGTGAAGTTATCCTCTTTTTTTTCCTGCATCGCAACCAATAGCTGATGTGCATGTAATTACATGTGGATAATTAATGCTAATAAAACTCTATTACACATTGAGCATTCGCATGGTTATGATACAGTGACATACCCGTGACCTCTGAGGTAAGGTATCCAGCTCTAATTAGTGTATCCACATGACCTCTTAACCCTTCCAACAAATGCTTAGAGCTCATTTCAACATCTAGCTCATCTTGAGTGCAGAAGTTAATAAATTCCTCCCCGGCATCTTTCTCCAACTCCTGCAGTTCTATTTGTTTTTGAGCTAGAATATTGGTAATATGGGGGTTATTAAACATGGTTTATCGGAGAGAAGTCCTATTATACAATTTTATAATAAAGAACAAAGATACATGCACCCTAATCTGTCAATTGGATAATAAATGGACACAATCATTAGAAATAATATACTGCACAGGATCACCTAGCCATCATTGACTCTAACTCTCCCAACACTATCTACTCATCGGTATCTAGATGTTGCCAGTTTTTACCCATTTTGAATCACTTCAACTCCTAGTACAAAGTTTCACCATAGAAGTTCCACTAGAGTAGTTATGCAACTCGCATCACGGCATGTTGACGACCAAGGAGTATATTATTTTATGTAGTTTTTGTCTTAGTCCGAGTAGAGTAAATAGTATTATAACATAACTGAATTAACTTGTAGTCCTACTATTACTTGAAGTTACTTGGAGTCAGCTACTTGAACTCAATTGTATACTGTAGCCTACTAGTCACCATCACTATCAACATTGTACCTGAAACAACGATTGCCACGTCAGGATTATTAGCCTACCATATTTGACTATCGGATTGCCTTTTTACATTGACGGACTATAACCCAAAACTTTCCATTTTCAGTATCCCAGAATCCAAGTAACAAACTTTAAATCAACTCATGTAACAGACTAAAAGTCATTTAAAGGAGCAGACCAGAATATACTATCTTACCAGTGTTGAGGTACTCCTCTTTATCTACAATCCCATATGTTCCAGTATCTAGTTTTATGACAACTATTTTACTTTGACAACGTAGACTGCTAACTTGACCATCTATTTCAGTGTGATCCTTGAGCAGAGAGTACAGTTGTCCTTGTAAAACGACTGGAGGGATCTTCTCTAGAACATCAGAAAAAAATAAGACACCTTCCGATTTTATGTTGCCAAAAAGTAGCAATATCTACATAACTTCCTAGTGACAGACTGTTGTGCTACTGAAATACCAACTAGATGAACCAAATAAAACCGACAGTTTGTGGAGTAGGCTAATATACCACTCACCACAAAATTTTCTCCAATCAACTAAACCACGGATATATTTGAAGCATTCCTGTGCATTAGTAGGCTTCAAGGTTTCTGCAGTAAATAAGATGTCCAGCTTAGATTCTTCGGCCTTTCTTTTAGCAGTTAATAAATGGTCAATATTTGCCCTCAGTTTTCGCTTCAGCATAGCAGCTCAATCAGCAACTGGTCTACAATAACATTGACTTGATCGATGACACGTCGGATGAAGCACGGTCAAAAGTACTGCAGCATATTACTATTATTTAATACCTGGCTTAGGCCTGCATGTGTTTTGACATTTAATCTACATAAGTCTATATTAACACACATATAGTTTAGTAAGTAGGCCAATAAAATACATTTATGTATTAGTATTAGAGTTTAGACTAATAGCATTAGCATTTTTTCTATATTAATATTTCTTCTTAGTCCTAGCATATGGAATTCAAAATAAACTATTAATCTCACTCGTTTAATGCTGTGAAATAGAAGTCAACAATGTAAGTAGAAACATTCGACTTAAACCAGCAGGTTAAACCTGAGGTTTATGCAAGTTGCTTAATTTCAGCTGAGCCAGTTCCAGTTTGGCAGCTCAACTCATTAGAATACAATTCAATATCAATATGGATATCATTAAAATGTGAATGTTGAATTATAGATGCAATAAATAAAAACATCAGTATCACGAATATGAATATTAGGATTGAAGATTAATTAATATTTATATTAAATATTATTATTATTTTAATTTATTTAATTATTTATAAAATTGCATTTGAATACCTATAAAATAATGTGGTGGAAACATGTTTTGGGAATTCCAGCTGGTATTAGAAGGCTATTTTGTACAGCTTTTTGTGTAATACCAGAAGAAGCTATATTAATAAGGCAAGGCTTCCAGAGAAATAGCTACCAGCTGACAGCCACTCTCTGCTGTGATACACATGAGCAGTGCTAGTGGAGCGTGCAGGAAAGAGAGACTGGTTTTTGTTGTATATATTTATTAACTATATTTATCTTTGAGTTACTTTATTAGAGGTCTTGTACTTGTACCAAAATATAACCTTGTGACTGTATTATAATTTATTCCTAACTATTGTTTACTAACATTATTATTACTACCATTGTTATTGTCTTTTTCTTATTTTATTACATAAATACAGAACTAAATCTGGAAGTTAGTTGTTCCCTTGTCACTCCTTGGTGTGTCATCATACCCAGAGTTGGTTAATTATCTCCGCCTCAATACATCTGGCTGAGTCCTAGGTTAGATTTCCAAGCGTTTAGGAGGATCCAAAGGTAATAGAGTTGTGTGTCTCTGCCTTGCTAGCAGCACACAACGGGCAACGTCTATTACAATAATAATTAAATAATTAATAATATTTATATTTAATATTAATATAAATATAAATCTTTTAATATAAAAATAATAATTAACAATCTTGGTATATTTGCATAACAAACTATAAATACGCACTATTTCCATTAGGGTACGCAAACTTTAGACACTAGGTATGCGCTTGCCTCGATATTTTGATTTGCAATAAATAAAAATTAACAATAATTCTGACTTCTTGGGTTACATAAGATTTTCATAGGAAACGGGCATGAAACGAAATTATTGAGCTCGCTGACATGTTTGTAAACGACGGCGTGGGCATCGTGTCCAAATGGCTCCACACGACAGATAAATACCTTTTACCAAAGAGCGAAAGAATATTTAGGCGTTGACCCAAAGAGTAAAGGGGAACACAACTCTATGGCGATTGTCAAAGAACCGTCTAATTCTATTCCACCATCTCTTGATATCACAAAAACAACTACTCCCAATCGTTAACTCATGAACACAGAACTACATACGATAGGCAAGGAAGTCCATTCGGTTTGTTTGTGGTTACTTGCTGCTCACTATAAAACTTTTAAATTATAATTTTTTTAACACTGTATTAGAAGATTCAGAATCACAAGGTGAAAAACACAGAAAAATATGGCATATTATGATAAGACACAATAATGAAAGAGAACAGCATAATATAATACTCTAGCATCAGTATTATGTGGATATGGATAGATATAAAATATTATTATGGAAAAAAATGAAAACAATAATACAAACAAAAGAATACGCCATGTTACTGCTCATAGGATTCATATGAGTAATGAGTAATATTGCTTCTTTACCCAATACTATTCACAGAGAGAGTAAGTAGTTATAAATGTAAGTTATACTACATTGTGTTGGAATGCTAGTTGAGTGTTTTATGAGAGTACAAGAACTGTGTGCATGGAGATGAAAAAGAGAAATCACCTTCAATCAAAGGGATATACGTGTATAATATAATGAAGGGCTGAAGGGAAACAGTCATCACCAAAGGTTGTGCAGTGATAGAATGTTAACTCTGAGAGTTATCCGCTCCATATTTCAATCATTCAAAGCTAGATTATGTTCTTCATTCATAGAACAATACTTATCTTGGTAAATGAGCAATTTCTATTAAACGCATTGATTGCCTATTCTACTGCACTGAATCCTGGTTCACATAGTCATGATAAAGTAGGAAGCAACCTTTAGCGCTGGGGGCCAGGTTCTGCCACAGCTCGGCCTGCTTTATCTTCATCACTACGTCATGTGCTAAGAGCTTAATGTGTGTAGATTCATCTGCTTCAGCTTGACTTCCTTTATTATATAGATCTACTACCTCCACACCACACAACGTCGTCCTTCAACAGCGAATATATAATCCATTCAGAGTAAATAATTTAACTGAACTCTTGTAAAATCCCACAACACTGCAATTATACACAGCACCGACAAATAATAAAGTACCTTTCTTATAGCCAGTATTGCGATACAACAAAGTAATGCCCACCCATTTACAAGTGTACAGCACATACAGTGAATCACCCTCACTACTCACCTGATAAGAAACTCAGAACTTGGTCTACAGTGACCAGATCTATTGAGGGCCACACCCAATAATAGTGGAGCACTAAGTGTAGAGAGGGGTATGTTAACCTCATCCCTGATTTCTCGCAGTATGGAAGAGAAGATCTCAGTACGCACTGCTTCCTCAGTAAACCTTGATATGTCTTTATCAATATCTGTAGGTCCAATAATTTCCTATTGACAGAATTATAGAAACGGGCTAAATACAGAACATACAGGATTTGTACACCTTAGAGAGCATTTCATAACATGTGAGGAACAAACCACTCCTTACACAATACCATGAGGTAAGACTTGTAATAAACAAGATATAATCTGATTGCATGCATGAAAGATGTACAGAACAATTATGACATCTCTGTCTGGTACACGCGTGTGGGTCATACTGAGGAATGAGAGGTGGCATCAAGGTAAGAGAAACTCTATTGTATTATCACTTTCCACAACACCAGAGTTCAACAGCATCTTGCCAATGATAAACAAAACGCTTCAGTTCACTTGCTATATCTAGGCCTATAGACTACAAGGTTGTAGACTAAGTGAACTTACACTGGGCTCAGGGTGTCCACCCGGTATATCATAGAGCAGAGGTGACTCGGCACAATTACTGCTTCTCTTGAGTAAAACGACTTGATTGTCTGCTGTTAATAAGAGGCCACCCACGCCTGTGAATAATATGTGACATTTAATTAGGAACAATGGAGCCCAAGTACAGTGATACTGAGGTAAGTACAGAGGCTTCCAGAGGAAGTACAAGATGCAGAATTAGACAGAATAAGCTGTGTAGGTCTAGGATGGTGTGAGTTACACACATAGGCTATTAGTATAGGCTACCACTGAGTGACAGAGTTACACGACGAAAGTTCAGGTTGGAGAAATATTTTAGAGTTGCTTTCTTTTAAATTTCTGGAAATGAGAGCACAACTCCAAACTTGGTCACATTGCTTGATAAAATTTTACCATAAATGTTGGTGGAAGGTTATTCAGCCACGTATCATTATGTGATTCTTCTAACTCTATACTAGGAATTATTAGATAGTACAAAAATTTATAAAAGAACAGCAGGAGAAGGATCATGCACAAACTTTTTGCAACAATTGAAACAACCTACCAAGTGGATCGGACATAAACGCCTGAGGGTTGTCGTACAAATTTCTGCCCATTGTTTGATATAAAGCAGCATCTTGCGAGAAGTTTGTCCCCAGGAAATGCTTGTAACAAGTTAAACCAAGGTTCCATTGTACTCTGCAATATAATTATATGGTAGATGCATACAGCCTACAGGTACCCCAGATGTATGTTTAATGGATAGACCTACTGGTATCATTTATGCAGTTAGCTCTCAATACAGAAAGAAAAGTTCTCTGTTACATTATTAACAGTAGTAGAATAACAGAAGAGCTTACTAAAGTCGTTTGCACTCACTGAAGGTAGTAGAACAATAATACTATTGAATATTTTACCAAATGACAATGGCGAGATAAACCTGTAGCCTATTTAACATTTTCTGAATATTACTCTTCTTTCTACATTCAGAGATCTACATGTAAGTGTAATAATTCATCTCAAATTTGCCAACATCAAAGGCAATCATGTTGTGCTAGTATTACTAACTATGATATACATGTAGGTAAACATCAGACTATTCAACTCAGACTATACCTGCATAGTCTAACCTTCCATTATGAACTGAGACTATACCTGCATAGTCTAACCTTCCATTATGAACTGAAGATACAGAGTGAAGCCTGAACTTGGTGCCATTCCATATAGTGGGGTTAATAGTACAGCGTTCCTCCCATATGTCGGAGATGGAAAGTTCATGCTTATCCGGGAGTTGTCTTCTGTTGAAGTCATGTGATATGGATATTAGTAGCTCATCACTGCGTGCAGGATGCGCTCCGTTACTGTACAATATAGTCACATCCTTATTGTCCATCTGGAAATACAAAACAACAATGTGAGATTATTGAGCATGCTTCATTAGTTCAAATTTCCAGGGTAGGCCCTATTTAATGCTCTTTCTGTTAAACTTAAAACACTTCTACACATAGTAGACCATGGGCGGATTTACTGTAGGTCGCCAGGGTCTCGCGACCCCCCTTTTATTTGCTGAAAAAAAAATTGAAATTGAGTGATTTTTGGCCATATTCAAAGATTTTCCCATTTAGAAAGTTTTTCTATGGAGGTCGCCATGATTCCCATAGTTACTTATTAGGGTCGCAGTAAATATAGCTTAAGTTTCATATTCCTGCAAGTAGCTCTCAGGTAGATCAGCAAAGTCAATTGATTGTGCTATCAATAAACTTCTTGCAGACATTCTTGTTTACTGTACAGTCAAAGTTTGCTTGGCTAATTCACTGAATGAATCGGTGATTGCTTAAAAAATTAATCAAAACAATTCTAATAATATCACCTTTACATTTTCCAGAAAGAGTTTATTGTACCACTTTGCATTTTAGCAAAGTTAATTCTCTTTTCCTGTTTTGTCCTGGGTAATTTCCTAGATTAGGAGAAAAGAGGAACTATACTATCACTCAGCCAATCTTCCATCACCAGAATCCGGTTGCCAGCCATATCTCAAGTCAGCTATGTGTCTGTTTATTCCATCCACTTCTACAGTGTGATGTGACACTATTTTAGTCACTCTGCCAGGTTTCCACACAGATGTGCAGCGTCTGTTTGGTGGCTTCACATATACAACATCACCTTCTCTAAAGCCAGAGTTAATGATCTTCTGGCCAGCAACAGTTTTCTCACCCCATAATCTAGGTCTGTATCTGTACAAAGTCTCAGCAGGAACGACTTTATTTGACAAAGGACTGTTGTTGTACCAGTAAACAGCTTCCTCTACTGATCTGCCAGTTCTAGCTACAGCTCTTTTGATTGTTCTATGATTTCGTTCAACAATCCCATTTCCAGAGTGTCGATAAGCACAGCAAAAAACTTGTTCAACTCTCCATTCTGCCAAAAACTCCTTCATCTTCCAGCTCACAAAGCATGGGCCATTGTCACACAGTAGTTGGCTGACAGGTCCTCGCTCCAGAAAAACTCTCTTGAGCGCCTTGACCACCGTCTCAGCATTCTCACTTGCCAGGCTGCTCCAGATAGCAAATCTACTGGGTCCACAGTCAATCAATGAGAGGTACGGCTTTCCATCCATGTAAGTTATGTCCACAGCAAGGCGGCTCCACACGTCAGATACTTCCAATGAACCATGTTCCCATGTGATTGGACTTGGGTCAATAGATCTGCACAAATGGCATGATTTTATCACATTTTCCACTTCCTCTCGCTGAACTTCTGCCCCGATAAGCCTTTTTGCCAAGTGTAGTGTTTTATCAATCCCAAAATGGTGCTTGTTATGAAGTTGTAGAATATCAGCCTCCATATTGCACTCTGTTGTCATTCCAGTGGCAACTGCTGGTCTTCTTAACCATTTCTGAGGTACTCGTGTAAGGACATCAGCTTCATTATCTTGGGACTTCACCAAATCAATAGATATCTTCACCTGATACTCCTCCGCCAGTTGGCTTAGTAGACCAAGCCTCCGTCTCACAATCATCTCGCTCATACCACTAACTTTAGGTCTCCTTGTGTCCTCTAACACTGATTTGACCCAGCTATAAACCGTCGCTGAATCAGTCATCACAGACAGCTGCTTGAAACCCCACTTGAGTGCCAGCGTCACACCCTTTAGCACTGATTCTAATTCAGCAACATTGATGTGTGTTCCGTCATCTTCTTTCCTCAACCATGCTGCATCCTCGATAATTTTTCCATTTACATCCAGGCAAGCTCCTATGGCTAGGCTGCTAGCATCACACCACACTTTACAGTTTGTTTCTTCTTTGACCACCCAATCTCCTTTGACAGGATCACGCTCCTTAGCCCTAGTGATTATCTCCCTAGCAATGGATTCTGCTTCACTTGAGATCATTTCATCCCATCCAGCTGCTTGGGTCAGTCTCTTTACATAGCTACAAGCAGTTCTCATCCATCCAGCAACAGGATAGTGTCCAATCAGTTTTCCACAAATAGAAAAGAGCTCTCGTTTTGTGACTTGTTCCCCCATATCCGGCAGCAGTCCATCTCTCCTCCAACAGTAGGTGCCTTTATTGTCACACTCAACTCTTAAACCAAGAACACGTGCACTTGACAGGGGTTCTGGGTCTTTTGTTTCCAGACCAAACTTCTTCAGATGCGACTTAACCTTCTCCGCTGAGACTTTATCCATGTTAACCCAGATGTCATCGATGTAATGATCTGTTCCACCATTGATCTCCTCATCAAGGGACAACACCTTGTCTAAAATTTTTGACATAATCTTTGGAGCAACACTCAGACCAAATCCCATCCTTGTCATCACATACAGCTTTCCTTTAAACTTCACAGCTTGAAATCTCTGCAATGCTCGCTCCATATGGATCTGTAAATAGGCTTTCCTTAGGTCTAACAAACACGCATTTTGCCCTCCTTTTCGCCAACTCCGAATCTTGTCTTGGCATACTGCTGTGTCCACCCCTGGGTTACTGATTAGCCATCTGTTTAACTCCCTGTAGTCCATAACCGGTCTCACTTTCTTTGGTTTATTCGGTTGTCTGGCTGCCATCAGTGGTATTAGGCCTCTGACAGCTCCATGAACGTGCTCATCATGCTCCATTAGCCATCCATCAGCTATCCACCTCTCCAGTTCAGATTCATATTCTTCTTTGTGTTCCTCCGCTACTGCATACATTGCCTTCTGATTTGTTAGTACTGCTTCATCTTTGCTCCACTTCCAGCTAACAATCCACCGCTCTCCATTGAAGTTTGCTGAGAAATCTGTATCATCTAGTTCCAAACAACGGCTGTTCTCCCTTTGTGGCACATCTACCTCTATTCTGTCAACTACAGCTCCTGCTCCAACCACGCAAGATTCACTGTCGACTCCAAAGACCACTGTCTTTCCTACTATGACTCCACCCATCTGTTGTATAGCATCCATCCCAACTATCAACTGGGCATCTCTAACTAGCCTCTTTGCCACTAAGCACTCCACCTCGAGTATTTTGCCATTAATGTCCATGCAAGCCATCACTGTGCCACTGCATGATGTCTTCTCTCCATTCAACATGCTAACAATCCTCGCTCTACCTCCAGGCTTCAGTCCAGCTCGTCCACAAGAGCTTTCCAACATCACCGACTGCTCACAACCTGTGTCCACGAGAGCCTTAACCTTGATATTGTTAACATACATGGTTATAAATGGTAGCACCGACTTTTTTATTGTTTGTTGATGGGGAGCGCATCCGGCGCTGATGAGCTCCCTTCCTCGTTTTCCTGACTCTTGCACCACTTTGCAATGTGTCCAGGTTGCCTGCACTTGAAGCAAACTATCTGCCGCTTAGCACTTGATTTTCCTTTATTGCACTGTCTGGCATGGTGTCCGTACTCAAAACACTTGAAACACTGCCCTTGCCTGCTTGTTCCGACAGCACATGACATATCCTCTGTTGCTGAGAGCATCATTCGTGCTCTACTAACCAAGTCACTTAATGACATCTTTTCCACTGACGCCAATGACTTAAGCTGTATGGCTGTGTCCGCAGGCAGGCCAGCCACGAAAGCACATCTCAGTAGTGGTTCCGGATCACCTTGTCCTATCTGCACCACCAACCTCTTAAGCTCTGCCAAGTAAACATCTACTGTCTCACCTTGCCTGTAACTGCGTCTGACTAACAGGTCATATGACTGGAAACTGTTATTGCCAAACGCCTGGATAATCTCTGCCTTTAATTTCTGATAGTCATCTCGTACTTCTGGTGCTAGTTGATTGTAGACAGCAAATGCCGATCCTGACAGAAACAAGGGCAGGAAGCTCTTTAACTCTGTAATCTTCTGTAGCTCTGCCACTAGCTCAAGTTTCTGTAACCATTCTACAATGTCTCCACTTGAGCCATCTTCATAAACCTTCACCAAATCTGACACCTTTACCGACATATTGCCGAAATAGCTTGTGCTCTGTTTACTCAGTCCAGTTACTACACTGATTATTCTCACTTGACTTCTCCTTTATTGTGTTCTCAAAGCCAGCTTATATAGCAGGCAGCAAAGTATTACAATATGTTTACGTCAAAATATGAATCATAAAATGCTGCTAAATTCAGTCTATGATGCGTCATCACTTGTTTGCAAACAACAACATGATTGTAAAGTGTATAACATGATGAAACTGCTATGTGCTGCCTATCAATCATAGGCAGCCCAAATTAACTCAAGCGTCATCATCAAGTTTATATATCAACACAGCTTATAATGTCAACACAAACAATGAACCACAACTAGACACAAACTTGTAACAATAACAAAGTCATCACATTCCCCCATGATCTCAAGATCACATCAAAGTCAATGAGTGTAGTAAGTGCCATAACGTTCTGGTAGCTTTATCTCTCTGGTGGATCTCCGCATATTAGTTTCATCCTCATCTGAGTCTTCTATTGGTTCACCATCATTCATTTGGTTGTCAATGCCATTCATATCTTGAAGCCATTCTACTTCTACTTCTACGAATATTCAATAGAATTAGAATATTTCATTATCAGATTATGATTACATTATTTGAATTTTCTTAGATCCCAGATTCGAGATTCAGATTGGGGGAAAGAGGAACTAGCAGTCAGAGTTATGAATATATGAATTTCCAATTTAGTTTTTATTTAACAACAGAACATCATGAACATTATGATTAGGATTATCTTATGAATGATAATCCTAATGTTGCTTACAATGATTTTCTTTTTAAAATATAATTTATAAATTATTATAACTTTAAAATATTAAATTAATAAAATATAAATAATAATTATTTACATTTTATTAATTTGATATTTGAAAATTATAATCATTTAGGTTGTCATTTTATTGTTTTGTAATGCAGCCTAAACAATATCGTTGATGTTATTACTATTAATTGTATGAATTTTTGTATAAAAATTTATTTAATATCATATCTATAAATTACTATCAAGTGCAGTTTTTAGTTTTTCATAGCATAACTTTCTGCCTCCAGCGTCCAAGAGTGAGAGTTTTCCCAAGGCTTGAAATCCCCCAGCACAAAGGATCCTCTTCATGTTTTAGTCCTTAGTTTCAAGTTTACATGGTCTCTATGAAGCCTAAAAAGCTTCAGCAGCCGGGGCTCTGCCCCGGACCCCGTTGGGGGGGCTTACAGCGCCCCCCAAACCCCCCAGCTGTTGGTCTCGGGTGCTGCGCACCCTCAATAAATTTCCTTGGTGGGCAAGAGACCCCCCTTTCTGAAAGTTGAAAATCCGCCCCTGTAGACCTACCTCTTGCTATAAATTTGCTACACAATGAAGACATTACAGAAGAAAAAACATTTTGAGTTTTTGATTCTTGCTTCAAGTTTGTGACTCTAGCCTCTATTCAGCCCAAGATATATAGGCCTAATATGGAATACAAAACTAACCAATTTTAATTTGCGATTTACGTCGCGAGTCATTGTTTAGTGGTTATTTTTATTCATTATGATTATCACATTACAGTTGCAATTTAATATACATGTAATATAGGCCTACTAATATGTATACAGTACAGTTTGAGCATCTCAATTAAATCTCAAGTTAAGAGTCTTTGATCATACCTTTGAACACCCAGAAACTTAAAAGTAAAAAAGTGCCTCGTTTGGTTAACAGTGTGCATATTCAAGTCATCTGCCATGAGCCCTAATGATAAATTAATCACAAACCCAAACTCAACTGTGACTCTTACTCTTTCTCTTTACTCTAACCCTTACAGTTACTGTTAGTTAGGTTACTGAACTCGAGTCTCGAGTGTCAGTCACGGCTCCTCTCAGTGTGGCGTCTCTGAATGGTTTTCCGTAATGTTCATTGGTACCATGTTAACATGAAAATCATTATTACCTAGATTATAACATTAACAATCAAGAATTCGATAAAATGTACATCAACTATTTATGTATATTATTACCACGCAACAGTGAGAATATTGAAACGGAAACGCTAAAATCGCTCACCATGTTTACATTTTAACTGTACATGTGCTTTACACGTTGTATTTGTTTACTATTTTAAAAGAGCTAACCAATGGCGCCGCTTAATTTGGGGTGATGATTTCATTGAATCTCATCCCTTGGAGCCACAAAACGAGCTATCCCGCGTTGCGATAACTATTCGAGCTGGAGGTATCGTCAACTTGTCGTTACAGCGGTTCAACCTTCAGCATCAATATCTACTTCTTTGTATAGAAACCGACTATTGCGCGTGATTTGACTAAAACATTATTCAGCTAATAAAAAACTTTATTGCGCAGATCCACATGGTTTGCCATTGAATACGTTGGGAAGTTAAATAGTGTCTTGAGTCTTCGGAGAAGCACAAAGCTGCTTTATATGCACGGCCACTCGCCAGCAAGAATAGTAGTCTATATTTATATATAACTAATAAAAATGGAGAAGAGGATACAGTTGGAGAGTCGAGGTCGCCAGCCTTCAGAGGTACGTATGTAATGTTCATGCTATGCTATTACATTGCACCTATCTATGGCTTAAGTGTTACGTGTATGAAAAATAAAATTAGTCAAATTGAAATAGGTTTTAATCACAAAAAAGGCCATGGAAATGCAATGGATGGCGTTGTGATTTGTGTTCCGTTGGTGCACAAACAGTTTCTGTGAGGAATCGTTGAATCAAATGAAATGAACAACTTGAAAAAAGTAAGCTCAAACTCAATCAAACAACTGGTATTACTACCTACAAGCATCTTTTCACATGGGGTTGACCTTCAAGCCAGGAGTGGGGGCATTGCTAGAATAAAATAAATACTAGTATACTCTGAAGAGTAGAGCTTGTTCACAGCATCCATTATGATTATCTCGGGTTCTACAACAGGAAAATCCGAGATTTGACAGCCACATAGAGCATAAGACGAATGAATCTAGAGAACAACTTTAGAAAAATGGTCGCGGTGAAAAGGGCTATGCTGCCCCTAGAAAGCCTAGTCAATGGCATATGCATCACTAGGTCCTACATCACGAATATGCGACCTTGGCTTGGGATTGTAGCTTGGACGAACGTAATTAAATTGAAGCAGTGCAGACCATGCCACCAGGTTCATCGCTAATCTTCAAAGAAGATGGGGCCTGGAAGATGTCAGAGAGGTTGAACCAATCATCTCTAGCTGAAAGGCTAAGTGAGTTAGCCTTCTTGTGAATATGCTCTCCAAGGATTCAAACCCTGCACTCAGTGCATCATATGTGGAAGTAATGAGACAACAGAATAGCAAAGGCCTCATCCAAACTGGGTCCCAGCCTATAGCTATCAACAAGAAACAACTCGTATGTTAATAGTTTCATGCCTAGAGCAATTGGAGACCTGAATGTTGGTCAATAATGTTATCAGGGCCAGCAAAGAACATTGGGTCTGGTAATGTGTAGTTGCACTGAAAGACAAAAATTCTTTTTTCACTCCTGATTTTTACTCATAAATTTTTTTGCCCAACTAATGTTTTCCTACTACTGCTACTACTACTACTACTACTACTACTGCTACTACTGCTACTACTGCTACTACTACTGCTACACACAAGGCTCCGCTCCTAGGTGGTTTAATGTGATGGTCTTTAGGGAATGTTAGGGTTCAAAAATGCTGATGAGAATAGGCCTACCCATAGACAAGGGTGCATATGACATGTGCTTGAATATGGTTTATTATATGGGACTCGTGGGCTATGAATATCAGCCTAATGATTCTTAGGCACCTACAGTATATATAACTACAGATAACGTCTTGCACTGGTTACAAAATCTGCCTATGTTTTTTTAACATTAATGGTCAGGTAAGCATCACCTTCACCTAGGTTAGAGAATGAAATCATTGACTTACTGACTGACTTCGTTGACTTACTGACTCTTTTTGGCGATTAGTGGATCTTTCGACATTCCTGTAACATGTAAGTGCTTCAAGACCCACAGTGTTTTGAGTGGTCATCTTCCCATTAAATTGCGCTGATAAATGGGAGGCCATGAGTTTGGCTAGCTCTGGCTAGCTGGCTAGCTCTGTTGTTTGTTGGCCTGGCTTGCTGGACTAGGTGTAGCACCAGTCCATCGGCAACCTGGATTTAATATCCAGCCAATTACGGTAGTTTATATTTAATAAATTCTTCAATTGGAGTCGTCGTATTTGATATTACCCAATTACAACAAGGCTTTGTGACGCTAGGCATGAAAAGAAAAGACCAACATGTTGGCGTATGCCTAGGCGAAAAGACGGTATGCTGTTTTGTTCTATAACGAGGCACCGTCAGCCAAAAATGAACAAATTGCCTCTTGTGCAGTTGAGCCTCAAGACCAATGAAACTTGACAATTTGATGTCATCGCAGCTACAAAGACCACACAATTCCATTGTACCTGCTAAAAGTTAGCTTGCAATTGAATGGTCGGTCACCCGCCAGCATGTGCACACAAGTACATATTGTGTGCACCTAGTAATTGGAACAGGTTCCCCATATTTGTAATGAATATAATCACAACATCCACAAACGTGATGACAGTGCATTATTTATACCACTTTGTGACAACATGATAAGTTTTACTATTTATTGGGAGTTGTCCTCACTTCCAGGCACTAGTGGACAGCCATTTTGTTTTTCAATGTATTCTCTAAGTTTATGATTCATTACAAATGATTACTGTAGCCCTTTGTGTGAATATAGACATGAAATGCTTGTGTTGAATTGCCCAAACTTTATGTCCTACAATTGCATACCTCAGCTAGATGATTCAGCCATTATGTTGGGATAAATCCTTCTAAATTTATCTTGTATTTACAGTCCCTTCCTTACATTCAATAGCCACAGCAGTAATGGCGGCTAGTGGCAGGCCTCAGTTTTAATCGTATTGCTATGTTGCGCTTACTTAGCACTGTCATAACATTATGCTATTGAAGTAGCTGTGCAATAAATGCATGGGTAATTTCCACTGATAAATCATAGTTCATACAAGGCCTACTGTTGCTCTACTATTGCATAGGATCATTACTTATAGGGTTGCCTATCAGGCTTTCAATGAAGGCACTGCTCTGTACACTGGATAGTGGTATGCTTCACTATTATACAGTAGTATTCATTACAGCTCTAGCAAGCCTATTACGCCTTCCATTGAAGTCAGTCGAGTGGTGATTCAATGATGCGTATCCAATATTTCATTGGTCACTTTCCATAATAGGGCTTAGGTTAGTTACTGAGGTGTGATAAATCCAACTTGCAATATACATGTACGATATACGATGAATGTAATGTATAGTAAATAGCACTGCCCAGTGTTTTGATCTTGTTGTTCAGCATATTATTTATATTGACTGCTGGTCATTGCTTTACAATCTAAAACTTTGCTATTGCAGATAGTAGAGCTGAACTTGGACAATTGCAGAGCTACAAATATTGAGGGTCTAACAGATGAATTCACAAACCTAGAATCATTGAGTTTAATAAATGTGGGTCTGACCACATTAAAAGGATTCCCCAAACTTCCCAATCTGAGAAAGGTATTTCCCCAACTTGGTCTAAATGTCGTTTCATGTGTTCATTGTTAGATTTCCCTGTGCCACTGCACACTCTTGTGCTACGATCTCAAACAATTGGGCCGTTTTATAGCTGTTATTTGTGTAATTTGTACTTGTTTATGTTAATAAAATTCTCTGGAATCTGGATGTTTTGCTAATAATTTATTTCTTCTCTGATGCCAATATTCTGCTATGTACTCAATCCTATGATGATAATATTCACTGTTCACCTAGCATTAATAACTTATAGGATGCATGTTCTCTGCTGTAGTTGGAACTAAGTGACAATAGACTATCTACGGGCCTAGGTGCTCTCAAAGAATCCCCTAACCTCACTAATCTAAATCTAAGTGGAAATAAAATAAAGGATATAGAAACACTGGAACCTCTTGTAAGTTGACTACATCTAAATATTTATTTAGTGGTAGATGAATTAATTTATGGGAGTTGTGCATATGCCGTTTGGTACATGGAATTTTGAAATGTTTGATATAGTAAGTCACTGTAATTATAGTTGGTAATATTAGCATTGCATAATCTTTGGCACCAGAACTGGTCGTATTTGCCTACACAGATTCGGTATTTCGGTCGGGCAGACAATTACGACATATTCAGCTATTGGCATCAGCCTCCTTTGACTTTATATGGTTCAAAATGTGCTTTACCATTTATTGAACATATAGTTGTGCAACTACACACAGTAGACTGACTGCATGGGGTCAAATTTTATTGATTTGAAAGGTGCACTATTAGTATTGATATTTTACTGTCGGTTTCCTGGTAGGCCTTCTCTATGCTTAGAAATGACTGCATATGGGTGTTATATGTATAGGCCTACATGTATCATGTATATATTATATTAAATATATGTATGTGTGTTTGTATGATCTACTTTTGCTGCTGTGTTCAATTGCATTGTTCAATGGCAATTCAGTCATAGAATTCAGTCAAACAAGCAATGGGTATAGTTACAAGGTTTATGCTATCATCGGATATTATATTGCCTTATTGTTGAATATTTATAGAAATCATTGGAAAACCTCAGAGTGCTAGATTTGTTTAACTGTGAGGTCACCACACTCGGCACATACAGAGAGTCGGTGTTTGCGTCGTTACAAAACTTGATATTCCTGGATGGATTTGACAGAGAAGACAGAGAGGCTCCAGATGAGGAGGAAGATGAAGATGGGGCAGATGGAGAAGAAGAAGGTGGGCAGTCTGTTCTATTGACTTTTTTATACTATGCATACTATGTAGGCTAGTATGTTGATGCAATAGTATGTACAATGTATCTGTTGGTGTGATAGTATGTACAATGTATCTGTTGGTGTGATAGTATGTACTATGTATGTGTTGATGTGGTAGTATATACTGTGTTAATAGATGACGAAGAAGATGTAGAGGGGGACAGCGAGGATGATGAGGATGACGAATTGAATGACCTGGATGATGACGACGACGAGGAAGAGGACTCGGACGTACAGGAAGTGATGGCTGCTGGAGGAGGTGTGGACTCCTCTGGGGCATTAGATGAAGATGATGACGACGATGAGATAGATGATGAACTGGACGAGGACGGGCTGGGTAGCGATGAGGACGACGAGGACGATGATGAGGTGGGCCTCAGTGCTCTGCAAGGGGAGGATATTGAGGTACGTCACTCACTCACTGTACATTATCAGTATCTACAGCATGTTCTGTAGATACTGTGGATACTGTAGATACTGTATTAGGTACAGTACATGCTGTAGTCAGTAGATGTACTGCAGTCAGTAGATGTATATATTAATACAGTACCTACAGTATCTGCAGTACCCGCAATAGATGTATATGGGTCTGTCCATAATCACCGTTGCAACATTTAGAAAACATATGAATGTAGCCACATATTTAACGTTGTCCAAACTTATTGAACAGAACTGGCTGATAGAGCTTGAAGTTCTCTACAAAAGGATATGTTAAATGTTCATGTGGGATAATTGGTTTTCCGACGCTTTCCTAAAATGTGTGTCACCGTTGCAATCTCAGAGAAACAGAATTCCGAAACGTGTTCTACCGTTATTGAAAATTCTGTGATTTGTGTTGTTTCTTACTGTTTTTGCTTAGTTATGATGTTGAAAACATGTGACCCAGGCGCTCATTCTTGGACATGGTGTGCACATGTAGTCCTCAGATTAGTATAGCCACCACAATGAGTAGAGGAAGAGAAAAACACTGAGCAATAGTTATCAGATGAGACTGCTTTTAGGGTGCATGAATACTGAAAGGCGACAATGTGCTACAATGTTCTACGATTATTAAAACCTCAGTGAATTGTGTTGCATCTCACTTTTCTTGTTTGGATATAATGTTGAGAACATGTGCAGCTACAGTAGGAGCAAACAATCTAAGCAATATGTCAATATGGTTTAAGTTGAGAAGCTTCAATCAGTGTCACCATTGCAACAATCTATCGTCACCGTTGCAACGCTGTAAAAATAATTGACACTGGGCTTTCTAAGAAAGTAAAATATGACATTATTTGTATAGTTGTAGGCCTACATTTACCAAATATGATGTGTATTACGATAAATCTTCGATACAGGTAAAGAATGTAGTTTTCTAAGGTATTAAAAGTAGAGCAAAATATTCTATTGCCGAGAGACGGCAATGTACTGAACAAGGTGTAAAATTCAAACTAGGAAGGTATTCTGCCATTGCATGTTGCTCTTTAAAACAGTATTGATCTCGTTTGTTCAGGATGGACAATGTAGCAACATGTTGGTATGATCCTGGCATACTCGAGCAACGTTTTTAGTATTAATAACAAACATATCAATAGCAGACCTGATGCACCTTGCAAATGACAATCCGGTTTCTGTGCATCAACAGAGCTGGCAAGGCCTACATTATTTAACATTGTTCATTTTCTTGCAAAATCACCTTCTTTTACATTCAAGACAACTTTTGAACTCTCTGTGTCAATGCAATCAATTTGATCACAATTTCAGAGTAAACTTTCAGCATCAGCACTGTCTAATTTGAATTAATGCAATTGGTGTTCCTTGTTTTGGCTCACCTGACTGGAAAAAACCGAATATTGACTAATTAGTATCGCATAGAGCAAATCCTCCTGAGATAAGTGAGCAGATGCCATTTTCAGACTGTACGACTTGAATTTTGATGTATTCAACATAGGTTGGATCTACTTTGAGTTTTTCACGATATTTTCGCATACGTTCAGCAGAAGTGGTCTTACTCTTATTGATTCAGGAAACAAACTGACCCAACAATTTTAGAATGGCAAATGGGACATAGCTACTCAGTCACACACTAAGTATTTAACTGGGCCTTCTGTCTAGTCACTTCATACTAGGAGATGATATTATATAACAGAATGGGAAGTTTGATTTTAAGATTCTGTAGTCTTGTTAATATCACAACGTTAATTTAGAATCTCAAAAATGTTTTTAAATCAAATAGCAAGAGTGCCAGGTTAACACTTTTATGTTTTCTGTCACCGTTGCAGCAGGGGGTAAGCCTTCAAAAACTGTACTATTTTCATAACTCTTGATGGTTGTTATAGCAAATATGCACTACAAGGAACCAGCTAATATAAATTATGGTTGTTCAAACAGCTCCTTGTGATTCTATGAGCGTTTCAAACTCGCATTTTGAGCTCGAAATGTCGTCAACATTGCTGTGCATCTAACAGTAATTTTCCTCATCAATAGGACCCTATAATTTATTGTGGTATGTGTTGATAAATTGTAGAACTATACAATTTCAGATGTTCTCCAACAGATTTTGGTAGAAACTATGTGAAACTCTCATTCTGAAACTTTATCACAAATTTCATTTATTTATGGACAGACCCATATAATTACTATGTGTATACAAGCCTGTTAGATGGGTTGTGTGTAGGTAGACCAGTTGATGTTACATAATGTAGCCTATACCTACATTGTACTTCTTATTTACAATATTGCTGCTGCAACTACTGCAGGTGATGGTCCTGCTGTTTTATTCTTTGCCATTTACTCCTGACAACAACCAATTTTGGTTTATTTATTATTATTATTACATGTATACATTATGTATCTGAAATATGGGAGCTGCTTACACTGGTGTTGTTTATATGTCTATGCTGGCAATATGGTGGCGTGGATGGTATGGTATGTTGACTTGCTGGTAAGTAGTGTATGTCACTGTATACTGTGTTTGCTGTTAGGATGAGAGTGGCGATGAGGAGTTCAACCCAACAGGAGACGGTGAGGACGACGAGGATAGTCTGGATGAGGAGGAGAATGGAGAGGAAGGAGGTTAGTAGTGGCTGTAACAAGGAGAAGATAAATACAAGGGGGAATAACCCCACTCAACGCTAGTGAGAAATGATTAGTGGATGAAGATCAATTCATATTCTAATGGATGTGGTCACCTGTAAAAACTAAAGATAAGGACAGCTTACACCTGTACTACTATCAGTACTAGTCATTATTATGGTAGAGAGAGAGAGAACAATTCTCACAACCTGCTCATTGGTAGTGGGCGGGGTTAGAGAGATGCAGTATTATCATTCAGTGACCTATCATCCTCTCCAATGTGTTGTTCACAGATGGAACTGCAGGGAGGTGTAATAGCATTGTTATACATGCCTATTTCTGACTGATATATTATGGTGTATTACTTTGTAGATGAAGCTGCCAGGGGTACGAAAAGGAAGTTAGAAGATGAAGAAGACGATTAGATGTCACACAAGGCCTAGAAATGTTGACATTGTTATTATTATACCACAGTATCAGATGGATTCCTACTGCTGGTCATATAGCCAGGCATGACTAGCACAGCACAGCCAGCATTAACTTCGGTCCTCACACTCACTCCATTCTGTTCACCCACTACACCATTGTACAGTTGCCCCCTTTCACCGCCCCCATATGCTATCATTTGTACAGATAAGTGACACAGGCCATTGGTCAATAGATATGCTGTGAGATGTTGCCTATCACGGACATAAAACATGACTTCACTTTTAGACTACTGTATTCATTTGTCTACTGACGCTCTACTGATTTTTACAAACATTTTTATGTTGGTTGATAGGGATAACTTTACTCATGTTTTGTTTTGGGTATTTGTACATAGTTTACTGTTGATAGACACATAATTGAGGAGAATTTCTGTATGCAGTTATTACATATATACATACTTGCCTTCTACCAATGAGTAAAACATCACTGGTCCACTCAGCTTCACACCATTCTCTGTAGTAACTGTTGTAAATTAATAGATATTTTGTTTTTAAACTGTATTTGAAATAAGTATCATTGGTGTCCATATGATTTACTAGTTTGCCTGTACATTCAAACCATGGCAACTAATTTACCTGTATTATATTGAAATGTGTGTACTCTACTACTGTCATACTATGATTATATATCAATATAGACAACTACATAATTATAAAACAGACACGATGTTATCTGTTATTTCACTCACTAATTGTAAAAACCCAAGTTGTCCTCTCTTGCTGTGTTGAACCCAGCGATGCAGAGAGGGGATAACTTCATGTTGAAACGCATGTCCATGCAATCTGCATGAGATGAATTTTAGAATGTACGAATCCCAATGTTAATGCTGATCATGTTTGGATGATATGGGTTTATTGATATGGATGTGCCTGAACAGGAAGAGTAAACTATATACAATACATACAGTAGACATAAACACTGTCTATGTCTATGGCCGTGTATATTGGTCCAAAACAAATGTGAAAGTAAGGGTTAGTTTTCATAAAGTAAAGGTTTATTACTACAATTCAAAATTGATCAGTGAAACCAGACCTCTAGGCTCACATTCTATTCTACAGATAGGACAGCATTGCTTAGTAACAGCCCATGGGTATATGCAATTCCAACAGAACAAGTGTCCACAAGGAGTACTTGTTATATCTGAATATTGGTCAAAACAAAGTGGACATTTAGCTCCTGACCCCGACACTGTTGGTTCTATTGTTTTTGTAACTTCACTTTCAGCTGTCTTAGCCATCTTCTTAATAGTCAGCAGTGCTTGGTAAAATGACACAGCAGATTGAGCGAGCCCCAAATATCCAATGAAGGTGAACCAGCGGTAATGCTGCATTGGTGCACCTCTAATGGTTATGTAGGATACAGATGTTATATCTTTTGATATGGCTTCTTTGGATATTTGTAAGAAGAATAGGCTTCGATGCATCCTGTAGACCCATTGCACGACATTATCACTGCATTCTAACATATCTATTACTACCGGCTTACGAGATGGCGCCATCCAGTGGTTTGAATTAACATAAATTTTAAGTCGATTGATGAGTTTGCCAATCAGGTAAGGAGCTACACAACGCAATATTACCATGAGGAAGCGTAGAACTAGTTTTGGATGGTATCTCATGCTGCCATCCACTTGGACTATATTCACATACTCTTCCCCAATAGTTTGCTGTCCGGATAGCGTTGTCACAGCATAGTAGAGACCATTAGCAACCATTTCTACCTCGGAGCTCCAAGACATTAAGTTTGCAAGAGGAAAATTTGATGGATCACCCGATTGATTCGACAGAGCACCATTGTACAGATGGAAAGTCATCTCTACAGCTTTCTGAACAAGGGGTTGAAGAGATGTAAGGGAAACCTCTGCATCTTTTTGTCTACTACGCATCATCTCCGCAAGACTAGCTGGAATGAACGGCATCACAAAACTGCTTCTCAGAAAACTACAAACCAGCGAATACACCGAAGTTAGTATACAAGGCTTATTTAGTGAGTACTGGAGACGCAATTATGGCATACCATTTAAGTATTTTGAAGTTAGCCCTCAAGTTGTGACTAGTGACAAGCAAAAAACACGGAGTAGCTCTAGGTGTTCAGGAGTAACATGCAGATATAATTAAAATAATCATTCTTATTTAATGTATTCAGTGCAGTGCTTGACTGCTAAAATAAAGAGAAGACGCATAGTCTCAACATGCAACAGTACAGCTAATACTATAATAATACATCATTAGTATTAACTATGAAATAAAAATACAATATGTAAACTCATCGTAATAAACGTATGCCTCATATGGGGCAAAGGTGGTGCATTATTTGGCGAGGATTCTATGGGTATAAGCTAGGGGGTCATAACATACATGTACGTAGTTTGGCACTGCACGGTGCCATGATCTGCTATTTAGATTTTTACCATAATGTCCAATTTTCAAATCTCGAAAAGTTTGAGGCCGAAAACTCTGGTGCTGTTTGCTGTTAGGGATCTAGGTGGTCCTTTACTTTGGGATCTGGTTTTCATCTGGCCTGAGCTGTCTTTTTGTTCAATGAGCTCATCGTAAGATGAACTCAGGGCAGGGTGAGAGCAATTAATCTAGTTGCGTTGTCCTGCACAGTTTCAATCTCCTCAAGTATGTCCTTCTTTGCACTTGAGCCTCATGCCGCAGAACCATACTCCAGATGGGAAGACATAGGGACATATATGCTGCCATTTTTGCTTTTACAGGGGCCAAAAAGAGTGCTCTTTTGTCCATGCCCAGCTGCTTCCTTCCGACTTTTGTTTTGGTTTGTATGTGCTCTTCAAACTTTAGATTTTCTTGCAGGATCACTCCAAGATACCTGGTGCTGGAGACATGTTCTACCATAGCGCTATTCAATGCATACTGCAAGACTTCATTCTTGATGTTAAATGATATGATTTTGCTCATACTAATGTTGAAAGACATGCCCCATTATTTGGCCAATGTTCCTAGAGAGTTCAGATTGGTCTGGAATCTCGTGGTGTCCTGATGGTTCTGGGTAGTTTGGTATATTAGCGTGCCATCAGTAAACAACCCTACTGAGCAGTCCATACACTCTGGTAGATCATTAATAAATACCAAGAAAAGTACTGGTCCTAGAATGGACCCCTGAGGAAGTTCATAGGTGACAGACACCTAGAGACTATGAGTACTGACCGTTCAAGACAACACGCTGGTGTTGTTCAGTAAGGAAATCATGGCTCTAATGTATAATGTAATCATCAATGTCAGCAATACTTCTGAGTTTTTCTCAGACAGCATCAATTCCTTTCACTTTACTTATTTTAATCATGAATGATAATCATAACCACAATGTCACAAATTCTGAGCAATACATGTAGACTCTCCTACTACTGTACTGGCCATATGAGCATAACGTAGGAATAAGAATATTTCGCTTATATACTGTTATGATATAAGTACATAGTATACATATTTTATATTGATGTCATGCTAAGGGCAATAATGAGCCATACATTGTTTACACTGACATACCTTTATTACTACTATAACTATAGGCTACTATTGCTATAATTATTGCGCAATGTTGTTTACTACTACAATGTACTTGTATACTCTGGAATGTAGTAGAATATTCTTTCAGCTGATTATGACTAATTGCTATTGTAATGATGTAATATTTTGGTGGAGAACTTACTAGAACATTCTTCTCATATATATAAGCAAGCCCAATTTTTATAGTAGTCAGTTAACTTCTAGCAATAAACAAGGATATATTACACTACATACTACATCTTTTCTGCACTAGATAGACCAAGCTGTGTGTCACTTGATTATCTCTGACTACAGTGACTTCACCGAACTCTCACAAGTACTACTATCTTGTGACACACAACGATAATCATGATAATTATAATGACAATGAAAATTTCAAATCTGATAGTTCTGATAAATTCAAATGGCTAAGCTAATGAAATGACAAATTCTAATGACTAATCTAATGAAATGACAAATTCTAATGCTTATTTATACCAATGATTAATTTAATGAAATGACAAATTCTAATGACTAGTTTAAGGTTTTCTTTGTACCGTACACCCACTCACTTCTACAATAATAATAACCATATATATTATTATAATTATTATATATACAAATGGATGAACCAGGAAAATTTTATACTTGTCTACATGTATCATGTACTATCAAGTATTATCCATTAGATTATATAGATTTACAACATACTAAGTAGAGTAAGCTTGAAGTATTGCAACCCATAGAGTTATCTTCACTAACCCAAAGTGGCTATTGTACCACTTTACTAACTCCATACCTTTATACCCATATGCAGTATACCATAGGAATACCAATCTGAATATCTAGCACTATCTTTGTCTCTATGAGAAACTCTATGCACGAAACTGCTGACTGCGGAAATGCATCACACCCATTTTGTGATCATGTGACCGTAGGTTTAGCCAAAGATTTATCTCCCTCTTGTAGAAGAACGGGTTTTACAGTTTACACCGCAATTAAATACCCTATCGATTGTCATGTGATATTCTTAGATACGCAACTGGGAAATTGGAAAATCAAAATGTAAAATGAAAATAATGTACAAATAATAAAAACTTAGCAGTGAGTATAGGGATTTGTATTAAATGCGATTCGACGATTGTTAGTAGATATACTTTAAAGCCCTAGCAAATATTAGTTTTGATGGCTAAGTGATATGCTGTGATAACAAAATCCTCCATGTTCTGAAAGCAGTGTGACCCTGACTGGCAGTGGCAGTCACGCTCGGACTCACTCAACTAGTGAGCTACACTCATCCAGTAATATAATAGTTACTCTGTGTCACTATCTGTGGCCTGTGGGTAGTGGTTTATCAAGCGCAGCGCAATTTTAGATCAATGACTGGCAGTAGAGTGTAGTGCTGCCTGTTTCACTCAGACTCAGTCATTCCAGTGGATGTCCCAGTGTTGGAGAATAGATTCAAGTTGTTGCATGTATTTTCTTTTGTTGGCATTCATAGTTATTGTCATGGTGTGTTGTGTACACACTGTGGTGTTATTAGTTTTGACATTTTGTAATATACAGTGTAGACCTGTATGTAAGCCTGTACGTCTTGACAATGATTGTAGATAAACAACAGAAAGCCAGTAATTATCTCAATGGCTGAAGTCTGCTGCGTTGAAGTTATCAAGAAGTTTAAGAACTAAAGAACAGTTCCTGCTTTATCCAGCAGTTGGTTTTAAAATGGATTCGGTGCCAATGTGTTATTATGACAGTGAGCTGGCCCCCTTGCTTCACTCGTGGACTGAGGAGATGGTATGCTATTGCATGTAATGTACTTTCATTCAATTCATTTGTCATTGCCATAAATTTTGGTACTACTAATATGGCTAACCATCACTAATTTTCTTAAGTTTCAAAGTTCAGATGCTTATATGAAAGCTGCTGTGTGAGTTTAAATGAGTTAGATTCGCTTTTAAAGACCTAATGGTCAGTAAAATGTTATTGGAAGAGAGATTAGTAAAGATTGAATGCACTAACAATTTTGTAGAGCCCAGAACATCTTGGAGTAGATCTACTAAATCGGTTGATGTTGACCAAGAAATGCCAGAGAGGTTGTGAGAGTGCACAGCACATGTTACACACAGAGACGATCCGTAGCACATTATTCAGAGACCTAATGTCTAAGATTCTAGATGCTACCACTCATCACACCAGTGCCACAAATCTGTTACGGTACGTCCTATATAATATTATACTATTTTGCGGTACGGCCTATATAATATTATACTATTATAATATAATACGGCTACCTGGTAAATACTACTTGTATAATCAGTTGAGAGATATTTTTTGTCCGCTTGACTGGTATAAAGTGAATGGAATTACACCCATATTGGAGACTGTGCAGATGAGTTTTGTATGGCCGAGCTCACCTTTCATATGAGGGATGAGTTGCCTCTCATAGAATGCACTATCGGTTCCAAGTTAGCCACTGATCCTCCATGTGATTGTGTTGCTTGGGACTCAGTGGGGCATTCTGTTTGGTTTGATGCATTCAGTAAATATTACATGTACATTGATGATAAACTGTAAGACTGATGCTTGTAGATTTCTAATAAAAGAAGAAGGGTGTCTCATACTCCGCTGCCTACTCAAGTTTGGTACTAAGGTGAGTAAGCAGATACATGTGTTTTCCACTGATTGTTTGATTAAGCTGATGTACAGATGAGTTGATGCTTTTATTTTTCTGTTGCAAAAGAAAAATGTGTTTGCCAAGCGGGTACATGGGAGGGATTCAAAATTCATGGCTTTTGAAAGTGCTCAACTCTAACAAGTCTCACATTAGTTGCTTTTAATTAAAACGATCTAGCTGGTAAATCAACATGTAACTGTTTATGAAGTTAGACTGCCGCAGTTTTCCACTGAGGAATGACTGACAGTCCACTTCCTATTGGTCAACTCAGAAGTGGTCCAGACATAATGTACATGTGTCCCCGTCTAATGGTAGGATGACATTGTCCGGTGCTGAGCCATACTCAATGTATTGTGACATGGATTCTCTTCATATTATACATGTAGACACTTAGGCTATATACCAGCAGAATCTTACTCTTGTACATGCTACATGCTATGTGCATTATATGCAAGAGATTCCTCATTGACTACTGATAGCGTATATATTGAACAGGAATGAGGAATTTGCTAATGATGTGCTGAATGCATGTAGTACTATACGCGTATATACCAGGCATGTGTGTCTCTTGCAAGTGCTAAATGGTGTGATGACTAAAATACAGTATAGTCAATGAGTGGCTACCATCCTATAGGTTGGGTTAGAGCTAGCACTGTAGATAGTAGCTTCTAGTCTATAGTTTATATATTTGGTAACAGAGAATCTGTTACCAACTGTTGAATTATATTTTACTCTGTCTGTGAATATCTTATAGACTCTTGGTAATGTGGACGACCTGTTCCATCTCCTGTGGTACATCCTTAAGCTGAAGAGATCGACGGAGATCGAGGAATTTGGTTTGTTGACCAACTTGAATTACCCAGAATCCATTAGCTACTATTACATGTAGTAGTGCATGCTTCTTAGTCACATGACCTATTGCTAACTGTTAGCACATTGTAGTATATGTGATTGTAGCATATAATAGTTGTAACATGTTAAACAGGGGTTGCCTCCTCATGCTGGTTGTGAGGACGACTCTCATTATATTGATAGATTTATTCATTAGACAATTTGTTACTCTTTTGTAGAGATGTCTGATTTCAATGAGGTGTGTGGTGTATGTATTCAGTTAGTTGCTGATCTGTGTATCTCAGAGGCTCAGTCTAGCAGAGTGAAACTACCGAATGAGTCATTGGCAGAGTTCAACGTCGTCACAACTAAGTGAGTATAATCTCTTACACTAAGAAATCTTAACGACTTGCATCGCGTAATCTCATTAGAGGTTACCACTATGCTGAGCGCATTATGTAGCATGTTGAGTATGAATTACTACTACTTGATTATACAATGTGATTGGCTAACAAGATTGTTTTAGTTAGGAATAAGTTCCTTCATGTATATGGCATACTTCGGACATGGTTTGCGACTTTTCATTATTGGTACTTGCTGCAGTTTGTTGTTGGAAAGAGAGGGATGTGCTGCAGGCGACACTTCATCTGTCAACAAATTGATGCTGCACACTGTGCAGTCCTACTGCATAGCCGCCAGCCTGGTGAAAAATACTCGCGTGATTGAGGAATCCAGTGTACTAGTCATAGTGGGGGAAGTGGCGCTCAAGTACCACTCCTACTCATACCTTCCAGAGAAAGAGATCAGTACTAATCCTACTGATGTTACTGAGGTCAGTGTAACCTAGGTTCTGTGTCCTCAATCAGAGCGGTGGGGTACATTGGCTCTTCTACGAATTCAACAGATTTTGTACTTAATCTCCCGCTAAATGAATCATATAATCATAGTTGAAGGCCTTTGATTCACTTTGAACTTTAACCCTTGGTCACATTATAACAGTGATATATTGTGTAAATTCTTACAAAATGTTATCATATTGTTTTATTAATATACATCTATGACATGTGTAGGATGCCAGATTTAGAAGGTAGTATGCACTCTGGAGAACACTATTGTGGATATCTCACTAGGATAATATAATATTTCGTGTAACTATTTTAGACATCAGTGGTATCAGCGTGTGTAATCGGTCTGCTGCAACTTCTAGTGTCACTACTGCACAAGTTGCATTCACTCAGTCATACGATGACTCTGAGTGCAGATGTATTTAAACTACTAGATGACATTATCCTCCCTCATACAACTGCTCTAGTTCAGTCTCAATCATCCGAGAGCCTCAGATCTATAGTCACTTCCCTCTTTGCTGTTGTTCAACAAATGAAGTCTACCAAGGTGAGCTAAGGCTATGTTAGTCTTAGATTTATGGATTAAGCAAAAATTCTTATACTACTATGAGTTCTATTATAGTAAAGGCTTTCTTGATGCCTGGCAGGAAAACCTTCACTGAAAAGTTACAAGCTGTTTCATTCAATCACCTTTAATGACCTTGAATCAAAACTGTCCATTAGTGTCTAACTTATGTTTCCATGCCAATAATAACTGTTATCTGATATCTAACACCGAAGACGTCTATCTAGTATAATATGAAAACAGGCAAAGTACTCGCATAACCTTAGATGCCAAAGAAAGAAACACAGACGATGTGATATTGTTGATAATCTGCACCACCACCACAAGATAATGTGTATTAGTACGACATCAGGCGAAAGGTGTGGGGCAGCATATGTAACCAGGCAGCTGCTCACTATCTGCCAACAACTCCCTCCCTCACCTATTAAGGTATTATCGTTGTACTTAGGAACCTAAGCATCAAAGTCATGTTCTTTAATGCTGCCTGTTGGATATCAGCTTGTGTCCAACTGCATACCATTTTCACTACATTACTAGCTAGAGCTACAGAAATGGAATTTCAAGATACATGTAACTTTTTTGATCTTTGTAATTCCAATGTCTATTTAAAGCAGAAAGTCTAGGCGGAATTTACTTCAATGGTAGATTAGAGTATTTTATCCCGGTACAAGGAAGAAATGGAATGTGATATGTTTTGATTGCATCGATATTGATCTAGGACTGGTGTTTGCTAGAGAGTCAATGATTGGTTAGTTTTAATGTCTAGTAAAGCTGAGAGTGTTTCATAGCTGGTTACTGTGCTCTGTTCTAAAGATACAGATGGTGGAGATGTTTAGCCAGGTTTCAGGCTGTTGCTGTATGCATCAGTCAGACTTCATCACTCCCTTTACAGCTCAACTCCCAAATGAATGTGAGGCTAACCAACACACATTGATGTCTTCTCTTACGCACATATTACTTCATCAACTCTCTGGTTTGTATTATTTGGTAGAGGTCAATATATTCACTATAATATTTCGAACTCATAGCTTTGAAAACTAGGGTTTTGTCTATATATGTTATGCTCTGCTAGGCACCACTGTAGTATATGTTTACCACTGTAATTGGATGTTTTAATTAGCATAAAAATGTTTTGTCTGCTGTTTATTACTCTATGCCACCAAAACACCTGACATAGATTAATATTTTAATTTGACAGGAAGTCGTGCTGATAAATTCAGTGGTTGTGAGACATGTAGCCTTAGATCCTCTCAAAATTTAGATGTTCTGTCGGGCATTGAAGCTATCCGCAACCTGCTTACCACCACAAAAAGTTCTGCAACATGCGTACGAATTGTTCTACAACACTTACACACTGTGGTGCTTAATGGCAAGTCTCACTTGGTCTTTGAGCTTTACAGAGAAATCTTCAAACCTCTTCTAGACTCCTTTTACACTGATAGAGATGGTAAGAGTAGAAACTTCTAGATACAACGGCCCAACATGTATTGGTCGTTGTTACGCTGTCTTATGATTCTGGTTTACATTACTTGTGTAGAGCTTTTCCCTGTTGTAATGTGTATGTGTTATATTACATGTACTTCATTAGTTGTATATTGTATTGTACTAATTTTCCCACAGCTGTTAGTCATGACTGTGTAAGACTCTGCCTCAAATCGCTGACTCATGCTTTCATTCAAGATGATTGTGTTGATCACTTCCTGTCGTCTGCTTTTGGTATGAAGATTCTAGAAAAGTGTGTTGCTGAGTATAGTAGTCTGCTACCCCTTGTACTGCAGGTAAATGGGAGCATATTTTCTCTCTGCTGAGAGTGTTAGAGTGAATTTGGTATCAGCGTTCAGCGCAAGCTCAAATGCTCTTTATGAAAGTTGGCAAAACAAAACTTTTGTGGCAGTTTTGGACCTACAATAATAAGCAGACGTGCCATGGTGTATGCCCAGCTTTAAGTTTGCTATGCTTTGTCTCTGTTCCTGCTATGCAATGTTATGAAGTCGTACACACGTGTGTATTGTTGTTACTACTAGATATTCAGCTTGCTGATGCAGCTTCGCAGTGAAGAGCAGGTGTTATCTCCTCTGTTAATGCTTTTACTTGGTGAGCCGGAAGTGGAGGCAAACAGTACGGGTTTTGTTATGATAGAGTTTGTCTACAACACCCCTGACTTTAACCGTAAGTAAACTGTTACCTTCATATGTCAATAGAAGCGATACAGTAACACTTTGCAATACGGCTTCTGTGGTTTGTTAACAATGTAGGTCAACTGGCTGGTTGGTTGGCCAACTGATAGGCTGGCTGGTTGACCTAGAAGCTGCATGTATTTTAATTCATGCAAAGTGTAGATATAGTGACAGTGTACTCACTGGTACAGCTAGCTTTTACTATTCTACAAGAGGAAATTATGTAATACTACATGTATAGCATAGTCTAAAGTATATTGGTAATTGTAGAGCCTCTTTCTGAGAAGCACATGTTTTTAATCAGGGAGAAGTGGGGTTGCTGTCACAGACTTCTCCACCAGAGTGCTCTCTTTAGATCAGGATTTCAGTCTCAGAACGGCATAAGGTGCGTAGTTGTGCTATTCGCACAGCCGATTAACCCTATTCCCGTAATTGTCTATAGGCAGGTGTACCTCATATCTCCATTATGCTTCATGTAGCAATCACTCAGAAAGAGTTACTTATAATACACCTGTGTGATAATAGATTTGCACTACTGGACTCTATTACACATCTCTAATGTTGCCTGATAGTGGCCCATACAGTCAAAGTTCTCCCTTTCATTGACTTCTATTTTGAGCATAATAAACGCTGGCATGGAGTTTTAAAAACATTAAATATTAAAAGTTGAACTGTTTTACTTTTTTATCTCTCCAATGCTAAGGCATGATGTTTTTCTTGTGTTATATAATTATGACAGTTTTGCTACAGATAATACCTGCAGTATATGTGGATGATTGCTTTTTGATGTAATATCTATTTGCCATTGGTTCTGTTTTAGATCGTTAATGCTCACTTTTATCTGCTGTAGATTCATATTTATTGTACATGTATTACTATACATTGTATTATGCTACAGATTGCTTTTAACGATGGCCAAAAGCATACTTACCGCTCTTATAACAAACCACAACTTGGCTTCTGCTCAACATGTCTTCCTGTCAGATCTCTTCTCTACTATCATTGGATGCCTGCTGCTCTGTGTGCATCATGGCCTCTCATTGGCTAAGCAGGTAACCATTAAGTGAATGCCTTTGATATTACAGAAATTGTTATTTTGTAAACGGATAAATTGTTCTTGTACCATTTGACTGCTTAGTTAAAATTACAAAAGCTGTTTGCTATAACGTGGTTTAGCAACGGTTATTGGAGTTGTGTCCTCAATGTATCATAATAATAAGGAGGACAACTCCAAAGTCTTAAAGATTTTACAAACTTCAAACACTCATAAAAGCTTCCACTTGCAAATGCTTTCTGCGCACAAATTGTATATTATAATGTTGTTCATGTACATGAATAGAGATAATTGATGTCTACAGGTTTTTACTATCGACAACTTCTGCACGGAGATCTCTTCAGCATTCAAACTGTGTGATTACACAAATGGTACAGAATTATGCATTGAGAGGTCATTTAACTTACTCAGACTGTTGTTAGAAGCTTCAGCTCACAAGCTACCTACAGTGTGTATACTCAGACACGATGAGGACTCAGTAAGTGGTGTTTATACTTTATCATTTACATTGTACATGTACATGTTAATATGTAGCATGAAGTTAATAATTTTGAAGGCATCAGGTATAGAATAAATGTTGAAAGTATAGAGTGCTTTGTTTTGTCCATCTTAGGATTATATTACTGTGTTAAAGTGTTCAGTTGTACATATTACTCGGACTACGTGTAGCAACATATAAAATATTGATTTATGGACATGGACTGGAGGGAGCCGGCATAGTGCGGTGTCTAGTCATCAGATATTGCTCAGTAGTCAGTAGAGATTCAGTGCAGTCTCTTGTGGTCTAATGATTAGGCGACAGAGCCTCCAACCAGGACATTTTGTTGTGAAATTCCTTGCAGCCACCGATCCTGTTAGAAAGGGGGTATTATTGCCCTAGAGTGCCCCCATGCATCATATCCTAAATATGGGGGGGGGGGGGTAACTGGGATTAACCCCGGTAAATAAATAGAATGGATAGTAGTAATACCACTAATTGTAGCTGAGTTCCAGCACAGAAGAGGAAGGGGAGATGACTCTACATAAGAAGAGAAGTAGTGCCCAGCAGGTAGAGAGTAACAGCAGTACAAGCAGTAGCAGTGAATATGAGGCTGACGATGAGAGCTATTGCGGTGCGTAATAATTATAATAAAACAAAGACATATTGCTCTCTCAGTATGCAGGAGTAGTCGGCAGTTGTGGTAGATTTTACTCGAAATCTGAAGTTCTGACCACTCATTTGTTTAATAAGTAAATGACTTTACAATCATATTTTATGTATTTTATATAATATAATAGTTCATGCGCTCCATATGTACATTGGGTGTACATGTACATTGTATATGTATGTACATGTACATGCAGATTGTACTAGGCAAGTTTTTAATGTTTTAAGTACTTAATTATTTACAAGTTTAACTTAGAAGAAATGGCCTTCTCACACTTGGGGAAACAACTCCATCTTGTTAACAAAACAACTTATTTCCCAGCCATCGAAAGTTGCTTTGTTCTAATGTGGCATATACATGTACATGTAATATTCATAATCAATGTATTTGTATTGCTTTATATTATATTACGTTATATTACATTATATTATATTACACTATATTATATTATAATCATGATGGGGGTTCATGACATTTGTTTCTAGATGGAACCAACCCCACTCTGTGTTTCTACACAAGTTGTAACCTTCAACAACCAGAGCTGTGGATGCTGACCTTTGACCTGATGACATGGGATATGTTGACCTTTACCCTTGCCCAGCAGTTAGCCCTACTTACTGACCTAGATAAGCACATTCGTCAGACTGACGCCTGGAAGTTCTTAGAGCATAAAACTGTGAGTCTGCTCTGCAGTTGTCCTGCCTTTCAATCACCTCATATTATATTTGTGTCATTCAGTCTCGAAGGCTAGGCTCTATTTACATGCTGAGAGTTCAATACTCTCCATGCCTCTATCACTATGTTGTCGTTTGATACAAAACTTACTCTAGTCTTTAATACACTTTTTTGTCTTTGTAAAAATGGTAAGGTACATATTTCGACTACATGTACTTGTGTAAATTTGATGAAAAAGAGTTGAAACGGGAGGTAAGAAAGCAAACAAGTACACTACAGAAGTGTACTACTATATGTGTGTTTGTTATATAGGAGATAGTAGTACAGCTACTAGTACACTACAGAAGTGTACTACTATATGTGTGTTTGTTATATAGGAGATAGTAGTACAGCTACTAGTACACTACAGAAGTGTACTACTATATGTGTGTACTACTATATGTGTGTTTGTTATATAGGAGATAGTAGTACAGCTACTAGTACACTACAGAAGTGTACTACTATATGTGTGTTTGTTATATAGGAGATAGTAGTACAGCTACTAGTACACTACAGAAGTGTATTACTATATGTGTGTTTGTTATATAGGAGATAGTAGTACAGCTACTAGTACACTACAGAAGTGTACTACTATATGTGTGTTTGTTATATAGGAGATAGTAGTACAGCTACTAGTACACTACAGAAGTGTATGTGTGTTTGTTATATAGGATATAGTAGTATAGCTACTAGTACACTACAGTAGTGTACTACTATATGTGTGTTTGTTATATAGGATATAGTAGTACAGCTACTAGTACACTACAGAAGTGTATTACTATATGTGTGTTTGTTATATAGGAGATAGTAGTACAGCTACTAGTACACTACAGGAGTACTTTACTAACTGACCAGCTTGATCTCCAGTCCGACTCACTCACCACTACAATACTATCTCTTGTGGAGTATGTGTGTCATCTGCAGATTACCTCTAAAGTTCTGCTGCAGTTGCTTACTCTGCTCAAGCTCTCCCAGTTTAAGGTCAGTTACTATGGTGTAGTCTCAAATATTTCACTGATCCAACTCGAGGATTTTAATATCAATAAGGTTTGGGGCCACAAGCCGAGGAGCTCAGTCTACTTGCATAGCATGATGTTTAATATATGTATAAACCATATCCTGCCTCTTTTTGCACGTTGTAAAATTCCTGTAACTTGCCATCATGCATGTAATATCGCTGCTCCTAATTTAGTTCAAGTCATTTCCTGTTGGCAGTCTTTAGCTATTCTATTTATAAATTGTGATGTATTGTACTTTACAGGTTACCTATTTTGTATAATCATGATATATTGCGCTTAGAGGGGCATCTGTTCTGCACAATCATGATATATTGTACTTTTAGGAGCAACTGCTCAGAAGTTTCCATGCTGTGATTACTCAAAGTAGACACATGCCGAGCTGCTCCATATCTTTCCCCATAGAGAGAAGCGTCAAAGAAGAGAGCGTCGCTGTCATAGTCTCTCAGATAGCGCGGTTTGGCAGCAAGCCAGTATCAGCAGTCTTATGGCTATATCTCGATGGTGGTATAAGCTCTGCCTACAACTCTAGTTACAAATGTATGGGAATTACCTTCATCTGACATATATATATACATCCATATACATGTAGTGATCTAACCAATCATTAATCATTAATTACATGTATCCATGCGTAGGCGTATTTGGATACCTCATGTTCGAGACCAAATAATACTTCATGGATGAATGCTAAATATATACATATGGTATGGCAAGCGTTTCGTCATACTCCACTTGCAGCTTTTTCTATTAGAATACTTGCTATAGAGAGTTTTAGTTTGGCTTCATATACATGGTTAGTAATATAGACATAATGGTCACACGCTTACGGCACTACAGAGTCTTAGAAAAAAATGAATTGATGAAAACTCTAGCTCTAATAGTTGTAGCAATAGAAGGGTAGGTGACTACCATTATGGAAATGTATCCCCATTTAGCTGTATTGTTTACATTTTGCAGCTAAGCAACCAGTAAGGTTGATTAGTCTGGCGAGGTCACAGCTCACAATCACTTTGGAAAGTGAAGTAGCCAATGGAAACATCTTTCTTGTGATTGGAAATGGTAGAGGGGATATAATTGGTCGTTTGCCGGTCTCTTCTATTCTGACAACCAATAAATGGCAGATGATTAGCTTCACTGCAGACGTCAAAGCCAAAGATGGACTTCAACTATATGTGCAGGTAGCAATTATGATTTTATATTTTCTATACAGTGCGTATATGTAGCCGTCACATGACTGCCTAACTGTTCATTGTGTTGATATACTGCCAACGGTAAGGCGGTTGTTGCTTGAGTTCTTACCCCAAGCTATGGACTAAATATTATGGGTATTGGTTGAGTTATGGCATCAGTAACGTTAGGGTTAGGATGGGTTTAGTAGAGAGTGTTTTGTCTTTATGTAGTCTGCTGTAATTTATATTCATTAAAGTACATCTTTGTGAAATGGAGAGAATTTCTATGTAGCGATCAACTAGATGATTAAACTGTTAAATGCGTCTCTACCATAATTACAGTTCTCTGTTGGCGTCGATGGCAGGGAGTTAGTCGCTGGTGCTGAGACATTCACTACTCCTGTTAAGACGTCAATGGACAGTCAGTCTGATCTGGATATTCACATCGGCCAGGGTTCAAACCTTTTCATAAAGAAACATTCCATACATTTTTCACATGCCATGATATTTAAAGGTACGTACTGTCAGCCCTTCTGTGTCTTCTGTGTCAGAAGACAAGGTGGCCGAGTGGTTAAGGCGATGGACTGCTAATCCATTTCCCTCTGGGAGCGTGGGTTCAAATCCCATCCTTGTCGGTTATGTTTTGTAAATTCTTGTTCGAAATAGTTTCAGGTAAGCTTGGAAGTTTTCTTTGTTGGTTTTTTGAACTTCATTTTGTTATTTTCAGGGCGGTTGACTGATATTCAGTGTGCAGAGTTGTATGCCCTTGGTCCTAGGTTCGACACTTTCTACAGATGTATTGCTGAAGCTGAGCGTTCTACAGTCAATCGTAGATGCGTTTTAGAACGGAGATTGCCGGCTGCCATCTTGGATATTGTGTTGAAAAATATTAAAGACTGCCAGAGACAGGATACTATGGTAAGTGGGAATAGTTCATGCCTGCAGCATGTATAGCGTACCATGTGACTGTTGAACGTATTTTAAAGGTGCGAATTCAAGAGTTGTTTATAATCGGATGGGGACCTGATTGTTGTCAGCGCATGTTCAAATTGTTGACTGCGTTTCAATGGGTGGAGTAGTTTTCTCACCCAAACCATGATGGCCGAGTGGTTAAGGCGTTGGACTTAAGATCCAATGGATGTATATCCGCGTGGGTTCGAACCCCACTCATGGTAGAATAAGTTTTGTTTTTGTCATAGGGAGTCCATCAATGACTGAGTCTGTACTACCACCCTTTTTGAACTATTTTGCCACCATTGTTTACTTCTGTTTTCTTTTTAGCAACAAATACTGACAATCATTGGACCAAAGTATAAGCCCTACTGCCTAGCATACAACCAACAACCACCGACTGTGATAGTTTCTGGCAGATCGCCAACTGCTCCCAGAACTAGAACCAGTATTGAAGACTTCATGTGCCCCACAGAGTTGGAGCAGCCATCTGCTTACTACAAGAACCCTGTTACTGTTGAGCATACAGTTCTGGAGGAGGCATTGGCCAACCTCGGTGGTGTGCATACTCTTCTCTATATGTATGCTAAGGTTAGTAAGCTACTGGTTCACTACATTCAATGTCATATGCCGGAAGTAAGACTCAGTGGTGTGGAGATCTGAATTGGCACAGTTATAGTTAGATAACGAATACAAAGTAACTGCAGTATGTGTTCAACCACAATAGATATGTTTATACTCAACTGTGTGTGTGTGTGTGTGTGTGTGTGTGCTCACCCTGTTCTGCTGCATACTTTGTAATATGCATGTACTAAGTAGAGTATATTATTTACATTGTGTTATTACAGAGCGTTGAATTGAAGCTGCCAGAAACGTCACAGATCCTTGTATTACAATGTCTGCTGTACACTAGCCAATCACAGGACAGCTTTAGCCAGGCAGCCCAGCAGAGTTTAGACTACAGGCTACTTAGTAAAGTACTCTGCTCCTCACACTGTATCGTAACTCCTGCTATAAGCAAGGTATCCCCGCATTGTTCATGTATATAGAACTGCAACAGCCCGCAACAATAATATGACAGCAATTTGTGTTTACAGAATGGGTATACGTTTTAGTACACAGCGTGATGATAGGATATACTCATGTTTTCACTTGATATCACCAATAACTAGTTTATAGTTCAAGTTTTAACCAAGCAATAGTCATGTCAATGTGGCAAAGGATTTATTAATTACATTGTACTTGTTGAAATTTATTGACTGAAAACCAGCATATACGAGTAATACTATTTTACTATTTTTAAGTAAATAAATTTAGCATACTGATATTGTTATAGTTTTGAACTGTATCTATTGTTATATCCAAACTACTACATACTATATCTGTAGGTGCTCATTGACTTTGCCTTACGTTTTGTGGACACCCACATTCTTCTGGTAGACATGACCTTCATAGAGCAGGTGTTACTTGATTGGTCAGTGTGGGAGTCGCGACCCCATTCCTGGCTTCAAGTTTTAACAGCTCTTTGTGATAGTGTCGCTCCAGAGAACAAATACAGAGTTGCTAATAGTCAAGCCCTGCTGGATTCAGAGATACTGCAGACGTGTATTCGAATACCTTTAGTAAGTAGTTGTACTGGTCAGCGTACGGTACTGTGGGTGTTGTTTGTAAAATAATCTTAATGATTTTCAAGTTGAATTTGAAAGTGTTATGATCCAGTACACTGATACCAGGCGGACTCTTGTTCTATCCCTAACATTCTATGATTATTACGGTATATAACTACTTGTCCAGCAGACAGCTGCTAAGTTCTGTTATAGTTAAACATATGCATTACAGGAACAGTATCACAAGGAGAGTTCTTATCCCATGTCCCCACAGCTACTGAATAAGCTGTCTCTACTTCTACACAGGGTTCTACAGCTCACTCAGGACAAGAGACTAATATGGGACATATCTCGGTACTTACTCTTGTTACACCCTGCTGCAGCCACATTTATACAGTACGAGCGAAGCCACCTCTACGTGTCTCATCAGTGGTGTAAGTATATATCTACCTCATCAGTGGTGTAAGTACATATCTACCTCATCAGTGGTGTAAGTACATATCTACCTCATCAGTGGTGTAAGTACATATCTACCTCATCAGTGGTGTAAGTACATATCTACCTCATCAGTATATATTTACTTCATCAGTGGTGTAAGTAACTATATGATATATATCGTGCTTCCTATTGTGATATTATTAGATCTACACTGAATTTTGAAATGCTCAACTATTTACCAGTTTTTATATCATTCTCATCTCTTTAGTCTTCATTACACAATGTACTTACATAATACTAGCTCCTATGAAGAGACAGTATGGTGCAGAAGGCAAAGGTCTGCTAGGTAGACTGAGGTCCCATAGTCTTTATACACATGACTTGTTTGAGGACTCAGTGGAAGACCCCAACGATGTTACAGATGCTGAAGAAGTGAAGGAAAGCAGTATTAGTGATGGTAAGTCTAGATATTACTAACCTGCTCCAGATTCTCAGTTCCACGACAGTATTTCCAATACACAGTATTGTGTTAAGTTGAATACTCTAATTTGAATTTATATCCTTTAGTTTTTAAATAGAAAAGGTTGTATAGCGCTACTTAGCTAGAAACTGGCCAAAAGTTCATTTTGTGAAGCATTACTTTTTTATAATACCTGTTCTGTTGATATGTTTGTTTTTAAATTATTGAATATTTAAATAATATTTGTTGTTTTAGGCAAAGTTTCAGAACTGAGTAAGAGTTATATGAATAGCATACCACACACTCTACTTACTGTCACTGTTATACTGTACCATCTCCTATGTTTGACTAGTCTCTAATGCTTTGTTACTGTTTATTCATGTGGAGATAATGCCTAAACTTATGACTGCTCTGTGTGTGCACTAATGTCATAGTAACACTAGCTGAGTAACAATCCTACCTAATCATGTATCCTGTATCAAGTCATACCATGTCATGATGTGTCATACTAAGTCATATCATGTCATGCACACCATGTCATACCATGTCACACTGTGCCATCTTGTGTCACATACATGCACCATGTCATATCAGTCTGTTATGTCACAAGCTAGTCTTGGATCGGGTCAACGCAGCCTACACATTTTCCCCACATTATTTTTCCAATATAGTAGACTATAAATATATAGGTAGTCTTATGCTTGAAAAGCGAGAAGATAACTTCATAATATACATGTATATTACTAAAGCCTTGTGAACTGTGAAGTGCGCCACCATGCATGAGGTTCTTATACATGAATCATGCCTTGCTTGAATATAAATGTAGTTTTCGCAAATTTACTGACCTTAGTGGGCCCTGCTGTCTGCACTGAGGCTATCTGCTGTACATGACTGCCCTACGTACTAACAGATCTGTTGTGTAGCTTCAATATTCGCTGTCAACTTGTCGCATGAGTTAAATAGCATACTTCTTCTGCCATTACTTGTTTGCAGCTTTATGACAGAATCATTTATTTCTGTATTTCTGTATTTCTGTCTCATTTTCTTTTCAGTTTCAACGGGTGCTGAAATCAAACTAATTGAGCACAGTAACTAATTCTTTAGTATTCAGGCTGGTGGTAACTTATTTAAAGCTAGCCATTACCAATTTGCTCATCAAATAGTATAACTATCTATCGTAACAGTCTTGTCCTTTCCTGTTGTAAGTCGTCTGTTGCAGTCGCTTTTTTATGCTGGTAGCACATGCCTTTGCTTTAATGTCATCTCACTATGTTTTAGCTTGCACATACCTTGTAATCTAGGATGTAAATATTGTACTGATTTCTTTTTCCTAGAAGGCCTCAGTGATTACTCTACTGACACCCCTGTAGTCATCTCAGACTCTGAGTCGCACCTAGAAGTACCTGCTAGCACTTCAGTGACAAGTGACTGCGATGTCCATCACCTGCTACCACCTAGATCAGACTCACAGCAGACGCTGATGCCCTCACAGCCTGCAGGAAATGATGAGCCCAGGAGACCGAGTGTCACTTTTATGAGTTCACATGGGGATGGCAACATTGAGTCTACTGTATCTCGTAATATGACGATACCTTCCTCTCCGACCTTTGTTGGAGGTCAGTATTTGTTACTGTGTTGTACTGAAAGGATGTTTAGCACCCGCACAGTACACTGTTATATCTACAGATGTCAAGCGCAAATATTTAGTGTACTCAGATACAAAAGGTCACTAGGTAACTTGCGTGTTTCCGTGTTTCCGTAGAAACTGCTGCACATAGCCTGAAAAAATGGCTGCACATGGCTGTACATGTACATGTACATGTACCATGAAACTACAGTCCTGAGTTGAGTTGTTATTAATAGCATAATATGGTTATCTTTAGTATTGTGATGTTGTAGGCTAATATGTATTGACTTCCATATATTGTTCCCGTTCTCTATTTAAGATGCCATCTTGCGAGGACGACCTGATATTATTACTTCACACGATGATTTGAGCAGCTCCAATGAGAGCAGAGACGAATCAGACAACACTGAACACTCATTGGCTCTTCTTAGCTCCCGTAAGACTAGCAGCAAATTGACCCCTTCTCTATTAAACCGCTTGACGTAGGCCTACTAGAAATGCAAAGTTTTCCCAGTTTAGAGTCATGATGTGTATTAATGTAGAAAGCATCAATACACATGGTTTGCATTTTAAACCTCATTATTTATAAATTTCTATATTCAATTTTATCCTTATTATTTTCTCATTAGACTTCTGTCAGAAATCTTAATTCTCCTTGGAGTTTTCACTTATTTTACCTGTGGAATCAACTATGGTAGACTTACTAAAGAATGGAGAAATGCATGACAGTATCAAAAGGTAAATCTGTAAAAATAAATTTTTAAATGAATAAACATGTTTAAATAACTACCAATGATTACAGATCTCCTACACATTCTACTGCTCATCTGTACAGAACTGACTCCAACGGACAGACACATCTTCTGTTCAGACCTCATCACTCTGGACACTCTCACTGTCTTCCTTAATCATGATGATGTCGACGTTGTCTACGCTGCTCTCAAGGTAAGCCTTCAGCCAATCAGCTTCTCTCATACTTATACTATGATTTATATTTACATGTATGTAGTTCAAGTGTATACTAATGAATAGTTAATAAGTACTACTGTTTTTACTTTAGTTATTCTAAACTTTGGCCTTTTCTCATGTGTAGTTAATGTATGCAATACCTGTAATGAAATGTGGCGAGCCTTGGAAGGGACAAAGAGAAGAAAACTTTAATTTTATAGTGACAGTATAGGTTTGAAGTTGTCCTCTCTTGACAAGGGACACTAATAACCCATTTGTAGTTACTGAGTAAAGTGGTGGAGCTAAGCAGTGATGAGCAGATTAAGGGGTTCATCAAGAGAAAAGGTTTCCATTTGGTCGCCTCTCAACTCAATCAAATACCTTCATCACATAAGCTTGTCACTGTCTGTGCTCAGTTTATCAACGGTCAAAGGTGAGAGTTTCATATTCCTTTCAAGTGACAGATTCCTGATTGAATCCCAATTTGATCATTTATGTTTTTATTTGTTCAACTCCTCAGTAGTTGACTTGTATTCTTCTGTTTACTCCTTCTCTTATATTAGAAAGCAGTAATTCCTTCATAGTTGATAGTTAACTTTACACACATGCCACCATAATCAGCACACATATCTCCTATCGCAGGTGCTCCATGATGAAAACTGAAGAAATGTCTAGTCCATTCATGCTTCCTCTGCTTGGAATCCTGGGTAAAGGATGTCATGACCTCACACTGGCTTCTAAGGCTCTCCTGCTCACATTTCAGGTACTCAGTCTAGGCTGTTGTGAACTACTACCAACAGGCATGATGCTTGTATAAGTTGCTCCATTTCAAATCTCCTACTAGCTTTAGTTTTGAAGACTTCATTAAAATGAATAGTTTCTTTCAATCATTAAATTAGTCTTTTTTGCTAGTACATAATCATGTCATGGCTCGGCATACGTATAAATAATGAAATAATTATGTACATGTGCAATGTTTATATTTACATCATATAATACAATATGCTTGGGTTTATCAGATACTTGAGGAGCGAACTAGCTGCCTTTCTTACGCTATACACAACGGCCTTATAGAAGTCCTGTGCAACTGTTTATCTTCTATAAATAGCCATCACCCAGATGCAGACCATGAACAGTTGGATATTGTGTTTGCCTACCTGCATAGCATATTACAGCAGATAGCCCACTACTTGGTCAAGTTAGTATAACATTTATTGTTTCTTTACATCGTCATGTTCGTGTGTATGCGGTCTACATGTATACACATGTAGCGCTAATAACCTTAGTGCATGTACGTTACAGCCATGCAGTTATCAGGTGTAGAATTTATGTGTATTTAGACTGTCTATTGGGATTATTGTATTATTCTGTAGGCATGACACCAGAGTCGAGTCCATTCGGTCATTTGTCTGCATGTTAATAATATTGGAGAGAAAGGAACGTCACAGCTGCTCAGGTACGCCTGTTCAGTAGTAGATATATATTTACATTTACAACTGGTATTTGCCAAGTTTAGCTGGTTCTGCAGAAGGCTCTCTGATCTTTACCTGATAAACTTGGCTAGCAAATACTCACTCTAAGATCACCATGATGTTTTTGGTCAATTGTTAGCATGATATCAGTATCATACAGAGTAGCATGCTTTCTATAATGTACCACAGTGCAGATGTTAGTGCTAGGGTCTTGTACTAAAGTTCATTCTCGATGACTGAAGCTCTATAAGCGTTGGTGAGACCGGAACCCAGGTCGTTTCAAATCTGTTATTGCTACAAGCCTTTATGCAGCTAGATGGGAATGGAGACAACTGTCTACAGTCTACTGTCTGATAGAGAGCTCTGCAGAATTCTTGTTATTTTTATCCACACATTTTACCTTCAGTTGACACTTTTGAGATTATTATGAGTGCTTTCATGGGTAAGCTCTATGTACATACTGATATAATGTTGTATACCAATCATAGTGTGTGTTCTGCGTTCCTCAGGTTTTCTGGCTATAGAACGTGTAGAGACAGCGATACGAGTAATTTTTCAGGAGTTGTATTCCAGCATAAAGATGGACGCTAAATCTATACCCGCCACTTTCATTCAGAGAATGTTTACCAAAAGTTCTAATACTACAGGTATGTAGGGTGCAGTCCTCAGGCTAACAACGTTCACTGCTTACTAATTAGTTACTGATGTGATGTGTACAGAGAGGTCGTAACAGTTGTGCACGAAAACACTAGACTAGACTCCGTTGACACAGTCACCTGTCATGTGAGGGCCGAATGTCAGGCTTTATGCCAATCTGTGTTTTTATGTACTTTTTTGTTGATGAACATGGTTTTTATGCAGCCTGAAACAGTGATGTAGCGTGTTATAGATTATCTGGGTTCTTCTCTCGCATTCTCTATATTTATACTTATAGACACTGGGCTAGAGGAGCAGGGGATTATGGGGCACGTTGGTAGAAGAGGTTCCTCAACTCATCTCCTTAGTGCATCCATGTCTTCCCTTCACTCATTACAGCTACCAACGGTTGAGTCAAAGAACACTAGATCTTCTCTCACTGATATGTTGCTCTATACTCTGCAAAGCTTTGCTAACTATGCTCTCTATAGAGGTTAGTGAAACAATAAGCATAGCTTAGAGGTCATGTATACATGCATGTGTATAGTCATATATCATTGCACTAAAATATTGAAACAGTCTCGGGGATCATCCTGCCAATTTCTGTCAGCAGAGAATTATAGTCCTATAGTTCTTCTTAACTGTATGAAGAAATCGATTGACTGAATTCTTCACTAACTTAGAACCAATCAGATTTCAACTCTGGCCCCTCTCAAAGCTGCATAATTATGTAATATGTTCTATAATTGGTGCTAGTAATGTGTATCGCTGGGAATTATTAGCTATTTGTTGTCATAAACTTTAGTTGAGCTCTGCAAGAGAGATGAGAATAACCTGCCAGGTCTTACTGAGCTCCTATTGGACGCTTTAGTCATCACCGAAGATTCGAGTAAAAAGTCAACATGGCAGTTCATCGTAGAGAGTGATAGTGTGAGAAAGATCATATGGAAACAGGTAAGTAGAGCGTGGCTAATGGAGGAGGGTTTGACTGACCACCCTAATCGGGAAGCTGGCTCACCGGTGGTTCCAAATGTGTGTCTCTCAGGTTCCATTCAATGTTCTTATATGAAACTATTTGCTCTAATACATCTACTTTAATTATTTTACATTTTTATCTCTTCCAGTTGGCAGATGTTGTGACCTTCACCTTATCTGTATCATGTGACCTATTTACTGCCGAACATGTGATCTCAGTGATGGGTAGACTAACTGATTCCACTCAGAGAAAAATAGTTGAAAATATACAACTACAGGTATTGTAATGTAAATTGGTTCATGTATTACCATGTATTCATGTAATAGCAATTATATTGCACATATTAATTTGTAGAGCACACTAGGCCTGTTTTCTTTTCAGTTTACATAGTTGCAAGTATATTGTTACTAGCTAGAAGTAGGAGGTTGCTCAGTGGGTTAGGGGCGCGCTGAAGGTCCAGGGTTCGAATCTTGCTGATGTCTACTGACTACTGTGCCACATGTGTCAACCTGCCTACAAACTGAGAGCAAAAAACTTGGCGCAGCCATGCAGTTTGTATGTGTACCATCAATTCTATCGTCAGTGCCTGTCACTGAGTGGTACTGTATGGTAATTTTTACCCATTTTTAAAGTTTGGTTGGGCCATACTTAGATAGAGATGTGGCTAATCTAGGTATGACTGTCTACATAATCAATGAGTTGGTCATACCTTTAATAAGCTAAACACAGGGTGAGAGTTAGTTCAGTTCATTTACTTAATTAAAACGGAATGCATCAGCTTATTTCCCATTGCAATTAATATTAAAATCTTTCCCTACTTCCTGGTTGTAATGGTTTTTTAAATGCTATCAAAATAATGTTCTTCTTTCTTCCAACTCCTAGGCTAACGATTTCCTGTTGCCAAACTTGAAGAAGTTCCTCCAATCACACAACATCAAAGCAATCTGTGACTCATTCTTAACACGTCTGCTTGACCGACTCTCACTGATCAGTAGTAGGTCTGGTACTAAAGAGCCACAATTACCTGACAATGCCAATACAGGACTAAGGGAACGCTGGTTGAGTCACATCAAGTCTCAGCGGGCCACATGGAAGTCCCACTTAACCGAAAGTAAAAGAGTGTGAGTGTAGAATGATATTAGTCCTCAGTTATTTGTTAATGTGGAACCTGTATTTAAAGTGAGACCATGGTGTTTTTGAGTTCGTAGAAACTGTGTGCCGAATTTATGAATCAGAGGGAGGCTATGCATTAAGGCTTAATGGTGAGCCTCGTATCGAACATTATTATTATTTTTATATTATTTCTAGAGTATTCCACTCATTGGACCAACTAGTAGGAGAGATGAGTCACTCAGCTACAGAGATCAACAAAGATGTCGTGCACAGACAGAATCTGGAGAGGAAGAAGTTCATAGAGCATGTGAAGATCAATATGGCGTCAGAGGTGACCGTCAGGACTGATTGGCAGAGGCTTATTAGACAGTCCACACATGAGCGGTAGGCAGCGACTAGTTTACTAGTCTGTAGCTGGTAGTTATAGTAAACTAGTTGATATTTTGTAGTGGAGCTATTAATGATATTATGTCATCCTTTAATCTGTAAACATGGCGATTGTAGTTGTTATTGAAACATATACCACATGTGTTGAACTGTGACTGATGCTATGGAATGGGTGTATTGTAGAGCAATGTGGTATAACCCATCCTCTTTTCCTCAGTCATGGGAGATCGACCCTACAGAAGGACCGGGCAGAGTGAGAAAGAGGTTACAAAGATGTCACATGACCTCTATTCAGCCTAAGTTCTTGCTGGAGGAACATCAGCATAAGGTTGCTATTGCTCAGTCCAGCCCTCCTTTGGAGTACCTATTTGAGGATGGTTCTCAGTCCGGCTCTGCTAGTACTGCTCTTATCTACAGACTCCATACTAATGAGACAATCAGGTCAGTGGCTGTTTTACTATCCACTAGTCTACTAGTCTACTAGTCTACTAGTCTACTAGTCTACTAGTCTACTAGTCTACTAGTCTACTAGTCTACTAGTCTACTAGTCTACTAGTCTACTAGTCTACTAGTCTACTAGTCTACTAGTCTACTAGTCTACCAGTCTACTAGTCTATCAGTCCACCAGTCCACTAGCCCACCAGCCCACCAGTCCACCAGTCCACCAGTCTACCAGTCTACTAGTCTACTACCACTGGGATATACATGCCAACATTGGTAGAGTGACTGATTCATTTATGGTTAACTGAGTGATTGTTATTGGTTGGGCAACCAAATCGATTCAAATATTCATAAGTTAGTCATCCTAGTTTATTGCCAACATTGAAAAGCTTTATTTCAAATCATGACTGTATTCTGTTTTAGATTTACCTGTAAATGTACCAATGTCACACCCAGCACTGAGACTGTTGGAGACTTGCTTATATCTGATCACTTTATTCACTTTGTTGGAGATGATGCTATAGCAGACAATGACACTGAGGTACTGATAACCATATTTACTATTTAATTGCGTTGTGTCATTCTATGATGAATGCGCCATTCAAATCAAATGAAATATTCAAGTTTGAGATGAGTTTTCTAAGAAATACATTATTGTTGAATATGTGCACTGACTTCATTGTTGTCAATGAGGTTTTCTCTGACGGAGCTATTTAAATATCTTTACAGGTTCTTGCTGGCAGCCATGAGCTCTTATCTATACGATGGCCACTTGTAGAGATCAAGAGTTTCTATAAAAGACGATATCAGCTCCAAGACAATGCTCTAGAGATCTTCCTTACTAATGGAAGAACGAGTCTGTTAGCTATGGATACTACTAAGGTGAGTCACTCTAGCATTATAGTAGTAGGTGTACATACTCTGTACATGCCCCAGGTAATATACTATAGTGTTGATGTATGTGTATGTATACTATTAGTGTTGATGTGCATGTACAATGTGCATGTGAATGTAGGAAAGAGATGTTCTGTGGGAGGAGCTTAGCAATCTCCACCTTCCCAACAAGACGACTGCAGCAGACCTGGAGTCAATACAGAAGCAGTGGATTAGTGGGCGTATGAACAACTTTGACTACCTCACTCACCTCAACACTCTCGCTGGACGAAGGTGAGCTTCTACTTTAGCTACTCAACTGCAGTGTTTTGTGGGAGCTACTAGAGATGCTGTACTTAGGAAATAAGAAATATGCACCCTTGTTCTGAGGGCACTGGAGAGGAGTGTTTGGATGTTATGCCAACCACTAATTTTCAAGCATTCAACACATGCTGATGTTGTTTTTTTACAGTTTCAATGATTTGATGCAATATCCGGTTTTCCCATTTGTACTGAACCAGTATGAGGGTAGTCACCTTGACCTCAATGATCCTCAGTCGTACAGGAAGTTGAATAAGCCTATCGCCTGTCAGCAGCTAGAGAATGAACAGAAGTTTAAGGAGCATTATGCAGTAAGTAAACCTCTATGAAATAATGGCATAATCAGCCATTACTCTGTTAATACTTTTCAATGGCTGATGTCACCTGTTCATACCTGCTATCTATGACTCAAGTGGCTAATGCTACTGATTTCAATGACACAATGTGTACTAAACTAAACTCGTACCCTATCCTATTAATAGGCCATTGAAGCAGATATAGAGCTTTGTAAGAACAATCCTGAGTTTAGCCACGCCCCTCTTGCACCGTATCACTACGCCTCCCATTACTCAAACAGTGGAGTTGTGTTACACTACCTAGTCAGATTACTACCTTACACAAGGATGTTCCTGCACTACCAAGGTCTGTATCATGTTATACTATTCTTCACTAACTTGAGTTACCACATAGATGTAAATAAAGTAGTAATGCATGTGCATGATGGTTTGCTGGTGTAGTATAACACACATCGCGCTTCATCATCTGTCACTGGGTACTTCCAGATGGCCAGTTTGATATCCCCGATCGAACATTCCACTCCATGCACACCTCCTGGCTTCTCTCTAGTGAGCGTTCCTCGACTGATGTGAAGGAGCTCATTCCAGAGTTCTACTATCTACCTGAGTTTATGGTCAACTATGAAGGTGGGTAACCGTACGTCCCCGTATTATTACCATTCCCTATTGCATTCGTAGTTGACGGCCATGTCATGTTATGTGTTATACATGTACTAGGTAATAGACAATGTATAATGCCTTGGTGTATTATTTAAAGGTAATGTGTTATGTGCGGATGTGCAATCTAAAGATAGTATATCATGTTGCAGGGTTCAACTTTGGTGCAAGACATACCAAAGAGCAGGTAATGGATCTGAACCTACCTGAATGGAGTAAGGGAGATGCCAGACTATTTGTACTCATCCTCAGACAAGCTCTGGAGAATGTGGTGGTCTGTACCAACCTCCAGAACTGGATAAACTTAGTGTTTGGCTACCAGCAGCAGGGTCCTGCGGCCAAGGAGGCTGTAAACAAGTTTCACCCCGCTGTAAGCTATACCAAGTTTACTAGACATTTGTCCCATATTGGCACTCGATTTTATCATACATTGGATTATGGCTTCATGTTAAGCAAGTAACTGTTAAACAGCTGACTAGTTCTATGCTGACTGAGCCTAAACCTGTAGACCTATTCGGTATAAAGGGAGTTAATTCTGTGGTGGTATTCTGATAGGTTTTAGGCATGTCTTAGTATTTGGTAATGCGCAGTGATACATGGTGCTCTGACAATGCGTAGTAACACCTCAGTTAATTCTATAAGAATATGTAGCATATCATTAGTTATACTGTAAAATGTCGTAATACACGTGCACGATGGTACAAGAATACATGACTCATATGTTTGCAGACGTACTTCGGATTAGAAGTGAATAGCATAGAAGATGAACTTCAGCAATCAGCCATTAAGGTTATGATACGTACCTACGGTCAGATGCCAAAGCAGCTGTTTACCAGCCGGCACCCTGAGCAACAGACGGATGTGATTGGGAGCAGTGTAGGACAGAGGCTAGTCTCAGATGTGTTAGTACATAAAATCATGACACTATCCATTCTAGGAACTGAGTCCAGGCTGTAGTTGATTGTTGTGCTGATATTTACAGCTACATGTAGTTTATAATGTGTTATAGTTCTGCAAATGTTTGGATCAACCGGCCCTCTAAGTTGATGCAATTGTTGCACTGTATAACTAATCTCTCATTCGCAAAAAATGTACTGATCAAATCAAAGGTAACAATAAACAGTATAGAACTATACGTTGCTCCTACTAACCTTATTGTTGCTTTATAGCCCAGTTCTGGATACAGTTTCTGGACTCAGTTGGGGTGACTATGTGGGAACACCAGCAGACGTTGCAGATCCCAAAGTCGTTGTGAACGAGCTTATCGGTGCAAAGACTATAGCTGCAATCAGTACCGGAGAGATATTTGGACTATCAGCATCCAGCTGCATCTTAACTCATGAGACCAAAACAGGTGACAGTGAGCTGCAGGTTCTTGCTTTTAGATAGAGGGTTGATGGAGTGGCAGCCGCAGCAAGTGCTACAGAGTATATGGCTAGATCAAAATGATTCTTGCTGAATACTAGACTCTACGAATCAATGTTGAAAGATTTTAAAAAATGTTGATTTTAAATAAATGCAGTAACTGTCTCAGTATTTTAATAATTTTTTTCATATCTGTGTGGTTGCTAGGAGATGAACTAACCAGTAGGACGGACTGTATCTGGGCCGCCCGGCTTCACTGGGGAAAGTCTGATAATATTCTCAGGCTACAGATACACAAGGGTAAACAGTCAGTAAACTTCATGTCTCTTCCGTTCAGGGTACGTTTCATTTTATTATTAATTTATATTTGGTCCTAATACTGTGTGTTGATTGCGCACAGTATGACTGTGTGTTGATTGTACGCAGTATGCGCATGTATTTATACCACAAAATCGTGTACTCACCTGTAAGTGTGTCAGATGCTATTGTCATAGTTTTGTATAGTTATATTTCTATAATTTATAATTGTAGTTGTGCCATCTGTCGTTATTAAGATACTACAGTATAATAGTTTGGTAACATGTTAGGAGATGTGTTACTTACATGTAAAATATTATACTGTAGTATCTTATGATTTTATCTTATAGGCACAGAGATTGGTGCATATATAGTGGAACTTTGGTTACATAATTTTTGTAACCTGGGGTGCCACCATTTGTCAACTGATTGATGGTTGGGTTGAAGATGTGGGTTCTCCACATGTGGAAATCATTAAAATAATACTGTTTCCATCATAGTTGACTTTTATATTGGCTATATAATATATACACACTACTGTCTTGTATACACTTTATGCTCATGATAGATTTGTTATACAGGTAACAGCTTGTGCTAGTCTCTCGGACTGTAGTCTTCTGCTAATAGCCTCAGATACAGGGTTTATACAAGTTCACAGGCTATGCTATTCTAAACAGCAGGTATAATTGTATATACACTGTATATATGCATCACTGTGGAACTTGCTAGACAATGATTTGCATATATTGGCCATGCGCGAGTCAAGTTTGGGGTTTGTTAGACAATGATGTACATATATTAGCCATGTGAGAGTCAGTTTTTCAAATCAACCTCGGGAGGCCGAGTTTCGAACAGAATCAATTCCTAAGAGTTTACGTCAAAACAGTAACAGCTAATATTACATATACTTGATCTCTATTTGTGTGATAATAGGATAATATAATGACTTTATTCCAACAGATGTGTGAGCTCTCATGGGTCAGTCTAGAGGTCACACTTACAGCTCACCACAGCGCTATTACTTCTCTGGTTATCTCCCCTGAATACAGTATTATCATCTCCACTGACCAATCAGGTCTCTGCGTTATTTGGGACCTGAATAAGTGAGTATACATGATAGATAAGTGGATGATAGATGTACAACTGAATGAAGTTACTAATTGTCTGGTATCTTATTGTTTATCTTGCAGTGTTCAGAGTTTTTCTGTGTGTAATATCTTTAGCAAACATCGCGACTCGTGAAGCGTTAGTAACGATATGTGGTCGAGTTCGTTATAGGTTAAATCTAGTCACAAGTTTGCATCGAAAAGAGTTTATAGGAAATATTGGGGTTTGTTTATTTTGCTATTCGGCTACTATGACAGTAACTGTACAGTAGGTACTGGTAAGGACCAAGAAAAGTTTTCTTGAAGTACATTTTACATGTTCTCAGAAGGAATCCTTCATGAGATGCTGCCACTGACATGTGTTTATGATTCAATTGCAGGCTGACTTATATCAGATGTCTAGAGAGTGAAACTAAGTCTGGTATAGCCTGTGTTACCGTGAGTCCTACGATGGGAGATATAGCCTTCTGCTCTGCTCATGGTACGTATTGCCTGCCGATATACATAATACATGTACATAAAACCACTTGAAAGGAGTTTCTTTTGGTATGGAGTTGTATGGAATGTAACTAATAGTAAATGCTTGGAATTAATAGCTACACTGCACGTGCTCAGGTGTTTTATAATTCAATAATATGATACCAATACCATCTTGTAACACATCCAATATGTTGCACTATGAATTAATAGGGGCAGGAAGTGTGGTTGAGGTGTTCACAATCAATGCTAAACCTATATCCAGAATAACGGTGTCCAGCCGAGTCAACTGGTTGTGCTATTCTGCTGCACCGGAAGGCACATCCGTCAATGTACTGGTCGGAGCTTTAGACAATGCAACGCTTCAGTAAGTATGTTACGCTTCAGTGAGTGTGTTGCGCTTCAGTGAGTGTGTTACACTTCACTGAGTATGTTACGCTTCAGTAAGTGTGTTACGCTTCAGTGAGTGTGTTACACTTCACTGAGTGTGTTACGCTTCACTGAGTGTGTTACGCTTCACTGAGTATGTTACGCTTCAGTGAGTGTATTACACTTCAGTGAGTATGTTACACTTCACTGAGTATGTTACGCTTCACTGAGTGTGTTACACTTCAGTGAGTATGTTACACTTCAGTGAGTATGTTACACTTCAGTGAGTATGTTACACTTCAGTGAGTATATTACACTTCAGTGAGTGTGTTACACTTCAGTGAGTGTGTTACGCTTCACCGAGTATGTTACGCTTCAGTGAGTATGTTCCGCTTCAGTGAGTGTGTTACGCTTCAGTGAGTATGTTACACTTCAGTGAGTATATTACGCTGAAATGCAATAATACCAAGCTTTAATCCCTCACGTATGTGAGATTTATGGTACGTTCTTCTTCATCAAACTGTGAGTTCCACCAGTCTATTTACTTCCCTACAGAATGTGGAGCTCCTGGGACCTGAAACCCCTGAGAACTCTGTCAGTGTCTGGACTTACAGAATCGTTTACATGGTAAGTACTTCTGTTATATACTGGTGTAGATGTGAAGGGTGGTTTACATGGTAAGTACTTCTATTATATACTAGTGTAGATATGAAGAGTGGTTTACATGGTAAGTACTTCTATTATATACTAGTGTAGATATGAAGAGTGGTTTACATGGTAAGTACTTCCATTATATACTAGTGTAGATATGAAGAGTGGTTTACATGGTAAGTACTTCTGTTATATACTGGTTTAGATATAAAGAGTGGTTTACATGGTAAGTACTTCCATTATATACTAGTGTAGATATGAAGAGTGGTTTACATGGTAAGTACTTCTGTTATATACTGGTTTAGATATAAAGAGTGGTTTACATGGTAAGTACTTCCATTATATACTAGTGTATATATGAAGAGTGGTTTACATGGTAAGTACTTCTGTTATATACTGGTTTAGATATAAAGAGTGGTTTACATGGTAAGTACTTCTATTATATACTAGTGTAGATATGAAGAGTGGTTTACATGGTAAGTACTTCTATTATATACTAGTGTAGATATGAAGAGTGGTTTACATGGTAAGTACTTCTATTATATACTAGTGTAGATATGAAGAGTGGTTTACATGGTAAGTACTTCCATTATATACTAGTGTAGATATGAAGAGTGGTTTACATGGTAAGTACTTCTGTTATATACTAGTGTAGATATGAAGAGTGGTTTACATGGTAAGTACTTCTGTTATATACTAGTGTAGATATGAAGAGTGGTTTACATGGTAAGTACTTCTGTTATATACTAGTGTAGATATGAAGAGTGGTTTACATGGTAAGTACTTCTGTTATATACTAGTGTAGATATGAAGGGTGGTTTACATGGTAAGTACTTCTGTTATATACTAGTGTAGATATGAAGAGTGGTTTACATGGTAAGTACTTCTGTTATATACTAGTGTAGATATGAAGGGTGGTTTACATGGTAAGTACTTCTGTTATATACTAGTGTAGATATGAAGGGTGGTTTACATGGTAAGTACTTCTATTATATACTAGTGTAGATATGAAGGGTGGTTTACATGGTAAGTACTTCTATTATATACTAGTGTAGATATGAAGGGTGGTTTACATGGTAAGTACTTCTATTATATACTAGTGTAGGTAACAAGGTGTTGGGTGAAAGCAAACATCGACAGAGTAACAAGTTAACTGCTGTGCTATTATTGAAGGTGCTCTCAGCACAGTCATTGGCATAACGACATAACGTATAATGTACATGTACTTTCTGAATTATCTAGTAACAAATAGACTGTAGTCACATACATTGTAGTTGCATAATTATAATGCTATACTGTAGTTACACATGTACTATACTGTAGTTACACATGCGCTATAATGTAGATACATACATGTATATGCTACATGTATATTGTGCATAGTTGCACAGTGTACATGTATGTACTATGTACTATACATGTTATGTACGATACTGCAGTTACACATAACTATAATACTTTAGTTAAGCGTGAGCAATGACAATGTAGTTAAACATACTGCATGCTGTAGTTACACATGTGATCCATTATAGTTACACGTGTACTATACTATATTTACACTTGTTGTGTTACAGCTGTACATATGCCCAAGAGAACCAACTGTTAGCTGCCTCTACAGAATCTGGAAGGCTGATTGTCTGGCAGAAGGGAGGAAGTCCAATTGGTGCACAGACTAAAGTCAAATATTTCTCTACATGACCATAATTATACTACATTTCATAACTTAAAGCTGTGTTACCATGGTAACCTATTACACAGTATAATAGTGGTGTACTCCATTCCTCTTATATACTATTAGAATGTATTGGAGTACTATTGTATCCTTTTAAACTAATAGCTTCTGATGGTGCTAATATTTTATATATGAAGTAACTTATATGTATGGCATACTTGAACATGTACGCGACATGTATACCAAATTATTATTATTATTGTTATTATTATTATGTAAATATATTATATAATATAATTATTGTTTTACTTACTTATTATGACTTGGTTTGATAAATGTCATTACCCTTAGCCCGGTACTGGAATGGAATTGAGCATCTCCAGTACTGACACCACATGTAGATATGACCAGGAGTAGATAACTCCCAGTTTGTAAAGTGTGGTTACTATTTGTAGCACGTAGCAAAAGTATAATTTGAAAATGCCCTCTAACAGGGTAGCATTCCTTTGGGACGAGAAAAAGGTGGTTTGAGTAGGTGTAGCTATTGTCAGATATGAACACAGGCTATTGAACTATTACTTGAAGTTGTCTTATCCATTAGGTTGTGTTAAGAAAAGTAACGCAACTCCAATGTTACATGCATTTTGAGAAAAAACTCCTCAGATCTCCGACCAGTAAACTTTCTGATTTTGCAGAACGATTTACTTTTCATATTAATTGCTACCAGCTCATTCCAGTAACAGATTGAGCAGTGGCCGTTACTCTGAAGGTTGTCTAATGCCAGGCATATTCACTGACTTTGAGCTTCATTGACTTTTCAATGACATGCTGAACAATCTGCCCATTTGGGACTCTTTAATTGATTAACAATTGTATTTATTGATTACAAACGCATGCATATATTGATAGTTTATATTCATCATGCTAGCATACTTCTTTTGTTATGTTGTCATAGATACTGCTCACCATTGATACTCTATCCTAAATTTTCTCCATTTGAGCATTAGTAGAAAATAACAGTGTACTGGTGGCGGAGAATGTACCACGAATCTTGCATACTTGAGAGGTTAAAGTTTGGTATTACTTTCTATTGACATTACAGCAGCCATTTGTCTGTTCATCCATTCAACTCGGTTGATGAAGTTTTCTACAAAAACCCCACAACAATTAAAGAGATAACCCTTTATCTCATATTAATATACATGTACTGCAGTTATATTCAGAACATTATGACCAGCAGTATTGGACAAGGTCGAGCACTGGTATCAAATCCCAAGTGCCCCATATCACTAGATTAGTTCTAATACTGTAATGTTATGATGATAATGTCCGAAGTACTTACACAGAGAGAGTAAGTTGAATCTGCTACAGGCTAGTGAAAGGATAAACATAAGGTAGACAAAGGTTTCAACAAATTTGGTGTGAATTATGTGACGATTCATTTTTCTGCACTTTGTTATATTGATACTTTGATGAAATTAAATTTGTATAGTTTTTGCTAGTGTATGCAAATGTCTATTATATGCTTGGTTGATTGATATTTATGCAGTGTGAGCCTCAACCCTGTGTGGGTTGAGATTATTTATTGGGAGGTGAAACGCTTAGACTTACTAAATATTTATACAGTCGCATTGTTACAGTAACACGACATCAAGGCATACCACCAATCATGTTGTCAAAACATTTTTAAAACATTGAGTTGTTGCTGGGTGGTCTTTAACAATAAGATGGTTGAGATACTTAGCCAGGAAACAACTGCTAGTTGAGAGTGCTCTGGGAATTGAGAGTATAAAAATAAATGCAAACTTTCTGCTACAAGTCATTACAACAATATTCAAACACCCAGTTTCTCTAGCCAATAGCGCTGAGTGTTAATTTGCGCAGGAAGTAAAAATGTGAAGAAAATCACTCAACGGTGAACATGCACTCAGTATTAGTGATGAGAGACTCAACAGTTACAACGGCAGCATAGTTGAATCTGTGCACATCAAAATACGCTGCTTTGTGGATTGCTATTCAGTATCTACTTTAGCTAACTTGTTGCTGGCACAACTCACAGTACAGAACAACGAGAAATGATAAACTTGCTTTGGAATATTATATATTATGGAGCTATTTACATTTCCTCTTCCTCGGTGGAGACACTCCTTTGGCGCCTAGGCTGAACTTAGGCAATCAAAGCAGCGATTGTTAACACTATAATATTGTGCCAGAATTCACTTTGCCGATTGACATAGAGATTAAATATGCATAATATCTCCAACATTACCGGTTTTAGTGGAGTACCTCTTTGTCCGAACGTTGCTAAGTTTTGTGAAAGTTCAACTACATCCACGATTCATCTGGTTGTAAGTACTATAACAATTATATTCAACATTCTACATGTAGCTGCCCTGGGATCACTGGATAAATCCAAGAGGACTAAGTATATTTATATTCTCATCAGCATAAGTGCATCAGATGTAGTGGCGAGTGTGGCAGCTGCATTCATGTACACCTGCTCAGTAAACAAATACCTACATTTAAACTCTAGCGGACCAATGCTTTCTGTAATCCTAAATGTATTCGTCACAGGCTCTGCTACAGCCAGAACATTTATTCTGGCCGTAGCCAGTTATGAAAGATATATTGTAATATGCAGAGCATTGGAAGCCGTCACCAGCAAAGTAATAAACAACTTGCGAATCGTCTTTGCCACCATCTGGACTGTCTGTTACATCACATACACCATGTCCTATTTCATAGGAAGGGTCGAGTTTTGCATGGATAAGTTTTGGACCTGGCCGAAGGAGTCCAAACTTGGTAACGTCTTATTCTTTGGTGTAATGTTAACAGTGCCGGCAATCACAACTACGGTCTGCTTAGCTAAAGTGTTTGCTGAGTTGAGGAGAATGCGTAAGCGTAACACGACAGGAATGGATGATTCAGGAGTAATCTCTGCTGGACATTATGTAATATCAACGTGTATTCTCTTTTACCTGTCCTATATCCCGACATTCACTGGGGGCGCTCTGTATTATGTAGAGGGACTTCCTGGTGACATAGTCAACAACATGCTATGGTCTGCTGGTATATATAATGCTCTTTACGGCACCCTCAACATTCTCCTCTATGCCTACATGACACCAGCGTACAGAAAACACATTGCTAGAATGCTCAAGTGCGGAAAGCAAACTACTGTGTCACCAAATCGGACTGATTCTGTTTACTAAGAGTTGAGAGTGATTTACTCATATTATTGAGAAGTTTGTACTAGGTAGAATATATACCACTCATTACGGACTCTCAGCATTGCTATCTACACTGTACGTAGGTTTACTAACAGGTTTTTATACATGTATCACATTTTGGTAAAATTTTGGGTTGTTTGTTACCTTATACATGTTGTATATAAACAAGTATATACTACATGTATATACGCAGGTTCTCTGCTTTTACTAATTGTACTTTGCAAATGTGTTGTTACAACAATTTTAGTTGTGATTCACAAAAAATTTATGCTACTTGGGCCAGTTTTGTAAATAGTTTTACAATAGTCTCAGATTGTGAACTATAATGATAACATGCGATGGTGACAATAAATGTATGTATAGCAATATGCTCTTCTCTTCCATAACTGAAGTACTGAGTCTAGAAATTGAGCTGTAGAATTATCTGTCACCAAATGGACACTTATGTCTGGAAGCAGGCGTGGAATGTTTTTCTAATGAAAGTAAATCTTAGCTTGAGACAGCAGGCATTTCTCTTTATCTACCTCTTCCATTCCCATGCACATGATTTTGGACGTCAGAAAGTGTCTGATATTCAGGTACATTTAGTCCTAAATAAAGAACAAGTTTAGTCTGTGGCAGATATATTATTCCAAATAAATATCATTTAAATGGTGTTGTTGTTTTATGATGGTAATCAACGTGCTCACTCATATTGAAGAGTAGTAATGTGCCACAAGAGGTTCAGTTATCGTTTTTTTATGTAGGATAGTCAGTTTTTTATTGATAAAATTATTTCAACTTAGGCAGAATCTCAAACTGACCATTGAAAAGCTCTGAAATTTTACAACTTGTGAGCACTGGCATAGAATCAAACATAAATACAACAGGCCTGCCTAAACAGCGATTTTGACTTTACTGTTGAATCTCTAATACACTTCTCACACCCTCTTCCATATAACAAGCAGCTACTATAATTGCAGCTGATAGGTCAGTCTTTTTCCCGACCTCCGCATGTCTGTACTTTGGCTGAACAATTAGTGTAAGTTTTGTGGTTGTCATTAGAAACGTTATCTAATATTTCCCTAGTGGCCTATCAGCCAATTAAGAAGTTGGTTTCACCAATTGTTATCAAGCCTACATCTTTCACAGGTACAGAACAGAACATTCCTGGGTCCAGCTTTACGTCAATCATGGCTGGCAATGGTAATGACCTTTAGCTACAGTTTAATGGTGCTCAGAAAAATTGTCATCTGTATTCTCCAGGTTAACTAATAGTCTACGTTACGTAATGTTACGTAATTTGTTTTAGTTTCTTTAAGAAATCATAATTATGATATATGTTAGCCCTTGTTCCATGCTCTACAGTGTATGGAGTCTACAAGTAGGTAGGGAAATGGCAATCCACATGTGCTTGATAACCATACTTAGACCTAGCTCTTAGAATGTTGCCACTCATCCATGAATTGACTCTGCTATTCCCTTACTCATCAGTAGACTTATTAATGTAATATATATCCTGATAATGCACAATTACATGTATATTAGGTTGCTTGCTATGATATTGGTCAGCTGACCTACAAGTCAACGAGTATATTTCCTGCCTTTTCTCAAGGGCCTACCTACTATTATGATTGTACAGAGTAATTGATAGCATTATTAGTTACACTGTATGTACATGTATGTTATTAGAATATCCCCTGGCCCAGTGTTTGAAGGGGGAGCTCAATGAGGTGGATACACTGTGGTACACACATGTGTGAATGTGCACATTCACACATGTGTGTACCCAGTGTTCGAAGTGGAACAAATGAGGTGGGTACACGGTTCTTACCTGCAATCTTAGGACCTTTCCTAAAGGGTGCATTGGTCACTCAGAAGCTGCAGATCATAATTAGAAGTTGTTCTCCCATTTCAGCAAGACAAAACAAGGGAGGACAATTTCTAATTATGGTTGATAGCTCCTTTACCTCATTACACAGAGTACATGGTACCAATGCAGACTATTCCTTATATTTTAAACTACTGAGTGTGCTTTGTGTCCTTCAATTTTGTGTTACTGCTGCATTGATTGTAAGAATGAATAGATCTATACTATTTAAAACATGACAACTCCCCTTATCTTTCTTTCACTGTAATAAAAGTACATGTAGTCAAAGAGAAAACAACTTCTTTATTTATTACAAAATGCTGAACTACAACATTTTACAGTTGTATATTTTGTCAAAAGTATATAAACACAAACAACAACAGTATGTAACTGCAACTGTATGAAAACTATAGTAATTCAACAAAACAGCTATGACATTGACATCAACATTAGAGAAGGGAAGGAGTTGAAGTTTATTAACAAAGTTATAATGAACAAAAGTATTATACAATAAAATACATGTATTTCCCTTGTCACAATCTACCTGTAGACTTTATTATATAACACCAGTAATGTTATTTGAACAACAGCTATAAGGAAAAGTTAAAAGGTTGAAGCCTATAAAACATACATACCTGTGTAAAGTAGTTTCACCAATTTATTTAGGATATATACATGTACTACTCACTGGGTTTTCTCTAATATTATTATAATTTTGTTAATTTACGGGATTTATCTGTGGGAGCTGTTAGGTCTTGCATCAAATCCATGAAAACACCAGGCCCTGACTGGGGTTTGAACCAATGGTCTCTACAGTGCCTAATCGCCTAGAAAAATGAACAGAAGACATTGCCACAACACCAGTACAGCAATGTTAGAAAAAGACAGCTTCACCAGCGAGCAGTAGATATAAAAAATATAAATTAGGGTATCATTTCTGCAAAATTAAATTCCTCACCAGCTTCCTTTGGATCACTAAACACTGTATTACAAGTATCCTCACCACTTGTGACAACATCTTCCAAAAATGCTAAATGTTTTATAAATTGGCAGCACTAGTAAAAACTGGCCTCAAAGTTAAATCCATGGCCGAATATAACCTTAGCAAGAAATATCAAATCACACTGACACTAAATTCAATGTAACTAAAAATATAGTATTGCCTAAAAAGACTATTCAGCTACCTAAAATACTCGACAAACTATCATGCATGTAGGTTACTAGGCAGCATGCAAGTACACTAATAGACAGCATGCAAGTACACTAATATGCGGCATGCAAGTACACTAATAGGCAACATACAACTTCATTACCTGTGGTCTTTTGTGGACTTCTCAAAGCAATGAATCACCTCAATACAACAAAAATAGAGAATATAAACAAAACGATTACTTTAATTGCAGTCAACCAGTGAAACCAAGCTCAATCCAAATACATAGTTTCTACTAGTACCATCTAGACTAAACAGTGACAAGATTCTTCTTAGCTCTCTGTGAATTCCAATTTGTCATAACCTCACTCTTTGCCTCACTTACTAAACTTGGAAGTAGTTTGCAATAGTAGTGCAATACCTAGAGCTGTTGAAATTCAATACTATGCGCAAAAACAAATAGTATTCCTACCTATTCTAGAATAAAAATATCAACATGAGATTAAAATATTTTATATAAAGCAATACAACAATAGTTATATTATTTGCATTGCATATTCGATACAATAATGATCATTAAATATAAATTAATTATCTAATTCCCTGTTCTATTAAAAACAATTTATTTCTATTTTATATTTTCATTTTTATTTATTGAATATCGACTCTTGTTCTTGTGACAATCCAGTAAGCAATATTTCTATTTATACTTGATGCAGGCGTATTGCTACAACAATTATTATCAAAATAATTTATTTCATATAAAAATTAATGAAAATGTAAATAATTAAAGTTATCATTATGATATGATTACCATTTGTTTATCTAATTCTATTGATTCACTTCTAGTTCTATTATTTATTTATAATAATCACTATAAAATAGATAATAAATAATTATTTATTTTGTTATATAATAATAATTAATATTATGTTTGATTTACTATTTATAAGTTATATTATTGAATACAGATTCTTTCTCTAGTGATAATCTAACAAATACGAATATTTATGTTATTGTTATATTATATACAACATCATGGATGATCATGTTAAATTATTATTAATATTTATTTTTAATTTTTATATTTTATATTTTATTAGCATTTTATATTTTATTAGCAAAGTAAGAAAAATACAACTATCTCCGATATTTATCACTCAGTCAAACATCAAATTGCAATAGAGTACAACAATTTACTTTTGAGATTTAGGTTTAGAGCTAAAAAAGCTTTTAGTTTCAACTGTTTGGCCACTGTCCTTATCAAAAAGTCTTCATGGCTCTGCAAACGCATTCGGAAAGCTGAAAATACTAAAGAAAGTGGAACTCATACTCAAGTCCTATGAAACCATTGATACAATGACTAACTTAGTTAGTAAAGCAGAAGGATTTATTTGTGTGCAGGTTGCTGGTCCAAGCTACTATAAACTTACTTTGACATTTCGGGATTGACTTAACACGCTGTTATCAATCAAACGATCGCTAGATTAGAGGGAAATTTTACGATCAGCAGTCACTCAGCAACCAGTAAACCTATTTCGATTGCGAAAACTGCCGTGTCTTCAGCAAAACTAGTCAGTTACCTTGAGGGTACACGCCTGCTGACAGTGTACCCACCAAAATTGAGGTGGGTACACGCCGTATACTCCCGTATAACCACAATTCGAACACTGTGTGTACCACATTGACACATACCATGTAATTATGTGTATCTCTAGCAGATTTTATGATAGTTGTATCACATGCAGTCTGTTAGATTTTACCAGTCTACTTATAGTTCTTCTTCAGCTGAATCATCATTGCTTCCACCTGTTACTACTACCAGAACTGTAAACATGCTGAAGTTTCTACCACAAGTATACTAAAATTGGATGCGAGTTAGGATTTATGTTTTGGTTCACAAACATTTTATTGGACGTCAAAGTTAATTTAGTTTGATATTCCTGGCATATTCTTACCAACTTCTGGCAAATGGGTCCCAAACACATTGGCCTAGGCCAGACTCAAAATTATTGTTTTTGTGTGAGAAACCCGAATGTGTCAATGAGCTAAGGATGGTTTTGACCTACCAATCAAAACTTCAGGTTGCATGAATATAGATTTGTCAGCATGGGCTGAGAGGTCATCTTGGAATTTTTATTTGTGACCTAAACCAGTCCAAGAGGTTGTGAGGACACTTCTAGGTGCTAGGATACTTATTGATTCGGGGCTTTGTACAACTCTTGAAAGAGGAGACAGCTTCTAGGTAAGCTTGACACTAACCAAGAAAAATAGATTGTTTGAGAAAATCTGCTATCTTTGTTGGGAAAAAACAAATTTGAGCAACTATAAAAGAAAATTATTATAACAATTTTCTCAAGAGGTAGAAGTAAATTATTGCTCTAGATACGGGTATACCTAGAATAGAAATGTAGTTTAGAGAGCACACCTGGCAGATAAATATGGCATTATAAAATAATTATGAAATTATGAAATTATGAAATAATTATGTAATAGCAATATGAATGTGCAATAGTACTATAATAGGTATTGGTATTGGTTAGGTGACATAAGTGCATTGTATACTATACCCAATGTACTGCTGCAATAGTGAAACTGTAATGGTTGGGCGCAGTTCTCCTCAACCACCTGACACTAATTATATGCGTACCCATATGTATACCTGCTTGTATTACTTGTTATGTTGTGTATATACTTGAATATGGCATTACTAAGACATTATACTGTTTTTATACCCATGTAAAGAGGCCCGACCTCTTGATATTCATTTTGTATATGAATTGGATGATTCTAAGCATCTTTTGTAATAACCCGACCCATTTTGGGTCGGCCATCGGGCTTCCGGCCGCCATATTGTTGCACAATTTCCGGACGACCCTACGTCGTCTTTTTCCGACACTACCTCGGGCTTTTTACCGGAACTTCCTCCGGAAGTTCTGTTACTATAAAGGGCATTGTTTTTATGTTTGTTGTCTCAGTTCTTGCTTGGATCTCAATAAAGACACATCTATACTTATATACAGAGACTTTCACTTCGTAGATAGGTCATTCTAGTTGTTAAGGTCCTCGACCTTGCAACACGAACTGCCTACTAGGTCGGATCACTCTCTTTCTCAGTATAGTAAACAAGCATAACTCGGGATCACATGGGTCGTCTTTGGTAGTTCTTTGACTACTGACCCCGTTCAATCTTTCATGTAATGAGAAGGCCTAGCACCACTCATAGGCACTTCATTTTGGGTCGGGAGTCGTCTTAGGACGACCATACAAGAAACCAAAAACCATTACAAAACAATGAAGATACATTGTAAAGACGTGTTCAGAAACTAATTGTAGATGTGGATTCATGTGATTGGTTGGAAGAATTATAGTTGAGAGGTCTTGTCAAGCACCTAATAACTACTTCTTACAGGTAGATCTGGAATATGAATTATACAAATACATGTTTGTGATGATTTATATTTCCTGAAAACCTATCGAGGCGGAGAATCTTTCGACATTTTGTATAGAATGCAGATGAAATAGATTTTCCAAAATTGAAATGAGTTTAATCTTGTAAAATACCAGATTTTCTACAAAATCTAGTTTTCTTGGTTAATATCAAATTTAGAAGTATGCGCTAACTGTGTTAAGCCAATTACTATGCATCTTAGCTGGTGTTGATTTAACCACCACTTAGGCCAGTGCATCTACCACTACATGCCGAAATAGAGTATTTGATGTACGTTTACAATGTGGTTGATAATTTTAAGTGTTTATTACTGTAATATTTTATTGAAAACTAATCAAACAGCAGAAAAATTACAATAAAATAGTCATTATTATATTCACTGAATCTCTCTATTTAAAAGGAACATTTTGCTAGTAGCTAGAAGATTGCGTTAAGAATCCATGTGTAGGTAGTAGAGTTGCAGATTAGAATTATGTTCTTGTTATTGTTCAATCTAAAAGAAAAGAATAATATAGCATGAGTCATACTTTGGTACATGTATATATACAGCATGAGTCATATACTACGGTACATGTATACTCGTATATATACTAGTTTTCACCTCTAATAGAAATATTTAGGTCATGGGGCTATAATCATGAAGGCTTGTGCATTTGGCCTAGGTTTCATCGTTTTGAAAATTGTTACAGTGCTACATGACTATTGTATTACAGCTATTCCACCATTGACCAGGATATTTGGATAGCGGAGAGGGAATCGTTAAAGTTTTTAGAACCCATCAAAATGCGTTTATGGCATGACGTACAGATCTAATATTTGAATTAATTTCGAATATCTAGTATGGAGAGTGTATGGACAGTGTTTTTAACGTTTTTAAAGTCAGTTTATGAAAAGCTAAGCTCCACAAACAGAGAAATCTTTACCCACACACGCTGTGGACCCACAAATAGGTTTGCTTATAATCAGATAAAGAAATGTGCATCTATAATTCTATCCATTTTAATTGTGCTAATTTAATTTTGTGGGCAAAAAGTGTGACGGTTGTGGCTACATTGCAATTTACAACGTTTGATGCTTCTACACGCATTTAAGTTTTACTAGTACAATCATACCAACGTCGTCCTCCAGTTCTGGCATTCAGAGGAGCACCTGCACTTTTCTTGACATACGCTGCCGAAGGAATCACCGACACGGAAAGGATGACCACAACACAAGCAGCAATGACATGTAGTAGCTTCATGCTGGCTGGAAGTAATCTACAACATGATGAGAATTGGTGTTTCTGACATTCTATATGCAAGTAGAAGTTTTTTCTGAATGAATCCGAAGAGCCTCGGCCATATTATAGCTAACGGGCAGTTTTAGTTAACTAAAATTTAGCAGAGATAGTCGAATTGAAGTTCACATGGTTTAATATTCCACTACCAGCTATGAATTATATTTTACATAGTATAATTACACTGCGTCTGTACCAGCCTATGTAAGAGCAGACACAGAAAAATACGTACAACACTATGTACAGCGTACGGTGTATACTCCAGCTACCATGTCACTTTATCTCATGTACCCCTGTACTGCCAAACTACTTGTAGAGTGTATTATAAAGAACAACTTACTAATGTGAATTTGATTAGGTATTTCTGCAGATCTGACTGTTGGTGTTGGATTGTCTTCTCTCATTTATATATGATCAGGAGAGAGCTATAAATAACAATTCTTTCAAGCTTCTAAATGATCACGTCAGGTATATTTACTGCCTGCCAGCACAATAATTCACTGAAGACAACTACATTACATAATTTTATACATTAATTTTACAGTCAAATGCCAATGTAGCCTATGAGTTTTCCTCATCAAAAGAAATAAGTAATTTTATAGGCATCTATGATTTGCCAAAGTGTTTAAATTACAAAAACTCTGCTGAACACGTTTGAGATGAATAATAATAATAAAAATAAATTTTGTTATTGCATTATATTTAATAAATCAAATTAAAGAGCAGACTATACCTCAATGATACGTGCACTTTCTTTGAAGTGCATATTCAGCCAGAAATGTTAATGAAATACTTATAAATAATATTTTACTTCTGCCAAGAATTGAATGCAGAAAATTAAAGTTCAGCTGCTAACTTTCTAAAAATATTTACAATTATTTCTTTCTTGCCAAATACTTGTACGTTTGGAATAGATTTTGTCTCTTTTTTCCAGTATCTGCTAAATAGTATATACTTTGAGAATGTTGGCATCAAACTTTTATTTTCTCACATTGAATCTTGGCAGAAGTGAAACAGTATTTATAAGTATTTGATTCATCTTTTGATTTATTGACAATAATAAAGCAGCCATCTTTCCTAGCTATTAAAAATTTAGACTTACTACTCAGACTATAACATTATAATGATGCAATTACATTAGTTGTTACAGGCAGAGGGGTAGCACCCTTCTGTAACTAACATTACTCCACATGAGGTAGAGCATAATATAGTAAGTGTGCTCACCCTGGTACAGTAATTACACGTACAGGTTTGTACACCAGGCCTGTGTCAGACAGGGGTGGCTACGCAATCAAAACTGGTGATCTGTTGCTTTGCCGGTAGGCGGCGATTGGCTGCTCGCCTGTATGGGCTGGATGAATGTTGATTGGTTGCTTTCTGTTCCCTCGGCGGTTCTGTTGTCAAAGGGTTTCGGAGCGCTGAATGGGACTGTCATAACTCTAGTTTCGAACTATCTGTTAAGCTTCTTTGTATTTTTAGTTACTTTTCTAAAATACTTATTTCCTTTTAGAACACAAAAAACAAAAATAAAAATGGTATACGCGTCCTTGGCTAGTAGTAGAGCTCCACGTAAGCATATTGATGTGTATTAGACTGTACAGAAAGAAAAATAGCGCCGCCTCTCAGTGAAGCTGTCCTGCCCTGTCCTGAAAAAAACAATATCTAGCCGAGTCGGCTAGAAGTAGACATATGTGTGAGTGAAACCTTTGGGTAAAATAAGCAAATAAGGACCAGGTCGGTTATACTCACAGAAAAGGACTTTAGAGTGATTACTTGATAATCGGAGTAGTTAGTAAGACTAAACTAGTAGTTACTAGTTACACACAAGTGATTATAATATACATGTAGATTGTCTAGCCGGATGTCAGATATCCACAGCAATATTTATACGAAAACCTAGTCTATAAAATTACATTTGCGAAAAGGCCACTAATAAATTTATAGCAGGTATGTCTATCTAGAGAACATTTACAATCTACTATATACAAATGTAGTATCACTTGCCCAGGTTTACTTGGTTATATGACTAAAAGGAATTAGTTATAAAATGACTAATCCGTTAACTAACATAGCCATGTATGATGTCTATCTACTCAATTCAATAAATAAGTGTTGAGGATACCATTATACTACAGATAGATCAGCCAATCTATTCTATTTCTACACTCTACGCTCTGCGCTCTGTATGGGATCTCTCATTATAGTAACCACTCATGTGACTTTAATATGCCCATTCAATTTTCTTGTTTTAAGTGTGAATTTAAAATTTGAATCTGCTATAATTCAAACTTTTAATGTTTGATTGATGTACCCTAAATAGAAAGAGCAATTCTTCTGGCAATTTCTCAGATCATGTTGCTTCATGTACACCTGAAGACCATCAAAGCCATGAGGTAGAATTAGTGCTAGCAAGGTAATATTGTAATGGTTGGGAAGATCCGGCTCCATCCCCGAACAGACTCGTCCAGACATTACAAACACTCATACAGCTATGACTACTCATACTTGCCTTGTATTGCATGTCCAAACATATATTTGATAGTGACCTACCTGTATATAGCCTTACTAAGACATTGTACTGTTTTTATACCCATGTAAAGAGGCCCGATCTCTCAGAATTACCTGATATTCATCTTGTATATGATTTGGATGATTCTAAGCATCTTTTGTAATAACCCGACCCATTTTGGGTCGGGCGTCGGGCTTCTGGCCGCCATATTGTTGCGCAATTTCCAGACGACTCTACGTCGTCTTTTCCCGACACTACGTCGGCCTTTTTACCGGAACTTCCTCCGGAAGTTCTCTTACTATATAAAGGGCATTGCTTTTACGTTTGTTGTCTCAGTTCTTGCTTGGATCTCAATAAAGACACATCTATACTTACATACAGAGACTTTCACTTCGTAGATAGGTCATTCTAGTTGTTAAGGTCCTCGACCTTGCAACACGAACTGCCTACTAGGTCGGATCACTCTCTTTCTCAGTATAGTAAACAAGCATAACTCGGGATCACATGGGTCGTCTTTGGTAGTTCTTTGACTACTGACTCCGATGAATCTTTCATGTAATGAGAAGGCCTAGCACCACTCATAGGCACTTCATTTTGGGTCGGGAGTCGTCTTAGGACGACCATACTAGAAACCAAAAACCATTACAATATAATAGCATATAGGGGTGAAGGGATGAGAGGGAACAGTTGACGTGAAGCAGTGAAAACCCAAACATGCTCAAACTGTTTAAAACAGCATTTTAGACTAATTTTATTTGCTCACTACAGAGATAGTGCCTGAAAAGTCTCAAACCCCCAACTGCTTCTCTGAAATAAAGAAAGCTTTCTGTTTACAATGTTTCACATTGGATGGAGATACCCTGTGTCATGTAGTTCCCACGCTAAATAATTAATACCTATGAAATTTGAGAGCTGCCTGTTTAGGATTTTGCTGATAATAATTATAATAAAATTGCTATATATTAGCATGAGTAACATTTGTTTGCATTGCACCACGATAATGTATGTAATACTTCAGTTCATTACAATACTGCATGTAATTGAATGTTGGCAAAGTTTATATATTATTAAGTTTTTCCACGGTGCTCTGCGCCAATAGGATCGCTCTAAAACCTGACCTAATAAGCGGCCTAGTTCAAAGTAGTTGAGCGGCCGATAAAACAATGGAGTTTTCTCAAGATTGGCGAAAAAATTGTCCTCAGATTGGCTAGAAGTACCTGTGATGCTAGCCCATATTCTCAGGACACATGATGTTGATACCGATAGCATCAATAGAAGAAGCAAACATTTAGAGAAACTTAAACATGAGGAAAAAAAGCCCAAACTCTTCTAGTCATCCTACAGAGTATGACGTAGTGTAGCAGTGCAGACTAAAGATGGTAAAAGTACTATCTTTGCGCAGACTAGCAACTACTTTGGGCTCGTTACATCGATCTATATTTTTTGTAGCCTATGTGTTCGCCGTAGGTTGGGCGCTCGCCAAAGAGCAACATTCCGACAATTTTTTTGAGAGAACCTTGGCAAAATTACTATGCGTATTATTTACGGGATAAACTTGTATGTAGGAAATTTGATGTTAGATTATTAATGTACCTAACCATGCTGTGCTGTTATGTCATATGTTGTGTCAAGCGTATTGTCATGACAGAATGTTTTGAATTTAAATCTGCATCAGGGGGTCACAGTAGTTGAGTGAGGAGTGCGCAAGTCTGCACAACTTAGAACATCAAACAATTAAAATGAAACTTTTACTTTTCAAATAAACTACAGGACTTATGAAACATTACATACTGTGTAGGTAAGCAAAATAAATATACAAATAATATAATGGAAAGCCTCCGTATAAAAAAATCCATGTGCTATTATTTGTTGCTATTCATGGTGGACAAGGAATTAATTCGTATACTATATATGATATTCGATATTGATATTTTTGACTTCAACATGAAACTGGTTAAGTTGTTAAATATAATGTGGGATTCTCTGTGAATTCACTATTGAACAATATAATATAATTCCTTGTATATTCACTTGCTTAAACCCATTAAAAAAATATTCATATTCAATAATCAATATAAATATTGCAATTTCAATATAATAATAATGTGATGGTACGCCCAGTCGTATCTTACATCTGACACTCATTATTGTGTGCATACATGTATATATCTGCTTGTACTTTACTCTTATATTGTAGGGTTTCTAACCCATTTTTACAAAATGACAATTTTATCATTTTTTTTACATGGATGGATAGAGTAACTTCTCAGCATCATTCTAATATATAATTTATGTATCTGCTATCAAAAGTTTCCAAGTTATAAGGATTTAAAGAAGAGCTGTATTGCCTGCCCAGAGGTGGGGAAAACCGTACTTGGCTTAGTGTTGACAATAATTCCTACGGCGTCATGTCATGCGGTATGTTATTTACTAAGAGCTACTATACTTGCCAGCTATTGGCTACTTAGCAGTGCAGCAGAGCCATAATGCCAAGTAATGTACATGTACTTCACTACTAACTTGTATAATATATTGTACATAATATAGTAGTTTCATACCAGCCTACCAGTGCATAGTGATGCAGCCTACTAGTAATAGTAATGCAGCCTACTAATGATAATAATACAGCCCAACACAGAAACAATTATATGGGGAATTAGGTTTTACAAGATCAAGACTCATAAAATTGAACTTGTACTTTCATGTTTTAGAACACAAACAGAGCAAATACATGAAGAGAGCGAGAGACACACGCAATGTAGATAATGGCTGGCAAAGTACACCATTACCCTTTAGCCAGCTGGCTTACATGTAGAACAGAAGACAGAAAAGAAGTGCGATTAATTAGTCAAACAATTGAAATCGTATTATACCTTATGATCTGTATAAAATATATATGTTTTTCATGCTTGCTACATAGTCATACATGTCACTATCAGCTTTGACCAGGAGGCAAACATTCTGACATAAAATGCTGCATCACCAAAACACAATAATCCTAATATCATATTATATATTCTATGCTGTACTATGCCTAAGTGTAGTCATACACATGTTAAATCATACATAGAACTATAGAGCTGGAGAATATTACTTTTAATTACAACTATTTCTATTACGGATCTAAATTATCATACATGTATATACAATTATTATTATTATATTATATACATTTACATGTATATACTCAATACTGTGAGGTAGGACTGTTCCCTAATATGTAATGTTAGATGTGTGTTACTTAAATATTCAAGAGTTCAAATGTAGAATCCAATCTAAACAAGGATCAAGAACATAAATAACATTGTCATGCAGCTCATTATATAATATTGCATGTAAAACACTTTCATAATGCAATACTTGTTAGAATCAGTGTACAAGTAGAACAAAATATGATCTAATAGCGTGCAACTAAGCATGTGAGAAGATAACTCTATGCAATACTTGCTAGAATCAGTGTAGTACAAGTAAAACATAGTATGAATGTACATGTATTATGATACATTGCAGTTTACAACTAAGCATAATATGAGAAGATAACTCTATCCAAGAAATCACGTGTGCTCGCTGCTGATTGGCTATATTGTCCAAGGCGGCCATTTCATTGGATACAAAAATAAAAATGGTTGAGAATGATTTTTCATACAGCTTGGTTTTAATCTTTTTATTTTGAAAGATTTAAAAGCCATCCACTACAATAGAGTATATAATATACATGTAGGTAATTAGATATTTTTGCACATGATTAGATGTAAATTAAAACTTTTCTCATAGTTTAACATGGTTTTAACACCACATGAAAATCATGATTTTTAGAGAGGCTCCAGTGGCCTATCCTGCATAGTGATTGGTTAATTGACACTGGGAATGTAGCCTGTGGTCTGTGATCAATCTATACTACTTTATTTGGTGGTGATAGACTTAATAGATTTAAAGTTATTAAACTTTTTCACAAGCATGAGTGTGCGGAGAGTGTGCGGACTAAGGCTGTACATAAATAACACAGTTGTGCGAACGCGAATTTAGTCACGTGATATTCTTACGATTTGAATACCTATATATTGTTATATATGATTATATGATTATATCTAAGTCTTTTAATGCCTTTTATACCCATGTACAGAGGCCCGACCTCTCAGAATCCATTGATATTCATTTTGTACATGAATTGGACCATTATAAGCAACTTTTGTAGAACCCGACCTATTTTGGGTCGGCCGTCGGGCTTCCGGCGGCCATCTTGTTGCGCAACTTCCGGACGACCACACGTCGTCTTTTCCCGACGTCACGTCGGCCGGAAGTCCTTATACTATATAAAGGGCACTGTTTTACTGTTCATTGTCTCAGTCTACACTTGGCTTTCAATAAAGACACATCTATACTTGATACAGGGACTTTCTCTTCCTTTTACTAGGTCATTCGCTTAGCGAACCGCCTACTAGGTTGAACTACTCTCTTTCATTGTATAGTCTGAAGGTCGGACTTGAGATCAGATGGGTCGTCTTTGGTAGTATTTGGGCTACTGAGACCGCTCGATCTTTCATGTAATGCGAAGTCCTATTACCACTCATAGGCACTTCATTTCTGGGTCGATAGTCGTCCAAGGACGACCGCACCAAATCACAGAAACCATTACAATAATATAGAAAATAGGCTGCTGTATGTATGCTGATAGGTTTGTCTACATTCATATTGGAACAATCACTCAATCACACAGTATGACCATTTGAAAGCTTTCAAAGCAGCTTAGGTGTGTACTAATTATTATGTCATAATTGATAATATGTTTTACCTTCTTCTATTACATAATAATTACACTTCATACTTGCAGTGGGATGGAGATACATTTTGGTATAGGCAGACCTGTATTATTATGGAGTACCTGCCTGTATTTAGCTGCCTATAGTTCAGGTGAGTGTTGAATTCTACCAACTTGATTGTGTAGTTTTACTCATTGATCAATAAGAGAACCGAGCTATTCATAGGTTAGAAAGGGATGTAACTAAAGGTGCGTTTACAATGCAGGTTGCATGCAACTCCGACTGCAACTAGTTGCACACAAGTTGCAGTAGGGGTTGCATTACCAACTCAGACTCCGACACATGCGTTTACACTGATGCAACTCAATAAAAACTATCGGAGGGCGACAAATTCTACAGCCAATAAAAACAGGAGTATGTCTACATGCGCGGTGTTGCTGCGATACCATTTCCTGTTAAACACACCCTTCACTCGTTTCATTGACTACAGCTTTTGGCCACACCCTCCGACCTGTCACTTCAACCCAGCGCTGCTGCATGGCTGCAACTCAGACTTCGATCCCGTTGCAACTGCAGACTCCGACAACGATTCATGTTCACACCACTCAGACTCCGACACTGCAACCTCAGACAAATTAACTACGTACATTGTACTTTCCATGAGCACTAGGCTAAATGTTTTAGTTTGTGACCATAGGCAATTTCTTGCATATAACTGTGTTCACTGGTACACTTTGTAGCTACTCTACAGGTTAACATTTTTTCTCACAGTCTTAACATATTGAGCATGTATAGCAAACATATACGTCTAACCATGAACATTATACATTATACATTATACATCTTTAGTATGCTCACAGAAAGCAAATGAACATAGGTTGGTTGCCAACATAGGTATTGGTGGCCGAGTGGTCTAGCGCTAGTCACTCTGGTCTTGCAGCAATGACGCAAGTTATCTGCAAGGACGTGGGTCCGAGTCCCACCAATGACCTGGAGGTTTTCGTTCCGCAGAAGGTTTTCCCTCTGTGCCATCTCGAACTATAATAACATCCAGCTCTAGGAGCCGTGGTGGCCCCTCGACTAGCTCTGCTATTGGGCAGCCACGTTAAAGAATTGTGTTTGGCACCACGGATATATATTATTTTCAAGCCATTTGATAAAAATGTACTTGTTTTTCTCACAGTTTCGACAGCACAAGTAGTTAACATCAGTTACACATCACAAGTTTATCCAGACTTCTACCTCAATGATCAGATTACATTTACCTGCACTGCTAGTGGATTTACTGATATCGGGATATTAGAATTGAGATATGATGGAGGTTCAGTGTATCAATCTGGTTGTCTTAAAAACATAGAAAGAATTTGGGGGGCCAGTGGTTCACCAGTTATTAATGAAGTTACTGGTATAGAGAGTCCCAGTATTACAACAGATGATTGTATAGCTATTGCTAAACCAGAAGGGTTTACTCTAGAAGTAAAAGTAACTATAACTGATATTTTTGTGAGTGGAAAGTTCTACTGCAGAGGATTTCAACCTGGTGATGTAGGTGCAGTTCCCTCCAGTGAATATACTATTCTGAGTATCAAAGGTAGGTGTAGCTATCTCACTATAAACAGTATGTCCTCCATTATATGTTTACACAGAATCTATTCTGGGTTGATCTCTATTATTTTCTACAATTGATTCACATGGCATGAGTGTTTAGCAACTAATGAAAGTAGAAAATATGGTGTTAATAATGTACTACTACAACATGCAATATTGCATAGATAGTGTAATGCTAATATCGTATAGTAATATTAACTTCCTAATTGTTGCAACATAAATTCCACCCTTTTTTTAGAGTTTTGAGTAATTGAATATTTTGCATTCTGTCTCCGCTCTTGTCTACTCCTTTAATACATGTGAGTTTATGAATCATGTTGTATAGTATATTATATTATACATGTATTATACTGTCAGTGTTTATATACAGTACCACCAGAGAGTTTCCAGATGAGTGTTTACCCAAGTGAGAATATTACTGAAGGTCTAGAGCTCAGCTTTAATTGTACAGAACCCCCTTCACAGAATTATAGTAAGTTATTCACCCATGAAATTATATGAAGTTTGATCACATACTGTAGGTATTACTTTTGTGTGACTGAATACTCTACCATTAACAGTGTGCATTGAAAATGTAAACAATTATTACTTTTTGTCAATAGCAATTAATGGGATGGCACTGAATACCTACATACCAACAAGAGCTGATAGAGTTGGTGGAGTTACCTTTTCCTGTAAATATCCTGGTGCTGATCATCCTAATTGGAGATTAATTAAAGTACTGCAGATGAGGTGTAAGTTCATAATATTTACTTGTACTAATATGACAGCTAAGCTGAAGAGCACAGAAGTGTCTAGTGGCTCAGAGATGTTAGCTGTTCATCATACGTAGACCCAGCTGACCATCTGATCTAGTTCAATAGATTAACTAGCAGACCCACTAGTTAATCCACTCTACCAGTTTCCCTGTATGATACCAATCCAGTCACCTAAATGAATAATGAGTAAATAATATGCCACTGATTATTGGCCTGTAAAATCAGTTATCTTAGCCTGTGGTCGCATAATGAATCTGACTCTCCCCTCATTGTCTATAGATGCACCTGATGACCTGAGACTAACCGTTTACCCAAACACTTCAGTTGTAGAGGGTGAAGAGTTCATGTTCAACTGTACATCAGACAATATCAATGCTACATTTGAATACTGTAAGTATCATAAAACTTACATCGTCTCTGCTACATACATGTAAGAATAGTCTATGAGTAAGGGTATGTATACATTGTATGGAATTAATATGTTGTATACTAAATGTAGATGTGAAAGGTGAGGTGGTTACTTCACCAAAGTATACTCCAGAGAAAGTGGATAGAACTGGTTTCAATATATCGTGTGCAGATGTTGAGTTTAGAGATCTGGATAGTGGTAATGACTATAACACCCTGATGCCTATATGTGAGTCTTTAATCTTCTGGTTATGCAGTAACAATAATACAATAATATATATCCTACTCCCCAAGTATGCAAATGTGTTTTGACATTGTTAGTAATATTATTATTTTAAAAATACACCGGAATATACAAACTTTTGGTGCAATAAATGAAATGATGTTGTGTTTCTAAGTCAGCAATAGATCTTGTAGATGGTATACTTAACATGCACTAAATGTATGTGTTTAATGTAACACATTGTAGATGTACCTGGTAATTTGACATTGACCATCTACCCTAATAATACATCAGTGTTTGAAGGTGAAGAGTTTAACTTTACTTGTACCTCTGATGATTCTCTAGCACAATTTGATTACAGTGAGTCCATTTACTTGTTATTCTATCTGAATACATTTATATGATCAACATGGTGACTAGTTCTGTGATAGTTTATATGCTGGTTTCATTTATGTAACCATTTTATATCTGCAAGTGCATTCAATTGTTTGTTCAGCATTCCATTCATTTAAAAAGACAATAAATGTCATATAAATGTCTATTGTTATTTTAGAGTTAAATGGCAAGGCAGTTACTACACAGAGCTATACACCAATAGAGTCTGATAGAGGTGGTATTGCTATTAACTGTACAGATAAAATGCGCTCTGGGAGAGCTGGAACAAGTATTGGAAGATTCTTTTTACCTATCTGTAAGTGGCACACAGAGCAAGGTGTCTGTAAGTGACACACAGAGCAAGGTGTCTGTAAGTGATGTGAGATTTTATAAATGTGGTAACTTCTTGTTACTGTGTACCACATGTAACATCCAGGTGCCGTGGATGTCTTTTTACTATTTTCCGCTGATTATCTTTTCAGATCATGCCATGACTAGTCCAAGTACTACTGAATTAGACCCAGGCACTGATTTAGTCACCGATAGAAATGTCTCATCTATTGGGAGATCTAGCACAGGTACATCTAACCCCTATACTGATGTAACTAGCTTGGGTACTGTTATAGTTAGCTCTGATACAGCAGCAACCAACCCAGATACTGATATAACTAGCCCAGCTACCATCGGAGCTAGCCCAGGTAAAGGAGAGTATATGAGTTCTTTTGTTAGTTTTTTACGTGTATGTGATACTACTTTACACTATTAATAGTGGTCCTCCAATCGACAGGAATGAGTGCATACTACTGAGATTGGAACTTGTTTGAAGTTGCTGATTGTGACACATTGACTCATTTCAAACCATGAAAATAGACTAAAATCATCATCAGTGATGCCACAGATAATATTACAGTTTTACCTGCCTTACAACCTGCTCTCTAATGATCTGTGACTTCATTACGACTGCAGAAACAGATGTTATTCTTAACTTTATCAGTTTGAAGTTTTTGATACAATTTGTTCAAGCAGTTTTATAGTAATGATCTCTAATGTTATATTCCATATTATGAGAATATCAGCTACAGATGTTTATACAACCACACCTGACATATGTACATGTAGTAGATAGTTTCTATTGATATCTCTGTGATTGTAGATGAGAATATTCAAGAAGGATCAGATAATGCTGGAAATGTGGATTATAGACCATCAACTATAGTCATATTCACACTCAGTGTTGTTAATACTTATATTATAATATAATTGTTAAGTGTTAAAGTAGTCTGTATCTGTAACACAATGTCATATAAGACTTTATTAACCATTAAACAATGTGGTTAGTTGGTGAACATATGTACTCCTTGGTATCTTTATTGTACATATTTTGGGTACGCGGCCATGTACTAACTTTTTCAGGGCAGAATGTGGATTTTATTCAAGACATATTCAACCAGAGTAAAGTTAGGTATACTACATATGATGATATTACTACTGATATAATGTCAGTAGCTAAGAGTGGCACCCATAATATCCTGTCGGTAATAGAGAACTCCTAACATAAAAGGTACAAGGGAGATAACTCTCATTGAGAGAGTGGCAACAAGTTATTCTAAAATATAATAATCTTCTGTTATAGAATGGATGTGAGCAGATAAATCTAGCCTTTGTTATTATGAACTTAATTTAATTATTTTTGAAGTTTTGTTGTGTTTGATTGAATGCTTACAGTTACTTCCTTTTGGTAAAACCAGCACTACAACATGTATGTTATTTAGTTGTATCATGCTGAAATATTTGTTTTAGTATATAGAACACTACGTTAAATTCAAAATAGATAGTTCTAAGAATATTACTCTGTTGCTGAGCTTGCCTATTTAATCTCAACTTTTTGTAGTGTGGATCATTGGACATAATTGTAGAGAAAAAATCCAATGTATACAGTTTGCTCTACCAACAGTCATAACAACACAATTATTTAACGTGCACTTAATGTCTTCGAGACCGAAAATTCAGACACAAGCCAACTTGCTCAAGAACTTTGCGGCCCACTTACATCACAGGGTCGCAAACATGCCAATATGGGCCAAAAGCAAAATCCTCATATAAGCTAGGGATGGTTATCTCCATCCAAGCAAAATTCTAGGTCAATGGCCCTTGGGGCCATCTTGGGGTTTTTACTTGCGACCCAGGTACATATAAGCATGTTATATACAATGTAAATGTATGTAGTTAGATATTGTGCTTTTTGATGTCTAGACTTAAACAATTCAGAGTTTGTCTGTGTAAGCCTGCAAGTCTACAGATTGTCTAATAGGCACTGAGAACCTGTCTGGTTTTTCTCTCTATGATGGTGGTTCTCTCCATCTCTGTGATGTATACAGCAGCAAAAGGTAGTAGAGACGGTGTTCCTATCGCTAGTCGAAAAAGACTATCTGCCTAGTAAGGACTTCCTGTGTAATTGGAGAGTTTTACTAATGATTAATATTATTTATGCTCATAACTGGTATGTCATGTATTTTTGAACATGGGTCTGAATATATGGTATCTGATGGTTTAATAATTCAAAGCTATAAACTGGGGCTATTGTCTACATATGTGACATGTGGTGCAGGTGGGCTATTGTCTACATTGTAAGTGTGGCATAGGTGAGTTATTGCCTACATGTAAATGTGGTGTAGTTGGGCTATCGTCTACTCAAACATGTGGTATATGTGAACTAAATTGTCTACATAGACATGGGGTGTAGGTGATGGCTTTAGTCAGATGTCCTTCAAGAACTTTCCACTACTTGGCCACTGAGAACAGAAATAGATACCAATTGGCTCAAGCTGAAAGTATCTATTAAGCTATATAATTATAGCATCTTTGAACATGAGAGTGCCAAATGGAGAAATATAAGTGTCAAGGAAAGATATTAATAACGTTGTTTATAGCAAGTTGAGATGTTATATTTGAACACCTGAGGAAACAACCTCAGCTATACAGCTAGTAAATATGATGTGTATTACTTAGTTCTCTATTATAATACATGTATCTATTATTGGAAATGAGTGATACATAGATGGCCAAGGCTACTCTCGATTAAAGAAGGTAATAACAGTCATAAAGCTCTCAAATTAAATGTTGCTATTTTTAAGTTCTCATTTGGTCAAGGAGCTATTACGGGAATCTCTTGAATTAATCACTTACAGATGTAATATCAGGAATATGTAGCGAAAATGTAGTAGTAACCTCTCTAGCTTATCAACCCATCAAAATACTATAGCCTTAGATTATTATATGAATGTATTTGTCATTACTCTAGTGAGCACTTTATATTATGTCAATTACCCTTTAGAGCTCACTGAATAGTAATATAATAACTCTTGATATGACTATAAAAATTCATCATGTCTTCTCACTAGAGTAAGTATGATGACCAACTCTTTCAACCTTATCTCAGATATGGTTCTCTAGCAGACTACTAGATCTTCATCTATTCCCAGAATAGATGTACAGAGACTACATTTTCATGAGTGCGTAACTACATAGCCTAGAATTACATGGAATATTATCTGTAGGTATTACTTTTCTGTTCCTATTGACTGAATACTCTACCATCAACAGTGTACATGGAAAATGTAAAGAATTATTACTTTTTATCAATAGCAATTAATGGGATGGCACTGAATATGTACCTACACACCAACAAAAGCTGATAGAGTTGGTGGAGTTACCTCATCCTGTATATATCCTGGTGATGACCATCCTAACTGGAGATTAACTAAAGTACTGCATATAAGTAAGTTTATATATTTTATATATTACAGCTCCAATCTGATGGATGAATTAGCTGGAAGGGAACTCTGTCATTAAAGCATGACATGATGTTACAGTACATTGAAAAGGTAAAAAATTATTACTTGCACTGATTATAATAATAATATGTAGATGGACCTGACAATCTGACTTACTGGATAGTTTCTATTGATGTTTCTGTGATTGCAGATGAGAATATTCAAGAAGGATCAGATAATGGTGGAAATGTGGATTATAGACCATCGACTATAGTCATACTCACACTCAGTGTCCTTAATATAATACTTATATTATAATATAATTGGTAAGAGTTAATGTTGTCTGTATCTGAAATACAATGCTATATTAGACCTTATTAACCTTTAAGAACTACTAGCTAGTTGGTTATTATAATGTCTGGTATCTTTATTGCACTTTTGGCACGCAACAACCTGTATCCTCATTTTAGGGAAACTGTATGGGTGTCATTCAAGAGATATTCAACCAGAGTAAAGTTAGGTATACTACATAATATGATGATATTACTACTGATATAATGTCAGTAGCTTAAAGTAGAGCTCAAAACATCCTGTCGGTAGTAGATAACTCCTAACATAAAAGGTACAAGGGAGATAACTCTCATTTAGGGGTATGGTAACAAGTTATTCTAAGAGAGAAAGATAACATCTATTGCTGTGGGTAGATAATTCTGGTATAGTTGTTGTAAGCTTTGCAATATTGTTCTTTGAAGTTGTCACTATTGTTGAGTTTGGTTGATTGTTTATAGTTACTTCCTGTTTATATAACCAACACTACTTGATGTCATTCAGCTGTGTTATGTTCAAATATCTGATTCATTTAAAATAAATGATTGTTACGTCAGTTTGTTGCTGAGCTTGTCTATTCAACCTCCATAATAAAGTATACTCATTATTGCCACTATTATTAATTGAGATGGGTGGCCTGTTTAGTCATGGTTCCACAGCACAACCTCTGTAACAGTTGCATTAAAATTCATGCGCCTATGCTACAAATTCTGCATAGTGAAACTTTGTTATAACTTGTTATAACAACAATGTCAGAAAATCCTGAGTCATCAAACATGGTGGCTCATAACACCATGTACTAATCTGACCTTTTATGTCACTGCATATGGAGCAAGTTTTGTGGCTCATCATGGCAAATGATGTAAAAAGTTTAAAATATGCAAAATAATAGGACAAGAATCTAATAAAAAACTATTATATGAATAATAGTCATAAGTAATGATAGTATTATTAAATACTGTAGATTATGACTGGTGACCAGTAATTATGGCTAAAAGTCAGGGTTTTGTACTCTTTACTAATGACACAATTGAGATAAATTTACAATATACTTAAATTCTAAAGGTATAGAAACATCTGTAAGAAAAATATATGTATATATACGTACATATAGGCATTTCCTACTAAAATTTCTATCGTGAGTAGTAAAAAAGGACGCATTTTAATATTTTGATTTTTTCCTTATATTTCAATACTGTCCGAGCATCACCGTGATAATTTCATAGTTACTCAACATATCTATTTGAGAGCTATTTTCTCTTGTGATGACCTTCAATCAGATCTAGTCACCCAAAACTAAAGGTAAACATAATTTACTTATTTATTACCGCTTTAGTGTATGGAGCCCGAACTTAAATAGATAATCACAATGTATATGCATATATATCATATATATTGTATACATTGTACATATCGTACGTCTTGACACATATTCTATTGTCTGTCTTGCCTGGGAACTGGAGCTGTATTTACATGTACATGTAAATTGTGCTCTATGTTTTATGTACATTGTATATTCACATGTTGTTTAACCTGCCTCCAAGACCCCATTTAAGTCTGACTTGGGTTGTCTCTTGGCTCAGCTTTTCTCTGAGGTCAACCTACTAATATTCACTATTTTAATAGAGAGTAGCATAATTTCACTAACAGTATAATGCTGTAGATTGCATTATAAATTATTTCATTATAATGTAATTGCCTTTTCAAGCCAACTACTTTTGAAATGTACCCGTTTACTAAGGGTAGTAGGTCAGCTTCCACAATAGGCGGAGCCTATTTTCCCCTATACATCCAGGCATTGACTGTACTGGATGCCCAGATATATATATATATATATTATTTTGACAGTTTTTTGCACTCATCACTTGTGCTGCACATCAAACTACAACAATAACCTGGAAAAGGATTGGTGAACGACAAACCAGCATTAGCAGCTGAATAGAGAGAAGAATTCAATACAGTAAAACAACTCGGTAAGCTATCTAACTACTCCTACAGGTTATTTTTGGAAAGACAATGTTATATATTATTATATTACATGTACCTGCCTCCGGAGCACATTTACACATACAATCATGTATATAATATTGTAATGGTCAGGACATTTATTAGTACGGCCTCAGCCTACCTGATGGACATTATCGCACCTTAAGTGCCCGTAGTTATCATTGCTCAGCTCATACTCATGCTCAAACTCCAATTGCTCTTGTACTTACTGTACATTCATGCATATACATACACTCTTGTTCATGTTCTTCTATGTTATGTACTACTTGAAATATACAATGTATATACCATAATTACTAAGTGTAAATACCCTTTTATACCTACATGTATGTTTTTAAGCACATTTTGTTGTAGCCGACCCATGTTAGGTCGGGCTTCGGCCTTCTGGCCACCGTCTTGTTGCACAATTTCCAGAAGACACTACTTCGGCCTTTTACCAGACGTTAAAAGCTATATAAAGCGAATGTTTTATACTGTTATTGTCTCAGTTGATGCTTGAATCTTAATAAAGACACATCTATACTACTTGTACAGAGTCTTCTCTCGTAGCTACGGTTAGTTCCAGCTGAGAAGGTCTTCGACCTTGATGCCCGAACAACCTACTAGGACTGAGCATGCTTTTTCTCAAGTATAGCACATAAGCATTGACTTGGGACCACGTGGGTCATCTTGGTAAACACTATAATCACAAGTGCCTGTCGATCTTTCATGTAATGCAGAAGGCCTAGCACCACTCATAGGCTCTTCACTTGTGCAAGTAGGTCATCCCTCGACCATACACAAGACCGCAGAACATTATAATATTTTATTATTTGCATAAAATACATTGTTTATGTTATTTTTCTTGCAAGGAGGTTGGTTTATGAGCAGCCAGAGACCTGGTTCAAACTTTGTGAAAATAATCCATCCCTGACTGGGGTTTGAACCCTATGCTATACGTCACCTAATCTGCAGAACTTTATTGGGCATGTAAAATTGAATTCTATCCTATCTACTGCTACATTGTGCAAGATTAGTGCTCAAAAATATTTACTCTAAATTATTAGAGTAACTTTAGTTTATAGAGCCTGGCATCAACATTCATAACTATGTACCCCCAAAGTTACAGTGTTTGTTTTCTATTACCAGTTGATAACAGCTCACAGAATAGTGACAGGAAGAATGAAGTGGGACCAGTTATTCTCTGTTCTTATGATGCTGATACTTACCATATCTGTGACACTCTCGTTTTCTGCTCCAGTCTACCAGAACCTTGTGAAAAGTAGTTATGGTGCTCCTGGTCAACCTCAGATGCCAGATCCACCAATTTGAAAAGCTTTCAAGACGCAACATAAAAGTATTAATGCTTGATTATTAACTGGGTTTCCTACCTTTTCCTAAGTAAACTGAAACTTCACCCATTGTTTATTAGCTGATAATTCTAAGATCTGAATACAGTGTGTTTTGAGCAAAACTGTGGAAATGTTTGATTACTTGTAATAATGAGCACGCTGCTCCTAATGCAATTCAGCAGTTCTATTCTCGAGACGACAGTATAGCAACATCCTATTGGGAAGGAGGTTTAGATGATGGTTATTAGATATTGATTCCTGGATACTACTTGTATTATTATATTGAATGATATTGTTATGGCATAATGTTCCCAATCAAGCAAATAATATATTATCATAATTTTCTTCTTTAAACGTCTTGGGGGTGAATACCTGGCAATGCCAGGCCATTTACACCTATAATTATTTCGCAGTAGCCATAAACTAAACATATTTTTAATGTATGTGATGGGCAAGTAAAACGCCATTCTATTTTATGTGATGGCACCTATCATAATATATAATGTATTATATATATTGTTACTAGAGTTTATTCCATTAAGGGTTGTGAAAGCTGAGTACTAAAAGTCTATTATGGTTATCATATAAATATTAGAACAGATGCTGATTGTAAAGGATAGAATGAAGTGCTAACATTATGATTAGATACAAAACTAATGGCCATAATGTTATTTGTATCATAATATTGAGAGGCTTTATATGCAACAATGAAGTATAATATTTATGCAAATGTATAGCTACAGGGACACCTCCTTTAACTGGCAGGAAACTGCTTCAACTACCAAAAGTACTTATATGTTTATCCTAGCGTAGGTTTAATTACCAGTAACAACTATACTTATCCCAATCAAAACAGCATTAAAATACACCTAATTGTTAGTAAGTTAACTAGGATCTTCATGGTGATACCCTGAAGGAAAGAAGAAGGTGCCAGAATGACTATGAGATTATTAGTTCCCATGTTAATGATGCAACCTGATTGAAACATTGGAGTTGCGTTCTCTGTGTACTATAATAGTAAGAGTAGACAATTCATATTTCTATCACAGAATATTCCTCATTTGACTAGTACTTTGACTGCTGATTACGTGAGTATCTGGTATTTCTGTATAAGATTTGTCTTCCCTTGTATCTTTAGAGCTTGTAGCATAAAATCACATGACATGCGGCATAATGCAAGGTATGCATATCCACCTACTTACTTGTTGACCTTACTAGAACCACTGGTGTTAGATTATGATACAATGTACATGCATCTCTGTGGCAGTGGTTTACCCTGTACAAGGATAAAAATAACATGTTTAAATGGAAATTATGAATATTGGTCAATATTGAGTTCACAATAAAACACCTACTTGTCTTATGATGATGACAGATTTTTTGAACAGAAGGTGGATGGCAAGTATAGATTTGTAATTTATAAGCTGTTGCAGGTATTATTGTGTTGACAAAACCCAGCTGTAGCTTGTATCAGGAGAATCACGATGTTGACACTCAATGAATGATGCCTAAACAGAAAGAGCAATTCTTCTGGCAACTTCACAGGTCAAAGGTCACCACAATGGTTTCTCATCTAGCTAAGTTTGTACAAGAGTTTTTCTACAGGGTAGATTTCTGGGGGCTATATCTCTGCATATACTAGGCCCACGAAGACAACCAATAGCTCAAATTGAAGCTCAATACCTCTAAACTGTGAATATACACATGTGAAGTAGTTTCGTTAATGCTTTAACACTCAATTAATGATGCCTGAATAGAAAGAACAATTCTCTTGACAATTTCTCAGACTATAATGTTATACCTGAAGATTATCAAAGCCATAAGTTAGAAAATATTGGCAAGGTAATATAATAGCATAATGGGGTGAGAGGGAACAGTGGATGTGAGGCAGTGAAAACACAAACATGCTCAAAATCTTATAAGCATGATTTTAGACTAATTTGATTTGCTCACTACGGAGGTAGTGCCTGATTTCCTCTTCTGTAGACTAATCTTAATGTGGGGGCACTGTTTAAAGGCCCAAACTACTTCTCTGAAAAAATCAAGCTTCCTTTTTCTAACTGAGTGTGGTTCACATTGGATGGAGATACCCTGTGTCATGTAGTTCCCACGCTAAATAATTAGTACCTATGAAATTTGAGAGCTGCCTGTTTAGGATTTTACTGATAATATAATAAAGTTGCTATACATTTGTATGAGTTACATTTGTTTGCATTGGGCTACCAAAATGTACAATTTGTATGTAATACTGTAGTGGTGAATGTAATTTTATATTCATTCCTCCCGACTACATTGTACTTACATGCATTATGGACACCTAATGCATATACTTGCCTGTGTTAACTTGTCCCTGTAGTAAAATATCACTTGTATACCTATAATGTCCATTACTGAGCAATTAAATATGCCCTTTTTATACCCATTTAAAGATGGCCGACCTCTCATAAATACTTGATACTTACATGTATTTTGCACTTGAATGCCCTTTTACCAAAACTTCCTCCGGAAGTTCTAATAGTATATAAAGCACATTATTTTTATGTTCGTTGTCTCAGTTGATACTCTTATAGAAGATAGTCTTTCTCAGTATTATAGCAAGATAGCATCGACTCAGGTCCACATGGGTCATCTTGAGTAGTCATTGGACTACTAGCACCTGTTGATCTTTCATGTAATGAGAAGACCTAGCACCACTCATAAGGTATTCACTTTGGCAAGGGGTCGTCTCAGGACGACATACACACAAAACCCTCCAAACCATTACAATACTTCAGTTCATTACAATGCCACTGGATGTGATTGAATGTTAGATTAGGCCTATTCATATACCTAAGCATGCTGTGCTGTTATGTCATATGTTGTGTCAAGCGTATTGTCATGACTGAATGTTTGAATTCAAATATTTGAATCATTCTTTATCAGAAGTCACAGGAGCTGAGTGAGGTGTATTCCAGTCCGCACAATTTAGAACACAGAAAAATTCAAATCAAAGTTTTACTTTCCAAATCGTCTAAAGGATTTGCAAAACTTTGCATTTTGTGTACGTAAGCAAAATACATATACAAATGTCATGGAAAGCCTCAGTATGAAAAAAATTATGTGTTATTTGTTGCTATTCACAGTGGACAAGGAATTAACATATTTTTGACTTCAACATAAAGCTGGTTACTTAAGAAGTTGTTAAATATAATGTGAGTCTCTGTAAATTCACTACTGAAAAATAGTCATAATATTGCAATTTAAATTGGAATTTGACAATTCATAAATAAATATAGAAAATTAAACAGTACTGTTGTATGTATGCTGATTGGTTTCATATTGGAACAATCACTCAATCACACAGTATGGTAATTTGAAAGCTTTTAACGCAGCTTAAGTGTGTACTTCTCTCCTGTATGTCATAATAATGTTATATTACTTTCTATTACACAGTAATTACACTTCATACTTGCAGTAGAATGGAGATACATTTTGGTATAAGCAGACCTGTATTATTATGGAGTACCTGTCTGTATTTAGCTACCTTTATCTCAGGCAAGTGTTGAATTCTACCAGCTTGGATGTGTAGTTTTACCCATTGATCAATAAGGGAATTGAGCTAATCATAGGCTAGAATGTAGTGTAACTAACTCAGTCTATGTTGTACACTGATAGAAGGTAGTGGGTCAGGGCCATTATGCAGTTCAAGTAAGATGAACTGCAACCAATATATCCATATCCTATTATTAAATTAACTAACTTCCATGCATACCAGGCTAGATGTTTTAGTTTATGACACTAGGTACTTTCAGCCATTCACATTTGTCTCAGAAAGACATTATTCACCTTTATTTCAAAGTTCATGCCACTACAGACAGCTTTGCAAAGTTTTATAAAAAATAACTCACCTGATTTAATTTGCGGTAGATCTGTAGTGGTAGTGGTAGATATTCTGCATGAGCTACAACAATGTGTACAACTTGGTTCAATACTCATGACTGCTTAGATTAGACTTACTGGTTGGTTCAGACTCGTAAGCCTGATACCCAGACTGAACTTCAAATATACTTGGACTGTGGTAATACTAAATAATTGACTATATAATTGCAGGATAATGTAGGATAGATATGCAATTATTTTCTTCTTGCATAATTAACTGTGTTAACTGGTTTACTTTGTAGCTACTCCACAGGTTAATATAAGTTTAGCATCAACATTTCATCCAGACTTTTATCTCAATGATCAGACTATATTTACCTGCACTGCTAGTGGATTTACTGATATAGGGATATTAGAGCTGAGATATGATGGAGGTTCAGTATCTCAGGCTGGTTGTTCTAAAGACATAGAAGAGATGTGGGGGACCAGAGGTGCACCATTTATTTATGAAGTTACTGGTTTAGAGAGTCTCCGTATTACGAAGGATTATTGTATAGCTATTGCTAAACCAGAAGGGTTTAGTCTAGAAGTAAAAGTTAACATAACTAATACTTCTGTGAGTGGAAAGTTCTACTGCAGAGGATTTCAACTTGATGATGGAGGTGCAGTTACCTCCAGTGAATATACTATTCCGAGTATCAAAGGTTGGTGAAACAATCCTAATACAGTAACACAGTAATACAGGGATATGTGATCTCCATTATTTATGTTTAAACATAATCTATTGTAGGCTTATCTAAGTTATTTTCTACAATTTCTCACAAAATGATAATCTCAAACTTGAGGTGAGTTGTTACCAACTAATAATCGCAGAACTATTGTATAGGTAATGTAATAATCACACCCTAGTTGTTGCAACATAAAATTAACCCTTTTCTGAAAGTTTTAAGTTGTTGGATCTTTTGCATTCTGTCTCCGCTCTTGTCTACTCCTTTAATATATGTGAGTTTATGAATCATGTTGTATAGTATATTATATTGCACATGTATTATACTGTCAGTGTTTATATACAGTACCACCAGAGAGTTTCCAGATGAGTGTTTACCCAAGTGAGAATATTACTGAAGGTGTACAGTTCAGCTTTAATTGTACAGAGCCCCCTTCACAGAATTATAGTAAGTTATTCACCCATAAAATTATATGGAATTTGATCACATACTGTAGGTATTACTTTTGTGTACCTGAATACTCTACCATTAACAGTGTGCATTGAAAATTTAAACATTTATTACTATTTATCAATAGCTATTAATGGGATGGCACTGAATACCTACACACCAACAAGATCTGATAGGGTTGGTGGAGTTACGTTATCCTGTATGTATCCTGGTGGTGACCATCCTAACTGGAGATTAACTAATGTAGTACAAATAAGGTGTAAGTTCATAACATTGACCGTGACCTTTTTCTTTACCTGTACTAATATGATTGTTAAGCAGAAGACCACAGAAATGTCCGGTGGCTCAGAGATACTAGCTCTTCACCATACATAGACCCAGCCCAGCTGACCATCTGAGTCTAGTTCAATAGATTAATTAGCAGACCTACTACTAGTTAGCCTACTCTACTAGTCTCCCTGTATGGTACCTATCCACTCACTGAACAAATGATCGACAAATATTACTACCTACGTAATAAAATCAGCTACCTTAGCCTGTGGTCATATAATGAATGTGACTCCCCCCTCATTGTCTATAGATGCACCTGATGACCTGAGACTAACCGTTTACCCAAACACTTCAGTTGTAGAGGGTGAAGAGTTCATGTTCAACTGTACATCAGACAATATCAATGCTACGTTTGAATACTGTAAGTATCTTAAAACTTACACCGTCTCTGCTACTACATATATAACAATAGTCTATGAGTAAGGGTATGTATACATTGTATGGAATTAATATGTTGAATACTAAATGTAGATGTGAAAGGTGAGGTGGTTACTTTACCAAAGTATACTCCAGAGAAAGTGGATAGAACTGGTTTCAACATATCGTGTGCAGATGTTGAGTTTAGAGATCTGGATAGTGGTAATGACTATAACACCCTGATGCCTATATGTGAGTCTTTAATCTTCTGGTTATGCAGTAACAATAATACAATAATATATATCCTACTCCCCAAGTATGCAAATGTGTTTTGACATTGTTAGTAATATTATTATTTTAAAAATACACCGGAATATACAAACTGTTGGTACAATAAATGAGACGATGTTGTGTTTCTAAGTCAGCAATAGATCTTGTAGATGGTATACTTAACATGCACTGAATGTATGTGTTTAATGTAATAAATTGTAGATGTACCTGGTAATTTGACATTGACCATCTACCCTAATAATACATCAGTGTTTGAAGGTGAAGAGTTTAACTTTACTTGTACCTCTGATGATTCTTTAGCTCAGTTTGAATATAGTGAGTCCATTTGCTGGTTATTTTATCTGACTACATTTATACATATGGTCAACATGGTGACAAGGTCTGTGATAATTTACCTGTTGGTTTTATTTGTATAATCGTCTATTTCTGCAAGGTTAGTAACACTAAACAGATGATATTTATATGATGCTGTCTCCCTGAGAGATTCTCCAAACTGTAATCACATCTCGACTAATCATGCTGAGATTCTTTCATGGATAGAGCTATTTTATTTACAAAGTGTTAGTATTCTAGATATACGTGTAATTTTGCTGTATTTAATTGTTTATTCAGCCTACAATTCACGTTAAAAATGGAATAAATGCCGTATATATTATTTGCAATATCACGATTAGTTCTCGTATTCTTAGTTTGCATAATTATACATTTTGCTTTACCCTGCGAAGTTTACTTGTGGAATATTTAACATCACATTTTAGAGTTAAATGGCAAGGCAGTTACTACACAGAGCTACACACCAATAGTGTCTGATAGAGGTGGTATTACTATTAACTGTACAGATAAAATGCGCTATGGGAGAGCTGGAACAAGTATTGGAAGATTCTTTTTACCTATCTGTAAGTGGCACACAGGGCAAGGTGTCTGTAAGTGGCACGCAGAGCAAGGTGTCTGCGAGTGATGTGAAATTTCATAAATGTGTTTACTTCTTGTTACTGTGTACCACATGTAACATCTAGGTGCCGTGGATGTCTTTTTACTATTTTCCGCTGATTATCTTTTCAGATCATGCCATGACTAGTCCAAGTACTACTGAATTAGACCTAGGCACTGATGTAGTTACTGATAGAAATGTCTCATCTATTGGGAGATCTAGCACAGGTACATCTAACCCCTATACTGATGTAACTAGCTTGGGTACTGCTATAGTTAGCTCTGATACAGCAGAAACCAACCCAGATACTGATGTACCTAGCCCAGCTACCATCGGAGCTAGCCCAGGTAAAGGAGAGTATACGAGTTCTTTTGCTAGCCTATTACATGTACATGTATGTGATACTACTTTACACTAATGGTGAGCCTCCAGTCGACAGGAATGAGTACATACTACTGAGATTGGAACTTGTTTGAAGTCACTGATTGTGGCACATTGACTCATTTTATAGATCCATCAGGGTTTCCATTCTACTGGTTCAAACCATGAAAATAGACTATAATCATCATCAGTGATGCTACGGATGATATTACAGTTTTATCTGCCTTACAGCCTGCTCTCTAATGCAGTTAGATATCTGTGACTTTATTACGACTGCCGAAATAGATGTAATTCTTAACTTTACCAGTTTGAAGTTTTCGATACAATTTGTTCAAGCAGTTTTATAGTAATGATCTCTAATGTTATATTTTATATGAGAATATCAGCTACAGATGTTTATACAACCACGCATGACATATGTACATGTAGTAGATAGTTTCTATTGATGTTTCTGTGATTGCAGATGAGAATATTCAAGAAGGATCAGATAATGGTGGGAATGCGGATTATAGACCATCAACTCTAGTCATAGTCACATTCAGTGTTCTTAATACTTATATTATAATATAACTGGTAAGTGTTAATATTGTCTGTGTCTTTAGTACAATGCCATGTAAGACTATATTAACCATTACAAAAATACTAGCTAGTTGGTTGCTATTATAATGTCTGGTATCTTTATTGCACTTTTGGCACACAACAACCTGTATCTTCCTTTTAGGGAAACTGTATGGGTTTCATTCAAGAGATATTCAACCAAAGTAAAGATAGGTATACTACATAATATGATGATATTACTACTGATACAATGCCAGTAGCTAAAGAGTGGAGCCCAAAGCATCTTGTCGGTAGTAGATAACTTCTAACATAAAGAACAGCAACAAGTTATTCTAAAAGATGATCATTGTCTGTTATAGAATGGATGGGGTAGAGAACTCTGACCTATGTTGTTGTAAACTTAATAGTTATTTTTGAAGTTTTGTTGTGTTTGATTGAATGCTTACAGTTACTTCCTTTTGGTAAAACCAGCGCTACTACATTTACATCTATGTTATTCGGTTGTATCATGTTGAAATATTTGTTTGTTGATATAGAACATTACAATAAATTAAAAATAAATGGTTGTAATATTGCTGTGTTGCTGAGCATAAGGTTCCTGATTCTGCCCGTTTTCGAGTTAGGTCCTAAGCTTTTGGTAATGACTGTACACTGGTTGCACGATCAACCTTGTAAATGTGAAAACTTTCCTTATGCTGAAAGAGTTTGAAGTAGAGTCTATTTAACTCACCTCATGCAAATAAATACTCTCTTTTATCCAGAACAAGAGATTGAGTTTGTTTATGATGTCGCCTGTATTAGAATTTTAGCTAGTCATTTCATTGAGTTGATATTGAATGTGCACACAACAAACAGTTTTTTAGATTCACTAATAATGATGGAAAGTAAATTAAACCGAGTGACTGGAAGAAATACAGCAGATCATGTGACAAGTGTTCACCAATAACCAATTCAAAATATTATTTTAATAGTTATAGTATTGCTACATAATTGCTTTGTAATAATTATGTAAACCTGTATTATGAGTGAAAAAGAGAACTTCTGTGTATTGCAGATTAGACTAGTAAGAAGCATACATTGTGATTTCAAATTCATTTTAAAATATGCTATTTATATTACTTGCTGCTTGAATGTTTAACAAACAATAAATTAATGTTGCAATGTGTTAATGACAATTAAACCCTATCAACTCTACAGCATTTTGTAATAAGCTGACATTGCATCATTTTATTTATGATGAGAAAGGCATAGGCTTACAGATAGTACGTATTACTTTACACAACAGTTAGGTGCTCTGCATTGTACAGGCAAAAGTTGAAATAATGTTACCACAATACTCCTTGTGCTAGATTAATAACAGTTGCGCTAGTAATTTAGTTCATTTATACATAATTAGACTGTGGATAGTCTTTGTACATGTAGATCAGCTAAAATAATCTTGCTACCTGAAAGGTTCGTTTTATACTAAAAAAACTGGAGCAGTCAGCCTAGCTGTTACTCTACTTCTTGTGTTTGTTACCAGTTTTAAGCTATATTTATATACAACATAGCATCATGCACCAGAAGTGGGCATCATTGCACCACAGAACTCAGTTCTGATGATTTGGTTCCAGATGGGACAGTAAGATCAGCAGGATTATTATTGATAATAAGGCAAGACATAGCAGTCACACAAAGGGTGTTTATGACAAGCAGCTACTGGCATTTGTATACATGCATTGTATGACGTATACTTTGATTAGAATATTAAACCTTGAACTTTCAGTTTGCTTGACTAATGATCACACACCGCAATTATTTCCTGTTACAGATAGGATCACCACCTTTTACAAAGTAATTCAAGAAGAATGAAGTGGTACCAGCTGTTCTCTGTTCTTATGATACTGATGCTTTTCATATCTGTGACACTCTCGGTGTGCTCCTCACCACTGAACCAGAATCTACAAAGTAGAGATGGTGCTCCAGGCTCCCCTGGTAAGATGGGTGGTTAGATACTTTATACGCTTAGCTAAGCGACTATTACATGTATTACTCATGTCATAAGTTTTATGTTGGAAACTCAAATATAGTTTCATATTGATAAATTTATGATAAATTTGGTAATGCTCTGCATATGAAATAAAGTATTGTAGTGGTACGCACAGCCGTCTCCTACACCTGACACTCATTATTGTGTGCACATACATGTATATATCTGCTTGTACTTTACTCTATGTAACTCCTATATTATCGTATATACTTGTATAATTATTACTAAGTCTTTTAATGCCTTTTATACCCATGTACAGAGGCCCGACCTCTCAGAATTACTTGATATTCATTTTGTACATGAATTGGACCATTATAAGCAACTTTTGTAGAACCGGACCTATTTTGGGTCGGCCGTCGGGCTTCCGGCGGCCATGTTGTTGCGCAACTTCCGGACGACCTTACGTCGTCTTTTCCCGACACTACGTCGGGCGGAAGTCCTTATACTATATATAAAGGGCATTGTTTCACTGTTCATTGTCTCAGTCTTCACTTGGCTTTCAATAAAGACACATCTATACTTGATACAGAGACTTTCACTTCCTTTTGTCAGGTCATTCGCTTAGCGAACCGCCTACTAGGTCGGATCACTCTCTTTCAAAGTATAGTCTGAAGGTCAAACTTGGGACCAGATGGGTCGTCTCTGGTAGTTATTGGGCTACTGAGACCGCTCGATCTTTCATGTAATGCGAAGTCCTAGCACCACTCATAGGCCCTTCAATTCTGGGTCGGTAGTCGTCCAAGGACGACCGCACCAAACCACAGAAACCATTACAGTATATTAATATTTTCTGAAACAATTTCATTCGGTACAATACTGGCTGAGTTGACTACTAACAACCATCATGGCATAATATGTCAAATGCTATCTCTGGTAGTCTATTCCTTTCCACAGCTAGAGTTTGATTCAAAATACACAAGTGTAATTTAACTATAAATGTTGATATCATTTTATTCAGAAATATTATTTGGTTCATGACAAGGTCACATAGCATTCCAAAATATTATTTTGGTGCGTTATAAAGTATTATTGTCTAGGGGTTCTTTACTACAAGACATTACTCTTGAGAATAACTTGACAATAACCCATCTAGAATTATGCTCATATCTCAACATAGACATAAACAATGAAGGTTTCCAATGACTTTGAAAACAAGCATAATTCCAATTTTTTTTGCATCCGATATTTTTCCGCGCCAGTCGATAGATAACCTGTTTTCAATTATTGATAACCAAAAGCTATCGAGCTATGACTCTCCTGTTGCATGTTAATGTAGAAGAAGCACCGACAGCATGTTTCACATATCAAGTGATTCACACATGTATGCAAAGTACATGTAGTCTTATATTAGTTGTGAAATCAAGAAGCTGCATGCTACCATAAGTATACAGTCATGTTATTGTTTAAAAAATAGTGAATTTGATTCTAGCAAAAATAATCAGAAGTCAGTGCTAAGGAACGGACTGGCTTGTGAACTCTAGAGCCAGTCAGATTCCGTATCATTCAGGGCGGTCGCACTCAGGGCGGTCACATTTAGGGCTGTCGCATTCAGAGCGGTTGCATTCAGGGCAGTTGCATTCAGGGTGAGTGTGGGGCGCTATCTTTTGGCAGGGAGATAAGTATTCCACAAACCTCCAGCTTTTCCCCATAGAAAGCTAAAATATAAATACGCTAGGAAATGTGTTACAGAGTATGATTATAATATTATGCGTTGTTTAGTCGATCAGCAAAAGCATAATATTACTTTCAGCAATTTATAACCACTTGAGTCTTGAAACTAGACTAATATTCATTGCCAAGTAGTACAGCATTGGTGTCTGGGAAAGTACTGTTGGGGAAAGAGTAATATCAAAATAGATTAAAGTCAAAAGTTCAAACAAAACAATTTCCCACTTTGATTAAGTCTAGGTGAATGTCCTTTACACTAACCTGAGTTTGGCTCACAGAAATCACTGAAACTATTTTATAGCATATGGCAGGTAAGCTCTCTTTATTTCTTTTTGTGGCTTGAAATGTCTTTTTTAACAAGATAATGTTCAAAACTTCCCAAATGAGTTAAAATCATTTAAACTGAAATACAGACAAACTGTAGACATTGAAAAAATTAAAGTACATTTTTGTGTAGCGTACTTCCGACTGACTCTCATAGTTAATAGCTAAATTGTAAATTCAATTGTTTTTCAATTTAATTGTTTTCAATTGTTTTTGCCAACAGGCAGTATTTAATTACAGCAGCACTATGCCTTCTGGAGAGCATTCATGCCTAATGTATTCGCCTCTAACCCATATGAAATGTTAGAAGCAGCTAGCAGTATAATGCTGATTGTTGCAGACCAAGACATGCCATTTATCAATTGAAAATGCAGTTTCGTTGTAAATGTCCCACTATCTCCCTAGCTTTTACCCATGAAAAACTAGAAAATAATTACCTAGGGAATGGAGAATAAACTATACATTATGTACATGCCATATTTAATCAAGCGACTAAGACATATTAGGCGTATTCGGAAACTGGTACTGGTTCATATAGCACTGGTCTAACTATCCGAATACAACTTGAGCGTGCTTGCTAGTGCTTGCTCTGAAGGGAAATCCCCTCGCTAAGTGAATATACTTTTATATTATTATTGCCAGGCACGGCTTGCCTTGCGTTATAGCTAGCGCTATATTATTGAATAAAATATATTGTTATTGCCGCAGATTGCTATTTATAAGCTTGCACGGTGCAATATCCGAATACGCCTATTATGTACATGCTTTCACGTATTTTGGAAAAAGTTCAGACTTCAAGTCAGACCAATATTCTGTGCCAAATAAAAGAAAATTAGCGTCTGGGAATCTAATAATTGTACTGGTGAAAGAAATATCAAAATAGTTTGAAGTCAGAAGTCTAGACAAAACCATTTAATCATTTTAAGTACATGTACATTGTTATGTCTAGGTGAATGCCCTTTACACTTAAATTAAATTTTGTTCTATGATTGTGTAGTTTAGATTATTTATATTTCATTTATTGTTATTTGTAGATTATATATTATTTAAACTCTGACCTACATGTGATAGCTATCAGCAGGCAGCAAGTGAGTCTATTACTAAAATAGGTATATACTTAAGTCTCCCTGATTATGCAGAAGAATCCCTCATTGGTAACTAAGATTTTGGTAATTTACCCCCCCCCCCCTCCCCCCAATCCCACTCAGATGTTCAATCCTTTTTTATTTCACCAGGGAAACTTGGCTAGTGTGCACAAGTACCTTGGTATATGATTGATACAGGTAAAGTTGGTGAAATATACATTCAGTGGTACCTAATATGCTCTGATAGGCAATATTAATAGAAGTAGTAAGTGAGGTGAAGGTTTTATGGAAAAACATGGCTTAGGCTAAATAGTTCTAAGGACATTCTTGGCAAGCTAATGCCTAAATCTCCTAGAATCGTATAAATAATCTCACAGATCCAAATATAATTTTTAACATATGTTCTTGTTGTATAGCCAAGAGTAATAATAGTTGAGGTAGAATTTAGATGAAGTGAGCTTGAAGTGACCTTGGTAAAGATTAAAGTACATTGGTTTGTATTTCTGGCTCAGATTTATAATTTATTGCTACATTAATTAAATGTGACATTTTAATGTTGTTGTCAACAGACAGTGACAGTAACAGCAGCTTTTAGCCTTTGGAAGATTCTCAGTAGTTCACTATTATACTGAATAAATGAACATAATATAATAATATTATGACTATGAAATAACCACAATAACCTCCTTGCTCTCACTTCATACAGGGACTAGCTTACTTATGGGCAAATATTTAACTAGTTTAATGTTTCCAGTGAACTTTTATTTGCTTAAACTTCTAGTAATTATTTAACCTAATGACAGTGTTGATAAAATATCTACAATGCACAAGTAATGCAATTATATATGTTCATGTCTAATGTGTTTTTCTTTCAACTAATATTAACTATTGGAAGCAGTTTGCTGCATATTCAGACCAAGAATTATGACATTAACACCAGAAATGTATAATCAAGACAAGGCAAGACAAAAAGATGCCTTATTTACCACATTTTTAAGGCTAATCAAATGAAATATTGTTGTCGAGTACTTGACCATAGATGAGACTGAGCAGTTACAATTCTCACATAGGTTGGAGGCTCACTACCCCCCCCCCCCCTTCCGTCGCCCTCCAGCTGTTCTCTATGAAAAGATAAAAACAGAAATACACGAGGAAATGGGTAACAGAGTATATTATAATTATGTGACTTTTAACCATTTAATCAATCAATCCAAACATAATATTGCTTTCAGCTAATTATAACAACTTGAGTTTTAAAACTAGACTAATATTCATTGCCAAGTCGTACAACATTGGTGTCTGGGAAAGTACTAATACTGTTGGGGAAAGAGTAATATCAAAATAGATTGAAGTCAAAATTTCAAACAAAACAGTTTCCCACTTTGATTAAGTCTAGGTGAATGTCCTTTACACTAACCTGAGTTTGGCTCACAGAAATAACTGAAACTATTTTATTGCATTCCATTTTTATTTCTGGCATGGCAAGTTTAAAAAATCCTTCTTGGCATGCTAATGTTCAAGCACACCCAGACTGACATAAATGATCTAACAGAACCAAATACTGCATATCTATTAACTATAAATAATATGTTGTTACAGAGACAAGGGGAGGATGAGTCCATATCTTTTCAAGTAGAATTAAGAAGAGTAGACATTGAAATAATGAAGGTACATTGACATGTACATGTTGTATTAATATGTATTTTTTACTGACTCACATAGTTTATAGCTAAATTAAATGTGAAACATTATTATTGTTGCTAGCAGACAATATTATACATTGTGTATATCTTCAGTAGAGTTTCAGCAGTTCACCACCATATAAATTATGACTATGAAATGAAAATAATAATCTCTTCTCTCTCTCATTCCGGGACTAGCTTACTTATGGCAAATTATTTAACTTGCTTAGTATTTACAGTTAATTTTAATTTTCCTAAACTTCTAGTTATTTTGTAGACTAGTACTAATGAACCCACAGCATGGATGCCCAAAATGTGGTCCCAGGGCAACACATGGCCCTCTGCTTATTTTTCATTAGCCCTGAGATCCGGTCTCAAGGTCCTAGCACTACCCGGAGCCAAGATCCTGACCGGCAGCATTGTAATATATATGAATCATTCCAATTTTCGACCTCAAATTTAATTGGAAGATGGCAGACTGTAGACTGTTAGCCTTAGACCATTTTGTCTTTTGTTATAATTATGATTAAATATTAGGAATAGTTAACAATATATAATGCAGACTGTTGCAGACCAAGAAAACGCCAATTATCAAATGAAGATGATGTAGTTGAGTGTTTGACCCTTATAGATGAGCAGATGGTATCCTAATCTTAAAAGATCTGATCTGGTAAATTTAACACTACATTCCCAGCGAAAACTGGAAAATAAATACACTAGGACATGGAGAATAGACTAATACATCATGTACGTGAGACACTTAATCAAGCAACTAAAATGTATGTACATGTTTTCAAGTATTTTTGAAAAATTCCTACTTCATACCATACCAATATCCTGTGCCAAGTAATAGAAAATTAGCATCTGGGGAGGAAATAATTGTAGGCCTACTGGTGAAAGATATTATGAAAATAATTCAAAGCTAAAAGTTCAGACAAAACCATTTAATCATTTTAAGTAGGTCTAGGTAAATGTCCTTTACACTTACTTGAAATTGGTTATACATATAATATAATTATGTTACATGTACATGTATTTATAAATATACTGTGTTAGCCAAAATTGATAAAAGTACAACATAAGTACATCTCAGGGAGCACCTGTTAATGACTGTCAGTGTTCAGTCACCCGTTTACTGTAAGTCGCCCTCAACTTCTACTCTCACTTCTATATGCTAAGCTACTTCTTCAGTCGACTTGCATATAAAAGACCAGGTTATCAGCCTTGTTAAACATACTGTGTATTAACACTGAGAGAGCAGGTTAACTACCACCAACAAGTCTAAAACTCTGAGGTAAGCCGTGTTCATAATTATGTGTATCTGTATAAGATAACGCAATTTCAATTTCAATTATGCAACATATTTGCAGCAGAGATAGCATGATTTGTACAGCTTGCTCTAAGGACCTATAATTTATTGAGGTAAAACTGGAAGCAAAAATACTGTTATTTGCTAGTTTCACGTTAAAATAATCTTGCTACCTGAAAGGTTCTTTTTATACTAAAAAGCTGGAGCAGTGAGCCTAGCTGTTACTCGACTTCTTGTGTTTATTACAGGTTTTAAGCTACATATACGTATATAATAGTGGGCATTAGGCTACCACAGAACTTCGTTCTGATAATTTGGTTCCATATAGGACAATGAGATGAGCATGCATTTACTGAGAATAAGGCAAGATATAGCAGTCACACAGCGGGTTTTTATGACAAGCACCTACATGTACATGTACTTACATTCATATACATATGTATACTCTGATTAGAATTAAACCTTGAACTTTCAGTTTGCTTGACTATTAATAACACACTGTAATTATTTCCTGTTACAGATAGGATCACCACCTTTTACAAAGTAATTCAAGAAGAATGAAGTGTGTCCAGCTGTTCTCTGTTCTTATGATGTTGATACTTGCCATATCTGTGACACTCTCAGTATCTGATCCAGTCTACCAGAACTTAAGAGGAGGAAGTAGAGACGGTTCACCTGGTGAAGGAATCAATAGATTCTTTAGATAGATATCGGTTGTTAAACTATAAGCACCAAATTGAAATCAGGCATTCAGTACCTGTTTTTTGGCGGTGTCAAATACACAATTTTAATACACAACATGTACTATCCTAAGAACAACCAGTTGCATTTTTTAAACATCTTCACTCTTATAGCAATTCAGTAGATGTGACCAAGTGATTTTAATAATGATAGTGCTATAACTATATATGACGTGCTTATTTGAAATAAAGTGTGTGATTTAAAAGCAGTTCATTTCATATCTTATTATGTGTATGAATGATGATAATATTGATATAGCAACAACTCACTACCTAGTTTGCTAGTTTGCTATTTGCAAGTTTACAAGAACTCTATCTGCAGCTAGAAACTCCTTTGTAGTACAATCTGCACATTTTGCATGTCCTATTGAAACCGAGTAGAATTATTCATAGAACTTCACAAAGCTTTTCAATGAGAGTTATGCAATATTTTGCAATGCCTTTAGGAGGGAGATACAAGTAGGTGGAGTTTCGAGATTTTCGAGAAATGGGGCATTTTCTGTCTGAAAAGAAAAAAAAACTTGGGTAGAACGAAACACTGCGTAATAACAACAAGGTGTACACTCTTATATATATTTAAGTTGATACAAATTTATAAATATTCAGTTTAATCTACACTGTACTGTATAATTATGTAACTCACTCTAAGCTTAGAACACATAACAGGAGCACTATGGTTTATAAAGAAATGATTTAACCTATGCTACCCATGCATCATGTGATAATATACAATTATACATTACCATCGTCTTTAAAAGAAATTTCTTTTGGTTTTTGTAAATTATGGATTCCTACTTCAGCCAGCAACTAATTTTTGGTTCAAAGGCTACATAGTAATATACACTGCATGTATACTGTATGTATACTGTTATTTATTATACAACCTGTAGCTATAAGAGAGGTTACGATGTTGACATGCTGTTACAGTCTTACAAGCTGTATTCACATCGCAGCCACATAGGGCAAAATTCCTTCACACAAACATGCATATTGTATATTACATGTATATAACAATATACTCTCCTTTGCAAATTAGTTGTTTTGCAACTTCTATTTCACACAGAGGATGTTGAAGTTAAATATTCAATAAATAATATTAGATACGTTACTTGCAGTTATATCACCTTATGCAGTTCACTATTATCTTTTGCAAAGAATATGGCGTTGGAAACTGTTTAATGCTGACTTGAGAGTAAAAATAATTAAGTAATTAATGAGAGTTATCTCCCCACTAAATTGGCTGTTAATATCCAACTGTAAAAGCAGAGGTTTCACAAGTTAAGTTGTACCTTTTAGAAGTTGGTGCATCTACATGTATTATAGTCTTCTGCATTCTCTAATAATGGTACCATTTAATAGGATATTTTGTTGGAGTTGTTTGCTCACTGATACGCAGGATCACACAACTCCTATGATTTGATAGACTAATTATTTGTAGGTTTGTAATTTGGCTAACGCAGCTAGCACAGTGGTAATTAACTTGTTAAGAGTATTCAGGGAATGTGGTCTACCTCCAGAGCTGCTTTCAGACAATGGGCCGTGCTTCAGAGGAGCTCAATTCTCGTCCATGTTATAGAGTTGGGATGTAAGACAAGTGTCTAGTTGCGCGTACAGACCATCAGGAACGGTATTGTTGAACGAAATTACAGGACAATAAAGAGAAGTGCAGTATGTTCTGGAAACTGTATACAGGAGATGGTATTTTGGTACAATAATGTGCTACGACAGGACAGAGTTGTGCCTGCAAAGTTGTTGTACTCTATGATGCTAGGAAACCACTAATCAAAAGCAATATATGCATGTATGCAGTTGGGGACACAGTTTTTGTAAAACCACCGCACCACTAGGCACAGTAACAGCACTGCAGTCAGGCAGACATGTGCCAAGCAGACAAATACTGTAATATTTTGTGTTCTGGCTGAGCTGTATACACACGAGTACCGATAGATACAAGTGTGGGAAGAACCTATGAGTGGTGCTAGGTCTTCCTCATTTCAGAAAGACTGACGCAATATGTGTGATGGATTGTCATTATTGCTGTGAGCTGTTGGTATGACCCATAAGTCTTACTGAGTTTGTCTAGTGTGTATAAGAGTATGTTCGTGCTTAGTAGCTTGTTTGGGCTTCTAAGTCCGAAAGGACCTAGAGCTGGAACAAACTTAGCTTGGAAAGAAGACTCTGTATATCTGTATAAGATATGTGTCTTTATTGAAGTCCAGGCAACAACTAACTAATGCATAAAAAGTATTCGCTTTGTATAGTAGTTGTATTTCCAGTAAAGTTTTGGTTAAGTACGATATAGCATCGGCATAGGTATTGCATAACAACACGGAGGAAAAAGGTACGAGAGTCAACTTTCTGGGTTGGTCATAGCCAGAAATACATATAATAATGTATTTAGCAAATCTTCAACATCTGTAAGCCGTATTACTCAATCGTACATGTTACCAAATGTATTATTAATGTTTTCTATAATACTAGGCCTACATGTACATGTACAATATGTTCATACCTAATTTGTAGACCAAACAAAATTTTTGATTCTTAAATAGAATAATTTTTGGGCTTGTGTTGTTGAAAGATTTTGGGAAGTCTTAGTAAAGCAGGATAGTCAGCCTTTCACCAGAAGGAAATTCTTAGCTAAAATCATCTCGAATGTTTTCTGTCCTGTTTCGTTCTTGTATCGTTCACTCAGAGGAGTAGCAATGTACATGTGAAAGTAGAAGAATGACAGAAAGAATTGTCCAGCAGCTAAGGCTGAACAACTATAGATGGAGGTCGTATCACTGCAATGAATCGTGCAACTGAACCAAATGTAAAGCATTCCTGTGTAGTTAATCAGCTGCTTTATTCAATTAGTAGATTAACAATAATGAAATATTTTTATAGTATTATTAGACTATATAACTGGTCAGTTCATGTTACATTTACTTTCTATGAATATAATTATACACATGTACATCTAATTGACTCAGGCATTCAGGCACAATTCAAGTGTTTATTTTCAGGCCCCCAGAAGTACCCTATGATAGGAAGAATCTATCAACAATGGTTGGGCACTTTTCAGAGCCTAACGATAAACAATATGAAAATGAGTGCCTGCTTATTGAGAATGCAATTCCTGCATGCTGATTTGCATTCAAAATTAGCATATTATATAAATTGTACTATTAATATATCATACTAGATGTACTAATAAATGGCACTATATTATTATGTTTAGATCTCTATTATTACTGTTTAACTTCTATTGTATTGTGGGTGGAGCTTCTCATTGACCTTGGAACCGTAATCATGGCTTCTACTCATGATTTCTTCTCTTTGCATTGTAGCAAATAAGTGGGCAGAGGCTCAGTGCACCTAGTAGTCCGTAGCATCCTGTCGCTATGAGACTGTATTTGGCTCCTGCCACTGAGCCAATGTAAACTAAAGTACAGCATCATAACCATAGTAGCGGTTAGAAAACAGCACCTGACATTGCTAGAAGTAGGCAGTAGCCCAAAAATGTGTAAATTGTCTTCTCTTGGCGAAAAATCCCAATACTAGCCAAATGTTAACATTGAACATAGTGTGCAGGGTATGTTGGTGTTGGAGTTATAGTCAAGCATTTAAACATTTACAGATCCTTTGCACTTTAAACCTTAAACCAGTGAGACAGTATTTTAGCATAAAAATAGAAAAATACACCAATTTTCAATTTTATGAATCTGATAAACCTACCAAATATGGGGGGTAGAGCTAGGCCTCCCGTTCCATCAGCCAAGAAATGAAGTCCAAGCAAAAGAGGTTGTAAATTGGAGCACCAAAAGCTGTTTATTACAGGGAGCATTGTTGCCACGGTTACGCCATTTCCAAAGCCATATATAGTCGCCAGGGCATAATACATTGGCTAAAACAGAATTAAAACTTTGTGACAACATCTTGGCTGCAAATCAAGACTTGGATATTTTTCAAATTACTTTCTGGGATTCACTTCTCTAAAGCTAAGGCATACTAGCTTCCGGTTTTTTGCATTTGGATCACTTGGAAAAAAATATAATTTTCAAAAATAGTCAATCTTGCCCGCTGAGTGGGAGAATAAGACACCAAGCACCACCTCATAACTGCCAGCAATATTTTTATAGGTTACTGAACTCTGGCAATTAACTGCTTGCCACTTATAATTATACAGATACCTTGAATCTCATTTGACATCTTTTTAATAGGTTGCGTGTCACTCAAGTTATATGTATTCAAGGACAACGTAATGATTTAAATAAAGATGTGTCACTTGTTAGTGTCAAAATATTAGCTATAAATATTTGCTATACAATATTATGCATAGGCATGGCAATGTCCCAATATATGCAAATTATTTCTGTTATATATCTCTGGTCAACTAAGCATTTCTTACCTGTAATATAATTATGTTATATACTTTGACATAAAAACAAATTGGATACATCTGGTTGCTATCTACCTTTCCGTTAGAGAAAGACAAGGCAATGGCCATGGTGGCAAAGAGAGCTAGGGAGACACAGTGGGCTATAGTCCTGTCAAACTTCAATGGACTGGAAATTATAAGCAAGCCACATCCAAACAGCCTACCCATTCCTGGATAAAACAGAGCCAGCATGGATATACATTGTACATTGATATGTACATGTACATATATGTTGGTGTGAAGATAACTTCTTAAAGATGTCCAATCTCCCTATACTGGTCCATCTGCTAATAATTATAATATTATGTCAATATCATTCATAAGATGATTATTGGATTTAGTTACTCAGTTAAGGATGAGAGGTTCAATTTTCCTATTATAGTGAATACAAATACATTATGTATATGTATATATGTATATGTATATGATTAATAAAATGTAGTATTCAGCCAATACTGCCAACTACCGGGCATATATGGTATACAGCAGGCGGGATTAGGGGGAGGAACCTAAAAATAACCTGTTAGAGGTGCTCAAAGCTAATTAATGCATAGTAGCAATACTGAAGAAGTAAACCTACGTACATTCTAATCAACATTGCCATTGCCTGATATTTATTCGTATCATTTACCAAGCAGTGTGACTCCAAAGGCAGCTTCCTCTGCTGTCAAATCAGTTGTGGTCACAATGTAATCGTTTAGTACTGTGTAAGTTGTAACGGCCACGGCTGCCCATGCTGTCCCAGAGAACAGGAACAGCCATACCTTCAAAGGAATAGAAGTTAAAGAAACTATCTTTCTACCAACAGAAGCACACCATCTCAGGTTGACCTAGACACAACAATTAGATTTCAAGTAATGCATGCACATTTAAAACACCCAGTTAATATTGTAATGTTTTTGGAGCATGTTACATACAGGAGCCGAGGGCTACAAGTATGTGAAGGGCTTGGAAGGTGGTAGAGGCCGACCAAGTGTACCTTCTGCTCATTACATAAAAGAGTGAACAGTTATATGTGCTCTTTATTGGTGTATTGTGTGTTATATCAGACGTCGCCGATGCCGAGACTCATTGGAGCTCAGGACCGACGTAGGTCATGTAGAGTTTAGACTCCGAGGGAGTGTAGTGAAAGATTGTATATCCTTAAGATCTTAGGACCGACGCTAGGGTTCATTTAGAACCCGAGATTGACCTAAGTCTGAGGAGTGTAGAGAGATGTGCTTAGCCTAGGATGGGGTGAACTCGAGCCGTACTGGATCTAAGGATTTTCCGGTAGAGTTACCCGCCTAAAGAGTAAGCCTCTGTAGGTTGAGTTAGGAGATGTTGCTTTATTCAAGCGCAATCAACAACTGATTTGATACAGAAAATGCACTGCCTTTTATACTATAACTACTTCCAGCCAAAATAGCCCGACATGGTATCGGCCGGCCGACATGGTATCAGCTCCGGAACTGATGCAACAACATGGATGGTTCCGCCCGATGTCGGGCACAAAAAGGGTCGGCCTTGGCACAAAATGTGCTTACAATAATGTAAAACATATGATATATACGTATGAGTCCATTCCATAGCATCGGCCACAAGATTACTTAATATAAATGGTAAAAAGACTATATTTAATTCAATCAGACAATAACACGCAATTACTAGCAATGTAAGTGGGAAAACCCAAGATGCAATATAAGTGTAATTCCAAAGCCTGATCGCTAATATATAAAAGACACGCAGTATACAATACAGTTGAATCATAATAAGGTAACACGCATGAGTATAATGCAATACAAGGTAAGACATCATGCATGAATGAATAGGGATAGGTTATTGTCAGTGTATGTAAAATGTTTGTGTGGTTGGCCCAGGGAAGCCATTGCCACGGAGGCTGTTTCACCACAATATTTTCTTCATCAATTAAATATCAGATATATATTAAATCTGCTAGTTATATTTGGCTAGTATTATGCTTTATCAGATTTCCCCAAAGTTATATATATAAAATACACATGTGTTATGTTTATTTCCACGTATGGGAAGAGAAAGAAATATAAAGAACAATTTTTTATGTGTTACAACATGTGCATGTAATGTATATACATTCATATTGCACAGGTAGGCTAACGCGCATTGCATTGCTTACAACGCATCCGTGAAGAAATATGCTACCTTTACAGACTTAAAAAGATTTATGTAGTCCTGCTTCAACTTCTGACGCTTGTCTTTATTTGTTGTTTCTCCATCCTCGACGTCCTCAACATCTGACATTTTATGGATGCTAGTCTATGAAACAGTTTGGCAGAAGTAGTTACAACTTCAAAGAAAATGTAAAAGGTCACCAAATAAAAGGAAATAAATTAGCGCCTATCGACACCTTGTATTTCCTATCATGGCTTTCAATAAGGAGGGCATGTCGCGGGTAAATAATCAAAGGATGCATAAAATTGACACACCATCAATAGAAACCAGACTTTAACCCATTAAGAGTCATAGAACATATTTCTTGCTACCTGACTGACATCTAGTGCTAAATTATCTTTGCCCTGCTCATTCTCATGGGAAACATGAGCTGTTATTCCGTCATCCGGGATCCTCATTTCAAGTCTTCCATTCTCCGTACCCTCACTAATTTTGATCTCCTGGTCAACTTTATCAGAACTGTTGTCATTAGCATCAGCATCGTCATTCACACTCGCTTTACCATTCATATCTGCACAAATGAGCGCTATGAGCATGTAATATCATGATGGCAATTAAGTGCATGTAAGGAACTATAATAAATCTACTCTTAGTAACACGATATTTCTCCATAGCCATGCCACTATCCATTCTGTTTAATATTATAAATACATGTACATGGAAGATGCTCCACTGCGGTTTGTGCATGCGGTTTGTGATGCTCCACTGCGAATCATGCAAACATAGAGGAGGGGTAAGTGTGAAGCTTAGTGACAATAATACTCTGTCCCACAGACCCCACCCACACCAGAATCGTGAAAACCTAATAAATGCTTTCCGCCATTCCACACCCATGGTTTGGAGTAACAACTAGAGAGCTCTACATACATGTATTTACTGCTATTGTTCAGTTATTAGTGATTCCTTTAAAGCATTACATAATAATATACAGTCATCGTCAAAAGTTTAAGACCACCTTCATTATTTCAAGGAAATAGAGTTTTACATGATTGACGTGAATATTTTTTATTTAACCACCAATAATTTGCAATATTATATCTAAGTAAAGCATTACAACATCTCTGCATGCATTTATCTCCTTGTTTAGCCAAAATTTTCTTTGCCCACCCTTATTTTTCGCAACGTCTTTAGCCGTTCTCGGCATGCTTTTTTACTAGTTTACGGCAGTAATCCTTGCTGATTTTCCTCACTAGCACTGACTTTATGGCTTCTATCAGCTGAAATATATTTTCTATCACATATTCACGTTAATCATGTAAAACTCTATTTCCTTGAAAAATGAAGGTGGTGTTAAACTTTTGACGATGACTGTACATGGTAAGTGGGGTTTATGGTTTATTCAAGATTTTAGTAATCAGACCCCTTCATTTGGTCAAGAGATAAGATAACTCCTAACAATACTCAGACCATGCCTGTAGTAGGTGTGTGAGGGACACCTTTGCGGTGTAGTAGCTTCATATCTTCTCATCTACTATGTTTAGAATATGATCAATTTGTAATTTGTGAGTTCTTTCCATGGATTAGCATTTGTTTGGTGAAGAATTACATACTTTTCTCAATTATTCTATCAGGTTCGAAATAGCACACTCCGGCGATGATATTAGTTATATGCAGTGCAGCCATGATCCCCATAGCCTTAGAGTAGCCATACTTATCTAGTAGATATTGGCAGAGCACAGGCCATACAGTTGAACCGACGAATGAACCCATGGCAGTAACAGAGAATGCTAGATTGATGTGCCTATCAAAATGCAGAGGTAGGATTGCATTGCTAGCAGTGAAACACATGCACACCCCGACTCCTACAAACAAATATACAAGAAAAGGTTAGATACTACGCTGAAGAATCTATACAAGGATTTTACTCATGGTCATACTCTTACTATAAATTTATTACCTACACTGCGACACTGTTACCAAGTTTCTCTACCACTGCGAATCATGCAGTCTTGAATATTTGGTTTGTCACTGCATTTTTTAGTCTGACGGATACGTGATGTACATCTGTGCGAGCACACTGGTATGTCACTGACACATTTTATGTGAAATAACTAGCTGACAGCATTGCCATTAAAACAGTACCAACTCGCTGTAACCAACTCACGATTCTCACCTGAGAGAACACTAAAAAGTATCAAAGCATGCCAGGCCTGAGAAGACAGGGAGGAGAGACCCAGTCCTAGAATGATACAGGTTCCTCCTACCAATTGACAGACTCTCATACCAAGTCTCCTGATGAGCAGAGTAGCTGGAGGTCCTGTAGAACAGATTACCATGGTAACCAGTGTATCAATATTTCATATAAGGAATGGCAGAAATTATCACAATTAGGAGGGAAGAGAGTGTTTATGTGTACTGTGACCACTAGGACCGGAATACAGTAATAAACTAACACACCAATGCAGTAATACAGGAAAACAGTAATACAGTAATACAAGAATACAGTAATTTGGTAATGCAGTAATACTGAAACACAGTAACACAGCAATAAAGTCTAATATAGTCAAATGCAGTTTCATACAGTCTGATATTTTAATACAGTAATACAGTCTAATATAGTAATACGGTAATAAAGTAATACACTAATACAGTCTAGTATAGTAATACGGTAATAAAGTAATACAGTGATACAGTAGCACAGTAGCACTCTGCATATCTGTAACAGTATACTATTGGTATGAAGAATGGAACTTACCAAATATAAACATGGAACCCAGATGTACAGAACCAATCAATGTGCTCATTTGAAGGTTGATGCTGAAGTAGTCTTTCTGTACGATAGTCAGACTTCCTGTGACGGAATTAGTGAATCCGTAATGAGCAAACTGAGAAAGGCAAGAGGTCACCATAACCAACCATGCGTATCCTCGGTCTTTCACCAGACCTGATGGCTTTGGTAGCTTGAGTTTGGACATCTGAGAAGGGTTAAACTGCATAGTAAGTAGACATATTAGAATTCACTGTGGCCCTATGAGCATAATATAGACTAGCTTAATGATCCCAGTCACTTTAAGACAAAGAAATTAGATAAACTAGTTAGAGTTGATGGCCATAATATAATTTAATGTTGTGCAACTGTTAGCTTTTACTGGTGATGAGCAAGCAGGGAAGTGTTTGAAATTCCATGTCTAGGAAAACACTGATGCAGGTACGTTGGAGTAAATACCTTTTACTTGCAAATATTTACGCTACATGTGCCACTATTCTCGAGTACCATTTTTTCTGATTTTTTATGAGTGGTTATGCTCCAAGCCCTCTGAGAAAAATGTCACAAGGGGCATAGGATAAGTAGTAAATCATAAACATACCCGTACAGTTCTGTAGTATTTGACATATATGTCAAATATATTAATATATCACTGTTGGTAGGACACTGGTTTATAAATGTACACTGCATTTCACATTGCATAAAAGTGCATTAATAAACATTTAAATTTCTCATCGGAAAAATTACTGCCTTTGAATAATAAAGAACAATAGATTTACATAGCCCTGTCCTCCAAGTTGTCAAGTAGAGAACAACTTGACTAAAAGAATCATATGGCAGTGTGTACTGTGTTAGGTAATGCATTGTATCTATGACTTTGTGTAGACAAGAAAGTAAATTTAAACACAGAAAATAAGTGAAGTTGCCAATGAGGAGGGGGACAGAACGAATCTAGCATTTTTAGTTTTGATCATTTTTAGAAAATTTACGTAGCAGTGATTCGCTAGCTGTATGTTTGTTTAGATACTTGTATTTGCCGTGTTTTGCATAATTTTATTTTGTTTTCAAAATTATTGCTTTGAATCCCGGATATTTTTTGATCCACACAATTAAAAATAAGCTACAAGCACATATTCGCTCATATTGTGGTTGATGCAATCTTTTATCAATTTACTCATAGAGAATGTGAAAATTTTAACTACAATAAAATACTGCACGTATACAGCGTTGGCTCTGCAGACTAATTATCAGTTTATAATTCTTGTCTACTCTTTATGTTTAATGTAATTACGAGGTGGTCACTGCACTGTGGCTATAGTGGTGGCCAGGAATTTTTCAATATAAGTCAAGGGTTAACTTAAGTGAGTTTGTGAACATCATTCTTGGTTATATTATAGTAGTGCTGGGCGGTTTTGATTTGCATGTCCATTCAGTTTTATAATAATAATGTGTAGTGTCGCCTAGCAGCAACATAAAATACATAGCATTTCCATGCCAAATTAATGGACAGCAATCTACATACAACAAGCTAAAACATTCAAGTGATCAGAAAGAAAGGTTTGATTGACTTACATGTACCTTGGTTAACTTTGGTGGTATATCTGTGCTGTAACATGCATAATCTAATCTGAACCTGACGGTGTTTTTCAGATATTTTATATCTATTGCAGTGAGCAGAAGGGTCCATATGCAGTGGTGAAGTCGCTGCTGTGATTGGTCAATTAAATTCTAATAAACCCAAGCCCTTTCCCATCCAAGCCCCTATAAGTGCTGCTTCTATAGAACTCAGGTGAAACTTTTGAAACAAATCTGTATTGTGCTACTATAAATAGAAAGAGTAATCGATCAATTTGGGTGGGTGCAGCATGTATCGCTGAATGCGTGTGTCGGCCTTCTGTGGCTGGCGAACCTCTGGAACGGGGCTGTCACAACTCTAGTTTCGAACTATCTTATTAGCCCCATATTTTATTACCTTATTTTAATATCACCACTGTTTAATAATGATGACATAAACTAATAAAAAAAAACAGAAACTAATAACTTATGAAAAGGAGGAATGTACTATTAATCAAGTATGAACACACAGTCTAACTCTAATGCAATGAATGCAAGAGTGACTGCAACTTCTGTACTAGAATACAATGAATATACCGAATATACAAATAAGCTGATGATAATAATGAACAATAAATGTTTAGAATCTCTAAAATTTTATTTTGAGCCACATATCTAGCGTGATAAATGCAAGAGTGATTTTGCAACTTCTATGCTAGAATACAATGAACATGATATAATCTATAAATTTTGAGACTAGTCTCACCTATTGCGAGTTATCCATTATGTAGAACGAACAAGCTGATGATAATAATGAATTATAAATGAGAGAAAAACAATTTGAAATATTTTATTTTCTGAAACAAATGTAACAACATCTCTCTGCAATGACAAACTACCTACACCTATTTTGATTATTGAAACACAACACAAAGAATGTATAGCATACATACATAGTAAACTGAGTGTGCTAAGGTGAGGTATTTAGGAATACAAAAACTTTTCATATATGTACAGTTGTTCAAGTCAAGCTCATGAGTGACACCTTGTTTTGCGCAAAATGACATGAAATTTCCGTGTATCCTGTTGACGATCAGCCAATTTCTCTGAACATTTTAATATTAACCATATTTATTAATTATGCATAAGGAGCAAACCAGCATAAACCAGATATTACAACAAACACCTGAGATATATATCTACATGAACATCATAGTCTGATAGAGCTTGAGTAAGCAGAGAGGTCAATGAAGGCACAATTGCCCAAAATCTCCTGACTGTCATATTCTATTCAAAGGAGGTAAAATTAATAAATAATCCTCGCTCATTAAAAAAAACTCACTCTTCAGCAGTAGATTATGTTGGCACCATCTTTTGATATACACATGCAGGTGGATAGAAAATTATCATGACCATGAAATATAACCTAATACATTGCCTTATCACAATGTCAACACGTACAAGTTTCATGTCAATGTTTAGTTTACATGTACAATAATGTCTATGACAGATGTGATTGCAGCTCGTGTGATTAGATATCAGGTGAGTTGCCATTCTCAGCTCACTAGCCTTGTTGTGCCTGCGGCATATATTTCATAATGCATACATGCTCTGACTTGCGTCCATTGTTGTCTTTAATTGATATATTACATTCAGACACATTTGAACACGCAGCTTGTACATGTAGCATTATTCATTATGATTATTAGAAAAATGGTCTTATGGCTTAGGGTTAACCTTGAACTTTGTAAGGAATAAGAGTGTTAGATATTATAAGTCCTGTAGTGAACTAACAATAATTATTATAGTCTCTATAGGGTCATTTTCGTCACATGTACATGTATTTACTTAGACGAAAGTCATTGTATTTCCCACGAGCTATCAGCAATGGGTTTCTACAACTGTTTTTACTTATGCTGATAACTATATGCATATACAGTGTATATACTCTGCTCTCATGCTTGAAACTATAATGTAGTGTGGGTCTAAACTACATGTACATGTGACTTTTACGACATCAACATCCCATAAAGAGTTTTGTAATAATGGAACACTTCAGCATGCCAAGAAGTGGTGGTTTTGCAGTAATAGATGTCTTTGTGACCTAAATTTCAGAACCAGGGCAATTTGCGAAAATATTTTCCAGCACACATCCCCCACAGTGTCGCGAACACACCGCTTTGGGCCAAAAGCAAAGTCCTCAATTTTATCGCAAAGAAATCAGGTGTGCCGATGAGCTAAGGATGGTTTCGTCCGGCCAAGCAAAATCTCAGGCCAATAGTCCTTCTGGCCTAGGTCGTACGGCCATCTTGTAGTCTTTATTTGCGACTCGGGTCCGTCCATGAAGTCGTGAAGACACCTAATACCAAAGCTCTGTCTGTGCCCTTGTATTTTCGAATACTAAAGTATGCGCATGAGTCAGGTAGCAGATCAGTCAGCACATTTAGTATGTTTCCATTAAAGGGGTTATAACGTGTGATTTCTGTGCATGTTCAAGGCAGTCTCTCTTATTCAGGTTTGTTACATTTATGTTAGTATAGGCAGAGTTGTGTCCTCTTACCCACACTTGCCAAGCTATATTCAATGCTGTTTTTAACGTAACTCTGTTAACAAGATGCAACTATTGCTTTATGTCTTATGAAGAATTATTTTTAATTGCAGCTGTTTACATAGAAAGAGTACAGCAGAAAACAAATGATTTCATGGAACATAACTAAAGTTTTAGTCTGAACTATTATTAAAAGGGTAACTCAGCTAATATTTGTCAACCAGAAAGAATTAATGAAGTTAAGATATAAATGCGCATTTAAAGTATGTATATGTGCACATCATTTATCCATTTAGTAATAATATAAACAATGGTAATTGTACATGTATGTCAAAATGATTATTGTCACTGTTAGTGAATGTAGTAACGAGCTGCCATCCATTAGAACTGCTTCAGAGCTCATGAAAACCCACTGGTCCGAGAATGCCGGAAATTTTAATAAATTTTTTATTATAGTTTCCCAAATTTTAGCATTTTACCGTGCACATTCTGAAAGTACTTAATGACAATAATATAAAACAATTTAAAAGCTTCTCGGACATAAATATAGATGTTAAAAAACAACCAAAGACTAACTAATGAAATCATTTCTATAATATTATACAATGTACGTACAATAGGCCTGAACGTATTATATTGTTCATTGCATGTAATCCCTTCAATTTATTTACGGATTTAAATGTGCATCACATGTAGCATCACAAAAAGTAAATATCTGCAGAGAGTAACGCTCTGAGACTAGCACACTGTACAGCTGAGAATGGTCAATAACAAATGTATCTATACATGTACTAGCTGGAATAGTGTCTGGTGTCACTGTATCTATACATGTACTAGCTGGAATAGTGTCTGGTGTCACTGTATCTATACCAGCTGGAATGGTGCCACAATACATTGCTACCTGGCATTAATAACATACACTGCTCTGTAAAATACTATCAAATCATGTCCTTTCAAGTGTTAATATTGTATGCTATTAATTATCATTATATCATAATATTTAAGGATTAATGGATAATATTATAATAATTATGTAGATACAGGCATGTACCACTTAGTCATGGTGATATAATATGTACATTTAGGTGGTCACTGTATTACTGGTACTATTTATACATGTATAATGATATACATGTACATTTATTATAATATAAGCTACTTGTATTTCCTGTGCGCCACTTCACTATAATAAACACCTACATTACAAAAATAAATACATGAGGCATGAGCTGTTGCTAAGTATGCGTTTCAATACTGGCCACTTATATAATGCACAATCATCTGGTTGTGTTATATCCTGCATTATACACTCCCAGAATGCTTTGCTCACACATGCCCAAATTTATGTATTTCCATGGCAGATTGTCCAGCTCATTATTTTGTAGGGATTTTCATTTGAGAACGATCTATGGTAGGAAGATAGCATGTGCATACCTATTCAAGTATATGTACTTGGGTACTGCATTGCAATGTGCTTTCAATAATTCTGACCTACAGTGTAGGTACAATGTCGAGCCTGGTCTGGGGTTTAGCAAGAAGACTCTACAGCACGTGCAGCTTGTCACCTGTATTTATTGATTTAACTATTCAAGTACCAGGAGTTAGCGGACATTTTCATCTCATTAATTCGTCAGTTCTGAATGTACATGTACATGGCTGTCACTTTACTTCCTGTAGAGGATAAATAGTCACTATTCCCAAGAATTCGGTGTGGTAGGTATTAACTAATCTTATACACATCACAGTGTAAACTTCCCATAGACTGCCCAGCCGGCATGTTACATTCTTTTAATCTCAAAGAGAAAAGCTTTTCCTCACCAACCTGTTATGCCACACGTGCCATTATATTATCATCACTGTATAATGTATAAATAATGACCATTACTCTAGAAGCTTGCACTACCAGTCTGTGTAACACCTTCATATTACTTCCTCAACACTAATACAGAAACATGAGTTTTTAATAATTTCCATAAGATTTCTAATAAAAGCATCATCAATGTTAGGAACTGAGTAATAAGTATATAAGGGGTGGTAAGAATAGTGAAAAGACATACAGACATCTGACTGCGTTCTGATAGCAACAAATACAAAGGTAAGTACATCTCTATACGTACAGTAGATCTGTATGGTGTACATCTTTATAAGAATACGTATAAGTATTTTACTGCATGTACATGCATATCACATTTATATATACATGTATATATAGAAGTATGTACATGTATCATATCATATCATATCATATCACAGCATATAACATAATATAATTGTAGAGTATTGAGTATGTTTACAGTGGCTGCATGTTATCCTTGTATTGGCCTATTTCTTATCAAATTTATTATTTTTAAACTTTTTCTAATATTATGCACACATGAGTGAAAAAAACTATTTAAATTAAGATGTGGGTATCTCAAAATAATTGGTTCTCCTTATAGCAGGATAATCAAAACTTGCATTTGTCTACTCTCTATTCTATCTGGGTCAACATGTAAAAGAGTAACAAAGTAGAAGTAACTTATGTATGTAGTTCTGCTGGTTCACCAGTATATGTAAATCAGTTGTGACTATCTACAGCAAGTTGTTATGTTCTATTTATAGAATGGTGTGTAAGGCAGCTGTTTTACTCGCTCTGGCAGCACTCATAGGTAAGCTTATGAAACTCGACTCTCAATAAAGTAAAAAACTGGGGTAACCTGTTCGCTTACACTTGTGCTTGTAAAGCTATATTATTTGCACTCTTATCGGTTTCGAACTAACTTTGAGCTATCGGCGAAGAACAGGAACTGTATTTTGCTGCTCCATTTAGTGTTGCAATTTGTGCAGAGACTAAACAATGGTCAACAATGTAGACAGAATGCTCAGCAGTACAAACTACAAAAAAGCAAGCTTCGCAGTAAACAGTAGTTGAACACTGAGCCTACTGCACATGAGGCACTCCTCATGCTATGTCTCTCTTGCTACGCGTACATGTATATAATAGTGTTTTAAGGGGTTTGGCCATTTCATTTCCTATGTGACATTGAATTCTTATTTTACAGGAGTGTCTGTGGCAACAGAATCCTACAGGGATAGACATCACCCTGGTAATCATGGTAGGCCCAGATAATAATATTGTAGCTCTAGGCATGCACACAGTGCTATCTGTACTATATTATATGTTCAAATTATTTTTGTTCCTAATGTGCAACTGACCCGACACTTAAGATTTTGTGAGAGATCGGTTTGAGTATATTGAGAATATTTTGAAATAATACTGATATTGCATCACACTCTGTGTTTATGCATATTGATAAAGCGATCTATAATGTTTTGAAGGTTTCAAGCTCAAAGGGCAGTGGGGAAGCTGGCAGTCCTGGTCTGGTTGTACCAAGACCTGTGGCGGTGGAGTACAGACTAGGTCAAGGTCATGCCTGAAGCCAAAGTACCTTCATTCTGTTCATGCAGTTTCGGTGCCACTAAAATGTGATGGACCAGGTTCAGAAAGCAGACCTTGTAACACCAACGACTGCCCAGGTAGTACCTATTATTAGCTCTTACTACAATGCTGTGTATTCTTGCTGTGCAAGAAATGATTGTACACTGTACACATATACATGCTGATACACAATCTGTAGATACAAAGCACATTCACTGAATCAACAGTAAAGGCATAGTTAAAAGTTTTTATTAGAATGCCTTCTGACTGCTGACTACTGTGAATATATATTTGCATATTATGCTCAAGTCAGAGGCTGCAGTGCAAAAACTTACTTAAAATTACTTGCAGTGATTATTGTTGATTTAGCTCTGTGAATTCACCTGGATATTTTATTAAATATTACATTCATGTGATGTTGCATTCAGCAACATATTCTTTCACAGAAATTCTGTTTTCTAACTACAGTCGAAGTTTACATTATTGAACGCTGGATGTGAATTTCACAACTTTGGCACAGCGGTTAATAAGGCATGTTAAAAGCTGACTTTATTTTATTAGTTAATGGAAGGTGGACACAGTGGACACCCTACACTGACTGTTCTAAGACATGTAGAGGTGGAACTCAGTCTAGGTCTAGATCTTGTACTAACCCAAGTCCTGCTAATGGTGGAAAAGATTGTAAAGGAGATGATACAGAGCAAAGAGCTTGTAATAGTGATATTGAGTGCCCTGGTAAGTGTATAATATTATTTACCTTCTCACACTGCAAGTGACAGTGGTATCAACTATCATCTAAAACCATGAAACTTTTTGAATGATGCAAAATTTTTGTCATAGCTTATAATATTATCATTTAGGCAAACAAATTATTTGAAAATAATTATTTTTATCTTTCAGTTGCTTGCAATTACTTACACTTACACCCACACCAGCGAGCACTTATTTACAGTTACTTATAGCTACTTACAATGATTACTGCTCTATTTTTTCAGTTGATGGAGGCTGGACACAGTGGACACCCTACACTGACTGCTCCAAGACATGTAGAGGTGGAACTCAGTCTAGGTCTAGATCTTGTACCAACCCAAGCCCTGCTAATGGTGGCAAAGATTGTGTAGGAGATGATACAGAGCAAAGAGCTTGTAACAGTGATATAGACTGCCCTGGTACGTGTATAATACTATTTTTTACTTTTTCGGACTACAAACATGAAATTTGACCAATGAAGAAACTGCTGTTTTCTTTTCAAAACTTTTCTATGTTGGTTAGTGCAGAAAATATTTTATATAGAAAAATAATCTATTCCAAAATATTATTATTCATTAGTTGATGGAGGCTGGACACAATGGACACCCTACACTGACTGCTCCAAGACATGTAGAGGTGGAACTCAGTCTAGGTCTAGATCTTGTACTAACCCAAGTCCTGCTAACGGTGGAAAAGATTGTGTAGGAGACGATACAGAGCAAAGAGCTTGTAACAGTGATATAGACTGCCCTGGTAAGTGAAACTTTAAGACTTTTCAGTCAATAAAATGAGTCAAGGTTTTTTATGAATTGCTAAATAAAAAGTAGAAATTTTATGTCAATAGCATTGGGAAATTCCCATTAGTATCTCGGACACTCCCAAATACTGTAGTAACAGAAACTGTTACCTGGGAGGATGATGTGAGCGTTGTGTTTGATCTTTACAGTACTTTTACTTCTTACAACCAGTAGGTATTACAACCAGTAGATATTACAACCAGTAGGTATTACAACCAGTAGATATTACAACCAGTAGGTATTACAACCAGTAGGTATTACAACCAGTAGATATTACAACCAGTAGGTATTACAACCAGTAGGTATTACAACCAGTAGATATTAAAACCAGTAGGTATTACAACCAGTAGGTATTACAACCAGTAGGTATTGCAACCAGTAGATATTACAACCAGTAGGTATTACAACCAGTAGGTATTACAACCAGTAGATATTACAACCAGTAGATATTACAACCAGTAGATATTACAACCAGTAGGTATTACAACCAGTAGATATTACAACCAGTAGATATTACAAGCAGTAGATATTACAACCAGTAGGTATTACAACCAGTAGATATTACAACCAGTAGATATTACAACCAGTAGATATTACAACCAGTAGGTATTGCAACCATAGCATACGACTTACATGTATCTACTTCCAACTTTCTGATATAGAATTCAAGATGACCGTTGATGGTTCATTTAAGATTCTACAAGTAGTATAATACTATTTCAGTTGATGGAGGGTGGACACAGTGGACCCCCTACACTGACTGCTCCAAGACTTGTAGAGGTGGAACTCAGTCTAGGTCTAGATCTTGTACTAACCCAAGTCCTGCTAATGGTGGAATGAACTGTAAAGGAGATGATACAGAGCAAAGAGCTTGTAATAGCGACATTGACTGCCCTGGTAAGTGAAAGTTTAAGAATTTATGGCCTAAGCTAAACTGGTCAGATTCTTTGGGAATTCCCTACAAGTGTTTTGCTGCATTCCCAATATTAGTAACCTTATCTTTAGGCTGGAAGAATTGCAAAATAATATTCAAATATTAAATTCGGAATGGTCGTTGATAATCAATTTTAACATACTAGTTAGTTAAATGTCCTTTGTTTTTCGAAGATGACCACCATGAACCATCAATCTCCATCTATTTCTATTGGTGCTGAGTGATTGCCATTTTTCCAGAGGAATTCCTTGAGTTCTACTTGAGTGCTATACATAATATAAATGTAACACTATTTTCAGTTGATGGAGGCTGGACACAATGGACACCCTACACTGACTGTTCCAAGACTTGTAGAGGTGGAACTCAGTCTAGATCTAGATCTTGCACTAACCCAAGTCCTGCTAATGGTGGTAAAGACTGTGTAGGAGATGATACAGAGCAAAGAGCTTGTAACAGTGATATTGACTGCCCTGGTGAGTGTATAATATTATTTACTCTCTAACACTGTATGTGGCAGTGGTATCAACTATCATCTAAAACCATGAAATATTTTGATTGACAAAATACTGTTTTCATAACTTATGTCATGAAAGGAAATAATTTATTTCAACATAATATTATTCATTAGTTGATGGAGGGTGGACACAGTGGACACCCTACACTGATTGTTCCAAGACATGTAGAGGTGGAACACAGTCTAGGTCTAGATCTTGCACTAACCCAAGTCCTGCTAACGGTGGCAACGATTGTGTAGGAGATGATACACAGCAAAGAGATTGTAACAGTAATATAGACTGCCCTGGTACGTTTATATTGTGTAGTCTTTTGCACCACATAATACAGTGTCAGTCCGACACTTGATAGCAACAGAATATACATGTACATTCAGACTGTCCATAGCCCATTAGCCTTTCTCTAACTGGAATACATGTTTTACCAGATACTCTATTAAGTTACAGTTTTGTTTACGCTATACTTGGGATAGGAATGTAGTAATATCATAAAAGTGATGTCTTGCACCCATTCATTATGTAATACTTTACACTAATTAACAGTTGATGGAATGTGGTCTCCTTGGTCCCCATTCTCTTCATGTTCCAAGACATGTGGACGAGGAAGACAGACGAGAACAAGAACATGCACGGCACCAAAACCATCTGGTGGTGGTAAAGACTGTGAGGGCAAAAGTTCTGAATCAAAAAAATGCAAAGAATCACCATGCAGTAGTAAGTGACCAGTAATATAATAACACGGGTTCTATTTCCATAGCTATTTAATTACTAAATAGCAGAGAAACCCTTTGAATGGTTGCACCTGGAAGTACATCTGTGGCATGAACTGCAGTTGGCCATTTGGGTCAACAGGTCAACAGGTCAATAGGTCAACAGATGTTTCACAGCTCGCACTGGCCCTTCATGCCAACATAGATTCCTTGTGAAGAACTATCAGATACACCAATCAAGTAGTGGTTACAATCGTAATCAATTTGCCAAGAAAGGCAATACAAAGTGTTGAATGTTTATGAATATGATTTTAATTCTGTTCCAGGCAATGGCTGGTCTGATTGGCAAGAGTGGTCTAGTTGTCCCCACAACTGTAGAGGAACCAGGTCTAGAAGTAGAACCTGTAGAGGAACCTATGGTCATGGAACCTGCCATGGAAGTAGCCACCAAACAGAGAGATGTGTTCGTCATAAGAACTGTAAGTTCATCTAACAGTAAACACTAAATACATTGTAGGTAAATTATCTGCAGCAGAATAAGTGTACACTCTACAACAAAACTTTATATTATTCAATAAACTGATTCATTCAAACAACGTGTATACTACAGTAAGACTTTTATTCAGATGTCCAGATATAATATATTGAACATCAGAATAATTCTAATAGATTATAAATGTATACTAACCTACGATGAATGTAGAATACTTTGTTAGAAACTCTATGAAATCATTATAAAGGTTTCATAGAGTCGTCTGTGAAACCATTTAGTAATTAGAATAAAATATTTCACCTGCATGTAGTCATAAAATATGCTGTTTAATATCTACAGGTACTCCAAAGGGTCACGGACATTACTAAGACAGAGTTATCAAACCACAATGGGAGGGAACAAGAGAAGATAACTACTTTTGGGTTGACATGACTTTGTACACTGCTGGCAATAATATTTGAATTGTTTTGTTTTTTCATTTTAACTAGAATTACGTAATTTGTAAACTTTGTAATGGGTTTTTGTTTTAGCACAGATATTCAACTGGTAAAATATAGAATTCAAAATGTACACTTGTTCTAACTGCTGTTATGATGCACAGGTTTGTTGGAACCTACACGAAAGATGAAAGTAAATGCTGAAATTGACTTTCAAAATCCGAGCACACTCACAATCTAACAAATATGATGAATAAACACATTATGACAGAATGAACAGTTGTGATGCTATTATATTATTACATTCTTTTATGAAAAAAATCTGTTCAGTTTCCAGCTTTATATCAATGTGTTGAATACAAATTACGAATGCTATACACAGATGTCTAGCAAGGATAAGTTACTTCTCAAATCACCAGACAGTACACAAGTCATACTTTGGTAGATATAAAAACTGGACAAGCCATAGACAGCTCATTATATGTACATTGCACATGCCCTATTTGTTACACATTGCACATGCCCTATTTGTTGAATAGACAGTCTTGACTGCTTAGAAGCCATACCTGTGCGGTGCAGACAACTTCTTCTGATTGTGTATATTAATATAAACATATTATGTAATTTCATATGTGTGTAAAAGAAGGTGTTACTGCATACCTATAAAGTATCTATAGAGATAATTGTACATTAATGTAATGCAGTTTACACCCCTGTGCTAAGACTGTCATGTATGATATAAACTGCTTAAATGAGTGTAAATAATATGCACTACAACTAGGCTACTGAAAACATGCATACGAGACAATTTGTACCTATCTGCACAGATTGCCTCGTATGTTTGTTGTTATGGTAATCAGCTCAGGTTTTTAACTATTTTGGAGTGTCTTCCGTAGAGGTAGTAGTAATCTTTATTTAAATGCAATTGCTATCATGTGCATTTATACCAGTGTTTGGTGTGAATACAGTTTAAACATGCATGTATACGTGAGTTGTAAAACAGTGTTCTTCCTAGTTTAAAGAGTGCAAATGGGCCGATGCAGACTTTGAAATTATAGGGCAGCAGTGAAAGCTAGTGGTATAATACACATTAGATTGAGGATATAGAGATTGAGATATGCATGAAACTACATGTTTTTAACTAATAAGTTTTTAAGTCATCAAAGTATTGAACCACTGAGCTGTAAGTTGTACCCACTCCTTCTGAGGAATTAGAGAACATCCACATTAGTTTATTAATCATGTACTGCAATAATATACATGTGGCTATGTTGTGCTGAGAATTCAGAAGCCATAGAGCAACAGAATACGTACAGTGTAGGCCTACCTGCGCACAGGGTAACAGAATATGTACAATGTACCTGTGCATAGGGTAACAGAATATGTACAATGTACCTGTGCATAGGGTAGCAGAATATGTACAATGCACATGTGCATAGGGTAACAGAATATGTACAATGTACCTGTGCATAGGGTAACAGAATATGTACAATGTACCTGTGCATAGGGTAACAGAATATGTACATGATGTTGCTACCTCAAATCTATATCATATAAGCTTTACAACACTCTTTACACAAGCTCTTGAACGTCTCTGTTGCATTGCTATGAGTTAACCACACAAATATCATGTCATTCATAAGCAATGAGAATTAGGATATTGAGTACCTGCTACAGTATGGTTTATACAGTACAATAATGGAGTTATCTCTTGAGTAACATGGTAAATGTAAACTAGTCCCATTACTACATTGAGACATGCTTGAGATGTGGACTAAATCTGAGGAGAGACAAACCTGCACTTCTGTTACATTCACTTCAGACTTGTGAAAAGCAGGTGCATGTTAAAGTCAAGAGTTAAGTAAGAGTATATATTCCTAATTAATAAAATGCAATGATTTTGTTCCAAAATTATATTTTCTTTGATTAGTCTTGGAGTTACGTTTCCTTGATTTGTAAAGATAAGGAAACAACAGGGGTCGTTTCTTCTCTACACCATCAGGAAGAAGGATATCATCACATCCACAAATTTAGAGTCAGTTCATGAGATGAAGCAAGTCAAAAGAGTGTGGGTAGGTGAATAGCAAGTGTAAAGAGTATGCGTAGATAAAGTAAGTCTAAAGGGTACGGATAGATGAATAACAAGTGTAAAGGGTACGGATAGATGAATAGCAAGTGTAAAGGGTACGGATAGATGAATAACAAGTTTAATAAGTGAGGTAAGAATCACCTCACCTGTAACATGTTTTACCTTCTCATAGCAGATTTAAAACTTAAATCAAATCAACAGTAATTGAAGTAAATGAAGTTTCTTTATGAGATAATGTATTAATGGTGGATGCAACAGAGACAGTCCATGTATATATTATATCATCAAGATAAACTAGCACACTGAAATGCACCGCTAAAATTAGAGATGAAGAGACCAATGTGTGAGAAGTATGGAACCATTAACTGATTCTATCCCGGATGGCATGGTGCCAGTCGCTACTGGACATACATAGTCTGAATGTGGTAATGACTTCCTGCTTAAGTCAACCGACTATTTAATGCACTATCTAATCATGTCCTGCTGAATGCTGATTTTCTGTGGTGTATATTATTAATTATCGTTATATCATAATATTTAATGATTAATGGATAAAATATATAATATTGCGTAAATACAGAGATGTACCACTTAATCAGGGTATTATAACAACGTGTACATCTGGGTGGTTACTGTGTTACTGGTACCTTAATCTAAACTGTTTGCGATATGCATTATTTATTATTTACATGTAGTTTAAGCCACTTGTATTTCCTGTAGTCTATCACTTTGTTATATTAATAATATTTCTACCTCACAAAAATGCATACATGTATATGAATAGTAAATATAAATATCACAATGTCAAGGTCAGACATGAACTGCGGCTAAGTATGCGTTCCAATGCGGTCACTTGTATCTTGCACATCCCGCTGTACAGGTAGTGTGTTCCACACTGTACACTCCCAGTATGTTACAGTCATGTAATATACTCCTTGACAGGTTATGTAGCTCATAACCATTAGTAGAAGGATTTTAACTTGACAATCATTTATACTAAAGAGATACAATAACAATGCATATGTGCACATGTAGGCCTACAATTTATGCTTGTTTGGAATTATGTAGATAAGATAATTGTTTTTGACAATACATGTACATTTATATCACATTTGGAATGTGGTTTAATGGAATAATTCAGATGTAGGTAGTAACTGTAGAGTCTCATCTTGAATGCAGTAGGGATTTTCCACAGCATGTGATGCTTGTCATTTGCATTGCCACAAGCACCAGGTAAATAATGGAAGTACAATTTCTTCTCATTCGTCACTTCTGATAGTTTTTGCTTGTTTCTGAATGTACATGGCTGTCAATTTACTTCCTGCAGAAGATAATTAGTCACTATTATTGACAGCTCTAATTCTAGCAAATATGACCTTTTTCCACATACAGGTATACGCTTTTCATTGACTTGCCGGCATGTTATACTCAAAGACGAAAAGCTTTTCCTCACCAACCTGTTATGCCACACGTGCCATTATATTATCATCACTGTATGATGTATAAATAATGACCATTACTCTAGAAGCTTGTACTACCAGTCTGTGTAACACCTTCATATTACCTCCTCAACACTAATACAGAAACATGAGTTTTTAATAATTTCCATAAGATTTCTAATAAAAGCATCATCAATGTTAGGAACTGAGTAATAAGTATATAAGGGGTGGTAAGAATAGTGAAAAGACATACAGACATCTGACTGCGTTCTGATAGCAACAAATACAAAGGTAAGTACATCTCTATACGTACAGTAGATCTGTATGGTGTACTTTATTGCAATATGCATACATAAAGTCATATTATATCACACATACAGCATCCATGTACATGTATCGTATCACGTTATATAACATAAATTTATAGTGTCGAGAAGTTTGTGGGGTTAGTCCTTGTACATGTATTAGCCTGTTCCTTAGGCAACTAGTTAACCTTGAAATTTTCTAATATTATGGCGCAAGAGTAAATAATGTAAGTTGAATTCTGGGTCCTCCAAGGTAATTGGTTGCTGGTATAGCAGAATAAATTAAATTGGTGTTTGTCCACCATTTACATGTATTCCATTTGCATGTAGTCCATTTATATGCAAAAAATATAGGTAATGCAATTTATACATGCAGTCCTGTATCTATTTAACCGATGTTCTCATATTCTATTTATAGAATGGTGTGTAAGGCAGCTGTTTTACTTGCTCTGGCAGCACTCATAGGTAAGCTTAAGATCTCAGTAAAACATAAAGAATTAGCAACCTGCTTGCTAACTCTTGTACTTAGACTCTTATATTGTTCTATATTCCTATCAGTTCAATTTGAAACACCCTCCCAGGTGGTGGTACAGAATATGAGCTGCCTTTTGCAGCTCCATTCAGTGTTACAATTTGTGCAGAAGCAGAAAGGCAGCTTGCATTGTGTAAATTATGAATAATAAATTGGATGTTTACAACAGTTGAATCTTTCATTTACAGGAGTGTCTGTGGCAACTGAATCCTACAGGAACAGACATCGCCCTGGTAACCATGGTAAGTCTAGCCGATATTCTAGCGCCGTGCATGTAAGAAATTCTATATTTAATATACATGTATTATCATTTGCCTGTATTTATTTACAGTAAATTTTTATAGTTCATAGGATTGTGCTAAGTTTCTAGTTTACTGTCACCCAGCCATTTACTATAATATTGTTAGAGATCAGTTTCTTCAAGTAGGAACACATCAGAAAAACGTGATGATTTTGAACATCTGTTATACATGTAGTCAGTCTCAGCGTCCACAGAGTACAGACAGTGATATAATAATTCAATTCATTTGAAGGCTACAAGCTCAAAGGACAGTGGGGAAGCTGGCAGTCCTGGTCTGGTTGTAGCAAAACCTGTGGGGGTGGAGAACAGACTAGGTCAAGGTCATGCCTGAGACCAAAGTACCTTCATTCAGCTCATTCACTGTCTGGACTGTTCAGATGCGACGGACCAGGTTCAGAAAGCAGACCTTGTAACACTAATGACTGCCCAGGTAACTAAGATATCTCTTATTATACACAACTGTGTGCTACTGAAGCTGTGCAACACACTATATCTGCAATAGATCTACAATTCGTATGTCTAAAGTATAATGGTTGAACAAGAGAAATGTAGTTGCAGTTAAAAGAACGTAATAAATTTTTATTTGATTGCGTGCTGACTGCTCATGAGATTATAACAATTTGCTCTACTAAAGTGCGTAGCAAGATAACTTACCGTTACTAATAATACATGTGATCACTTACAATATCACTTACTTACACTTACGGTTACTTATAGCTACTTACAATGATTGCTGTTCTATTTATTTAGTTGATGGTGGCTGGACACAATGGACACCTTACACTGACTGTTCCAAGACTTGTAGAGGTGGAACTCAGTCTAGGTCTAGATCTTGTACTAACCCAAGTCCAGCTAATGGTGGAAAAGATTGTGTAGGAGATGATACACAGCAAAGAGCTTGTAATAGTGACATTGACTGCCCTGGTAAGTGAAAGTGTAAGAATTTATGGCCTAAGCTAAACTGGTCAGATTTTTGGGAATTCCCCACTAGTGTTTTACCGCATTCCCAATTGATAACTGAATCTCCAACCTAGAAGTATTGTAATATTCAAATATAAAATTCAGGATAATCATTGATAATAAATTTTAAATGCTACTATACGTAATATACATGTACAAGTACATAAAATATCATTCTTTAGTTGATGGAGGCTGGACACAATGGACACCCTACACTGACTGTTCCAAGACATGTAGAGGTGGAACTCAGTCTAGGTCTAGATCTTGCACTAACCCAAGTCCTGCTAATGGTGGAAAAGACTGTGTAGGAGATGATACAGAGCAAAGAGCTTGTAACAGTGATATTGACTGCCCTGGTAAGTGAAAGTGTAAGAATTTTCAGTCAACCAAATCAGTCAAAATTTTTTAGGATTTCCCAAAAAATAATATAAATTTTATGCCAATTTTATACTATTTTGGGTGCTCTCAAATATATTTAAGTAACAGAATCTTTCACCTGAGAAAATTATGTTAGTGTTACATTTGACCCTAGCAGTGCTTTAAGTTCTACAATCAATAGTAGTTGCAATCATAGGATAAGACTTACATTTACAATGTGCTTATTTCCAATGTTCAGATATATAAATGTACATACAGCAATTCAGAATAACTGTTGATGATTCATTCAACATACATGTTGTATAATACCATTTTCAGTTGATGGAGGGTGGACACAGTGGACACCCTACACTGATTGTTCCAAGACTTGCAGAGGTGGAACTCAGTCTAGGTCTAGATCTTGTACTAACCCAAGTCCTGCTAATGGTGGAAAAGATTGTGTAGGAGATGATACACAGCAAAGAGCTTGTAACAGTAATATTGACTGTCCTGGTGAGTGCATAATACTATTTACTCTCTCACACTGTATGTGCCGGTGGTATCAACTATCATCTAAAACCATCAAATTTTACTCATGATGAACATTTTTCTCATCATTTATATTATATAGGGGAACAATTTATTTCAAAACAATTATTTTTATCTTTCAGTTGATGGAGGCTGGACACAGTGGACACCCTACACTGACTGTTCCAAGACTTGTAGAGGTGGAACTCAGTCAAGGTCTAGATCTTGTACTAACCCAAGTCCTGCTAATGGTGGAAAGGATTGTGTAGGAGTTGATACAGAGCAAAGAGATTGCAATAGTAATATAGACTGTCCTGGTAAGTTTATATTGTGCAACGTATTGTACCACATAATACAGTGTCAGTCTCGCACTTGATACAACAGAATATACATTCATACTATTTGTTATTTATCAGCTTTCCAATTCTCCAACTAGAATTTATGTTTTACCACACTACGTCTTTATTAATGCTATACTCGCTAAGAGAATGCAATAGTATCATAAGAATTATATTGTAATGTCAGGTATCCATTCATTATGTAATACTTCACACTAATTAATAGTTGATGGAATGTGGTCTCCTTGGTCTCCATTCTCCTCATGTTCCAAGACATGTGGACGAGGAAGACAGACAAGAACAAGAACATGCACGGCACCAAAACCATCTGGTGGTGGTAGAGACTGTGAGGGCAAAAGTTCTGAATCAAGAAAATGCAAAGAGTCACCATGCAGCAGTAAGTGACCACAACTTTATCAATCATTGGCAGGCCATGAATCCCTAGTGTAAGCCTGTTAAATTATCAAGTAAGCAAGTAGAGAAAGTTTAGAACAAATTTACCTGTAAATGGTCAAGGTCTTCTGTGACACAGGCATCAATTGACCACTTAACAAGTTGGTAGCTAGCACTTGCCTCTCATGCCAACATAGATTCTCTATGTGGAACCTCCATACACCAATCAGTGCACCGATGATGAACTGGTTATAACTGTAATGACTTTGCAAAGAAAGACAATACAAATTTATTGAATATTTACATGTATGATCATGACTTTAATTCTGTTCCAGGCAATGGTTGGTCTGATTGGCAAGAGTGGTCTAGTTGTCCCCACAACTGTAGAGGAACCAGGTCTAGAAGTAGAACATGTAGAGGAACCTATGGTCATGGAACCTGCCATGGAAGTAGCCACCAAACAGAGAGATGTGTTCGTTATAAGAACTGTAAGTTCATCTAGCACGATCAGTAAACACTAAATGATGTACATATACATGTACACTGTAGTTTAACCATCTGCCGTAGTATGAGTATACACTCTACTACAAAACTTTATATTATTCAATGAACTGATTCATTCAAACAACGTGTATGCTACAGTAACACTTATATTCAGATATCCAGATATAATATATTTAACATCAGAATAATTCTAATAGATTATAAATATTTACTAACCTACGATGACTGTAGAATCTTTTGTTAGAAACTCTACGAAATCATTATAAAAGTTTCATGGAGTCGTCTGTGAAACAATTTAGTAATTAGAATAAAGTATTTCACCTGCATGACATGTAGTCATATGCTGTTTAATATCTACAGGTACTCCAAAGGGTCACGGACATTACTAAGACAGAGTTGTCAGACTACACCGGGAGGAAACAAGAGAAGATATGACTACTTTTGGGTTGACATGTACACTACTGGCAATAATATTTGAATTGTTTTGTTTTTTCATTTTAACTAAAATTACGTAATTTGTAAACGTTGTAATGGGTTTTTGTTCTAGCACAGATATTCAACTGGTAAAATATAGAATTCAAATTGTACACCTATTCTAACTGTTGTTATGATGCACAGGTTTGTTGGAACTTACACGAAAGATGAAATTAAATGCAGAAATTGACTTTCAAATTCCGAGCACACTCACAATCTAACAAATATGATGAATAAACACATTATGACAGAATGAACTGTGGAGATACAATTATATTATTGCATTCTTTTATGAAAAAATCTGTTCAGTTTCCAGCTTTATATCAATGTGTTGAATACAAATTAAGAATGCAATACTCAAATGTCTAGCAAGGATAAGTTATTTCTCAAATCACCAGACAGTACACAGGTCATACTTATGGTAAATATAAAAACTGGACAAGCCATAGACAGCTCATTACATGTACATTGCACATGCCCTATTTGTTACAGATTGCACATGCCCTATTTCTTACAGATTGCACATGCCCTATTTCTTACAGATTGCACATGCCCTATTTCTTACAGATTGCACATGCCCTATTTGTTGAATCGACAGTCTTGACTAGTTAGAAGCCATAGCTGTGTGGTGCAGACAACTTCTTCTGGTTGTGTATATTAATATAAACACACTATGTAACTTCATGTGTGTATAAAGGAAGTGTAATGTTTGGCTAACAGGGAAAAACACTCTATCCAGTATTCACTATGATATAAATAGATTGCTTCCTGTTATGTTTACAAGAATATGCATGAGTCATATTATTATATACTTGTTACTTGCAGTCAGTTGAATACAAGTTATCCACCTGTAAACATGCTATGTCTATGGGTCCAGCTGTAACACAGTAAATTAAGTATATAACACTGGCGACAAGGATGGCTGCTAAGACAGTGTTTGATAGGTATGACGGCAAGGAGGATATTGAGACGTATTTTGAGCGGTTGGACTTGTTCTTTGTGGTGCAGGAGACTCCGAATAACAAGAGAGTTCCGGTGCTGTTGAGCTCGGTTGGTGCGGAAGTGTATGGCATTTTGAAGGATTTGCTCAGCCCCGATGCCCCGAATGGAAAGACGTTACAGCAACTGAAGGAGGTATTGATAGGACACTATAAACCGCAGCCTCCAGTTATAGCGTCGAGGTTTACGTTTATGAGAGCATCTAAGCATGCTGATGAATCGGTCAATGACTATTTGCTGCGTATACGTAAGTTGGCTGTACCGTGTTCGTTCGGGGCGTTTCTGAATGACGCTCTGCTACTGGCTTTTGTAAGTGGGCTGCCTTTGAATGGTAATGTACAGAAGAGATTGTTGGGGGAGAAGGACCTGACATTGGAACAAGCAGTAAGCCTGACAAATGCAATGGAGATGGCGAGGCTTGAGGTAACAGAACAAAGTACACCAAGTGTAGGGAATACAAGTGATACGGAGAACGTGAACCAAGTAGGTCGGAAGATGTTTAGACAAGGTGACAAAAATGTGAGATGTTATTGTTGCGGTAGGTTTGGGCATATTGTTTCCCGCTGCAGATACAAAGATCTTACATGTAACAAATGTGGAAAAAAGGGACATCTGATGAAAGTTTGCAACGGGCAAGGAGTAAAACACATAGAGGACGCTGGTGCAGTGGATGAAAGCAGTGAAAACCAGTATGTATACAAAGTGCATCAGAACAATCGCGGGGCATACGTGGTTTCGGTTAGCATAAATGGGAAACCAGTTGTGATGGAGATAGACACTGGAGCAGCAGTCTCGTTAATGTGTCACAGTCAGTGGAAGGAACTATTCCCAGAAGGCAGTCTAAGGCAGTATAGAGGGGGAATGCTAAAATCCTATACAAAGGATGTGATTGCAGTAAGAGGTGAAGCCCTAGTAGATGTTGGTTACCAGGATAAGTCACATAAGTTACCCTTAATTGTTGTGTCTGGAGAGCAGCGACCTCCACTCTTAGGTAGAGACTGGCTAGCACAGGTTAGACTAGACTGGTTGTCAGTTAGTCAAATACAGAAGCTAGAACCAGAGGATGTTGAGGATGGAGGCATTTTCCAAACCGGTATTGGGACAATAAGAGGATACAAAGCAGAAATTGAGGTAAAAGATCGCACAAAACCCATCTTCTGTAAGGCAAGACCGGTAGCTTACGCATTAAAGGACAAGGTGGGTCATGAATTAGATCGGCTAGTAGCTGAAGGGGTTTTGGAACCGGTTACTCATAGCGATTGGGCATCTCCAATAGTGGTGGTGCCTAAGCCTAATGGGGCTATTAGACTATGTGGGGATTTCAAGGTCTCCATTAATCAGAGTTTGAAGCAGCATAATCACCCAATTCCTTGTATAGAGGATATTTTAGCTGGTCTGGCCGGTAAACGAGTGTTTACCAAGTTGGACCTCAGTCAGGCCTATCAGCAGCTACAGTTAGATGAGGATAGTAAGGATTACCTGGTGATTAATACACATAAAGGACTCTATCGGCATACCAGATTGGCGTATGGTATTTCAACAGCTCCTGCTATTTTTCAGTCGGTAATGGAGCGGATGCTAGCTGGACTGCCGGTTGCAATATATTTGGATGATGTACTTATTGGTTCTAAATCGGATGAAGAACACGAGTCGATACTCAAGAGAGTGTTGGCACGACTAGATGAGCATGGAGTTCGCTTGCTCAAAGATAAATGTGAGTTTCGTAAGAGTGAACTAACTTACTTGGGACACACGATTAGTAAGGAGGGTATTAGTCCTACAGACGAGAAGGTAGAGGCTCTAAGGGGAGCGGCAACACCTACCAATGTCTCAGAGCTAAGGAGTTTTCTGGGAGCCATGAACTTTTATGGGAAGTTTATCAAAAACTTATCTACACTATTGGCTCCACTCCACAGACTGCTCAATAAGGAGGCAGTATGGGATTGGAATGAGTCTTGTAGGCAGACATTTGCTAAATGTAAGGAGTTGTTGTCAGGGAGTTCCGTGTTGGTTCATTATGACCAGAAACTACCTATAAAGCTAAGTTGTGACGCCTCATCCTATGGGGTTGGAGCGGTGTTGAGCAATGTTGTGGAAGGAAATGAACGACCAGTAGCTTTTGGTTCTAGAACTCTAACAGACGCAGAGAAGAACTACAGCCAGATAGAAAAAGAGGCGTTGGCACTGAAATATGGGATCACTAAGTTCCACAAATACCTGTACGGCAAAAAGTTTGTGTTAGTAACAGATCATAAGCCACTTCAAGCCTTGCTGGGGCCGAAAGTTGGAATACCCACTTTAGCAGCCGCTAGAATGCAACGGTGGGCCCTGATTCTGGCAGCGTATGAGTATGACATTGAGTACAGGCCGGGAAAAGAGCACGGTAATGCGGATATGCTGTCACGGTTTCCAGTTAATCAAATTGAGGTCAAAGTGGCAACGATAGAAGGAGTGAACTCGATGCTAGGTAGTTTACCAGTCAGTTCCGATGAAATAGCCAGGCAGACTGCAAGTGATTCTAAATTGTCACGTGTGATGCTGTATGTTATGGAGGGCTGGCCCCGCAACATGGTCAACGAAGAATTGGAGGCATTTTGTAGGAACAGAGACTATTTATCAGTAGATCAAGGTTGTTTAGTCTATGGCTACCGAGTAGTAATTCCCCATTCTCTGCAAAAACGCATCTTAGCGGAGCTACACGAGACGCATGCTGGGATAGTGAAGATGAAGGCAGTGGCGCGCAGTTTTATTTGGTGGCCAAGCTTGGACAAAGATATTGACGCATGGGTGAAAGAATGTGTTGAGTGCTCAGCGTACCAGAGGAGCCCTGCGACAGCCCCTTTAAGACCATGGCCATGGGCAGAGAGGCCGATGCAAAGGATACACGTTGACTATTGTGAGTTTCAGAGTACTCAGATTTTAGTGATAGTCGATGTTCACTCAAAATGGATAGAAGCGGTTCCAGTCAGCAGCACTACGGCGAGTGCAACATGTCAGGTGGTAAGGCGGTTTGTTGCAGCGTACGGCTGCCCGGAAGAACTAGTCTCTGATAATGGACCTCAGTTTGCTTCAGAAGAATTTGCTTGGTTCTGCAGGATGAACGGTATTAGGCACATTCTGGTTCCGCCATATCATGCAGCCAGCAATGGGGCTGCTGAGAGGGCGGTGCAGGTTATAAAGTCAAGCATGTATAAGATGAAACATTTAAAACTTCATATAGCGTTAGCTAATGTGCTTATGAGGTATAGGATGACACCGCACAGCACTACTGGACGGAGGCCAGATGAGTTGTTTTTAAAGCGGCAGATACGTAGCCGGCTGTCATTGGTACGACCATCACTGACAACGTCTGTGGGAATCCAACAGGATAATCAGAAGAGATACCATGACAAGTCGGTTAGTTTGAGAGGGTTTGGAGCTGGTGAGAAAGTGTCTGTGAAGGAGGGAAGGCAAGGCGGTGCAGGCCCTAGGTGGCTAGAAGGTGAAATTGTAAAAGTTAAGGGCACGCATGGATACTTGGTGAGAGTAAATGGCCGAGTAAGGTATTGTCATATTGACCATCTAAAGAAAGCATCACAGGAGTTCAGAAAGCCAAATACGGAAACAATACCAGGGCCAATTGTGACAAATAGACCTATCGTACCAATACTACCAACAACCACAACTCACAATACGGTTCCCGATAGTAATGAGGAAGATAATAGCGACCCTGTACGTATAGAGCCAGAAACAACGACAGTTCGCCGTAGTCCTAGGGTATCGCAGCCACCAGTACGTTATAGTGAGGAGTACCCTGGATATAAGTAATGGACACCGTACCATAACGTCTGTGGTTCAGACTAACAATAAATAGAGTGACTACTAGTTTTATTATAATAATGGTATGTATTTTTTAAAGCACTGACACCGTTCAAAGTTAGCGTGGAGGAGTGTAATGTTTGGCTAACAGGGAAAAACACTCTATCCAGTATTCACTATGATATAAATAGATTGCTTCCTGTTATGTTTACAAGAATATGCATGAGTCATATTATTATATACTTGTTACTTGCAGTCAGTTGAATACAAGTTATCCACCTGTAAACATGCTATGTCTATGGGTCCAGCTGTAACACAGTAAATTAAGTATATAACAGGAAGGGGTTACCATACCTGCCAACCTGGAGTGAAAAGATTTAGGGAGTTTCAACTTCAAAGTGTACAGGTGAAGACCCTAACTTCCAACTGCAGAAAATACATTTGGAGAGTTGGAACTGTGGGGGAGGGAGCATGGGTGCCAAGCTTCACTGTTATCACAGCACTAATCATGATCTTTTGACATAATCAGTAATACGTGTAAATTAGCTACCATGCTTGTACTTTTAGCAAAGACTAAACTAAATCACAAAAAAGCTGAAAAGAGACTGGTGGTGAAAACTATATTAGACTAAGTACACATACACAATATAAGCTATGTAGTAGCTGCTCACTCCAAAACACCAGAGTAAAATGAGACTTAACAAGGGTATTAACCTGATGCTATTTATTGGATATTTTTGGATATTGGCCCTGATGCCCTGAAATCTGGAGGATATAGGGATATAGGGAGCTGGTGGAAGTAGGAGTTTGAAATAGGGAGGGTCCCGCCCAAATCGGGATAGTTGGCAGGTATGATGGTGTTACTGCATACCTATAAAGTATCTATAGAGATATTTGTACATTAATGAAATGTAGTTTACACCCTTATGCTAAGCTTGTCATGTATGATATAAACTGCTTAGATGAGTGTAAATAATATGCACTACAAATAGGGTACCGAAAGCATGCATACGAGACAATTTGTACATACACAGATCATGTTATATGTTTGTTGTCATGGTAACCAGCGCTGGTTTTTAACTATTTTGGGGAGTCTTCCATAGTGGTAGTAGTAATCTTTATTTGAATACAATTGCTCACATGCATATATATACCAGTGTTTGGTGTGAATACAGTTTAAACATGCACGTATGCATGAGTCGTAAAAAAGTGTTCTTGCTAGTTTAAAGAGTGCAAATAGGCCGATGCAGACTTTTAAATAACATGTATAGAGCAGCAGTGAAAGCTAGTGGTATAATAATACACATTAGATTGATGGTTGAGATATTGATATATGAAGCTACAGGTATTTAGCTAACAAGTTTTTAAGTCATCAAGTTATTGAGTCACTGAGCTGTAAGTTGCACCCCTCCCTCCTCCCTCTGAGGAATTAGAGGACATCCACATTAGTTTAGTAATCCTGTACTGCAATAATACACATGTGGGTATGTTGTGCTGAGAATTCAGAGGCCATAGGATGACAAAGTATGTACAATGTACCTGTGCATAGGGTAACAGAATATGTACAATGTACCTGTGCATAGGGTAACAGAACATGTACAATGAACATGTGCATAGGGTAACAGAATATGTACAATGTACCTGTGCATAGGGTAACAGAATATGTACAATGCACCTGTGCATAGGGTAACAGAATATGTACAATGTACCTGTGCATAGGGTAACAGAATATGTACAATGTACCTGTGCATAGGGTAACAGAATATGTACAATGTACCTGTGCATAGGGTAACAGAATATGTAGATGATGATGCCACCTCAAATCTACATCTACATCATATAAGCTTTACAACACTCTTTACACAAGCTCTTGCATGTCTCTCTTGCATTGCTATGAGCTTACATACAAATATCTTGTTACTCATAAGCAATGACAATTAGGATATTAAGTACCTGCTACAGTATGGTTTATATAGTACAATAATGGGTTATCTTTTTAGTAGCATGGTAAATGTAAACTAGTCCCATTACTACATTGAACAATTGGTACATGCTTTAGATGTGGGCAAAAGCTGAGGAGACAAACCTGCACTTCTGATTACATTCACTTCAGACTTGTGAAAAGCAGGTGCATGTTAAAGTCAAGAGATAAGTATGAGTAAATATTCCTAATTAATAAAATGCAATGATTTTGCTCCAAAATTGTATTCTCTCGGATTAGTCTTGGAGTTACGTTTCCTTGATTTATAAAGATACGGAAACAATAAGGCCCGTTTCTCCTCTACACCATCAGGGAGAAGGATATCATTACATCCACAAACTTAGACTCAGGTCATGAGATGAAGCAAGTCAAAAGAGTGTGGGTAGGTGAATAGTAAGTCTAAAGAGTATGCGTAGATAAAGTAAGTGTAAAGAGTACGGATAGATGAATAGCAAGTTTAATAAGTGAGGTAAGAATCACCTCACCTGTAACATGTTTACCTTCTCATAGCAGATTTAAAACTTAAATCAAATCAACAGTAATTGAAGTAAATGAAGTTTCTTTATGAGATAATGTATTAATGGTGGATGCAACAGAGACAGTCAATGTATATATATCATCAAGATAAATTAGCACACTGAAATGCGCCGCTAAAATTAGAGATGAAGAGACCAATATGTGAGAAGGATAGAACCATTAACTGACTCTATCCCGGATGGCATGGTGCCAGTCGCTACTGGACATACATAGTTTGAATGTGGTAATGACTTCCTGTTTAAGTCAACCGACTATTTAATGCACTATCTAATCATGTCCTGCTGAATGCTGATTTTCTGTGGTGTATATTATTAATTATCGTTATATCATAATATTTAATGATTAATTGATAAAATATATAACATTACGTAAATACAGAGATGTACCACTTAAGCAGGGTATTATAACAACGTGTACAGCTGGGTGGTTACTGTGTTACTGGTACCTTAATCTAAACTGTTTGCGATATGCATTATTTATTATTTAGTTTAAGCCACTTGTATTTCCTGTAGTCTATCACTTTGTTATATTAATAATATTTCTACCTCACAAAAATGCATACATGTATATGAATAGTAAATATAAATATCACAATGTCAAGGTCAGACATGAACTGCGGCTAAGTATGCGTTCCAATGCGGTCACTTGTATCTTGCACATCCCGCTGTACAGGTAGTGTGTTCCACACTGTACACTCCCAGTATGCTACAGTCATGTAATATACTCCTTGACAGGTTATGTAGGCCCATAACCATTAGTAGAAAGATTTCAACTTGACAATCGTTTATACTAAAGAGATACAATAATAATGGCATGTACATGTACATGTACAATTTATGTTTGTTTGGAATTATGTAGATAAGATAATTGTTTTTGACAATACATGTACATTTATATCACATTTGGAATGAGGTTTAATGGAATAAGTTAGATGTAGGTAGAAACTGCTGTAGAGTCTCATCTTGAATGCAGTAGGGATTTTCCACAGCATGTGATGCTTGTCATTTGTGTTGCCACAAGTACCAGGTAAAGAATGGAAGGACAATTTCTTCTCATTCAACACTTCTGATAGTTTTTGCTTGTTTCTGAATGTACATGGCTGTCAATTTACTTCCTGTAGAAGATAATTAGTCACTGTTATTGACAGCTCTAATTCTAGCAAATATGACCTTTTTCCACATACAGGTATACGCTTTTCATTGACTTGCCGGCATGTTATACTCAAAGAGAAAAGCTTTTCCTCACCAACCTGTTATGCCACACGTGCCATTATATTATCATCACTGTATGATGTATAAATAATGGCCATAATTCTAGAAGCTTGTACTACCAGTCTGTGTAACACCTTCATATTACCTCCTCAACACTAATACAGAAACATGAGTTTTTAATAATTTCCATAAGATTTCTAATAAAAGCATCATCAATGTTAGGAACTGAGTAATAAGTATATAAGGGGTGGTAAGAATATTGAGAAGACATACAGACATCTGACTGTGTTCTGATAGCAACAAATACAAAGGTAAGTACATCTCTATACGTACAGTAGATCTGTATGGTGTACTTTATTGCAATATGCATACATAAAGTCATATTATATCACACATACAGCATCCATGTACATGTATCGTATCACGTTATATAACATAAATTTATAGTGTCGAGAAGTTTGTGGGGTTAGTCCTTGTACATGTATTAGCCTGTTCCTTAGGCAACTAGTTAACCTTTAAATTTTCTAATATTATGGCGCAAGAGTAAATAATGTAAGTTGAATTCTGGGTCCTCCAAGGTAATTGGTTGCTGGTATAGCAGAATAAATTAAATTGGTGTTTGTCCACCATTTACATGTATTCCATTTGCATGTAGTCCATTTATATGCAAAAAATATAGGTAATGCAATTTATACATGCAGTCCTGTATCTATTTAACCGATGTTCTCATATTCTATTTATAGAATGGTGTGTAAGGCAGCTGTTTTACTTGCTCTGGCAGCACTCATAGGTAAGCTTAAGATCTCAGTAAAACATAAAGAATTAGCAACCTGCTTGCTAACTCTTGTACTTAGACTCTTATATTGTTCTATATTCCTATCAGTTCAATTTGAAACACCCTCCCAGGTGGTGGTACAGAATATGAGCTGCCTTTTGCAGCTCCATTCAGTGTTACAATTTGTGCAGAAGCAGAAAGGCAGCTTGCATTGTGTAAATTATGAATAATAAATTGGATGTTTACAACAGTTGAATCTTTCATTTACAGGAGTGTCTGTGGCAACTGAATCCTACAGGAACAGACATCGCCCTGGTAACCATGGTAAGTCTAGCCGATATTCTAGCGCCATGCATGTAAGAAATTCTATATTTAATATACATGTATTATCATTTGCCTGTATTTATTTACAGTAAATTTTTATAGTTCATAGGATTGTGCTAAGTTTCTAGTTTACTGTCACCCAGCCATTTACTATAATATTGTTAGAGATCAGTTTCTTCAAGTAGGAACACATCAGAAAAACGTGATGATTTTGAACATCTGTTATACATGTAGTCAGTCTCAGCGTCCACAGAGTACAGACAGTGATATAATAATTCAATTCATTTGAAGGCTACAAGCTCAAAGGACAGTGGGGAAGCTGGCAGTCCTGGTCTGGTTGTAGCAAAACCTGTGGGGGTGGAGAACAGACTAGGTCAAGGTCATGCCTGAGACCAAAGTACCTTCATTCAGCTCATTCACTGTCTGGACTGTTCAGATGCGACGGACCAGGTTCAGAAAGCAGACCTTGTAACACTAATGACTGCCCAGGTAACTAAGATATCTCTTATTATACACAACTGTGTGCTACTGAAGCTGTGCAACACACTATATCTGCAATAGATCTACAATTCGTATGTCTAAAGTATAATGGTTGAACAAGAGAAATATAGTTGCAGTTAACATAACGTAACAGGTTTTTATTTGATTGCGTACTGACTGCTCATGAGATTATAACAATTTGCTCTACTAAAGTGTGTAGCAAGATAACTTACCGTTACTAATAATATCTGCAATCACTTACAATATCACTTACTTACACTTACGGTTACTTATAGCTACTTACAATGGTTGCTGTTCTATTTATTTAGTTGATGGTGGCTGGACACAATGGACACCTTACACTGACTGTTCCAAGACTTGTAGAGGTGGAACTCAGTCTAGGTCTAGATCTTGTACTAACCCAAGTCCAGCTAATGGTGGAAAAGATTGTGTAGGAGATGATACACAGCAAAGAGCTTGTAATAGTGACATTGACTGCCCTGGTAAGTGAAAGTGTAAGAATTTATGGCCTAAGCTAAACTGGTCAGATTTTTGGGAATTCCCCACAAGTGTTTTACCGCATTCCCAATTGATAACTGAATCTCCAACCTAGAAGTATTGTAATATTCAAATATAAAATTCAGGATAATCATTGATAATAAATTTTAAATGCTACTATACGTAATATACATGTACAAGTACATAAAATATCATTCTTTAGTTGATGGAGGCTGGACACAATGGACACCCTACACTGACTGTTCCAAGACATGTAGAGGTGGAACTCAGTCTAGGTCTAGATCTTGCACTAACCCAAGTCCTGCTAATGGTGGAAAAGACTGTGTAGGAGACGATACAGAGCAAAGAGCTTGTAACAGTAATATTGACTGCCCTGGTAAGTGAAAGTGTAAGAATTTTCAGTCAACCAAATCAGTCAAAATTTTTTAGGATTTCTCAAAAAAATAATATAAATTTTATGCCAATTTTATACTATTTTAGGCGCTCTCAAATATATTTAAGTAACAGAATCTTTCACCTGAGAAAATTATGTTAATGTTACATTTGACCCTAGCAGTGCTTTAAGTTCTACAATCAATAGTAGTTGCAATCATAGGATAAGACTTACATTTACAATGTGCTTATTTCCAATGTTCAGATATATAAATGTACATACAGCAATTCAGAATAACTGTTGATGATTCATTCAACATACATGTTGTATAATACCATTTTCAGTTGATGGAGGGTGGACACAGTGGACACCCTACACTGATTGTTCCAAGACTTGCAGAGGTGGAACTCAGTCTAGGTCTAGATCTTGTACTAACCCAAGTCCTGCTAATGGTGGAAAAGATTGTGTAGGAGATGATATAGAGCAAAGAGCTTGTAACAGTAATATTGACTGTCCTGGTGAGTGCATAATACTATTTACTCTCTCACACTGTATGTGCCGGTGGTATCAACTATCATCTAAAACCATCAAATTTTACTCATGATGAACATTTTTCTCATCATTTATATTATATAGGGGAACAATTTATTTCAAAACAATTATTTTTATCTTTCAGTTGATGGAGGCTGGACACAGTGGACACCCTACACTGACTGTTCCAAGACTTGTAGAGGTGGAACTCAGTCAAGGTCTAGATCTTGTACTAACCCAAGTCCTGCTAATGGTGGAAAGGATTGTGTAGGAGATGATACAGAGCAAAGAGATTGCAATAGTAATATAGACTGTCCTGGTAAGTTTATATTGTGCAACGTCTTGTACCACATAATACAGTGTCAGTCTTGCACTTGATACAACAGAATATACATTCATACTATTTGTTATTTATCAGCCTTCCAATTCTCCAACTAGAATTTATGTTTTACCATACTCTATTAAACTACGTCTTTATTAATGCTATACTCGCTAAGAGAATGCAATAGTATCATAAGAATTACATTGTAATGTCAGGTATCCATTCATTATGTAACATTCTCTAATACTTTACACTAATTAATAGTTGATGGAATGTGGTCTCCTTGGTCCCCATTCTCTTCATGTTCCAAGACATGTGGACGAGGAAGACAGACAAGAACAAGAACATGCACGGCACCAAAACCCTCTGGTGGTGGTAGAGACTGTGAGGGCAAAAGTTCTGAATCAAGAAAATGCAAAGAGTCACCATGCAGCAGTAAGTGATCACAACTTTATCAATCATTGGCAGGTCATGAAACACTACTGTGCACCTGGCAGATTACCAAGTAAACAAGTAGAGAAAGTTTTGAACAAATTTACCTATAAATGGTCCAGCTCATCTGTGACACGGGCATCAGTTGACTGCTTGGCAGGTTGATAGCTAGCACTTGCCTGTCATGCCAACATAGATTCTTTATGTAGAACCTCCATACACCAATCAGTGCACCGATGAAGAACTGGTTATAACTGTAATGACTTTGCAAAGAAAGAAAATACTAATTTATTGAATATCTACGTGTATGAATATGATTTTAATTCTGTTCCAGGCAATGGTTGGTCTGATTGGCAAGAGTGGTCTAGTTGTCCCCACAACTGTAGAGGGACCAGGTCTAGAAGTCGAACCTGTAGAGGAACCTATGGTCATGGAACCTGCCATGGAAGCAGTCACCAAACAGAGAAATGTGTTCGTTATAAGAACTGTAAGTTCATTTAACAGTAAGCACTAAATAATGTACATATACATGTACACTATAGTTTAATCATCTACCATAGAATGAGTATACACTCTACAACAAAACTTTATATTATTCAATGAACTGATTCAGTTAAACAATGCGTGTATTACAGTAAGACTTTTATTTAGATATCCAGATCAAGTACATTTTATGTGTGTTAATACTGTATTGAACATCAGACTAGTACAAATACAAAAGCAGGTTATACAATGTAGCCTTAGATTATACCATGTAGCCTTATAGCCTTATAGCCTTATAGCCTTATAGCCTTATAGCCTTATAGCCTTATAGCCTTGTAGCCATATAACCTAGATTATACCATGTAGCCTATTTTGTCCGAAACTGGTCTAAAGATGAAGACTATGAAACCCTTATAAATATTTCATGGAGTCGTCCGTGGATTCGTCTAATAGTCAGAATAAAAGATTTCACATTTATGTAGGTAATAGAAATGTTGTTTAATATCTACAGGTACTCCAAAGGGTCACGGACATTACTAGGATGGAGTTATCAGACCACACTGGAAGAAAAAGAGAGAAGACAACTACTTTCAATTTTCGGATTAATACTACTGGCAAACTTTAGGGAAATAATTGGATTGTTTTTGTTTTTGTTCATTTTAACTAAGATTACATAATTTTGATTCATAATAGCAGACTGTGTAGGTTTCTCTTACACAAAAACACTTAACTGGTAAAATGGTAAAATATATATAATTCTGAATGCACACTTATTGCTTCTCTATTATTTCTACAAAATAATTATTCGACAAACAGCTACGTTTACTAAAATTTAGCTGTCACTTTGCAATAGCACATTATACATACATGTGGTGCCTGTCTAAACAGTTATTAACTTAAATAATTTTTTTGACCTCAAATAGTCGTCAATCATCTTATCATCTTATATAACATTCAATGCACTGATGTGGTTATTGTGGAATTGTCCCCTCTCAAAAGAGAGAGAACAACTTCTACTACAATTCACCCATGTTAGTTTCACAGTAATGTAGACACTGTGCTAAAAGTCCTCACCATGTGTGACAAGGATTGTAGTTGCCAGTTCAAAGTTTTATCATATTGTTGTTTTTATCACAAAATGCTTTAAAGCATTGTTGTTCTTACTTTTAAGCAAACTATGATTTCACAAGAGATATATATAACTCTGCAGCTTATTATTGACTGAACACAACAAATTGTTTATTTAAATTAACACATCAAACATGTGTGCCTGGTTCAGCTCAGTTGATAGGGTGACCTATCCCACTAGCACAGGAAATACAGCCACGTTGGAATAAAGATGATAGCTCTGCCTACGATATTGCCAAGCCTCTACAGCTTTACCCCCCCCCCCCTCGGGTTTAAACAGTAATGAATAAAATGATGTCCAATATTACTGCTATGTCTATGAGTTGGGTATTCAGTACAGGCAGAGAGGGTTCACAGGCATTGCTTATATTGCCCCATCAGCCCATATTGCTCATAATAATATAAATAATGTGCTATCTATGGGCTTCTGTCATTCAGTAGTTGACTGAGAAATTTACCTACCACTTAGATGAATGTGTGCTACAGTATGGTTCTCAATGTGCAGCAATGAGTTTCTCTCCGGCAGCATGGTCATAGATATAGTGCATTGTAAGTCCCATTCTCACATTGAATGTTAGAATACATTACAAGGGAGAAACTGCAGAGGGTGCGGGCAAAAGAACAGATAGGGGAGGGGAGAGGGTGCGGCAGGAGAACAGAGAGGGGAAGGGAGAATAGCCCCATTACTTCACCCAAATACTCATTGCTACTAGTGCCTCTAAATGATGAGAATACTCCAAGGTAGAGGAATGAATGTTATTTATGGAACAAAATGAGATGCAATTCATACAAGGGCTACCACAACCTCATCTCTTGATAGCATAACATCACAGTCATAATGTAATAGACTAACACATGTACATGTTATCACATGCTTGTTGGCTTGTCATAAATACAAATACACTGTACATGTGCCTGTTGTAACATGACATGATTACTATTGATAGAGATTTGTATTGGTAATCCTATAGGATTATGCTGTGGATTAGGTTACAAAACAAGCAGCAACAATACCCTGATGTAGTTGCAAAACATAGATTTGACTTTTTTTGGCAATATTTTCAGCTGTATTATAATTGTTTTTTATTACATGCTAAACTTTGTGGAATAATAACTATGTAGTACATCTACATTGTATATACACAACATAAAATACAGTAATGTATTTGAAACATGCCAGTATAAATATGTAATTCACTGTTAAATACAAATTGCTAAGTCTACAATTTTGGCAGCATGAACAGGTGTCTGTGTAGCACCTGTCTAAGTGGGTTATTTGCTGTCTGTTTTGACCACCTACTGCTGTAGTCTATCCCATACTTTCCTATACACTGTATTACCTCTACATTGTACACAATATGACTGTATATACATCATACTATTTTACAGTTTGTGACTGTATCAATTGACATCATTATAATTCTTTGACTGCCAAAATACCATTCTAATAGAATAGCAATTTGCTCAAATCCAATCTTGCCCATGTATCTGCTTGCCAGGCTTGTTTAAATGTATCTTGGTTAAAGTTTTGAAGCTCTGGCCAAGAAACAGGTGGAAGGATTGTGAACCAAGTAGACTATATTGCTTCCATAACAAAGACGTACATGTATACTAGGGACCAGTAGGCAGTAGTTATAAGGAGATTTCAACACTTCATGACACTGGACACTGCAATGCAATTGGTATATCGTTTGAGGTAACGCCCACTTATTGTGGGGCCACATGAGTACTGTAATATCAAATTCAATGATAATACAGTCGTGCAACCATGCAACCACGTAAACAGCAACCACACAACCGCGCAACCATGTAAATGTCAAACTAAAATCACTATATCTGCACGTATTTTATCACCATTCCAATGCCAGTAGCCAAACACAGTGTAGTGATATACATGTAGTGTAACACATATTAAAACAACCTACCATTACTGACTAGTGCTGACACGAAATGTACATATATAGGCTGAACACTAGTCTAGCTCTCTAATCAATTTGTTCCTTACAAAAAAGTCGGTATTTTTGTTTAATTACCGAAAAGTTTACTAAGAACAAATATCAATAATTAAAAAACAAAGTTAAGATCTTCCGTGACCTTTTAGACTGGGGTAAACTTGTTAAATACACTTGCTTATAACAGTTTATCTGCAAATTCAACGTATTATCATATATTTTATTTAGATACTGGCAACTATAAGAATACAGTGTACGTGTATTTATTTGAGTTACATGTGCAAGTAGTTGTATGTTGATTCGGAATGTTCTACACACATAGTTAGCAAAGATAATTGAAAGCACTAGAGGTCAAAGTGCTGTATTGGTCAATGGAGTCTGAGTAAGAGAGCATAATTCCAAATTTAAGAAGTTCCTTATTGAAAGTTGTTACAACAGATGAACTTCATCTTGCAACTTTTTACTGTAGAGTTACATTAGTAGAATTTAGCTATTCCAGAATGTGTAGCATTTTGAGATATTGAGATAATAGACCTCACCATTTTATATACCTAACCGTCTATTTACTTCACCGGCCATTCTACTTCCTGTTATCAGATCGGCGAGTTTCCTCTTAAACTGTCATGCAGTCTAAATATAATTTTGGTCAATCCAGTCAGTAGCTTTGGAACCACAGTAGGTTCTTGAACTATAATGTATAGTATGTAGGAGTGTGGAGGTGCTGCAGATAAACTGTAAGTTCTCAAGCTATAAAGTTTAGCAGGTAAGAACATGGAGATCCTGCAGATAAACTACATAATCCCCCTCCCCCTTCCCACTACCAGTCACTTACATACAAGGTGGAAGTGACTGGCCTCTGTTGCCCCTACTGTGATACACAAGTTCATCCTGGATACAGGATTTGATGATGTGCCACTGCTTGCCTCTGAGTACATCCTGTATAACCTCCTCTAGTGATCCACCAGCCGTCCAATAACTCCTCTAGTAGTATCGACATGTATACATGTGACAGCAACAGTGTTTCATATAAATGAAACAACTCTTAACATATGCTTATATAATGAGCATCATATAGGAGTAATGCTCTCATGTACATCTTTGGCTAAACCTCTGGTGTTTATAGGAACATACTATACTCTGCAGAGGCAACCTGCAAGACTTACCGCTTGATTTGTTAAGTCTGTATAACTCTACAAATTTACAAACTTAGATGAATCGTTTGATTTCAATGCTGCCGTTCTACAGCATTAATAAGCGTATCTGCTGGAGGTTTTGACTCTTCTAAGAACAGTAAAGGGATGTGTAGTGTAAACATGGGCAGGTACCGTGCAGGAGGTACAATACGATTAATAGAGCCACTAGATCCTGTCTGTAGCATGATTGACGTATATTTTATCAATTATTCTAAATCAACTATTTATATTCATGTTTCCTATTGCACTATCCAAATGAAATTATTGTTTTGTAATATTATAAGCTTCTAGCATTAGAATTAAGAAGAAATTTGACCAATCAATGACTAGCTGCAGGAGATTTGGTGGACTTCCTATTTAGAGATCATTGCTGGCATCATATCCCCCTCACCCACACACGTATTACGTGTGCTGAACTCCTTGGGGGTGTCACCACCCTAAGTGACACTGTAAGCCACCACCATAAATATAATAATTGTACATGCTTAATCACCTCCACCAGATATGTCACACCTCAAATTAAACAAATAATCAGGAATGGGTATATAAGGTGGCTCAGTAGGTATGAGATATCATAGTGAACTCTAAAGGTCTACTGTAGAGGACTTCAATATAAAGTAAGTACTTGAATATTTATTATTATGCATCCACAAGTATAGAAAAATTGTAACACAGCAATAATATAATATAAAACATACAAATGCTTATGCATTTATATTATTATTGTTTACTATTCAGAACAGGGGAAACAATTGTCCTGTAGCTACATGTATTTAAAACATGTGTAGATATTGTGTGTCTTGCTGTACTGAATCTCACACATAAATTATGTGTAGAGAGGTAAAATTAGCAGTGATAAAAGTATTAGATATGAATTCAAGTTAAGTCAAACTGTTCTTGGTTTTCGAAAAAACAATCAGAGTAAAATTATCTGTTCTAGCAAATAAAGAACTAGATAGACCAGTAAAAAATTCCTTGAAATATCGTTCAGAGTCCAAAACATACTATAACATGGCGATATTTCAGATTTTTTTAAAATTGCTGTAATATTTTTGTCAATGAGGTTTTCATATGTGTGCCACACAACCATACATAGTGACTAGGCTAGTTACAGCATTAGAAAGGCAGACAATGTAGACACCAATATCTTGCAGATATGGCCTTTCTTTTTGCAAGAAACATTTTGTGTACACGTAAACAATAAATTTGTGCTTTAGAAGCAATCAAAGTATCAACTATCAATTGTATACATTAGTTACTATTGCCGTAGCTCCACTTATGTGTGCATGCGTGTGAACTCTGTTCTAAACTGTTTACAGAATGGTTTGTAAATCAGCTGTGATAGTTGCTTTGGCAGCACTCTTAGGTAAGTTATCCTAGGATTATATCTATATGATTGCTATTCCTGCATGGAATACAATAGAATATGTTTTGTTCAGGTAAATAAATACTTTGCTGAAGTAGAGAATATGAGACGATTTAATTCCCATTTTGCGCTGTAGACACTCATATTATAATATAAATGTTACTACAACATTTTAAATTATATGTCTCATCTTTATATTACCAGGAGTGGCCACAGGTACTTATTATGGAAGTAAAAAAGGTAAGAAGATAATACAATATTTATATATATATAATATATTTCATCTATTATTTATAAGTAAACATTGCACAGTGGTAGACTCATCAAATTTAATTCACTATATGCCATGAATCTGAAGTACAGTGTATATGTTCAACAAGTTTGGAGGATGTTTATTGGAATATTTTACTTGTAATTTATTAGTCAATGGCGCGTGGACACAATGGGCACCGTCTGGTTCCTGTACCAAGACATGTGATGGTGGAACTCAACCTAGAACAAGATCCTGTACTAACCCAAGACCTTCAGGAGGTGGAAGGAATTGTGTTGGACCTGCTAGCGACAGCATAGCTTGCAACCAAGGCATCGAATGCGCAGGTAAGCTTATTGCATATAAAGGCACCTTACCTGCAAACTATGAATATAGCTTGAGAATGTACATTTAATTCTGAAAAAAAAACATATAGAAACTCTAAAACAAAATACAGGCTTGTAATAGCTATTAGTTTGTTTATTTTCGGCACTTGGATCTCTTTTGAATCTCACCTATTCAGCACAGTTCACTATAAAAATTTCTAAGTCAATACTATTTTTTCTGCCTTCTCTAATTTGTGAATCTCTTTCTAAGACTGTGTCTTTCCTACATTTCTTTGCATGTTAATAAAATTCTTCACATTTTGCAGTGGATGGAGGGTGGTCTGACTGGACCCCGTACACTGACTGCTCTGCAAGCTGTAGAGGTGGATCTATGTCTAGAACAAGATCCTGTACCAACCCAACCCCAGCTAATGGTGGAAGGGGCTGTGCAGGAGTTGATATGGAAGAAGTATCCTGTAATGAGAACATAGAATGCCCTGGTGAGTGTACTGTATTACACAGTTAGATTTTAACTTGCATGGCACATGGACATTATATACACTCGTGTCCAGTTAACTAACCGCTTTATCCTGCATAAAAAATATTGTGCACCACAATAGTAATGAATAACTTATTCTAAAAATTATTTTATAGTTGATGGAGGGTGGTCTGATTGGTCCCCCTTCACTGACTGCTCTGCAAGCTGTAGAGGTGGATCTAAGTCTAGAACAAGATCCTGTACCAACCCAACCCCAGCTAATGATGGAATGGGCTGTGCAGGAGTTGATATGGAAGAAGTGTCTTGTAATGAGAACATCGACTGCCCTGGTGAGTTTATAATATTATTTGCTCTCTCATACATGTACTTATGTGACAGTGGTGCTACTTATCATCCAAAACCATGAAATTTTGTAAATGACACAATACTGTCTTCATAACTAATGTCATAAAGGAAAATAATTTAGTTCAACATACAATGTAATTTTGTTTATTAGTTGATGGAGGGTGGACACAGTGGACACCCTACACTGACTGTTCCAAGACCTGTAGAGGTGGAACTCAGTCTAGGTCAAGATCTTGTACTAACCCAAGTCCTGCTAATGGTGGAATGAACTGTGAAGGAGACGATATGGAAGAAAAGTCTTGTAATAAGAACATTGACTGCTCTGGTGAGTTTCCATTGTATTTTTCTTAGACTGACTCACATCATCCGTACTAGACTTATCATCTAACGTACACTGAAAGGTCTGAAGTTTTAGACCTAATACATCAGCTCATAGTATTTCATGGTAATTTGCATGAACAAAATACAAATACATGTACATTTGCATGTACATGTATTTGTATTTTAGAAATAAAATCTACCCGTCGATAAACGATTAGTAAACTTTAGAAAGCTTTGATGAAATTTGACTTTCTCTAAAAGTTATTTTCAACATAATTTTTTTGCACCTACCAGTTGATGGAGGGTGGACACAGTGGACCCCCTACACTGACTGCTCCAAGACTTGTAGAGGTGGAACACAGTCTAGGTCTAGATCTTGTACTAACCCAAGTCCTGCTAATGGTGGAATGAACTGTGAAGGAGACGATATGGAAGAAAAGTCTTGTAATAAGAACATTGACTGCACTGGTGAGTGTATGGTATTAAACAGTTAGATTGTGTTCAATGCTGTCTGTACATGTTATATGCACTCCTGGTTAGTTAGCTGCTTATTTTGGTAGCATTTAACCTGAAGGTCTGGATCACTGGTGGTAATTGAATGGGGTTCAAATCTAAAAACTTTGGATGGTTTGATTGGTGTTGGTAAAAAGCTACCGATCAGTTCCATCAAATAGAATCTATGGAGTTGTTTCCCTCTGATATTCAACAGCAGATTGAATCGATACTGTTGCCTAGTAGTAGCAAAGCAATGTTAAATGCATATGTAAACTCATGTGATAATTAATGATTCAAAAGGAAACTAGTATAGAGAGCATTGTATTGCCTAAGTACTAACTCTCCAGCTTACTAAAGTTTGTCAAGGTCTGGCATTCATGTTTTGTGCAGCTACAAGAGACGTCTGTGTGCATAAATTGACACTCAGGGTAAAATATATTATAGTGTACATGTAGTTCTTGTAATAAGGGGTACAAGACCAAGCTAACCGAAACTAGTTAACGTTGATCCAAAATGCATAACCTATAACTTATACTTAACGAAATTATTTTACAGTTGATGGAGGGTGGTCTGATTGGTCCCCCTTCACTGACTGCTCTGCAAGCTGTAGAGGTGGATCTAAGTCTAGAACAAGATCCTGTACCAACCCAACCCCAGCTAATGGTGGAATGGGCTGTGCAGGAGTTGATATGGAAGAAGTATCCTGTAATGAGAACATAGAATGCCCTGGTGAGTGCACAGTATAACACAGTTAGATTGTGAGTGGAACATCGCGTGTACATGAACATTATATATGCTCCTTTTTAGTGGTCTGAACCTACTGAGTTAAGCTGGTCGATCAGTAGCTACACGTATTTGTGAAATTTGATATAACATATGGGGTTGTGTCCCCTTGATATAAGATAATGTATAACACCTTTAGTATTCCCTATTGGAAGCAGAAGAAGGTTGAGCTAATAACAAAATTCAAAGCTACATGCACTGTATTATATAAACATATGGCATGTGTTGAGCTTTCAGTCCTCTGACATGGTCATATGACAAAATAAAAGAACTGTGTTGAACTAGGAAACTGCTATGAAATATGTTCCAGAAAACAATTTATTTAACATAGTTACATGTATTTGCTTAGTTGATGGAGGCTGGACGCAATGGGCACCATCTGGCTCCTGTACCAAGACATGCACAGGTGGCACTCAACCTAGAACAAGATCCTGTACCAACCCAAGACCTTCAAGAGGTGGAAGGAATTGTGTTGGAGATGATATGGACCAGGTTTCTTGCAATGAGGGTGTAGACTGTGGTGGAGGTGAGTGAACAGCCCAACTGTTTACCTCTTGTCCACTGAATACACTCTAGCTACTCTGAGGCATCCCAATTGTTCGAGGCCTTAAAACTGACCCGTAGCTTCTTTAATACTTCGTTGGAATTATATGACTGAGATATCATACTATTTAGTATACAGTGTACCTGTGCATACATGAATGTGGCCCATTGCTAGTTCAGCTGGGAAAAAGGAAAGTTACATGTAAATGACGGCTTTTGTCTTCAATTTCTCTGCACCAGCACGCATGGCAGCTAAACACGATGTCCAAAGTTCAACTACACATTGATGTCTATTTTTAATTTCGATGTCATTCCAGCTACTGGATGGTCTGACTGGAAAGAGTGGTCTAGCTGCAGTAGAACATGTAGAGGACGAAGGTCAAGGTCGAGAACCTGCACCATCCCCTACCATCTTGGTGGCTGCCCAGGTAGACGATCCGAGTCAGAAAACTGTGTTGCAGGTGTCAATTGTAAGTACATGTTATGGTTATGGTGATAGCTGCCACTTACACATTGATGTACAAGTGTGTGCAGCTTTGTATGCCATGGCCATTTAAATTCACAAAACAGTTATAGTACAATAAACTTTGTCTTGGATATACCTGCCTGTCCTCTGTCTTGGGAAAAATCATTGCTGAATCACTCACAGCTCCTAAAATATCACTCTGCGATTAGTTAGACCTTCCATTATGTCCATTATCCCAAGATGTCTACTTCTCTGGTGCCGCCGTGTTGTGGTTTCGCAAATGAGCTTAGACCACGGCTATCTCAATTTAGAGAACTTTCATTGAACAAATCTCTCCCGTTATTTATAGGTACTCCTGGTAGCCGTGGAAAGAGCGGAAGAGGAAATGGAAGTCGAGGAAGCGGTAGTCATGGAAACAATGGAGGTAGTGGTAGTGGTGGATATTAGTAAGAAGAAAAGACAGCAGATAAAAACACAAGAGTAGCACAATGTAACACGCAATGTTTAAGTTGAATCTACTTTGATTGTAAATTATCTCTGTAGTTATATCAGAATACTGACATAAAAATATAAATACTTGTATTAAAACATCCAAAGTCCTATTTCTAATTCAATAAGTATTCAGTAACGCAGTAATGCAATAATGCAAATGAGATCATCCTTCAACATCTATGCACAGGACCGCATGCTATTAGCTGTCTAAATTATCCCTCTGACCATCGCAGCTGTAGTGCATGCACAGTCAGTAATTCATTTATTATTACTCTATGCATACTAAGTGTCCATTGGTAATGGACGGGTCAGCATGATGACCTTGAGTTACTGGATAGCTTCTCTGACTGTCTCTATTATAATACTGCAATGTACACATATATGTCGGTCACTAGCTCATTAGCAGTGTAGTAGGTCAGCAATGATTAAAGATACATGTACCTGTAAAACAGCAATACTGACATTTATTTTATTATTGTAATGTAGATATAAAGAAAGTTATACTAGACATTACCACTCATTCAATCATCATACCTAATTAATCGCAAGCATTGAACAAAGATATTTTGATGATGAAAATATGGAAGGCATACTTCATATGTAAGTGTTACATACATTTAAATGTACAGTGTAGACTAAACCTTGAACTACATGTATATTCATTACAAATTTTGACCAAACCAAACATAAAGGCAATTTAAACAACTGCAAACAGATTTGTTTCAGATACTTTCAAATCATCGTTGCTTTGAGAGCTTCATAAAAGCTGTATAATTGCTTGCCCTTCATTAGAAACATAATGTCAACAAGCAAAAGGACAAATATCTTGCTTCATTTTAAATCTGCTGAATATTAAAACCAACAAATACAAAATATGTGTCATAAAAATGAGAAAGTGCAGAGCTATATACCCATCAGAGGATAATTAAGCAATTCAATAGAACAGACTCATTAGCCCACACAGCCATGTATATGCTAATGTTAACACTGTGATCTGGTTCTTTCTATTGGAACTAGAGGTGATGCTGGAACTTGGCATCACCGTTGATACTCCCTCTTTAGCAATACAACTGTCAAACTACAAAACAATTCAGCCCTAGATAAACCTGACTCAATGCAACTGTAAAGGTGATTTCAGACATTCCCGCAAATCAGCCAAAATCTGCAATGTTTAAAAATTGACAAGTATGGGAGGGAAAGCCTATGTAATAGAAACGTCAGCATTGCCATACAATAATAAGTACATGCAAATAAATAATATATTAATTACAAAATTCTGACTGCGAATACGTGGTTACGTAGTCTGAATAAACAATGAGCCTCAAGGATAAACAAAATAGTGTCAGGAAAAGCTGTAGTGGTTGACAAATAGACAGCACAGTTTGGTTATTAGATGGAACTCACATCAACTTCATAACTTGAGAAATCAGAACAGATGTTGGACTCCAGAAGGAGTGTACCATCGGTCTGGTAACGACTTTCAGACCAAACCTTGGCATATTCTGGACATTTAAGTTCAGAAAAAGTTTGGTTACTCAAATCTGCCCCACAGTCTGTAGAAAGTTGTTGAATTACTTGTCTGATATAGTTACGGGAGCAGTTTTCACTCTGACTGCACTCGAAGAACTCTGTGATGACAAAATATCGTTATACTTGTACTACAAATTTTGGTTATAGTTAGCACACGAATTCTTCCTACTTGATTGAAAAATACTATAGTTCAAGTAATTCTTAAAGCAAAATGTCAGTTGCTAAACAAAAGATTTCAACTTATTTGTTCCATATCCTATATACAAAATAAAGTTACTTACCGGCCCCTGTCGAGTGTAAACCTAGTGTTTCATACACAAGTTCCGATAGGACATAGTACCCACAGACACCTGAATCTATCCATTCAGTGTTCTCACAATCAGGTGTGGTTGATCCGGTGACATTGTAATACTAAAATAGAATATACACAATGCGTGTATAATAAGTCAACCTTTGTAAAATCAATAGCGCTGTGTTTCACTGTCGGAGATGAGTAACTTCGTGTAGATACTGACTTGCAGTTTGACCTGCCAAGTTTGTAATTAAAACAACTGGACTAAGGGGTTACTCAAAGACGTGCACCATAGGCAGGCTCTCATAGTTAAATTTCAACAAAGAGCAAAGGCTACCTTACATACTGTCGAGCTCTTCACCTGTACCAACGTTTCTTTACACAGAATTACTTACCACTTGAATGAAGCAGTCAATGCACTCATCAGTTAGAGCTGAAAGAGGAGAACCAGTGGTCTCAGTAGTTACTACAAACAAAAGAATCGCTGCCGCAGTCATTACAATTAAAGTGTCTAGATTAGGATCAAATCAGCTTTTGGAAAACATCAAACAAGTAAACTTCCCACACTAAAAACAAAAAATTAGTAGGGTATGGAAAAAGCAAGTACAATTAGTGTTATTTTTACAAAATTACAAAATACTGTATGTAAAACAGACTGGCCAGTAGTTCACTTTTGCTTACATTTTGTCTCATGATTTGACACAGTGGTGAGATCGTTTGTGACTGTCTGAGAACTTTGCATTTTTATATTCGACTCCGAGGTTGTACTTGAGGCTAGGCTAGAAGTTAAGGAGGTAGAAGCTTCTGATATTGAACTGGAACTTGATACTAAGTCAGAATTTGAGATGGTGGTAGCACTTGGTTTTGGGGTTGACAGTAACACTGTAGTCGAACTCAACGCTGTGCTTGGAATCAATGATGAACTTAAAGCTGAGCTTAAACTTGATATTGAAGTGGAAGCTGTGGTAGTGTCTGGATTTAAGACTTTGCTTGAACTTGGCATTGCACTGGAACTTGATGGTTCAGTACTTGAGGTTAAACTGAAATTTGATATCAAGGTGGAATTTGAGGCTGTAGTTGAACTTAACATTGAATGAGAACTTAAAGTTTGCATTGTGCTAGCAAACATTGCTCTGGTGGAACCTGAGTTTGTGGCTGAACTTAAAGTGGTGCTTGAACTTGAAGTAGTGGTTGGATTTGAAGTGGTGCTTGAACTTGATATTGTGGTAAAAGTTGCTGCTCTGGTGGTACTTGGAAGTGATGTTGATATGGGTTCTGTGATATTGCATCCATCAAACTAAAAATAATTAAACTATTTATTTTACATTGAATTCTTTCTCAGCTCTTCAGTGCTATAATAATTTACATATACATACTCACTTGACGATCAAATAGAAAAACATAAATTACACTTTAGGAGTTCTATATGTATATAAAAAGTATATGTTTATGGTCTTAGAGAATTTCATGAATGAACACTTTTTCCAGGTTAGCTACATATATATTACATAGCACTTGGCTTCAGTTATTTACTTGAAATGTAAATTAGTAATTTTCATTCAGTGAGAGCAAAATTTGACTTTTTGTGTCTTGTAACTTGGGTTTATCTAATAGTCACCTTCTAGAAATGGGCATACCAATTTCCTAAATTCACTTTCCTTACACGTTTAACACATTTGAAAATGAATGAGATGAGCAAGCAAAGCAGAACTAAAGTTCAAATATTCGTCTCCAGAAAAATATGCTGTTATGCTGAGAGGACGCTGTGATTGATTACTTTAGAATTATCTGCTCCTGACTCTTCGTAGATACATGAAGTTATTTCAGACTGAATCATTGGGAGTAGATAGTTCTGATGACATTCAGTGTTGTGTGCATGCAGTGCCAGGTAATACTACTAGCTCTACTAGTAAAATTCTTATAGCTTCAGTTGCCTACTTATACTACGTGAGCTCGAGATTTGGCTGAGCATTGAATGAAATCTCTGACAAGTTTAGAGTTTGCATATTTGAAACTGAATAACATATAATGCTGACAATCAAGTGCGGTAGTAATAGCTCATGCGGTAGTAATAGCTCATAGTTTTGCTTACGTTAATAAAATTGATCACAAAGTTTGGACAGGCTGGTTTAAAAAAGGACAATGAGCCATTTTCATCATGATTCTGCAGACCCCAGACTGTGGCATACTCTGTACATGTTAGTTCAGAGAAAGTACGGTTAGTTAATTCTTTCTGGCATTCACTAGACAGAGCCTGAATCATCTTCCTTATGTATTTATGGGCACAGTCCTCATTCTGGCTACACTCGTAGAAGGCTGAAATGAGATTTAAACAATCTCAATTAAATATAATATTTATAACATTACCATTACCTCCACACATACTTGTATGGTATACACGGTAATAGCAGACCGTATGTTTAAAACCTGCAAGAATGTTCAATTATCAATTAATACAATAACATAATTTTGAAGCAGTGTGAGATACATAAAGTATAATTCTGAAGCATTGTGGGATACATAAAGTATAATTCTGAAGCATTGTGGGATACATAAAGTATAATTTTGAAGCAGTGTGGGATACATAAAGTATAATTCTGAAGCATTGTGGGATACATAAAGTATAATTCTGAAGCATTGTGGGATACATAAAGTATAATTTTGAAGCAGTGTGGGATACATAAAGTATAATTCGGAAGACATTTAAGTGGGAGAAAACCGTAAATGGATCGCGAATTATAATAATTGTACTTAACAAGCTGGAGAATAATATTACTGTTATATACAGAGCAGTATTCCACATGTAAAGGTGAAGGAATAGACAACTCCTAAAGTGACATCTTATTTAAATTATGTAAGAAACCAGCGCAACTTGGATTCAACTTACCTGACATTCCTGTTCCCATTCCAAGTACCTCATATACTACTGGAACCATAAAATATCTGCCACAGTAGCCATCGGAGCTGGTTGTAGCGGAACAGTTATGGTAAGCCCAACCCTTCTCCATATACAGGTCAAACATCTACAGAGAATAAATTAACCAATAACAGCGCTGCTGCCACACTGATATCTCGGGGATAATTCAGTTAGCTAACAGTATTAATGTGTTACTGTGTATACTTATGTATTTACATTTGATTTTATGGGTAAAAGTTGCCAGTAGAACACTACTTTACTAATATAGTAGACGTATATTGTAATGGTTTTTGGGGGGTTGTGCTGTCGTCCTAAGGCGACTCCCTTGTCCAAAATGAAGAGCTTATGAGTGGTGCTAGGCCTTCTCATTACATGGAAGATCAACAGGTACTAGTAGTCAAATAACTACTCAAGACGACCCACATGGTCCCGAGTCGGTGCTTGTTTACTATACTGAGAAAGAGGGTGATCCGACCTTGTTGGTGGTTCGGGAAGCAAGGTCGAAGACCTTGACAATTGGAATGACCTATTTACGATGTGAAAGTATAAATGTGTCTTTATTGAGATCCAAGCATGAACTGAGACAACAAACATAAAAACAATGTGCTTTATATAGTAAAAGGGCCGACGTAGTGTCGTAAAAATATGACGTAGTGTCGTCCGGAAATTGCGCAACAATATGGCGGCCGGAAGCCCGATGGCCGACCCAAAATAGGTCGGGTTCAACAAAAGATGCTTAAAATCATCTAATTCACGTACAAAATCAATCTCAGGTAATTCTGAGAGGTCGGCCCTCTTTACATGGGTATATAAAGAACATAATTACTCCGCAATGCACATTATAAGTATATAAGTGATATGTAATTACAAATGTATGGTCAAAACATGCATAACTATGTAGGTATGGGTTAACAGGTATCTAAGTGCAGAATGTCAGAGACTAGACAAGTAGAGCTGTGGCAACTGCTAGGTACTTAAGGTGCTATAAGATCCATCAGGCGAGCTGAGGTCGTATAGGCAAATGTCCTGACCATTACAATATTATACAGCTTATATGATACATGCACATGTACATGTAAATAACTCACCGCCCCAGTAAAACAATCTATACACTCGTCAGTCAAAGCAGGCAGGTTAGGGTCACTTACACCCATGGCACCTACTAACAGTAATGATCCTAAAAGCAGTACCGGTAGATACATTCTCTTAGTTGACCAATACAATGACACTGACCAGTGGTCAGCAATCAGTGCTGTTATATATGACCCACACAATGCACTCAGTGGTATTATTAATAGCTGCCTGCTTTTACAAACAAACAATTTACAACTTTAGACAAATAAAACGTAAACATGTAATTGTTCTAAGTTATGAAGTAGCTTTGTCAAATTAATTTATTTGAAGCTCTAGTAATAATCGACAGCATTATTGGGTACACCTCGCTAGATTAGCCTGTGATACTATGACTGTATCTTTCAATCATCTACATGTATTAATGGGTCAGCCAAGTGATGCATGACTAAGGGCATAGCGATTGAACAGCCTCATTCTATTTTTAGAGATCATCATATCAATTGATGTTAAAAGTTTTATATTGTCTGTAATGTATTCCATTACAAAAGCTGTTCTATTTTGGTTCCAAAATTGGCGCATCAGTAAAGTTGACCAAACACCTTCTTACTGAGTGAAGGTAAAATAGTTGGTGTAATAATGATAATACCTAATATAAATACAAAAGAAAGTTCCCCCTATTTCTAATAATGTCATAGACAATGATAAAACTAGTAATATTTCTAAATAATTCGTATTCAGTAAAGCTATTAACAATATCTACACAGACATGTAACTACCTATTGATCATTTTGGTCCCCCCCCCCCCCCCGCCTCATTAGAGAACTACTATCTCTGAAAAGAATAAAGGCGCAATTAGATGACTTCTTCCAATGACCCAATGCTATGGTTAAGTTGGTACACCTGCATACACCTTTCTTAGTACATAGAACCTATTGTGGTAACACATCAAGCATGTTTCACTTACTGACTATGTAACACATAGGACTATAATAATATTATGTATACATATTATGCATTTACTTACAAGAACATTGAGTGCATACTTAATCTATGATTACTATTGATGTCAGTTACGCGTTGAAATAAATCATTATATATGTTTACTCCTTTGTTAGCAATAAAAAGGCAATCAAAAACATGTTTTTAAGTTGAAATTGAAAAGATATTATATATTTTTAGCCAGTGAAAATAGTGAATAATTAAGGTATTTGTGGGAGGAGAGTAGCAAGAAGCCTGCAGCATCTAAAATGAAGTCTAATTCAGTAATTCTGTGTAAATTCTGTAGCTTTCCGTCTTTGAGTTTAAGTTTAAGGTTTGGAGATTTATTAACTAGAGAAATTCTTGTCCATCCAGCAGCCAAGTTGCTGTTTATTGGCATTATTTTATTCATACATTTTCTTTATTTTTGTTACACCGATAGCCTTGTATCCTAGGTTCAAAACAGCTCTAACTTATGGGCAAATGGTGCATGCAGGTACTACATGTCTCTTTGGGGAGAGTAGAGCTGTGCTAAGTAAATGCTCAGTTCAGTAGGTGACTCTATAAATTTTAACTTTGACGAATAATGAATAAAGGGCATCCAAGCTCAGGAAAATTATTGAAATTATTCATACAAATGAGTTAATATCGTGATAATCAAAATTGTCTAGCTCATTAGTCAAATTAAACATTCTGCTTGCATAACGAACTGAGTCTAGAGTAAATTTAACCTTGAACTTTTGCTGTTATTCAATGAACACAACAGAGTAACAGAGCCGTATATATCATAAAATACGGCTAATAACTTGATTATAAGGTTCACTAATAAAAAAGTATAGTTATATTCCATATCAATTAACATAACACTGTACATAATTTGTTTGCAAATTTCTTCAGTGCGATAGTGAGTTTCAGCAAATAAGTATTATAAACAAATATACAAGAGGGTGTGAAGGGTTGGTAACTGATTGAACCCGCAACATAACCCCAATGTTTATATAACATGTAATAATCGTGTCGGAATACCATTATAGTATTGGGTTTGACAATTTTTTTATATTTTTGACCTTCACACTCCCCCAAAGAATTAATAGTTATGTTGAATCTTTTATTTGGTATGGCTGACATACTCTTTGTGATGCAGCTCAATAGTAGTCTGCATTGCTGGGGAAGCACTGATAATAGTAATCTAAAACTAACATACTGTACATTGTACATCGTACATTGTACATTGTACATTGTACATTGTACATTGTACATTGTACATTGTATATGTGCGATGTACGTAAAACAATAGTTGTGAAATTTAAACAAAAATTCATGAAATTGCAGTTGCAATTTGTGATATTTTTTTACACTGTGTAGATTGTCTTATTTTCAGACTGTAACTCCAAATAGTGACCGCATCATTTCTAATAAAATCGCAAGGTAGTAAAATCACAGTGTCTCAATGTAGGTCTAAAATTTGCTGGCAAAAAATATTTTTAGATTTTTATTGTTTCAAGCCTAAAATTGCCCCAGGGTTTTACATGCATGTTAGAGCATACAGAATGTTATGCTAGATATCAATACAAATATTTTCCTTTCATAATAAAATTAAATACAATCTCTTTTCGAGAATTCTCTGACCTTGAAACTGACGAAATGACTGATCAATCAGCCATGACTTATTTATTTAGCGTCTTGACTAGGCCTGCACCGGTGTTGCCTCCCCACTGGTATTCGGTTTTTGGGGTGGTGGTAATCAAACACCGGTTGACACCGGTTCTCTTGTGCCTGGTCTCATTCGGTGTCAACCGATGCCAAATTTGGATCGATATATCGAACCGCACCGGACCTCTTGAACCTGGTCTCAAGCGGTGTCAACTTTGGTTCGATATACCGGATCGAACCGGTCCAGGAGCTAGTTTGCCTAATAGAGTTGTCCCATCATGATCGTGCAATACAAGGGAACAAAAATCCACAACACTTTCTTGCAACATGAGTTCATGCCAATCATTGTTTTATTTTATTTTCAGGTATGGCAGGCAGACAGGGCTTGATTAAAACATAGTATATGTATATTATTTTTATTTAAGTGGCTACTGAGTTAATGAAAGTAATCAGTGCTTACTCCTACTCCAAGATTTTGTATTTGCCCATGTAGTCTAGTGAGTCTTAAGTTGCATTGGGTCTTACTTCACCTATTTTATATAATTTTAATAAATACATTAAATATAAAAACATGAGGGTGGACACACACCCAACCGACTACATATAATTTATTAGATTTATTACTGATTGTGACCAAATTACAGAAGAAAATGAAAAACAGCAAACATTGTTTCCACCACACTCGTACCATTGACACAAAAAGATAACAAATTTAAAATTACATGGGCTAACTTCATATCACAAGAGAAAGAAGAAACGCTAGCATAGTTGCATATGATCGATGTAATGATAATGTAGGAAATCTTTCTTGCAAGCTTTCTTGATAGATTGCTGATTTGGTATAATTCAGTGTGTCCACCGATTGAATCTAGCAGATTTGTCTTCAGATTTGATATTTCGATGGCTCAGTCCGATGAATTCCACCTACAAAATATTGATTGAACATTAGTATTAGCTTATTTTAAATAAATAAAGAGCTGGTGCTTACCAAAAGCATAACTACACAACGATTTTTAATTAAAAAAACATAATTAATAATGATTAACTATTATAAGCATTGAAGCTATTTTTAGTTACAAGCGATTATAATCAAATTTAAACATTAGTAGTAGATTAATTATTTTATAATTATTAATAGAAATAATTAATCCAATGGTATGTTTAAATTTAATTATATTATTTATAATAATCCATTATATTCGACCGTATACTACTAATCTATTTCAGCACACTATTCATGAACAAAGCAATCATATGCAAACGATAGAATATAATATACGCAGAATCTGCTAAGTTACGTAATTATTAATCAATTTATTATAATTTAATAATAACTATTACCTCCACAACATTGATAATCAATCACAGCCACGATGGCAGTTAATGTGGAAACGGATTAGCGAAGGTATGCAACCTAGTTTGAAGTGAGGTAAACAAGAACACGTGACATTAGACCGCATGAATATTGAATGACTACTGGCATAGCGATCCGGTTCGATAACATCGAACTACACCGAACCATCGATATATCGTTTGGGCACGGTGCCGGTACGATTCGGTGCATAAAAAATTTGCCGATGTGTAACACCGAGGGTTCACACATCGTTTACATCGTTTGAAACCGAAACACCGTGCAGGCCTAGTCTTGACTGATCAGCAAATTGAAAGAACTTTCTTTTTTTCTTAAATTACAATATTGTAAATGAACTCCACCAAGCATAATATTACATCATAATATCTGTATTTCTATCAACAACTGTGTGCGTAAGCAAAGCGGACTCACCATTTATTCTATGCATACCTGGTGACCATAGGTAATGAACCAGTCAGTATACTGACCTTGACAGCTTCTCTGGTGGTCTATATTTTGATACTGCAATGTACATGTAAACGTAGGTGTTAGTAAAGTGACACTAGCAACTTGGGGTGGGTTGACAAAGGCACAAATATATGCATAACCAGGACAAATAATCATAGATAGTTCAGCAATACTAGCACCAGGCTCCACATGTAATGCTTATCAGTGCTTGTGACTATTACATGGGTGGAAATTTCAATATACATGACTTGTAAGTGTAGGCTGTGTAAATGTATGTATGCATGTAAGTGATGTGTAACACACACTGCTCATACACGTTTAGCACAATATTTTATTATTAAAATAATTTCAGAAAAATTACGTCACAAAAAATAACAATTTTGTATTCAAATGTCTCCAACAACTTGAATTAGCTGTTCTATAAACATAAATATACACACTAAGTGAACAATAAACAGGAACTAAAAATTGACTTCAACAGAAAAATAATGGCATTCTATTAATTTCACGGCGATATTCATTATTCAAAATTGTAGTAGTTTTGGAACACAAGGATACGACAAGAAATAATGATGATTAGCCGACAGAAATTGTCTCTTCTCGGAACCAGTTACATAATCTACTGGGTTTTATGACTCTAAGCTCATCGATGGGGACGAGACTGTAGGGTTGCTAAAACCTAATAACTGCATCCCTGAACAGTAAATTAAATTAAACATAGTATAATACATGGAAGAAAAATTCAGATTATTGAGAAGCAAACAATTATTATCAAACAATACATGTAAGAATGCCACACCCAAGCAGTGTCATGCTAGATAGTTCGTTTGCCAAAACTCACGCTTGGCCCATTGTTTGCAAGTATAATAATATAATATTTTCAGCACTTACCAGCTATTGTTTCAACAGGTTTTAAAACATGAAGCAACACACACAATTAAATTTGGTCCTGTTGGTAACAAATAATTTTTTCCATATCATTATATTTATACATAGATTTTAATTTGCATATAAAGAAAAAATTATCCACTTTTGCTACCACAGACCATTCTGGCCAGGAATTAGTAACAGGCTGTAACTAACTGTTCAATTATCAAGGAAGTTATTCTATATTACTACGCAAATTCTTCCCGCTCACAACCATGTACGTATGGTAATACAGTAAATTATTGATCTACATTGTATGTACACTGTATTACTCTCAACCCAAGCAGATTACTACAAGTAAAGTATTATGTCAGCAATCCTACATGTACTTTAATTAGAGGAATATCTGTAGTAGATAGTGTACTAGTTGCTATACTACAGTGCAGGGTGATACAATGTGGATCATCCTATCTCCAAGTACCGTTTTGAAGTTATCCTCTCTCTACCTGCGATAAAGTGAAGAGTAGATAACTACTCAGTAATTCAACAATGCATTTATTTTAATTATTGTTGGTTATCCATAGGTACACTTCCAATTATTCATTTTATATTAGACTATGATTATTCTACCAAAGCAAGACCATCAGTAAATATTTACAGCCTATTAGAGAGCACAAACAATTCCCCAGAAAGGTCTTTCAAGCCTTGCAGGGCTACAATCTGTATTGTAGGGCATTACAAATACTACATATTATGTAAAAGCCATTAAATTATTAGTAGCTACTTTATTTTGTCCTCATGTTTAGATGATTAATTATTCCATTGAAGAGAAGATAACTCCAATGCTACTCACAAGACCAAGTTGGCTAATAAATGTACAGAGTAGGTTGTATAATAATTATATAAGGTAGGATCCTAGTAGATCCTAGTTGTATGATAACTAAATAAGTAGTATAAAAATATCTACGGTAGAGTTGATCAACAGAAAAGAGTGCTATCCAAAACTGCCATAACAAGCATCCAAGTTACCAATAATTTTATATTAGGTAGATTATTCTGGGAACAACAAATTATGTATTTTATTTCAATAATCATAAACACTCCATCTCAACTAGAGCAATAAGGTAATGGAGACATCAATGACCTACAGGTTGCTAGGCAACTAGTAATTAAACAAACAATGTGTTCTAAAAAGGGAAGTGCATTTCAACAATGTAAAATCAATATTATTATTGAATAGGTTTCAAGTCAGGGCATTCTGGATGGCTGATATTTACTGCCATTCAATCTGATACTTACTAGTAGAGACAACATGGGCAAGTACCTTGCAAGTGTCAGCTGTATTTTAGCAGGTAGGTTGAACTAGCACAAGGTAGTGATTCCATCATGTTATCTATACCATCATAATATACTCTATATTATTATATTTGTGGTATTGTAAATTTATATACGTGTACAGATATCATTCTGTAAGCTAACCAGTGTACATGTAAACAGCATTAGAAACTGTATAGTTGTACATCAGCTGGGTGCACAGCTCCTGCAATTCCAAGGTACGGTAGGGTGGGTACCCACATTTCTACGTAGTTTATAATTTTCCTTACCTGTCTCTGATCTACATGTACCAGCACATGCTTAGGGTTTGTATTGGCAGGTACAGTGATAGACAAATGAAGCATACATCATAGATAGTTATAACGCAGATGCAAATATGCTAGTATCCTCAGGGTAGTTTGCATACTTACATGTAGCTTAGACACTTCACTCTCAACAACTGTCCTCATACTAATATTTAATTAACAATATATTGTTAAAAGGTAGTAATAGAGAGAGCACACTATTCCTGAATCAGGTGAGTAGCACATGTGATGTAGGTGTTGATTCTCTTCCTGTATATTGCAGTTGTCTGCTCATGTGCTGAGGGAATAGTCAATGTTACCATATATAACACAGCCATTGACAAGGTGAGTGGTAAGGTGCGATGACTATTGAACTAAATTTTGTCTGTTGTAAACAACGAGTGTGGATCACAGCTACTGGAAAATTAACCAAATTTCCAATCCTCTAATGATTTAATTGGTACACAGGCTAAGTAACTAAATTATACTATCTATGACACATTTGTAGGTCACAAATGAACTGCAGGGAAAGTTTGAAGTTTCAGTTACAGAGGAGGCAGAGAAGTATTGCTCGATACAGAAGAATAAATGCCCAACAGACTTTCAAAAGTAGGTCAACTTTATAAAATAGGCACTGCTACCTAAAAAAGGTGAAACTGAGATTAGTAATTTTATGGTGATATTTCGTGACCAACTAAATTGTCTGATAAACTACATGACTGCACATGTATGTAACAGCGTTGGATCAAAATAACTCCAACGAGCACAGTAGCCCCTTGCCAGAACCTTATGCTGTGAATATATTACTATAATACTGGTGTAAGATATTATTCTATACATTTTCAAATTGTCAGAGAAGATATATATTTCGTTCTGGTTCCATATTTTTAGTGTCAACTTGACAACGTCTATTGATGAAATCATAAATGCAAAGCCGAGTGTCAACCTTACTATTTCTATAACAGTTGAAGAAACAAGCAACCCCAAACTACCTGATAGCCAGGTTGTAGGTGAGTAGTTCAACTACCTCCAATATTTGGTTTATGTAGGAGATTCAGGTTTGATTCTCATAAAGGTCGAATGTGGTGTTAGGAAGAGCATCCAACATAATGATGCTCCTTGGCGCAGCCTTCAATTAAATCTCCCAAAACTTCAGTGATAGTGATACTAATAGAATTAAATAAAAAAGACATACCCTATATAATTGTAGTATTTATGCTAACAATTTTTTACAGCAAATATGATTTAAGCCAAAATTCACACAGATTGTGATTTCTTTGAAAGCTAAAATTGATGTAAAATTATGCGACGTCTTTTAAAAGTGGCAAAGTGTAAAGCTGGATCAAGCAGTGAACATTAAATAATATGTGTTTGCAGACATAATCAAAGCATCAGTCGAGGACATTGAAACAGCGATAGATGGTAGAGAGATAGTATCCTGCAACCAACATTTCTTTGGTATCGAACCAGACAACCCAACCAACTGGATAATAATATCTACGTTCTGTATTATAACTCTAGTATTGCTAATAGTTGTACTTCTCCTTAGTAAAAATAAGGCAAATCCTAAAAGTGCTGCCAAAGCCTGAGGTCATAAACAACAAGTTCTGATTGTTACACCGTGTGCCGTATTCTATGCTATGAATATTTATACTGTACATTATAATCTTCCTGGTTGGAAATTGTCACCTAGCAGTGTTCCACTCATGATGGCATAGACCATAGCAACACAACAGTTATGTGTATATACAATATAGTGAGCCGGTTTTTCATTGGTGCATTACAATTCATGTACATGTACCATTGTATATGATGTAGCTGCAATAGCCCTATTGCAACGCAGCACTTTTTCTGCTGCAATTTTCCAAATGAACTAAGTTGGCATGGCATAGCATAACCGTGAAAGGAAATTTGCTTTTTCAGTCTGTTTTACATGAGAAAACAAGTGCCAATCTTTGCTACAATAGACAATCATTTACAATCAAGTATAATTATTTTTTATCATCAATATAATTTTAGAGTAATAACAAAGAGATCTAATGTTGTTACAAATTGAGATGGTAGAGACTGCCAAATTAATAAAATGTGAACGCTCAAGCATTTTACTAGGATATTATTATGTAAAACAACTTCCTTTAGCATTTTTTCAAACATTTTCATTGCTATGAACTTTGATGGTGTTGTTTCATTTATTGCACCTTATGAGTAATGGAGCATATCAGACAATTATGTTATGTTAGAGCGTATTATTTTATTACCATTACAATAAATTCAGTGAACACTGAGTAATAATATGTTTTTATATAATTTAGTGGCACCCTGTATTTAGTTTCTCCAAATCTTCTTTTAGAATTTTTATCTTAGCTTCATACTCATCCTTCACCTTTTGAACGGTCTCGGATACCTGGGTACTGCAGAAGTCTGTTTTTGTATCCTTGACCTTGTTAAATACACCTGATGCCTGCAACTTCTTTTCTATAGTTGATATTAAAGAAGAAGAATCATTTGGAGACTCGGCCATCTTGTTCCTCAGTGCTTGCATTATCGACTAAAATAAAGTATTGTTATAACAAATAAAATCTATGCAGGAAAACACATATTTTCTCACATTTTCATATTGTGGCTGTGTAACAGGCTTGTAGTAAGAACCCATTAATTTATAAAAATTATTATTGAACGTGGATATCTATCTACATTTAATAATAAATAATGGGTTTACATGTATATAATAAAACCATTACTCATTTATTTATATTGGTAACAATTTTTACTTCGGAATTAAAATAATACAACTCTTAAAGCATTTCAGCAACCATTAGACACTCCGTACCGAATATACCTGTATGTCTATTGTAAATGATGAATGTTTATACGTCTAAACCATGTGTGGGTGGAGTAATCAAGCTGCTTTCTATTATCCCTATACTTGATTCTGTTGTACACTTGGCCATGATTCGAGCAGAGGGATGGGACGTTTCTTACCATTGAACTTTTTTGCATAAAATATATTGTTTTGTGTTTGTTATTCTTGCATTCTGCTAACCTTAAAATACAAACTATGCTGCATGAAGTCTAAGTTAACTAGAAGTCAAATGACTCTGTCCGAAACATGTTACATAGCAATGTACTACATCACACCGTGTGTTAGTAGCGTTATGTAATATTGTAATGGTTTCTGTGATTTGGTGCGGTCGTCCTTGGACAACTATCGACCCAGAAATGAAGTGCCTATGAGTGGTAATAGGACTTCGCATTACATGAAAGATCGAGCGGTCTCAGTAGCCCAAAAAACTATCAAAGACGACCCATCTGGTCCCAAGTCTGACCTTCAGACTATACGTTGAAAGAGAGTGATCCGACCTAGTAGGCGGTTCGCTAAGCGAATGACCTGACAAAAGGAAGTGAAAGTCTCTGTATCAAGTATAGATGTGTCTTTATTGAAAGCCAAGTGAAGACTGAGACAATGAACAGTAAAACAGTGCCCTTTATATAGTATAAGGACTTCCGGCCGACGTGACGTCGGGAAAAGACGACGTGTGGTCGTCCGGAAGTTGCGCAACAAGATGGCCGCCGGAAGCCCGACGGCCGACCCAAAATAGGTCGGGTTCTACAAAAGTTGCTTATAATGGTCCAATTCATGTACGAAATGAATATCAATGGATTCTGAGAGGTCGGGCCTCTGTACATGGGTATAAAAGGCATTAAAAGACTTAGTTATAATCATGTAACTATATACAATAACATATAGTAAAGTACAAGCAGATATATACAATTATGTGCACACAAGAATGAGTGTCAGATGTAAGATACGATTTGGCGTACCATTACAATATTGTAATGGTTTCTGTGATTTGGTGCGGTCGTCCTTGGACGACTATCGACCCAGAAATGAAGTGCCTATGAGTGGTAATAGGACTTAGCATTACATGAAAGATCGAGCGGTCTCAGTAGCCCAAGAACTACCAAAGACGACCCATCTGGTCCCAAGTCTGACCTTCAGACTATACAATGAAAGAGAGTGATCCGACCTAGTAGGCGGTTCGCTAAGCGAATGACCTGACAAAAGGAAGTGAAAGTCTCTGTATCAAGTATAGATGTGTCTTTATTGAAAGCCAAGTGTAGACTGAGACAATGAACAGTAAAACAGTGCCCTTTATATAGTATAAGGACTTCCGGCCGACGTGACGTCGGAAAAAGACGACGTGTGGTCGTCCGGAAGTTGCACAACAAGATGGCCGCCGGAAGCCCGACGGCCGACCCAAAATAGGTCGGGTTCTACAAAAGTTGCTTATAATGGTCCAATTCATGTACAAAATGAATATCAATGGATTCTGAGAGGTCGGGCCTCTGTACATGGGTATAAAAGGCATTAAAAGACTTAGATATAATCATATAGTCATGTACAACAATATAGGAGTAAAGTACAAGCAGATATTTACATGTATGTGCACACAATAATGAGTGTCAGATGTGATACGATTTGGCGTACCATCACAATATATTGCAACAATACTACTATTGTATATAATACTCACGACTGGAGGCTGTACAACACACAGCGTACTACTGAGCAAAGACAGCACTAACAGCGACAGCGAACTCAAGCAAGTTGATAATTTCATGTTCTCTTCAACCAATTAACGAGTAGAATGAGTAGAAATCGGATGCATTCAGCTTATAACTGGTGACACTGGCCAGTTGATAACAGCAGTCACACAAGTACTATAATATTCTCCCAACACAACAAACAGGAAGCTAGCAAGATATAGTGGTGGATACAGGTGGGTTATATTTTGAAATAGGGAAACGTTGGGATAACATAATACACAAAATCACCATAAAACTTTTCTATGGTGATATAATAATAAAAATTATGTTATAATTATATCTTGCTTTTGACAATAATTGCTCTCATTTTGTCTAGAAATGACAAATAAAACCAATGGAAACAGAATATTGATGTGCATAAACCTACAAAAGCATAATAAGAGTTTATGCGATATATACGTACATTGTACCTGTACTGCACAATATGTAATATGCAACATTGTTATACATGTAGATTCAGTGATGTAATGAACATGAACACATGCTGTTTCACATGAACTCCACCATTATCAGTAGCACCGTAGTAAATTATAATCTCACCAACTGGCAGAGTTTCAAATTTTTTAGAAACTTCTATTGATCTCTGCAGTCACGTAGAGATATCACTTGTTTATAATGAAGGTGTTCGAAAATACTAGAGATAGCATTGTGTGCCTGAAAGATAAACTGGGGCGGATGAAGAATGATTCAACCAAATATGACCACTGGTCATTGTATAGGATGATGTTTGTCATATTAATAGTTGTTAGTTACCTCTCTCTTCCCTACAGCATTAGCTTACATGTACTGTACTGCACTGTACTCAGTGTACTGTACAATACGCTGCCTAGCAATGAATATCTTCAATAATTCTATTATGGCTGACTATAGCTTCTTGTAGTGACCATGCTAGCAATATAATGCATGTTAATGTAGGCCTACATGTACATGGTATCAGTACTTTCTAATTACCTTCTCTTGTTTCTTGCCATCGAGGTAGTTTTTATTTGTTGCTGGGATAGTAAAGATTGTATTGTAGTAGATTTATGGCAGTCCTGCACAAAATACTCCAAACTGATCTTTGGACAGTTATGCAAAGAGCTGGAACAAAGTGAATGGTGATGAACACAAACTGAGTGGACTATGTTATACTTCTACTAGGACAAGAATTCTGCTAAATTATTACAATGTAGTTCACTGTGATTGAATTCGGTTTAGATTATATTCTAGTATAAACACAACCAGTAGCTTGTACTAACTACTAAATTATAGCACTCACCACATAGAATAAGCTCATGGATACTTGAAATTATAGTCCAAAATTGGTTTATTTGGGAATTAATATTAAAAATTACATGAACGATACATGTACACTACACCATAGAAAAGTTTCAGAGATAATAACATTTAGAAGTTGCTTCCCTTTTCACTTAAAATGCAAAGAGAAGATAACTTCGTACTGTACTGTATCGCAACAAGACTCGGCCAACTATTCATGTGGACGGATTAACATTGAAAGGCCGATTTATCTTCCAGACTGTTGTAGCCATAGAACCATAGATTATGAAAAATTAGCATTGGAACATGTAACTATGAAATTGGTAAAAACTTTGACGATAGCCAGCTGGGTGAGCGCAGGCTAGATTAGTTAAAAGGGCATGGAAAATAATAATTTTGATTAAAATAAAAATTGGCCTACGAAAAATTGGAAATTGTCCACCTAAGTAATAACTTTTAATGGCTGCAATGCCATTAGTATATGCAAATAGTAAACAGCTACTTATACTTACTGACTCAGTTAACTTCGACTCCGTGATTCTATTCTTATTCATTCAGTTCCCTTTCGGTTTTTGATTCTTATTTCTAGTTTTCTTACTAACTTAACTTTACTATTCTAATTTTTAATTATATTATATTCTTTTCTATTGAATTCTACGAATATCAATAGAATAGCAAGAATTATTTTAATTCTTATTCTTTTATTTAGACTGAGACTATTCTTTCTTTATTTTTCATTTTACCCTATTACTCATGACATACTTACAACTATGCCAATACTTATTCTTTTCTATCCATTCATTCGAATCTCATCTGTAACACTCTTTGGTAGCACTAACTGTGAGTAACTGTGAAGTGTTGTGTATAGTTTTATTGTGCACCTGACTTCTAACACCATACATACATACATACATGTAGGCCCCTAGTCATGTACATACATGTAAGGTAACTAGATGTAGGCCTACATAACACAATCAGTTATAATAGTAGTATTACTAGGCCTATTAACTATAGTTATAATAATATTATAATATTAATATTAATAATTATTACAATTATACTATTCAAATCCAAGCCAATTTCTTATTTTTTTGGTTTTGCATCTTCATGTTAGTTTCCCCTCTTTTAGTTTTTAGTAAAGTAAAAGTAAGCTGTAGAAACTTTATGAGCTATGTGGTTTATTAATAGGCTTAAAGATAAGTGACTTTTACACTACAGTGTGGCCACTAACATAGTCACCATAGGAATTATTATAGAATAGTAGTCATCAACCAGTAGTCTGTAGCTCAATTTGTTTATTCCGTTTGCTCATCGCCGTAGATGGGTGACACTGATAACGCTGTGAATGAAGATGTGTTTATGAGAAAGTTTAAGATGTTGAAACGGAAATCTCCTCCAGCAGATCTCAGCACAGTCATTGATCTCTACACACCTAATTCACACTTGGATACAGTATGTAGTTTTGGTTCTAGTCTGTAGGTAGTCTTATGAATATATATTTCTATGCATCAATACATGGATTAGAAGTTATATTAGCACTCATGTAGCTGTATCTGATCACTTCTCTGCCATCAGACCCTATTTAATAATTTTATCAAATTTAAATACGTGTGATGATAGCAAGATAGCTATTATAATTATTATGGAATTAAATTAACCATTTAGTTATTTTGGATATTTTACATTTGAATAATTGACATGTGACCCAATTATCATACTTCAAGTATAGTTTACTAAATATGAGATAACAGATTTCTACTTGGTAATTTCATAGCTCAATGACTGTCATGTAGGTCACACAGAGAAATGTAAGGGGAGATGATGACTGGACAATGTTTCCTGGTCTTATACCACCCGACCAATGGCGGATATACGAACTGAACAATGTACCAGGTAAGTAACCGCATTGTGAAGTGATTGGAGGGGCGGAAGATGTTTGATCACAAGTAATCACTTTTTGGAGATCAAATGATTATTAGTGGAAATAATGTATGAAAGTTCAAACTTGAATCTATTATTTCTTGCACGTAGCTGTACAAGATAGAATTAAGCAGTACAACTAGACTCACCGATGATAAGAATAGAAGTGTCACAGTGTTCGCTTTTGTCCTCGTGTTCTATGCCTCAGTCTCGTATAATAATCTTATTGGTGAACGCTTATCTCAGGACCCAATAAGGGGCACTGTTATATACCATTGATCTCTAGACTATAACCCCACAGTAGCATTGGTATATGGCAGTATCAGGCATATGGTAATTTTTGATCATTTACTAACTATGACTTCCTATGCTGTTTTGTTATCATGTAGGTGCTATAGTGATTCTAAACCCTTTCAAGCAGGCTTTGAAAAGATACCTAATATCCAGATGCTTGTCTGACTACCCCAAGTCACCCAACATCTCTAACCTTGACACCTCACAGCGACTATTCCCAGATATATGGGACGCTGGGTGTCACCCCCATTCTCAACCAAGGTACACACACTATATATGCTTACATGTAAGCTGTGGTCCTACTCAGTTTACCGGAAGTCGTGTTTCTCACTAAAAGGAAATTATTCTACTTGGAGAACTTATATGTATGTTGGACTTATTAAATCTGTCACCCCTGACACTGTTGTGCAACTAACTCAGATCCATGGCCTTAGTCAAAGTTTCATTACATTATAATGGTTGCACAACCTTTTAGCATCCAAACTCTTCTACAGATTTTAATTTCTCAAGAAAATATTTGCATATCCACTAGAGTGCTCGCTCCATGGCCTACGCTGTAACAGTATACGCTGATACAGTGTACACTCATTACCCTGTTTCTGTAACTTTTATATTGATATATTATTACTCATTATTTTCACAGTGCAAAGAAGTATCTTCAGAAGTTACGGTGGGTGACTCTGGGCTACCATTATGATTGGACTAAAAAGGTGAGTCCTTAGTCTAGAAATGCCACATGTAAGCAGTGCATACATAATATACTTTTATTTATGTGTAACAAGTCTCACAGTACTGGTGGTGGACAAGAATGTAAAGTTGTTTTCCTCAGTTTGTCTCTGGTTCAAAAGGGAAATTTAACTTCTATACTATACATTCAAACAAATAATAATTGTGTAGTTGTACTGGACGTTGTCTAGTTTGGAGTTGTCTGTTCCTTCACTTTTATAGACGAAAGAGAACATAACTCCTGAGCAACCATGAGTGTATCCAATACTATAATTTGGAATGTATTATGGTTTTCCCCATAGATCTATGTGAAGGAGAGGTATAATGAGTTCCCACAGGATCTCTCATGTCTTACTCAATATATTATTAATCGAGTGTTGGGGGAAACCACTGGCTTCAAAGCTGAGGCTGCTATTGTGAACTATTACCATCTAGACTCATCGTTGTCTGGTCACACGGACCATAGTGAGTTTGATCTTACAGCGCCACTCATATCTATAAGGTGTGTACAGTCTAGCTTATTGTTAGCTAATGTAGAGTCACTCAACTTATTATTCACATGTTTACCATGGTATAGGTCAGATACTGTCAAGCCACACTCATAGTTATAATTATTATAGAACCAAGTATAGAACTTACATGTATATCAGAAGTATAGAGCCAAATATAAAACCTATATTAGTAGTATAGAACCAATTATAGAACCTATATTAGCAGTATAGAACCAATTATAGAACCTATATTAGAAGTATAGAACCAATTATAGAACCTATATTAGAAGTGTAGAACCAATTATAGAACCTATATTAGAAGTATAGAACCAATTATAGAACCTATATTAGAAGTGTAGAACTAGTTATGGAACCTATATTAGTAGTATAATAGAGCCAATGATGGGTGTATTAGGATTGCCATATCAGTGTTAGCCCAGGTTTAAACTGGGTTATTTATCATTATCATGTTATAACTTTATTATAATTTGGACAATAAAAATTATATGACTGGCAAAGATCGTTTGACTGCTGGAATAAAAATATAAATTTACATGGAACTGCTATGAAGAGTTGTCTTTCCATTTGTCTTATTGCTTAGCTCAGTATTACTGATGGTATTCATGTAGAGATAATTTATTTACAGTGAAACTTGCTTAATTCAAGCTCCAAGGGACTGCCATTATTGGTTTGAATTAGGCCTGAGTTTGAATTGTAAGATCACTTCACTTAGATGTAGTGCTCTGCAGGGACCAAGGCTAGTAGATTGAACTGTCCAAGTTTGTGAATTATCCGAGGCTGAATTAAGCAAGTTCCACTGTATTTTTATTTGCCTTCTTGGTGTCACTTGACACACTAATCTTATATTTATAATTTTCTTTGCAGTTTTGGCACACCTTGTGTGTTCATGATCGGAGGGCAAACTAAGACTGTGGAGCCACAAGCATTATATCTGCGAGATGGGGACGTAGTAATTATGTCAGGGAGAGCCCGCATGTCTTATCACGCTGTCCCTAAAGTTCTACCAATGACATTCTTACTAACTACTGGTGATAATGTAGAGATAGCTCAGTCTACTAATACAGATAAGGACAGTGTATCGTTAGCTGCTGAATCCCTATCTTACAGGACAGCAGATTCTCAAGTACTGGATTCCACTTGTAGAACGGAGGGTGAACATTGTCCTAAGAGACATCAAGTTGAAGGGCAAGCATCTCAGCAGCCAGCAAAGAGGTCTAAAGTTACCTCCTATTCTGATCACTTTACTGAATTAATAGAGTGTGTGGATGATAGTGACTTCTGGTTGCCTTACAAGAGTTATTTACAAACGTCTAGGATTAATATCAACGTAAGACAAGTATTTGAGTCTGGCAAAGGTCCTCAAGACTACTTCTGGCCTACAACTGACCCTGCTAAAAGTGGCCAGCCAATTAAATAAAGTGTTCAAGTTATTTAGATTATTTTGCAAGTACTAGGGAATGTAAATATAAAACTTTTAATTATAAAACTAAATTTAAATGCAAAACCTGAATTGCATTATAGTAATATTACACCACTGCCATTAAATGAAAGTTGTCGCCTCTCTGAAAAGAAATAATACAGCTCTGGTCCACTTGTAAGTGAGATAGCAAACACCTAGAGGAATTTAGAACAGTTAGTGTTACTGAATAAAATTCATTTCACCCTGCTGACTGATTTGTCCAGCTACTTAGCACGAAATTTCCAACTGCCCTAACTGTAGATCCTTAGACCACTGTAGACTGCACTTACGCACTTACAATTTACAATTACATTTTAACTATTAGAATGGTAATCTTTTTAATGCAAACATGTACATCATGTATGTAACAGATCGACTTGAGCCATTTCAGCAAGGGATTGTCTTATCTCAGTTCCTTTGTGGTTGTGGGCTCCAGTTATGTACTCCTGGTTGAATTAGTTCGAAAACTCACCAAAATACCCTGTAGCTCTTAGGGCTAATTGCCCGCGTTCTTTGTATATCATTGATCTCTTGACTGCCGATGATTGGTTATTTGACGAAATATGATCTGCCTATTGGTTTATCGTTTCATCATATCATATTCAGGGCATTGATCAATGCAGTACCCAAAGAGGTGAAATAATGTTAATGTATTGTAGATTGTAATGTTTTAATTTAGTGCCTGGCTCTAGCTCTACTCATCAGTCATCATGTCAGCATTTCCAGTAATAAAATTATTTTCTCTTTTTGTCAAGCAACTAAGCAAACCAGCAGCTCAATATATAAAACGAAAATCAAAAGATAGCTATTGGATCAGAACTTATTTCTGCATGCCACCAGCCCAATGTGAGTAGTCGGTAGACATACAATGATACATGGAGTTCATTGTCACGCTAGACCATCTAGGGGATGCAAGGGGCGTGCCTCATATGGGAAAGTAGACAACATAAGTTGGGACAGTATTTTATGTATTAGCTTAGGAATTATTAAAAGTTGATCTGTACAGGTTAGTCGTGCCACCTGTCATTTGGGGATTGCTTGAAGTATCAGTAGGATAGGATTGTGCTATCTTCTTTTAGAATTAATTTAGAGTTGTTGAGTTTGAGGTTTAGTTTTGCTACATTGGCAGAATTTGTCTTAGGTATTGACTTTGCTCGCTTATATGTGTTATGTGGTAAATTTAAGTTATTTAGGCTACATATCATTATCATTATGATTAATTAAATGGTAAATATCATTTACATATCTAAATTAAAATTATTTATTGCTCTGTTTTAAAAATACTAACTTTCAACTAGTACTGTAATGTTTTGCTGTGTAGGTTTACGTACGAGTGTCGATGTAGGCACGGGTACTGGAAGCGCTTGGTAGTTGGTAGTGGACGACCAAGGTAGCTTCCACACATTACAGTTAGTTAAGCTCTATGATTGTTGATAAAGACGTAGGCCGAGGCTGAGACTCATAGAAGAGTCCAGGGTCGACGTAGGTCTGTAGGTTTATACTCCAAAGGAGTGTAGAAAGAGATAATGTTGATCTAAGGGCTTAGACTCAATGCTAGGTTCATGAAGAATCCGGGATCGGCTAAAGTCCGATGATGTAGAACTCACAAGGAGTGTAGAAAAAGTGCTTAAGCGAGTGTGAGGATGAGCTCGGCCGCTTAGGTCTAAGAAGATATGTGGGTGGAGCTGCCTGCCTGCAAGAATAAGACTCTAGGTTGAGTTAGGAGATGTTGCTTTATCAGAGCGCAATCAACAACTGATTTGATACAACAAATGTGCTCGCTTTTATACATAAAGTACTTCCGGAAAAAGGTACGATAAGGTATCGGGCTGGTACGATAAGATATCAGGCCGGAACTTGCGTAACAGCATGGCGAAGTTCCGCCCGACGTCGGCCACCAAAAGGGTCGGCCTTGCACAAAAAGTGCTTACAATATACCAGAATGGATTATATATAAGTATGGCCGTGTTTTGACACATCGGCCTCAAAAGTATACAGGTAAAAGACTTAGAGAAAGCAGTCAGGATAATAAGTACTTGCACACATTGTATAATTGAACCATGTAAGAAATGTGACAGCCTGATTGGCTAATAATAACAATATAAGACACATTATGTATACAGTAAATGATCATAATAGTAGGATAATAGTGTAATGTCCATGCATGTATAAGATATGTGTAAGAGTAATGTTCATGCATGTACAAGATATTGGAACAATGTCAAGTAAGTGTAGGTTCTATATATAAGGGTATTGGCACAAGTTATAGTCTATGCTGTGGCAGGCTATGCTGATTCACTACAATACTAATCTAAATTCAACAAATATAAACAAGGAGTAATAAGATATAAATATAATATTATATTAATATATTATATATTAATCAGTAGTAGCTGTATAAGGTATATGTGGTTATGTGCAAATAGTTAGGGCCTACTTGGTTGGTTGTACCTCTTTTCTCTGGTCATTCAACACAATTAAATATTGTATTATAATTATCACCATCTATGCCCTTAGTTGCTTAGACCTACGAACACGGACCTAAGTTATTGAAGCCTATGGCTTTATGTATATAGAATGCTTTATTACATTTAGTCTACCACAGATGTGACATGAGACTGAAGTTCTGGGTATCTGGTATAAAAAAGAAACCTAACTACAAGATACCTCCACTGTCAGAGGAGAAGGCAATAAACAATGGTGCAGATCTCATAGGGGAGCTGTTTATATTTACTGTAGCTGCAGGTAGGTGTGGCCTAATGATAGTCAATTTGTCTATCCAATGGACTTACTCCTTTCTGCGAGTAATATGGCTTCACTCTATGATTTGCGTATGCCTACCTGTATGTTATCTCATTAGTGTGGCGTGCGTTTGTTTTAAGTAAGTCTAATTAATATCATATCATGTGCAGCTACTGTGATAATACAACATGTAGAATATTATACAATTTTGGAGTTGTCGAAACATTTATCACTAATGCACAGATAAGATAACTCCAACATTACAATATGATATGACTTTCTAGTTTATTTCTGTGCATGTGAATGAATGATGTAATAATTCTTGTTTTTTTGTAGGACTAATTGGCTTTGAGTATAATAGACAGTCTCGTAATGCAGCTATAAAAGAAGAACAGCAGGAACATAGCCTCAGGAGTTTAACTAGAGATACAAAGAAATTACAGGGCGTAGTAGAGGAGCAGACTATAGACATAGATGAGATTGTAAGGCTAGTAGAGGTGATAAGAAATAAATCTGTTGCAGATTCTAATCTAAAGCCTAAACGTTGAAACTCTATTCACTACAATTTCATGGGCAGAATTTCATCAAAATGTTGACTTTTATAATGTTTTAGGATAAAACAGTGATATTTTGTAATTAGCACTGGTGCTAACCTGGCTTCATGGTTATAGATCATAATGGAATTGCATCTTTCTCACTTAAAATTCCCTGTGCTGTAGTTCTGATCATTTAGATTGAATATATTTTTTTATTAAAATATTCCTCTAAAAGAAGAAAAACATTGACATCATTTAGTCTGAACCATTTTATGTTGCAGCATCGTTATGTGTGCTGCTGTAAATTGATAGGCCATCATTGGTTTGCTTTGGTGTAGATGTGCGTGTATAGGGCTGTGCTGGAGGCAGGCATAAATCAGTTGTGCAATTGTTCAATTCATTGATTATTGTTGTTGGCTATTCATGGAGATAAGATTGTGTTATCAGTGCTTACCCATAATGCATTGCTTAGTGTTGTGTGTATTAACACATGTCATGTGTGTACAATGTGGAATTCAAGTGCCACGTTGCTTGTTGCCGGAGCACAACTATTATACAGTGTGGAGGAATTAAGAATGACTAATATGACTCATGTATAAATTAGATAGACAGGCCTGAGCTATGGGCTAAATGTAATGCTGTAGTACCAGCTCAGGCAAAACGCTGGACAGAATAAAAGTGTTATTTGCATTGGGGGTTTGGGGCATTTGTTGAGCTGAGACTGGAGAAGGTGTGCTGAGACCAAAAATGTTTATCTATATACAGTGTGATTTATGTGCACGTACATCAAGTCACCTATGTATATGTTTAGATCCCACAATTCTGACGTGTATATAGTAGGCTACCCTAATTAAGCTGTGAGAGTAAGACCTAGTAACAGTAAACAGTTCCTTGTCAAAGTTCTGTGGGAGATTCATTCTTTTTTATTTAGGTAACTCTTAACTACAAATATGGATCTTAATTTATTTTTGAAAAATGGTTTACTGTACTACCTTAACTGGTTGGGCACGTGCAGACATATTCATCTCAATTGCCAATTGAACTTGTGCAATAGCAATGTGGCAGCTGGGTTACCAGTGGTCACAAGCACAGTAGCTACTCTATTTCCACCAAAAGCATCAGATAGTACTTTTTTCAGTTGGAAACGAAGGAAAGAAATATATTATTTGCAGACACGCATGGAAAACAGTACAAGCCTTAACATTGGGAGTGCACAACTCCCAGTGGCATAAGCCCAGCGATAGCGTGGATTCTGGCTGTTTCGTAGCAACATATAAACAGTGTGGCGTGCGTTTGTTTACAGATATAATAGTCCGGTATGGCGACTGCACTCAGACTACTTTGGTTACAGGCAGTATGCTATTAAAACCTACGGCTTGTATCACTAATACACGTGGAGCTGTTGACATGTCTAGTGTTAGCTGTACCTGATCCAGCACAACATTCCGTGCAGTGGTGCAATTGATTTCGATTGTTAGACTACTAATATATAAGCATGAGTAGTAGTATGGCAGACCACAGTCAGCTGTTGACATATAATAACTTAGTGTTCATAGACACTGGTGATTGACAGGTCAAGAGGCAATATTACCAATTAATTTAAATTTCAAACACAAACAACTTTCAGAGTTTGTGCAGATTGATCAAGTGCAGTGTCGTAGTTTGACTTTTCCTAGAATAATACAAGCTTCAAGTCACTAAAATGGGCATGCTATTGTCAAGACTCAGCTCCTTGTTTGATAGTTTTGGTAATGACCCTATGAGGATTCTTATGCTTGGACTGGATGCAGCAGGTAAGCAATATTGACTGTCTCCTGCTTCTTCCACCTCATTCGCCCTATATATATACAACAACTTAAAACAAAATTATTCTACTGTGAGTAACCACCTCCTAGTACCTCTTTTGACTTTTGTAGGGAAAACAACGATAATGTACAAGCTAAAGCTGAATGAGGCGGTGACCACAATACCAACTATCGGCTTCAACGTGGAAACTGTAACTCCAAAGAAAGGCCTCACATTTACTATGTGGGATGTTGGTGGCCAATACAGGATCAGACAGCTTTGGAAACACTATTTTCAGAACACGCAAGGTAGGGCTACTCTTGCTGCTTAATTTTCTGTCAACCAGTACTATATGCTTAAAATATTTTTATCGCAGGACCTCGGTCATCTATTCACAACATGTAGTGTTTATTGTACGAAGGTCCGAAATTTGGAATAACAGTTGTGATCTACAGTACTGTCACTATTATAATATAAAATTTGCATGATTGTATATTAGAATGTATATAATTGATATTGAAGTAATCGAGTCAGTATTTTCTACTTTGGCAGGGTTGATCTATGTGATAGACAGCTGTGACAGATCACGATTTGGTGAGTCATATGATGAACTGATTAACATCATTGAGTCTGATGAAATGAGAGGAGTCCCTGTCGTAGTGCTGGCAAACAAACAAGATCTTCCTAATGCAGCCAGTTGTAGTGAGATAGCAGAAGCATTGCACCTTCATAAACTAACTCAGAGGTAGGTGTGGCTTCTACTATGATATTAGTAGTATAGTCAGTGCACTTCTACACAGACACGCACTCATTGACCCCTGTTTTCAACCAATCACAAGCCGGTATTTCCGATTTCAACCAATCACAGAAGAGCACAAAAATTTTGCACACGACCTTGCCAAGGTCACCCCAAAATCCCCCCTTCTGATTGGTCGAAAAAACATTTGCACACTTGACCCCGAACCCGGCCACGACCCCTTCCCTCCCTCCTTCCCGCCCCCTCCCCCGCCTCCCACTCCTCCCCCGCTCCCCGCCACCGCCCTCGTCCCGTCCGCGCCACCGCCGTCGCCGCCGCCGCCACCGCCGCCCTCACAGCCGCCGTCGCCGCCGCCACCACCGCCCTCACCACCGCCGCCGCCACCGCCGCCACCACCGCCGCCGCCGCCACCGCCGCCGCCGCCGCCACCACCACCGCCGCCGCCGCCGCCACCGCCGCCGCCGCCATCACCGTCATCACCGCCACCCCTCCTCCGCCGCCGCCCACCCTCCCCACCCCGCAACCCCCACTCACCCGAACGACCGATCGTTTGAGGCGGTCAAGCCGCGTCCGCCCACGTTGCGTGCGGCGCCGACCGTACACGTGGAGGCGACGCCGGTGCCCCGTATCCACCGGGCCAAGCGACTAGGCAGCGGCCCGCCGCTTCTCCCGAGCCCTCCACTCGAAAAGCTTGTGATCTAAACGAGCGAATTCGGCTTCGCCTACAGCTCTCATTAGCGATAAGAAGAAGTACTACGGAAGGCTTGGTTTATAATGTGCATTGCATTGTTAATAAAGAAATGTGTAAAGTCTTGGCTATAAATATACTGATGGGAAGAAGGGTTGGTTCTATGATATACATTGTGTTGACAATAAAGAACCATGTACATGTGTTAAGTCAGCATATATAATACATTAAATAAACTTTTCGCAATGGTGACAATAGAATGGATAAAAGATTGTGTACACGTGTTAAAACACAATTGAAAGAATAAAAGAGTATGTCATATCTATTATACATTAGATAAACTTTTCACAATAGTAGCAATAGAATAAATAAAAGGTTGTGTGCATGTGTTAAGTCAGCATTATGTAATATATTAAATTGTTTAGCCTCCCTATAAAAATATATAGTAGTAGGGTGTGAGTTATTTTTTAGCTTGATAGCATTTTATACAATAAACACTTCACAATTGCTGCCAATTACTCCATTTAACACTAACCTTATGTTCTACTTGTTGACATCTCTGATCAGGCACTGACTAGTAGGTAGCTGTCTCTGTTTACTCTCACTCTGTTGACTAGAGACTGATTATTCATACTGCTAGAGTGAGAAACTCATATCTTAAATAGTAGTAATCAGTGGGCGGAGTCTAACCATTTCCCCACCCCGATGTGAATCCGAAGCCTCCCGATGTGAATCCGAAGCCTCCCGATGTGAATCCGAAGCCTCCCGATGCACCCCGATGTGAATCCGAAGCCTCCCGATGCACCCCGATGTGAATCCGAAGCCTCCCGATGCATCCCGATGTGAATCCGAAGCTTCCCGATGCATCCCGATGTGATTCCGAAGCTTCCCGAAGCTTCCCGATGCATCCCGATGTGATTCCGAAGCTTCCCGATGCATCCCGATGTGATTCCGAAGCTTCCCGATGCATCCCGATGTGATTCCGAAGCTTCCCGATGCATCCCGATGTGATTCCGAAGCTTCCCGATGCATCCCGATGTGTCCCGATGTGTCAATTCACATCGGGATGCATCGGGAAACTTCGGAATCACATCGGGATGCATCGGGAAGCTTCGGAATCACATCGGGATGCATCGGGAAGCTTCGGATTCACATCGGGATGCATCGGGAAGCTTCGGATTCACATCGGGATGCATCGGGAAGCTTCGGAATCACATCGGGATGCATCGGGAAGCTTCGGAATCACATCGGGATGCATCGGGAAGCTTCGGAATCACATCGGGATGCATCGGGAAGCTTCGGATTAACATCGGGATGCATCGGGAGGCTTCGGATTCACATCGGGGTGCATCGGGAGGCTTCGGATTCACATCGGGGTGCATCGGGAGGCTTCGGATTCACATCGGGAGGCTTCGGATTCACATCGGGGTGCATCGGGTCACATTGGGATTGGATAAAAAAAGGGAGGAGTCAAGAAATGAGCAGTTGTATAAAGGGAGAGTGGGATCACAGTCTCAACACATCACTACTGTACAGCTACACTACTACAATAGTCCAAAACCAAGAAGAGTTATTTGCGGGCTTAACGGACTCACAAATGGATGGAATTATTGAAGAAGAAGAAGGGGAAAATAATAGGAGTGGGGAGTCTTGCCCGAAAGGATCTTTCTAACATGGCGGACTCTCCGTCCTCCTCGGATAGGGGCGAGACCACAACAACCCATGGATGAGTATTATTCCAAGATAGAAAAGATGCGGCTTTCTTCAGTAGTATTGTTTTATTACGAAGATAAATAGAGAAAAAATAAAAGAATCAAGAATCAAGCAGAAATCTAAAAAGCAAAGAAAAAAAAAAGAATGCAGGTAAGATAAAAACTATTGGTTTCTTTTTTTAGTTATAGTAGTATAAAAACGAATTATAAGTAAGGTGAAGTATTTCTCTCTAGTCAAAGTGAAAAGGTGAAAAAAGCATAATATTGTTTACATGCGTTGTGAGTGGGAAAGTATTATTTCTTTTATTATAGTATAAACGTTGTAATAGAGCTCTTATAGAATGATCTCGAACTCTTCCTTCTACTCTGCTTAGTCGTGTAATTATTCCCTCCATACTCCACCCTCGAGCTCGAAGGAGACAGAACAAGATGCAGTAGTCTCCACACACGTTAGTACTCTCTTCTTGTAGACACTCTCCATTCCATACTATTGGTATTCCCCATTGTTGTAACATCTTACCCACATCAGGATAAATAGAAGGGGGGAGTCCATAGGAGTCGAAATACTCTATTTCTTTTCCATTCGAAAAAACAGAGATCCAATGCTCGCCACTTTTCTCACTTGTTTGAGTGTTGAAAACAAAAGATCCAGATGGGGAGAAGGAGTCTAAGAAGTGATCCCTTGGCATAACCCCTCTAAAGGAGGTTGATGAGAGTTTATCATCAGATAGAATATTCGAGATTGAGAATGTATCCATTCTTTTTACATCATCCCGGCTACCATAGATACTTCGTGATTTGCATTCAAGTAGATAATGTCATCTTTTTCTTCGTATACAAACAGTCCAAGTGTATTTTGAGTTTGATTAGCAAATGCTAGATTAATAGATAGACTCCCATTTGATAACAAGTGAAAGTTGTCATCACACAAATCTCCTGAAATGTCAAAGGCGTAGAGAGCAGCGCAGGACTTGTATTTGCTAGGGGAGATCTCATTCCCTGTGTCAGCATCGGATGTATTTGTGACAGTGAACAAATTCATGAATTCACGAGCAAACTTTCCACTTGCAAAGTTTGGTTCATATCTTCGGGTCACCGGTGTTCCATCAATTAGTAGTTCTAATGAACTTAGATTGTTATGTCCAAATTTGAAGGGATTTTGCTTATACGTTCCACTCTTTGCAGTATGGTTGACTAGTCCGACAAAGACTCTGTTTGGCTTCTGTCCCGCTTGATCAAAGTTTACTCTCACTGACTGGTGTCCAGCAGGGATGACATGGAAATGAGTTTTTATTCGGTCAATTGGTAGTTTTATAGACTCTTGTTGCACAACCCAAACATCCATTTGTGCTTTTTGTAAGGCCGGATTGGCTTGTACACGTCGAATCCACAATTCTGTCTTAGTTATAGAAATCTTCGCCCCTCCTGCAGGGTTGTCTGTTTCTGCTAAGAGGGCCATTTGTGGAATAGCACGTTGTAGAGTAAGGCGAGAGCGAACTCCTGGTGGAATAAGTCTTCCTTGAGAAAACATACTCAACCTAGGTCTCCCATAGAAGCTCATCTCTTTACTTGTGGCTATAAGTTTCTTTCTTTTTTCAACCACTTCGGGAGGTATACCATCATAGTCTTCTCCAGTTCCTTCATCCTCCATCCACCCACTCCCAACTTTCATATATGTGCTCTTAGCATCTTTACCATAGTTTAGGAGATTCTCGACATAAGCTCTATGTCCATAGTTTGGTTCATACTCAACATCTTGCCCAGCCAGTTGAACAGTGGCAGAAGAAAAGAGACTGTGCATAAAATTGTCCCCTGGAACAACCTTTAGTTGTTCTTCCGCAGGTAGTACGCTTCCATCAGCCTTGCTCACCTTTACTGTGGTGTGTAAGTAAGACCTTGATAGATCTGTGTAGAGTTCGTCTGCGGGCGGGATGTTAAATTCAATAGTGCCATCAGGGGAGTCCGTAACAGGAGCCAAAGGTACCCACTCACCTCTGAGCACGCTAGTATGAGTTGGCGGAGTGGCAAATAAGTCAAAACTGGAGTCAACCGTGTCTGGAGAGTCTTCAGAAACCTTGGAGAGAGAGATGGCTCGATGTGTGACGGACATGTTCGATAGTGTGAGAGTTGTTCCATCTAGTACTTGCTCCTACAGTTGCTTGTCTAAGAGTGGGGAGTGGTGAGTCTAGGTGCGGATTATATATTTATCTTTCATTTAGTCAAAAACTGTTTTTCTTCCTTTACGCTTTTTCTTTGTAGACTTTTGACTAACTCGTGCACGTTTGGCAGGTGGTTCACGTAATTCATCTTCTACATCACCTAGAAGATCCCCACCAGCTTCACGAAAACGTTTTGCTGCAGAGGATTTGAAGTTCTCTCCCTTGATTACATCTCCCAGAACCGAAGCTCCAGTAGTCAATAGCTTTTTCCCAATAGTTTTGGCACCATTCTTTAGCATGGGAAGGACCCCTCGGGCCAGTCCAGAAAAGAGTGAGCCGATCCCATTACCCGTCATAATAGGTTTTCCCCTGTACACACTCATTCCCTCTCCCACCTGGTTTGCATAATAATCTTCATACATCTCACCTGACTCATCAGGAAAATATGGAACTATGCGAGGGGCCATGTTATTTCTCTCCACGCGGTCTGAAACGAACCGTCAGCACAACCTTTCCACTGCGAAATGAGACCCTTTCTCCGTCATCACGTCTTATATCTACCTCGATGAGGTCTGTGCTTGTATTAGATACTGGAGAGTATTGAACATTCGAAAACTCAAAGAAAACGGTGCTATTTCTTTCACTCTCTGTTATAGGAACTGTGCGAAGTAGGGGGACTAGACTATCTCCAACATGTCTTGGTGAGACTACGGAGGAGTAGACATAGAGGGATGTGAAACCAGCATTGATGTCTGGAGGGTTTTGACTCCTGTTGATTTCCGCAGCATATTCTACATCAGGTTCGAATCCCAACACCCACGCAACATCACGTGACATCATGACAGAGTGTTCCTGTTCTCTCAACATGAGGAAGGTTTCATTCCGTAGACTATCATAGTAAAAGCTCACTACTTTTTCTAAGTCGTAGTTTATTAGTATTCTATTGATCTCACTCAAAAGTTCACCCATGGAAGCATACCTCCCACTCCTGATTTCACATTTTCGTTTGACTCCATCTTTTGTATTCGTAACCACTACATAGCCATCTTCCACATTTCTCCAGGATGCGGGGTACTGAATGTCAAGTAACCCAACCTCCCACTGTGATGAGTGAAGCTTCAATGTCTTGGCTAGCTTCGTAATGAAGTGAGCATTGGTGTTTGTGTCACTCCCACCGATGCGTACATTTGAGGTAAGTGTGACATTGAAGGCCATCTTTGAGAGTGAGCAAAACTGAACTTACATATCGAATTTATACTACCTTTGATCTTACACAAACTGACTAGAATCTATCCAACTATTAAATGAAGAGGGATAACCACTCCATTTCACGAAACTCTCTTCTTTTCCTCTCCTTCTCCGTTTACGTATGACTTTCTCAACTCTAAAGATTTCAGGTAGGTTAACATGTTGCAATTCTTGTGCATAGAATGTTCCATCTACTCCTTCTTTGTTTAGGTCTTCCAGTGTATAGACAGGAGGTGAGGTATGTGCCTTGACTGCTTTTATGGTGAATATCTCGGTTGACCAGTTTGGTGTGAACCCTCGCTCAAAGCTACTACGAGCCATCGAAATCCGAACATGATCACCTGGTGAGTATTTTACTCTTGTTTTCTTTAACCATCGTTTAGGTGAGAACTCATTTAACCGAACCCAAACCTCTTCTTGATTATCGTAATCAACCTCAATAGGTTTCATTCCAATTGACCTATTAAAACTGTTGTTATATCCTTGGACTAGGTCTTCTACATCTTCTAAGTAGCGTCCATCTCCTCTATAAGTGAGTAGACGATGAATTTTCCCTCTCAATGTTCTATTAAAGCGTTCAACAAGAGCAGCCTTGATGATCTCATTCTCAGAGGTGAAATGGCTTACTCCGTACTTCTTTAGCACTTCACTCACCCTTCTGTTTAGGAACTCCTTACCTTTATCAGTTTGTATTTGTCTAAAGCTTTCATTTTCGAATAGAGAGATGAGTGCATTGGACACTTCCAGACCAGACTTGGAATGAAGAGGAAAGACCCATGCTTTCCGTGAGAAGGCATCTATGCAGGTGAGCAAAAATGTTACTCCATCATTTGAGTCCTTGTGCGCACGCACATCCACGAGATCTGCCTGGAGTTGTTCACCAATCCCACTCACAAACGTTTTTCTCCTTGTAAACTTCATTCTAATCGGGCGATGAAGAGTGTATGCGTCTTGACTTCTCAACCACTTCTCAACATCATTCTCATTAATACCAGGAGGAGAAGCTAAAACTAACTTTCTCTTTCCTCCAAAAGATGGTGGTTGAGGAGGGGAGAAGTAAATATCACGTAGACCTTCATCTATATCATCCATCTTTCTGTTTTACTATCGCTTGCAAGAGGGGTTTTAGGAAGCTTTCGCCTAGACCTAGTTTTGATAGGACTTCTATTATCACCCTTCCCACTCCAACGTGCGCCAGCTTCTGACCTCTCTGGTTTTGTTTCTCTCCTATATGGGTGTGGTAGTGGTGACCTTGAGACACTTCGCCTCTTTTCATCATCTCTTTTTTTCTCTCGCCCTCGCTCTTGTGCTTCTTCTTCTCTTTGTCTCCATGTATGCATTTCATTAAACCTAGTGTTAATTCCCTCTAATGTATTATACAACTCCTGCTGCGGATGGCGTGATCTCTCCAACTCTTTTAGGAACTTATTCATTTTATGAGCATGTTGCTCTAGCTGAGAGTAGATGTCTGTATCAGAGTTTTTGAGGTTAGATATTACATCTTTTCTGCTTTTTTCTGCCAGGAGTAGATCCCCATTTGTAGAGAGTAAGGGTAGATGCTCTCCTTCTTTTTTGTTGTTTCTACTATTCATTGATTCATATGTATGTTTATCCATAAGAAGATACTTTTTAGAAAACTTGAGACTCATTTCACCTTCGTCCACCACCTAATCCGCCAAGCACACCTCCGAGTAAACTTGCCAATGGCTTCAAAAGAAGACCTAAAAATCCGCCACGTTGTAGGATTAACTTTTTCTGCCTCACACTAGTACGAGAGTTGGTGAGATCCTCAATGGCCCTTCTATGTCGACGTAGAGAGTTCAACTGAGCGGTAGTTAGATGAACATTACCTAATAATACATTTCTAGCACACTCAACAAGAGCGAGTATAAGGTCTTTGTTAGCCTCAGCAATGGTTGAATCTCTGATGGTTGCAGATGCTTTCGTCAGTGCATATATACTCAAGGCATTCCTCCTCAACCTTGGAGAATACTCGGGTGAATTAATGTATCTCATGCTTGATGATGGATGCGCTCTCTTCGAGTCCAAGACAGTTTATGGAGAGAGTAGAGATGTGAATGCTACTTATATTCCAGGGTATTCGGGATATATACAGTCATGGGAGAGTGCTCAGAAGCAAAATTACCGATCAGTCTAGCCCACTCCGGGGTTTCCTGGCGAAGATTCAAGAATAGAAAAGAGTGTGGCTTACGTGTAGCATCACTAAAAGCTTCTTGAACAGCTCTTGTACTCTGAGGAAAAGCCTGCTTTGCAAGATTGGTAACAGACATTCCGTCTCTGGGGTTCTTGAACAAGAAAAAATACTGCGAGTTTATTGACACTGTTCTATTATCTTTCGGGAAAAGGTTCTGTAGTAAGAAAAAGACGCTTATGTTCAGGTGGTGACTGAACTTTGTAAAGATTGCATTAGTAGTCTCTTTCCCCCCGACTTCACCCATCAAGTCATCAATGATGAGCCAGCGATTCTTCCCATCACGCTCTATATCCATTTCTACATCAATGAGTCCTGAATGAAACCTTACTTTATCCTTGTAATCCTCAAAGCGGCGTTGCCAAACTCCATAGCAGTAAATGATTTCAACAGGAGTGGGTGAAGCAATTTCATCAACTCTCTTAATAAGACTAAATAGTAGTTCCGTTTTTCCACTCCCTGTTGGACCACAGACTAGAGCTGTGAAGGGACTCTGCAAGCGAAGATCGATTTCTTGGTGTGGACGCATGCTGATCCAGTTGAGTAGCTAATAGAGTTGTGTTTGTTTTTAAAAAGTGTCCTTGCTTAAGTACTCCTTTGTCTTTACCATTGGGTGGTTCCCTATCACTTAGATATGTGTAAACTGATGGGGATAAAGATGAGCAAGAAAGTATAAATAGTATTATGATTATGTAGAATGTGAACTTCTTTCTTTTGTTGCTTCTCTCTCCTATTTGCTCCCTTCCCTCTTCAGCAGAGATAGCTACTACTTCATCTAAGAGACCATCAGCCACATCTTCATAATTCTCATTTCTACATACTACCTCTTGCTTTGACATCTTGCCCTTGTTTGAGAGAACGATTGGAATCTATACACTTTTATTCATCATTACTTTCTCCTGTTGGAACCCACTGTGGCAGTTTACTATCTTCCCCTTCTGCTTTTGCATCATTATCATCTAGTTTGTTAGCCAGGTGGGGGATTATGTGATCAATAATTGATACACTATCCATTTTTTCTTCTTCTTCTTTTTGCAAACGCTCGATTTCCATCATTAACCTCTCTTTTTCCATTCTTTCCTCTGTTAACTTTTTTTCTAAGAAGGTAATGCGATTTGTTCTTCTCTCTTTTCTTGCATCAATTCTCTGTTGCATCTCTAGTGCTTCTTTCCACCCCAGTGCTCCTGCCAATTCCACTTTCTTTAGTGCCAATTCTTGTTCTATCTTTCTAATCTCTTGTTCCCTTTTGTCACACATTTCAACCTCTTCTTTAGTTTCTACATGAGTTTGCTCTTCTATCATAATCTGGTTATTCTCTCCTGTAGAAGTCTCTCTCACTTCCACCCTAGCTTCTCCTGGTGAAGGGCTTCTTATCTCCTCTAACCCGTTTTTGGATGAATCTAGTTCTCCAATGTCACACATTTCAACCTCTTCTATCATAACCTGGTTAGTCTCTCCTGTAGAAGTCTCTCTCACCTCTAATCTAGCATCTCCTGGTGAAGGGCTTCTTATCACCTCTAACCCATTTTTAGATGGATCTAGTTCTCCAAACAATCGCCCTGCATATAGCGTATTACCTCTACTAAGAATTAAACCAGGGATGCTTTCTTCATTGTAACTCCTCTTCGCTCGCGATTTCTCCTTCCCATCCTCAAAGCGACATCTTCTTGCCCCATCCTTTAATATATTCAATACTCTATGATAGAGTTCATTCTTTGAACCTTCCCCACCAGGTTCATTATCCAGATATAGTAAGAAGTGAGTGTTAAAAGTGGCCTCCGCTCCCACACCAGTTTCATCCCAGTTTCTATCTTCAATAATCTTCTCAACCGCCACTCTACACCAGGTTGACAACTCCGCATTCCTAAGAAGGAGTAAGGGAGAAGAAACGGATGCGTTTTTTGTTTCTACCATAGATGAAAATCTTGACCTAGCTCCTGTTAAGTCTTCATAACAAAGTGCCATTTTCCTCAACTTTTCCTCTCCTATCTTAAAAGGGATATTCATAGAGAGTGAAAGTGTTCTAAAATAGATGGCAAGCTCTACCACTAAGGAATTATGAGCGAGTCTGTCAACCCAATACCACATCCATGGACTATTCGTTTCTTCGATATTACTTTTGATCATATAATCCCATACAGACTTCGGGAGGACTTCCTTTAAAAGTACATATCTCCCCGCCGCTCCTTTGGTGAGAAAAGACATGTTTGCTATGACTAAGTCTTCTTTGTATTAATACTATCATCAGTCAAACTTATCTTTTATAGTCCCACCCCAGTGGAACTCGGAATGGGCGGCGGGCCGCTGCCTAGTCGCTTGGCCCGGTGGATACGGGGCACCGGCGTCGCCTCCACGTGTACGGTCGGCGCCGCACGCAACGTGGGCGGACGCGGCTTGACCGCCTCAAACGATCGGTCGTTCGGGTGAGTGGGGGTTGCGGGGTGGGGAGGGTGGGCGGCGGCGGAGGAGGGGTGGCGGTGATGACGGTGATGGCGGCGGCGGCGGTGGCGGCGGCGGCGGCGGTGGTGGTGGCGGCGGTGGCGGCGGTGGCGGCGGCGGCGGCGGTGGTGGCGGCGGTGGCGGCGGCGGTGGTGAGGGCGGTGGTGGCGGCGGCGACGGCGGCTGTGAGGGCGGCGGTGGCGGCGGCGGCGACGGCGGTGGCGCGGACGGGACGAGGGCGGTGGCGGGGAGCGGGGGAGGAGTGGGAGGCGGGGGAGGGGGCGGGAAGGAGGGAGGGAAGGGGTCGTGGCCGGGTTCGGGGTCAAGTGTGCAAATGTTTTTTCGACCAATCAGAAGGGGGGATTTTGGGGTGACCTTGGCAAGGTCGTGTGCAAAATTTTTGTGCTCTTCTGTGATTGGTTGAAATCGGAAATACCGGCTTGTGATTGGTTGAAAACAGGGGTCAATGAGTGCGTGTCTGTGTAGAAGTGCACTGACTATACTACTGATATTTATGTAAATCTAGTTGCAGTAGCCTAAATTGTTCCGCATGTTGTGATGTGAGGCACCAAGAAGTGCAAGTCATGGTCTGGTGGCACTCCATGCAGAGACCACCTCAGAGTGTGTGACTGTGACAGATATTGGTTTTAAAGTTTCACTTAATGAGATCTCGCCTACAGATAACATGCATGCAGAAATAAATGAAGAGACAGCTACAGATTAGAATCGGGTTAATATCTTGATGTGGTTTTTCACGGAAAATAGCCAATAGTTTATCATGGGACACAACTTCTCTAATTTCATCATTAACTACTTGCATTGTATGTTACAGGAAGTGGCATGTGCAAGCAACTTGTGCTACTAATGGTGAAGGTCTATATGAAGCTATGGATATACTTGCTACATACACTAAAGAGTTCAAGAAACAACGGAACTACGGCTATTAAGACTGTTTATTTTGGCAATAGAATTAACAATGTTTAAATTGGAATTTATTATGGATTGGAAAGGACATGTATGATTTTAAAAATCCCTTCGTGCATGTACCAATTTATAGAATATGGGGAATTCCCAAATAGCTTTTTGTGGCAATCCATCATTGAACTTGTTTTACTTTTGCTTTTCATCCATTGTGATAAATTGTAATTATTTTATTTTTATAATCTATTACTAATCTACATTTTTATATTCCTACATGTTTAATTTCACGTGTTTTATTTATTTGTATAAGAAAACTGTTGACCATATTATCTATCAGTTTTTTCATTATAAATTGTATGACTGATATCGACTTTCAGTAATGACACTCAATAATTAGTGTGATATTTAATGGTATTAGTAATAAATATGTAACTATATCTATGTGACTCCGCTTGGATTTCTTTCAGTTAAGATGATATCATAATGGAATTAACTTATGTATAATTTAGAGACACATGCCTGATCATGATATTAAATAGCGTTCAATAACAATAATAACATACTGCACGCAAGTACATGTACATGTGTGTGAGCAGAATGTCATGCATGTATAAATACTATTCATAACGTTTGGGCTTCCTCACCCATAACAAACTATATAGAGTTACCCGTTATGAAACAGAACGCAGCCACCCTTGTCAATAGTTCTGGAGCTAATGTTTACATGAGCAAATGGAGCCTAGTGGAAGAGTATACCTTCCACACCAGCATTGTTTTGCAGTTGAACTTGTTACCCTTAGGTCCACATGTTACTTACATGTAGTCTATCAGGGTTTGAGGTTTGAAATAGTGATGAGTTTTCGAATAATGATGAGCATAAACATCAGATTGTGCACATTATAATTGCCCATGTGGCAGGTTTCTATAATCAATCATTTTTAATTGTTGTAATTGTGACTGAAAATAATGCTGTATACTGTATTGACTTTTCAGCAGCCGCTTTCAGCAAGTGTACATGTACGATTCTGCATAGATCAGTATGGTTTTGCATGAAGTGTGCTGTTTCACTCTCAGTCTTAATTTTGTTTTTATTTTTTGCCAGCGCAAGTTGACAACACTGCAATAGTGTGCGTTTCAATAACCACGTTGCACTATTATTGTTTACTAATATCGTAGATACTCTCGCCCACAATGCAATGCGCATACACAACAGGGTTTTAGTCCGAGACTTAGCACGTTGCAGTTTATTATTAAATACACCCGTAAACACATAACGTACGGCCATTTCCTTGTACGAACAGTCACATGGAAACTCTGACAAATTTCATTTCATGAAGCTAGAACCAGCGCACCAGTTCCTTGTACAGTCATATCGAACAACACTACACTTTTCTCTCTGAATAAGCGTCTTACTATAAATTGAAATTTGAACAGAATGGGTTATCACTTATGGAATAGAATACAAGGCGCAGAACGGTCAAATCGCAATCACAGCAGGCTTAGACTGACTTAGACTCGTTGCCTGGTGAATCATCCAGATCCACACTACAACACTTCGCAGTGATTAGTGAATATCCGATTCTGCTTTTTGCTTACCTACATTGTAGGCTACTTTAGTAGAAATATCGCATTAAATCTGCACTTCTTCTGCAGACTGCGTCTGGAACCTACAACTAAAATTTTCATTCGATTCACATCAGCATGGGGCTTCTCTTCTCAAGACTCAACTCCATATTTGATGGATTAGCCAATTACAACTTAAGGATCGTTATGCTTGGACTAGATGCCGCAGGTAAGACATTTAAATTAGTATATTTAATACTTAATGTTAAGCAAGTGGGTGAGAGGGGGCAAGAGGGTAAGCATTAAGCAAGTCCTTTTATATTGACATGATAATTAACACCCTCTGGGTAGGTCTAAGTCTAATGTATGGCGTTTGGTTTTCAATATTTTTTGTGATTTCTGCATGAGGAATTATGTCTCTACGTGTATGTGTATGTTTTCAACCAGACTTTGAGTGTGTCAGAGCAATTTGATGCGTTATATTGAACATCTCCGTCATTCTTAGGATTTCTATTAAAATGGTGTTTCTGCATCTAGGGAAGACAACTACGATGTATAAATTAAAGCTGAATGAGACTGTATCAACTATACCAACTATCGGTTTCAATGTTGAAACTGTAACCCCAAAGAGAGGCCTCACGTTTACTATGTGGGATGTGGGAGGTCAAGAGGTTCTTAGACCTCTGTGGAAACACTATTTTCAGAACACACAAGGTAAGACCATCCTTCCTTAACATTTTATTGCTTTAAATATATACATGTAGCTGTGTAACTTGGAAATGTGAATCTATACTTACATTGTAGTAAGGTTCATTTCAAATGTGTTTTCCACTTGAACAGGATTGATCTATGTGATAGACAGCTGTGACAGATCACGATTTGGTCAGTCGTATGATGAACTGATTAACATCATTGAGTCTGATGAAATGAGAGGAGTCCCTGTCGTAGTGCTGGCAAACAAACAAGATCTTCCTAATGCAGCCAGTTGTAGTGAGATAGCAGAGGCATTGCACCTCCATAAACTAACCCAGAGGTAAGTGTCAGTTTTGCTAACATAGACAATAGGATGTTCGTTTCAGCCGTGCACAGAGTAGTGCAAGTTATCCTGGTGAAGAATACGTTTGGTTATTCTTGGTGACCACAGGCTAACTACTGGAATGGACCATAGGGTGCAGCTGTGTGTTATTTACTCCAGACCACAATGTCAACCTAGTTTTCTGTGTACAGTTTAAATGTACATGTAGGCTCCAAAAATCAATGACAGTATATTACTTGGAGTTGCCTTGTCTTGAAAATTGAATGTTTTCCGGAGAGCACAACTCTGTGCATTGATACCGATTATATATACATTATGATTACATGTACATTATGTGATTATTACAGGAAATGGCATGTGCAAGCAACTTGTGCTACTAATGGTGAAGGTCTGTATGAAGCAATGGATATTCTTGGTACATTTGCTAAAGAATTCCTCAGACAAAGTGTCTAGGTAGTCAATGACCCTGTAAACATGAACATCACACTGATAACATTGTGCCATTACATTAATTTATAAATAATTAATGTGAGGTGCTTGTTGTGAAACTAGAGAAAAAGTAGGGCTAGTAATAGTATGGTTTATTGATAACAATGTACACGCAGGATATTATTTTTGTACCTATATCTTATTAAACATTATGCGTTGTGCAATTATGATAATTATTATAAATTACCAGTTTTCACGACATGTTCCCAATAACACATGGGTTTGTGTTATGCTATGTACATGTACATGCATTATTTATTCATATTATTTTGAATGTATAAAGTATTATGGGAACTTTATTTCTAGTCTGAACAGTTGCTATGTATATGTAATCTAGATATTACATGTTTATGAATTTGCTTCATCAATAGTGCCGTTCCTTACTTTTTGGAGTAATCCTCTCCTTAATCAAACAAAGAGGACAATTCTAATGAGAGCTGCCATAATTTGTACCAAAGTTACTATAACGAGAGTTTAAACTAATAGCCTGAATTTCAGTTCACCAATTCAGCATTGCTAATAGTCTTGGCTAGTTCTACAAGCAGTGATCAAAGTTTAAGAAAAGAGGTCGGGTTCTCTAGGGTAGCAGACAATCACTTGAGGGCACGTGCAGCGTCTGCATGAGTGCCCTCCCGGAAATTGGAAACTTTATCAAAATTAGACACCGAAATGGTGCAAAGTTCAAAGATCTTAAGGTAAAATATGGTCCGATTAGTAATATTAATTATGTTGATAACATACCTTACACCATAGTAGGGGAGGTGAAGGTGGCTCGTTGCTCTCATATTTCTTACATGTGCATATTTATCGTAACACACAATATTTGTGATCTCAAGTACTGTTCATTATAAAGGAGCAATTGGAACTCTGACTAAATTGAACCATAAAACCCAGAAGTGTGTAACTGTATAACCATAACTGCCCATCCAAAACCGTAATGCTATTGTCAAGTTGTCCTCTCGTTTTGCCTCCTATAGAGAAGAGAGAACAACTTCGAAGTTAGTACAGTAGCTGTACACTACAAGCATTATACAGGATGAGAAAAGCCTAGCCTAAGTTCTTATTTTGAAACAAGCCACAGAATTACACAAGAGGCTTACATATACAACAGCCATACTCGTAGTTCTCCAACAACTACACTCGAATTTTAGCACCAAACCAGTATAGAAAAGGAATACAAAGGTCAGAATTTCGGCAGTTCACCATCCCAGCTGATTTTACATAATACAAGGTATGGAATCAGTCAGCTGTCAACCATCTAGTGCCAATCATGTGTCAAGTGAGGCATTGTGTAATGATAATGTTGTAGCTTTAGCCAGCTGTTATGACTAAGGCTAGGTGAAGTGGATATGCTGGTTCAGTGAATATAGAATTAGCTCAGTTGGTGTCTGATGGAACTAACTACACAGTAACATAATATGCATGAGAGAAAGTTAAAGGGTCTCTCTAGTTTCCTCCTCCTGGTGCTTTATATCTTGTAAGAGGAAAAATTTAAACCCAAACCATGAATGTAGTAAATAAAAACCGTCAATTGGACGCTATAATAGTGATTACAACACTCCATTAGGGCTACATACAGTCATACTAGCTCTTATAATGCTACACAGCTTTGTATAATGTTCATATACATCGTACTAACTAGCCACCTGCCTACTATCTCTGGAGAACTTCCATGTCTCCTAAACCATCGACAACAAAATTCTTACATGACTTTGGCAATCATTTTTAGTATAAAAAATATCAGTTGAGTAACCCTTGACTGTATTCACAACGCAAGATGACTTGAGGCACAAGCAGGTTTGTGCCAGCAGTTATTCAACTCTAGTTCAAATCATGTGCTGGTATTTTTATTCCTAGTGCCAATTCAAATTTAAATTATTTGGTAATTAATTCCCAATTCATCGACACATCATAAACCATGAATACACCACCCTATAGTCTATATTACTTACTACCTGACTACATGACCAATTGTCAAACAGTGGCAATGTTTGTAGGCAGTCATCGGCCTTATCCTACCATGCTATTGAAGCTTTTGGAATCATTTCTAATACCAAAATTGTTTTTATCACTCGAACCACGTGTTGCTGGAGGACAGAATTGGTGTCAAAGGTAGGTCAAGATATGCTCACAAATAAAGTGATGACACAAGCCTATTTGAAAAGTATAATAGCTCTATAGCCAAGCATTGGTATTGGAACAGAGACAGTAACCTGAGAATACAGTCATATATCCAGGGATAGGGTATACTAGTGTGTGCATGTAAGCTGACTATGGAGGTAGTAGGCATGTTTTGCACAATGGTAATTACATGTGAATAATATATTTATTATGAAGTTAATGAGTAAATACTGTATAAAACAAGGATATAGACTGTGAAGCTGGGACTCCTGGTAAAAATAATATTAACTTCCATCAAAATTGATGCAATACACATATAATATAGAAATGCAGATCACTCTAAATGAGGTAAAATTGTATAAACAATATTATTATAGTACGAGACAGAACGAGCAAGCTGAAATAAAATACACCTTATAACCAATGAATGACAAATATTTAGAAATAATGACAAATTATTACTTTTTAGAAGTTCATGGGATAGTATACAGTGTAGTAGCTTAAAAATTACCATTATAATGTGACACACAAATACATGTATAGTGTAAAAATTTGATGTAAAGAGGTGCCTTGAAGCACAGAAATTATAAAATTTCTGAGAATGAAACAAAATTTACACGTCTTTCGATTTCTCGGTGTATTCATCATCTTTCATCTTGTCGGTGCACATAATCTCAGGTGTGAAGGTCGTATCAGCTGCATTGTAAGATTCCACTGGCTTGTATGGTCTGAATCTGTTGCGTGTAAACCTGCCAATCTCCCTTCGACACTCGGGGCAGTAGTGGACCGTATCCTTACATCGGGACAGGAATATGCACGGGATAAAGCAGAGGAGAACCCTAAAATGTATCAGTAGAACACTTTAGTCTATGAGTGCTTCCAGCTCACACATCAGTACCACTTCCAAGATGGAGGACAGACTCCAAGTCATTTATTTTGCTCTCTGGGGTCTAGTGTATACAGTTACTCAGATTAATCATGGCTATGATACATGTATCATAGCCATGATTAATCTGAGTAACTGTATACACTAGACCTCAGAGAGCAAAATAAATGACTTGGAGTCTGTCCTCCATGCAATATATCAAAATATAGTAATAAAACCCTATAGCGTTTTACGTCTGCTAGAGACAGCAAGCTTTAAGTGGAGACGTTTAAATTCACTGATGACAGTGTTCTTTTATTGTTTAACCGTTACACCGTTACACCGTTACACCGTTACACCGTGAAGTCTATAAAAATGATTGTAATAGGATTAAATAGGAGCATAACATAATATTATAGCACTTCACACAATATAATCTATAGAAGATAAAGCAATACAAAACACACTGTGGTGATACATGTAAAAGCATTAATCCAAGGTTGCCAGTAGCAACAATAACGCTTGTCTATAATTAATTAAGAAGTCGTTAAAATGTAACTGTTGGATCCAAACAGCATTTCAGATCACAAGTATATCTACATGTAGTCAAAATTATTGTATAAATACCTTTTGGTTTCCAGTAGCTTGCTTTAACTTATGTAGCTCTTGTATAGATGCTACTACAATGTTTCTTTCTAACTTATGTTGATACTATTGAAGAGTATGCTGCACAAAATACTTCTTTACATTATGGTGGATAAAAGCATACTAACTGTGCACTAGCATTTTGTCAGAGATCACCAGATGTTGCAAATTTACTTGGGGAAGAAAAACAACTAGCTGTCATACTCTCATTGGACCATAGGGCCTGAATCACCAACCCCAAGACCAATCCCCCGGTAGCAGGATCACAAGATCAAGCTGAATCACCCAAATTACACCACCACAGAGCCATGAAAACAACATCCTTGTGCAGGAAGTAGGATTGCTGAAATTGCTGATGAAATCTGTGCAAATATGACAAGTTGTATTTGAATTCCTTACACTCCCACCTTGATTTTATTTAAAAATTAAAAATTGCATTAACAAACTACTAGTGTAAAGTGATGATACAACCCCCTATTATAGTGTGCTAACCATGTGATAAATGTTGGATATTAATATAAGGTTATATCATATGGGTGTGTAATACAGTATAATATATATTGTGCATAATAGTATTAGTGTATATAAGTGTAACGTCATCCGCATCGGCTTTATGCTGCTTCTTCTACCGGGATGACTATCACTAGCTTCTGTATCGGCCTTTCAAGCCTGGAGGGCAATGAGGTCGGTATGCCATTCTTATCCAGATGCTGATTCGCCAGTCTCACAACAGCCTTTCTTACTAACCCATCTGCTCCTTGAGTCACATCTTCTATAATACCCAACTTCCAGTCATTTCTTGGCAAATTCTCATCCAAAATGGTCACTACATCTCCCACCTTGGCATTTCTTTCCTGTTTAGCCCACTTCTGTCGCTTAGTTATATCTTTCAGATAACTTCTTTTCCATTCCTGCCAGAATGAGTCAGCGAACTGCTGTGCTCTGCGCCACATTCTCCTCCCATATATGTCACTATCGGTAAATAAGCTTGGTGGTGATGTTATAGACCCGCTTTTGAAAGTGGTGATATGATTAGGAGTTATCACTGTCTCCAGAGGGTTATTCAAATTATCTGTAGTGAGCGGCCTGCTGTTCATAGTTGCCATAGCTTCATAGAAGGCCGTGCGGAGGGCAGCAGTATCCATTCTACCTTTGAACTTTATGGCCAAACCGGATAGTATTGACCTAACAGTCCTTATTTGTCGCTCCCAGGAGCCTCCTTGATGACTAGCATGAGGCGTGTTCATCTTAAACTCAATCATATTTCGGTTAAAGAAATCTTTCAGGTCACCGGACATCTTATCAAGCTCTTGCTGTAGCTCATTTCTGGCACCTATGAAGTTTGTCCCATTGTCGCAAAATATCGTGTTAACTCTTCCTCTCAAGCATATGAAGTTTCTCAATGAGCTAATAAATGCGTCTGTTGTTAGGGATTCCAAGAGTTCAATATGCACCGCACGAGAGTACATGCATGTGAATAACAACCCCCATCTTTTTAGCTCGGTTCGTCGGTCTTTCACTGTTATTGGTCCGAAACAATCGATGCCGACATTGGTGAAGGCGGGTGCAGGCTCAAGTCTTTCTTTTGGGAGAAGGCCCATCTTCTGACTGCTTGGTGTTGCTCGGATTCTTCGGCATGTAACACACTTATTCAGGAGTCTTCGTACTTGTCCAGGTAGTCCCAAGATCCAAAATCCATTTGTCCGTATGGCCGCTGTCGTGAAGTTCTTTCCTTGGTGGTGCACTTTGTTGTGATAATGCTGGATGATCAGCTCTGAGAGATGTGAGTTTTTAGGCAAAATCACTGGGTGCTTTTCAGCTTGGGTTAGTGTTACAGATTTGTGTGCTCTCCCACCAACCCTAAGTATGCCATCTTGGTCCAGGAAGGGATCCAACTGGGCTAGTTTGCTTCTACGCGACACTTTTTCTTTGGCTCTGATTGCACTTAGTTCTTCTTCAAAATGGCGTTGCTGAGTTATCTTCACAATATGTTTCTCTGCTGTTTCCAGATCCTTTGGTGTGAGCTCTCTAGTTTTCCATGTTCTCTCTTTGGCTACTAGTTGTAGACGTGCTATTGATGACTTCAACTTTCGGAGATTGCTATAGATGCTCAGTTTGTCATACATGTCGGTGTGTTTACTGTGTGCTGTGGCTTTCACATGCTGAACTGTAACACGTGCCACCTCTTTGTCGGCTTCACTAACTGCTCGTGGAATTGCCTTATCCTGATCTATAATGTGCTGCAGCCCTTCCTTACTTCTCAGAAACTGAGGTCCTGTGAACCAAATTGATTTGTTGAGATTGTGACAGTCCATGCCTCGCGATGCTATATCCGCGGGGTTCAAATCTCCAGGCACGTGGCGCCATGAAGTTGGATTAGTCTTTTGCCGTATCTCCCTTACTCTGTTAGCAACATAGACTTTGAAGCGCTTGTTTTCATTTGCTATGTAGCCTAGGACAATGGTAGAGTCACACCAGAAGAATTGCTCATCAATTTTGTGATCAAGTTCTCTAGTGAGTATGTTACTCAGCTGGGTGGCAAGTAAAGCACCCTGTAGTTCTAACCTCGGTATAGTGACCTCTCCTTTAGAGGGTACGACTCTAGATTTACCCAAAACCAAGTTGACGAATACTTGACCATCCCTGTTAATCAGCCGTAGGTATGAGCAAGCTCCTATTCCTTCACTGCTGGCGTCACAAAAGTTGTGTAACTCGATGCGCTGGACTTCTCCGCAGCCTGGCGGTTTCACGCAGCGTGGGATATAGACGGAGTCCAGAGCTAGCAATTGGTTCAACCACTTCTTCCAAGGGCCCTGTAATTCTGCATCAATCTCATCATTCCAGTCTAATCCTGTAGCATTGACCTTCTGCAGAATATTCTTACCTAATAGAGTGAATGGGGAGAGGAGTCCCAGTGGATCAAAGAGCTGGCTGACGACTGATAACAGGCCTCTCCTGGTCTGTGGCTTTTCAGTGAATACATTTCCACTAAACCTTAAGGTGTCTGCACCTACTGCCCACTCCAGACCCAGTGTACGTTGAGTTGGTAGGTTGTCCTTGAATAGGTCTACATCTTCTGACCTTTCTGTCGATGGAACAGAGCTCATCACACTTTGTTCATTACAGATGAATTTATGCAATCGAAGGTTTCCTGTTGCACATAGCTGTCGAGAGTTTTCTATCAACTTGATTGCGCTGCTGGTGCTGTCGACGCTGGTGATGCCGTCGTCCACGTAAAAGTTTCGCTTAACAAAGTTAGCAGCTTCAGGAAATTGTTCTTTGTTCTCTTCGGCTAGTGTTCGGAGACCATAAGTAGCTACTGCAGGTGATGAACTAGCCCCGAATAGATGTACTGTCATCCTGTACTCTGCAATATGTCCGTCTTGGTCATACCACAAGAATCTTAGGTAATCTCGATCTTGTTCTTTGACGTAAAAGTTGTAGAACATTCTTTCAACATCGCATGCTATAGCTATTGGCTCCATGCGAAATCTACAAAGTATACCCAGTAGACTGTTCATCATGTCAGGACCTTGTAACAGTTGGTCATTAAGTGAGACGTCCTGAAATTTCGCACTGCAGTCAAAAACTACTCGAATCTTCTTCTTTTTGGGATGAGTCACTGCAAAATGTGGTATGTACCAAGTTTCTCCAAGCCCATGTTCCCTGGGCGCTAGTTCAGCATGACCTCTGTTGATGAGATCACTCATAAATTTTTCATACTCTGTTTTGAGTTTGCTGTTGGCATTCAGTTTCTTCTTTAGTCCGGTTAGGCGCTTTTCTGCTTGAACACGATTATTCGGCAAAGAAGGGCGACTCTTGAAAGGTAAGGGCATCTCCAAAGCGCCGTCGTCTTTCTTTGCAGTATGTTGTTCTAGTATTTCCAGGAATTGAATATCATCTTGGGAAATTGTGCTATTTTCATCCATGTTACTAATGGCTGCTGAGGTAGAATGAACACTCAGCGCTTGTGGACTTGTCTCCTCTAAGTCCCCTGCACCTAAAACAAACCATCCTAGCGCGGTTTTCTGAGCGAACGGCTGTCCTGACTGTGTCGCTCTGATTACTTCTGATGGTATGAAGGCATCAGAGCAGATTCTCCCAATCAGCAGTCCCACTGGGATATTGAATAATGGGTGAAGTTTGTCCGCATGTTCGCGGAGGTGAGGGTACTTCCTGACGTTGTCACAATGTGGTATCTGAGTTCTGTTACATGTGATGGTGTCCCATTCAAATGCTTCCAAGTCGAGCATGGTGGTTTCGGTATACCCACGGACAGTGAGATCCTTGTATTTATTGATAACTCGTGGTGGGGATTCGCCTGTCATTGTGCTTATAGTCACCTTTTCTTTCTGGCCTCTTGGTTTCAGAACGTTTGCAACCTCCTTGGTAATATATGAGTGGTCGGATTGTGAATCGACTAATGCGTATATCAGCATATCTCTATGAGGGGTCTCCTTTGTTGAAATCCAAACGGGAAAGATCATACTGAGTACCTCATCGGTATTGGTGTTGGTAGCTTTACTATCCAACTTGGTAGCTCCTTCTTTGGAGTCGGTTTGGTAGCTGTGGGCATTTTTTGTATCTCCTTCAGACTTGGTCGAAGCTTTACGCGCCTCGAAAGCTTGTCCGTCGTTGGTCCAATCTTCTTTCCTTTTATGCAAACATGTTGGATGGTTGCCTTTGCACTTACGGCAGTTTTGTTTGTTCTGACATGCTACTGAGGTGTGACCTTCTCCAAGACAGGCGAAGCACAGCTTATTCTTCCAGAGGAACTCTTTCCTGTAAGCATACGGCTTGTGCGCCAGTTTCTCACAGTGTGCTGTCCAATGTGTTGTTTCACTGCAATAAATACACTTCCGGTTAACACTGTTGTTAGTTGCAAATGTTCTGAGCTGACTGGTACGGGAGTTCTTCTCAAGCATGGGTTTTGCTGCTCCCTTATTTCTTCGCATGAGGAGTGGCTCGGCAAGTAGATCTGCCTCCTCGGCGACAAAGCTTGTAAACTCGGCAAAGCTGGGGTATCTCTCCTCTGTATTTTTTATTTGCCTAACTTTTGAGGCCCATTTTCTAGCAGCCCAATCTGGTAGCTTGTCAGCTAATTTTTCGTTTTCTTGATAACTGTTCAGTATTTGAAGTTCCCGCATAGTCTCTACGCCGATGCGACAGTGATCTAAATAATCGGCGAACTTTTGCAGACCCTTACTGTCGCCATTTCGCACTACTGGCCAGCTGTCTAATTTTTCTCGCATGGCTCTGGCAACATCAAACTTTTTTCCAAATCTGTCAGATAGTTTCTTTCGAGCATGTGAGTACGATTGGTCAGTTTTCAACATTAACTGACCTTCAACGCATGCTCTAGCATCCCCAGAGATATAGTTCTTCAAATACCTCATCTTTTCAGCCCCACTGGATATGCCCTGGCTCTCAAGGAAGCTGTCGAAGTCTTGCTGCCAATCGTCAAATTCTAGAGGGTTCCCTTTGAAGATAGATGGCTCTATGGTATTCCTTTTAGTTGTCTTGATAGAATTGGCCAAACAGTCTGCCAGATGTTTGATTGACATGTTGCTGTCATCTGACCGCATAGACGTAGGAGGTGATTCCATGTGTAAAGCAGCTGCGGTTGGCCGTGTGGGTGTTTCATATATATTTGAATACGGTAGGTGAGATGTCCGAAGTGGTGAGGCATCGTGTAATCTGGGAGCGTGTGCAGAAGATGAGCTGTCGTCCTGGCGAGTCTTGGCAATCCTCCTTTGACTGATGAACTGAGACCTCTGTCTATCTCTGAGTGCTTTCCTCTCTTCATAAATCCTGTTCTCCTCTTCTAGTTCCGCACGCATCCTTTTTAGCTCTGAGTCCATGCGCTGCAACTCTTCTTCCTCATCGGCATGTATGTTTCTGATTTCCTGTATTTTATCGAACACTACGGGTTTGACGAGTTGTATTTCCTCTACGTATTGACTATACTTTGTTTCAATTGTTGTATCTATTTTATTTAGAGAAATCTGACATAACTCCTCATAAACAGATTTTGCACTTTCAGCTGCTTGTTCAATACCACATATAATGTTTTCTAGATCTTCGGCATCAGTAATCGAACCAATATTGGAATACAAATCATCAATGGCATGTTGGTTAGCGTTTACTAGTTTGGCTAATTTGACGCTAAGTTCTGTGATTTTATTTTCTTTAGCTTTCAGGGTCAGCGTTTTTTGCCTAGTTGATCTCCTTTCAGAGTCTTCATGCAAAAGAGGGTTAGTATCACTGCTAAAACTTGTCACCACATTTTCTAAATTTTTCTGCTGGGAGGATATTTCAATATCTCCCTCTAAATCACTGGTATGCCGAGAGCTTAGAGGCTCGGCAGTAGCTTTCTCACTGCTCATTTCGTTACAACTGTTATAGCATTAGGGAATTTCCAAATATGGGCATAAGAAAACTAATGAATGGTACAAAATGTACATTTATATCCTTATATCCAAGTAAATACAATGTGCTACTAACAGTAACAATGACTTGGCTGGATGGCCAATAGCAAAAATATATTATGTAGATAAACAAGACTGCTGTTTGGCTGAGAGCATAGGCTATATTTCACTGCTGATGTTGACAGGCTGATGCGCTTGCATGCACACACCGGTGACTTGGTACACAAGTACTGTGCACAATGCAGTCAGGAGTAGAAATCTATTTATATCGAATGATGATTACACTATGACGTAGTGGTTAGAAACCTATAAATGTTTGAATGGAGTGGTTGAGTACAAGATGATAGATTTCATCAACAATTAGGGTTGGGCTAATTGCCAAATTTAATTGCACAAGGAAACGTATCCAAGACAATGTAATGATGATCAGCAGGCAAAATTCAACCAGGCCGCAAACCCAGACACCAAGGGGAGGACAGAGGGATGGTAGCACAACCCAAGGCCACCAGGAGTATGACAACTTTAAATAGATACTATTTATACAGTGGTACTCTCTGACAAGTATGCTATTGCTCAGCTAGTTTACAATAAAAGGCACCACTTGGCTAATATATATTAGAAATTTACTCCAAACTATATTGAAATTATTTAGATAGCTCAAATCAACTTCTAGTTACAGAGGGGTACAAATTACATGTACTATTGTCCCTTTTAGGACTGTCACTTGGTCACTGAAACACACCAATATTGTGGAATAACCCACTTGATATTCTAACACCTGTAGAAATGTTTACAATGTCACTTTGGACTACTAAATTTTGGAATAACCCACTTGATATCCTAACACCTGTAGGATTGCTTATAATGTCACTTCTGAACTAATTTGTTACTTAGCTGCTCGACCGGCGGTTGAGTTTAGCTCTTGGTACTGATGGACTGCTGTAGTGTCTTTACTGTAGGTTCAATTCTGGTTCCACTTTCGGTGATGACCTCACTGTTGTCCTCACTGTAGGATCCAATCTTGTTCCACTTTCGGTAAGACTTCACTATAGCGTTTTACGTCTGCTAGAGACAGCAAGCTTTAAGTGGAGACGTTTAAATTCACTGATGACAGTGTTCTTTTATTGTTTAACCGTTACACCGTTACACCGTTACACCGTTACACCGTGAAGTCTATAAAAATGATTGTAATAGGATTAAATAGGAGCATAACATAATATTATAGCACTTCACACAATATAATCTATAGAAGATAAAGCAATACAAAACACACTGTGGTGATACATGTAAAAGCATTAATCCAAGGTTGCCAGTAGCAACAATAACGCTTGTCTATAATTAATTAAGAAGTCGTTAAAATGTAACTGTTGGATCCAAACAGCATTTCAGATCACAAGTATATCTACATGTAGTCAAAATTATTGTATAAATACCTTTTGGTTTCCAGTAGCTTGCTTTAACTTATGTAGCTCTTGTATAGATGCTACTACAATGTTTCTTTCTAACTTATGTTGATACTATTGAAGAGTATGCTGCACAAAATACTTCTTTACATTATGGTGGATAAAAGCATACTAACTGTGCACTAGCATTTTGTCAGAGATCACCAGATGTTGCAAATTTACTTGGGGAAGAAAAACAACTAGCTGTCATACTCTCATTGGACCATAGGGCCTGAATCACCAACCCCAAGACCAATCCCCCGGTAGCAGGATCACAAGACCAAGCTGAATCACCCAAATTACACCACCACAGAGCCATGAAAACAACATCCTTGTGCAGGAAGTAGGATTGCTGAAATTGCTGATGAAATCTGTGCAAATATGACAAGTTGTATTTGAATTCCTTACAAACCCTGTAATATGTTATTAGTAAGACTTCATTTAATCTGCTTAGTCCACTCAGTTGACTGTTCGGTGACTGTTGTGGAGACATTTAGATAGTCTTGGTTTCTTGTGTGTGGTTAAGGTTTGGGGTAAGGGCCATCAACCAACAAAATATAGAAAAGACAGATTCTCCTGCTTTAGTTTTAGTGAAGAACAAAGGCTACCACTTCTGCACCTACATATTTCTTAGATGTCGTAACTAGTTCTATAATATAGTTTGGTAACATGGTAACTAATTTACCAAGTTACCAAGTAGCTGGAAAGTTGCCAGTCAAACTTCAACTCCAGAGTATAGGACTCAGAAGCAATGACTGATTACAAGACTATTTTAACCCTCAGCTTCCCTGGACCCAGAAGAATTCTGTTAGAACCTGATGAAGTAGATCAAGATCATGGCTATCAAACTGAGTGCAGGGTGACAACCAGCACAATACATCAAAGTGACGTGTGCTAGAAAAACATTGGATGGAAAATTCCATCATTATTATTCAAAAATAACAAAGGTCGTCATTATTCAATTAGACCGCGATTGGATAGAAGATGGGTTTCCCACAATTCCGATTATGTTTACAGTAACAATGATCTAATCGTGTGGTATGTCCGTTACAGCCCCATGCGCTGTCGCTGTCAGAACAGCCAGGCTGTGCTATATGAACAGCATACATACATCAAGCTAAAGTGGATCTATTAACCCGCAAAAACTCACATTGTATGTTATGCATGTACCATGCTTACAGAGTCTCCCTGATTATGCAAGACTCCCTGATTTCAACTCGAATTTTGGTACCCCATCCCACCCAAAATGGACACCCCAAGCCAAATTCTGCATGTTCCTGATTTTTATCAGTCGAACTTGGCAAGCCTGCGTTATAGCTACCACTAATAGCAATCTCTAATCAGTGAATATCTGGATCAGAGTCGATTTCTACTATCTGTAGTTCATACTCATTAATCTGTCAGCTACTGCATTGTCAGAGCCTGTCTGTAACTATGAGACCTACTGTTAACTACAAGCCATGATACCTTTCTAGATAGCAACAAATTTCTATCCATGAATAACTTGCTGACCCAGCAGCCTAGTCGACTAATTTTCTAGTTACCATTATTTTTGGGTTACTGCAGAAAGTAAAAATGTATTTCAGGCTAAGCCCTTATCCTTCAGGTGCTAGCATGTGCTAGGCATTACAGCTAATTGCTAGGTAACCACTGATTGGGTACAATTCTGTAGTAGTGACCACTAGGTCACTAAAGGAGGCCAGTCTCTAGTATCCTGGTAGCTGAGAGCCACATCCCCCCAGTCGCTCTTCAAAATTGAATGTTGTATAGCTGATAGAACCATCTACAAAGTGAAGTTTTAAAAAATCAGAAACTCAGCAATGATTTTCTCATGATAACGCCTACACTTACCTACGTAGCAGCAGCAAGCAGCAGCCTCTGGTACTTACATGTACGTATTACCTGTTAGCAAGTTAATCTACTTACATGGCAAGGCTAAGAAGAGAGAGTGAACAGTCACCATCTTCTTCTAATGCCACTGTTGTCACTTCTTTGGTGCAGGAGGGACAAGTAAGCTTGACTGGTGTATCCCCAAACTTCACCCCTTGCACTTTCACTTTGCATGGCTTTAACCTTCGCCCTGTTATGCCGCAGTTAAAAAATACATAAAGATATTTTAGAGTATATCATACAATACTTTAGTATAAAGGAAAAAAAGAATTCTTTCAACTTTAGAGATAACTTTAACATGTTAACAAGCGAAAATGGAACTTGCTGTTCACCATTCACTTTTGGTTTTTTGAAATAGGTTCCACAATTTATGCGACTGAAATTCATTGAGAAAATTTTTATATGACGTCCCCCTCACTGTCAAGAAATTTGAATTCTTAGAGCAAAGAAGAAAGAACTCCTCCAGTACTCGCAAAATTCAAAACATTTTAACTATATACTAGTCTCTAGATATATAAGGTCACAAAAACTTCAGATTTCCAAACTATATCTTCTATAATCAAACCTACCTATTTAGTATAAAAAAACAACATCAGAATAAACTATGTGATAACAATTTTGCCACACATGTAGATTCAAAGTGTGAGTAGCCAGAAGTCAAGCACCCATGTGCTAAAAGTTTATCAAATAGTACATGCAAAATAGTATCTCTAATTATACATTTTTTAGAGTTAAACTGAAATTAGTTAGTGGCGATGAACACTCTCGTACCTGAACTGCTGAATCCATAACGATCCTTAGTCGGTTGGAAGTCCTTGTCTCTACCATGGTACCACAGGGTCGGGTAAAGTAAACTGGTTGCTGGCATCTCATACATCTAGCCGGTCATATCTGATAAGAAAGAGACTAGAAAGTATATATATAAGTAATGTACATGTAGTTAAACAATTCGTATCATGAAGACGCTTGCATTAGGATATTACAAGAATTGTAAAATACACAGCCTTATGCCTGGTGAACAACAGCGGTGGTGAATTACACATTTACTGAAGGGTGGTGACTCCGTAGCATTATGCAGAGGTCCACTAAACATGACAAAGTACATGTATATTGTAAAAATTGTTTAAATTTACAATTAGAATCTGGTCTGTTTACTGCTTTTACACATAGCAGTATTGCATGTGCATGGATGATTTCATGTAAGAACGATTCAACTTAAAGCATTTACATGCGCATGATGTACGTGTAGACCTGAGTGTACGTGTACTGTATAAGCAAGTGACTAAGTGACGTGTAAGCATGCAGGTAGAAACAAGTTAAGTGCCAAATGTACACACCTAGGCCTACATGCATTTATACACAAACAAGTGTAGATGTACATGTACATTGTACATGTACATGTACATGTACATGTACGTGTACACACATTTGTACACATACAAGTGTAGGTGTATACATGTACATGTAAAAGTAGCTGTAACTGATGTACAAGTAAGAAGATAAGTTGTCTCCTCGATAAGGTAAGGGAGAGGATAGTGATGATTAGTTAAACAACGTCCTCATAGAGGAACAGGGCTGCATATCCACCTAAATAATACTCAGCTTCTACGCAAGGTAGAACACCAGACAATATAAACCCTCAGTGGGCAACATATTAATTATCAGTCTTGACTCTCTGTGATTTATGGCTACACAGTTCCACAAGAAATCACATGCGTGGCATCTTACAGATGGTACTTCCACTATGATTTACATATTGTATATACAGTGTATATACTTATATATACAGTATGGGTGTAAGTATGCTAAGTGTAGTATTACATTAGGCCTTACTGCTGCTAGAAAATGATAAAGCATTATATAATAACGTGTAATTATATCTGTGTATAAAGTTTCTATCCTACCCTGGGAACACTGGATAAAGATTTGTACATTATAATATAATAGATTTATAACACAATTATTATCAGTATTATAGATGCTAACTACATGTACATGTATCTATTTATTGTTGTAAATTGACACCCCTCTATTATTACTATTATTACATGAATCATTGAATCATTCAATAGGGATTATGAAACTAGTAACACATAGTAACACAAACTCTCTGCTTACTTATTTTTTATAGAATAGCTACTTACATGTAGATGGTATTGAACGATAAGAAACACATATATAGAATGCTGTATAAAGCCCTAAGGCAATGTACAGTAGATTCAAGGACACTCAAGGATAGCTACCTCCCTGGATGCTTGCAAAAAATGTTGGTCATTTGGTTGCTCACTGTGTCAGCAGCATTGAGCGGAGGCAGTTACAAACGCTTTCTCCTACAATTCCTCAGGGTAAAAAACCCTTTAATTTACTCAAATTTAAGTTTATACTATTATGCACAATTTTAAAATACTACTAAAGCATGTATTGCTGTGACAATGAGGATAGGGCGCTGTCAAAGTCTGTAGCACTAAGCTAGTGTTGCCTGTTGGTGTTTTTAGTCACAGAACTGACAGACAAATTAGCAATAAACCTCAACCCAAAGGTGCTGTCCTTCCCTTAGGAGCAGTACCCACTGCATGCTACTTTGGTAGAGTAAGATTTGTGTTTGTGATTAAGATAAATGAGGGAATTACCCAAAAATAAACAGAGGGTAACTTCCTCAACTTCCTCTGCAGCTCCCTCTCTAGGTTTTACTTCAGGAAAAGTAGTGTTATTTTAACCACAAAATAATGTAAGCAGTTTTACTTTGTTTCCATATCACCATGACAACTTGGTTTTTTGTTGTTACCCAGGTATTTTGAAGAACACCCTCATAAATAATAATATAACAAAGCTTTTCAGTATACTTTTTGGCAGTTATGTATGTGTGTACTTGTAGCAAGAGTTTTACATTTTAAAAGAGTTGCCCAATAACAGTCTTCAAAATAATCAAATGTGTTTCTCCCACATGAGCTCTCGGCACCTAGCCCTGTGTTCAAGCATGTATCCGTACTTTCTCTACCAAACAATATACATGTATACCTAAGGGAAAACTTAGCACTGAGTCCAGATGATGCCGAGGTCTGTCTGTACCAATAGGGAATGGGGTATGCATGCTACGGCCACAGTTTACAGAGATGAATTATGGCCTACAGTCTTGTCGGATACATTAATTTTTTAATCTACATTATTTGTATGTAGAACTTAGACTAAAAAAGTGGTTGCCAATTCTAAATTATTTGAATATCTCTCTGGCTAGTTAGGTTTGATATTATATGTACATAGAGCGATAGTAGGCCTGTATGTACATAGAGGGCATTTCCCCTAGTCCCTGATCATGTGACTGTGTCTTAAGTTGCCATTGTAAATGACTACGTATATAGGTATATTATGATGAGGAAAGCAACTTGTACAGGGAGACAATTTCTCATGAATCTTAACATAGTTTTTGGCGGGTTTTAGCGCAGAGCTTGGGCTATTTTAAACACATGAATGATGGCACCTTCTCTTCACATTATGGTATCTTTATTCCTTTGCTAATGAGCTTGGCGATTTGGATCAGGGCCACTTAATGATTAAATAGAGAATGTAAGTTCTTGTGCTTTCCTTCTGCAGAGGACTATGACTGTCTCAAGTTTACTTTAATAACTCTGCTCAGAAGCTTGTCCCATTCCATACATACACACACATATTCATAGAAAAGAGCTAGCGAGAGTTAGAGCATGGAGTCTATTGGAAGGCTGTTTATAAAAAAATTGACGTCTTGTAGTTTAAAGATTTACTTAAGGTTTAGTGCTAAGCATCTCTTTATATACAAATCAACACTTAAATTCTAACACAGCCTCTAAAATGATTGAGCCAATTTTTCTGCAGTTACATGTAGGTGCAATATTACATAATGTCACATAGCCTTCGATCTTTATTTATGTTTGAGGCAGTTAGATTGGGTTGATACTTTAAGTAATGGAGAAGACAATTTCTCCATCTGCAATCATATGATCTTGAACAACCAAGTCCTACAAAGTACATGTACGTACCCTAGGTATATACATGTACATTTGTACATGTAAGTCTGCATAACAGAGATGTAAAAAATAATATGTAATATGATTAGTATTGCTTCTGTACTTTGGCTGTTTGCCAACTTATTGGATACCTTGACTTACCTTGTACACCCTTCAAATAGAAAGTTGTTGAATCTCTTTCTTGTTTTGTAGCAGACTGCTGCTGGTATCCGCAGGTACTTGACGCCCTAGTAGTATCAGCTGCTAAATTAAAACTAAGCACAAGTTGAACCTACCAGTAAGTTTGACGCAACGATCTGTGACCAATGTTTAAACCACACGGTTCATTAGCCATTTAAAAGCAATTTACATGTAGCTTGGCTGAGGATCCTTAATCTGAATGTGTGGAGAATTATTAATTAAATCACTGAATAGGAACCAAGGCAAATGAGGATGTTTTGATCATGACAGCCATCCTTTTCCTCTTTTGAATACACATGTACGCATTAATTGTGTTGACAAGTTACTGAGTGTGGAATAGCCCTGTATCTATAGCAACAAAACTATAATATTTACAAACAGGGTAGTAGGGGAAGAAGCAAGTCATGTTAGTACAACATTATAGTATTATTTTGGTCCCAAGAACCCATTATATACAAGACTCATAGGTCTACACTGTAATACTATTAATTATAAATTAGCAGTACTAGATAGCCACCAGCAATCAATCTATGTAGATGGACTCCTATTTTGAACATGGCCCTTGGTTGCAAACTTGAATTTTGATATTTTTAATTTTAGCAAGCGTTCTTGTTGCACATTATCAAATGAACTCTAAAGCAAAACTACACTAAACAGATGATAAAAAGTACTGGTCACAGTTTGCTAACTGGTAATAGTGATAGACAAGGTATATCTCCAACCAAAGAAGCTGCTACAAACATTTATGTGTAGAGCTCATTGCAGCATAGATAATTTAGTCTGAAGGTTTATTGTATTTAGTATACATGGTGCTTGGGCATGAGTGAGTTGTCCTATGAGCATAGGAGTTGTCCTATGAGTATAGGAGTTGTCCTATGAGTATAGGAGTTGCCCTATGAGTATAGGAGTTGTCTTATGATTATAGGAGTTGTCCTATCAGTATAGGGGTACTTATTTTTTACTACATGTAGATTATTCACATGGTAGGTAGGTACTGTAGGTTTAGCTTCCTGGAGTTCGGAAATTAGTTCTGTGGTCTGGTCACAGAGGAAGCAATGCCAGGAAAACTCAGGTGTGTGGTATTTCATACAGAATAGAGTCTATGGAAATCATGTTATTATGCTAGAGTCATACTACATCAAGTAGCCAGTTGAAACAGACTTGCATGTCTGATTGTAAGCTAATGTGTGACTGTTAATAGATGTAAGTACAATTGGTCAAATATAATCTCACGAGATGCTCAATAGCTATGGCAGCTAATTAAGCAACGTCCACTGAATTTACTATCTACACTGTACAATGTAATGTAGCTATGAAATAGCACATTCAAAGTTTCCAACCTGAAGTTCAATGGCTGAAACACTGTGCTGTGTAATGCTATTCAACTACTAATACACATATTACACAGTCTACTGTATGATATACCAAATCTATAATCACCCATACGCTGTCACAGAAGGGTGATTGATGAGAATAATTCTACATATTATCAGAATCCACAGTTTCCACGGTTTGGTAGCCTCCTCCCCCCTCCCCTCCCCCCACCACCCATCAGCTGAGAATCCCACTATTTCATTCACTGGCAAATAATAACTGATACCATACAAGTGAGAAGTTTATGCTCAATCTACGAGCTACCACATGTTGATGATATATTGTACATACATGTAGTAGAGAGAGTTGAACTTATACAGTGTAGCCTTACATTATAAATAAGTAAGTGGTAAAATTGTGAGAGCGTGTTGTTCACCAAAACTGAAGCAGGGGAAATTATCTCCTTTATAGCTATTTAAACATGTGCTCAACTTTTTCCTCTGCAGCCCCTAACAGAGATGACTAAACTAGCTATGAAAGCAAATATAATTGTAAATGTGGCTCGAGAGAAAATAGTAATTAGAATCCCTGTTTGGGTGCAACGAAAAACTGATGACAGCATTTAAATTTTTTATAGCATAATACTAGTACTAGCTACCGTATACATGTACAGTGCATGCTATGCTATGCTATGCTATGCTATGCTATGCTATGCTATGCTATGCTATGCTATGCTATGCTACATGTATAACATGCTATGTTATGCTATAGCATGCTATGTTATGCTATAACATATAAACACATATTATTATTTTAACATGTTAGCAATGTAGCTAGTATTTCATTGAGGCTGACCAACTCCAATAAAACATTAGCTACATTGCTAACATGAGCATTACAAACATTACAATATTATTATTTGTGACAACAATGTTAGTAAGTAGTACTATTGGCAATTAGTGTAAGCTGTGTACTCTAGATAATTTATTGTATTAGATGATAGTGTTGAGGATTGTGTGTCATATTACCTAGGAGCTGGTAGCCCTGGAATGTGGTAGTCGAGAGAAGACAACTTTATACACACAAAATTATCATTATAATAGAGTGGACAATTTCCAAACCTAGAACTTGAATGAAGAGCTCTAACTATGGTTAGTCAATGTCAATACGCTCATCTTCACCAGCTCTAGCAACTTTTCCTCGAGTATTTCAGGTAAGTTTCCTATTAGCAGGATGTTAATTGAGTAAGTTTGGAACCTTGATAGAAGTCTAGGCCCTGTAATCATGAGAATTATAACATGCCATATCTAAGAGTTTACACTGCAACTTGCAAACAAAACAGCAACAGAGACTGAAGGGCTCTGGAACAAAAGGCTGAGCAATCTGAGCAAAGTTGTTATGATAAGATAACTCTATTATTGGGATTTGAAAGTCATGTCATTATATAGTCACAGCAATATGGGGGTCGATTTATTTATGTCATATCCTCTGTTTATGTTCTACTAGTGTTATACCATTTTACAGCCTACAGATTTCTATACAAACTATGAATACATAATAACATATGTCTGAGTATATGATTTAACGGCAGTTACATGAATTAGTAGGATGTGCATCAGGTGTTACACAGAGGTCCCTCAGCTACACTGGTACATGCCTTAATTAATAAATGTAAAATTCGTATCGATTTTACATAATAGATCGCTAAAACTCTGGGCTATTTATTTTATGTTAGACAAGAATAAAACTACAGTTACAGTAGTTACTATGACAGTTCTGTCTAATATTCGAGTGCTCTCCTTCACAATGCTTGTCTCAAAGTCCATACTAATATTATACCTTAAATATAACACAACATATAACATAATATGCATGTGTATATATAGCATAATATTAACGTACTAACGTACTAACGTACTAACGTATTACCGTATTAACGTATTAACGCATTAGCGTATTAACGTATTAACGTATTAACGCACTAACGTGTTAACGTATTAATGTATTATGCACTTTGAACAAAGGGTTCTGCTTGACATTGTTCTGATCTAGAAATATCTTCTTTAGTTTTTCTGAAGCAATGGGGAACGCACAGTGATCATTAGAAATTTTAATTATGAAGCTGGGGGGGCATGAGAACATAGGCATGGTGCCGTATAGTGCTGTATGGTGCTGTAAGGCTTCTGCATGGTGACGTATTGTGCCGTATAGTGTCGTATGATGTCATATGGTGCTATTCGTATTTACAAAAACCTGTCTTGTCTTTCTTTCTTGAAATAAATTAACAGAGCACAGACTCTCAACACATGGAAGGCTTCTTGTCTCGTTAGTTCAGCAGAGATGTGCTTTCATACAAACAACCAAAGCATGGTAGCTCCATCTCTATAACTACAGTGTTTCATTGATGTGAGTTCAAAATTTTAATTTTGGATTATTATTTTTATTACCTGTTCGTTTTATTTTCATTTAAATCATCATCATTAAATATCGAATGTGTGAAATTTTAGCCAAATGCTCAACTTATTGTTATAATTGAGGAAGTGAAATAAAATAGTAACGCAAACATTTGTTGAGGCATTGCTGTCGCTGGGGTTATGTGCCTGTGTAGGTGTATTTACTTCTACTTAGCTGTAGCGTAGAATGTAGGTCGATGATTGTTATGAATAACAACTTGCTTTTTTGTATGATATTTGGTTTTGTAAACAAACAATATCTGATGGCCCATATGGCAGCATATTATTCACAACTGACTCTTGACTAGCGGACGCACACATAGAAATGTACATGTCAATGTATATATACAGGTACCAGCCTACATATACATGTACATACACATGTATATGTAGGTATAGATGTGGCTGTCTATTATTTTATTTATTCAGTAACTATTACTCCATATTTCACAATATGTAATTGAATTTGCCTAAGTGGGAACTGTGCCAGAGTTTTCCCAGAAGGACGTGAAAGTACTGTTTGTATTCCATTATCATGACTGGATTTGTTTAATTTAATGCATTAATCACTACCCTCAAGTTTAGCAATCTATGAAATATTCATGTGTTTGTGTGATAGAATTGCATTCATAATCCAATGTGAATACACCCCGTAATCTATCAATTATCACTGTAAAGCTTAGTGGCCTGCCTGCAACCCACACGCAGTTTAACCTAGGCTTTTCAATCAAGAACCTGAGCTATTAGATAATTGTGAATAAATAGGATGGCAGTAAGTAGTGTTTGCGCGCTGATGATGATAAGCGGTGGGTGGTGATATATTGTGTGTGTGCGGGGATTTAAGTGAAGAAACAAACGGTAGCTCAATTAGAATACATTTATAAATAGTGCTGCACTGACTGGGCAGGCAAATCTTGTGCTAATAATAATATCTCTTGATTTAGAGGAAGAAAAGTTGTGAGATACTAAATAACTGGGGTTTGCTCTATTTCTGCGCATTGCCACGACTACATCTGAAGACAATCTACAGACTAGTTAACACAGTCACATCTAGAAGAGTAAGTACATAGAATGTTATAAGAATAACACAATGTCACTGTATTAGAATACCTATTTACAGATTTGTCATCAAATTAGTATTAACTAGGCTACACTCCACTCCATTTGCAACATTTTCTATACACAATCTAGACCATCATCTTCGTTATACATGTATTAGCAATAATAAATCTGCAACTATAAACACCAGTACCTTGAATGAGGTCAAAAATAGAAAGGTATTGTTTATAACACTGTTGGCTGCATTCCGTACACAGGTAACAAACATGCTTTCTAAACAAAAATAATTGGCAAGTATAAATCCATTTACCTCTAAACACAACTTAGAAATATCACAGGTGGTTGAATGTGGTCTAAATAGGAGCTGGTGTAAAACCAATTACTAACAACCCTGATGCCAACAGTAAACTCTCAGATATAACATCCAAACAGGAAATACAAACAGCATATACATGTACATATTTGGAAAATACTCTAGTGTACTGCACTGCTGCATTTTCTAGTCTGTTGAACAGCATCCAGAGAAAGGAATTAAAAAATACTCTAACACTCTACACCAATTTATTTTATCACCTCCTGCCACAAGATACAATTATAAGCTGAATACTTAAAATTATGTCAACTACCCTAGCTTTTAGCAAACACCACTTGTACAATGTTGATCATTGTGATACATTTGCAATGTAAAACTAAAGTTTTTTTCTGTTGCATGCAATGAATTAGAAAGACGGATACGAAATTGTATGTAATAATGGAATAATCAATAATATTTTCAGCTACTTTTCTTGGAATATCAGCAATATTTCTCAGTAAAATAGATCTATACGCTTGAGGAGGATGTAGTTGGAAGGGGAGATGCAAATGGATTAAAAATTTTTGGTTGAAACAAACTTTAAACAAAATCGGCATCACTAAACTTGTTAGAGCCTGCGTGACTTCTCTAGCACTCCTGGAATGTCTCCCACAGTTGGCTGGCCTAAACCAATAATATACCGCAGCTCACTGATATACTTTCATTCATATGTTCGTGACCTTCATTTGGCAACAAAACTATTGGTCAAATTGATTTGTGACCGAACCAGCGGCTGGAAAGGCACCTGCATGCAATAATAACAACTGGCGCTGAACTACAGTCAAAGCCATAAATATAATATATGAACCAATCCCGAGAGAGCAGAGTATTACTCTAAATATTCAGATCTCCACAAAAATTGCTCTCTGTTAGTAAATAAATCATGATAACTACAAGTACACTGTTTAGTTTGTCTTATGTTATAGTAATGATCAGTGGGAGAATACAAATAGCTATAAAATGGGTGAACCACACTCAATTATTCCTGTAGGCATTTATACCTCTACATTACATGAATATATAATTATGAGTATTAAGATCGATTAAAACACGGTTAAAGTCCATGAATTTTATTTACAACTGTAGCCATACATGTACTAACGTACACTACCTACGTACAAACGTTGATGCTCCGCACTTTGCCACTGTCTTAGTATTATGGTTATATTAAGTATCCTATACAAATATCATCAAATTTACAAAATTTGCGTTGATGAAGAACTGTGCTAATCGTGGGTCATGAACTCAATCAAATTTATTGCTTCTCCTTTGGGTTGAGGGTCGCCAGATGATGTTATTGGCAGCATGCATGTGCTTACAATGGTTGATGCTCAGCACTTCGCCACTCTCTTAGTATTAATTGTTGGTTATGTTTGAAACATTAATGATACTCCTTTCAGTTATCGCTAAACGATCGTGGTTATATAAAATATCCTATACAAACATTACCAAATTTACTTTATTTACGTTGATGAAAGTGGGTCAAAGACTCAGTCAAATTTATTGCCTCTCCTTCGGGTTGGGCGTCACCAGATGACGTTATAGGCAGCATCGGATTCAACCAGCCATGACAGATGCCACATCGATGTCAGCCATGTTATTCGGATTAGCATTAATCCCGGAGAGGGATGTTAATTCATTGCAATAGTCCTTTTTGAATTAAATGACTGAAGTTTGTAGTGTTTCCAAGGTCAGAAAGATATCATATATTTCATCTGACACGCAATGTTGTCCTGCTATTGCTCACTGCTGTTACTGCAATCAGGATCAATAATAAATTGTATAATATTTCCAGCAGAAGATTTAGTGAAAAAGCTTATACAGAGAAACCAATTCAAGCACAATGTTTTACAATAGGTGTCATGGGACGGTGAGTAGGTGTGGTCTCAAAGATTTACCCTAAAATACCAATATACAGGTATCTGTATGTCCTTTCTAATTTGTTGTTAAAAGATCAACTCTTTATATAATATAACATTTGCATTTATGCACGCTTACAACATGTACATGTATATACACACCAATATTGTGTACATGTTGGTGTATTTGAATAGCGCAACAAAAATATTGTTATCACCAATGGTAATGTAACACCAATAAAAATAACCCCCCCCCCCCCCCCCCCCCCCATTGTTATCATGTAACTAATTTTTCTTATTATAATAATATACTCAAAACCAGGATTTTATCACATTCACTTCTATGTGAACTGAGGTTGTCCAAAGTAATAGTATACAATGTACATGTCATTCTCAGAATACTCATAAGGGTATTTTTCAATATTAGCCACTTATATCCTAGACTCTATCTATTATCAGCCTGAGATCGCTAATTGTGCCTCTGCACTACCAGCACTGCGTCAGCAGTCGTGTCCTCTGGGTACTGGCTTGAATAGACAGTTGCTAAGTCACTATCACAAGATGGATTTCCTTAAGAAAAGTAAGGCTGATAGGAAATTGCGAATATTGTATTCCGACGGCCAGTTGCCAATTTTTCTCCCGTGAGAACACACTTGCATGTGTTTGTATTTTGAATAAATAGAATATTGTATTGTTTTGTGTAGGGCTTGGGCCTAATAATTGAAATGAGTTATTTGTTATATTAAAGTCATCTACAGAGAATAGCCTTGAAATTCTAGAACAGCAGTAGAGTTGGATTGCCAACATAACCGGTTTTCCTCTTTCACATCAATGATCCTATGAAATAATACAGATCTGTATTAAAACGCCAATACAAAAGACCTAGAAATATAATATAAAAATATATTTTATAATGAATTTATATTGTGTCGGTAATTAGTATTTTGTCCATACAATATAAGGAGTTATGAGCGAGAGCAGGTTGTTAAAACCAACAAATCAGTTTTACTACAACTTCAAACCAATTGGGATTGTATACTAAGATGTGTAACAAGACGGGAATGTGACTTGGGACATTGGGACTGTGTTGAGAGGAGACCCAGTCTAAAGTGGTGTGAAATTCCAGGGATTCTAGAAAATTTCTAGGTTAGTCGCACAGGGAGCAATTGCACACACCCAAGGGTTCCAAACCGAGTATGTTTCAAGTTGGTAATGACACGCAGTACATCATTTGCTTAAAATTTATATTACATACAATAATAGTCATCATCAAAGTACTGACAAAAGGTTTATTGTGTTAATGTATTTACAAATTACATATTATGTTGTACATGTATATTTATGGAATTTAACAACTCTCGTTTCTACACAATAAATCTGAGTTTTCCGCCGAACAACTGGCCAAGATTGTGGCATCCAATTCTAGGCGTCTTGTTTTGACTATTAATAATTCTTAATATAAGAAATTTATTTATGACCAGCCGTCGGCACGACTACGGCTCTATTAACTACTGCCAGTCTATCCAGCCAACTTACACAATAGGCGCATTCGGATATTGCACCGTGCAAGCTTTATAAATAGCAATATGTACGCTTATGTTCGCAATCACACTGCAGTTTAAATAGAAATGAAGGGATGAAGGGGAAGGTACAGACTGGATCTTCTTTGATATGACAGTACAATTCTATATTTAATATAACACAACATTGAACAGTATACAGATAACTCAGTATGTTAATAAATAATGCATACTTGATTTAGTTCTGTTACACTTCGTATACCTTGGAGACAGTGTAGCTTGAGATTTTATTATCAATGTTTAATTTATACAGATGTCGATGTAATGCGACTATAAGATAATTTTAATATTGCTCCATAATTATGCGATAAATAGTATGCTACATGTACATGTACTGTATATGTATATTAAATTAAAGTATGTTCAAACGCTCTGAATTTACTTAAAAACAAATAGAGTCTTTGTTCGTAAATTTTTTAGTGATATAATTACAAATTTTTAGACTGGAAAGGTCATTGATACACATTATGCTTATTAGCCTATTTGCCACTGTTTCTGATTTCCATCAACCTCAAGCTTAGAATATAGTCGATGTGGGTCTATTATACAGATAGGTGACAAGCTTAGTGCTATGTACTGTAGCATCCTTTATCTATCTGTAGCAATATGTAACTTACAAAATGTATGTGAATTTGAGTTTTGTTTTATCCCTTTGATTGTAGGAGATACATGTCCATGTATTTATTAGTAATTGGGATTACTGTTTTGAAGGTAATTTGGGGCAAAACAGACACAAAATCAGTTTTTCCATCTCCAATTACGATCTAAAAGCCTTCATTAAATTTGAATAAAAATTTTCATAATTAGTCTTGACTACCAGCAGTTAATGGAGATGCCAAATGACGTAAAAGAGTGAAGTAAATATACTTGTAATACAATATGCATACTTGTAATACAATATGCATATTTAAATTATGTATTACAAAGGAAATAAATCTGCGTAACATAAGTTATGTCATCAATCCATTACCTGGAAGAAGATCCATGAAGGTTTTAAAGGAAATGCCAGATTGCCAAGTAGTATATTAGTATTGATTTTAGAACGGAACAAAACTACTTGTGAGTTTAAGAATGGTATACATGTAATATCAGATTGTTATTCCATAACTAAATTGGTCAAAGGACTTGAGAAAGAAGACGCCCTGTAAGTGTTTACTATCCATCAATAATACAATTATAATAAATTATATACATTTATACTGTATTTAGATATTAAAATATTCAAATATATGAAGCGGAAATGGGTTTGAACCATTTGGATGTGATTTAATCTACTTCTACTGATTATATTGTACTTATTAAGGACATGTGATGCCGGCAGCAGTCATACCTGTTCTCCTTCTAGATGAATCACCTCCCCTCAGTAAACATTGGGTAGATGGTTATACTTCCCACATTGGGCTTAGAGCAGTATATAGATTGTTTACAATAAAGATTATATTGATAAAAATAGTATAGATAAAGCAATCTATGAACACTGCCATAGATATTGGGATACGAGTGCATGGTGTATAGTAAGCAAGGTAATGCTTAGACATGCATCTACACAGTCTAACTGTGAAAATTTATGTTACCAGTAGTTGAGAAATACAACACTTTCCTACCCTAAAAGCACATATTACATTGCATTAAGAGAGGAAGACTTGTGTCATTTGATCAATCTCAAGGTTAAGGCTTGCCCTTAGTGGTACTCTCATAACCTCTGATTAAGAATTGTCCAAAATAGATTTTATTAGACTGGATATTAGCACAGGCTAAATGCAAGTTAGCTACATCAAATACATTGCATCCCAGGCATTTACAAACTGCATTACTTGTATAGTAGGCCAGCCTGGATTATGAAACATATGTGTTATTACTTCAGACAGTAGACTATTAAATATCTTTAATGCATTTAGACAAGTCAATTCACAACATTTTGGCATACATGTACATGCACACGAATTTAACATTGCCATAACTGAATTATTTAGTAATTAGGTACAAATAGAGCAGAGCCAAATTTCGCCAACTAATTAGATTATGCTCCTTGGTTTGTCTCCTTTCCTTTTGGAAATAGTCGGTCGACATTGAGTAATATTATTATCAATATAGTCTATGAACATGGTGTTGCACTCATGTATTAAAATAGGTGACGTCTAAAGCTGTAGTATGTCAGCAGTGTTTACAATAATTATCTATATTGCAGTTACAAAGAGCACTCACTAGCATTCCAGAAAGTTATTATCTTTATTTAGACTTTTAATAATAAGTTTAATGTATTTATTATTTTATCAAAGCAGTGTAGAATTTCCAAGTGCATCAACTTAGCTTGTTTCATTGGGTTTGTGAATGTAAACTTACAAGATTGACAATAGTTATTGTATTGTTCTATTAGGTATTACTTGTTTTATTTAAATTATTAAACTTATGAAATTAAATTAATAAAATTATTTAAACTTGTTTTATTTGAAACGTGCTCCTTCTGTAATTAGTTCGAACTTCGTATTTGTGAGGAAGGGTGTCCTTGCTATAGTAAACACCACAACTAGTATAAAGTCTTGATATTATGCATCCATAGCATCATTCCTTTACCTCTAGTCGACGTAGTAGGATTAGGGTACTACACTTTCTTAGTTCAATGAGTTAGCTGTTAGCACTCAACTGATGTCATACTGAGTCCTATATTTTCTAGGAATAATTCTGCAAGAGATCTACATATAGCATAATATTAGCAGGTTTTCCATCCATTCTTGATAGCATGCTACTACAAATTTTACTTTAGAATTATTAAGAGTGTCACTTTTGGACCGAGTAAAGATGAGAAAAATCTAGACTACTTAGTACCAGCTACCTGTATATTACATACTGTCCCTATATATGCTTTAGCCAAGAGTCCCAACCTGACATCAAACCTACTATCATTTGTAATCCTACAAAATACAGTAGCCCACTGAGGATACATCCCCTTTATTCTTCAGGGAATTTGCCCTGCAGTCCATTGCCATTAAAGTTACTCAAAAGTTATTTTCTCTGTATAAACATGTAGGCATGAATACAATAACGCCATTACATGACCTGGCCCTACGTGTGATATGTTGGTGCTATACTATGCAATACAATAGGTACATACATTGTACATGTACATATACATGTACATGTGGTGCAATAAATAATGATATATAATTATATTATTAGGTATGCATAGTATACAAACACAATTATGATGCTTTTCTAATCTTGACAGATATCGATATATCTGTCTTAGCTGAGATAAAATCTGGCAGCTCAGCCTGCATTTGCAAATTACAAATCCTTGCTAATCAGTGTCAAACATGTAGTTCGTTCAACTTTACAAGGCTATTTTTAGCACATACAATGTACATGTACACAGATACCTGGCAAAATATGACAATTGGTCAGGTGGCTGCTGCTTACATAGCTAGGTTTCTTCAGCCAGCTATGGTGCATGCCTACTGATTGTTATCATTGAACACGATTGTAAGTAACTTTAATAATTTTACTCTACTAGCAGAACAAAATGATGACAATACTGCCTAGAGTCACCCCTCTTCTGTTGTTGTCAGCATTGCTGGCAGTAAATGTATGGGCTGAGTTTACAGCTTCTGAGGAGGACACCATCTTGAGGGAAATACTGAAGACTCTCCACACTCCAAAGACTGTCAAGAGACAACAACTCTTCGGTTCAAGTGAGTTTGATATGTGTATATGGTGAGTGTGGGATGTGTATATGATGTGTGGTATGTGTACATGCTGAGTGTGGGATGTGTATATGATGTGTGTGATACTGATATGGAGTAGGATACAGGTATAGGATTTAGTTAGGCCACAAAAAGCTTATTTGACCCAGAAATTACCCAGAAATCAAGTTCACAGATACAGTGTAGAGTACAGCATCAGCCTATCAGTTTGAGATGCTAGGGCGTAGCAGTGGCCTTTTGGTTAGAGCTCTGAGTTTCATATGGGAGGTTCAAGTTCGATTCCCGTAGAGGTCATTGGTGATGTTAGGAAGAACATTCAACCTTATACTGCTCCTGTGCTACCCTGGCACAGTCATTCCAGTACTTTATCAACATCTCACAGCACCTTATACTGCTCCTGTGCTACCCTGGCACAGTCATTCCAGTACTTTATCAACATCTCGCAGCACCTTATACTGCTCCTGTGCTACCCTGGCACAGTTATTCCAGTACTTTATCAAAATCTCGCAGCACTCTGGGATTTGTGAGAAAAATGTCTTGTACGAATATTTGATATAGGTCTATTCATGTAATTCTGAAATGGGTGCTGCATCTTTATCAGAGAGATCACAATTACTTTTGATGAGCGTGTATTTGGACTTCTTCGCTCAAGTATGTATGTACCTCCAGCTCTGTGACATGCTATTGACCCCAGATTAGATACCTGAGTGTGTGCTACACCTGACGCTCTGGAATCTCAGTACACGAGTATTGCCTTTCGTGCCCCCTCCACCTCCCCGCCCCCACCTCCCCCCACCTCCCGGTGCTGGTCTGTTTAATAATTTCCTTCTAAATTTCATGAAACATGTTTATTAAATGCTAAATTAAGAATAAGGCAGCAATCTATAAAAAAGTAACTAGGGTGTTATGCTGACATCTTTGTTCCACTTCACATCAATCCTACTCCAAGTGTGACAGCTCTCACCAATGCTGTATGGTGCACGTGTGTATTGTTATTTACTGTAGCGTGTATCTTCCCTTGAGGTGGAGGTATATACATTTGTATACTATTATCCACTGTTCACGTCAAGACAAAATAGCACGGGTCCCTCTGAAATTTATTACATATAATAGACATCATTACATTCTTTACAATACCAAGCAGCATGGTAAACATGTTTAGGTATACTCGTGGTGCACTTATGGTGTACCGACATGGGCTTAGTACAATATATTATTCACTACCTCTTTAAATAGTATACACGTTTAGGGACATGCACACATACTATGTCAGTGTGCTACCTCAGTCTACATGTACTTACATATCCCTAAGAATCCATACACGGGTACGACAAATAGCCTGATAAATAGTACAGTTAGATTTGTCTTCTCATACATGTTGAGAGAAGGAGGAGACAACTTCTCACCTAGTGTAAAGCACATTCTACACTCTACATAGATTCAAAATATATAATTATGTAAGATTAAAACACACATATTATACATGTTGGTGAGAATGTAAGTGCACAATTTCAGAATGGTAGAAATTTACATGTACATGTATAACCATTCTTCAGTATACATACTATTTATTTATACATGAGAATAGGAACATCGGTGCACAAATCCACTTTGAGCAATAGACTATAATATGGCACCTGAGTGACAGTTGGGCCATAATTCACATGTCTGGAGATTAGGTGTAAACACTTCCTTATCTATCAGTGCAACATTTTATACATGCATGTTCAGAATTATTTTAATATCACATAGACAGCAAAATCTATCCTTTAGCTTGGTTATAGAACCAAGCTTGAAATGGTATTAGAACATTAAAAGTGCAGTAGCCAGTAAGCTGTTTTATCTCTCTGGCAATTTGTAACGAAGGCAATAGAATATAAAATAAAACGGTAAATAATTGACGACTAAAGAGAGTTTCTGCTGTGTGTTCATTTATTATACCATATACTTGTATTTGTATGTGCCATGCCCATGTGTATACAATGAACATGTACTTGTACTTCTATACGCCATGCCCATGTACAATGTATAAATACATGTACAATGTGTAGGCGTACAAAATACGCAGGTAGAATGAACTATACCATCTACCATGAGGATAGAAGATTCATACGCATAGTCGGAGCTCTAGACTGACTTCATTCCATTATTGATAATAGCGTGAATGATCAGACTGAGATATCAATAGGTGACGTATTAAGTTAACATATAAATGTCTGCCAAGCTTTACCAGGTAATCTGCTTGGATTGTTAGTCAAAAATGACATTTGCCGACAATCAATATTACCCTCCAGGTGACACCTGAAGCACCCTAATAGACTCCATTGTAACACAAGCTTACACAGCAGAACAGACAGTAACTGAATGTGCAATAATTAATATGATCACAAGTCATTATATCTCTAAATAAAGTGATGTTATATTCTCATGACACTAAACTATACTACATAATCACTACTATACTGTACACTAGAATGTATCTAATACTACATGGTGGAAATAGAATAATTACTGTCATAGTAAACACAGCACAGGTCTATCTGGAAATTCTATTTTTATCATATAAAATCATCTAGACTGATTACTTAGCTCATAAAATGGCAGTGATCACTTGAACCCAGGCTAGGTTTAGGATAAACTATTAATATACATGTCTGAATATTATAGCTGATCCAGCAAAACTATTTTGCTGGGCAAACACTTCTCATTGGAGTATCTACATGTAACTACACTACTAGTCTTGTTGGGGAATTAGTATTGCGATATCAAACAGTTTTCAGCTGGAACCTTGTGATCATAACTTCTATCCAACAGCAGAAGGAGCCAGCTTCATGTATACAATAACCTGGATATGACATCATAAAACTGTAGCCTGATTAGTGAATAATAGACCTATCCAACCTATAGTGTAGTTGTCAGGATTTCCTATGTATGCTAATACATATTCTTTTTATTCAAGCGGTTGAATTTCCTAGAAGCCCCATTATGACCTTTGTTTCGGGAATATAAAAGATGTGCTGTATTGAATTTTGTTAAACAATATCAAGACAGAATTCCCTAAGCACAGTTGTAAATAATAAAATACTATTTTATGCGCAGTGTTTACTTGCGATTCAGTGCTTTACACACAACCTACATATTAAACAGGTTGAGCAGCTAAAATATGGATGACCAAATTAAACTCAACGCTGTAGTGATGAGTGTACAGACATGATGGTGAATACATGTAACTGCTGACAGTTGTCATGGTTTAGATTAGGAGACAGTTGAACTGACATCAGGCAAAATATCATCTACAAAATACAGACACAACAGTCCAACTACTGCAAAAATATGAAATTTACACAGACATGTGCAATAATAATACCAGTAGTACACTATGAACTTGGCCATGGGAGATGAGTAGTATAGTAGCATAACATAGATACATATCATCAGAAGGATGATGCTAATATGCATATTGACATGTTTACCTGGCAGACGGCAGCAAGTGCCCTTGGTAGCAGATGGGAAGCGTCAGCTTTGGTTGGCACTTCCTGGCAGCCAATGAATTATTCATAATCGGAATCAGTGGGCCAGTATTTATAGTGATTCATTGCTGCATAATATTCTATCCGGACACAAGCGGCAGCAGCAGCATTATATAATAAACACTTTGTTATGGCATCAGTGTACCTATCAACGCCTATCAACACTTATCAACACTTATCAACACTTATCAACAGTCTTTTCAACACTTACATTTCCTGAAAATTCTGTGGGAGCTTGAAAATACAATGTATACATGCATAACATGTACATGGTACTTGCTACAAAGTTATAAATTTCATCCTTCCACCAATAAATGAAATCAAGGACACTTTCAAAACTGCTACTTAACGTTCTACTCTGATAGCCTCTGTAGCCAAGAGTCCAAGTTTACTTTGGTGTAGAATAAGAGAGGTATCATTTAGTGCAAACCTTCCCATGATACTGTGCATGGCAAGTAAGCAATGATAATAATATAGTACATGTGATTTCATAATCCGTTAATAATCGTATGTTTACTGCAGGTAGCATAAAACTATAGCGTTGAATTGTGTGCAGTCTAATTCAATAGCAATAATCTTATATTAAAACGAAATTGGAAGACACCCATGTCCTCCCTTCCCATGGCATACTACACTTGGAATTAACATTACATGCCAGATAAAGTGCATTACACTAAAATGTTTACTTATCTTAGTTCTGAAACCTTAGTTCTTGAAATCAAGTTAGGGAGGAAAAGAAACATTGGTGGGGGAAAGAACACTTTGGGGCTGAGGCTACAATGACCAGCAGAATAAATAGACATCATACAGAGTTGTTATGGGAAAGTAAATAAGCGACATTGCATCACGTCAGTCTCAGACGCCTTTAGCTATAATAATGTGTAGGTAGTGCATATTAATACTGGGTGACCATTAGCCTGACACCTGAGGGGTAGAACGGTGACAACTATCAGGGGACCTCAGTGCAATCGTATCGCTACTATACTATCCCAAAGTATTGTTAATCAATGGTTACACATCACATAGAGTAATGTAATTTATAGATGTATTTACATGTGAGTAAAACAAGCATATAATTAGAAGTCATTTCAACATCAGCGCCAGAGACGTAGTATTTGTTTGTGGTTCCTTCCTGTTTGTGACACATATTTAGATATATATTATATACATTCAACACAACGCGCACACACACACATCAGTGAGACCTGTGGAAGAAGGGAGGAAGAGGCACACATTAGTAGTATAGCAGCGCCCGGGGAGATCATAATATTATACTGAAGGAGTTGTATAGTCTACTTGTGAGCTAATAGGAAACAATGCTATGTTACCATAAAGAAGGCAACACTAAGGAATACTATAAAATCTTAATTGTTATATTTTGTTTGCTGCTAACTACAAATGGATTTGTTCTAAATATGCCAGAGGTTATCATCAAGAGAGTTACAGAAACTCAAAGTGCAAACACCATATACGTAGGTAAAGGTAAGATACTTTGTGTTCACTGACAATAGTAACCCTATACATACATGTAGCACATGTATGTATAGGGCCATCACTACTTTTAGTAACTTTTATATTTCATACTTTTGCTTTACATTTGTGGCACTTGAACACAGGCTGACCATAAGACTAATGCAGAAAAATATCAACGTTGAAATAAGTATTTAGCCTACCTGATTTACCTGGTTTGGTGAAGGTTGGTTTGTGGGTTTTATAGATTGTTTGGTAAATGATGGTTTGGAGGTTATACATTGTACATGACTTGTATATAACATGTACATGACTTGTATGTAACATCATGTTACATACAAGTCATGTACATGTTATATACAAGTCAACATGTACATGTTACTAACATGTACATGTTGACTTGTATATAACATGTACATGACTTGTATATAACATGTACATGACTTGTATATAACATGTAGTTGGTTTGTTGACATAACAGTTTCTTCTTTTATTGTTGGTTGCTAGACGTCTTGCTTTCAAGGGGGCATAACAGGGGGCATAACAGGGGGCATAACAGGGGGCATAACAGGGGGCATAACAGGGGGCATAACATGGGGGCATAACAGGGGGCATAACAGGCAGACGTGTAGCCAACCTTTCCATTGATGTCATTAGCTATTCAAATTCTATGTTTTCTGGATGATGTGTTATATCTTAGGCTTATAGGAGTTGAATACCTCTGCCTTGAAAAATAGTGGTACATGCACTAACTTTGTTACCGAAACATGATTTCATTATAATGCACAACAATTATTTTGCTATTTTAGATGTCATGCTTTGCAATGACCTTAGCTTTATAGTATAACACAATACTTTGAAGTTGCAGATGCACACTCTTTGTTGTAGCCTATATGTACATATTAGGCAATAATTACTATAGTCTACATGCCATGTTCTTGGTGATGTGGCACACTAGCACGGCGTGTGCCATGCCATGGGTCACCATGTACACTGTATATGCATATGGAGAATGATAGAACACCTGTGCCGTGTGTTAGCATGTAAATGATTATAATATGGAGAATATGTCAGCACCTGTACAATGTGCCAGTATGTACTCGAATGCATGCAGAATGTGGTAGCACTGTATGTAGGAATTGGAGTAGTACCTGTTATGCACTATGTGCCAGTATAGCTATCGAATCGTTGTAATATATTATTATATTTACCATTCTGACTACATGTATGTTTTTTCGCAGAATTCAACAATTGCCCAAAGGATGAGCCTTTTCCGTGTAAATCAACAAACAAATGCATATCGTTGAAACACGTATGTGATGGCAACTTTGATTGTCCGGAGCAATGGGATGAGGATAAGGAAGTCTGCATAGCCTGTAAGTACTTAGATTTCTAAATGCAAAGTGCATATGTTGTAATGTATAACATAACACATAGTAATTATATAATATATACATGTACAGTCTACATGTAAATGTACCTCACTTACTGAATACCTGCTATTTCCAATACTAATGTGACTTGTTTATCATCTGTTGTTGCTGTAGTAACAACATGATGACCAGTCTTAGGTGAAATTGCTCAACAAATCCTCAGAAAAGGAAATTCAAGATAAAAGCTAACCACAATTCACATCACCATTTCATTGTGAAGCTAAGATTTATTTTTCTTTATCTTTTGAACAACAGAGAGCCAATTAATGGCATTCATGGTATGATTGCCTTACAGCAGATAACATGTAGGAGTCAGGTATGCATAAGGTGATGCAGTGGTAAATTTACGATGCATTTTTCCTCGGCGTGCTATGCTAAAATTAATTGTACATGTAATATACAACTGCATATCTATATTTAGACCAGAGAGTACCTGCAGAAGACATGCTAAAGTTTGTAAGGCAGCAAGCCCACTGGCTTGTACCAGCTTTCTTTGATTCCATAGTCAAAGGACCAGATGACCTTAGAAGAATAGCCTCAGCTCTTTCTACCAGTGCTAATATTGATGTGTTCCAACAGAAACTTAAATTGGACCGAGCTTCAGCAAGAAAGTTTGAATTAGCGCTAAACGCTGTTAGAGGTAGGTGGAGATTACAAAAAGGCAAAATAGTTTCGTTTGTGGATTTGTGCACCACACGTTTTAGCTCTGCTAGTGGAATAGTATATAATATGTAATATATAATGCACAATATATAATACATATAACATATAATATATAATACAATAATATATAATATATATAACATATAATATATGATATATATAACATATTATAGTATATAATAATATATAATAGGCATGCCACCAACTGTCCTGCTGCACCCTCCTTCTGGGCATAAGTTACCTAATACTGAGATCATTTACTACACTCTTGTATACATGTAGAATATCTGTCTGTTCACTTACATTGTACATGTAATATATTGAAGTATTAAAGTAATCAAAACTGAGCTCAGGATCTTATTCCTCTGTTTTGGTAGCTCTGAAGTTTCAAATCACCTGAGTAACTAGTTTACTGAGAAATTAATATCACCATCTGCTTTATTATTTGCAAGTATGTATAGTACACTATAACACCACAATGTCTATGTACTAGTAATAGACCCCATTCCATATAACCTTTAATAGATTAAGCAATATATCAATATCTAATTGTAGGAAGTGATCTGGCCACTTTAGAAGGATTTGGGATGAGTCCGGACTCGTGGACAGAAGTGAAAATGGTGTTCAAAAATCTAGTCGATTCTGGCCTGCTGCCATATCATATGAATAAATAGGCTTATGAGTACAATGTCTGTATAATATAATTGACATCCATAATATATAATGTACATGTGCAATACGAGTATATTCTACATGTATGATATTGTGTGGGTGTAGTTGATGTATTTGATGAATGGTATTACTTTTACATTTTCAACGTTTCACTGTAACATATAATATTACAGCATAGTGCTAGCACCTTAGTGACCTTCTGTTTTTACCTATACAATGTATTCGCTGCAAGCAGAAAATTCACTGTTGCTTGCAACAAACTAAGAAGAGCAAAGTATGACTGAATAATATGGGGGAAATTTTTCTAGAAAATCGCCAACATGAGTGTACGATGAACCACTAAGTCGATGAACCACTAAGTCGATGAACCACTAAGTCGTATGAACCACTAAGTCGTATGAGTGCCAAGATGTTATAGTTGTGAAAGTATAGTTAATGGCTACCAGAGAAGGTCAACAAGGGATGTACATTAAATACATTTCTAAATGTAGTGAGATGTGACGAGTACATCAGATATTTGAAACGATCATATGATGGTAAACCATTCTGTCTGTGCTCCAAGTTTCTTCCTCCTAACATCTCTGTGGTATTTTTTAGTTCAATAGAATAGTTATATTGTTATACTAAAATTTTTGACTGCAATGATAAGAGCAAAGTGATAAACCCTGATTGATATTAGGCAATAATTATATTACATTGTATTACTACCATAAAACTATTTATTATACCACTGACTGTTTGTTTTAGTTGTATTAACTTTTTGCTGTATTGTTGAATATAATAAAATACAATATTCCAAATACAGCGTTATAAAGATATTTAGACTTGACAGTATGCTACATGCCTCTTATATTATATAATTTAATTGGAAAATAAAAACAAAATAGAATGATACAATTGTTGCATGAATAGAAGTGAATGAATGACCCATGCTTAGGCTAGGCTACTTCAAGTATTTGTTCAGCATAAATGCAAAAATCATATTTTGTACATTGTGCATAAAGTTGTCTTCTCCCTTATGGGAGAGAACCACTCCCTAACACGGTAAATGTTCAATAGATAGTGCATTTATATTTGTATTTTGTACAATCAATGCCTGTGATGCTACATGTAGTCTCAACGATTTAAAAAAAGCTTAAGAAAAGGTGTCTCAAATTAAATAGAGTTCTGAAACATGTAATGTACATGTACATGTACATGCATTGTCCATTGGCTTATGGTTGAAGGTACATGTATGAGGAAAATCTGGAAAATCCGAAGCGTTTAATATTGGGGAAAACCAGCTACAGATGACGAGTGCATTGGGAAAACCCCGTAACATTTACATGACCTTCGCTCTTCGCAAGCGGAGGCGCAAAAGAACATTTGACCTTGAGTCGGCCTTTGCCAAATACAAAAGCCATAGAGTTATCTCCCCTAGAGCAGGAACTCCCGTAAATTTTGTGATGCCACTTTTCATTCCTGGCGGCCATGATGTGTTGGGGTAGTTACCGTTTGTTTACATTAGTTACCTACGCGCTGCTATGATTAGTTAGTCATTTAGTTTGTAGTCCAAATTTGTTTTTGCTAACAATTATTTAAAATTTTTTGTTGCGCACATATTTTCCAATTATTTCAGACCAACATAATTATTATATTTACCACATTTTGTAACTTTGATAGTAACTGCATGGTAATTGCAAATATTGTACATTAGTATATTAGTACGTCACAAAATTATTATTACACAGCTCCTAGTTCTAGTTATTTTGGCTTTCAGTAGGCAAGATTACTTTACTTAACAGCTGTAGCATTAAGCAACACTTTTACCTCAAATTAGAATACAGCTAAAGCTACTGTAGTTGTTAATTGTCCTACGTCCTATGGATTATCCTGGTATCACATGATTGATAGAGTATAAATACTAATAGGTGTATTTCTATATGTAGAACAGATTTGCAGAAGTTGCATATTACAAATAAAAACATTTATGTAGACAGACAAAACCAATTCATAACATGGAGTATAAATGCCAATATTTTGACCAAATCTATTTTAAATATTTACTGAATAAAAATAGCATAAGGACTCTTATTCAATATTTAGAAGTCACTCCTTGCCATTCTTAGGAATAAGATCAGCCAGCTCTTCAAAATTCACAGCATCAGCACAGATCAATATTCTGTCTAGTAGACCTATATTAGGAAATTGATACCAGATAAATAAATGCTTCACGCTTACCACACATGAAACATGTTCAATGCCTACTGTCCTACCATAACAGTACAGCTATTAGTAGTTACATGATTCTTGCCAAATTGGCATCACATTATATCAGAGTAAAATAAAGTACAATTTCGATAAGACATATATGTTGATATAGTTGATCACTCTGAATGTTACCTATGAATTAAATCCATAACAGCTCTATAATAGACGACAGAAATCTACCAAGTACATTCTCACACATATATACAAAACAACAAGCCTTAATTAAATCAAGCATCTCATTTTAACCGTGAAACCCATTTCTAATTGGAAAGCAGTTGTTACAGTTTGTGTGCACGAGTCCCAGGAAAAGAGTTCATAATCATAACCTACTTGATGGGTATGATGGATGAGCACCACACATAGAGTTGTGGCAATGTGCATCGTGGTATCCAGATTTCACTTTAATCTCCAACCTATAGATAAAAAATCAATGCTACAACTCAACCTGCACCTATTCTGTTGCAGGTAGAAAGGCTAGGAAAGTTGTGGTTAAACAAACTGTTACTAAGAAACTAAATAAATGACGTAGGCCTATAAACTTGCATAAGACTATTCAATGTTCTACATTATAATGTTTAATGACTAATTAACAGCCCTAATAAATTTAGATTGTTCCTTCCATATCATCTTTCCTTTCAGTTATAGTTTAGCTTGAAACCATTCTAAGATTATGCTAAGCTGGTGTAGATCTTTGATTATTATGTATTTAGGCTATTAACTGCGCTATGCAATTAGATACTACAAAGCCTCGGAATCAAACTATAGACAGGAATGGACAAAGGAAAGTTCACATCTGCGAAACAAAGTCATAGTTTACAGATTTCTTAAATAAATTTCCTAGCAATATAAAGTTAGCCTATACTAACATTCAAAGTAATGCTGATAGGCCTATAGCACAATTACAATAATTATAATCATAATAGGCCTATTACACTTATTATCACAAAAAAATTAATTTACAATCACAAATATTAATATTATAAAATAATTATATAAATATAATCAATTCAATGATAAACATGTTCATGTTGATTAATAGTCTATGGAAATCACCTGAATTAATAAAATAATAGTTAGTAGGTATAGTCACTGATCTGATGAGTGAGTGTTTTTGATCTGTGACTATTGTAATAAATTGCTAGTGAGTCGCGATCACAACTTCACCTGATAGTATTACTATATTTACTACGTAGTAGTAGCCTATTACCATTACTATAGGTACAGCAGTGACAGTGGAGTGAGCAAAGTTAATTTAACTCAGCCTCAATCAATCAATCAATAACAGTACCGAGAGATTCCACTATTACTAGATAAATGAATGTGCTTATTAATTTTAAACAATGATACTTGCTATAACTTCTGGGCTAATTAAAATTATTATACTATTTATTATGGAGTAAATTTTTAATTTTACAACAACAATATTTCTACAACAATAATAGAATAAATAACTACTAATAAGAATTGAATTTATTTCATTGTCTTTCCAGTTCCAACTCACAGCAACCGTACTGTATTCCTACTAACCACACTGTTAGTCCAAAGAAACCTAAAGTATACTCTTGCAATTACACCAATGTTAACTATATGAGATTGTATAACTATTGTTCCAGGAATGCCATTAGTACAACTAGCTCCATGCTCATTTCTTGAAATAAACAGAATTGTCCGCGTGCTATTGAAAGTCCTTTATGGGTAGATAATTCTGTACAATAAGCCTATCATGTTAGCGATTAGAGATTTTAATACCCAATAACATGCGGCTTTATTTTGGTTAACCAATCAACGCATTCACAGACTTTCTACTGATATACGCTGCCGCGCTAGTCGGTTACTAGTATTATTTGGTCGAGTGAACATTCATTCTTATTTTTCTGTAAAGTCCTATTTTACAAAGAGATTTTTAAAATCACTATTATTGTAAAGAAGCAGAGATGTTACTAAACAGTTTAGATATAAATTCAAAACATTTTACACAAATAGTATCTGTAAATAACAGCGTTGAAAAGTTTTATGTTTTATATATAATTGTAATGGTAACTAATGTAAACAAACGGACGAAATCCCCATCGCATCATGGCCGCCCGTGGGGAAAACTGGCATCAAGTGACCAATCGGCGTTTAATAGCGGAAAATTTTTGAGTTCCTGCTCTATGGGGTGTTACCTCTATGACAAAAGCAAGTAATAAATAAAGAGCCAATTTTTATTATTTTTATGAGGATGGTTAGACATGCTAAGCGCCACTATTGTCACTCATAGGTTAACACTTAACTTTTATTATATATAATGAGTAGTTTTAAATTATTTTTTATGGGAGTAGCCGACGGGATAGAAACTAGAAAGAAGAATGGGGCATTCAAATATTTTTCTAGATCGACTCACTTTTAGCATTCTGATTCTCTTCCATCTATTCTAAATCTATAATTTATGGATTAGTTTTTAATTACTCGTCAGAACGTGTTAGTAGTAGGACAGTTTAAGGAATCATAAATTTTCGCGTAACCAATAATGCATAGTAAGAGAGTATTTATAATTTTATTTATAATATTTTTGGCATATCATTAGATTATTTCATTTGATTATTAATGGGATTGCATTTGGTGGCTTTAATAACTAAAATGTCGCAATAGTAGTTCATTTATATTCGTTTTGGCCTGAGAAGTCACATATGAATGGAGTATTTAGGCTTTTTTGAAATTTAACTCGTCAACAAGTAGTGTAGCATTTTTCACATCTAAAGGCGTAGTAGAATTTACTAAACCTAATTTTAACTTAAGTTTTAGTTAGTGTAAGTCTGGTTGTAGATAAACTTTAAAATAAAATTTCGTGATCTTCTCACACTTAGGCTGTGGATAATATTATTCTACGACATTTAGATGAAAACGTATGGAGTATCATGAAATCTAGATACAGCACCGTAGACATCAAGGCAGTCCTTCTGGAAATCCGGAACCAGTGAGTGAACCCATTGATAAATCATGATAAGTGCTGATTTGTTGGAGAACTACTGTGAGATTTTTTAAGGTGAACTACTGGAGCCATGTGGAGGTTGTATCTGTACCTGTGCTATCAGGGTTTACCAGTCTATTGTACTAGTGTCCGTTCAGTAGACGGTATTTGCAACTGTATTATGTGATGGTTGCTCCTACATCAGTTTGTTCTTCATTAGGTATACAGTTCAAAGATTTCGAATAGCCAAGCGTTCAAACTCATTCCTAATTATGTACCAAGACAAACTGCTAGTTTTATTACCTGTCCTCTGTTGGTTTGTAGGTTCTCTGGGCTAAGGGTAGCCAATATATATGATGTGGACAATAAGACCTATCTGTTGAAGTTTACCAAGTAAGTTGCGATGCAATAATATTTCAGGTAGGTACGTCTACACAAGAAACGTATAATCATATACAGTTTACCAACCAATCATAACTGACCGTTCTTTAGTCAGTTTAGGAATATTTGTGGCCATTACATGTAGCAACTATCAGTAAATAATTCTGCTACTTTGTATAAATTTATTCTTGTCCTGAAGAAATTGGTTTACTGGGCTTTATGGTTATCTTTAAGGCACTTTAGTCATTTGATTTCTAAGTTTAATTACACAGCAAATGGTTGTGAATTGTATACATGGAGGTTGCTATATACTGTTTATCTTGTATAGACCAGATTCCAAGAAGGTTTTACTCATTGAATCAGGGATACGGATCCATATAACAGAGTATGACTGGCCAAAGAGTCACTTTCCTTCGGGATTCAGTATGAAGGTCAGTGTAGTTCCAACACATCTACATAGCACCTACATGTATATACCTACATAGCACCTATATATCTACATAGCGCCTAGATATATATTTATATGACTTGTGTCTTAGTCTCACACACTTAATGTATGTTTAGTCAAATGATCAGATCTGTGATGGGATTATATTTTGGAAATCGTCTTCATCTTTTCTCTCTCCTTAATTGTTGGAACGCGGATAAGCATAATATTGTGTTCATTTGCTTTTGTTACTATTGTCCATGCAGTCCTTCTCTTTAGCAAACTGCAGAGCCCGTGACATCTACGTCAGAGCAGGATTTTTGATTGTTTAAATGAATGTTTGTTGATATAATAATTATTTATTGAGATTGAGAGTGCTTAATTACCTTATAGATGCGTAAGCACTTGAAATCAAGACGGCTGGAGTCTATACAACAACTCGGTAATGATAGGATAGTTCAGATGCAGTTTGGTTCAGGAGATGCTGCTTACCATGTGATACTCGAGCTATATGACAGAGTGAGTATACATGTCTCTTTTCTACTATATATCTTGTATATATTATGTATAATACAATGCGTTGTGATGTTGCTATGCTTATAGGCCAGTACAATGCTTTAAACTACAATACCAAGGGTAAAATGTAGGAGCATTACTAATGGTGCCAAGAGGGTTTGATATGCCCCATTATAGCTAATAGCTAGTAAATCAAAGGTACTCCGCCTATGCGTGTGTGTAGTAGAAATAACCAGTGTTTCAGAGTTGTACGTCGTCCATGTATTTGTTTCAGGGTAATATAATATTAGCTGACCATGAGTTGACTATACTAAACATACTCAGACCCAGAGCTGATAATGCACAGGATGTTAAGTTTGCTGTCAGGGAGAAATATCCAGTGGAGTTGGCTAAACCTGCTCAGCCACCCCTTGATATCGAGAGGTAAGTTACTCTATTGTATAGAGAGGTAAGTTACTTTATTGTATAGAGAGGTAAGTTACTTTAGTGTATAGAGATGTGAGTCATGCTATTGTATAGAAAGGTGTAGGGAGGTAACTCACTCTAGTGTGTAGGGAGGTAAGTAGTTTTATACATTTTCAACTGTATATATCTTGAACCTATTCTTTGTGTATTGGCAGTAACACAAACCGATACATCATAATAATAATGCATGTATTATGGTTAATCTTATTTTTATTTGTTAACTTTTTAGTTTACGTGAAATTCTCCTCGCTGCCAAACCCAATGATAATCTCCGGAAGATTCTGAATCCAAAGTTGTGTAAGTTGATGCGTCTCTGTTGCTATTAAATGTCATAATCCTATTGCCCACAAGGACTTGGTCCTACCTCTAAATTATGTTATTGCTGTCCTTATAGCCTATGGTCCGGCAGTTATAGACCATTGTTTACAAGAGGCTGGGTTTCCACCTGCTGCTGCAGTAGGAAAAGGATTTGATGTCAGCGTTGACTTGGTTCGTTTACTGGCTGTTTTGGAAATGGGGGAGGAGCTTATGAAAGAGAGTGAAGGACAGTGTCAAGGTTACATAATTCAGAAGGTCGGTGAATCAGACGTGCAAGCCTGTGATTTGATAAATGTGATAATTACTGACATCATAATATGTGTAGCTGGTTAGTTATGGAATGTGAATTGATAATTTGATTCTGGAACCTTTTAATGTGTATAGGATACTGCATGTTATTTAGGTGGAGCAAAAACCCAAAACAGGAGAAGATGATTCACAATCAGAGCTACTGGTTTATGACGAGTTCCATCCGTTTCTATACAGACAGCATACAGGCAGACGGTACATTCACTTTGACTCCTTCAACCAGGTGCTTGTCTTATATCGTTTGTGTACACAGAATGCATTTGACGTCCCTTATTTCCACATATCAGCACTATGTAGAATAGTTTTTTCTACAATTTTATTTCCTCCATGAGATATTATGATAATGTTATTACCTTATTATCGATCTCTACGTTTCACCAACTCATACATTCACCGTACAAATTCTGAAAATGTCTGTAAACGTAGCGTAACCGAACATACAAGAAACTTTATCCAGTTTATTAACAGACTCAACTTTGTTCTCTTTCTCCACTAACGCTATTGAATTAATCGATGATCAAGAAGTTCGTCTGTTATGATAGTCATGTATCTTGATTCAAGTGTGTATAACATGACAACAGCATGGTTTGTTGTAAGTTTAAAATGTGCGTATAATTATCTGTACAAAGTTGATGTTTTATACCTTTAGGCTGTTGATCAATTCTTCTCACAATTGGAAGCTCAAAAGATTGAAATGAAAACAGTACAAGCTGTAAGTTCTCATTCTATGCCAACGTCTGATACAAATACAACCTCTAGAGTTACGCTTAAAGTATTATTCAGTTTTAGTGCATCATACATTTACCCTCCAGTTAGCTTGAATTGATAGTCTTTGATAATGTGCATTATTATGCTCATTCAGACAGCTACTGAAAGTGATATTTACCTACTTCCTCTTTCAGGAGCGATCGGCGCTGAAGAAGTTGGACAATGTGAGGAGAGACCACACCAAACGTCTTCAGGAATTGCAGAGAGAGCAGGAGTCTGATGAGATGAAAGCCCATCTAATACAGATTAATCTAGACATTGTGAGTAGCTTGTTACTTGTCAAATCACCTGTTGGCTACCTGTCCACCACCCGTTGGCTAGCCATTTACCACTTTTTGGCTACCTGTCAATCACTTGTTAGTTACCTTTTAACCACCTGCAGTTGTCTACCTACTACCTAAATTTCAAAACGGCTGCCAATGCCTCTCTTTTTTGTTGGGTTGTCATATTACTTGCTCAAGACTGCTGATGTGATAGTACAATGTAACATGTACTTGTACATGCAATGTAACAACTATAATTAATCTGATCAAATAGCCGTGATATTTGACCATCAAAATTTCTGTCCTGTCATCCCAGAATATTAGCGCACTTGTCTATAATCACTCCAGGTAGAGAAAGCATTGTCAGTTGTGAGATCTGCTCTGGCCAATCAGATTGACTGGGCTGACATCACAGATATCATCAAAGAGGCCCAATCCCACGGTGATCCTGTTGCTATGGCGATAAAGTCTCTCAAACTGGAGAAGAATCACTTCACTATGCTGTTAAAGTATGATCCTTTATATTTGATTGTGTTTTAGTCTTTAATTTGAATTAGACAAAAATTAACTACTCAATGGATTGTACAATTAGTATCTCAGTGTTTGCCTTTTCTACCCTCCTGGAATTTCCATTATTGAGAACAGTAAGACAACTCCCTATCCGTCTATTTGCATTATATACGTACATCTAGCTGTTCATATACATGTATGTGAGCACTCAAACATGTGCTGAGCTGTGATATAAAATAGTTGGATCTGATGAGTCAAAACTGACAGTTTATGACTAATAGTTTCCCTCTGCCACTGTTCTGACAAAACTCTTAGTTGCTGCAAGTATATACATCTAGTACCTTGGTCCTATTGCAGAATGGAAGTTTGATTGTGTCACTTCATGTCGTACATGACTGTTTTGGTTTATATCTATACAATCATGTATAGAGTAAGGTGATATGTGAGTACTGTTATCAATCATGATTCCTCTATGATGATGTCACAATGCTATGTATACATTACTTAGGGATGTATACGAGGAAGAGGTTAAACCAGTCTCCATAGACATAGACATTGCGCTATCAGCCTACGCTAACGCCAAGAAGTACTATGACCAGAGAAAGCACGCCTCCCAGAAAGAACAGAAGACCATCGATGCTTCGGGTAAAGCTCTCAAGTCGGCAGAGAGACGAACTAAACAAGTCCTCAAGGAGATGAAGGTCACGGCTAATATCGTTAAGGCTAGGAAGGTGGGATATTCCAGATTCAGTTCAACCTGTTATTATATATATCCATCCATGTGTTACTTGATACGCATACTCTGTTTCAATATTAGTTACACTGCGCATTAATAATTGTTTTGTTACTGTCAATACACTTACCCATCCTATTTCACATACCTCAGAAGCTGAAGTAGTTATACATTTATACATTGCTATCTCACAGTTTCATAGAGATTGGCCTACGTACTACCAGCCATCTCTGTACCCACTGTTCTCTATTCCCGTACATTTTGTTATCCGGTGTTCCCATTTGGTCACACAAGTAAAGTATTTTTCCATGATAGTGTATTTCTATGGAATTTGTTCCCATGGCATGTATTTTCATGGTAGAAATAGACAGTGCTACTTTTGATCGCTCCAGGTGATGTGGTTTGAGAAATTTAATTGGTTTATTTCATCTGAGAACTTCCTGGTGTTGGCTGGGCGAGACGGCCAGCAGAATGAGCTGCTGGTGAGGAGGTACCTGAGGGCAGGTGATGTGTACGTACACGCAGACATACACGGGGCCACCAGCATAGTCGTTAAGAACCCTCAAGGTACAGGATATACTACTTACTAACTATAGTATTCCAAGGGAGATAAACCATTTTTATATTTCTAACATGTATTGTATGTTGTAAATTAGGCACTGCGTTTCTATGCTGAGTGATAGCCTTCTGATTGGCTGAAATATTTTATTTTACCATTTTTATGTACAGATATTAATGGACTATTGATTATACCATCATGTAGTTGTCCTCTCTGTTGGATACTGATGTCGGTTGTGTTTGTAAGATATAAGATATAATTATGCCATATTAATTTATGAATGGGTATAGTTGTATTGTTACTATATAGTGTAAGCATTGTACATCAGGTGGTGCCATTCCTCCAAAGACTCTGAATGAAGCTGGTAGTATGGCAATATGTCACAGTGCCGCATGGGACTCCAAGGTGAGATAACTTCACGTAATATGACTTACACTCTTTGTACCCAGTGCACCTACACTGTATATATATTTGTTGCAGGCTGTTCAAAGATCATTATGTTATTCCTTGCTTGTCTCCCTTTATAAATGGCTTGATTTTATTTGATGGCATGCTAACATCTCATAGTAGGGTCGCTGTTTTTGCAGGTGGTTACCAGTGCCTGGTGGGTGTATCATGATCAGGTGTCGAAGACGGCACCTAGTGGTGAATATCTCTCAACAGGTAGGCTGTCCTCTCTTTGTTATTATTAGACTGAGAGCAGTAGATTTTGTAAAGTTCTTTTGAAGGAGGTTGAAGAAGCATCGCGTCGCATGCTGACGACATAACATTCATTTAATGTTACGTTAACATCCACTTGCAGGCAGCTTTATGATTAGAGGGAAAAAGAATTTCCTACCTCCCTCCTACCTTATATATGGTTTTGGACTTCTGTTTAAACTTGATGAGGACTCAGTGGAAAGACATAGAGGAGAGAGAAAGGTCAAGGTTATAGAAGATGATTTATCTTCTGTTACTACGGAAACTGATACACAAGATGGAGAGGAAGAGCTCGAGATGGGAAGCTCTGATAGCGAAGAAGAGACTGATCGACCTGAGTATGTTAAGCTATAATGTTCTGTGTATAGTGATTATTTGAGCTTATTATTGTTTAGATCTTGGGTTGTGGTAAAATGCGTGAGCGTGGCATGAGAGATAATAATGGCGTGAGAGCGTGAAGGCAACTCCAACTAGCGTTAGAATACCTATACTAGGGAGAAGCTAGACGGAAATGAAGCCTTTGGTTGGGGTTTGGGGTATATAAGAGTTTGATTTCTAACGGTAGTAACCTCAGTTGGAGTTCCCTTCTTTTTCTTTCACGCCATTTCATTCTCACGTCTTTTACCACTACCGCTAAATCTGTTGGTAAAATCCATTTAATCGGTTTTAGAGCTCAGTTAGATACAGTAACAGAGGTGAAAGAGGAAGGAGAGGAGCTAACTCCTCGCAGGTGAGGCTAATTCATCTACCTTATTGATCAACATGTTTTGTCTGCGCCAGGCTGTTTACTTTTCTAGTCATAATGTGTCTTGAGTTCTCTTTGATTGGCTACTTATAGAAGGTCACCAAATTGGTATTTACGTACTGTTCTCCTTTAGCGAAGATTCATCTCCTACAGCAGATGTTGAGGATGTCACAGCCAGTGGTAACGATGTCATGGAACCTGCTAACGACGCTATGGAAGATGTTAATAATGTCACAGGAGGTAATGATGATGTCACAGGAGGTGCTGATGATGTCACAGCAGATCCTCATCAAGAAAAATCAAACAGTCAGGCTGAGACGACAGCTGATAGTATACCAGGCTCAGTTCCTCAGAGTGAAAACAAAGAGAACATTAGTGATGACTTGAAGGTTGACAAAGAAGATAATAGAGAGAGTCCGAATCAAACATCTAATCGGCAGTCAGAAGACGAAGGTGATGAAGAAGAATCTGCTTTCCCAGATACACAAATTGATCTTCTGCATGTTTCTGGCTCCAAGTAAGTGAAATCTATCCAGTAAGTGAGATCTGCATTATTTATCTAAAGGAAGTTCTATCTGCAACTTGCATCTGGCTCCGAGTAAGTGATATTTGTAGCATAGTCTTACGGAATGGGAAGATGTCTGAAGCAGGATTATTGTAGGCTGATAATCTGTATACATATCTGTACAGGTTTGAGCTGAGGCAGAGGAGTATGAGTCAGGTCAGTTCAGTCAGCGCTGCCAGTGACTCATCTAAAGGGGTGGAAGAAGATGAGTCATCTGTCAAAGCCAGTGGCAGCAGTAAACCAGTGCTCAGCAGGAAACAGCGAAGGTAAGTGGATCCTAGACCTGATGTCATTTCACTCATACTTTCATTTGACCAATCGCTTTGTAGAGCAACGAATCTGCTGTGAAACATGACTGTTTGTTTTGAGATAGGTTGCATCGATGAACTGTAGGCAATCTGTCAAGTATAATTTATATCAAACTAGGTCAGACAGCGGTCTGCCTGATCCAAGTGAAGACTTGGTTCACACAGATCACTGTATATGAAATGGTTAAGTTAGGTTTATATACGCACACACTTTATTTACGCTATATTATTCTGTTCAGCTCCATTTCCTTGTTTTGACTGTTTGTTGTAGAGACCTGAAGAAAGCTAAGAAACAAGGCACTGCTCCAAATGATGATGTGATTGGTGGAGAGGAAACAAGTTCACGTCCCAATGTCAACAGACCTACCAAGATTTCTAAAGAACCACAGGTACCTTCATCCTCCTCGACTCATCTGATATTAAATTTCTTAGCATTATTTGTATCATGCAACATGTATTATTTGTATATACATGTACATGTACTTAAATGTTGATAATAGATAAAAAATAATAAAATTTAAATTGTCATAGCACAGATGTACTGAATGGGATTCAGTAGGTTGTCTTGAAAACTTTTTCGACCTGTAAGTCAGTTAGTCCTGCTTAGTGCTCTTGGTCAGTTCTAAGCTCTAGCTATCTCACAGTAGCCACACGATCTGTACAATGTATTTGTGTGAGATGACTTGGCACATGCGTATGTACGTATTGGTGGTACCTGCTATGTCTAATATCTGTAGAATATGAGTTCTATAAATGAAGAGAGCAGAGCAGCCACCCAGCAGTCGCAGAACAAGAGAGGGCAGAGTGGTAAGCTGAAGAAGATGAAGAAGAAGTATGGTGACCAGGACGAAGAAGAGAGGGAGATGAAGGTCACATTGCTTCAGTCGGCCGAGAGAGTGAGTCATGTACATGTACATGTATATTAATATTGACTCATCGTATACAGGTATCCGTAATTCACTCATGGTATAGCTCATCTCTAAGCAGAATGTGTTATTTACAGGATGTTAAACATGAGCATGAGCTGTGAAGTCGCATCTAGTTATTGTGACAGTGTAATTAATCCGAGTGCATTGATGGAGGTTATTTACATGTATATATTGTATTGTATTGTATTGTAGTCTCGTAAGTAATTTACTGCATCCGTTTCTTCCGACATGTTTCTGAATTCGGTCCTCCTCTTTCTGTGTCGTCTGCTTCCACAAGGTCCCAGTAGACACTGGAACCCGAGAATGCTGATCAGGCCATTAATATTCATGCCACATAACTACTTGGCTTTACCTCTCTATCCACTCTGTTGACAGAAAGTAGATAACTCCTATATTGACAATGAATTTACTTGTGTAACCATAGGAAACCAAGAAGCGTGCCAAACTGAAAGTACAGAAGAAATTACAGGAAGAGAAGCAGCAGAGGAAGGCTGAGCAAATGCAGAAACAGCAGCAATACAAGAAGAAGCAACAGGGTAGCTATTTGACCTATAAACCACGTCTCTATGTTGAAGCTGTGTTCTCCTAGCTAACATGCTATCAATTGTAGAGAGCTCATAGATATAATAAACAATTACATGCATTATTACTCGCATATACAGCATGTAACAATGATTTGCTGCTTCAAACATTTTCTCATATTTACATGTAGGTTTAAAACGATAGTGTTGCAGTTGTAGCCTGTTTGAGCCCACGGCTAGTGTTTTGTGGTCATATCAGGTGGTGTTGCCCCACAATGGCAGAGCATGTGGTAGAACTAGTACTCTGTACATTGAGGAAACACAACTCCTCAATTACTCTTTTGGTTTATCTCACCCTTATTGCTTCTCTTGGCCCTATACGGCATTTTCCTACCTTTTCAGATTTCAATCAAAAGTTGCTACGCTAACCAATCATATCTTGGTACATAGTAATTAGCCTTTATTCTTTAACTGTAGACGCTGCCAAAGTAGCTATGAAAGCAGGGTTAGACCCCGCCCTGCCCGCTGATGAGGATGATACAGTGGAAGGTGGAGACCACTCTGTAGATGAGACCGGTGTCCTTGATACTCTAACAGGACTTCCTGTTGAAGAAGATACGTTACTCTATGCTATTCCGTTCTGCGCACCTTACTCATCCCTTCAGAACTTCAAGTGAGTGAATATTGTTGTCAGTTTCTTTACTCAGCTGTGTGAGACATCTGCTCTGTATGTACACTGTTCTATATCTACTCTGTATATACACTGTTCTATATCTACTGTGTATGTACACTGTTCTATATCTACTGTGTATGTACACTGTTCTATATCTACTCTGTATATACACTGTTCTATATCTACTGTGTATGTACACTGTTCTATATCTGCTCTGTATGTACACTGTTCTATATCTACTCTGTATGTACACTGTTCTATATCTACTGTGTATGTACACTCTGTATATACACTGTTCTATATCTACTCTGTATATACACTGTTCTATATCTACTGTGTATGTACACTGTTCTATATCTACTGTGTATGTACACTGTTCTATATCTATTCTGTATATGCACTGTTCTATATCTACTCTGTATGTACACTGTTCTATATCTACTGTGTATGTACACTGTTCTATATCTACTGTGTATGTACACTGTTCTATATCTACTCTGTATATGCACTGTTCTATATCTACTCTGTATATACACTGTTGTATATCTACTGTGTATGTACACTGTTCTATATCTACTCTGTATATACACTGTTCTATATCTATTCTGTATATGCACTGTTCTATATCTACTGTGTATGTACACTGTTCTATATCTACTCTGTATATACACTGTTCTATATCTATTCTGTATATACACTGTTCTATATCTACTGTGTATGTACACTGTTCTATATCTACTCTGTACATGCACTGTTCTATATCTACTCTGTATATGCACTGTTCTATATCTACTCTGTATGTACACTGCTCTATATCTACTCTGTATGTACACTGTTCTATATCTACTCTGTATGTACACTGTTCTATATCTACTCTGTATGTACACTGTTCTATATCTACTCTGTATACACACTGTTCTATATCTACTCTGTATATACACTGTTCTATATCTACTCTGTATGTACACTGCTCTATATCTACTCTGTACTTACTCTTCCTTGTAGGTATAAAGTAAAGCTGATTCCCGGGTCTACAAAAAGAGGCAAAGGTAAGTCTGTTTCCCCATAGATGATCAACATTCAAAAGCTAGACCACAGAGCTGTCTTCTCTCCAATAACATCAGTTTTCTAGAATTTTTTTCACCTTAATAGTAGAAGCTTGAAAACTAACTTTGATCGACTGGGTTGACTGCTACATAGGAATAGGTATGATAGACTGATACTTTTCTGTACATACAATGCTGGGACTTTTCACTGATAGGTGTGATTGTTCCATAAGTACCCTGATACAGCCCACGATAGAGTATCATAGCATAGCATAGCATAACATATCGAGTTCAACTTAAACTACCATGTGCTGGTTATGCTATACTATACAAGTGTTTGTGAAATCTGTTTGTAGCTGTTAAAGCTTCTCTCAACTCCTTTCTCTATGATAAATCTATAACTCAGAGGGAAAAAGATCTGCTGAAGTCTCTCAAGGTCAGTTCAATGTCATCGATTTAATGTTGCCGTAATTTACTGCTTTACTGTGATATTCAAACATCTAGCAAAGAAACCATAGGTTGCTGGCACAGTTCAATTCGCCCCAACATGTGCGGCGAATTCGCTGGCCTAAGCCAATGCAAGACCTTATTCTCTTGTAAAAATCTGAAATGTGCTGATAAGCTCCAGATGGTTGCCTTTGTCCAAACAAAAACAGAGGTCATTAGGCTGCTTTGACTTCATGTTGCATAGACCATTGTTTGGAGCCTATGCCAGTATTTTCCCTCTACGTGATTATCACAGCTGTTACATGCCACCATCTTGTAGCTGCCATTTATTGCATCGTCTCAACACTGACTTACTTATTAATATTAGTGCTATACTAGTTTGCTCAAGTACATAAGCTGGTGAAGACGTGTCTATCATACTTGGCGACTGATTCTATGACTTATATGTGTAGGATGTAGACATGTCAAGGAACGTACCCGGAAAGGTGAAGGTCACGTCTAGTCAAATACATAAACACAAACCAAGACGGTGACAAGATGGCTGCACAAGGGACACACAGACAGATACTAGATGATATAGACATGTATGTAATTATATATGACTTGTACATGTGTGTACTAGGATGGGGTGCTTCATACACTAATGGGGAATATAATAATTAAAAAATATGACAAAATGTATTTTTATATGTTTGTCTATTCTATAGCCTACACTATGATTATCAATTGTCGTATATGTGCGGTCAGATAATAAAATGATTAAATGTCAGGGGTACATACATGCATGCCTTATATCTATATACTTTACATTCTCTACTACTCCATGTGGAGTTATCCACTCTCTGTGGAACACTTATAAGAATTCCAACATCATAGACTGAGTGAATATGGCACAGTGTGTACAGCATACATTTACATTTATATTACGCCTGTGCTGCCAGGGCTAGTGTTTAAACTATGACTCATGTGAGATTATGTCCATACAACTAATGTTCATACCTCAGTCAATATAATGAGCTGCCTACATAATATGTACTTATCTATAATATATTATAATGTTTGTCCATGTTAGACATACTGATATGATGGATGATAAATTGAATGACGATAATACAGGCATGTCCCCCTCTGTGCTATAGAGTATAGTATTCTAAGAAATAGCTGATAAGGTCACTATAATATATACATGTATATACATAGTTTACATAAAGGTACAGCACTTCTTGTACTTACTGATAGTGTAAGTAGTTTACATACTATACAACTGATTCATTTCTAAAGGACTATAAATTATGTTATATTGTTTTATAACATGTTATCTTCAGCTCCAGTATAGTACACAGCTGTATAAGTTATATGGCACCAGCAATTCTACTGGTTGCACACATTTTATATATGATCAACCAATGTGGGGATGTTGCTGGTGTAAATAAGTGTATGTATTCAGATGTCACATGACCACTTCCACCTCTCCAGTATATCAAATCAGCTCATGGTTAAATGTATATTGTGAACCTGCCTTCAAGTCAACATTTGTAGTCCTCGGATTGGTCTACTCAACCTCAGGAGTTGCTATTTGCATACTATTACCTGTAGCAGCAGCTGCAGATGTGTTCACAACACACTAGTATGGTTTTTAATATCCGTCATGTAGGATTGTGGGAAGTACGCCTCTTATGGTTATGTAAGATGTGCGGGCCTATCTACATGTACAGTTTTATCTTTGTCTTACTACTCATATGTATTACATTAGGTACATTCGCCGGGTGACAGACGTCTATAAGTAGTAACAAACTAGACGCCTACGCTAATGTATGTAGGGCGAATGCGTTCACACTCGTGTTGACATAAAAACCATTATTCATAAATATAGACGACCAAGCAAAGATAGATAGATATCTTTGGACCAAGTTCGAGTAACACCATAGACATGCGCAGAATTGACATCGAATAGTAAGCTTTGTAGCGCAGCGTCAAGGTGGCAGACGGTTGCTGTAATAGTATAACGGACGTGACGTCAGGCTAGCAGGGCGAGAGAGTGAGATTGCAGTTTCGATCAGGAGCCTGAAGGAGATAGACCCGCTTGAGGAGACGACTGATAACTTGAAAGACATAAGGTAACTAATATACTATTACATGGTGTCAGAATAGTGCACCTACGCCGTAAAGACAGTACCTGAGTTAAAACCATATGAGTTTTGGTGGGGAGTAGGTTCATTGAAAGAAAAGTTACCTAGCTTGTGTGACGTTGCTGATAGTGATTGATTATATCATATCAGTAGTCGGATTATTCATCGACTGAATTGAAATTAAAATTAAGTTAGGTCGTTTCTAGTTTGATTGAACTAGAGCATCAAGAACAATAGGAAGTGATTCTTTTTTTTCATACGTCATCGTGGTTGCTGAGTATAAAGTGTGACTGCACTTGACATTATTATTTTGTGTGTCTTCATTGTTAACATCGGCGATATGGCGGAGGGCTCCTCGACCAGAGACGACCGGTTCGTGAAAAAAATTGATTTTTCAAGTGAATCACTAGCGCTTGATTGGAAAACATTCAAGGCACAGTTTGACATTTTCAAAGTAGCAAGAAAATGGGGAGATTGGGAAGAGGAAGAAAGAATCGCAAACTTGCTTGTCCTAATGGGCCCGGAAAGTGTGCCAATATATACACAGTTTCAATTCGACGAGGATGTGGCCGAAAGAGCAAAAACTCTGGCAAATACTATTAAAATGTTTGACGCTCATTTCGAGCCAGTAAAGAATGTTATCTACGAGCGGGTGAAATTCAACAACATAAGACAGGGTAGTAGTACAATACATAAATTCATTACCGAGCTGCAATCCCAAGCAGATAACTGTGAATATGGTGTTGTGAGAGATGAGCTGATTCGGGATAGAATTGTAGTAGGGGTAACAGACAATAAATTAAGAGAGTACCTTATTGACACTGATGACTTAACACTGCAAAAAGCTATCCAGAGGGCGAAGCAATACATAAGCCATCATGAACAGGCGGCCATAATGAGTAATAGTGTCGCAGAAGATAATCTGGACACTGTGGGGGGTCGTCGTGGGCCACGAAGAAACAACACATCTAGGCAGCCTGCTAGTGAGGGGTCTCAGACAGCAGACGAAAAGAAATGCCCATATTGTGCATGGAGGAGACATGCTAGAGACCAGTGCCCGGCGCGAAATGCAACATGTTATAAATGTAAAGGAACCGGCCATTGGGCAAAGGCGTGCAAAGGTAAGAGAGAGTTTGGCCGCGGATCGGAGACCAGAACTGAGGAAGTTGATTGCCAGGAGGAAATGGACGGATTGTTCTTGGGGGATCCGACATTATGACTAGAGACGTGCGAGTCGGTAGAGGCCACAGCCAGGTCATGGTTAATTAATGTGAAGGTAAATGGGGCGTCAGTAAAATTTAAAGTTGATACAGGGGCTGCGGTCACAGCAATGCCGGCGCACATGGAACGATACTGCAAAGGTCTGATCGGTCCATCTAGAAAAGTATTAAAAGGAGCAGGAAACAATAGACTACTGGTAACGGGGGAGGCAGAGGCCACTCTGGAACTGAATGGTAAGAAGGCCAAGGAGACTGTTTACTTTATAAAGGGGCTAGTTATGCCGCTTTTGGGGAAGCCTTCTATTGAGCACCTCGAGATAATCCGGTTCATGGATAGTGTAGGTCTGGGTGGGTGCCCTGACTGGAAAGCAATGTATCCCAAACTATTTAGAGGTCTTGGAACAATGGAAAATGAGGTCAACATCCAGCTGAAGGAGGACATGATGCCCTTTGTGCAGACTGCCCCTAGACGAGTAGCTGCAGCACGCAAGAAGCCGCTACTGGAGGAGCTACGTAGAATGGAGAAGCTCGGAGTGATTGAGAAAGTGGAGACTCCGACAGATTGGTGCTCTCCTTGTTTAGTTGTACCTAAGAAAAACGGGAAACTTAGGGTGTGTATTGACTTCACACAATTAAATAAAGCCGTGAAAAGGGAGTACCATCCACTACCAACCTCGGAAGAGACGTTGGGTGCGTTGGGAAATTCACGAATATTTAGCAAACTGGACGCCAACTGCGGATATTGGCAAATGAGGTTGAGTAAAGGGTCACATTTGCTAACCACATTTATAACTCCTTTTGGCAGGTACTGTTGCAAACGGCTTCCATTTGGAATTAATTCAGCCCCAGAGATTTTTCAACGAGAAATGCAGAAAGTATTAATGGGCCTGAATGGAGTTGTATGTCAAATGGACGACATATTAGTCTACGCAGAGACTCGACAAGAGCATGATGCCATTCTAAAGCAAGTTTTTGATAGGCTGAGAGCAAGCGGTGTCACTCTTAATGCGGACAAGTGTGAGTTCAACAAGGCGGAGGTAAAATTTCTGGGTCACATAATTGGGTCAGAGGGTATTAAGGCTGACCCCGAAAAAACTAAAGCGATAGAAGGATTTCCCACACCTAGCTGCCGAAAAGAGTTGAGGAGATTTTTCGGTATCGTAAATTACTTGGGGAAATTTTCTGCGGCCATTGCAGAGAGTACAGTGAATTTAAGACAGTTACTAGGTAAAGACTGTGATTGGCACTGGTCCACTGAACATGATAGGGAATTTAAGAAGGTAAAATCTCTGATGATGTCTGCGCCAACATTGGTGCCGTACAAATTGGAGAATAAAACAATGGTTAGTGCGGATTCCTCATCATTCGGTCTCGGTGCAGCGTTGCTGCAACTAAGTGACGGGCAGTGGAAGCCAGTGGCTTATGCATCACGGTCCTTAAATGATGCCGAGAAGCGGTATGCTCAGATCGAAAAAGAGGCATTAGCTATCTGCTGGGCGTGTGAGAAGTTTAGTTATTATTTGTCTGGGCGTGAGTTTACTGTCGAGACGGACCACAAGCCACTGGTAGCAGTTCTGGGTGATAAGGAGTTGGCAAAGTTACCAATCCGCGTGCAGAGGTTTAGGCTGCGGATGATGTCATTCAGTTATAATATAGTATATACACCAGGAGTCAAGTTGGTACTAGCCGACGCACTTTCTAGAGCTCCGCTGTTGGAGACGGCCAGAGAAGGCGACCGGGACTCTCTACTCATTCAGGAATTGATAGCGTCGCTACCGATATCGCCGGCGCGTCTCCAGAAAATCAAGGCCGCCATGCTCACAGAAGAGGAAGGTAGACTTCTCTTGATGTATGCGATGAATGGCTGGCCCCCGTCGGCTAGAACCGACGCTCATACTCGACAGTTCTACAGCTTTCGAGACCACTTGACAGCTATCGAAGGCATCGTGTACTTTGACAATAGGATATATATACCTGTCATAGAACGAGACAGAGTCCTCGAAGAAATACACTCGGGACACCAGGGTGAAACAAAATGCATTCGTAGAGCCACTGATCTGGTATGGTGGCCAGGAATGACAGCAGATATCCGGGACATGGTTAAAGCTTGTTCTCGCTGTGAGGAGTTTCGGTTGAAACCACGTGAGCCACTGAGTAGTACCCCGTTGCCCGAGCGGCCGTGGTGGCGACTAGCAGTCGACCTATGCGAGAAGGAAGGGAAAACCTTCCTGGTAGTGGTGGATTACTACAGCAGATTCATTACAGCTAGCGAATTGACAACGACCTCAGAAGCGGGAGTAATCGTGGCTAAGTTGGAGGCATTGTTCTGCCTGTTGGGGGTCCCAAATACGATAGTCAGTGACAATGGCCCACAGTTCGGGTCAGAGAAGTTCAAACATTTTATGACGAAATTGGACATTAAGCATGTTACCAGTTCTCCTAAATACCCCCAGTCTAATGGAGAAGCTGAGCGAGCAGTAAGAACTGTCAAGCAGTTGTTGAATAAAAACTTAAACCTGCAAGCGGCACTATGCGCATACCGAGACACTCCCTTAGCTAATGGTTACTCACCGGCAGAATTGATGTTTGGGCGTTCGTTGAACTCCATGGGAATGATGCCGAGTAAGACAATTGACGTCAAGCGACTCCAGAGGTTTGAAGCTTCAATGCGAAGTAAACAAGGAAGGTACTACGACTCGAGACACAGAGCCAGAGCAAGAAGCCCCATTGAGCTGGGTCAGCGGGTTGTAATACATGGCGGTGACCAGCAAAAGTCCACGGGCATAGTAGTCGCCACAAAGGAAAGAGAGGTGGTGGCCTCCAAGGACTCGGGGACACTGTTGCGCAGAAACCGTGCGCATGTAAGTAGAGCTGAGAGCAAAAGTCCACAGGAAGCAGCAACCCCATGGAGAAGATCACCTGGCATAACACCTCAAATTCAGTCGCCAGCTGTGGAAGCAGCGGAATACCCTCGGACACACACCGAACTGCCAGAATCCAGGCAAACGACAGTTAGCCGATCGCCAGCGTCGCCGGTCAGGGAGCCCCCACCAGTCGTCCGAACGACTCGTTATGGTCGTACCATTAGGCCGCCAAAGCGCCTAAATTTATAAAACTCTTTTTTCATGTTGTAGCATGCAGACCTTTCTCATCGGTAATTCTTTAGTTAAACATGTTACATCTAGCTCTTGGACAACAGTGTGTATTCCAGGGGCCAACTGGGAAATGGTGGTCTTGCATGTGTTAAAGGATCCTGTTCTATTCGCTAACTCATTTATATATATTCTGATCGGACCCGTTAGATTCACTAGGCTACACCGCACCTCGGGGCGGAAAGAGTGTGTACTAAATGACTTTGCGGTAGGAACCCCAAAATCCATATTCAGTCAATGGATGACAGAATTAAAGTCACTAAACATTGTTCCCATCATCTGCACCATATATCCGATCAACTTCGACCTCTACAATCAGCACATAAAGAAACGCCGACTCATTTGTCAGGGGTTTTATAATGAATGGTCTGATAAAATTAGAGGTATGGCTGTGGTGGAGAACAGACTAATAGTCAACTTTAACGCGTCACACAGAATGGCGACGCCATTCATCCACAAGAGAATCTTCCACAGATATAGAGGGAGATACCGGTTTAGGGAGCGATTCCTTCGGGATGGACTTCACCCAATAGACCGGATAATCCGAGACTGGGTTCGAGAAATCAAGCGGGTGGATGTACTAAACCGCCAGGCTTGGAGTCAGTCTCGATAAGAAAGTACATTATGTTGTAACGGCGCGATAAAAAGTTTTTTTTTGCGTCCTTCTGTTTTGCCATATTTCATGTTTTGCACCAAAGTGCATGTTTTGTACCAATGTGCATGTTTTGTACCAATGTGCATGTTTGCACACTAATGTTGGGGACTTATAACGTTATTTGTGTTTATGTAGTCATGTTGTAATTACCAATTATATCTTTTCGTTTATGGACTTATTGTGAGACATGTAGTATAGCCGTTTAGTACTTTTGCGCTAAAGTTGAGGGGAAGGTGGTGAATAGCTAACGTGACATTTCTTACTAAAGACAGAACTGTAATTAGATTGTATGCTGCATTGGAGTTACCATGTATGTTATAGTGTTGAAGTGTGGTTGCACTCAATACGTGACTGGTCGGAGAGTGGTGTCTTGGAAGGAAGGTGTAATAGTATAACGGACGTGACGTCAGGCTAGCAGGGCGAGAGAGTGAGATTGCAGTTTCGATCAGGAGCCTGAAGGAGATAGACCAGCTTGAGGAGACGACTGATAACTTGAAAGACATAAGGTAACTAATATACTATTACAGTTGCTAGGTGACATGTTAATAAGAGATCGCGGCTGCTGCAACTACTAAACTGCTGTAGTAACTAACACTAGTTCTGATGGCTAACAGACATACATTCACTGTTCCCTTTTTACATGATAGTAAGTCATACACTGGTGAGTATACTTAAATCATCTATGTGAATTTCTTCGCTACTCTAACATTTAACAATAAATGTTAATTAATCGCCCACTTGTTCGATATTAAATTACTCACTCACTGACTTAATCAGTCACTCATTCACTTGATCATCACCCATTCATTATTTCATTGTTGAAAAAATGATCAATGTGACTAACCAACCTATCAGTTATTTAATCGATCTTTTTTCGTGACTCAATCACTAGTTATTATTATTATTTAGAAATTCAGTAAACTTATCACTAATTCATTCACGAACGAATAGTCGTAATAATTATATTCCGGTCAATAATAATAATTATTATTATAGTACATTAACCTAAGTAGCTCACTAACAGACCCAATAACTTATTTTGTTCCTGATTTTTTTCACAAATTACACACTCATTTCGTCAATCACTCGACCAACTTGTCCAATTAATTAATCATTCACTCACTCACTCTCTTTATTGACTTTGACAGTAAAGGGAAATTTCGAAAATGTTAGTTAGAAACAGGGCATTCTGCAAACATAATTTTGTTTAGAAAAAACTTATTTCTAAACTGTAGTTTACATTAAGAAGAAGAAACTTACAGATAGTAAATTATCTTTAGTAGTAGTAGTAAAAGCGAAAAAATATGATATTGGAAATAAAAACTAATAGAAAGCTAAGGTTTGGGGCTTATATTTTCTAAATGGTTGTTTCTAACTGACATTTGTGAACAGTCATGAATTTGACTAATTTCCATTTCCAACTAATTTCCATTACTATTCTAATGTTCAATTAATTAAATAAATTAATTAAAATTAATCTGTAAATTTTGTTATTCTAAATGCAACAATCTACACAGTTTCAAACTGTCTCTTTCAAAATATCCCTTTACTAGTAATTACTACCAGCTAGTAGTACTAACTATGCATGTGATATAAATATCAATAAAATGTAGGTGAATTAATATACATGTAAGTACCGAGGAGTTGGTGAAACACTGCCTTTGTCATTCTGAAGTGTCTAGTAAATTCCTCCTCATCCATGGCTGGAATTGTACTCTGGCGAAACTCTTTACTTTTTTCTATTTTTCTCTCACTTTCTTCATAGAGACTGCAGACCAAAGAATTAGCTCTTTCATCATGTATCTTTGTCAGCTTACTACAATAGTTAAAAACTTTATTTAATATATATCTTGAAACGTATTAATTTATAATGTATGATATTTGGTAAATAATTCAAAATAATAATATCTGCATTCAGAAACACAGTTTTAAATTTTAATCAGCATTTTTCTACTCTCCGTATTGTAATGTCCAACACTACACGTGACCTCGCTGTAATTATAACTTATTGCTAATTTAAATATCAAATTTAATTTGTGATTTGGCTTACGGGTCAGTTTTATTCACGTACATAACACTAATTCAATACTGAGACAAGGAAGACTACTACAATAGTTTGCATTTAGTATGTTAGTAGAAGTGAATTACTTTTTAAAATCCAAATGAATACTTATAAAGATATATAATAAAAATTAAATTCCGAATTGCCATCGGATCGAACGAGTAATTAGAATGTATTTTCTTCACATGTACACAATTAACGCATCTTAAAATTTTTGCATACCTTAAACAAGGCTCATCTCGAAGCAAGAATATGGCAAGCTTTGGATCCATAATAACCGAAATTTAAATTAAAATATCTTAATTAATACTGAGTCACTGGGTGATTCACTGCAAAACACGGAAGCAACAGGTAAACAACTGCGGCCTTGACACGATATCCTTCTGCAAGACGTTTCTAAGTAACAATTTACTGCGGACCTATTTTACATATTAGACGCTTGGTCCAAGACGCATTCGCCCAGCCCAGGCGCCTAAATAACAAGCACGAACATGAAAACTCAAACGGACCAGTCAGACGACCAAACATATTATGAACGCCTTGTCCAAAAAATTAGTTTAAAATTTGGCTAAAATTAATAGTTATAGACGTCTGTCACCCGGCGAATGTACCTATTGTATAAATTGCTACAAATTTGTAGATGAAAGTAATGTAATTTGCTTCTATCACAGGTAGTCAACGCAGTCTCATATTTATCAACCTGCATGATATGACACTCTTGTCTTTATACTATGCACATCTCAATTAGTACTGTCTGGCACTGGCTATGTCTGACTGCTGCTATTGCCTTGGTACGGGAAGTGAATCAAAAAATTTGAAAGTGCTGCCGTGCTCTCATACCTACTGCCTCAGCTGTTTGGAGATCAACTACAGGACCGTTGGAGTGCTGCGGTGTGGACAGTGCCTGTAAGTGCTCTTTGTACAAATTGTAACACTTACTCTATATGTAGCACATCTTATTGTATATGTGACACATGCTATAGATGTAGCACATACTGCTATAGATGTAGAACATACTAATAGATGTAAAACATGCTTTAGATGTGACCCAACTGTAATGTTGGTCATGCCATCTCAGCGTACTACTTGAATAAACTAGTGTCTTACAGTATATTTGATCGATGCACGCAATTTACATGTGCATTGTGGGTGCTCTATAATATCTGATAGTCAGCCACCTGACGAGGCCACAGCAGGTCAGTTAGTTCTTGGAGAGAGGTAGACTAGTCTGTTAAAGCGTGCACTGTTGATTGCATGTATTGCCTACAGCCAGTACTACAAATCATGGAGCTGCATCTCACTGTTCATCTGTGTGGATGGAGACATCCGAGTCTACATGTTTATCTATGCGCATGTAAAAGAGTCTTGTTAACTATCTTCTGTGGCTCTTGGTTTTAGAAAAGTTTTTACAAATGCGCTAGACTCTCTACCATCCAAAGGCGAAGCAGAAGAAATGAAAATGGCCGAATCAAATTGCGAATCGTGTAATCCTAGTTCGCCAGCCGTAGTATTTTGTAAACAGTGCAAGAAAAGGTTCTGCGCTATGCATAAAGAGGTATGTAAGTTCAAGTATAGTACATGTACATTTTATCACAATATTGTTAGCGATGCATAAACCCCAAATAGACTAACTTTATGGAGCAGGGACTTCTTTGCAGCATATTTTGATGGGAAATTGTAATTCAAGGATGCCATGGCACATGTACTATGTAGACTAGTAGTCTGTAATTGGATTACAGTAGCCACTGTTGGTCGACTTTATGATGACGTTACGCAGGAGTAGTCACTCCACGCCACGGTGTAACTAATATTAAACCATGATAATTATTGTAGCGATGTATCATCTAAAGGCATAGAACCAAGATGTTATAGTATTTGCAGTAATTTTATCTTTTATGTTGTGTACATATTACAACATTCTTATACATACCTACATGCGTTATTTACAGCAACATGATGGGTTGCTGACAGACCACACTGACACGCTGGATATGATAGAGTATAGGGAAACCTATAAAAAGTTACAATCAAGAACCTGCTCTCAACACCCTGACAGAGTCATTGAACTGGGTTGCAGAGAATGCCATGGTGTCTATTGCGTGGAATGCTCCAATGATAAGGGAGGTTGCTTTAACGCTGATAGAGGAGCCAAGAAAGGTAAAACATTTGTAGACAGTGAAAACTGCCCTCAGTGTCTATACCTGTAACTGGTTTTATTTCAATCTGCCTTCATCCAATCAATACTAGCTATTTATCAAGAGTTCTTAGCCCTTTGGAGTCATCCTACCTTCAATATAACAGAAGTGATGTCAAAGGTCACATAAATGCTAAACATAATTATGTAGTCTTTGTGTATGATATGATACCATATTTAATAGTGTTTTCGCAACCTCTTGGACTGACCTGGGTTACAAATAAAAATCCAAAGTTGGCCGTCTGGCCTAGGCCCAAAGGGCTATTGGCCTGGGATTTTGCTTGACTGGAGAAAACTATCCCTAGCTCATCGGTACACCTAGGTTTCTGATACGAAAATGAGGGAAAAACTTTTAGCAAGTTGGCCTGTGCCTGAAACTTAAGTTGCAAGGACACTATAATAGTAAAAACTACAAATTATAATTATATTAGCATTGTACTTGTATGTAGTCTTTTAACATGCAGTGAATTGAGGGCAAGATCACTCCAAAAAACGACACTATTAGCATGCCTGGATGGTGCTGTCAGAGTCATTGGTAGACAGGGCTACACATACTATGTATACAGTTACATTACACTGTGATATCATGATGCTCATGCGCATGATTGTAAGGTAGAGTTTTGAGAATATTGCGGCTGATTGTCCCAATAGACTAAAACTCTATATTCTCTGAATTCTATTCTGTCTAACTTCTAGACAATCAACATGATTTAAGATCCTTGAATTTGCTGGTGAATAGTTTAGCTAAAGCTAAGAATTGCGTGAAAGGAGATGCATCAAACAAGGGCCACAGGCTCGCTCTCTTAACTAAACATACGGATAGGAGAGTTGGCGAGTTTGACGGAGAAACTGAGAAGATGATGGAAGAATTGCGGAGCTGCAGAGCCCAACAGGTATGCTCTACTGGATGCTACAAGAAAAATACAGGATTTTGATATTATAAACAAATTGGTATATTTATACCTAAGATGTCAAGGAGTCCTGAATATTGAAAAAAGTTCTGTAATTTAGGAAATCTAAAGCATTTGCTTTATCAAATATGTCAGCTGTTGAAACGTAGAATCAGGCTAACTGCCATTAATTGGCAGTACATTTGTATAATGCTCTCAGGCTAACTGATTGCTTTTAATTGGTAGTATGGCACCCTCAACGCAAAACCGTTTGTTAGTTTTCATGAAATGTCTTCTCTAAAAATACTTCATATAAAATATTTCAACCACAATATATTATTATTTGTATTTGCTCAATTTAGAGTTGTCTTCATGGCCTCAATGAAAATTCTTTAATTTGCTAACAAGTCAGTTCGAGGTATTTTTTACAAACAGTTTGCTAATGTAAAAACTCGCCACAGCTTATCAAAGTAGTATAACCTAACCATATAGACTGAAGTTCATAACCAGTCTCTGCCAATATGAGCACTAGTTATGTTATATCTATAAACACCAATAAAGAGATTAGCTAATTTCTACATATACAATAATTCTGTATAGATTGAAGCACTAAATAGGAGATACGATCAGCTGGAACAAACTGTTAAAGAGAGAAGAGCTCAGTCTAGAAGTAAGCTAACAGAGTTCAAGGATGATCAGTTGGTGCAGAAACAAACAAGGATAGACTTTCTAGTGCAAGAGCAAGATGAAAGGTTCAAAACAGACCATCAGGTGAGTTGGTCATAAAGTAGGTTTAAAAAGGCCATCTGGTGAATTGTTCATAAATGTTTAAAACAGACCATCAGATGAATTGGCCATATAAGAAAGGTTTAAGACAGGCCATCAGGTGAATTAGTCATAAAGTAGGTTGGAAACAGACCATCAGATGAATTGGTCATAAGAAGTCACTCTGTTTGATCAACTAGATAACAGTTAGTTGCACAGCTACTATCATGGTTTATGTACATATGATTGTATCTTTTTGCAAGTATTAATCGACTACCACTGATAATACTGTAATGGTCTGGACAACTCCTAAGGGCCGAACCCGATGGCCGAACCCGATGGCCGAGGCCCGACCACCCAGGAACACTAACATTATAGTGCTGTATCTAGACTACTTGCTAGAACAGCAGAAACCAGAACTCTAACTCTTATATAGCCCTCTGGATATACAGTAATCTTAATTGCATTAATAGGCTGGAAAGCCGACCCGACCGCATGACACTTGTTACAAGCATTTATTTGCATTGATCTGCCTGTACTAACTTGTATGCACAGCAGATCTGTCACTGGTATACTGTCATTTATAATGTGCATTACTAAGCCATTATGTTAGTCTACGTGTCTATAATTAGCTACACATTGTTATTGTACATTTTACTGGTACTTTTCCATGACGTATATTCCGGGCGTTTCTGGTTCCTTTGTGTCCTTCTGCGAAGGCTAATGCGTGTTAATAGACATTGCATCAGACTTGTTTTGACTGCGACATACTGTTCTAATACTATTATATATATATCGGGCTTCCGGCTGCCATATTGTTGCGCAATTTCCAGACGACCCTACGTCGTCTTTTCTCGACCCTACGTCGGGCTTTTTACCGGAACTTCCTCCGGATGTTCTCTTACTATATAAAGGGCATTGTTTTTACGTTTGTTGTCTCAGTTCTTGCTTGGATCTCAATAAAGACACATCTATACTTATATACAGAGACTTTCACTTCGTAGATAGGTCATTCTAGTTGTTAAGGTCCTCGACCTTGCAACACGAACTGCCTACTAGGTCGGATCACTCTCTTTCTCAGTATAATAAACAAGCATAACTCGGGATCACATGGGTCGTCTTTGGTAGTTCTTTGACTACTGACTCCGATCAATCTTTCATGTAATGAGAAGGCCTAGCACCACTCATAGGCACTTCACCTTGGACTCGGGAGTCGTCTTAGGACGACCGCACCAAAACCCAAAAACCATTACAATACTTTATTTGTGTGAAATCACTGATTATGTGACTTTGATGTTCTAGAGCAGTATTAGCACCCGTGATAACCAACGTCATTGTTAGTGTCACTCAAATATCTTCAGGTTGACATTGTGACTAATTACAATAAGACGAGTGATCAATTAAGAATTCTGATTGAGGAACCTCTTCCCTCCATCACCATACGTGACCAGATTTGTCTAAAGAATGAAAAAGGTACTGTGGTATACCACCTACTCGAGATCCTAAGTCTTTTGAAAAGAGTGGGGGGGGTGATTTATTGTAGAACTTGAGCACATTCTCAGACCACGTTTTATTACCTTTAGTCCACATACCAATTCCTTTTCTTTTAGGCAACCTGAAACTTGGCTACAGTAAACTTGATAGATGTACAGCATACACAAGTGGCACATGAAATGCTTGATAAAATCCACAAATAGTAGATAATTGAACACAATGAGTTGATATGATGAAATGTTTCATTTTCTTATTTATTTGCAGAATATCGAGATATAGAGTTGAAGGTCACTGCCGTGGCAGACATACGTATTGATGAGGATACAGAAGCTGCTGCACGGAAGAACCAGGTGGATGACCGACTATTTGCGGACGAACAATCGCACCCTGCAGCTCCGCCAAGAGCTCTTCGATTCATAAGTAAGAAGAAAGTGTCAGGTCCTTGCTATGCAGTCTGCAGGGATGGCGACGTGACTTATGTAGCTTTAGCTACTTGTAATGTAGATGTACTAGTGACATCATCACCAAGGAAGCTGTTTTTGCATCTGCAGAATCCCGTTGATAGCATTGTTGTTCATGATCATTTGCTATATTGCTTGGTTAAGGCGGAGGCCCCCCACGATGTTTACAATTACGATATAGATGGGCGACTCCTAAATAAATGGACTCACTACGACAGTAATGGATCTACCAATGGCATGGCTGTTTTATCTGACCAGATAGTCATTCCAGACAGAGCTGAGCAGAAGCTAGCCATCTACTCACTTGATGGGTCCCACGTCAGACCGATATCGTGCCCTTCACTTGGCAATGACCATACCTCCATATGTGGTGCAGGGAAAAATAGTGTTATAGTAACATCTACAGGAAACAACAAAGTATTCAAGGTCAACATTTGTACAGGTGAACAAGAATGGGTGTGTGGAGAAATCGGGGAGCCAGCAGGAGTGACGTGTTATACAGACTATGTACTGGTGGCTAGTAGTAACTATATGGCAGATGTTACTATCTGGGTACTTGATGCATATGACGGTAAGAGAAGACAACTACTACTCATAGAAGTATCTGTACTAATGCTAGGGCCACACTGACGCGAATTTTTGTGCGAATAGCGAATTTTGGCCAAAGGCGAATTCGCAAATTATAATCGAGCGTGCCACACTGCAAAAGCTATAAGCGAATTCGCATTGATTTCACCCAATGAGGGATCAAAAATTATTATCCCCGGTCACGTTTCTCATTCACTGCAGAACTAGAACTCCGAAAAATGTAAAATAAAAATATAATAATTATTTTATTCTTACTTTCATTCGTTTTACACAATTCTTGCAAACGAAAGTAGTCATTTTATTCATCAGTTAAAATAAATATTTTAATATAATAATTTAAACTCATGATTGATTGAAAATCCGTGGCTCTGAACACGTGACAGTAACGTGACAAGTAAAAATTGGCCAATCACAAATTAGCGAGTTGCGAATTAGCTGATTGATATCAGCGAGTGCGAAATCGCTAATTTATCGCGATTTCGCACAAAATTTGCGATTTGCGAATTCGCCTTTGGCCAAAATTCGCTATTCGCACAAAAAATCGTCAGTGTGGCCCTAGCATAAGTGTTTCACTGCTCCCATTGAGAAGGCAACTCCTGCTCTTATAAGTATCTGGTACTAAGAGGTTCACTGCTCCCATTGAGAAGACAACTCCTACTCATAAGTATCTGTACTAAGTGTTTCACTGCTCCCATTGCTGAATGACCTTGATCTAGAGGGGTTCTACAAAATTTTATTTTAGAGTGTACATGTACATGTAGGCACAGATGAAAATTAAAGTCTTTTTCCAATTAATTGGTATTTCAATGATTTGTTTCGTAATGGTAATTCCAAGGAGAGGTTACTTAGTAATTATGTTCCTGTACCATCATTGTCTGTGCAAATTGTATATCACCTACAAGTACATATGTGCATGTCTTAGCCTGAAAAGTATGAAATAAACTACAGGCATAGTGTCTTTTGTAGCGTTAAGCACCCCCATCTTAGGTGGTACACCCTTCTCTGCTGGATAGACTGAGGTTCTAAGTTGACACTTTCTTATATTAGTGCACATGTTTAATTGACAGGAAAGCTGGTGACAGTTTTGACAGACAGAACTAAAAGAGATCGATCAGCTATACTGAATTTATTTATGGATGGTAACAACCTTATTGTACCAAGGTTCGACTCATACCAAGTATTCTTCTACGAGCTCAAGTTCTGAGAAACTCGGAGTAGTAGTTCCAGAATCCATCTGATTCTAACTGATCACTGTAGAGACTTTGATTGTAGTATATAATATTGGTGAGTAGAGTAGTAACTTTTTAATTTGGTTAATTTACATATAGCTTGCGCATTATGTAGCATCCAATGGTATCCAGCATTAATTTGTGGGCCTATCCAATTACAATGTGAAGTTATCCTCTCTTTATTTTTATGATATATCAAATTAATACTATTACACTGAGACTTTGTACTGTATTACGAATTCATATGTGTATAAACTAATTATAGTTATACTGCATGCAGCATGTAGAAGCCATGGAGCAGTTGCTAAGAGGAAACTGCTTATGATATGAGACATTTTATTTGAAGCCGACAGTAAAATGAACAAATGTCATAAAAAATCCAACAAATTCTCAAGTTGGAGTCTAAAAACTAGGCTTCCACAATTGTTGCTGCCCAAAATCAAACCATTAATTGTGTGGTCACCCTGTATTACAGCTAGTATGTTTTAAAATTCATTCTAGAATCTCTGAAAGTAACCTTCAGTCATTTACCTAATTATAAACCATGTAAGATAGTAGATAGTTGGGCAGCGCTCTCCATTCAGTAGTAGCCTACTAGAGCACATATACCAAACTGGTGACCACTGTGATCAAACTGTTGACCAAACTGTACACCAAACTGTTAACCACTGTGATAGATGGATAAAATTAGATACTTCGTTTTAGCCCCTAATAAGTTTCTAGCGGAATGGGTAGTCCAGTTTTGTCACAACTCCATTTCCACAGTCTCTCAGCCTCTTTTTCATTTTGTGCAGCCTTGCCTGGCATAGAGATGGAACATCGACTGAAAAATTCAAATTCAACAAGTGTTACTACCAGTTGGAACACTTAAAATGCAATAGAAGTTGGATATTCAGCAGAAACCACGGCTCTTGTAGGACTCATGCACACCTCAGTTTATCAAATTGAGGAAAACAATCGGCAGTCAGAGGCAATCTCACAGAGCAACTTAAACAAGATATCATCCAATACCAAATTAAAAATAACTGTTCTCAACATAATATACCACTGATGATATCAGACACTCCCTACTTCGCACTTCCACTTACCGTAAATATTTCCCAGAGACACCCTCCAGCTCTTCGGCAACAGAGGCCCAAATCTGCGTCTGAGCCCCCTCCTCTTCCGTAAGCAGCATATAGCGGACTGAGGCAAACATAATGTTCAGTACTGTGTTCAATGTAGGGTATGGCAAGTAATTACGGAAGAATTCAGTCATAACAGTGCCTGGATGTAGACCGTTAACCGTGACATTCTTATTTCCTAGAGCAAAGAGAGAAGCATTCTTGTGAATACAACAGCCTGTGATCCCCGGTTAGACAAATGTATGCAAACAGGAAACTAGTTATGGATTTGCTGTTAATCTCAATATGGCCGACAGCAAGCATACAGACCAAACCAGAATCAGTGTTTACTGAGAATTTATACCTACCATTCAAAAGTTTGTCAAGATGTTTAACAAAAAGGAGGTTGGCTAATTTGCTTTCTCCGTAGGCATTGCCACTGACCACCCCAATCTACAAAACAAGTAAAAAATAAACCAGTAAAGTCCTTATATACAATGTACATGTATTACACTATTGCAACAGCTAGATATGGTTGTACAAGAATATAAGTTCATGTCAAATATTTGAGTATTACCTACACCTGTGATTATTAGCTAAGAGAGCACAACTCTTAAAGACTATAGTACTTGATCAGATCCAGGAATTCGAAATAATGGTTAATGGCTACCACACATGGAGTAACAGAATTACATACATGTGTGGTAGTACAAGAGATATGGAAATATCTAATAGTATAATACAAAGAACTATCTGTTTGTATGCAAAAGATTTTCTCCATTCACTGACTGTACCCATGTAAAGTGTAGGTCACAAGGATGGAATAAAAGCTGCTTAACTATAGCTAAATAACATACAAGAAAAAAGCTTATTGGGGAACCAAATACAACAGAAAAGTATTTGGAGCTACAAAAGAGTTAAGCACCAATAAATGGGTGAAGTATTAGACATACATGTATGTGTCACTATGTATGATAGAATACAGCAAGCTTATACCTGTGATCTGTTATACTCTACACCACTGACGAATATTCGATGTGCTAATGAAGAAACTACGACAACTCGGGATTTGCTGAGTCCTGTTCCAGCAAGCTGCAGACATGGCAGTAGTAGCCTGGTGAGATAGAAGTGGCCTGGAGGTATAAAAATAGGATAATATATTGATATAGCTGCAAATTTGTCCATTTCTTGCCACTTTATGTAGGTAAACAAAGAGTCTCTATTGCATATACATGTACAAGTGAGTGTAGAGTACAAACCTAGATGGTTCACAGCGAGGTGTCGTTCCACACCATCTTCTGTCAGTTGACACGCAAATGATCCAAATCCAGCGTTAGCCACAAGGATATCTAGTTTACTTTCCTCTATGTAACATACAAGGGGTAGTAATTGTAGAGGTCAATTATCGGCAGTGTACATGTAAAGGGAATTGAGTATGACTTGTTTCAGTTACATCATATATCCACGTGCTATCAGAGTGAGATCAGAATTGACTTAGACTGTGCAACTCACAAGCATAAAAAATGTCAACAAGTTGCGCAGCAAACTGCCAACTAATGCAACATACATTTAAATGCAATTAAATACAACAGAACACACTACGGATACACCCGCCTTAACATAACACACCACGGATACACCCACCTCAACATAACACACCACGGATACACCCACCTCAACATAACACACCACGGATACACCCACCTTAACATAACACACCACAGATACACGTACCTTAACATAACACACCACGGATACACCCACCTTAACATAACACACCACGGATACACCCACCTTTTATAAACTGCTCTGCACACTCTCTCACAGATCGAAGTGATGCCAAGTTCAACTTGATTATTTTGAGTTGAGCTAATGGTACGGACTTGAGTATATCCTGCCTTGCTAACTCGGCCTTCTGCAAGTCTCTACATGCCATATACACCTTAGCACCTGCAAAACAATGTAATAATATGTAGAGAGCACAGGCTATTGTAGATTCACAACCAAGTGAGCTAAACAGGAAGCTACATATCGTCGGATACACACACACACACGCTAAAGGTGATATTATCACTGTGGTATAATCCATGTGTCACAGGAAGTTGCCACTCCTAAGATGGTAACAACAATGGTTACCAATGAGTCGAGACTTTATTAGCAGGGATTTAGTAAAACACACTAGTCTTGTGATGCCGTTTTCATCCTTAAAACATTATGAAAAGTAACTATGTTTTATTTCACATCTTCAATGTAAAATAAAATGAAAGTTTTATAGAAATGCTGAAGGATTCTGCTGCATCTACGTATACACAATGCAGACGGCAAACTACAACCTCACCTCTGGATGCCAAATCCGATGCAGTAACTTTACCTAGGCCAGTATTGGCCCCAGTTATAAGCACTGTTTTACCATCCAGTCTTTTCTTACTGTTACATCTGGCAGGTCTAAACACTGTTAGTCTGTGCAAACAAAACAAATACATCGTTTTACTAGCCCATAAGTTAGCCTATATCATATCATAGGGCTACATGTGCCTAAGTATGGTACCTCTCAGTAAATGATAAAAGGTACTCGGTTGTTTCTATCCAGTTTAAATTTTGTTCAGCTCTGTAATATAATAAAGTGAGATTGACTAATCTAATGCTAGCAGAATAAACCGTTAAATCGGAGTAATCTCTCTCGACACCACATTTTACTTGTAATAAATCTGGACTAAGTGGGATGACGTCAATTTCAGTTTAAGAAATTCTTTCAAATAGTTGCTAAAATTGAATTAATAAATTTCTAAAGCTGACCCTTGTTATTAGTTGGCAGTAACACTACCCAAATGGATGGGATTTCTATGATCATAGGGTGATCTAGCATTCAGATGCTAGATAAATAATAGGATTACACTACTGTACTAACAGTCAGTTAATTAGCTCAACAAGGTGAGTCAGATATTACTCATTGTGTACATCAAACCTTAGGACAAGAGTAGGTACTGATAAGTAATTAAACTATACAGGTGAATGATTCAAGTAAAAGCATGCGCCAGTTATGAATTAGGTATGTAATTGTGAGTGTAATTATTTATTCACTCAGGACCATACTCACCACAATAGACAAATGTATAGAAGAGCAAATGATACAAACTAGTTAGATATACTCACTTTAAGAGAATCGGTATCACAATCCATGCTACAGCGACAACTGCGATAAGCTCTTGTATCATCATGAAGTGTTGAAGTGTGTTGTATTGTTTCTACTAAAAGAGAAAATTTTACCATAAGATGCAACGAAATATAATAAACAGTGTCATCGTGTTTTATCTACCTCATTTCGAAGACTCGGAGAGAAGACAGCAGTTGTAATAGACGACCGAATGAGAAACTATTCCTTCTACCTAGGCAACCCACTAAACGGATGCCACCTCAACAACCACCTCCCTACTGTGACAACATCCAGTAGGATGCCTCATATATCAGCTAATCCTCAACAGGAAGATATCTACTTTTGCCCCTGCACTCCCATTCGGGCTGTTCGGCAGCCAGAGGAAGGAATAGAGCTAGTAAGAGAGCGGTGTTTAGAGATAAAAGTATCCTACCAGGTGATCCCAGTTTCTAGAGATGAGAGAGTTATAGATCACAAGTAAAGGTTTATTCTGAACTAAACTGCTCATTACAATACATCTACTTATAGTGAATTCTAAAACCACAGCTTCCTGCCTCTAATTAAGAAAACATGTGACAAGGTCACTGTTGATAAACTACTTCTTATAATGCTGTTTACAATAAATAGTACATTGTATGTAATAATGGGAGCTCTACAAGAATAGAATCATCTAGCAACCTCAGTCTGTTTTGTTCACTATAGGTTATGTAATAATTATACAAGTTATGCAATCACCTATGTTCAAAGCAGCCATGTACATGTACATTGTATATAGCCCATTGCCTTGCCAACAGGTAAACAGCCATTTCGAAGAAGACAGTTCGAAACTGATTAGATTACATTTAGAAGTACACAACTCGCAGATAATTATTGTTAATTAATTAATTCAATTAATTAAATAAAAAAATAGTAATAAAAACTAAAATTAGTTGAAATCTGGTAGTTGGGGTTCGGGTTAGGAACTGTGTTTTTCGAACAGTCCACATTCCAACAGAGACAATATAATGTGTTATGTTACAATCAGACTGCAGTTGGTCACTAGAGCTACATGTAGGTTGCTAACCACAATGTGGTTAACAATAGCTAACCACAATGAGGATAACTATGTAGGGCCTACTATTATAGCTGGTACATGTTAGTTAGCTATGGGATTTAAACTTCAGCATGTTGAACTTGTTGACCCCTCTTGCTCACTGGATTGTGCTGCTATGTGACATATGCTTGTGGCTAGCGACTGTTGCCCATAGCTAGTAGTTGGTTAAAACTGCTCCATAAATAATGTGTTGTTAACATTGTAAGAGCAAAAACTAAATTAGATTTAAGAGAAACTAACAGCAGTACAGTTTAAAAAGGAAAACTATTTGAAAAAAAATTAATAATTATTTATTAGTATGTAATGGTTATGGTACCTACTCTTTTGAAGGGGTACATTGTTCAAAAAGTATGACTATTGAGAACAGCAGTGTTTAGATGTGAAAACTACTACATCGCTTTTTGATGAGTTAAATTCAATAGAACTTGAACCATTCCTATCAAATTAATATCGTTTCCAATTTTTGCGTTGGCAGAAGGCTTGTTACGAACTTGTATAGTAATGAATCATCAGCAAACGGCCTGATGTTAGCATGTATTACGGATTTTACATTGTAATATAAACAAGAGAGTCGCACCAGGCACACTACCACAGAGAACACCAGATGTGACACTAACATAGTCAGATCTAATCCTCTGGAGTATGACAAATTCGGCATTCGTCTCCAATGGTTAGTTTTCAATGGTTAAGTTAAGGCGTTGGCTATTCATTTGGCTACATACATGTGTAATAGTTGGCCGGTCAAAGCCACTATTACTTCACCTAACTACACCCAAACGGATGCCACACTAACTACAACTTGACCTCCCTACTGTTCACCCAGTAGGACGGTCATCCAGGCTATAGCCTATCCCAAAGGATAGCTCCCTGGTTGTCCAAGTCCAATTATAGGATTAGCCTATAACGGTCTTGTAAATCTAATAATAATAACTTACTTGTAAGCAGAGTAGTTGTAATCCAATAAGAGAGAGTAGTTGTTGATTCCAGAGTTTATTTCTAACTAACTAATATGATACAAGACAGCTGCTTTTATACTAACTCACAAAACCACAAGTAGATTACAAAAGATGATGAAATAGACGGCAGCCGGAACCAACAGTCACTGGATAATAAGTCACCAACGACATAATGGATAGCATGACTAGCCGTCACTGGACTCTATTCATAAGACAAAAGATAATAGTCTATTATAATAATCCGTTATTGTAAAGATAAACAATCTACTGTAGTTATAAAAGAGGTGTTCACTACTAACCACACCTTCTAGAATATAATTGCTATTTACTAGGCAGAGTAAACAATATATAATGACATGTTACATAATAGGTAATCATAAGTGTTTAGCTTTGGATCTTTGGCCTAGTTAACCTACGCAGTGTTTTGCGAATGCGTTGTAGAACAGGGGCTTTGCCCACAACACATGTACAGCACATAGGCAGTACATCAGTTTATTATTAAAATCATGATGCCAAAGTTAATCGTAAATCGTGCTAAAATCCAAAACTGCTGAATGAACCACACCTCCTTTCTCAAGTGCAGTACAGTAAAAGTTGTTACTAATTCTCTTATGACTTATGGGCTTCTGGGGATTGATCACCTAAATCGATGATGGTATCAAATCAAACCAACCAATAATAATATTTAATAATGCAGAAAAATATTTTACAACAACTAACAGTATATGCCGGTTAAAAAAACTGGTATGTTGTAGTTATATGATTGCTTTTCCACTTGAAAATATTCAAATGCATGTTGGGATGCATTTGCTGATTTCCAATCCTTGTGTTAATGTGTAGTTCAACAGCTCCAAGACTAAGTGAGAGGTTGATTATATCGGTCAGAATCTAGAATCTAGAGAGCAAAATCTGCCCTGTGTGCCCCTTTGGTCGTTGTAATGTATCTTTTTTTTTTTAAATTTTCCCACTGAGACCGTCAGAAAACGGAAGAGATGTGGGAACACAATATGGATGTTTTTTTTCCTCTTTCTCTCTTTTTCGATAACTTTTAACTTTTATTCCCTTTTATATATAATAATAATTTATAATGTTGAATATTTTTTTTTTATATTTTTTATATGTGCTTTAGAATAGTATTTATATATTTTTTTATTATTTATCATGTCATACAACAACAAAAAAGAAAAGAAAAAAAGAACTATTTATCTTTTCTTTAAGTTTAAATAACCTCAAACAAGAAACAACCTCAAACCTCACAAAAGGTAGTCACGTTTAGTCACAGCTTTGGCATTGATGGATTAACCGGAAAATGAAGATAACGCCCCGTTTGGGTACATGTAGACTAACTTCCAACATTATTTGCATAATCGATTATTGTTTAATGATCAGTTGGGAGCGCAATATTTAGACGCTAGGGCTAAGCAAGCAGACTCACTAGAATTATACTGACGAATCAGCGACCCATATCGTCTTAGAGCAAATGTAATTGGTCAATATAAGGAAAATCCTTTCAGGATTGCAGGCTAACATATAGATCGATGGCAATGTTATTTTTAACTTCGCAACGATGAGTTTCTAGTTCTAGAGACAAAGGTTTACATGTAGTCGTTTATGGTCTCACTATTCACAGTATTCAGTGTTCAGTATTCACTTGATGTAAATTGAATAATTTATGCCCCCGGATTTAATTCACCTCAACGATACTATACTCGTCAACATTAATTAAAAACATTATTATTGTTAAAAATGAATCAAAATTAATAATATAAATATAATTTGTTATTTTCATGTTGTTATCATAAAATTTTATGATAACGAAATTACAGATGTTTATACACAGTAGGCCTTAATGATTAATATCGGATTGTACTGCTTGTTCATTGTTCATGAATAATAATGATGAGTATTATTTACTGAAGAGTGGTAATTATAATGATAATATAATATCATAATAAATGTAGGCCTATATTATGCTAGTTAGTAGTTAGGCCTAAGTGTAATAGTGTGGATTATTAAGTAGCCTACTAATAACTATTTATTTCATAAATATTTATTTAATTAATTTTTAAGGTTATTTACATTGTAAATAATTAATAATAGTTATTAAACCTTGAACTACACCTTGAGTGGTGCTAGTCTCCAGCGCCAGCATGCAGCAATAAGAGGCTATTTGGCAGTTTTGAGACTAGACAAATAGAGGGATAAGTAATAGACTACCAGCAAGTGGAGTGTTCCAGTCCTTTGCAGTGCAAATGAAGAATGGTCTCTGATAACAGAGCGTGTTCGAAGTTGGTATGAAGTGCTGTATGACATGTATTCTAGCTGATGAGAAACCGGCCCTATGGATGTAGTTTTTTATGACTGCTTTGTTGGAGTGGTGATACTGATTGAAAAATTTGTTATATGATGATTTTATTTTTCTGGATGTGAATATGTAGGCTCATTTAATTATTGAAGTAAGTAGATTCTGCCTAATTTTGAATTGTAATCATCAGTTGAAAAATAATTGTTCATGATAATAAGTATATATACAATACAATTATTGCTAATTTAATCCGCAAAATATGGTATTAGTGATTGGCAGAAGTAATCTTAGATCTTTACTTTCACTTTGCCTACAAGTAGCAGTAACACATGGTTGTTTAACTAAGACGAAGGCAACTTGTAGCTGATTACTCGCATACTATTTCACAAGAACAGAGATTTTTGCATCACATTCACAATGTAGGTGAAAGCTCTAGTTTTTTCTATAATAGTTTTTTGTACCAAGGATATTTTATTCATGTTCAGCCACACATCTGTAGAAGTTGCCCGTCTTTGAGTGGGGTTTTAGCCAGAGGTTCTAATGCTTTCAATCAGCTAGCCCAGCCGCTACACCAGTTTGGCATTATAACGTTTTCATCAGCCTTACTTCTAATTTAATGCCAATGCAATGTAGTCTAACATTTCTCATACAGTAGGGCTTACCTTGTTGCTTCCGGGTTTATATATATCGAATTCAGGTGCAATTATATTAAAATGAATTAGTCCCAAAGTTGTGTAAAGTGTTCTGTAAAGTTTTACTTTTCTCTATTTATTTATTTATAGGCAACCAAAGTTTGGCCAAATTTGATATGTGGCTATCCAGTCAATACTGACATAAAATTATTTTAGATAATTATAGAGAGGATTTGTCTATTCTGTGAGGGTGGGAAATGCAGACCAAGTGATGAGTCACATCAAGGTTGCCGTCAGGGTCCGCCCTCTCAACACGAGGTGAGTAAGTCCATCGAGTAAATTGCAAACTTAGTCTGTTCTTTTGCAAAGTGGCCATATTGGGGGTTAAGGCTCATTCATATGTTTCTTATGCAAAATTGTTGATTTCTTTCGGAAAAAAGGTGTACTCCAGCTAGTATCCTTTACCTGGTAAATATTAGATTCCAGTAGTTTACTAATCTACTACCATATCTTGGTAATTCATTACTTGATCGGCACTTTCATTGTCAACATTCTAATATGTTCCATTAGTTTACTATTTTACACGATGTTCTCCGTCATGTCAACTTAGGAGACGTGTCTGTTTGATCCCATATAGTACATACTATATTTTGCAGGGAGATAGAAACTCAAGCTAAGGTGATAGTAGAGGTAAACAGAGATACCATATCCATCACAAACCCTCGAGTAAGTCTAAGCAGATCAGCTACTATATACATCCTTTGTAGAGTATATACTTACTTAGGTACTAGTAGAGCATGTACTTACTTAGGCACTAGTAGAGCATGTACTTACTTAGGCACTAGTAGAGCATGTACTTACTTAGGTACCAGTAGAGCATGTACTCACTTGGGTACTAGTAGAGCATGTACTTACTTAGGTACTAATAGAGCATGTACTTACTTAGGTACTAGTAGAGCATGTACTCACTTAGGTACTAGTAGAGCATGTACTTACTTAGGTACTAGTAGAGCATGTACTTACTTAGGTACTAGTAGAGCATGTACTTACTTAGGTACTAGTAGAGCATATACTTACTTAGGCACTAGTAGAGCATGTACTCACTTAGGTACTAGTAGAGCATGTACTTACTTAGGTACTAGTAGAGCATGTACTTACTTAGGTACTAGTAGAGCATGTACTTACTTAGGCACTAGTAGAGCATATACTTACTTAGGTACTAGTAGAGCATGTACTTACTTAGGTACTAGTAGAGCATGTACTTACTTAGGTACTAGTAGAGCATGTACTTACTTAGGTACTAGTAGAGCATGTACTTACTTAGGCACTAATAGAGCATGTACTTACTTAGGCACTAGTAGAGCATGTACTTACTTAAGTACTAGTAGAGCATGTACTTACTTAGGTACTAGTAGAGCATATACTTACTTAGGCACTAGTAGAGCATGAGCAGTGTGCTCTCAGTTTTTATTGGCTGAATTTTTCGATATGACCACCTTTGGGACTGGTTAAATATTAATTCCAATTATTACAGCATTAAAACACCAAACTACACCTGGATTAACGTAGCTTGTTCACAACAGAAGAGGTGGATTAAAATACAAGTCAAATGTTTTGCTCTCACCAGCTATTAGTTGAACGCCGTAACTATAGACTATCCATTAATGGCAGTTAGCATATACTTGGTTATGTAGAAATGTGACTGAACTAAAGTACTGAAATATAAACTAATTTTCGTAAAAATTGAAGGGTAAAATTATTCTAATCTAAAAATTAATGAACAGTAGTTGGCCAACAAAACAGCTGTTCATCATACGCAGCAGCCTTGGCTTACCAATATATATAATATACACATGTATATACAATGTATAATAATTATAGTCATTCATGACGGTGTCGCCTCTCTGAAGTAGCGATACCATTGTTGTCAAAACAATAGATATGGCAGCATGTCAATAAATAATTCAACTACTTGTGCTTGTCCCCAACCCAGTCCTATTGAACAGACACAGGTATAACAACCAAACAACTAATATATCTCTATGTATCAGTATACTGTACCTACTATGTACATCCATACAACTAATATATCTCTATGTATCAGTATACTGTACCTACTATGTACACCCATACAACTGATAAGGCTGACTGTACACCTTGTTTATACAAATACACTTTCAGTACAAACATACGCAATGTACACACCCTGAACAATGCTACACTATCTTACTATAGCTTGTCTGTGGTGAACTGGACTTTACTGCTCAACATTGAGACAAATTTTGAGATCTAACTTTAGTTACAGAAATAAGATAATGCATAATGATATGTGTATAGCGTACACATGTATGATTCCACGAATGCAGAGTCCAAACTCATTGGTTAGTGACATTCTACAGCATTTTATGTAAATGGTATGGAGCAATCAATGAATGAGTCCATTGCCTGTAACTTATAACAGCTTATAATAGTTACGATCAAAATCGGTATTGATTGAGTCATCAAGCAATCCGCGGTGTGGTTAAAATAAAATAGATAGTATTCTACAAGTCATGTAATAAAAGTGAATTATTCCTACTGGTGCGTGTTTTCAACTACCTCCAATATATTGAATATAATCTATAATATTCTATATAGATATGATATAATACTGAAAGGTACCTATCATGTTAATGTTTACTGTAGTATTGTTGTGTTTGTATACTTAGCTAGCTCATACACAGTATCATACTATAAATTCTATCACTCATTGATTGAGAGTCTTTACCATTTGTTTTCTCTGCATTCAATATATTAGTTTGATCACTTTCTTATACAATAGAATACAGTATGTAACAGCAATGTTGTCATGGGTGCTTGTTTATATCACCTGTATATAGTGTATATATTATGTTGATTGTAAATTAGCCAGCTGATATTATACACATTAGTAATTTACATCTAGCCTGGGGTCCCAAACATCTTAGCCGTTTTACAAATCTGATACCTAGACTGTGAAAATTTACAATAAACTCTCCTTTGACGTGTATGTAAATTACATGAATAATATGTATTAGATAAAGTAGTAAAAGCGAAGCAGTTAACTTAACTCTTATCAGTGGGAGGCAATTCCTTGAAGGCCCCCTATACTTGCTGAATAATAACTATTTCACTGCAGAATTTGATAAACTGTGTTTTATTATATTAACAAACTTTGACCTCAGAAGTTCTAAATATATTGAGAGCGTTTCAATCCTCTGCTGATGGATTTATTTATTAAAGGATATCGTTTAGTCGGGGTTGCGTACAAGCTTCCTAAACTTTTAGCTGAAATGAAATCTCTCGTTTGAAAATAAACATAAAGAAGTAAGGTGTTTGTCATCACACGATGATGAGTCTATAAAGATTGCATATAATATTATAGTGTACATGCATGTGTGTATTCTTGCAGCTGGACAGCAGTACAACCCAGCTTGATGTGATCGACTCGCGGGAGAGAATCAAGTCATTTGTGTTCGACTATGCCTACCTGTCTACGGAGAGAAGTGCTAGCAATTATGCAGCTCAGCCTCAGGTAGTCACACTGGAGTCTGAACTTAGTAGTAGGGTACTGTGTAGTTACTAGTTGCGTACTGGGTAGTTACTAGTAAAGTACTGTTTGGTTACTAGTAGAGTACTGTGTAGTTGCTAGTTGAGTACTGGGTAGTTACTAGTAGAGTACTGTGCAGTTACTAATTGAGTACTGGGCAGCTACTAGGAGAGGATTGGGTATTGACTCTGGAATGATTAGAATAGTACTGGGTAGTTGCTCTGTACTTACTAGTAGAGTACTGGGTAGTTGCTCTGTACTTACTAGTAGAGTACTGGTTAATTACTGTGTGATGACTAGTGGAGTATTTTGATAGCTACTCTGTTTTCCGGTATAGTAGTAAGTAGCTGTGATAGCAAACCTAGTTGTCGTTGGTATTTACCTGCATTAGTAAATTCGACTGACATTCAGCCTTAGTTAGAGAGTGGGCCCATCTAATAATAAACTTTTAGGAAGACTGTTGACTACGTGTACATACATGAAGCTATATGTACTCACTTGGAATTTGCACTTACTTTTCAGCATGCGATCACTTGACATTATACAGTTAATATTTTCACTGACTCTGATTTAATACTCATGAGTATTGAGTTTGAAGTGGCTGATAATAGTAGTTAGTAAAGTTGGTTCATTCAGCCTACAACCTATTACATCACTATAATTCTTATCACACTCTAAGATGGAAACAAATTCCACTCAGTTCAGCTGTTTAAGTGTTTTATACATTTTTTCTTAAGATACTGGCCTTAAGGTTATACATATACATAACATTACATAGGTTATAGACTATAAGCCTATTAGAATTGATGAATTCTACATGATTCCAACTACAAGGTTTTGCTTGAATTTCTATGTGTGAAAACTCAGTATCTTATTGGTCAAAATGTAATTGTCCTGTTGACTTTGGTATAGGTGTTCACTGGCGACCTTACATAGTCAATAATTTATGTGTTTCCTGTTGCGAGTTGCACCCATTGCCCGTAGAGAGGCGACAATGAGACGACAAAAGATGTCTCCACATTCTTCCAGTCGATCCTAAATTCACTATTTGAATAGATCTTTTGTGCAGAAGTACAGTAAGGGTCATTGATTTCTGAGCTATACGTGATATGAACACACTTCTGTGGATACAAGTTTAACAGAGGCAATAGATGTACCGTATTACAACATTTCGCCCACAGAGAGGCTTACCAAGAACCTCTCTGGTTTTCCATTCAGATTTTGATACCTCAATCAAATTGAACACGCACCCTCTCTACCCAAATTGGACAAACTTCATCCTGAAACCAGATGGTGAATTTCGTTGAAATTTTATATTACAATGTATTTGGGACAGGCAACTTCCACCCATTAAAACCATTAAACTCTATCATGGTAGGTGTTCACAGTAGTGTATTTCACACACACACCTGCGACAGGGAGCACTGGTGTCATATACAATTTCTATTAAATCTATGTTTAGTAAAGTTGTAATATAATGCAAGTAAACACAGAATTTACAATTAAATGTTGAGCTGATCCTTTGTTTATTTTAGTTATTTAATAGCAATATCAAGGATACATGATGCCTGGTGCAAATAATACTTGCTGATTTAGTATAGGCCTTTATTTTTATTTTGTAACTTAGGTCAACTAATTTCTTTGATAATGAACACACAATTGTGAGCTTTGTTTAATGAAATTCCATGGATTGAGGAATAATATTGGTCTCCTGAGGAATTGTAATAAGATTTTTCATCCTCTCCTGTTTATGGCCGAGCGGTTGTATTAAACATGCCGCCGTGCTTTTTTAGCTATTGTTCTACCCTTCTGTGTTGTTATTTATTTTATGCATGTGGCGTATTAACGGCATAGGTAATATGTCCGACCAAGTAGCCATCGTAGTTGTTTTGTATGCAGAGCTTGTACAGCGTGATTCCACAGTTCATATACTATATAAGCTGATAAATATTTTACAGGCTTAGCAAATTCAACCTTTCTTCTAGTACAAGTCATGTAATAAGTCTTAAATTTTGCACCTACAATGCAGGCCTGTTTGGTTATTTTAGAAGTTAGCAGACTTTGTAGGATATGGTGGCTCTAACACAATGGAATATTTCAATAATATTACTGTAATAGAGATTAGAGATACATATGCAGTATTGCCTGCACCTGGCTCCAACTGCCTGTTTATCCCCTGATATATCTAACTGTAGTGTAACTATTAGACTGAGGTTGCTGCCTAAGCAGCAGTCATTCTAAACTCTTGCTACGTTATATAATTATCATTTATATCTAAAATTTCAAGTTGTGTATTTAACTTTGATTATCAAACACTCCAAATTGATAAGGCTGAGTTACACTGCTAACAGCAGCACTTGAGCTAAGTTCAAACATAAAATAGATTTTGGCTCATTGCCAAGGACCGACTTTGGCCAGTGTGGGAAGAGATAGAGGAGCCTTGTTATTTGAAATAAATCTTTGAGTTCTTTCTATACTCTCTGTACACTAACATATTCTAGTCTGAACAAGCTATGAATAGTTAGTCTGGATGATCATTTTACATTTCCACGAGGACAAAATAGTGAAAAGGAAGATAAAAAAATTTATCTGACTCTGACTCCGCCCTGAAAAACCGTTCTTAATTGAGTGTCAGCGTCCTTAAAATAATGATTTGGTTAATTTTACAGACAACCAACGATTCTCACTGCACTCTGGGGCTGCGTCACGTATATACATACATTGTATGTACATGCGTATGTAGAGCAAAGGCACACCTTAGTCAGAGTTCCATATACAGACATTGTGTATCTCATCTTCCGCTATCTCCCCTTGTTGTAACCACCCATTAAGTGTTACGCATAACATTAGACTGTGATAACAAATTAGCTATTAATTAGTTTAAAGTAATTAGCTATGATACTATTGAACAATGACCACCATCCATGGAACGCATTGATTACCTTACGCTATCGCATTATTCCGATAACCCTCTTTGTATTTGTTCAAATCAGTCGTGTTTTAATAAGCAGGTTGGAAATACAACACTGCAGTGTTTAGTTCTAAAAAGATTAGAGTGTATGTTATGTTTGTGGATTCCTATTTCAACAGTATTTTGGTTGATTAAGTGTGTTTGCTATTTTTGTCCTGTGAGTTGTGAAAATCAACTTCAAACATTGCTAATTGATTTACTGTAACCACTGAATTGTCAGTTCGTTTTAACTAGATGTTAGTATAATTTAGGACAAGTTGCTTTACCAGATTGTAATGCACCATGCCATCTCTATGCAAGAATGACGACTCCCATGCTTGTGAATCATGTGGTGTGTCGAAGGTTCCGCCTCGGAACTGTGATATAAACTTGTGGTAGGCCTATATGACTGGTAAATTGTCCCTTTGTATATTCCGGCTACATATGTATATTTATGTGTTTTGATATTTTGTTCAAATAGATTTTCCAAGATGTTGGTTCGGAGGTGCTAGAGGCAGCGTTTGACGGTTATAATGCCTGTATATTCGCCTACGGGCAAACTGGTTCTGGTAAAACATACACCATGATGGGTACGTATAACTGGTTGGATACGTATGTGTACCTATTTACCTTAACGTTTGTTTTTGTTTCATGGCTGTATTCCCAGAAGTTTATCTAGAGTAGCTTTGCATACCGTAATGTTGAGTTTAGACACAGCAAGTTTCCTAAAGGGTGGATGGTTGCTGGAATTGGTAACATGTTTGGAGTTGTCTCATCAATAAGGAACTTAGATTTGGCTGTTGCGTGCTTTTGTTACTGCATCATGTGCTATATGATGAGTTCATGCATTGGTTGCTTTCAGGAAATGAGGGAGAAGAGGCGGGACTAACTCCTAGAATTCTCCAAGGACTGTTTGCAAGGGTCAACGAAGCTCAGGAACACCCGGAATGCAGCATTTCCTGCCGAGTAGATGTTAGGTGGGGGATTATCACATCTAATAGTAACTGTTAGTCAGTCAGTCAGTCCATCAGTCAGTCAGTCCATCAGTCAATCAGTCCATCAGTCAGTCAGTCAGTCCATCAGTCAGTCAGTCAGTCCATCAGTCAGTCAGTCCATCAGTCAGTCATTCAGTTAGTTAGTTAGTCAGTCAGTCAGTCAGTCATTCAGTCAGTCAGTCAGTCAGCTGTGGTTTTACAGCACTATGTTGTTGCTTTGATCAATCGATTGTCTTTGCTAAATATCATTTTAACAACTTTGCTTGTACAGTATATATTCCATATCTTAATATCTGTATTTGTTTGTTAGCTATATGGAGATATATAACGAAAAAGTTAGAGATCTTTTACGACCTTCAGCCTCAAAGCGAGGGCAAGGTAATGAAAGGTTTACACTAAAGGTGAGGGAACATCCCAAAGACGGCCCATATGTGCAGGGTGAGTATAGATATGCATGAGCATGTATGTGTAACTCATTATATGTGCAAAGGGTAGACCACTACTATTACTAACGGAGAACGGAGTCGTTGTTTGATAGTCTATAAAATAGCAGTTAATACTTTTAATTTGCCCGTATGCACAAGCATTGCGGTGCTGTATGTAGATGCACTGAATATATATGTTGATTGCATGCAGGTAAGATAGGTAATGTATATGACTGTGTTGTGTATGTATGGAGGGCTATGCACATGTTATACGTGTTTACAGATCTGTCCAGACATATTGTGAAAGATAATGAATCAGTACAGGCTCTATTAGATAAAGGAAATGAGAAAAGGTACATCAGTTATCAATGTATACTTTATTTATCTTATGCAGTATTTAAGGGTTATAATATTCTCCCACATTTTGCATTTAATTAGATTTCTCCAGTACATGAATCCGTCCTATCAAATGAGTGTCTATGTAAGATGCGGTTTCCTTCGTTATGGCAATCGTAGGAGCTCACTAGGTCATAGTGAACATGTTGATGTTTTTAAAGGCGTAACAGTGTACCACTCCAAAGATGTTCTGTTATTAGTTAACCACGATGTACCGATTACAATGCTACATGTAGTTATACTCTCTTTTTATTCCAAAGTTGTTATCGCTATCAGCTTTTGGACTGCTGGATGTCGGAGATTTGGCGTCAAAGCAAACATTGTCTCGATGTAGTAAACCATGTTGTTCAGTTTGAAGTGGTTAATGCTTGGCTCTTTCATACTTTACCTGACCATCTTACTTATAGAACGTTTTTCATGATTTCATGATGCATGTATTTCCACCTTCTCTCCTTTTGTAGAATAACCGCTGCCACTCACTACCATGACCACAGCAGCAGAAGTCACGCTATATTCACAATCAACTTCACGCAGGCTAAACTAGAGAAAGGTCTGCCTTGTGAGACAGTTAGTAAGATCCATCTGGTTGATCTGGCTGGCAGGTGAGTGCAGGTGGTTGTATTAAAACGTACTCTTATATCGATTGTAAACTCTCTTGCTTGCGTGATTTTGATCTTGACCGTTGATTGGTCTAAACCCCCTACCATTAACCAATAAAGAGTTAAATTCCAGTGCTTTTAAATGAGATCTATATTACTGTCTAGTGTGTGTAAGGTACCTACCTGTATACTACCTCCCTTTATAACAATACATGATCTCTCTCTATAGTCAATTGTTTTGCCAATATATTGAAGGATATAACTTCTTCCAACCAGTTTAAATTGTCTGTACGCTCCTTATACACTCTGGTATGATGACTTTCCAACCACGGACAAAGATTACTTTTAGAAAGTTAAGACCGAAAAATAGAATTTTTTGTAAGAAGTCATTCATAATTATTTCACACTACAATATTCTGCAGTGAGAGAGCTAATCTAACAGACTACGATAGAGAAAGGCTAAAAGAAGGTGCTAACATAAACAAATCTCTGGTAACCCTTGGCAACGTCATCAAGTCTTTAGGTGAGCATACTGTGGTGGTGCTTGTATATAATAACGCTAATGTGGCTGTAGGGTCAGTTTGCTGCTGTGGGAATGATAAAGTGCAATATCACCCGCTACTTGCGTTTGACTGCTTCAAATACGGGAAGAAATTATAATTCTCATTGAATTCTTGTTATGCACCGGTATAGAATGGTATACAAGTCATGGTATCTAGCAAGAATTCAATGAGAATCCTAACAATTATTTAATGAGAATTCTAATCTCTTCCCTTATCTGAGACAGTCTAGCACAAGTTGCTTGTTGCTTGATGAGAACCTACGTAATCTGAACAATTTCTCTGTCTATTTGTCGTTGTGTTCTCATCTTTTCTGTGATTACGAAAACTTTCATATAATGAATGCGGTTACGTATTTGTACACAGGTGTTCATATACTGTAAAGCAGTTGTATAACATTATGTTAAGTTTTCTCTGTTTGACAGAGTTGATACACTTGAGGGCATATCAGGACAGACTAGGTAACTGTTAGTGTTGTGCATTGTGCTGTTGTACATGAATATTGTGATGTGTAAGTGCTAGGTTAGATTGTTTGTCCTGTGTAACCATGGCAACGGAGTCTAGGTGTGTTGACAGTTGAGTATAAGTTCAGCTGCAGTTATTGGCCTAAAGTTTTTTTGAATCATATTAAGCTACATGTACATGTACATTGGTATTTCCCACATTTTAGCTGGGGATACAGCAAATAGCTTCAGTGTTATTAAGACTTTTCATCGTCAGGGGAAAGATAAATCTCATTATTAATAGTACTATAATGCTAATAAAATCAGCTGTCAGTGCACTTTTGGATATCATTAAAAATATCAGTGTAATTTGAAGGCTGCCAACACACCTATAATACTGTCATTACCCTTTAAAACTATCAGCGTACCTTTAATCTCTCCCCTCTCCCATGTCATGAACCCTCTGACCTATTTATGAGACTTTTTATTGATTCGTGTATCTATTTCTTTAGTGAAATGGGTCACATATTCCTTGGTTAGTCCATTGCGACTGGTAGTTCTCGGGTTTTATACATGTACGTTAGAATATGTATCGTGTTACTCATCTGAAATAGCATTCAACCCTACCTGATTGATTGCTTAAACTGGATGTTTATTTCCTTCTGCATGATAATCCATTTGATTCCACCTATTCTTGTGGTGATTGTTTGAGTGAGTACTTCATGGCGTATGCATTAGGCTGCCTTCCTATCACATTGTTTACCTACCACATGTATTGTGATTTTAGCCAATCAATCTGCGAGTTTCGGAACAAGCCATGAGAATTTAACAGGCTCTCTGATTGGTTCATCTCAAGGGCTGTTAGCCAGTTGTGAGCTACTAAACAGAAGTTCTAGTCCCACCTTCAGAAAGAAGTCATCAGCTGCAGGGTTATTTGTACCTTACCGAGACAGCGTGCTCACCTGGTTACTCAAGGACAGTCTGGGAGGCAACTCCAAAACTATCATGATTGCAAGTGAGTTCTTTTTTTATTTCTGTTAATACAATTTAACAGTTGTAAGTTTATGACTAAATATTTTTTACCATGGAAATATTGCTATCTAAAAGCTTTAGGTACCCACAAAAGCAAATTTGCTCCTACTGTATCTATGCGATCATCTTAAGAAGTTATCCTTTTTTTTTCAAATTATCAGATTGTAAAATGTATTGGAATACTTTTCATTTGTAGATATATCACCTTCAAGCCTATACTACGCAGAAACATTGAATACTTTGAGATATGCGCAGAGAACCAAAAGTATCATCAACAAACCCACAGTCAATGAGGTAGGGCCATGATAGGATAACTCCAGTGTGGTAGGGCCATGATAGGATAACTCTAGTGTGGTAGGGCCATGATAGGATAACTCCAGTGTGGTAGGGCCATGATAGGATAAATCCAGTGTGGTAGGGCCATGATAGGATAACTCTAGTGTGGTAGGGCCATGATAGGATAACTCCACTGTGGTAGGGCCATGATAGGATAAATCCAGTGTGGTAGGGCCATGATAGGATAACTCTAGTGTGGTAGGGCCATGATAGGATAACTCCAGTGTGGTAGGGCCATGATAGGATAACTCCAGTGTGGTAGGGCCATGATAGGATAAATCCAGTGTGGTTGAGTCTTAGTAAGATGAATTAACTCATTTTATTCAATAGACAATGTGTAGCTCAGAATTTCTTGCGCGCTATTCTTTTAACATATTAGGTTTAACTGATTATTAGCTAGCCTTACCTGCCTCAGTATATCCTGACTCTAAGTCTGTTTATTATACTCTTTGGATAGAATTGCCAGTAGACTGTGATGTTTGTATTCATATCAATGTTAGGATGCTACAGTAGCACAGAAACTGCACTCAATTCAAGTGAATACTTTGCTTGGAATTACTATCCCCTTCAAACTGTGGTGATAATTTCAAATTAGTTTTACATGATCTAACCTTTTCTCTGACAACTATATTGCTATCTTACAGGATGCGAATGTGAAGCTGATACGGGACCTCAGAGGGGAGATAAATAGACTGAGAGAACTTCTAGTTTCTTCTCATATGGTACGAGGACCACCTTACGCCCCTCCATATATTACTCTTTCTTTGAGCAAAATTATGTAATATTTAAATCCAAATCTATAAAAACTGAACTGGTAATACGAGTTCATGATATTGATATATAAATATTGGGCAGGAGTTATAGAACTGGAATAGCATGTATGTCTGTGTATTATACCATCACACATGTATGTATGCGTACTGGATACGTGGTGTAAATGTTTGTAGTGCTGTCGACTATCACCTACTTTGTCATCGTGCTCATGCACCAGTCTACCGAATATGAAGGTGATATAGTTAGTGTGTGACACTCCCCCTTCTATAACTACTGTTTAGTTATTTCACCCAACCATCACCCCTTACTATTCCTCGTAGTGATACTCACTCACCGATCTCCCCTTTGACCCCTAGATTAACATTGTATCAGGACATAACATTATGTATTGTTGATATCATTTCGTTTTACTCGTGATTTAAATTCGTCCCATTCACTATTCTCTGCTGAAACTGTCAGTCAAGTTGAGGTTTGCTGGACTGTTCTGAAGCTATTCTATTATGAAGGCCACTGTCTAGTTAGTTTAGTCACTGTGCTGTTTACAGGCCCAGTCACCGGCCCTGATGGACATAGACAGCAGCCTGGTAGAGAAACTGGAAGAGAATGAAGCTGTAGCCAAGTCGATGCTCTCTAATTGGCTAGACAAATGGCAGGAGGCTCATGACATCATGAAGGTATGACACTGATATACCGTATTATGGTTTATTATTGTTTCTATACTGTATTATATATATTGTATTACTGTATTGCATGTATACCGTATTACTGTATTACACATATACCATATGACCATACTACATGTGTACCGTATTACTGTATTATACGTATATTATTTAAGGAGTCTGATATAATGATCAGAAGAGGTCCAAGGAAAGCCAGTTCTATGGGTGTAATAGTAGACTCACAGCTACCCCATCTGGTGGGAATAGATGATGATATACTAAGTACTGGTGTCATCATCTATCATATCCGGGTGCGTACTTGTATTGTAGTATATACTCCACTATACATGTAAAGTATGTATACTATTATTATAGCTGTTTTCACCCTCTTTCACATAGTATAGAGTTATCAGCGACCTTGAATAGCATATACTGTTCTGTGCTGGTTACCGTATGACTTACACACGGTTTTGGTGTTTATATAGTGTTAATCCTATATTGATTATGTTATTTGTCCTATACTGGTCCTATAATGCTGGTCCTATATTGGCCCAATACTGGTCCTACAGTGGTCCTATATTGGTCCTGTACTAGTTCTATATTGGTCCTATACTGGTCCTATATTGGCCTGGCGATATTCTGCAGTATGTGCTCATCTACTTCTGACTATTCCGCTGTAAAGGTGAACTGAATCTTATACCTACCATTGTCAAGTGAAATAGATGTGCTTGCTTTCATTGTAGGTGGGGACAACTACTGTTGGCAGCGAGGATGCTGACAGGAGATGTGACATTGTGTTACATGGCCCTGGTATACAGACGGAACACTGTATCATCAAGTACACAGATAACAACGTCTACCTGCTACCTCATTTCCAGGCTAGCTGCTCTGTTAATGGTGTAGATATTACTGAGGCTACAAAGCTGACTCAGGGTATGCCTATCTGTCTGTCCATCTATTGACTGTGTCTCTGTCTGTTGACTCTCTGGGTAGATCGTGCATTTTCTCGAATACCCGTTCAAGGCTGCATGTAAAATTTATATCTCAAATGTCTGTTGGGAGAATACTAAAACAAGGTTACCTACAACTATAACAGACAATAAACTGGTTAACATGGTGTATTGTGAAGAGCAGTCCTGGTAACTTCTTATAGACAACTGAATGCGTCATCGTTTATATGGTAATTCATCCTTTCATCCTTTTTATTTCTTGTAAGCCATGCTTATATAGTTTCTATTAATAAAGCTGTATGTCTGTAGCTGCATTTTGACCTTGACATTGCAGGTGATGTCATATTACTTGGTAAGACGAACATGTTCAGATTCAACAATCCCTCAGAAGCCGCTCACCTAAGAAAGAAGAGAAAAGTAAGTATCAACTAATTCCTGTGTAGACAACTCCAACTATGGAGTATTAACTCATTCTTGTGTAGACAACTCCAACTATGGAGTATCAACTAATTCCTGTGTAGACAACTCCAACTATGGAGTATTGGTACTTTATCTTTCAAAGGCTCGGCTACACTAAAAGCTTTTTGCTCATTTTTGGCTGGCAGAGCCTTGTTCTTGGGCAAAACAGCGTATAGTATGTTAGCCTAGGCAAAAACAAATATATTGGTATTTTTAGCCCTCGGCGTCACTGTACCGAGTTAAAACAACTCCAATATTATAAGGTTTATTAAAAATAAGCTGTTGTTATTGGCTCGATATTAAATAAGGCCATCAATGGACTGTCACTACACCTGGCCCAGGGACCCAGGCTAATGAACAACGAACTCGGCCTACCGAAGCTCGCGGTCATAGAAAAGACAGTAGTGAGGGAATATAGACCTCAGAAATAGTAACATCATGCATATAATCACAATCCACCAACAATTATTAGCAAAGAGACTAAGAAGGGTTGAGGCGGAGTTTTAGTATATCTTTCTCTCCGCTGTCTTTGCCCCATAGCTCTTGTTCTATACTTAGAATGTATAAATATTGGCATAAGCTTCAGTGAGCATGTGTTCTTGCTATGTTGGAGAATGTATGCTTGTAATTGTCCCAGACGGTGATGTTTTATATTAAAGTTATGGTTGATGATGCAATCAATGTTATTTTTCTGAAAAGTTAGCCTTGGTTACAAGCTTTCAATGTTCCTGTAGAACTCAGGCTGGGCCAGTGTAGTCATAAAAGGATAGCTTAGAACACAGACTGGGTTCTAGTATGTTTTATAGTCATTAAATTTTATTTAAAGATGAAAATGAATAACAGTGTTCCAGCTGTAAGATATTAGATATTGTGTTTGTGTTGTAAGTTTGGCGTTCCCTAATAGCAGAAATTATTGATTATAAGTTTTCACCATCTCCTTTGGTTGTTTCTTTAAGAAAACATACCTCAAGACACGCATTTTTAATTTTAAAATTATCTTCTCTTACTTAATGAAATTTGTATAGTTTTTTGGGCAGGCAACTCCAAGAAACTTCATGATGGTGTGTTTTCATGAATACATTACTATCTACATGTACATGTACATGGATAATTTCTGCTTTAAGGAGATATTTAATGTTGTGGATTCTGGATTTAAAGTTGGCTTCTCTTAGCAATATAATTAATCTTTTGACGCCATTTTACTGTATTGTGCGGTTATAGTAGCAATTCATGGTATAATATAAATATATGTTTGAATGCTGTCATGCTGTTTTAGATGAATCACATGCATAAGGTATCGTTTGTCATCAAGACAATTTTTTCTCCTTCTAACTAACTTTACTGTTCAGCTAATCTTTACTCCTTCACCACACCACATCACTGGGAGTTCCCTTCCCAACGACTTTCTAATAGTGCTGCAAATTTCACCTGTCTTTAAACTGACTCTTTATTTGGATTGAATGAATACCAAAAGTAAACAATTATCACGTCTTGTTATGATATTATTTCTTCTGCGCTATTATTAGTTTTATAATATTACGGTATTTATTTAATTTTTGTTATTGGTATGTGTTGTTTTTTATTGTAAATGCAGTCGTTGAATGATATTGGGCTCGAAAGGAGAGGAAGTCATTTGGAGATGTTGTTTAGAGCTTCAATGTCACACTCAAATAGTGTGAGCTCTCTTGTGACGGCTGGGGTGGAATGTGATACACCCTCACTACGCAACAAAGCTGTCGACAATGCCGTGTAAGTCTATTTACAAAATTTTTATTAATTTACACCATCTCATGCTATTTATATGATATATTTTTAGCAAGGAATTGAAACAGGGCTCTGACTGCTCAAAGATAAATTCCTTGCTAGAATATACATCATACGAGTGTACATATAAAAAATGGCCAAACCCCCTAACATGTTATTTGTTTCATTTGTCAAATATGAGCAAATCACCTCCTTAGACAAATATATTTTTATGTAAGTTTTAAATTTAAATTTTGCTAAAGTTTCAACACAAATGACAGGAATACATCATCTGCTCATTAATCATTTCATGATTCAGATTTCTGTTTGACTGCTACAGGTAAGATTTGTTGTCCGTCTGATTGTTGTCTATGCTTACCTGCCTGTCAAAGTTGTCGTTTCTGACTATATCCTTTCTTGAATGTTTTCAAAGTCATATACATGTATTTACAACTTTTATCAAACTAAACTTCTACCCTGTACCCTGACAACTGTTCCATGTATCCTCCCAGTAAATAAAATGGTCTTTATTTTTAAAGCTCTAATCAGGTCAAATCATGCTGTTTCTAAAAATACACTTCCAGTACTTTGTGTCAAATTCGAATAATTTAGTACAAAAGCTGTTCTCAGTGAACATCACAATATTACTTATTCTTGTAATACTTTACTTTTTTTACTGTTATAATCGAACATATTGATTAGAATACTACCTGAAAGGATCATTTTGTTTGCTGGGCTGACAAATGCCCCATGTACCCTGACAACCACCCTATGTACCCTGACAACCACCCCTTGTACCCTGGCAACCACACCATGTACCCTGGCAACCATCATAATATGTACCCTGGAAACCATCACCTTGTACATGTACATCCATCTCTACCCAACCGATACATATAACCTTCTCCATTTTAATGTCGTCTCAAAAGTTTCCTATATAGTATCATGTGTATTTTTGTGAACTGCATGTTTCATATATCAAAACTTTTAGGTTGGTATATACATGTAAAATATATGTACTGTTTCATTTTCACTAAAATTTAAAAATGTTTTCTTTGCATCATTTCTACTCTCAAAGACTTAATCAACATCTTCGTTTACACGTAGCTAGATTGTGTTGCAGTGCTGATTAATTGGAATTAAACAATGAAATTTAGACATTTCTTGGAATTATAACTAATTTATTCTTATTTTAATTTGAAGATGTTATTTTCAATAAAAAATCAAATCTGACTGTAGTGGTTTATTATCATAGGTTCTGGAGAGCAGTCGGTTTTAATACATCAAAACTATCAAATCTTTGCAGTGTAGACTATGTTATATACATAGGCCTATGTATATATACATGTGACATACACTGAGGCAACATAACACTGTGGGACACTGTAAGAATGCCGAAGCACACCGCTCCCACAGTGCTCCACGGTGCTCCCACAGTGCTCCACGGTGATGTTCTCTATAGCTGTCATCAAAAATATTGATGTTGCAGTATTTGAAAATGTATCATTGAATAACGTAGCTATTATTATAACTGATTAAATATTTTAATTATTGATAATGTTCGTACTTGTACATACTACATACTAATCTGTCATTAAGAAAGCGTTGTGCTGTGAGTAACATAGTCAGCAGACATGTATCTTCTAGTAGACTCACATGGATCTGTACGTTATGTTTGTAGCCAGGATCTTGATGCTTTTTATCATTCAGAGGTGGAGAGAATTCAGAATGCAAAGTAAGTTAAACTCCTACTATAATTTACTCTGCTTTTACTCTGCTAATGTACACAATACAGAGTCAAGCTGGCAGTGCAGTATGTATGTAGATAGTAGACAGCTAGATGTAAAGTTAGTACACTTGCAAATGTTACTGTATCTACCAGGTATATTAATGTCAGTTTAAAAATAGGATGTTTGTTGTTTCTGAGAACAGCTAATTGGAGGGGTATTAGTGGGCCATTTCTTAACCCCAGAGGTGGAAATTATTCTGCATGCTGAGTGCAGCAGCAGGACTGTAAAATGTCTTGGAGTTGTCTTCTCCACAATTTTGAAGAGAGGACAATTCAAAAAGTTGAAAGAGAATGTCAAGAGATAGGGCTGTATTGTTCATTTAAAATGTAGAAAGTATTCACTTCTGAGGCAATCCTCCAAATATAGTCAGTCAAGGTTTAGGGTGGAAAGTAGAAAATATAAGGTAGGGCAGTAGTTGTAGTCCCCTGTCTCTGAGATGTAAGCTAGAATTCCAGCTAGATGTGCAGTCGTCTCCACATGTACATACATATACTAATAATAAGGGCACATTGTACATGTTGTTACACTGTGTTGGTGTGTATTATTGGTGTGAGTGAATGAATACAGTTCAATATCCACCAAAGTGTCTACAAATTATAATTGTGATTAGTTCATGCTCTACCAGAGCCTTGCTGTTCTTATAACAGACTGTTACTTCACTTTTAATATTGGTTATTGATTAGCTGGGAGTCAGCAAGAACTAATCACGTAACGTTAAACAGGTTTGTTTATCTGTAAACATTTCAATTAAAATAAGATCTATAGTGTCAGATTCAGATATCTCCTTAAAACTTTATCACATTTTACATAATCTAGGCAGCTTAAGGCAGGTGTTATTATTGTAAATATATGACTGATTTGTAATCTATTGTAATATGAGTGGGCTTTAGTGTATGTGCTGCCGCTATGTATAATAGGCAGCAGTGTGTCTTATCCAAACATCTCAGTTATCAGCTAGTGTGTGTTGGTATGCATGTGCAGTTTGTTTACCATTGCTGCTGATACAGGCAGCTGCTTGTGTGTATACTGCAACCCTACATCACCATTCTTCACCTCTGATAGTTATATTATATTTTTAATTAATTGACTATCTATGTTGATTGTACTGACTTTCCTGCTGGGTTGGATTAAGAGTCAATCTTTAGTAGCATATAATTGGTGGAGATCCTCTTGGGCTAGGAAGGCAATATTGGCTAATGGGTAAGTGCAGGGTTGCATTGGTATAGTGATTAATTACCTGCCTGTGTCTACTTCCCATCTTGTCACTTTATACTACATCTGTCTGCACACGGTACTAGAGTGCCTGCTTATAAGCTGTTAGGTCTAACAAGCCGCTACTAGTCTGTTGCCTTGTATATTTCCACCATCACGGTCTTCATTGGTAAGTTGTAGTGTGTTTGGTTTACATAAGGATTTGTCTCTCATGTATATTGGCTGACAGCACCAGTTCAGGTACAAAGGTAGTATTGAGAGCTGAGACACGTGTATTAGTAACAAGATGATGATTATGACGAACAAAAGTTTTTCATTGATATTTATCTTGACAGCTTGTTCGAAGCCGACACACTTACATAGGATTGTAAAATACTATCGTCTGTTTGGTTTGTACATTGATGAGTCTACAGTCTATTTAGCTTCAGCTCTAGTGATTGCTGTTGTTGGTGTTATCGTCTAGCTATACTTTCACTAGCGGTTCAACAAGGAGCAGGTTAGGAGACTGTGTAACCCAACAGCCAACACTGCTGTTATCAAGTTTATATTTGATAGTTATTAATATTGATAAGTAGTATACATATATTATAGTCTACACATGGTTACAGGTCTCACATTATATAGAAGGTGTGTTATCTATGACATACTTGTCAATATTTAGAGTCGGCACCCACTATGCCATGTTTATAGCTGACGGTTATTCTGCTGCCCATTACTAGTTCAGAGTCACCGGCAGCCACTAGCTACACTGGGGATTGCTCTAAACACTTTACAGATTATAATCAGTTAATTGATCATGGATTATCATACCAGATTAATATTTGAAGTTTAATTAACTTTCTTTGGATTAAACTAGTCGAGAATGTGATTCTTAACTACTTCGAGTTTGGGCATCGTATTATGCGCCCTGATTGCAGCATGGAAAGCAGTTGTGGTTCTTATACTATCTATACAGTGTCTGTTGATGGGCTTCTCTCCACAACTCATGGTGTTTCTAGCTTCTTGGTGTTCAGGTTTGATATTAGCTTATGTTATATAATATTACTTTATATTGATAAAGAACACAGTCAGCTAATGACATTGTAGTTGCTTAATGGAGTAGCCAGTTCATTAGCTTACTGTTGTGTTGGTCTCTATTGAATAAAGTACTCTGTTAATTATAATTATGTAAGGAAGGTGATGATTTAATGAGAGGGAGTGCCTTGGCGCCTAAGTTCACACAATCTACTTTCTGTGACATCAGAACTTGGGCTACCATTTGGTGCTTCTAACAACCTACAGGGGGAGGCAATAATATTATGTCCTTCTACCAGATGTAGCACTCTTTGTGTTATGCAAGCTGGTCATCTATGATGCGCCTACTTGTGTTCATCCTGCCACACATACAGTCATATAGTTTGGGGGTATACACTGCTGGTTGACCTGAGAACTTGGGCTAAGATTTCATGCATTGCAGGAAACCCACACATTATTTTGGAGGGTTTGGCACCCAGGTTAGGTTCACAGTCTAATGATCAGAATACAACCTCTCAACCCTAGTCATACAAGGTTACAGCAACACATTATAGCTATTAGATCTCCTTACCACCTACTCTTACATAAGTAGATTAGACCTACACTATAGGTAGTTGAAGTAAATCTAATGTTTGTACTACCCTGTAGATTATATATTACTAATGGTTATTACATGTGCTAATACTCCTTGTATGGTATGTCACAATAGTTTGGATTATAATAATACTGTATACATATCTACAACTCTATTCTATTGTAATTACACCAAGTCTGTTGTATAATATTATATGGTGTAATAATATGATACAAATTATAATAATATATATTATTTGGGTGTATGACATAGGCTCAGCTTTATTCCCTTTTAAGGGTGTAGGTAAGATATCACATTGTTTTGAGATTTATGCTACACTTTCTCTCCAGTACAGCTAGTCTTACCCTATTATATGGACTAGCACGATGGTATACAATCTATTATATATGAGATTTTTTATGTCAGGAATTGATCTGTTAAGCAGTCACAGACTTTTTTCACATCCATGAGAATACCATTACGTAACTGGGGTTTGAACCCAGAGCCTCTATGGTACCTAATCGCCTAGCACATTTATCGGAACATATTACCACTACATCAGTACAGCAACCTTAACAAAAGGCAGCTTCGCTGGTGAGCAGTAGATATGCCCTGAGCCAACCGCATACAAGGCACCCCTCGTATTATAGCCGCCTTGCTATATTATGCTCAATAGACAAATTCCTTGCATAAAAACTTCATATGCAAAAATATTGTCCAACCTTACACAGTTTATTATAATACAACTTTTTATACATGTATGTCAGCACCATAGATCAGGTACATGTACATATATCTATGATATTTATATGTTTGAATTTATCCCCTCATACATCTATATCAATACATTTGACATGTGACCTTTCAGTGCAGACGACTCCATAGCTACTAGTATATTACGTACAGCAAGGTAACACAATTCTCTCCTTACAAATGTCCAACTTTATCATATAATCTCCATGTAACTGCAGCAGTAGTGACTATCATCTGTGTTGGTTACATCTAGTCATAGTATCACGTCATGTGACTTGACCGACTAGCCCAATCACGAAACGGTTCATATTTATAAACCAATCACCAACAGCATAGTCATTACTGATGCACTCATAGTTATCATCATAGTTACCATTAACAATATTATTGTACAATGTAGTTTTTAGTCTCTTAACACCTAAACAATTCGTTTCGCTGCACTGTAGTTAGAGTTAGCCTCAGAGTTATGTCATTTTAGTTAACGTAGTCCAACTCTTAGCCCTAGTCTTACTATTAGACCAAAAGAAACAGACTAAACACCTCCTTTGTGTTATACATATCTTCATAACTGTGAGAGTTGTCTAATCATGTGTATGGAATGTTTTCTATGTCCTGTTAGATGATAATTATGTGTTAACTATGGGCTTGTAGTGGTAACCATAGCGACAACATAGTCAACATTTCAGTTAGGATTATTTTTAACAGTAAGCGGCGTGTTATCACTGACTCAAACTGTATCACGACTTTACAATGTATTGTTGTGGTAGCCAACATCATATTGAAGAGACAGACATGTTGGAAATCATTCCATTGCTATCATTCATCCGTTCTCTTACATCACAGTTGTGTATACAACATAACATGGTTGTAGAGAGGAACTGGAGAGGCTCCAGGTGGAGCACGCAGCAGCCGAAGAGGAGAGGGCGCGTAAAGAGGAACAGCTTATGCTCACTCATGAACGGAAGGTTCTAGAAATGGAACGACTGGAGAGACACCTTCAGGTAGAAACTCATGGCTATATTAATGTGTATTACGTTTAACTGCTAGAGTGGTGGTTATTAAAGTTATTATTCTATTTGTTACAAACTTTCTCATTGGCTATTTCACAGCTAATGATAGCAGAGAACGATGCAATGAGAGTTCGGGCTGAAGAGGAGATTCGCCAAGCTAGATTACAACTAGACCAGGAGCGACAAGAACGTAAGTCTCTTGAAGTTTACACGTTTAATAGTCGGCCATATTGATACACATGGTTGTTGCTGACACTATGAGCCACTTATGCATGTAAATAGTGTGTGACCGAGTATCAGATAAGCAGGTAAAAGCTACATACACAGATTTTTTCTGCGTCCAAATAAGGAAGGATGTTGATGAAAGTGAAAAATAGACCAAGTCTAGCTGAAGTAAGGAATCTGGGTAGCTATATGAAGGGTAGGGAATAGTAAATTAATACAGTAGCTTAAAGTTTACAACTTAGTGTAATGATTGCCGTTATTTATACTCGTATGTATGTAGGAACTACTTTATGCAGCCTACTTGTGTACATGTATATGGTTCATGTTCCAATTATAGATCAAGAACAACTGGCGCGTGATTTAGCAGAGCTCACAGAACTGCGCCAGAAACAGAGAGCATCTTGTAACTCGTCACCAGTTGAGAATCAAGGGGTCATGACTACGCAGACGGATGAGTTGGAGTCACTTAGAGAGAGCATAGAGACTCAAACAGACAATCCAGAAGTACTCGGTAAGCTCATGCAGAGTTCTTGTAGCCAAACAGAAAACACTGGATATTGATATGCCGTCTCTACTGAACTCCAAGCCTTTAAAACTTTTGTAATTTGAGGCTAATCTAAAAACAGCCTTTTGACCTAATATTTTGGCTACACAACTAATTTTTCGCTCATTGACCAATCACCAGATGAAAATATTTTACATTTTATCACTTTGAGTTTCCCTGCTTCATTAGTGTAATGGTTACCTTTCAGCTGAAGTGTCTAATAATCTAGTGAGCAAGCAAAGGTCAACAGTTCAAGGTCGTTTAAAAGAATTGACTCAGAAGGAGTTGATATTCACTCTTCAGGAGTTTGAAGAAGAGCAGGACATATCTAACAAAGCTCTGGAATACGAGCTACAGATTACCGATGCACAGGTACGTTATACTAACAGACTATTACTTGCTTTTCTATTGGTTTAGGAGGTGAGGCGGTGCACATATTCGGTCTGAAACTTTCGAATGAATTGGTAACACATCAGGGATAATTATTTTGTATATGAAATACAATTTATTTTGCTATTTAGAGCATAGTATGCTTCCTTCACAAATGCTAGTCAAACAAATACCAATAGTCCTAGGTCATGTGTACCTTAGCGGCTGTATTTCCTATTCACTAGTACTGGTAGCTTTTTCTGCGCTTGCTACTATTATTTTACTTACACATTTACTATAACTAGGAGTGATTGGCCAGTACCTATTTACTAGTCCAGGTTGGTATCAGATCCTTCCTGGTCTGAGCTTTTAGTACTTGGGATTCTGTTCCGTTTGTTAATCATAATCAGTTGATTCGGTTTCTATTAGCTAATGAGTTCCAGTTAGTAAGGGTGACAGAGGTATAGATATATCACTCGTTACTAGCTACTTTTTATGTTCTTTACAGGATGAAATTTATGATGTGAAATATCATTTAAATGAGCTGAAACATTCCATATCATTCAACAACTTTGAGGATGCTAGCGGAGAGAAGATTAAACCAGATGACCAATCAGATGACCCTGCTAGTGATGATGACTGTGATACTGATCTCGACCGATCCCATGACTTGGCTGAATATATGGCCAATGAGAAAGCAGCTATGGAACATGATTCTCCAGACCCAACCAATGAAATGGATACAGAGGTGTTTACCGATGAACAACTCTCTAACCAACCACAGGCGGGATCTGATGGAACTCGCGCTAAAGTAAGTCACCAAAGCCGGCTAGTCAAATGAATAAACTTTGAAGCTGTCAGCCAACATTGTAGCTGGAATATACAATAGTTTGACATCTTAGTCTTAATATTGTCAAGTTGTCATGGCCTTTCTTTTGCTCACAGAAGTTGAGTGTGGGACGGAGAGTGACACACTCACTGTCACCGGATAGATTTAAAGTATCAAGAGGTGCTGAATCGGTCACATCTAGACTCTTCCCGCAATACCAAGTGAAGTTTGAATACAAAGCACCGGTAAGGGAAGCAACTCCTTCCCCTGTTAGAGACGGCCATCAAAGACGGTGAGTCTGTGCGGAAGTGCTAAATAAACTTCCTAACTAAAACATTGGTTGGGGATTTGTTCTCTTCCGATTCGGCGGTTTCTTTGTAACTAGTTTATACTCTCTAAAGTCCAGAGTGTCCTAAAGTCAGATTGTAATTTGACCCTAAGGAACAGAATGATGTCATGAGATGTATTTGTAGGCACTCTGAGCCAAGAAGTAAAGTAGATTCTGGTGTTCTACGTCGCAGTGCGCGATCTCTAAGCTCTTCCCACACTAGACCTCAGCTGGAGTCAGCAAGTTTAGCTACTAAATCGACTCACAAGTCAGTTGGGAGGAAGAATAAGAAAGATAAAACTGGTGAAAAAGTAGACAGCGATTCCTCTACTAGTCGGAGGCAAGCAAATCGTCAGCCAGCCAATCAAAGGCCAGCTGGCAATGATAGCCTGAGATCTCAGTCTCAGCCCAATTTCTCAAGTAAACCAAGGAGAACATGGGAGAGGCCCGACCCTCACAACAGGTCTCGTAGTGTTCCAACTGACCTCACCAGGCTAGCTCAGCCCCGAAATCCTCTCCCTCCGGTCAAGGTCAGTTTATAAAATGCTATGAGAGTATCTGACTATATCGCATGTATATCCATCATGTGTATGTAATTACTAGCAAACTTTAGAAAGTAGAAATATTAAATTAAATTTGCGAATTAGTTGAGTATTTCATGCCTGTGTTAGCGTAATATGTGCACATTACTGGAATTCATGGTCTGGGAATCGTTTTGTAGAGAACATTAGTAAGTGAACGGAATCGAGTCCCTTCTCCAAGTGAGTTGAAACGTTCCAGGAAGGTAAAGAAAGCGACGAGTCTCTCACGTATACCAGAAACTCACTCTGATGAGGAGAAGAGTAAGAGTTACATGAATATCGGCAGTCTGTAAGTGTGACCTACTAATAGTAGTCTCTGCTCATTGGTCGATTGATTACTTGAGTGTGACTCATTGAATCTTAATTCATGTTCAATATACAAATGTAAATGTTGTTTAATATGTTTTTTAAAAATAATTTAAGAAAGACATTATGTATAAAGTAAGATAATCTCCACTAAGGCCAATATGAATGTCTTACATGTCCTTTAAATAGTATAGCAGCGTAACGGACACTATGCTGTATCTTGTTTTAGCCCAGCATTTGGTACCTGCAATCTCTCAGAGAACCCAGCCTATACCGAATCACTAACTCACAGTTTAGACTTCAACTCTGCACCATTCAATCAACTACTGCCCAAGCTTCCAATTGTACCTTCAGAAGATGAGAGTGATTTTGAAGCAGCACCTGACTATTCTCCTCGGGTAGACACTCTCAAATCGACTAAATCAAAGAGGCAGAGAAAGACTGGAGGAGATTACAGTCATAAGAAAGGCTCTAAGCGTGAGTGTCTTCAGCGAGTCAGTGGTTTGTGACTTGCTTCTTATTAGGTTGCTGCTGGCAGCTTTTGTTTTTAAAGTTTCTGGTAGTTCTTGGCTAAGGTTATATGAAACAGGGTCTTAATATTTGAAACTGATGTGTGATGGGGAGGTGTTTTATATCTCCTAGTTTTGAGTCATTTGAAATATTAGTTTACTGACAAATTTGCATTCAACATATTTTTAATTATATGCATGTTATGTTACATAGGATACTATGGCATCACAATGTTCATATCGGACAAGTGAATAACCTTAAAGGCATTGGAGTTTGCACTCATTTTACCCATGGGTACATTTGATGACTTTTTTCACCCCCCATTATTTTAGCTGCCAAACCTTAAAATGCAATTAATTTTAGTTTTCACCTAGCAATGGTGCTCTATATAGATTGCGCAATAGTTACTGTAAAATTCCAAATGACACGATATACTATAATTCCATATACTTTAAAAATAGTTGATTACTTCTATAAATGACAGAACACATTATCTATTAATTCAAGAAAATTATTTTTTGATATTATCCTGTTGGTATAACTGTTTCCCTGACACCAGAATCTACCCTAAATTGGGCAAAGCAAGCATTTGAGGGCTTACAGTAGTATAAGTTGAGTGAGTGTTAGAATAACAACTTCAAGTGGAAGTCCAGCCTCATTGGAATTTTAGAGGGTAGAATACTGAGATAATGCAGTGTTGAGAAACAAAAACAATCTGCAAACATGTAAATAATAAAATAAAAAGATACAATTTTGAGTTTTATGATAGGTTTTGAGAAAGTTTTTCTTGCTGTTAATATAGGGCTTATATAATGTATAAAAATTTCTGCTATTTAAAAATTTTGTATGCCCAAGGGCTATGGTCACTGTCAAAATACATTGCAAGGGCTACTTTGCATATTCATATTTGATTGTGTATTGGAAATAGAAACTTGAGACTAGCTTGTTTATTACTATGGGTATAGGGGAATATCTTTACTAACAAGGATGCTGTGCCAGGATGGCAAAATACATGCATGTTTATAAATATAATGTAGCCCATGATAAATGAGCTATCGTAGCCCTTTACATGCACAAATGTACATACACACCTAAGAGGGCAGATAATGCTGAATTAAATTGGTGAATAAAGATGGAAAGTGGTATTCTTGGGTTTCCCAAACTCTGAACCGAGCAACCATCAACATTTTTTCACATAACATCCCTGTCTGCCCTGTAATGTTTGAGGGCATGTGTACATGATAAAAATTAGTTTTTGAAATTTCAGATGTATTTCTTTCAAAAATAATGCTGACACTGATTAGCATGTTCATTAGAATATTGTTATTCAGGTGACAAAGAATGTTACTCATAAATAGCATCATCTCATTGACAGCAGTCATCATTTTGTTATTATAACTGGTAATAACATTTACTGTGGTCACAAATACTCCAGCAAACTCCACTCATTGTAAAGTAATTAGTATAGTCTATTTTCCTGGCAAATGAAAATCAGAGAAAACTGCCACTAGTGGATGGGGTACTAAAATACCCTTATAATAACCTGGATAGGAGAAAAGCTCAGTTCCTAAGCTATCTTTTGGTATATTATTCATCATTATAGCATCATTTTCATCAGAGTATGTTTAGATTATGCTAGGCAGGGTAGCGATTCCTTCCGAAAATTGCACTACGACTGAGAAAATAGCCCCTCCAATGCCTTTAAAATGACCATCCAATTCTTATATAACTTCGCATTCTCACGTAAGAGTGTTGGTCGAATAAGCCCTTGGTCTTAGCTTGAAATGTTGCAAGTGTAGCATCATTTTACATTGTAACTTCATTAACCAACAGATATTCTGATAACTATGTAACCTAGGCTAACAAATAACAAGCAAGCAAGTGAGAACATTATTACCTAGTCAGGTTGGTACAAGTAGTTATGTCCTCTGTTATTTATAGCCTTCAGTTCCTCAAAGCCAGCCCACTCTATTCTGTCGGGCATTAGATCTAAGTACAACAAGAGAAGACCTCCAGGTGCTGAGATACCCGTGGAGATATTTCTTCCTCCATCTCCATTATCAGCTAAGGAAGCTTTTAGTGGTGGATATGGAGGGGGTGGAGGTGGGGGCTCAGTCAGTCCGTCTCCATCTTCTGGTATGTTCAATTTGTTTCATTATGATACAAAGATTCCTTTTAGCATCCTAATAGTTTGAACCCCCATCTACATGTATATATTTCACAGTTGTGTTGTAAGCCATTTATTGGCTACTGTTGCTTACACTTCACTGTGATTGGTTAGTAACTTCGAAACTCATATCTGTCATTGGCTAATATCTCACTATCCACTTTTCACTAGCTAATAATACCATAGAAGTGCTTTTTTGGTACATGGTGTAACCATATCCGCCATCTATTGGGAAATGCGCCTTTCAGATAATTATGGTATTGCATACTCCTTTGTGATTGGCTAATCACATAATATTGACTATCTAACATTACGTTTACAGGCTACACCCGGAGTTATGGTGAGCATAATAGAGCTCTGCCAAAGTTTATGTGTAATGTTATATAATTATTGTCCTTGAACTAATGTTCAACTCTACAATTCTAGATCTATTTTTACTACTTACTTTGGTATCGAAATTGGCATAGAAATACTTGTATTTATTATTAACATAAAATGTTTCATGTGTCAGCTCTTTAACAGCTGCTGCTGCTGTTGTAAACCTAACTCATGCTCTACTTCTAATATAAACTCATGTCATCAGATTATTGTCATGTTTCAATTTCCTGTTATGGTGAAGATTTTAATTTTATTTTTCTGGATAGAGAATACTTTCCTTGAGTGTAAATTAAAGGAAGAAAAATTATTTCGCTGGTTTAAGACAGTAGCATATCATACAACTAGACATTGTGGTAGACTATTTATATTACGGGTAACAGGTGTTGATATTTTACCTTCCAAGTACAAGTATATTGTTATTATCCAGCTCCTCTGTGCTATGTACTTCCCAGCCCTTCTCGGTCTTGTCCTGTTAGAAGATGATAGGTGTCTATCGTTGAGATTATAAATCTCTGTCCCCATAGCTACAGTATTTTCATGTCACTAGATATGCATGTACACGTCGCACTTTGATACAATGAATTGGTCACGGAGTTTACTGTAGGTAATCAATGTTACGTTTTATCTTGATCGTTATATGTTTTTGTTTCAGCGGATAAAGAAATATTCATCCCCTTTGACAGAAACACAATGCTTTTTGCTAAAACGCTACGAGATCAGCAACGGTAATTATCTATTTTACCTGTATGTTCTTGGTTTGCTGTTTTTGATGTCTTATCTTCAAGCGGATTAGTCTTCACATTCAATGCGATGGCCGCATGCAATACTATACGTCTTATGTTTTACTCTCAGTACAATATTCATTAGTAATTTTAGATTTATTTCATAAAATATTATAAACGCGTAATTTGAGAAAAATTACCGGCTATTTCTATTTCATGATCTCAACAAAACTGCAATACATGATAATATGCTATTATAAGTATTCCAACCATGTTTTCTTTACATGAGCTGATAACTCCACAACTCAGTAAACTCTCTTCTGCCTTACATTGTAGTAAACCTAGTCAGTCTGATTCAGCTGGTACCTCATCTAGAAGAAGTTCTACAAATAGTTGTGTAGCTAATAAAGGGGGGTCAACTAGACGTGCCAGTCATTCACCAACACCTCAGCAGACTACTCCAGGTGGCGTGTGAAATAGCTTCTATATTTTATACTGCAAACTCGTATTTCCTTCGATATGTTGTGTGTTTTATCATATTCATAATAGTTTCTACTTTCTTGCGCATACCTTGATGCATCTAGTAATGAAATTGATGATTATTACTTACAGTTTGAACTTTTATTTATAATTATAGAGAATTTTAACCTAACTCAGGAACAAAGAGCTCAGAGTGCCACAGAATTACGCAATACGATGGTTAGTATCAGATATATTATATAAACTTAATATTTAGTCAACCTATCAACTCTAAAGTTTTTAGAATATAGGCTATATTCTTATATAGTATATTTCTTGTTCGGTGGATATTACTTCCGATGAGTTGTGATAATTTAAGCAACGATTTGGTGAACAAATCCATCATTAGTGAACTGGGACTTATACAGAGTGAGCTATTACAGCTCCTGTTTTGTTACACGTTGAGCTCTCCATTACTAATTATTGACTGTGTAATACCGACTTACTAAGTTCTGGCATATTTTGTTCTTGAATCTCATTGTGTACATTGTTATTTCTAGGAGAGCTCATTGCACTCCAACGAGACAGATATGAACCAGTTGGAGCAGCAGTACCAGAATCTTCTGGATACTCATAGTGATACTGATATTACTCCTGCCTCTAAAGCTGCCAGTGAGTTATATTTTATAGTCTGTGATGGGTGGGTTGTGTTGTATAGTAGCTAGTTAGTTACAGTAGTTATCAGTTTGAACTAAGCGAGTCATTATTCATAGTACTCAGTTAGCCATAGTCCATATCAGCTCATGGTTTGCAGCGTGTAGTTGGGGGAGTTACATACCTCACCCTCATCCTTAGACCTAGTTCAAAGATTTGTACTCTATAAAATACTTGTACAGTAAGGACACACACACGCACGCACACGCAGACTGTATATTCTTATTTACCTCTTGCATTATCAAGTCCATGTTTTCTGAAGGTGGGGTTAGCCAAGATGTTGCATCTACACACATGGCACCATCTGAGAGTGTACTAGAGCTACACAGCTCCGCCTCTTTTGCCAGCATCCAAGAAGTAGACTGCACTATGGCTGCACAGGTGATTGCCTTAAATATCAAATCATCTAGAGAAAGCAATAGTCTACCTCTATACCATTATACTCTATACCATTATACTCTATAATCGGAATGTATGGTATTTCTATGATTCTGTGCAGATTGAAGAAGTTTCCCCACTCGTTCAGTTCTATGAGAATGGAGAGTTGGTGACGGAGGAGAGCTTGGCTAAACGCCAACAGATGGCTAAGGAAGCTTTGAAGGCAACACAGGTTAAGTACCTGGAACTAGAGGATGCTGTCATAAGGTGAGTAGTTGCACTTACTGAACAGAGAGAGTCATATCTAAGGTACGTACGTACTCAGATAGTAGAGAGTGTCATATCTAAGGTACGTACGTACTCACCTAGTAGAGAGTATCATATCTAAGGTACATGCGTACTCGCCTAGTAGAGAGAGTCATATCTAAGGTACGTACGTACTCACCTAGTAGAGAGAATCATATCTAGGGTAGTACTGTGTTGTTATAGAATACAGAGGGTAGAGCTGATATTTTGTTGGTATAGATGTGTGTCTATCATACTTACACCTACATGTACTTTCATAGGAAATTGATGGAAACTATGTAGGCCTACATGTCTAATGAAAAGGGCTGTCAATCTATTTCTGAATTCGAACACATAAAACTATCCCTTATAAGAGTTGTCAGTCCTTGCACACTAGACATACAAGAGGTAACAACTCCTTTGTCTAAGTGTAACCTACAACTTCCCACCTTACACTAAAGTATAGGTGACATGCCAAGTCATCAGTCCCAAATACCTCACTTGTTAGGATTGCCAGATATACCAGCATTAGCTGGACACTCCCACCCCCTATCTATAGGAATAGTGTATGCATGTTCACTATTCCTTATTGATTATAGCATTTACTACTCCTAATGTGGTAAAACTTAGTGAAGATATCTAGGGAAGCGTAGCATACAATATAGCCTGTGTGTTGTGGGTTATATATATGTGTATTATTATAGAGAACGTGTGCTGCACCATAATGCCTAATGGTGTATTTATTTTTATTGGGATGTTTGCAAGTATCACATAGCTAGATTCTCCCTGAAATTATTGATTGATTCATAAATTTCTCATCAGCTTAAAATATCGTTATGTTTCAACAGTGTGTCATGGTATGATAGGTAGTTTCTATATAGTACACAAGGCTTACATACTAATCCATGTTCAGGGGAAAAGTTCCACTTATTCCCCCACTGACTCTACGCATGTAGCTCATTGGAATTACACAGTAAATAAAAGAGTATGGCAGAAAAACATGAATGTAGACTGAAACTCTGAAAATTATATAAAATATAGGCAGGTTAACATTTCATAAGTGATTGTTGTATGATTCAACCTACTGGAATTGTTAAAAAATAAGGTACTAATAGTTGCAACGCACCATATCGCACCATAGTACAAGCATCAACTACTCTTTACCATCCTAGCCACGGCAGCATTATATACTGATGTACATTATATCTTATTCCTAAAAGTTTGTTCAAATGCAATTACTATTAGCGTTTACTGACCCCATGTCATTAGCGTCACCTCGTATAGCTACCATCGGATATATACATAAATGGATACTCCACCATTATTTATATTTAATTACTGCTGACAATATAATTTACATTATTTATTCTGTGATGGTATTCACCCCACTCTACCAGCCTTTGTCATTCTATTCACAGGCTAAGTTTAGCTTCTCCACAGGCTAAGTTTAGCTTCTCCACTCCAGGGTATATTGACCTCAACTTCATGAATTCTCAATACAAATTTAAAGTACAACAAGTATATGGTAATAAGTGAACCATTTATTGTACCATGAGATTGCTGGCGCTCTACCAGGTGCTTTGGACATCTGCTGCTACGGCAGCATATTCTCACCATGTGGGAGATATATTTGTGCACTGCGTGTGTGTATAAATATTGAATATTTGGTCATCAATTTACTACACAAGGATAGGCAATCAATACTTGACAATAAGACTGACCATTGATTTAACAAACATAGAATAATACTGTACCTGTAGCCTGTGTTTGATCATATTACTTGATTACCTAACCGTGTGCATGATAGCAGTGTGCACACTTACGGTGCAACATGTAGGGGAGTTCAATGCAATTCTGGTTCTACCATTTTTCGGCACTTATATAATGGCACACGGTTGGAAATATTACTTTAATTTACTGTCTTGTAAACCTCTCCCTTCTGCAAACAGGAAAAAGAAGTCTAGAAAGAAAAGGCGGTGAGTTTGGTTTTATTGTTGTTGTTTTTGAGATAAGCTTAATTAACCCACCTAATGTTAGTATTGTGACGCTGTGTTGTAGTTGACATGCGCTGATGTAGAGATTTACACTATAGAGTAAAATGTAGCCTTAGGTACCACAATATTGTGTAGGCTTTGTTGAGACGTTAGTGTAGAGCAGCCTGAAATTGTCCTTGTGGTAGTAACAGAGGATAATTGTCTTCTAAAGTTAGATTTGAGCTAAACAGTTTTGCTACATGTATAAGGTTATTATAAAATGTAAGGTATCCACTAGGTATGGATCTGCAGGCATTATAAATATGTAACTGGATTATATGTACATGTAGACTTGTTGTAATTCTTGTAGCAGTAGTCAGACAACTCCTCAACGGTTAAAATACCTGGAGCTGCTTCTGACGACTATAAATGATACAAACAGTGTTAGTGGTCGTGTAGTAGTTGTGTATAGTTAACTGCTGCCCATGTGGGTAGAGTGAAGTAAATATTTCTGATTGTAAATTTTTTGGAACACTGTTGACTATGTGATATCACAAACATACATGTATATGGTTGTTGTGAGTACGTATTCTATATTTGGAGTGCTAGCAATGCAGGATCAGAGGCTACTGCTGCCATATTGTCTCATATATATGATGATATAGGGTGCATTCGGCAACGTCGCATTATATTCATTTAATGGATTATAATGGATTATACGATGGATTATACGATAGCGTTCGGTAATGGATCGCATTGTAATAAAAAATGCGATGGCGTTCGGTAATGGATCGCATAATAATAAAAAATGCGATGGCGTTCGGGAATGCATCGAATAAATTATTAAAATAATAATATTTTATTATTATTTTTATTAAATTTATTATTTTCCTCAATGCGACGATCCTTCGCATTTGAGAAAATATTATTTATTATTTATTTTAATAATGTTAAAATAATGCGATGCGTTCGGAGTACCTTATTGCTGAGAGAGCCACATGTTGTAGTCTAACAACAACGCATGCACGTAGTTTATTGATCGATGTTGGTTCGTATTTTGTATGCCAAATAGCACATTAGCACAGCGCACTGGACATCTTCTGTTTACCAGGGAAACCAAAACATTACTCAAGAATCACTAGATACTTACTCCTTGCTACTACTTACTACTTTGTATTCTACTTATTAATATTTAATAATGGACAGTTTTGAGCAACAGCTTAATTTTGAAGATGGGATTGATCAAGGTGAGTTAAGATTTTACACTTGTTTACATGGCTATATTATCGCTAAGGTTTAGTCAAGGAGTAACCTTGGCTAAGGTTTAGCCAAGGAGTTCTTACTCCTTGGTTTAGTTAATAATATAATTTCAAATTTGACGATGAATGTTGGTGCGAGCTGGTAGTTGATGATAAATAATATAGGTTTGAATTTGGCTAATGGTGTTCATTGATGTATGTGAGCCATGAATAAAAAAAATAATTAAATTAAAATAAAATTAATGTTGTGCAATCGATCCATCATCATGATAAAAATGCTAGGAATAATCAAAGCTTTCAGAATACATTTTGTTATATCATATTCAGGAAGTTTATTATCATTGACTAGTAAGATAATTACCTTTCTTTTAATTTAAAAAATCACTGCAGAGTTTAAAGTGCACGACTGATGTTCAAAATTGATGTAAATTATTAGCTAAATCCAAACTGTAGTTTCCGTCAACTGCTACTGTGCAACAGTTGACGGTGTTGTTAGTCAAATATAATACTAGACTATTATTGCAATCGTGTGCTCATTCATACAGTTTAAATTTCCTGGGCTCTGTAGGGGAGAATGTTAAATTATAAAATCAAATTAAATGTGAATTCTTCCTCAGTTTCATTGGCCGACCTCATCCATCTTTCCACTATAAATTTTCTACTATTATCCATGGTACTATTATAAACAATAATATTTATATTGTTAAATCTTTACAGCAAGCACCCAAGTCACTCATGGGTTATTTCTGAACAGGTTTGTCAGAGTAAAAAATAACCACTACTTATGTTTACCTTTATTACTGCATCTTGCATGTTTGCATAATTTCACTGCATGCTAAAACCTACTCCAGTCCTCTTAGCTTTCATTCTTGCTCTCAACTTTGAATATTAGTAGTCTTTGCTGATGCATAAATCAATTCAGCCATCAGGATCAGCTATTAGTTTCCTGTTAGAGAACAGCTACACATGACCGTTGGTAAACAGACATTTTCCAACAGTCACAAACCTATGACCATTATGACCACTTATCTTGGATTGAAGTCACCCTGTGTTATGGGCAATTTATAAAAAACTTGAATATAATATATTTTTCTTATTATTCTATTATAGGTCGAGCCAAGATCTTTTTGGGTCATATATTGATCTGGATGGTAAGTTTTTCTAAATGTTAACTTACATGCTTTTATGTATATATGTAATTGTTAAAAGTATTTATTTACATTTTAATGGGTGATATTATTTAATGTTTAATGTTTGATGTTTTTTGCTTGTCCATACTTATTTAGTTTAAAATCTGATTTTTCTTCATAGAGAATCAGTCGCAAGAATCGCCGGTTCCGGATCTCCCAGAACACCAAGTCTGGACGCCCTCATCTGTGAGAGTTGCAGGTATGTAGTGTAGATGCCGGTTTGTGCCAATTTTGTTATTTTTTCATGTGTCTGAAACGCAGAGTGAGCAAAGAATTGCAATGTTTTTAAAATCTGAACTTTCTTTGTATTGTCATAGGCTGCAACTACTGTAAAACACCAGTCACAATGTTCAATAATTTAAAAGCAACTGTGTCTATTTTTAGAGAAGAAGAGAGGCAGACCACCAGGGTCTAAGAATAAAGCTAAGAGGGTTGCCTTAGGTCCCGTCTCGGCCAGTACTGCTAGAGCAGCAACCTCTACTTCACCAGCCACTGCCACTACACTACCCACTGCCACTACCACTACATCAGCCACTGCCACTGCACCAGACACTGCACCAGACACTGCCACTACACCAGCCACTGCCACTGCACCAGACACTGCACCAGACACTGCCACTGCACCAGACACTGCCACTACATCAGACACTACAGTCAGCGAGGTTCAACAACTGGAGGACTCATCAAGCTCTGAGGTTCGTTCAGCTATTACTATATACCAAGACTCAAATCATTTGCACCTGTCTGCCCATTTATTTCTGAAGGCTCGTAGATTGCATGGTAGTACATTATATATAATATATTTTAGTGAACTGCTAATTTCATAGAGTTTGAAATGCAGTTATACTGTTATTTAAGGACAATGATGATGTCAATCGTTTCATCCTCCGCTGGTGGAAAGAAACTGGCAAACGAAGGTTCACTGATTGCCGCAGCAACGCTGAGAAGAGTGGAGTCTGGTCCACTCTTGCTCAAAAAGTCAATGATAGATTTGGGTCTAAGTAAGTACACTGTAAAGCTGCATTTACACTACACCAACTCCGACACCAACTCTGTCTTTTCTGCCCAACACCGCCAAAGTTGGTGTAGTGTAAACACAAAAGTCGGTGTCGGTGTTGGAGATGCCTATTGTCGGAGACGGAGTTGGAGCAACCCAACAGTGCTGGGTTACTCCGACAAGTCGGAGGGTATTGGCCAATCAGAACTCAGTGTTTTAATTATAGCTAGCATCTGTTTTGCAAATCTAGGATTGGCTCTGGATTATTGATGATAAACCTAAACCTTTATTATGGGAAAAACCTTTCCTAGCACTAGCTATTCAAAGTGATACTGTCTGTTAACTACACAAACCTATGGTATTTTAGCGAAGAGATGCTTCTCAATGCAGTGCCATACCCCTGTGTGATAATTACAATGTAGTACTGTACCCTTGTGTGATAATTACAATGTGTGTTCACAGTGTTACAATGTTATATGTATGTCCCTGTGTTGATTGCAGTTTAACTAAGGACAGCATCAAATCGAAGTTCCATAACTTAAAGGCCCGATATAGAGCAGCCTTAAGACATAACAATATAAGTGGGAACAACCCAGTAAGTTATAATTCTCTTTTGGATTGTTGTTGTGTTATGTATAAATCATTAAATATGCTCAATACGAGAGGTACTCTGGTACTCTGGTTTGCATTTGTAAATGCTGTCTAGTTTGCTTTATAGACATTGAATTACATCATACGTATACCATTGTAGGCAGAATTTGAATTTATGGAGGAGTGTGAGGAGGCGTTCAGCGACTGCCACGATATCAACCCTCCAGCTGTGATTGAGTCAGCAGATCAGGCAAGGCCTCGGCAGAGAAGGCAGGCAACACAGACACAGCTCCAGCAGGAGCGTCGAGCAGAGAGAGATCGCCGTCGCCAAGAACGGGCTGACTCCCGCCAGGAGACTGCTGAATTCCGGAAGGAGTTCTTATCAATTTTCCAAAAATTAGTTGATAAAATCAATTAATTTATTATGTATGTGTACCACAATAGCTATAACGCTATAAAATTATGCTATGTATGTGTATTAGTCTGTTGAATAGTGTTGAATAGTGTAGAATAGTAGTGATGTAGCGAATATATATGTAGAAACGTAGAATATAATGTGTAGAATAGGGCATGCCATAAAGTTATGCTGTACATTTTGTATACTAGAATAGTCTGATATTATGCTATAAAATTATGTACAGCTAAGAATTGTCTGCTCTATATTTCACACATGTGGTGCCATCAGGTGCGTAGTGATGGTATCTCGTTTGTCAGATGCATCGGTGAAGTTGAGTTCGACGTTACCATCTCTCTGCTCACTGCTATTATACACAATGTCTTGATTGGTGACTGAAATGTTGTGAAGCACACAGCAGGCTGCTATTATCTTATTTGCTAATTGCAAGTCAGTTTCTAATGCATGCAACCTTAAAAATCGGTTTTTCAAGTCCCCAAATGCTCTCTCAATAGCCATGCGAGTTGAAGAATGACATTTATTGTGTTTAGTCTTGGCATCATTGAGCTGGTCACCTGGATAGGGCACCATGATATTTTTATGTAGACCATAGGCCGCATCACCCAATACATGATATTCCTCAGGGATCTTGTTACCTTGTAGGATATCACGGCCAACTTGAGAACACTGGAAAATATGGGAGTCGTGGCATCTTCCCGAGTAACCAATTGTTACACTAATAAAGCGCTTACGGGCATCACAAATGGCAGTTAGGTTAACACTTGTTTGATATTTTCTAGTGTAGTAGTCACTCTTGTTGTCATATGGCACCGTCACATTTATGGCTGTGCCATCTATCGCTCCATAGACGTTTGGATAGCCATATTGATAAAATTCGTTAGCATTCCTTTTAATGTCATCCATGTTGTTGGGTAGCTTGATCTCAGCTGGTAACTTTGCTACGATAGCATCCACCACTTCAACTACACTTTCATAGGCTGTAGATATTGCTATCCCAAACTGCTGACTGAGTAATCTAAAATTTAAATTAGCATGCATTTTGACATTCTGTCGGCATAAAGTATAAATTAATGAAATAACTTGTAGACATAGGAGGCAAGCATGTCATGGACTCACCTATAACTAGATTTGTTGACCAAGTACCAGAATGCAACTAGCGTTCTTTGGTGATCAGTCAACCCTTTTCCTGTGTAAGGAATGTGACGATTACTTGTCACCATCTGCACCACCTTATCAAAACTACCTACAATATAACAATGCAGTAAATGAAATTAACAAGTAAAAAATCGAGGGAACTCTATAGTATTGAGAAGCAGCACAGGTGACAACTACTAACAGCTCGAAGTAAGGGACCAGTTGGAAGTTGTCCTACATACCAGTATTTGAAAGGCAGTCAAACTGAATCTTCTATCAATAACTTATTGAAAATTGTCTCTTCTTAACACATAACTATTTGTTTCATGGAATTTTCTAGTAGCTACCAGGGACAGACAAATTTTATAAATCATGATATTTCCCTCTTACTGATACTAGCACTGCAGGTTTCTCCAGTCAGAGTGAGAGTCCAGGTGAGTGAGTGTGATACAATAATTATACAACACCAATTAATTGATTAATTTTGTCGATTTGTTGTTGTTGTTGTTAAAATGCTTACAGGTAACCTATTAAATTAATTTAAATTTGCAATGTAAATGTGATTCATACCCAAGCCAAGTCGAAAATGTGACTGAAATTCCAAGTCATCCATACGCTTGATAATGTCAAAGTACTTCCTCGATTTAGGCAGTTTCCTAGGTGAAGAAGGTGGTAGATTACAATCTTCATCACTGCTATCAGATGATGAAGATTCGTCAGCAAATAAACCAAGAGGCTCAGCTGATGAAGCTAATATTATTGCAACCTTTACTAAATCATCCCTGGACGCCATGTTAATATGTATGGATACCTAGCAACATCACGTGGTCGTTGGGAAATTCCCAGCATTGTCCGTGGCAGGTGTTCGGCAATAATGCGTTAAAAATAATAGTATCCATCGCATTAATGCGTGACTTTTATTTAAATTAATGCGATGAAAATACGATGAATATTCAATAATGCGATATTATTTTTATTATTTTTTTATTATTATTTCCATCGCATTATTGGAAAATTTATTCCATCGTATTCCATCGTATTATTTGCTCTTCCATCGCATTGATGCCGAAAGCACCCATAATAGGCATGTCAGCCAGTGTAACTAATTATACCTGTTGATTAGACTAGTCAGCTGATGTTTATACAGGAGGTGTAATGAATAGCACTGTACTTTGTCATCATTAGAGCTCCAAATGTAATTCTAGTACATAAATAATACCTCTTTTATTTTTATTTATTTGATACCCTGCTGCATGTACCTACCTGTTCTATTATACCCTGCTGCATGTACCTACCTATTATATTTGTATTATACTTTAGTATATACATGTACAAATATTAGGAGTGGGTCTGTAATAGGTAGCATATGTAAAGTTAGAAATATTCTAGGCTACAGGAATGTATTCACTGATATCTAGGCCTATCTATCTGCCTATCTACCGTTATTATGGCCTCTCTTTCCCTTCATGCTTAAACCTCTACCATTCTGCATGGCATATTCCATCAATTTAACACTCTAGGCTAATTTAATTCAGTAAAATGTAGAATTAGTGTAATTATAAAACTAATAAAGGAAAACAAAGGGCTCTTATATCAGGTCATACAATTATTAGAGTCTTGTTTGAAATTACTCCAAAGTACCTAATGCACATCTATATATAATCTTTGTATATTTATGTTTGTACACAATAATATCACTGATGGTAAATAAATATTTGATGAGTTGAGTTAGTAATAGTATGTTTGCTTATGTCATGTACAGCATGGTAATCATATCACAAAGATAAGACTGTCACTGATTGGTTGATTGTCCAGAGATGTCAGCAGTTCTATACTTATATAATACTGGCAGCATAGTTTTAGTGTTGTGTGGGGAATCGAATTCATTGAAAGGTAGAGCTTGGTATAGGGTGCCAGAGGTGCTGCCGCAACCGCTGCCAGTGACACAGCCTGCTGACAGCTGTTACTAAACGCTGTCTCTGGGTGTTTGTTCAGGGGAGGATTAAATACACGGAGTCAACAATCTGTGGAGTATTTGCTACTTATCTAAAGTCAGCAGTTCATTCCACTCTAGGATACATACTTTGGTATACACACTCCAGTATACACAACACACACACTGGAAGGGAGTTCACGCAATCTAAATTCTGAATAAACTTCTAATAAATTTTGAATGCAATACAAAGGGGAGTTAATAGGCAGTCAAGTCAGCTAGGGATTATTCAGCCAGTCTCTGACCTAGACTTACTATTTCGTGTATGGAGTTCAGCATGGGCGGGTGTCAAGGGAAGACATCCGCATCACGGAAGAAGCGCAAGAAGAGAAAGTCGTAAGAATTTAAATTTACTTCAAAGTTGGCTGGGCTTAGAAATGTCTTTTGCACTATTGTGTTATTTGGTCTCTTTGCTGGAACGTTTGAGATACATATAGTTTCTTTGTATTAAAAGTTTTTGCCAAGGAGTGATTGGTAGCCAACTTGTCCTTTGTTAACATGATCTCCTGATGGGTTGACCAGGTGGAGCTGTACACCTAGGCCCAATATTACAAAGTAGTCATAAATTACATGTCCTTCCCTGTGCAGCAGGTAACTCACTTATACGTGACCTTTTGTCACATGTTAAAGTCAAACACGTCCACGGTGTCCCAGCTAACTCTCCCTCATATAACATATTATAGTCGGAGTCGGTGAATGCACAACTGCTTGTGACAAACCTAACCCCTTGTATGATTACATAACACATTGTAGGCTAAATTACTATATTAATAATCTATCGTGAACATCTATAAATATAATGTGACTATTTGATCCATTCATCCCACAATGTCACATACATACATATAATACTTTGCCATCGAGTCCGCAATACTCCCAAACAAAGTGCCCGACAGCACACTTTTAGAACTTTAGTTTCTCAAAACTGGTAACTGATAGTATTGGACTTACTAGTAATGGAATACTGTGTTAGTACATGTAGTGTTATGATTATATAATTACTAAGTACCTCATTTTTATAGACTCATTGTTCAGTGCTAGCAAATATTGATCTACCTCTAGTATGTCTTCAACCAATGGAAAGTCTAGCTGTCTATTTAATTATTTTTTGCTGTATGAATTGCAGACTGCTCTACTTATTTTACTAATTATAAAGGTTGTGAATTTGAGATTAAAATCACTAATTTATAACAAAATAATGAGAAAGTATAGAATGAGTTTGGGACTTGCAATAGATGTGCTAATGATATTGGTAATAATGAACATAGTATAGTCTCTCTCAAGCATAATAGACCAGAATATCGTAATAATCCGACATACACAGGCTTACGTTAGCAAAGTTTCGTTTCCTGTGGGAAAGACAACTCCCAAATGATATAATTGTCTCGTATCAGTGCTCATAATTACAATGTATATGTGTACAAAAATTAGTAATTGTTAATATGCTGGTGATATCTGCATTCGTAGCAGGTATCATAGTTTAATTGTATACTAAGGGTTCAATAAACAATACTGCTCTACTAAACATTCAGTTAGTCTATTAATACTAATAATTGACATGTCCTTTTTCTACCCGCTGACTTTTGTTGTAGGGCTACTAAAGCTAGGCAGCAGAGTCTGAATAAGCCAGAAGAAGACACTTTCTCTGAGGACTCTCTGAAAGGTAAGGTAGTATTAGGGTGGAGGGTGAGGCATGCTGGTACACAGTTTAATACTTTGTGTATCTGCATTATGATATTGTTTGGTTATAGTTTGCGAAATAATATTGTTGGACATTAGGTAAGATTGGAGTTACTTTCTCTTACCTGCAAGAGGTGATAACTCTGGCAATGGGCCAAATAATTATCATGCAGTTTCCATTACTAATTGATTGGTTCAAGTGAATCTCTGCAGTTTAACGTTTCTGGGCTACTGAGGAGTTCGGCTGGGGTAGTACTACATCTTTCTGATAGCCATAGTAGGCCTACATTTTTATCATAACTTTTATGAGTAAGCTATAATGAGGTACCTGGATACTAGCTACTCTATTCTCATATCTTACACCGACAGTGTGACGGTATCCATGTATTTCTGTTATAGGTGAACAGCATGTTGCTAGACTGGCCAGAAGAAAACGCCGCAGTTCCTCTGCTAACAAACCTGTTGCTAGGCAACCAGCTAACGCTATCAGCCTCAGTGATAGTGAAGATGTGTTATCTGAGGATAGTCTGACTGAACCAGTTATCAAACGCAGGTAAATATTATAACAAGTAGTATTATATTATATAGCATATCGTGTAGTATATCAGCCTAATTATATTCCAATAGTAAAACTGCTAATACTGGTATAACATAATGATGGTTTGGATAAAACAATGGTTGTGACTATTATATACAAATATATCAGCATGTAGATGGCTCACTGTTCCTCACCACCATTATGTACATTATAAGGAAACAGAGAGAACACAACTCATGGTAACTTGATTATTCCGAAAACCTTTTGATGTTTGTAATCAGAAAGGGATTACTTCTGTTAATAGCTCATCTGCACAAAAACTAACAGAAGAACTCTTCCATCTACGAGAAGAATTTATGGATTCCAAGTTTGGTGTGAAGAAGAGTATGGTCGTAGAAAGTCAGCCATCTTGGAACTGTGTCGGTGATTCGGCTATAGATAGCCCTAAAATCACTTCTTTCTGTAAGTGTTTATATTGGCTAAGGTACCCTTACGCCCAGTAATACATTGTCTGAGATCATAGCCTTCCTACATGTATGTGCACTAGCGTGGTGGCCCCACACATAGTTGACGTATATGTATATCAGTTGTGCTCGGGAATTTAGGTATATATTCTCTCTGCGATCTCTTACGCAATCAAACGGTGTGACATTGACTGTATTTTGAGGTAAACCTTGATAAAATTCCATAATCTTGTGAGAAGTGCAGCCCTGAATGTTCTAGATTATCTTCCCTTGATGTTAGCGAACTTGATTAGTAATGCATGTGGATTAAACGTACAGTACAATATATCATCATACATATCATTATTATACACTGCTGCTATTCGCAGATAATACCTGCCCTTCTACACCTAAGCCTATCTGTATGGTAGACACTGAAAAGCTAACAGTAACTGCTGCTGATATCTGGAGCACTCTCTACTCTGTGTCTCCGTCTTCTGGGAAGTACATGGTTACCGGTAGAACTACAAACAAACATGCCAAGCGTATGTTATCTCCCTTCTCGGTACTGATGTACCTTGAAGAAATTCTGTATGATGGTACTACATAGCTTCCTATGACATTAAACTGATTTTATAGCCCCTGCAGTCTCTGGAATTATCTCCTCTTGAGAATTGAATCGAAATACCAACTATCATGATGTAGTGGAGCAGCCGCCACCAAATGAATGCAACTGGTTGCTTATAGAATTGGTGTGAACTGGTCACAAAATTCTGCTTAGTTGAGATTAATGTTTTATTCCTTTCTGCTGTATTGTAATTTTCGTTGTTAGGTTAGCAGTGTCTGTTCTGCATTGCTATGGAGTCGCCCACCTTTATATTTTGGAAAATTAACCACTAATCATCAATCTTTTTGGTTACTTACTCATTTTAAGATTGTTTTTTTTTTGCAGCTGGAGTGTGTACTCAGTCAAAAACTGATGTGTGGGGTTCTATCCACCCGACCCACGAGGTTGATGTTCACCCTCAAGCTATAGTTGTGCATGAAGCCCACTGCCAAAGCAGTGAGGAAGGTTTAGAGGTACAGGGTGGCCTGCGTGACGCTCCTCTAACCAGATCTAGAGTCTCAGTTATCAGCTTTGATGGTAAATGTCTGAATACCGGCGTTTCTTGGTATCATAGTTCCTTCTGTTATTTCTTATTTTTACTACACATTTAGAATTTAAATCAGTGTGCAGTTTTACTTTTTAGAAGCCATAGTGGTAGTTTATTGCAATGGTACACTGAGTATAGCGTCGTGACGGATACGGGAACAGCTGCCATGTTGGAAAACTGTGTGTACTCGAGTTAAAGAAGTGTACGTTCGGTTTATATTCCAGATGCCGAATCTTCAGCAAAGGACAGTGTAGCTACAACCACATTGCTGGCCGGAGCACCTAGTGACACCTGTTCTGTTAGCACCAATGACCTGATGGCAGATGTCTCAACACTCAACTCTGCATCTTCTGACACCTTTACCATCAACGGACAAGCACCTGCTGACACTAACCAGTTACTTACACATTCTGGCAGTGATCAAGTGGATTTTATCACTAAAACTAGTGCAGCTAGTAGTCACTCTGCTACTCCTGGGGCACCTGCAAATCTTTCTAGTCACCTCTTGAGACTCCCCATCAACATAAAAGGTGACACACAGCATACAGTAAAGGAATAATATTGCCAATATAATGTGCTTTTGCAGTCATCAGTAATATATAATTATAAAGATGGTTTGTTACTGCGGCTTACACGTGCTTGGCTTTATTATTATTACATGTAATATCTACATATTATGCTATTTTACATGGCGTGTAATCGTATTACTATCTACGTTTTGTATATGCATTATATTGCATGATATTTTATTCGTATCACTATCTATATACATTATATTATATGATATTGTAATCGTATTACATATTGACTTCATTTCAGAAGATGTTGAAGACTCTGACGATACAGATGAGCTACTTTCTTGCCGCCCAATCAACACTGCTGAGGAGTTACTCCAAACTTCTCAAAGGTGGGTAATATATCTTGTGTCATGTCCTGTCCAACTCCCATGCTGCTTGCTATATATGTTAATAATTATAAGTTGTACACATATTATTAGTTCCGGTGTACACGATTGTCACCGTTGTTTGTTAATCGCTACGTTTCCATAATCATGGAAACTAAACTGTCCTGTCTCATGAGTGTTTATAATTTTGTAATATAATTTTTGTCCTTGATCAGGAGGTTTGCTAGGCGTCATCAATCACATGTCAAGTTTCTAAGCACTACTGGCACATGTCAAGGACCTGCTGACACTTGTCATAATGTGAATAGGACTACCTCCCTTGAGGAGGTTGCCTGTTTAATGGTTGATGACATCATCAGGAGAAGCTTAGTGTTTCTTTCTGAACCGTCTGCTGTCATTGTGACGGAGGAGATGGAGGTTACAGAGTGTTACTTCAGTGATTCTAGTTCTGAGAAAAGGTGCTACTGTGTGAATTGTTATAGCCTTAGTTCTCTTACTGTCTGCAACCTACTTGTAATTGTACCTGTAGAATACTATTGCTATTAATCTCTTACACTTGGCTGACTCTGAGGTGTATAGCCAATTTCAGTTGGCCAGTTCTTGTTTAAGTAGAACACTATCTGCTACTGTGATAAGAAAATTGTCTTGGTTCCTTCAATTTCACTTTATGATTTCTACATATGTCTTCATGGAAGTTCGTGTATTTGTTTGCCAGCAAAACTATGTGTTGGTGCTGGATACTAATGTAACAACCCCTTTCTATCATCTTATACATGTACCTGTTCTATCTCTCAGTCTAATTGTTTGCAAGCATTAACATTGTAACTGTTAGTTTGTGTATAGGAATGACTGTTTGTTATTAACCAAACTATGTATAACATTTGTAGTGCCAACAAACGGTACGTTTTTAACACCTTCATTCTTCGATTGCAGTGCTGCTTCTTTTTCAGTTATTAGATTTATGAGCATTGAGGGGTTACTATTTCAGCCTGATTTGGCTGCTAGTCCTATTCAGTAGACTTATCCTCTCTTACTAATAATATTCTCACTGGAATAGTTACTGAAATACTAACATCTGATTAGCATTGTGTGGATAACTCTCACCCTATTCACTGATTCCATTTCACCATGTTTTGTATGGCTGGTGTAGTTTGATATACAGCACACTATTCATTGATATCCCCAAATGATATTTGTTCAAAGACATTAAGTAACAAGCACTGCATACCTGTCTATTTCTATCGGTGAAAATGTGGGAGATTCGCCTTTTGGGCAAGGTGTTAAATTTTAGTGGGGATTGGTGAGCGAAATCTAGATTCAAACAGATAGAGCTTCTGCTTAATAAAGAAGATTGGACAGATGTGGTGTACAGTATACATGTATTGCCCCTGACAGTTTACCCCTACTGTATGCAAGCTGTGTTGGTAGATGTGATGCTATAGACTAGTTCTCTCTAGCGATACAGCCCTCAGAGGCGTCGTGTTTTTCGGACAAGCTCTCCCCGTCTTTGAAGAGAAATTGATTACTATGATCCCTACTAACTACAATGCACATGTATCTTTTTATAAAAATGCCAGTATAATCACTCACTATATCATTGTTTTATTATACTATAGTTACCATGAGCTGGTCGCTGTTAGCTCTAAGATATTTGCTCCTGATGGTACGGCTGTACACGATGAGCCTCTTCACTTTAACGACCCGCCTGTGAGTATCTCAGTCTAAACGGTCTCTAGTTTTATTGTCTGTTAGACAATTACTCAGTATTGCCATATTTTACTGTAATTTCATTATTGATCTTGTTCCTGGTGTCGTTTATGTTGTGCATGTAGATGTCGATACTGCTGTGACTAACCATTACTATGTTTAGTATCATACTTTGTAGTTCAAGAGTGACTCGCTCCTGGCTATATCAGAGACAGTGGAGCTTAATGGCTCTGGTGTTCAAGTGATTGCTGTACCATGGGACGTTGGTGTTGCCCCCCTACCACGGCTCTCTAAAAATGATGAGAACTTAGCCAAGTCCAACACAGTAGAATCTGTTGAAACTACCGGTTTGTCATTGTGCCGAAAGCCAGAAGACATCCAAAATGGCTACCATTTGGAGCAAGATGCAGCGTGTGCAGAAGAGACTATAACACCCACCAACTCAACACCTCAGTCATATTCAAAAAGAGAGTTAGTGTCAGATGTCACAGACGATTTTGATGGCGGTCTAAACCTGGCCGATACTCCTGTATCACTTCCTGTTTTAGCAGAAGCTGGTCAAGATAAATCAGGAGATACTGAGAATGCCATCACTTCTTCTCTCTCAGCTACACCAACAAATGGCACTAGTAGTCCTGGTCTCATCTCTGGTGAGTTCATTAAAAAAAGATATAACATCCAGTTCATTTTCATACGGTGAGATATTAAATGAAAAAAAGTATAAACCATGACATGCTACTGATCCTAATCGAATCAAATCAGAACTCCTTCTTGAAAACGAACTCATTCTAATGTGTAAACTAATTACATGTACACTGTATGTACGACTCCATTCACATTGTATGTTTATTGTTCATATCTACTACCCTTCGATTATCAGTCAGTAAGACTGTGCTGTTAAGCGATTTCATATGTTTAATAAGTGTGCTATTATCTCTGTGCTTTTTTACAGCAAATGTTGTAACGGGCAAGTCTGATGACGTCGCAGAGGAATTGCCAACTGACAGCGAGGAAACAGAAAGTGAATCGCGTTCTGATGGAAGTTATCTCCTCGATCACCAAAGTGTAGAGAGAGATAGCTCCCCTACCGAGGTCAAAGACATTTCTGAGTCATCTCGAACTCTACTATACATGGTGGAGGAACAAGGTAAGTTAGTGATTAATTCTCTCTATCTACAGTACATTAAGAGTTTCCACATTTATATGTTGTTGACTGAGATGTGTTGAAAAGGCTAAGTTGGTATTTTGGCGTACTGGTAATCAACATACGTTGTTGTTTTATAACCTCTGAATATGACATTTGAGTAGAATCCTTGGATACATTATGAGATCGTCCATGCTCATCCATTAAATGAAATATTCCTGTGTCATAAGACCGCGCTACAAAGCATTGTGGGTGATCATTTGCTTTTAGAACCTGCTGTGGAAGGCAAAAAGATAAATGACAAACTAGAAGATTCAGCTATTAGCTCTGATTGGACAGAAGAAGTTGAATTAGCCAACCAGAGAATCAGTCGAGAAAATGGTGAGTTACTTTTACTAGATAACTCACAATTAAAGGTTCAAATAGTATCTTGTGTGCACTCAGTTGTCATGGTGACAAGTGGCAATAATACTAAGTATCAAATCATATTATGAATTTCTTGCTTACTTCTTTTATATCTAGACATTCAATATCCCCATGTACTGTTCTATTATCCTTGTTACCAATTTGGTGATGCACAAACCGACTTATCTTTTATCTGTTTGTTTGTTTTAGTTGGGCTTTATCAGCCAAACCATAGAGAGCAGCATCTACTCTCTGACTCTGGTGAGTGAGTAGTTTGGTTCTCAGGCTATCTAGTAAGGTCAATTACTGAGGCTATATGTGTATCACCCTGTATTACATCCCATATCTAACCTGCTGTGTCATTCCACTGTTTCCTTATGTGTGCATTCCTTGAAAACACAAATCTTAATATTTCTAAATTTTGATAACTATCATTGTTTGCCAGTGTATACCTTCAGCTGCTGATCATTATGTTCCCTTATTACCGTTACTTTGCTCTAACCTGTTTGACGCACTAATCTTAGGATGTAGCTCACTTCCCCATGTCCAACTTGTGTACGTGTAGGTAACGGTTCTGATAAAGCTGACACACCCCCTCCCCAGTTTGAAGGTGGTGAGTTTCTCTCAGCTAACACAGACAGTAGTGTTGCAGAGACTGGCGATGAAGAGACGTGTGAAACAAGTGCTTCTCCGCGTACAGCATCTCTATCTAGTAAGGCATCTGTCTATCAATGTACACTATCTGTATATCAGTATACACGTATACATCCGTTCTATCACTTTGTGTCTCTCTTTGTGTATATTCGTATAACTATATTATTTGTATCACATCACTCTGGTATATCTGTGTACCATGTTTTATTAGTTTATGTACTGTTTAGTGGTGTCTCAATTTGCAGAGGCCAGGTATATTTGGATAAGGTAGGCTGCCTCCTAACCCACTCTGAATACTGCATGCATATATATTGTCCTTTTAGACAGTATTTGTATACATGGACATCTGAGTATAATTTAATATGACACTGACGGCAGTGTATTGCTATATAAAATTTCTAGTTGGTACTGTATACATTTGTCATTCTGTGGGAATACAGGTGGGGAGAGCATTACGTTTGTCTTCATGACAAGATCATACAGTGCAGATGAAGTCAATGGAGCCAGTTCTCACTCAGACGATATTGATGCTAATCAGCTGTTTGGAGGCTTCGGATTGGACGCTGACGAAGTTTTAGGGTCAAAGGTTAGAGAAGTAGACTATTTTGACCATGCCTAAGATACTATATTTGTATTTTAGCGGGATTCACTGTTGACCAGGAGGTATGGTGCTCCATTTTTAATTCAGCTGCGCTCATTCGTCAAATATCAGTTGCTAAAGCTCCGTCTGCCCTCCGTCTTTATTTTGCTCTGTTAGGTTGTCGCCTAATCTTGCTCACACTCGCTTGTCATTTAGTTCTACAGTTCTACAGTTGTGTAGTTTTACAGTTCTACAGTTATTTAAACTCAGTGCACAACAACAACGAACTGTACCAATACTTGTGATGCTATTGATGGCGTTTGAATGGCTTTCAAATTTCATGTAAATTAAATTTCATTTAGATGTTGCACAGCTCTATGTTTAGTTCACAGCTCTAGACTTGGTCCCACTTCTGTCCTACTGTGGGCTATCACTCCCCACCCTAGCTGTAGCACATGTTTTATTTTTTCCTGCACAAGCTATAATATTGATACACTTATAATATGTTAAACACATACATGGCTAGTGGAATATATCCATCATGTGCATTTTACTCTATTTATTCACTTTACAGTATTTCTATAAATTTATACTTTTATTGCATTTTTATTGGGATGTAAATTGTTGTTCTGGTTATTGGAAACAGATTTAAAATGATCACAAAGTGATACCCTCGGGTTTGAAACACCTTTTTTTTCTTTAACATCGTCGCGTGTCCGTGCTAAATGGGATAATTTACTATTGATTGTTGTCCCCTCTCTGCTTGAGTCGTGATTTCTTATTCTGATATGCCTATAACACAGTGCATTGCTCTCTACACTTACAGGCCGAGGTGCCGATTGTAAGATATGTTTCTGAGCCAAATCTTCATTCCAAATCCGACAACGATTTATCACCAAGAGATTCTGGAAGCCCTCGTTCGCTCACGTTGTTTGCCGACAGCATACATCTGAACAGTGATACAGATAGCAATGCAGACCGTACCAAGTCTCTACCTCAGACCTTACCTACACATACAGACACGGATGAGGAAACCATTCCTCCACCACCAGGGTATGTAAATCCTGGCGTTGAGCCAAGTGAATTGAAGCCGGTAGCTCGAGAGGAAATTGAGAGCTTGGCTAACACCCTAAGGGAGTTGGAGGAAGGACAGACCATAGAGGAACTTGATAGTAATGATACAAGCCAATGTTCTGAGCCGGTTATAGTCCCTAGTCTAGCCGCTGCAGAGCAGAGGACATCTGCTGAACATTCTCACCCCGATACTCTTTCCGAGCAGCAAACTACTCCCCCTGGTGGTGTAGATGTTAATCAACTACCCGATCACTCATTTAGCAGTGTGGAAAATGTTGAAACAACTGAGGTTTCTGAATTAGGAGCTTGCTATACATATCCACATCTCTCTCTGCCACATGAGCTAAGCTCAGGTAATGTGGCAGCAGACAAAGACTTCCAGCTGTTTGACAGCGACCAATCAGATGATGATAAAGCTGTTCTTGCAAACTCCCGAGTTGTGGATGTTGAAAACATATCTTCTGATTGTAACGATACTCCCTTATCTGCACCTCTGGAACACCCTGGACAGTTTGGAGAGATACCTAAGGTCAAGGTCACAGATGAGGAAGGTAATAGCAACAACAGCCCTTCGTTTTCAAGTTCAGAGCGAATGTTTACAGCTGAGTCAGTCGCTGAAGCTATTAAGGACATGTTGGCTCAGTCACCAGAGAATAATTCTGATGCACCTGAGCTATCCCAGGTAAGCTTTCTCTGTTAATGATTAGGTGAATTGAAATGCAATATTTGTTAGACATTTAATTCACACGTTTTTGCCAAGTATTGTATCAATACCTCTATGTCCAGTAAAGTTCTTAATAAGATCTAATATACATTATAAAGTGGGATAATATTTATGAAGATAACGCCAGACATGTGCCAAGCAGACAAATACTCAAGTCAAGAGTCAAGTAAGAGTATACATTCCCAATTGATAAAAAGTAATTTAGAGTCAACTCATCAGATGAAGCAAGTCAAAAGTAGAGTAAGAGTAAATAAACAGCCATTTTGAAAAGTAAAGTAAGAGTCAAGGAACTAGTGCCAAAATGCTAGAGTCAGAGTAGAGTCAAAAGTACAGCGGTATGTCAAAGAGAATACCAATGGGAATTTTGTAGAACACAAATTTCTGATGTATACAAGTGTGACAACACACAATAGGTAATATTTAGTGTTAGATCTGATTTTCTGTCAGTTAAAGTAGTTCTGAGGAACAAAGGCTATTTCAAATTTGCACTTATTATAATGGTAGGTCTGTTTATCTATAAGCCACTCAGCTTCTCTATGGTGGACAAGACTTATTACATAATTACACCAAACCAATAGAATTATCATTGATAGCTGAGAGATTAGAGTAAAGTAAGAGTCAAGCATCATGCTTTGTAGGAGAGTAGAAGTAAAAGTCAATTCCCAGCTTTCACACAATACAAAAGCACAAGTCAATTAAAAGTAATGAAAAGCTGTTGCTAGAGTTAACTTGAGTCGAGTAAAATGACTCGAGTGCCCATGTCTGGATAACGCTATAATAATCTAAGTCTATATTACTCGTAGTCTCATTTGAGTACATAACCATTCACTACATTTAGATATTACGTTGTATTACTGTCCTATAACTACCTGACATTTCACTATTCAGGTAAGAGAGGAGAACACAGACAAACCTGAGGATGCAGCTATCCAGCAGTACATGGACACTGTACATAAAGTGACAGTACAACCTCAGCAGTGAGTATCTATACTTAAGAGTTGTCTACTTCACACTCTTAATTGAAGGATTCTCTTTGCACTGTTCAGAAATATTTCTAACAGCCAATGTAGTCCACCATTTTATAACTTTCACTGTAGCTGAAATACTCCTATTAGTTGGTGGAATATAGCTATTTTATGTCACATGTAGATACATAGCCTGGGAACTAGCCCACCAGGTGCCGCACTGGATGACTTGATGGGCCTGATACCAATATGACAGTATCAATTACTGTTGTCAATTATGCATATACAATGTATAAGTTAGTAGTTCATGTGTATGGCTACATAATCTATGCACATGGATGCGATACTATAGTTTTATTTATTCTCTAGCTCCGAACCAGACACTGGTACGCATGAAGCCGAGCAAAGCACCGGTACAGGTAAGTTTGCCAACAGAAATTATCTCAATAATCTCTGATACAAGTATTACTTTGTCTCCATGTACACTATACTTACCCGATGCATTCTTTTCACTCTGCAGGCAAGGATCTGACAGACACCAAGAGAAAGGCTCGATCATTAGAGCTAACCAAGTCCGAGCTTCTCGGCACTCATTTACCTGCTGCAGCAGACACTCAGGTATTCTACTAGCCACACTATTCCAACATTGTCAACTGCTTGTTTCTTACCTAAGTTTGTTAAATTAGTTGTTTACCTGTTCAAATATTATGAAAGCATGGTTAAGAGTGGTTGCAGTCGGAAACCCCCCATACTTTCAGAGAACGTCGAGGAATCACGACTGTAGTCTGTGTTCATCATTAGTTTGTGCTTTAATCTGTGTATGCAGCCCAGTGAAATATGGATTGGTTGATGTATTGGAGTTTATTAAAGAAGGTGCTGATTATGACACATGCATCGTATTTCCTTTAATGTGGACGATATACAATGCTGCTGTAGCATATGCTGCCAACCATTATATTCTTGTTATAGTACACTATATAACTTTGCTATGTTATAGCCCAGTACCGTAGAAGAAGATTTATCGAGGCGCTTCACTCCACCCAACCACCATGAACAGCAGTCAAGTGACAAGGTAGAAGAGTGGCTAAGTAGACAGAATCCCCTAGACTCTACATCTACAGAGTTATCTTCTTCCATCACTCAGCCACTCCAATCATCACCAGCCAAGTCTTCTGCTTTGGAGAAGCCTGCAGATGACCTTGAACAAACAAACAGACCTTCTGAAGAGATGCTGTTGGTCAATAGCACGTGTAGTTTGCATGAAACTGGTATCCAGTCTGTCCAACCGCAAGGTTACGCTTCTATTCAGACTGGAGATCGAATTAGTGGTGCATCTAAAAGCATCAATAGGGGTGGCAATTGCCCTGGGAGGGATGACAATGATCCTGAGAGGGATGAAAATAATTCTGAAAAAAATGAAAACAGTCGTGAGAGACATCCTCAGTATTTTATGGAGAGTGAGAATATGCCTGAAGGATCTCATAGTATTGAGATAGGTATCCTTGCTAACATGCATCCAGCAGAACTTGTGGACAGGAGTTCTGGCCCTGATGGAGTGATCACGTGTTACGGACAAACTAATGGACTAAGTGAAGCCCAGCCCACTACTGCTGATGCTGGAACTGAAGCTATTCAAACCTCCAATCAAGGAACTGATGCTATGAATAAAATGACAACTGACCAAGAGACCGAGACTCCCACTTTCTTTGTTTCAAAAGATGCAGGGACGAGCGTGAACAGCGATGGTCACTCGTACCAATTGGTCGATAGAAACACAACTATTGCAAAGTCTAATGATCAGGGAACAGACACAAGTGACATTGAGGATGTAATTCATCTCCATCATCAACCTGATGCCAGGGTTTTGACCAAAGAAAGCACTGCTGACCTCGTTGATGTTTCATCTGCTGTATCACCTCAGCGACGCTACGCCAGTCAAGATTTGGCCGTACAAACTGATGACAGTATAACAACACAGGCTGAAGGCTACGTACATGTAAGCCCTAGGTTTCGAGCTACAAATAGTGAGCTGTGTGGAAGTACCCCTACTCTAGGTGTAGCACGCAATCAGAACTCAGGCTTGTCTGGGTCCCTTCCCTTATCTAGGTCATGGGCCTCTCAGACTGATGCCCTCAATGTACCAGGTAAGGCACTGAGTTTCACTTACAATTTATGCTACGACTTCTCTTGTGTTGATTCAACTGCAAAACAACCTCTTCAAAAGGATTTTTCTAAACAAAGACTTATCAGATTAGCTGTGACTCTGGTTTGTAAACATCCACATTTAGAGATATCTTTGTTGACCTTTTAGAAGGTAACAAGAGGGTGACGTCTGCTGGTTCTTTGACCTTTGACATGACTACAATGACTGACTTCCAGGTATGTAGTTGTCTGCTCATGGTTACAATGGAATTCCTACAGGCATAACATGATTATTATACTAGAAGTGAGTTGACGCATAGTGTGCTAATGTTCGGGTAGATGGGCACCTCTCCTCTTAACTAATCCTATGAATTCCTAGGGTACCAATTGTAGATGGTGACCTCTAATGTGTTGGAGTAAAGTTTTAATTAATCATCACGATTAATAGTTGATAAGCTTGTAATCATCCAGCTACAGTGGCAGCCGCTACTAGTCTCTTTCTCTGTGGTAAATATGTCAGATTGCTATGTTGTCTATGTACATACATTAGCAACTACACTACTCATTCTCCATGCTGTAGGAGGCTATGCTAGTCCGCACTACGCCATCTTGCCTATCATTTGACATGCAGACGAGCACATCTGATTTGTTGGCTGATAAGTACAGTACGAGTGCAATAAGTCGGCCTAAGACCAAGAAACATAAGCTGGCTACAGTAGGGAAGGGACTCTCTCGTCGGTCCTCAAGGTCTTCTATCCAGGTATGAATATATCACAGGCTAAGGTAATGTTTTAGTCTTAATCAACTTCTAAGCTGCTTCCGGAGTTGTTGCCATCCAACTGCGCGCTTTTCCCACAATACACCAGAATTAAAATTAAAAAAACTGGCATGTCAATGGATACAAAGCTTTATCTACATGTGCCAATAGAAAACTTTGATTGAAACTGTGGGACTGTGGTTATAGGTAGGCTCTCTCCTCTTCTCAATACAGGCTTATGGTGAACTGAATAATTGAGCTCTTCCTGCTGCCAAGTTAGCAAAACTATTGAGTTATTTGATTTCTTTGTGTCGTCTGCTGTAGATTAAGTTGTTCCATGTTGTAGGATGTACTGGACATGCTGCCAACAGGCACACAGACTAGCGGTTCTCTCTGGGGTATGGAGAGTTTACCACTGTTTGATGCCTCAGTAAGAACTAATGAAGACTTAGTTCAGGCTGTCAGCTGTGAGTACTTCCTACTAAACACACTTGTAGTGTGACCATCGGTTCTATTGTTATATTAAGCACTAACTGGCAACAGTAGAACCAGAGTTCTAGTTATATTTCATAGTGAGCTATTTCTTTATTCATGGTGATCCAATATCTTCAGTTAGAGTTATCAATCCTTAGATATAGTATGGTGAATTTCATTGTCACTTTTGCAGCTACCCTGGATCCGAACATTGCCTGTCTGGAGGTTGAACTAGACCAGATAGACAGACTTATCAAAAGAGCGGAACAACTGAGGAAGGCCAAGCTTGAGTTGTTGTCAGGTCAAGGAACTGAGGCTAGCACTGCACTTCCTGTCTCTGTTGCCACATCCATGTCTGCTACTGGCACCATTACACCAAGTACTGTTGCAGAAGCTGGAGCTCCACTCTCGTCCCAAGATCTTTCTCTTCAGTTGGAAATACCCACATCTATGGACTCTCTTCATATGCCTGCAGATGATCTTCTGCTGATGACAGGGCCCCAGGCAGCTTCTACTGCCATCTTAGATTCTATGGCAGCACCCCTGATGCCTGGATACTCATTTGAGACTGACACAGAGTATCGACTGTCTGATACAAGGGAGACAACTACTGAGATGGAGCTTGGAGACAGTAGATCTAGCTGTCACACTATAGATAGTACAGTCAGCAGTTCCAAGTCTCGACCAAGGTATGCGGTGATGGCTTTGCTCTGAAAATCGCTGAGCTATACGGTTTTGTTTATCAAGTGGAGGGGTTTAATTGTTAATAGAGCAATACCGATATTGTCCGAAGCTGTTGACCTTCAGATACTGAGTGTTTCATTTTTAACCTTGTAACTTTAAAACTCAGCTTAAAACTGATACTTATAGGATATAGAATGTCTTATCAACATTGAGATCTTATGGTGGGGCACGTTATCATTCATTGAGTGAATGTCCTATCATAAATGTAATATTGGAACCGCTGTTTTTGCCTTAGTAATGGTTTAATATTGGCAACCATTGTTCTGTCGTGACAGAATAGACAAGACTTATCGCTCTAGCTGCTATCTTAAAATAGAATGTGTATTTACATCTATAAGGGTCAATAGGTAGATAGTTGATAGGTCTACTGGCAGATATGTCATGAGAATATTTCCACAGCATGACCTACGTACTTGTCTAGGTGATACTCTGCTGGTGAATATATATAATTATTTCTACTGTTCTTCTTTGTTTACAGATCTTCGAGAAAAGCTCAGATACAGGAGCTGCTCAAATCTGTGGATGCTACCCTAGCAAAGTATGGAGTTACTGCCCCCACCTCAGCTCAAACTCAGCATGGAGTTGCTGCCCCCACCTCAATTCAAACTCCGTCTGCAAGCCGAGGTTTGTTGTTACCTCTGGTGCCAAACTCTCACAGAGATGTGTTATTTCTCGTTACCATGCACTGTACATGTATGTTTCATAGTCTAGCTAAGTGTGAAAGCAAACAGAAGACATTGCCTTTATACTTACTACTGACCCCTAGGACTTTGACCTTGAAATCTGATTATTATAATCAGTCAGCTAACCATTAGCTCTCGCAACATGTAGGCTCTGGAGTCAGGTTAATAGCAAAGAAAAAATATTTATCCGGTTTACGTTTTCTTTTTTTAAATAAATGTTATGCAATTTATTCTCATTTATTTTATGATAGCCTCAGATCCTCTTTTAGAAGTGGAGACAACCTCTAGGTCTGCAGGAAACGCTGGCGTTGGCAGAGATTATGTTTTAGAGAGGTTAGTTATCTATAAGACTATGCAATACATACAACAGATATTCTACATGGTGATATGTAGTTTGTTTAGTATGCATTGTGGGTGACTCATCAAACATCTAACTCGCAATCTGTCATTACGGTTATTCCGTTTCACTGTATTTACCTGCGCTGTTGCTCATTACCTACGCAGTTACACATTGTGATTCACTTAATATTTAGTTTCTAGTACATAGATTATGTTATATAATATTTACTTTATAGGTCTATTGCCTCCCCTGCAATGAGTGTCTCTAGCTCCACTGTCAGGGACGAACAGACAGATGTTGACCTTGATGAGCTGGATAGACTGAGAAAGGAAAGACTGAAGATAACTCAGATACTCGGGAAAGACTACCTGCCATCCCGTAAGTATTACCCACCGCCTCGTAAGTATTACCTGCTACCTCATGACTAACCCACCGTTCAGATAAGCTAGTGAGTTGTGTGATATGTTGCTGACAGTGTCTGGTGTCATAGCGGTTTATTTATTTTGGGTTCCAATACAAGAAAAACTCTAAGTGCTGGAAGAACGTTTTGAGATGACTTTGTGATGTATTTGACTGGCCTTACACACCATGAGCAGTTGTCTTCTCTGTATTCTCTGGGATGAAAATTGGTATGATAATTCAGTATTTTAAATCAAAATGGCGTGATTTATTGTATCAATTAACCAGTTTGTGTGTGAAACAGGTTCAATTTTGACTCTTACTCCTTTCCTTCCGGTTTTTGACATTCAACTTTTGAATCTATACAAAGAAAACGACCTTTAACCCCTTACGATCACAGGATTGTTGAGTTATTGACTTTGTTTATACAGTTAGTGAGGTTATCTACTCTGCAGTAAGTTAGTTCATTGTAACATATAATTACAGTTTGCCATGGGAAAGTAGTTCTATAATAATATGATAGTGTGCTGACCTGCTGTCGCACACTTTCTATATATGAGCATAATAGGATTTATCCATTAATATATTCATATACTCAGCTATTAATCCCTATTATTATTATATATATTTCATAATAAGCAATTATATGCCATTAGCTCTGTCAACTTGTATCACTGCATCAGGCGGCATCAGCATAGGTTATTCATTTACTATGTACCATTGAGAGTGGTAGCTGCAGGTGTGTTGCTTTTCGTATCTCTGACAACTGAGTAGCAGGTGCTTGGTAGTGCTAGTTTGTGTTTGGCATATATTTAGTCGACAGTATCTATATACGCGGTGGCAATATGACAACTTTATATGCAGGTTTGTTGTAATATATATAGTAAATGATGACTAAGCTAAAGTGGTTTACAATAAATGTTAGTACATCTGTAACTTAGTTATACATCATACATATTTTTACTATTCATTGCTATAGTTGTCCAATGCATACACCCATGCTATTATCTAACCTTCCTTAGTGTTGCTCAATGCTAAATACAGGTTTATCAGTTACCTTACTAGAAGTTGAGTATGTAGGCATATAGAATTCAACTGAGGTCTTTGCAACACCCTCAATTTAATGGTTGTCTATTAATAGACAACCCCCGTTTTATGGCTAATTAGAAACTAGGTCTATTTGGTGAACACTGGTCATAGTATGTGCTATAGCTAATATTTTACTGATTAAAAGTAAGACACTACTGAGATCTATTAGCTTAGTGATATTTTTCACTCCTCCATGCATTTGCCCGCATGTATTCATATTTTCTATAATCTAATTGTTGTTCTAATATTTATGAAGTTATCTGCTCTTTTACATTCTGATTTCCAACGACAGGTATGTGGATGGAGTTGGCTGAGGCTCAACTAAATTATGCTTTCGGACAGACAGACACCCTGCTGGAGGCCCTTGAGTTACCCAAATACAGTGATGAGAAAGTATCTTCTCAAAACAAGGTAAAACATTCAGAACAATCTGTAGTCGTAGCTACATAGTTAGACTGTACCAAAGTACAGAGCAGCTGGGATTTGGAGTTGTCTTTTATTTGATAAGGTTTAGTTGGAGAGAAATGTTATTCACATACTGTTTATATGATATATATCACATGTGCTGTATGTGATGATGTTGAATATCTACAGTCTAGCATCTATTTTGTGGAGCAACCTGTCTAGCCGATAAAGCTACAGCATGTAGTCACCATGCCAGTTTCTGTATCTCAGTCGTAGATGATATTTATCATAACATCACCTGATAAGGTGACAGTCATCTCTCTAGATTGTATAAGTATGTTTTATATTTGAATATGTAGCGTCACTCTATGGGTGGCTTCCTGTCGGCACTGAATGTAAGTAGCCTAGCTCTCCGCTACTGCTCGCTCACTGTTTATACAAGTCTTATATTCCTTCTCATTCGGGGAGGCAACTCCTAATTCAATTATATGAATTTAAAACTCTGATTGGACTTTCATTTTTTGAAACTATGACTGTTTTACTTACAGTACATGTACATCTATAATAGGCCTATACAAGCATTGACCTCTTCAAACGATCTCTCCATTTTCCATTACAACATGACAACTCATTTACTACTAAAATGTTAACTAATTTATTTTCAATTAACAACATATTGTCGTTTCATCATCTAATACCTGGCGACTCAGAACTTGCATTAAGAAGAATAATTGTAACCTTGCTAAGTTGTTGAGTTATATCCACTTACTTACTGCATGCTGTGTTACATAAGAGTGTTACTATCACTGCTCACTGTCTTCCATCCAATCAGTTAGCTACACAACTTTCCCACTTTTGGGCTCTTCTAAGACGACCACCTCAACACAAGTATGCTTGTTTGTCACCCTTTATGTAAAATGTAACTTGATTGCCATTGGTTGTTGATGATTGTCACTCTTTGGTAATATTGTCAGACTAAGGGAAACACAATTCCTAGGTGGTGGCACAAGAGGGCCACTGTCTAGGAGCCTTGGGAGAGTCAATGACCTTGCCTCTACATAGTTGCTAATAGAAGTCTATATACTGTAGTCTTCGATGGTAGCTGTTAGACTCTCTGGGGTCACTTAATAGTGGCTATATTAACTTCATTCCAATACTCTTCTGTTCTAGCAAATCGTGGAGATTGATTTCATCCTACCAATCAGCATTGTTATTACATTGCACCGTGTACATTGTACTGACCAATATGTAAGCTTGTTACTGTAATTCAAGTTATTCTGTTATTCAGCACAGTGAAGTGAGAGCCAGCAACCCTGAACTCGTCAGGTTAAGAACTCAGCAACTGGAGGACTCCAAGAAGAAGATAGAGCAGAGAATTGAGCAACTTGAGACTAAAGTCTCAGAGAAGATCGAGAAAGGAGACCGGTTGCCAAGAGCGGATCGCGGAGGTAGCCTAGATAGGCGAGCCTCAGTTGGTAGTTGGACTGATAGAGGAAGTAGAATTGGTAGCTTGGACAGAGGGTTGGATAGACAGGCAGACCTTCTGGACAATGTTGACGGAGCTAGCAGACGGTCTTCATTCAGGTGAGGCATGGGCAAAGCGCTCTAACTAAGCTAATGTAATGGTAGATAGTCTAATGAAGGTACAAGATACATTCGATCGAAATGGTGAATTTGTTGACTTTCTGTGACATATCAGACGTTATTTGTCTTCTATGTGACATAATAACAATATGGCATATTTACTGTTTGTTTCAGTCCAGAGTTAGAAGCAGAGTATGTTGTCTTCCCCTAGTTTGTAGTTTTCCATTTCTATTTAGTTTCTGTAGGCTTATTTATATTTTGCTACCGACATTTTATTTCTATAGCTTGCTGGCTAACCCAACACTTGGAAGTTATACTTAGTTGAATGCAGGCTATAGCTCGGCCTATCTGTAAATTCTGATTTTTAGGATTGAATTTCTAGACTATATTGTAGTCAACAAATTTTGTTTATTTTTCTGCTTGCTATGTAGACTTAGTGACTTACATTTTCACATCTCCTATCTAGTATTGTTTTATGAACCCGCGACTCCTACTGAAACTGTACTGCGTCTTCTATCTTGCCTTTCATTTCACTTGTAATAAAAATATTACGATGATATAATTGAATAATGCTCTTTTTGAACAATTCCATGATGGCCACTTGCTATAAACTCATTAGATTCCATGCTTTTCCACAGGGGATCTAAGATGTTGAGTTTAGCTAAGGCTAGACGTCAGGCTGAGATTGAAATCTTCAAGATCGAGAGGGAGAGAGAGAACAGTTTGATCAAGTCACAGACTGAGTGTTATGATCTGGGAAATATTGACACAATATCTCTGTCATCCGCAAGAAGCACTGGTAAGTAGTCAGTAAGCTTCATATCAAGATGGACGCCCGCTCACTTGCTATTACATACTCTATGCGTTACATATGCTGGCTTCATTCCTATAGTTGTGTATATTTAACCATGCCATATTGATTCGCTATTTTACTTTTTTTTGTTAGTGTTACACACGCATAAGAGGATTCGAACTGTACTATATTTATTGTTGACTTAGAGTGTCACCATGTGTCAGCTGAAATGTATTTGTTGCCCTACTGCTCGATTATCCCGTGTGTTCATTGTTGCAGTAAGTCATCCACCATGTTCAACTCACTGTTGTAGTAAGCAACTCTGGGACCATAACTCCTAGAGAGCACCTGCGTCGGTTGACCAATGAGAGAAAACAAGTAGTGTCAGAAACCGTGAAATGTGAAACTGGTTCCAGTTCTCCAAAGAGAAATAAACCACATGGCTTTTCTGGAGGTATGGATTTGGAACAGTAATTTATCATCGGCTCTAGCAGAAAGGCAGCTACTGTAGATGTGACTTTGGTCAATCTATAGGATTAGTTCTCCAATGTTACATGTAGAGTCAGTTATTAATGGTCCATGGGATAGCTATCTTGTCCTGTGAGCCACAGATGTTATTGCTTTGAGCTACATGTACATTCTAATTTGAACAATAGAAATGCAATGCTTGTTCACAAAATGGTTCACCTATCGATCGAAGATGAACATAGACATGTATATTTAGTCTCTGTGACTGAAGTCTTGAGTATTGCAGGGAATGTAACGTACACGTATATCTATCACAGGTTTATACCATAATAGCAGAGGTGACAGACCAATGTACCAACAGACATACAGTACGACTAAGGATGATGAGGCCATTGAAGTGCTGAGACGTCAGCTTGAACGGTGCGTTACGTACAGATTCAGAGCATGCACTCTATCCTTTGCATGTAATACCTTTGTTTTACAGCATATACCTTAATTCTACATGTATAATATACGTGTTTATATACGCTGTGTATATATACACCCTACATGTACATGTATATACATCCTGTATCTGTATACATGTGTACCCTTTCTTTATACAAACCCTGTACTCTACTTGTACCCTAATTATAGGATTAGCCGATGTAGATCGCTCTACTCCGAGACCCGTAGTACTAAGGATGATTATGCTATTGAGAGACTAAGGCGTTACATGGAAAGGTTTGCTGATTGCAGCCAGTCCTTGTCTATGTCTCCTTTTCTGTTTATCATAATTAACCCTCTGTCACTCCTTACTCAGGTTTTATTTTCTAAACATTGTGAGATGAGATGTCTCTGGGGAAGATACTGTGTAACTAAGCAACCAGTAGTTGTATTCTCTCTGTTTATCAATGGTCTGTGTGTGAAGTTGAAGTGATAGTTATTTAGTGATACTTTACTACCCACAGTTCCCAGCCTATGATGTCGCCATCCCGCCACACTATCTCCACCAGCCATACGATCAAGTCATCTGAGGAGATCGAGAGACAAATACAGGATGAACTGGACAAACTGAATGATGAATACAGTGTACACTCCTCTGGTACATACAGGCTCCATGACACTCATGATAGTCGGTGAGTCTGTAAACCATACAGGAAGTGATATCATAGTTCCATGACGCAGCAGATAATGTCAACCATGTGCTTTGTAGAGTTTGTTAGCATTGATGAAAAATTTGATTTGTCGAGTTTTAAATAATTCTTGGTAAATGAAGCTATTATTCATTTTGTCTGTGGAAATAGCGTGTGCTGCTACTGCAAGCACACTGTGAATTGTGGGAAGGTCAATCAGCCAAGTCGTAGCAGGTAATAGTACATCTACCTACGCACTTATAACAGCATGAGGTGGTGGGACTACTAACCATGTCTATATTGGTTTAGTTTTCTGCAATTCAAACTCCTGGCAGTCCTTCCCCTCTCCCATGTATGACACATGCCAAGCCATCACTAATCTCTCTCTCACTCTATCATCTGATTGGACATCATCCCATGCTGAACTATTTGATTGGTTGTCGCACTAATTGGTGTATAATAACTTAGTCACATTGTTATGTCATTGCCTATCTTCTCTCTTTCCATGTGGTTTTGGGTTAACGTGATTATCTGTATATATATCTAGATATCATTAGATGTAGGTGTATACTGCACCCTAGCCTCAGGTAGTGTATATTTTCTCCTACCCAATTTTGTTACCTCCTCGTCTTGCCTCTGCTATGGTCTCGTGTACCCATGCTGCACAGATGGGGTGTTGGTGTTAGAAACATAGACATAGATGTGGCAGCTTATTGATAGTTGTATCTGTGACCATACTTTATTATCACTTTAACATGTCTGTGGCCTGTGGCTGTGCACTTGTTACTATTGGCTTTGTACTGCATGGCTTTCCCAGTGGAATGATGCAACCCAACCTAGTATATCATGCATTGTGTTTTGTATGCTGCTTTATTATCAGAATTAGCCAACTTCTAAGTACATGTAGCACAGCTAAAATTTACCAGCTGGTACATTTTTAGTGTCCACTCTTTCTCCAATTTTCAATTAAATGACAAATCCCTTGGGTAGTCTATGGGTCATTTGGGAAAGCAAAGTTGTGACTAAATTGTAATTTAGAAATATTAAAGATAAAAGTGGTCTTACTTGAGCTCTGCCACAATGTGTTTAATAATGATAACTTGGGGCTTAATTAGCGTTTGATATACATGAATGTGATGCTGGTACATTATCATATTGATATAGAGTCATGTATGTGAAGTTGGTACATTATCATATTCTTGTAGATCCTACAGTAGTAGTTACAGTTCTCAAATGCCAAGTAGTAGCTCAGTGTCTTCTATGAGGATGGGCTTGCTTCATGCTGGTCGTGTAGCCAGGTACCCGATGGAGCCCAACACCTATAACTATAAGAACAGTAGTGTCTCTTCTCTTGCCAGAACCATCTCACAGATACGTAACTATGGAGTGTCGTCTCGCTATCAGCGTAAAAAATATTACTAGGTTGGTGCGTTAAATTAGATTTGGTATCGTCAGGTTGGTAGCCTCAACTTCGTTTATCATAACCCAAATTGAGTGAGTGATCATCATACTGTTTTTGAATCAGTGGTCATAGTGAGTCACTGTGATCAGCGGTTCTTTACTCATGCTCTCTGTGGCCATTTGATGACCTTATAATATGATGATTTTTCTTATTCTAGTATCTAGTACTAACTACTAGCTACTAGCCATATGTCTATGCATTTCTGATATCCACAGTTCCCTTGGCCTCTGATTTACTCTTTATAATTGCTCATTGTCATTATACTACATCCACACTTTCTATTTTTTGTATAAATATTCATAAAAATTCATGTAAGAACATTTCTGCGTCAGCTTTAGAGGTGTGAGTATTTTTATATTCTGTGTAAAATTTATGTATATTTGATAATTATAGCTTAGAAAAGGATTTGTCCAATACCAGCCTAATTATGTTTGTATGGAATAGCAGACTTTTACTCCACTTTACTTTATGAAGCCGTCCAACAACACTCACTTTTGATGCTAGTTTATATAAAGCCTTAGGTGCCCAACACATGGATTCCTTGGAGCTTAGGCTACCTTTAAATCCAAATTTTATTAGACATGATTTGTTATATTATATTTTTGTTATTATGACTATTTAACTAATGTTTAATGTTTATATATTTACATTTTAGTAATAATTTTTCAACGACAATAATATATACACATTTATATAATTATACTTGCCTAGCATTCAATTAGTTGAGATTCAAACACTTGGCCATATATTCCAACTGAATGATGTGAAGTTGTCATTTTTCAACTGGGAGAGCATAACTCCGCATAATGGTCAATGGGAAAAAAAACAATCATATCCAATGCATTCTTCCCCACATCTCTTGGGCCAGTATAAGTTCCCCTGCTTAGTATACAGTAAGGGAACACTACTATTCTACTTGTTGTTAATCTGTATCTCTCTTGCATGTTGTTTAGTACTAGTAGGTTGATTACAGGTATGCATTCCCCAGACTATATTTTATAATTATTAAATAATGTTCAATTCATATTATACTCTCTGTGTTGAATAGTATACCATATGGCATTATAGGGCCTACTATAATATACATGTAGAGACATGCAATTGGATTTTAGTTATGCATTTATTATGCGTTGCATATTTTGCATGCATTCTATTTAAACTCGAGGGAGGGTAATATATTGAATGTAAAAGGGTATGAAAATAACAAAACAATGGATCAAACGCACATGTAGGCTTATAACTAAGTACAGTAATATTCACTACCCTGGGTCACGTTAACAGTGACAAATAGATGGTCAAAATATAATACGAGAAACTAGACAATAGCACTTGTTATAAAATCCTATATAGAAACTGCAGTGAAATATTAATTAAACTCTTAAACATGATTGTCAATATAAACAGCACCATTATAAGATCACATAAAGAGCAAAGTTTTAAAACTACTAAAAAATAAACTGATCTACATGTAAAATAGTTGATTATTCAAAACCAGTTAGGAGGAAGCACAGTAACACATGATTTGTCTACCTGGGTATAATAGGGGCAATATATATGCTACTGTTGGAGATTACCGACGTTAATTAATATGAATAGATCAACAAGGTCAACAAGATTGTCAAATATATCAGATCTAGTATTTCCTTAGTAAACAAGAGTAAATACAATTCCTATGTAATATATAAATTGTAAACGATAGAGAGTAAAAGTGTTGCATAATGTAACACCTGTTGTACACATACATATATTGTGTAAGGCTAGGTAGTACATGCAGGTAAAAATATAATATAACACCTGTTGTACATATACATAGATTGTGTAAGGCTAGGTAGTACATGCAGGTAAAAATATAATCCTATAGTAATGACATGATTCTCTAATTAGACTAATGGGTAGCACCACCTCTAGTCATGTATCAATGACTTATTAAGTATTAGTATCACACACCACAAGCACCCACATAGATAAATTGACGTTATAAGTTGTGTAGTAAATGCGGTGCTAAGACTGAAGTCAGCTACATATCTGTGGTAGCTAGAGGAGAGGATGTGCCACTGGATGACGTAATGCTACGACGACGTCTCATAGAGTTGCATCGTTTACAGAAAAGATGTCCGTCAATTGGAAAGCAGCCACTGTCTGTAGCATTAGTCGATATTGCCACACCACAGTCCTAGTCATAACAAATATCTTGTGTAACACGTGTAAAATAATGTGCATCATCACTGTTTATTTTAGTGATAGCTACTTAAAAGTTCCGGACGAATTTGGTGAACTATAAATTACTACTTTACACTAAAATTCCCCATTTCCTAGTTTTAGTACCAACTGTGAATCTATGTATTATATATCTTGATAGATACTCCGTTTATTATTCAATGCACAACAATCACATCTAGAAATTGTTATTCTTTTCTCTGATAACTTTGAAGAACCCGAGATCCATTAGACAAACATACCATCTGCTGTTAGTGTAGGCCTATTACCCTTTGAACACTGTAAGCTTATTAGCCTACAGATACATGTAGATGAAAACACATTGTACAGATAGTGTAGCGGTAGCTCACCTCACATCTGTAGCAGTTGACATGAAAATTCTTATCCAGTGCAACTACTCTCACCGTCTCAACACCGTTACTACCGGGTAGTATAGCCTGTCTGCACACATTGCATCGTGGGGCATATTTCCTGAAAGAGTTGATACCGACTAGCGTACAATACTAAACTATTTCAACAATATAGAACTAGTGTGACAAAAATACAACCTAGGTTGATTCTACATGAAAATGAAAGTAGGATGATAGAGTTGGTTACAGAAGTTGATAAACAAACGTGATGTATTACAAATTGGAATTGTCTCTCAAAGATGCAAGATTTTGGAAAGGATACCATCTGACACCAGCGCTGTGAGTGAAATTATAGCCTGCGCTGTAGGAAATGTTCAATGATACATGGTTTGTCTCATTATACATTTGTGTTAGACACAGTCAAGTCAAGCAGTGTCGGAATGTAAGGTTTGATCACAGTTGAAGAACAACCGTTCCATTTTGGTCGACCATGTCTGACAGAACTGTTATTTCACATGTATACCAACCGGTTTTTCTGCCAAACAACACAATTCAACAACCCCCACACACCTTAATTGATTAGACAGACACAACTTACATGTGAAAGTCTTCAATGCAATGGATCTTGTTGTGAGCATCCACAGTGAACGGCACTCCATCCAGGTTCTTCTTGCAGTGTGTGCAGTTGAAACACTCGGGGTGGTAGACTTTACCCGTAGCTCGGAGAATTCTCTCCGTCACGGGTAGGCTACATTCTTGGCACTTCTCCAACGTATTAACATAGCATCCTTCACACAATACTTTCTCCTCAACCGCATAGAATGAGTGACCGGACAGTGACCGATCTATATTGATATTATAATGCATGCAATGTTCTACTATTATACTATTGTTAGGCCTATACCCATCATAAAGATTAAAAATAAAATACAAAAATGCTATGCTACACTGAAACAAAAGTACAATGTACTATATGCTGTAAAAAACAAACCGGGGCAGACCAATTATAAGAAAGCAAAAAAAGAGTTACTTACTGCATATTTCGCAAGTAAAGCAGGTGCCATGATAGAATTTATCCATAGCCGTGCATCCATCTTGGGTACCTTTGATAATAGTTTGACATCGACTGCATACACCTACAACATCATTGGGTAATTATTAAATAGAAGCAATTTCTTTAATTGCTAAAAAATTTATATCAACACACAACTCAATTATATTGGTATCTTACCAACAAATTCGGGCTCAGACCTCGCTTGCTGCATATTAAGTACAAGTTTAGAGGTGAGATCTTCCAGTTCTCTTTCGCTTGAATTCTTAGCCCCAGCACCCGGTAGCTGCCGAATCACATTATTAGATTTCATCGTTACCTGGCCTGTCCCATTATCTGCAGATATGAACATAGCAGTGAGATGGTTCCATTAGTGCATTACATATCTTTGAACTAAAGCATAGATAGTCATTACTAAAGCACATGTACTTGTATGTTGGTTGTATTGAAGCTGCTACTAAAAATTGTATGTATAGTATAGATCCACTAAGTCATTTATGCAATACCACCAAGTAAAACAGCATAAACAAACCTGTTTGAAGAGAATTCGCCTTTATTTGCCGAATTGGCTTAGGTGCAACAGGAGGGGGCTGTACCTTTAGTGGTTCCATGGCGGTAGAATCAATTTCCTTAGTTCCTTGTTTGGGGTAAGGGCGGTCAACCAACAAAATCTAGAGAGGAAGACTTCTTCTGTTTCAGTTTAGTTTTAACAAAGAACAAAGGCAACTAACTCGCAGTGGGGGCGTAACTCCTAATGATAACAATACAAATGGTTACTTTGCTCACAGTTTACAGAACACAACCCGAAAAGTTATATTATCACATGCAATATAAATATAATATTTATTAACATAAATATATATATATATATATAAATAAAATATAGATATTATATAAATAAAATATATATTATATTGAAATTATATTGTATATAAATAAAATAATTAATATAATAAATATTATAATTTCCTAAGGATTAAGAGGGTTTTACTCCTTGATTAAACATATTATAATACGACACAACATGTAATTCAAAAGTTCAACCTAAACACTGTTGTTCTTAAATACACGGTTTACTGTAATTGCTAATTGGCAACAAAATCATAATTTAAGTTTAATTAATTATAATAATCATACCTATGATAATCCGATTAAGAAAAATTCTTAACCGGAAATTATTATATTTGACCTGATAATATATTATGCAATTCTAATTGGTTCGGCTGAAACAATTGAACAAATCATGATTGTGTTCTTATATGTACAGCAAATGGAATTGGAATAGCGAGCTTTGTCAGCATATCCGGTTGTATGCATAATTGTAGTAATGGATAACATTTGCATTAGTCAGATCTTTATTATTATCTGATGAAAATTCTAACTAACCATATTTAAAAAAACCGTGTAGTTATTTATCATGTATGTAATATTTCTTGAATTGCTGTTATAGTTGATTTAGTTATTAGGCCCAACCAGCATCTTTATATCATCATGCTCATTCCTCATATCCAAAATAAAAATAAAATTAAAAATACACTAACAGAAAGCCAAAAGACAGCTTGGAATGGTACGAAGGGCCCTTTACTGGGCACCTGAGATTGCAAAACTCACCTAGAAAGTAGTATATAGAGTTGCTGCCTGACACCCCTCTGCAAAGAAAGATGTTGAAGCACTGGAAAATGTTCAGGACCAGGCCGCAAGATTTATTACGAATCTAAAGGGCAAATAGCAGATGAATAATGTAAAACAGAAGCTTGGACTTCTACCTCTACCAGAGAGATGCGAAAACCGAAGGATGGACCTGCTGATGAGCGTCCTGTTTCATGAAGACTTGCTCTCAGCATTGAGCGTCTCATATGATTAACTTGTCCAGCAACATTTCAACAACAGCCAGATACAGACAAGAGCCCAAACCAGAGGCATACCAAGATCCATCAGAACCAACTACAACCAGTACCATAACAGCTTTCTACCGAGAACAGTTCGAGATTTAAAGATAGCTCGATCCTACTGATACTTCAAGCAATGCCCAAATGACAGGTAATGCTGGCCTGCACAGAAGAACTTTTAATAAATTCTGAACTATTACTTGAAGTACTGTCCCAACTTATGTTGTCCACTGTCCCATATGAGGCACGCCCCTTCCATCCCTTAAATGGTCTAGCGTGACAATGAACTCCATGTAAGTCCATGTTCCTACAGTGTGTCACGGCGAAAGATTAGTTAGAGATCCGGATCCTGGATTCTTCAAAATGAAGAACAACATCGCACTCTATCCAGAGCATATGACGATGTTGTGGGTGACAGAGAGATGGTAACAATGACCACTAGAGCAACTGCCAGAGGAGAGCCAACCTCAATATCAGCCAAAAGATGTATTTACCACGCTAGTTTCCTGCCACAAACAATTCGTGAGATGGGAGGAGAAACCAACCTTCAATCCTAAGCAGTGATATACTGTAAAAATTGCAGACCCTAGTCCAAAAATAGTTAAAACTAGAGGCTGCCCTATAGATTTAAATTAAATTGCTGGCGGAGCCCTACCTCATCTGAGGTAAATTCTACTCTACTGTCACTCACTGTGACTGTTCTATGACTTCCCTCGAGCCTCCTTGGCCTTAGCTTAGGCTTAGCAAAGTAAGTGATTCCCCGGTCAGCCACTCAGTCACTGTGGCTTTCAACGATTGTCAACCCCTCACAAATAGTCTCAAGCTGAACCAATCTTATCTAAACCTGTGGGAACAATTTGTAATAAATAATGATAATTATTATTAGATAATTATCAATTATAATATAATAATTATATATATCCGGCTGCTCCGGCAATGGGTGGTTGCCTATGATCAAACCTATAATACATTTTTTGCTCACACCATTTTCACTTGACTACTTTTCTATAGACTGAAACAAAAGAAGAAATTGTCAGGCTAATCAATGGCAAACGCCCACTATCAAATCTGATTATGCAAACCAATATTAATATAGCCTAATTATAATAATAATATTGCCAGCAATGTAGTCTAACTGATGTACTATAACATATACTGTAGATACTATATGCCCTTTATGGAGTGTCTGTGAAAAAAGAGGAAAACAAATTGGGAGAGGGCTACTTTGAATAGCTTATTTTTGACCATGACCACAAGCTCCAAACTTCTAACAGCCATTATGGATAACTTTAGTTACACTATTTGATAGTCAAATAATCTGCTTTGTATTGTAGAGTCGGTTTGTTGAAAGTTCAGTTAAGGAAGTTGGAAGAAATTAATTTTAAAATCGGGTAAGAATAGATAGCTGTAGCTGTTGCCGTAGATGCAGTTCTCATAGTAAAACTAATAAGTGATGCTACTCATCTGATTACTAATACAGGGTCAGTATTCTCATAGTTGTACTAGTGTGTAAACTCAACTTATGTCTTTAATCGAACAAATTGCTTGGATGCATCAACTGGAGTTGTCTTCTCTCATCTTCTGAGATGGTTTGAGGAGACAACTCTCCAACATACAAGCTTCCTAGCATAGTACTAATAGGCTAAGTGTATTTCTCGACGTGTAGAAAGAACTTCCTGCTATCAATGTTTTCAATTATTCCTACACCAACACATAATGCTAATAGTGTGTTATTACAAAAATGTTTGTCATATCATTAATACAGGTACTTTCCTGTTAATTCTGTCACACACAAAAAATGCAATAACTGAGCAGGATTAGTGTTTGTAGAATATACTGAGGTTTCTAGTGGAATGCATACTATTGTACTTGCTACTAATAGCAGAAGATGCTGTCTTTACTAGTTAGTCTTGCTCTTCATACTTGCAACTGTGTATGATGCTATAAACACACACTATAATAGCACACTAGTGCATTAATTGGCTTCAAGATAAATAAATGTACCCTTACAATGCATCAATAATAATAATATACCAATAATAGTGTACAATGTAGGTAAACAGAGCTGAGTGGTATCTCATTATAATACTAATGCAGCTGTATATGATCATTAATTCTGTTATAATGTACAGTATGCTCTTGTTTGTATTTATATGTATTGTAGTAGAGCTAAGCATATCAAACACTAAGCAGAAACAGTACATATCATTCATACAGGATTCATACAACTACATGCATACTGTATGCACTAGACTATCTAGCTTATGTAGAGCAGGTATTGATTTTCTACACTTAGACTGCTATTAGCTAGAGAGGTGCACTCATTTGTATGTTAGTTAGCTTCCAGTTGATAGTGCCTACCAGTTAGAGGATAATAGAGGTCTTTGTTTATCTATTGCTGACTCAAGCATCAGTTGATAAGCCAGCAGTGGCAGCATACTCACTCTGAGTAGGGTGGATCAGCTGTACACCATCACCTTGAATTGACCTTACATCCTGTTTGGACATAACGTTATCTACCTCAGCTACCTGTTGGCTACTTGTTGTACATCTGCCGACTTATCTGTCTGACTTACCTGCACTACACTAGTATACACTAGTTACTTGTTGGTTCATCTTGGGACTATCTGTGGTATCACGACTACCAGTACGTACAACTGTCTACGGTTCGTATTCATTGAACTGCCATTGTTGGTCACTCAACCTTTGGAAGAGCTACTAGTTTGGTGTCAGCACTGCTACATTACCCGCTCTTGTTGGTGAAATCATAGAATTGCTTAGCTGTCTGTCTGTGCGTGCCTGTCTGTACAAGATGCCCACGTACCAGGGCTACTACTTTGGGGATGAGCTCACTTCCCCAGCGCCCACCCCTGCTTCACACACACCTGTGAATACACCCACATCTGGTGATATGCCTAACCCCACCAACCTTATGTCAATGAGTGCCACCTTAAGAGCATATAAAATGTAAGTATACATTAAACTGTAAAATCTGATTCTATACTATTCATGTATTATAAATGCAGTATAAGTTGGATTTAACTGTGTCCATGTGTGATAGCCTATTAAATTCGAATCTTTTTGTTGAAACTTGTGACCTATATATAGATCTTTTCTAGCACCAAATGTTGAATGGATTGGAAAACTACCAAATTTTTGGAACTTTCATATCTGTCGTTCAAAATAGTGCATTGCAATGTCAGGATGTGCCGTAGTACTGCAATGATACGCTGTAAGAGTCTGATTTTCAGCCACACTTCTTCTGTTTGAGTCAGTTTACTCAACTCAACCAGTACTGAGACATTGTCTCCTCTTGCATTATCATTCCAACCACAACTTAGAATCGGGAATTGTCATATATTCCATCACTAACTACTACCCTAAGGAAGTCGATGCCTACAATCTAACCCTCTGTAAATGTTACACTGGCCATCATGGAGTTGAGTGTGTCACCATATCAATTTGTTTGTTTTCATCATCGAATACTCTCCTTCACTTTGTATACTTAGTCAGTGCAGGTTTCCTTTGATACGCTAATAGTAAGACAGTGGTATTTTGTATTACCAACATCTTAGTGGTTTCTGGGCAAATGGGCCAACATGTTAGTGAGAAGAAAGTCTACATACCCACTACCCACACCTGCCACTGTTTGTAGTAACAGGATGCTCTGTGCTGTACTATAGAGAGAGAGAGAGAGAGAGAGAGTTATTGGTTCAAGGACTAATTTAATTTTATTGAATTAATTCAACAATGTTTAATAGTCTTCAACCATTCTTTAATTTATCAGTGAAGAGTCCTTTACTTTTGTATCTCAGCTGCAAGTGCAATAACTACTAAAGCGGCACTCTCTGTTATATTGTATAAGTGTCTCTTCTGGAGACTGCGGAATGGAGCCAGTATAAACTACCATGGGATTTTAGCATCACTGTGCCCATCCCTCATGTATTATAGTAGCATACTATCTTTGCTCAGCTGAGAATCTCACACTTGGCACAAGGTGGCATGACTCCTAGTTTCAACTATTCTAATATAATGAAGGGCAGGCAACTCCAAATGTCACAATTATGCTACATACTTTCACTCCCTTGTATACATGTATGTTGTGTTATTTTTGCTTTCCACGTGCTAGTGACTGAAGGTTCAGATTTTTTTCATATCTCCATACTGTTGAGCTGCCATTCAAACTCGATTCTCCCTGGTCCATGTGAACTTTGAGTACAATAATATGTAGTTGCTGTGCTATTAGTCAGCTGTATTACTTTGGCTCACACTATTGTATCCTTATACTGAGAGGCCAATAGCCTGTGGACCTCCTATATTATGTAGCCTGTAGACCTCCAATATTATTTAATCTTCCTATTCTCATATCTCAGCATTTAGTTTCTCCCATTGAAATATAACAGCACCATGTTATTAGAATATTTTCTAGAAACTTTAGGCATGGCACTAGATCTAAATCTGGTCTGTAGGACTACAGACTGCAGGTAGACTTGCTACAAGCCTGCCCATCCCCTGAGGCTAGTCTGGTATAACACTTCCCTTACCACGTATCCCCTGACTCACACAATACATACAATATTGTATGCAGCATATTGATTAGCACTACTTCAGCTCTTCTCTATCACTTTACACACTCTGTTGTATTTAATCTAAGATATTGCCCTAATCTCAGGGGATTGTCTAGTTTCATGTAAAATACTGAAAGACTACACACTCCTAATACAAGCTTATAAATTAGAACGCTGATCAATACTAGCACAGTATTGTCAGTCAGCAGCGACAGCAGGCTGTAGACACAGTCACTGATAGATATCTAGATAGGGAGTTGCCAGTCAAGTATTGCCTACTGTCAGGTGAGTCATGGGATTGTGTTACAGTCTGTATATTGTGGGAGTAATCTCCCTTGCTCTTGGGACAGTGAGGTAGACTCCTCAGGTTTGGAGTGTTGAAATAGGTTGCTGGAATGACTGATAAGAGGAGGTTGTTCCTATGCGGCATTCTATTAGACTGCTATAGACTGCATAAACAATTTGTTCTCAGGATCTTTGAAAAAAGAGCCTTTCTGATTGGGTAATAGTTCCGTACTGGCTGTGTCTAGTGACCACAGGCTACTACTACAGCTCAATATGTATTTATTAGGACAATGTTACTGATTTTAGGCCTATATTTACTTCATGCTTCTGTTTTCTGCTCTAAATAATCTGCTATAGGGCCTACATGTCTAGTTAGATTATCGCTGTACAATCTCCTTGCATTTCATCCCAATATCTTGAGTAACATTTCTCCTATGCTAATTCACATAGTCTAATTAGCAGCATTGGCATTTGCCTTTCCTATAACTACAAATCTCTTGCGCGGAGATAGTGGTGAATGCAGTATTCTACTAGCCTACATGGGTTTAGGTGACTGTCCTTTGGCTATTTGTGAGGGTTTTCTGGTCTATTCTAGCCTCAAGAACGGGTTCATATGATTCCTTAATTAACTCTTTTTGGAGAATTGTTATGATTCTAATCTGACTATATCTGCCTAGTATTAACCTAAGGCAAGGCTGAAGCAGTAGTTTTGGCAGTGTGTTGCTAGGAATGGATACCTGGCATCACATCAAGCGATCCCATAGTCTATACTTGTTTCTATGGGAGGACTTGGTTACACTCTAATAGGTGGGCAGCAGGTAGCCCTACTATATAGACTACTGCATTGGTCATGTTTACATGAATGCTTTACTCAGTGCCAAGTCTGACCCAAAATAGAGGAAGGTTAGTGTCTTTGTGACCTCAACTTTAAGCACAGGCCAGTTTACTCAAGAACATTCCAATAGACCATTTTGGGAGTTTTAGTTGTTGTTGCTGGTCCAAGGGATGAAAATAGGCTCTCATCTGGCTGTTAACCTGTCTATGCCTGTTAATGCATACAATACAGGAGTTGTCTTATCCTGTTAATGAATTGTATTTGTCTCCCTTGACTAATAGTTTAGTGAGTGCATAAATATTGGATGACTTATGACTTATCATGTAATCAATACTGTGTATAATAGCTATTTATATACACACACATTACTACTATGAAAGCCCTGATAAATCAATTCATTACTCTACAGTGAAATTATTGAAATATGATCCCATCTCTACTCCCATATTATATAACATTCTAGGAAGGAACAATATGGTAATACATACAATACAGTAATACAAACAATACAGTAATACATACAATGTACATATAGTAATATTGAATAATACAATTGTAGTGCAGGCTAATGCCTGTTACATTTGACTTAACCTAACACTTGTTTGACTTCAGTAAGCCAGAGTAGTGAACTAAATGTTTTTCATAAAATCTAGATATAATAAATAAAATTCATCAGGTCAGTCATTATGAGAGTATAAAAATGTTTTTCAGTTTGTTGACAAATTTATGAAGCCTTTGGTTTTGTAATAGCTGGTTAGTGTAAAGCTTATATGCTAACTGTGGATTCACACCAACTCTCTTTCTCTGTATACAGAAAGAAGATAGAAGAGATTGGCAAAATGACTGCAATGACACAGGAGGAGATTGTCTCCAGCACTAAGACAGTCATACAAGGTCTTGAGGCTTTGAAGAATGAGCATAATCAGGTGAGAACCTACCTAATCTAGTCTTTCGTACGTCATCAACAATATGTGTAATATATTTTAGTGAGTCATCATAAGTGTAAGTTTTGCAGATATACAATATGGTTTACATGGTGTATAATTTAGGGCTATGATATATGGGCTAGGGTTGTACTAAGAAGTATATAGGCTATAGGTTACATGTAGTAGGATAAGGTGTGATTGTGTAGCGAGTAACACATCTTTATCATAGACCTATCATCTCTCTGACTTTAGATATTGACAAGTATAAAGGCTTCTCTGTCAGCTATAAAGACTGAGGCTCCTACAGAGTCCACCACACACTTACTGATAGATGAGAAGGCGTGCCTCATGCGAAAGTCACTAGAGAATATAGACCTCGGTCTTGGTGAGGCTCAGGTAGGATGGCATATATACCCTTCGATATACATCAAATAAGTATAATAGGAACTCATATTCTTATTGGTTGCTCAGGTTATGATGTCATCATGTAATCATATTCCTATTGGTTACTCAGGTTATGATGTCACTAGCTCAACACTTACAGCAAGTAGAAGCAGAGAAACAGAAATTAAGAGTGCAGGTTAAGAGGTTGTGTCAGGAGAATGGTTGGTTGAGGGACGAATTAGCTACCACTCAACAGAAACTCCAACAGAGTGAGCAGGTACCTAAGGCTAGGTTTACTCTATTCTAATAATCCAGCAGCGTATGAATAATATTGTGATTGTCTATCTGTTAGAAATAGTAGTATGGGTGTAGTAAGTGTAGCATATAGAACAACGAAAACTTGGGCCCATAGCTTGTATAATGTAGGCTACCTAGATGCGTGGATTATTGGGTGGCGCTCTGATGGAGTTCAGGAATTATCTAATAGTTTAGTGTAAGAGAACCGCAATGGTCCGATTCTATCTCTTTCCCACAATTCCATTTTCAGGATTCTCCCAATGATCACAATGCTATGCTACTGGAGGTATTGTAGTTAGGGGAATGTCAAGTGTCACTACTATATAACAGGAGAATGTTAGTATATACAGTATACATGTATATTCTAGTGGATGAAATGTACACGTCTATTTGTCTGTGAACTGTTATAGCGTTGGCATATTTAATGTTATATTTACTATGTGACTACCAGAAGCTAGCCATTATGGAAGTGGAGAATGAGCAGTTAGCCTTCATGAAGAATATGAGACAATTCGACGCTGATAAGCCCGAGGAAGATCAGAAGAACACCAACGGAACTCAGGCTAACACTCCTCTAGACTTGGGATTTCCAGAGGAAGAGGAAAGCAACCAGGATGGTAAGCAGTAAATCTCTATCTTAATATCTCAGGCAGGAAATATAAAATGCACTGTGGGTAAAGTACAAACTTCATTAACTAAAACAGCTACCATTTACCAGTAGTAACGGAGTATCACTAGTATCCATGTTCGGTGAATACAGGGTGACTCATAGATTGTGCTTTAATAGTGGACTGTCCAATGGGATGCTCTATAACAAGTAGCTAACCAATAAAACACTCTGTAACAATGAATCATGATTACTCAACAACGCTAGTCTCGTATCTTCTTACAGGCATGTCACCTTCACAGAACCCCAACGCTATAACTGCATCCACCACTGGCTATGAGATTCCTGCTCGTCTCCGCACTTTACACAACCTTGTCATACAGTATGCCTCCCAGGGGCGATATGAGGTGGGTAACAGTAACATATTGTGCTTGCCACCAATACCACCTCTCTCTCTAATTCAAATAGGAAATGACTGGACGGCTTCTAATGCTCATTCTGTATGCACTGCAGACCAGAAACCCCTAGAATCCACCTCAACACATTCAGTATTCTATCTGTATCATATAACAGTCTGTGATATCTGTATAATAATACCAGTACTATATTAAATGTATATTATGTCTGATATGCTAATTACAATTGACATGTGTGGACAGGTGGCCGTTCCTTTGTGTAAACAAGCTCTCGAAGATCTGGAAAAATCAAGTGGACACAACCACGCTGATGTTGCTACAATGCTCAATATACTTGCTCTTGTGTACAGGTAAGAGAGAGGACAATTTTTATAGATCACGCATGTACATGTATTATCATTAACTGCTTAATACCTTGCAGCAATCTAACTCATTTGTGACCACATTAATTTATATATTCATGTATCGATGACTTTACCAAGACTGTTCACTCAGTAATAACTCTGCTTCACCAGTTTCTGAAAATTTAGAGTTCTCTTCGATTGGGACTAAACAATGCCAGACACCATCCAGAAGCCGCTTGATTTTCGTTTTGTCAGACTGGTAATTTAGCGCTAGAAGTTTCAACTCGTCTTAGCTATGAATGGGACTAACTCTCAATTTGGTCAATGAGTCTATAAACACCCAGCATTTGCTGTATGGTCTTTGTAATTGTTTAGTCCAAATTTAAGGCGACACAACTCCTAATTGGTGACACGTCTTACTACCCAGAGTGAACAGCATTGGTAAAGTCACTGTGTGTATTCATATGCTCCAGCCTGCTCACGAGACTCGTAGTTAGATTCTATATTATATTCTTGCAGGTAGATCAGCAAGTGGCAAACATTGGTCACCATTACCTCTGTATCATAGATTTAAAATTGACCTCTGTGATTATTTTTGTACTCTACTAATTTATGATGTTTAGACTTCATTGTTTTACTGGTATGATACTTTAGAGATCAAGGTAAATATAAAGAAGCTGCCAACTTACTAAACGATGCTCTCGGAATCAGGGAAAAGACTCTGGGATATGATCACCCAGCAGTGAGTTGATCCTTTAGTACATGACTTGATATTCTAAGTACCTGACTCTAAATATAGTAGGGCATAACTCAATATTGTAAGTGTATGACTGTAAATGTATAAGTATTTTACATATTATCTATGTGACTCGATGTTCTAAGTATATGACTCTATATGCTAAGCACATGTACATGTGTATTGATTGATAAATAAACTCGATGCGTAACTGCTAACTGTTATAATCTCAGGATATGATCGTGGGATGAGGGTCAAATTGGATTAGAGCCAAAGTTTCTTGTCAAAATGGACCCAAAAAATAGTCTTCTAAATTGGCTTTTACCGTCTTTAATTATCATAGTGAGTATTTGTGAAAATTCTTACTGAATATGTAGGTGGCTGCAACTCTCAATAACCTAGCGGTGCTCTTTGGTAAAAGAGGTAAATACAAAGATGCTGAGCCTCTGTGTAAGCGGGCTCTCGAGATCAGGGTGAAGGTGCTTGGTAGAGATCATCCTGACGTCGCTAAGCAACTCAACAACCTTGCCCTGCTCTGCCAGAACCAGGGCAAGTATGAGGAGGTATGTAGTTGTTATCTCCCCTTTACTGAGCTACATTCAGCTACCTGTACCTAGTGTAGGTTGGCCACGAGCATTACCTTTCTCACGTACATGTATATATGGGTGAGTTTTACTGCTGTTAGAAAATTTTACCAATGTTTCTATTTTCTTTCCGGAAACTTTTTTCCGCTGCATTACAATAAATCCTTTTTTTGCACAGTACAGTAACATAGGATGGATCACTTGCTCAAATATATGTCGGTGGATATAGAGAATACATCTTTCATGTCTTCATGCAACCAGCGCAATTATCCCCCTCTTCTATAAAATAAGGTTCTCCTCTGAGGTATATGCTTACCTGATGTTAGCCTTGGTTCCATAATTCTATAGAGTGTTCAGTCGGGTGTTTGAATATGTTCAGGTTGAGTCGTATTACAAACAAGCCTTAGAGATATACGAGCGTACTACAGGACCTGACGACTCTAACATAGGCAAAACTCAGAACAACCTGGTAAGATGGGCGTCACCTCCGCCCCCTCGCCCTCATCATTGTCAATCCTGAGGCTTTGTTTTATGTTGTACTTTAGTTAGTATATGTTGAAGTATACTATACGTACAGCATAGCTTTTAGTTGGTATGTTCGCTGCCCTCACTCCATTCAGCACTCTGCGACAAACTAACCCGTAGCCTCAGCTCCTGGAGACAGATGAGCACTTACGTCAAGGAACTTGCGCTACAGCTATTGAATATTGTCATGCATGTCATCCTATGGCAGTATATATGCAGGGCATGTATATACACTGCTATATCACTTAGTCAATGTTGTGTATTATTTATATATCGTTTATGCTTATCCATCTACAGGTAGAAGCATATTATCAAAGGGCTTTGGAAATATATTGTAAAAAATGGGGTTCAGATGATCCAAACGTCTCAAAAACTAAAAATAATTTGGTAAGATGGAGTTTGATATATTATTTGTTATTTCAAGGATTTATCTGTGTGATATTCCGGAACCTTCAATCAATGAATGGGTTTGTTAGTGGTTGACCACAGGCTACAGCCAATTACTAACACCCCCATCCATTATTTTGGAGGACTTGGAACCCAGGCTAAAGTGCCATAATACTGCTTCAAACGCCTGCTGTACTAAATAACTGTTGTTACTAACATGGCCTACTAGTTATTGTACTCACACTCTATATAGTAACTAGTTGGCTTTTATTTCTTGTTCTTGTGTTGATGAGTAACCCATTCTTAGCTACACATTATACCGTATGTTCACATGATACACAGTATACAACTGTATATCTGCATATGAGATATCAGGGTAGCTCATGATGTCATGTGAGTCATCTTTCTTGGATAGTGTTTCATATGATTGTAAATACCTGTATTTGTGCTACTTTGTATTTCATTACAACAAAGACACACATTTACTTACAACCGCTACCTTAAAACCAATACACTTTACAACCACTACACTGTATAACCACTACTGTACAACCACTACATTGTACAACCACTACTTTGTGCAACCACTACACTGTACAACCATTACACTGTACAACCATTACACTGTACAACCACTACACTGTACAACCACTACACTGTACAACCATTACACTGTACAACCACTATACTGTGCAACCACTACCCTACAATGACCATTCCATTTACTTGATACAGGCATCTGCATACCTCAAACAAGGGAAGTACGATGCAGCAGAACTTCTGTTCAAAGAAGTACTTTCGCGAGCTCATGAACGGGAGTTTGGACCAATCACAGAGAAGAATCGACCTATATGGATGTTAGCCGAGGAACGACAAGCTAACAAAGATAAAAAATTAGACAAAACATACACTGCTGACTTCATTGCCTGGCATAAAGCTGCCAAATTTGATCTGTGAGTAGAATCCTGGTGTTTTGTTATATTCACTTTTTCTATTTGTAGAACATTGTGTGGATAGTTGTCAATTGCATGTGCATTATAATGGAGTAAATGTTATTCCAATAATATACTTTACATAATAATTTATCTAGTACTTCTTTTTGAAATTGTTTCCCTCTTCATATGTTTACGATTTACCACAGTTCAGTCTACTTAGAGTGAAGACAACTCACAGCTGGGAAGGGTATTATTGTATCCAGCATAATATACTCTGTCATACACTATCAGCACTAGCTCCAACATGTATCTACTCTACTGTTTTTTTCATTATGGTATGGTATTGTATATACATGTCTTATACTATTATATGTATAGTGCAACTGTCACCACCACACTCAAGAACCTGGGAGCTCTGTTTAGACGTCAAGGAAAGTTTGAAGCTGCTGAAACTTTAGAGGAATGTGCAATGAGAGCCAGAAAAGCTGTAAGTGTGACGTTAGTTTGATAATATTATTATTATAGGATTAATATTAACTAATTGTGTAACCCTAGTAGCCTACGGGAGGTGATATACTGTTAACAGTATAGGTAGGTGTAAATTGATTCATACTTAGATTGTAAAGCCTTGGGGTACATTGTTTAACAGTTATTCATTTGGACTCATCTATAATCTCCTTCTCAGTACCATCTAGTAGGACTTTAGAGTTATCTTTTCCTGCATTTATAGTACCCATAAGCAGACAACTCCAATATACCCTAACTCCATGTGTTCTTTCTACCCCATTCTAACCTTGGATACACCATGACTGTATCATATCCAGAATCTAATATTGTCTATCAAAATATTGTCTTTTATTTCGCTCCAAAAGTATCTACTGGCAGGAGTTGGTTTGAATCATGTCGTCAGATTCAGCACGACTTACGCATTTATTTTTCCTTTAGACAATGTATTCCATGCGTCGTACACTGTGCTTTGACCTATTGTATGCGACCTATATACTGCTTCATGTAGGTCAATGAAAGCAATAAACAGAAGGTAGCTGACGTGATTGGTTCAGACGCACCAGTAGCTCATCCAATACAGAGACGGTCAGCATCTAAGAATCACCTGAATGACTCAATGAGTAGCCTTAACTCTGTCAACAGTGATACTGCTAGTGATAACAAGTCCACCACAGGTAATATTATCAGTAGGGTTGGCCTAAGGCTATCATGATTGAATCTATTGCAATAGCCCACCTTATGCACATAACTATAATGGTTGGTTATTTTCTCAATAATCCTAGCAACAGTCAGGAAATTTCTGACGGGGTTATCTTCTCCTGAATGAGAATTTTACGCCTATGATAACTATTCATAGATTATGAGGTTTATGTTGCTATTGTGAATCATAATTGAATTTGAAATAACAGCCTACACTGTAGATATCTCTGTCGCTGTATGCACTGGAAGACTTGGGCTGAGATGCCTTTCAACATGGCCGCCATTCTGAACTCTGTTTGTAGCTAAGATGTGTCATCATTGTATTCACTTGTGTTCATTTATGAAATAATTATACCTACACAATTCACAATACTTCATGATCACCACCCCTAAGCAATTACAATTATATAGTATAAATTAGATGAAATTTAAATCTGCAGCCGTATTCCCTACCTAATGTAAATGGATACTCAACCAATGGCTTGTAACGTTCTGAAAGTTGCATCATCCAGCAGCTGTAACTGGTACAAACTGTTATGGTTGTAGACTAATCAGATGAGCTGAATGGAGCTTTCGAATTTCGTCTTTATAGGAGTAGGTACGGCTAATTTATTCCTTCTCAAATCTAAGAGTTTTGATTGGCCCAGCATCAACAAAATCACAGCTGATTGGCTGAGCCTCTCTCCAACCATTCCCACGTATGAATCTTACAGCAGACTAGCTAGAGTTTCTACCTAGCAGTAGTACTTATTAAGGGGACTCAGTCTAGTATTAGGTATTGATATTATACTCAGTATTGTAATTCTATACTTTCTCCATTAACATGTATATTATATTACACACTACTGCTTCTATAACCTCATAGATGTCTAGAGAAAAGCTAGTTGTGACTTTAGAGATCAATATAGTGTGCCACAACCCTTGGCTTGACTTCTCAACAAACAAATACTCCATAAAGTATATTATACACTGTACATGGTTGTATGTACTTGTATGGTAACCATTTGGTAGAAAGTGGGGTTCCTATAACTGCTTTTGCTAGACTGTGCTCTCAGAATGAATGGGCAGGTATTTTGGTTGTAGAACTTGCACTAAGATTTTCAGCCTAGCCCACCGCTAATATACTTTCCCATCCTTTGAGGGGTTGTAACTAACCCAGGCTAAAAGCTTACATAAGGGAAGACAAGTATTGGGGAGTTGTCACACTACTTATTTTTACTCTATTTGGTATTCCCTTGTCTAGTCCAGATATCTTTTGAAAGTAAATAATTGTATGCTCTCTCTCAATAATATAATATTATAGTTTATATTCAACCTTGCCAGATTGTTAGTGAACACTCTATTGCCCCACTTTTGATACCAATATTTTGTCAGCTTTTTATAGCTTAGGTTTTGTAACTATTTTTTGTTTTTTTTTTGGTATTTTTGTTCATTACTAAATATTGTAAGACCAGTATACCTGCTATCACATGATGTAATCTGACCAAGCATTGCTGTATCTCACAGAGTATTGCTGTCACCCTAGCTGTGTTCAAGATCTGTCTTGTGTTATTTATTGAATTACTTGTGCTACTAAATAAATACAGTTTATTATTGGGTAAACACTCACTTTATATTCTTTTTGCGTTCACCAGAAAGCTGGAGCTTTTTATAGCTATATTCATTCATAATGGTCCTCAGGAAAAGCCAACCACCCACACCTCTCTAAATTTATATAGCCTGTAATCTGACACAGTGTGACACAGCAGGTGACACAGGTTGACAGCATGTGACACAGGATAACTACATGTAGAAGAAGTGATTTCAGGTAAAATTAAAAATAATCTAGTTTTTTTATAGCACTCATAGGAAGAATAGTTGTTAATTCAGCTTGAGTAACTTAGGCATGTGCTCTGCATAACCACTGATTTGTGGCAGCGACGGATCACATGACAGCCATCAACAGACACCACCTCCCTGTCACTGAACTGTTTGAAAGTAGACTGTTTATATTTAACTATCATCAGACAAGCCCATACTCCATACCTGGGGAACAGGTTTTAGAGTTTCTGCAGGGAGTATTCCATAGCAATCTCCTTCACTGGAAGATCAGGTTATATTTTGACAGTTTACACAGTATACATCATGAATTGTACATGTGAGCACACTAAATGTGTATTGAACTGTACATGTAAGCACATTACACTGATATACAATCCTTGTAACCACAGTCAGTCTTTTTGCAGCACTTCTGCTCCCCAGCACACTCAGAGTCGTACCTGCACCCCAGGGCATCCATCATGCAGAGCGTATCTGGCACCGGCATCGCTGCAGGGCAAGAACCTGCAATTCAATGTAAAATGATTCAATGTTATCTAACTAACATGTAGCCATCTAGTAGTTAGTTCTAATCACCAAAGGCATTGTGGGGATGCAATTTTTATGTAACAGCTACATCTAGATATCATACAAAATTTGAAATTTAGATATTAGCTCAATGTAGCTTGGGTGGGCCTTCTCTGACTCCACCACTCCAAGGAAACGTTCCTTAGCTACCAGGTATACATGTACAATGTACATACACTGCACAGATTTTAACTGTGTACATGCTTATGTATAGTATATTACTAATCTTCACCTGTTTTAGGGGTGGTGTCAATGCCCCCCATACAGAATTTGTTAGGTCCACCCCAGAAGCAGCACTTTTCTCCCTCAGTACAATCACCATCATCAGTACATTGTGTCCAGCTAGGATCTGGTACGTTGTCCATGAGAGGGTTGGCTTCAGGACAGGCTAAATCCTGCAGTGACATACGAGGGGCGATCAATAAGTAGGGAGACTTTTTTAGTACAGACATCTAGCATCGCCATATGCATTTGTTATTGGAATATGCTGTTTGGCAGCATCTTGTGATGCCATGTGCATGATTTTACTGCAGTCGCATCATCCTAACATCAGAAAATTAGAATTATGTGAAGGGCTATCTAGTGCGACCGTCTCATTTTGTGAGATGGCAAATCACGAGGAAATTGAGCGGCGGATACAATTTTGGTTTAAACTTGGAAAAAACCAACGGAATACTATGAAATGGTGCAAACTGTTTGTGGAGATATTGCTCTATCAAGATCTGCTGCGTTCAAGTGGTATGACAGATTTTAAGGTCTGTGACTTTTAGAAAAACATTAGGCAAGGTCAGGTCACCCTGTGACTTGTAAAACGAACAATAATGTCAAACTTGTTCAATAATTAATCAACCAATGGAAAATATGTAGGTAGGAATTTTCACCTAAAGGGCAAACTATAATATAGAATTCTATTTGAAAGTTATGGAAAGCTTACATAATGCATTATAGGCACAAAAGGCCAGAAAAGTGGGCAACTAACAATTGACATCTCCACCACGTCCACCAGCCTGCTCATAATGCTTTGGCAGTTAGGTCATTCCTGGCCAAGCACAGTGTCACTGTATTTCTACATCCGCTTTATTCTTTATACCTAGCACCGTGTGACTTCTGAATGCTGCCTCGGGTCAAAATGACCTTGAGAGGTCAAAATTTTGATGATGTAAATGAGATAAAGTAAAATGCAACAAAATCGCTAAAGGAGGTTTCAAAGACAAGGTTTTTGAGGTACTTGGAAACATGGCAAGAACACTGGGATCAGTGTATAGACCGCCAAGGAGGGTAGTTTGAAGGTGACAGAAAAATTTTAAGTATGTAAATGCATTTAAGTATTTCTACCAAAAAAGTCTCCCTACTTATTGATCGCCCCTCGTATATATATATACACTGTATATACTATTGCAGCTAAATTTCTAATAGGGCCTACGTGCCACAGATATCAACAGGGTAGGCCATTTGGTGGTCTGGGACACAGGCTATATTAACCTCTTTAATATATCATTATTATTACGCTTTCTGTTTATTTGCTCATGTAGCCTCTGTGTATAACTATACTCTATGCTGCCTCTACGTTTAACTATACTCTATGCTACCTCTAAGTATAACTATACTCTATGCTACCTCTGTGTATCAGACATGGGCACTCGAGTCATTTTACTCGACTCAAGTTAACTCTAGCAACAGCTTTTCATTACTTTTAATTGACTTGTGCTTTTGTATTGTGTGAAAGCTGGGTATTGACTTTTACTTCTACTCTCCTACAAAGCATGATGCTGGACTCTTACTTTACTCTAATCTCTCAGCTATCAATGATAATTCTATTGGTTTGGTGTAATTATGTAATAAGTCTTGTCCACCATAGAGAAGCTGAGAGGCTTATACCCTAAAAGCAGAAATATTTTGCGGAAGAAAGTTTCGCAAGTTTGCTAATCCTGGAGCAATTTGCGATAGAAATATTTAGCAGTTTGGCCTATCGCGAAATTTGTTCAAGTCCCAAAATTGATGTTTAAGCATATTTCAGCATTAAAACCAAGCTTAGCTAAGCTCTATGTTTACTCACTCAGATTTAAACCCCACTTACATACAGTACAAAACTACAACTGACTCCTATATAGTGCAGTAAGCCCACCTGTGAGGTAAAGTGATTACTATAGCTTGTTAAAAAATCCTCTGATTAAGCTTCTACTGTAGGCTACTTACCAATTATGTTACAGCAAATACTTGCTGCTTTGTAAAATATTAAACTATGTATCATATAGCTATATAGCTTCATGTATGGTCTGTTTAAACCAGAAATTATTTAAATCAGTTTGAAAGCAGATATTAATAGCGATGGAAATTATTTGCGAGTTTGTCACTCGCGAAATTCGCAAAAGTTAAAACTCGCAAAATGTATCTGCTTTTAGGGTAGATAAACAGACCTACCATTATAACAAGTGCAAATTTGAAGTAGCCTTTGTTCCTCAGAACTACTATAACTGACAGAAATTCGGATCTAACACTAAGTATTACCTATTGTGTGTTGTCACACTTGTATACATCAGAAATTTGTGTTATGCAAAATTCCTATTGGTATTCTCTTTAACATACCGCTGTACTTTCGACTCTACTCTGACTCTAGCATTTTGGCACTAGTTGCTTGACTCTTACTTTACTTTTCAAAATGGCTGTTTATTTACTCTTACTCTACTTTTGACTTGTTTCATCCGATGAGTTGACTCTAAATTACTTTTTATCAATTGGGAATATATACTCTTACTTGACTCTTGACTTGAGTATTTGTCTGCTTGGCACATGTCTGCTGTGTATAACTATACTCTATGCTACCTCTAAGTATAACTATACTCTATGCTGCCTCTGTGTATAACTATACTCTATGCTACCTCTGTGTATAACTATACTCTATGCTGCCTCTGTATATAACTATACTCTATGCTGCCTCTATGTATAACTATACTCTATGCTACCTCTGTGTACACCTACGTATCACGTTTATGTAGTTCAAGAGGATAATGATCCAAAGCTCCAGCTCATAACTATCTATGTGTCAATGTTACTATAATATTATTGGTAACAGTGTACATGCAGGTGCACCAAGACGTATTGTAGTAGAATAATACTGTACACCATGCCAGCACTTGGAGTAGTATTTAGCGTAATATAACTTTTTGTTGTTATTTTTCATTTTGTAGTTATATGCTTGTAGTTTACACTATTCATAGAATGCTAATACCTGGTTGTCACCATTTTGTATTGTTAAAAATTTGTTTACAAGTTTCTGCTCAGCCAAGCATAGTCAATTTAAATAAGTTTAATAAGTTTAAATGAATATTCTAAATTAAACAGCAAGCTAAGGATGAGTTAGACTTGAATATGTTAAATTGGAATTGAATACAAATCCAGCCATGCTTATAATTGCCTTACTTCTGGCTAAATCTTTAATGACATTCATTTACAGATAATACAAATCATGAGAGGGATAGAATACAGAAGATGCAAACTGCAACTAAGCCTACCTCATGTATCAGAGGTATGACTAGGACAATCTCATGTGAATTTGTCATAGCTAGTAGTCCTTAGAAATCCTGGCAGGTGAAGTTGTCTTCCCCATGGGAGTGACTCCATACACCCTACTTACATGGGAGTGACTCCATACACCCTACTTACATGGGAGTGACTCCATACACCCTACTTACATGTACAATGCCCTTGACACATTGCTGATAGATTTACACTCTTGCACCAATAATTAGCCCCTACTCATTCAAATATATTACAAAGCTTAGACTAGATGTTGATGTTTCACACTTTCCTTTTTTGTCATCATTTCAATCTGGTTTTGTAGACCTACAGGTTATTATACATGTTGTATACTTCACTCTGTGTTATGGTAGGTCTCAGTGTTCTATATAACTAACATTGTACACACACAGTTACTCATCTCTTATATTTATATTGACAATAAGCATCTGTGATGTTATCATCCATGCTACATGTAATTGGCTCAGCACACTACAGCCACAAAGCGCCTACCACCAGCTGTAGGATTGCTATGCACTTGTAGGTATAAATCTTGAAACTCCCAATGTTTCGTAACCCATGGCTGTTAACACTTCCTACACACCAAAATCTGACGATACATGTACCTAGTCCATGATAGCGTATTGTGGGTAGTTTTAACTAATATCATATAGCAGGCAGTCAGGTGGTGTTCACAATTTATGGTATACTTACAGCTGCAGAGGAACAAGTCACAGCGGCTAGAACTACCAGGAGAGTTAGGTAAAGATTCATTATTTTCTTTCAAATTTATCTTCGTACAATTGTATTTCTGAAAAACAATTTCATAATATCAAAATAAAATATTTACACGTAAAGTGTACAGTCATGTAATAATATAATAATATGAAGTAGTAAGCCTCCACAGTCTTGTACTCAAGTAGCTTATTCATGTAATTTGAATAGAATAGGTTATTTGTGCTAACCACTACTTACCTTCACAGAGATGATAGTTTAAAATGATTTTGAATTGTTCTCTTTTTATGATATACATGTACCTTGTGCTGTGGCAGAGTAAAGCAAGCATTGTTGTGTGTTAACAAGGCGTGACAAGTTCATAAGAGTCACATGCTACTAATCTAAAGTTGCCCTCTCTCTAAAATGTATGTCCCTGTTAAGGGAAGATAACTTTCCAATGACACCACTAGCACTGTATAGTACAGTCATGTAAATATGTACAATGTATAATCAGGGTTGGGAATCGCCAATAGCATTCGATATTCGATGGTGATTTTCTTTGGTCTATTCACCATCGATTCCACCTAATCATTGGTTTCCAACAAAGCCATCGAAATGCATGTATTCGTTGGTTTTATAGGGTTACAGCTGCATTCTATTGTCACTAAGCTGCTAATTAATCTGCTAGTGTTTAGTACAGGAAATAAATGAAAAGCCTTGTAGCTTAGTTCTTATCATTTTAATAAAAAAAATGATGAGCTGTTTTATTTAATAACAAAATAATAGCTTCTATTTGCAAGCTAGGATAAATGTGATTGGCTAGCACCAAATAAGAAATAATAGCCTGGAATTTCTGGCTAAGATTTGCAGTGCATATAAATATTTGGAGGCTAAAAAGAAACATAAAGGTAGAGGAGATAACTCTAAACTATGAGAAAATGCAAATAAAACTGGTAATATTAGGCACAGTTGTTATAACATTTTAAAGTAATAGACATAATTAGTAAAGACAATAAATTTCTCCATTTTTACAAAAATTATACCCATATACATGTGCATTTTCTAAAATCATCATCGATTGTAAAATCGATTGAAGTACAATTATTGATTTAGTAAAGTAACAATCGAATGCTTGTATTCCTTGGTTCAGTCAGCATAATCGAAAATCAGAAATCGAATGCAAAAGTAGATCAAAGTTCCCAACCCTGTGTATAATATTGTAATGGTTTTTGGTTTCTGGTATGGTCGTCCTAAGACGACTCCCGAGTCCAAAATGAAGTGCCTATGAGTGGTGCTAGGCCTTATCATTACATGAAAGATTGATCGGTGTCAGTAGTCAAAGAACTACCAAAGACTAGTCAAAGAACTACCAAAGACGACCCATATGATCCCGAGTCAATGCTTGCTTACTATACTGAGAAAGAGAGTGATCCGACCTAGTAGGCACTGAAAGCCTCTGTATATAAGTATAGAAGTGTCTTTATTGAGATCAAAGGATGAACTGAGACAACAAACGTAAAAACAATGCCCTTTATATAGTACGAGAACAAAAGGCCGATGTAGTGCCAAAATTGTGCAACAACATGGCGCCGGAAGCCCGATGCCCGGGTCGGGTTATTACAAAAGATGCTTAGAATCATCTAGATCATATACAAAATGAATATCAAGTAATTCTGAGAGGTCGGGCCTCTTTACATGGGCATAAAAAGCAGTATAATGACTCAGTAATGCTACATTCAGGTGTACAGATAACATTCAACCAAGTAACAAGGAATACAAGCAGATATATAGGTATAGGTACGTATATGATTAGTGTCAGGTGGTTGAGAGACTGTGCGTAACCATTACAATATAATAGTGCACCATTTACTACTAACGCAATGAATCACATTGTATGTTTACTATGTATATTTTTATGCTGTTTCAGCAACAAAGCAACGCCCCCTTTTCAAAAGTATATGACTGCACGTAGAAGAAGTTTGTCACAGGACAGAGATCAAGTTAGGGCCGGTGACAAGCCACCCAACAGGTAAGCTTAGTAATAGCCTGTGGCATTTATTGTAGGTAAAGATGACGGTATCATACTAGTTCTTTTTAAATATTTGGAATAGGTTAACCCCACGATACTCTAACACCATACTTGAGTACTTGAGTAGTTAAATACACGTACCTGTTTACTATCCATAGTATTGAAATAGTATATGATTTTATTGCTATTGATAGTATACCGTAGTTGTCTGCACGATCAACAGTCACTTCATTATTGGTATGTCAAACTTAACTTTATATTACATTTGTTTGTTTGTAGAGTGCGCAGACAGAGGCCAAAAGTCTATTGACCTCCATAAGGTCATATATCAGCATGTTTACTAGCCTACTGTGTGAAGCGGGTGGTAGGGGTAAACAACTCCTTGATACTCTCAGAGACTGAAATCAAGTGTCAGAACATTCTGCTATGAAGTGATTCCCCATTACAGCCATGTCAAGTAAACGCTTGTGATTAGGTGCTATACTGTATGACACTGTGTTAGATATTTCAGATCGCCAGCCACATGTTCTTGTGAAGCACATTAATCTATTCCTGGATGCTTAGAACCTTTACATAATGCACATGTAATAATTAATTAATAGTTTTTGGATTTCTATCCTGAGTTACAGTAAGTTTGTAAATTGGTTTAATTTGATATTACTCATTGTATCTTTGCTCAAATGCAGTATTTATTATCTTATATATAAAACTATATATACAAGCTGGTATTGGTAGAAATAGTTTTTAATACTATTATTTTTGCTGTATAAATTTAATCCACATAATTGTTTTTAGCCACTACCTACCACTAGCATTTGTTAAGGGAAATATTTTGGAGTTATCTTTCTATTTGATCTGTGATATAATGATATAATATAGAATATATAAATTTTATTGTGAATATCGGTTGTGCAGAATAAAATATATGTATAAGTTTATTACACATTTCTCAATGCCAGATGAGGCACCAGCTTTGTTTGTGTGTGTGCCTGAGTTTTCTTTAGGCCAATGGAGCAAATAGATGAGATAGTTATATAAATGAATACGCAGTGAGCGTGTAAATGGGTACTTGGTGAGCTTGTAAATGGGTACTTGGTGAGCTTGTAAATGGAGACCAAGTGAGCTTGTAAATGAAGACCTAGTGAGCTTGTAGATGGGTACTTGGTGAGCTTGTAAATGGAGACCAGGTGAGCTTGTAAATGGAGACCAAGTGAGCTTGTAAATGGAGACCTAGTGAGCTTGTAAATGGAGACCTAGTGTGCTTGTAAATGGAGACCAAGTGAGCTTGTAAATGGAGACCAGGTGAGCTTGTAAATGGAGACCAAGTGAGCTTGTAAATAGAGACCTAGTGAGCTTGTAGATGGGTACTTGGTGAGCTTGTAAATGGAGACCAGGTGAGCTTGTAAATGGAGACCTAGTGAGCTTGTAGATGGGTACCAAGTGAGCTTGTAAATGAAGACCAAGTGAGCTTGTAAATGGAGACCGAGTGAGCTTGTAAATGGAGACCAAGTGAGCTTGTAGATGGGTACTTGGTGAGCTTGTAAATGGAGACCAAGTGAGCTTGTAAATAGAGACCTAGTGAGCTTGTAGATGGAGATCTAGTGAGCTTGTAAATGGAGACCAAGTGAACTTGTAAATGGAGACCAACTGAGCTTGTAAATAGAGACCTAGTGAGCTTGTAGATGGAGACCTAGTGAGCTTGTAGATGGGTAACTGGTGAGCTTGTAAATGGAGACCAAGTGAGCTTGTAAATGGAGACAGAGTGAGCTTGTAGATGGGTACTTGGTGAGCTTGTAAATGGAGACCTAGTGAGCTTGTAGATGGGTACCTAGTGAGCTTGTAAATGGAGACCAAGTGAACTTGTAAATGGAGACCAAGTGAGCTTGTAAATAGAGACCTAGTGAGCTTGTAGATGGAGACCTAGTGAGCTTGTAGATGGGTAACTGGTGAGCTTGTAAATGGAGACCAAGTGAGCTTGTAAATGGAGACAGAGTGAGCTTGTAGATGGGTACTTGGTGAGCTTGTAAATGGAGACCTAGTGAGCTTGTAGATGGAGACCAAGTGAGCTTGTAAATGGAGACCTAGTGAGCTTGTAGATGGGTACCTAGTGAGCTTGTAGATGGAGACCTAGTGAGCTTGTAGATGGGTACTTGGTGAGCTTGTAAATGGAGACCTAGTGAGCTTGTAGATGGGTACTTGGTGAGCTTGTAAATGGAGACCTAGTGAGCTTGTAGATGGAGACCAAGTGAGCTTGTAGATGGGTACCTAGTGTGCTTGTAAATGGAGACCAAGTGAGCTTGTAAATAGAGACCTAGTGAGCTTGTAGATGGGTACCTAGTGAGCTTGTAAATGGAGACCAAGTGAACTTGTAAATGGAGACCAAGTGAGCTTGTAAATAGAGACCTAGTGAGCTTGTAGATGGAGACCTAGTGAGCTTGTAGATGGGTAACTGGTGAGCTTGTAAATGGAGACCAAGTGAGCTTGTAAATGGAGACCTAGTGAGCTTGTAAATGAAGACCTAGTGAGCTTGTAGATGGAGACCAAGTGAGCTTGTAGATGGGTACCTAGTGTGCTTGTAAATGGAGACCAAGTGAGCTTGTAAATAGAGACCTAGTGAGCTTGTAGATGGGTACCTAGTGAGCTTGTAAATGGAGACCAAGTGAACTTGTAAATGGAGACCAAGTGAGCTTGTAAATAGAGACCTAGTGAGCTTGTAGATGGAGACCTAGTGAGCTTGTAGATGGGTAACTGGTGAGCTTGTAAATGGAGACCAAGTGAGCTTGTAAATGGAGACCTAGTGAGCTTGTAAATAGAGACCTAGTGAGCTTGTAGATGGGTACCTAGTGAGCTTGTAAATGGAGACCAAGTGAACTTGTAAATGGAGACCAAGTGAGCTTGTAAATAGAGACCTAGTGAGCTTGTAAATGGAGACCTAGTGAGCTTATAAGACCGGGTACATAACTCTGCTCAATAATTATAATATTTATTATTGTATATACATGTATATGCATGTACATGAACACTTATGCTAACGTGAATGAATTTGAGACAATTTGGTAGTGTATGCACTATAATTATAATAATTATAGTGCATACACTATAATTATAATAATTAGGTATGTAATTTGGCTATACCAAATATGTACAAAAGTCAACTAATAGTCAATGATAAGAAGTTTCTGTAAAAATGTTATACAAGACCAACTAGGGGAGCTGAGAGGTGGAAATAGTTTAGACCTGATGTTGTAAAGTTCCCGATGCTTTTACATTTTCATGTACATGTATTTCCAACAAATCACAATATTTGCTGCTTTGTGTAAATGTCACTACCCTAGAGATAAACAGGGCAGTACAGTATAAAACACAATATAATTATGCAGTGTATCATGTGGTACATGTATAATAATAAAACCTTAAAATTATAATAATGTACAGTGCAGTGTTTGATAACCAAATTATGCAAATTTTAACAACTATGAAACAATTATTGACACATTAATATTAAATTAAATAAATTAATAAATGAATATCCATGCACTAATTTTAGAAAATGATGCAATCAGTACAAGGTAGAACAATGACAGGTTGTTCAGGTTTTTAGTTGCTATACAATATATTATAATATACATATTAATCTAATTTATACAAAATTCTTTGTACAAAAGTAAGATCAGACTATAAATATAGTGCTCTACACTAGCTATAATTAGTAATATTACTAGTTGGTGAAGTTAGCAATAAATACATAAATAAATGAGTGCAAAAAGACTAAACTCTTGTAAAGATAAGTACAAACTATCTACTATTTATTTATTTATTCATTTATTATACATAATATATGGACTGCTGTGCATCCTCAGTATTTATGTCGTATACATGTACCTTGAATAGCCTGGGATCATGCCTAGAACTAAAAGGGGTTGTGGTTATTTGTATTCAATGCAGCCTCATGAATACAGGTTTGTTGCACTTTTGCTGCCATGAGCAGAGTTGTGTTCTCTTGCCCACACTTCACCAACTAACACTATTCAATGCTGCTTTGAACACAATTCTGCTAACATATAATTATAGATAATTGATGCTATTTCAGATGATAGAACTGAGAGAATCTAGAGCTGATTTCATGGCTCTAGGTGATGGCCGCAAGAGGGGGGGGGGGGGGGGGGTTGCAACCTCTCTTTCCCCATGGCATTTGTCTTCCTCTTCCTCGCTATCCTCCTTTTTGTTGGAGTTGGTCTCATTGTCTTCATTGCAGCTGGAAACAAGAAAGTAGAGTGTGCAAACGTTGGGGTAAGTTTGTTATTGACTCTAGTACTGCCCAATAAGGTCAGCCATGCTATCTAGTGCTGCCCAATAAGGTCAGCCATGCTATCTAGTGCTGTCCAATAGGGTCACCCATGTTATCTGGAACAACTGAAACAGAGGCAGTATCTCACAACAGTCATGGGCTGTACAGTCAGTAACGGGGTTGTTTAGTCATTACACTTATAAACAGCGAGATGACAAATGCTAGATTGTTTTCATGGCACCACTTTCTTCACATGCCGTGAACTATTTGTAGCTCCTAGACTTACCCTAAGTGTGACCTTCCTAGGCAGGGAATAGATGTTGTTGTCTGATACACCAACCTCTTCCATAGCAGGCAACTTGAGCTTCACCACCTAAATAATACAAATTACATGTAGAACAGCATAGCAGCAAAAGTAGAGAAGTTGTCCGCTCCCTTTCAGAGAAAAGACAACTATATGATATCCCACTTGTAGCACTGCTAGCTGCACATATGTAGAAGATAATAACCCTGTAGAAAGACAGGTACAGACCCCACAGTGCAGTCTCACCCATCAAGGTAATCCAACACAAACTGTTTGTATCAATGGTAACTAAATGGCTGCCACTGATTTCTGTATAATCAACCAATTACCAAACAGTAAGTAAAATATGCTAAGAGTGTAGTTGTGTCCACACCTGAGATTGATGCAGTTCTCTCTGGATTTAGTTCACCTGCTCCGACCTGGTTTGCTCAACTTTAGTTACAGTATCACATTGTGTGATTTGTTGGAGCCTACATGTACATGAAATGTGTAATAAGTATACAAATTACCTGTAAAATTACATCTAAAACTCTAACACACTCAAACTCTAATAAATATAATAAATAAATGTAGGACAAAATAAACATGCGTTTATTAAACGATATACTCACAGCTTATTGGCCTTGTCCATGTTGATGGTACTTTTATGTTTGCAAATGGTTGAATGTACTCAAATCAATCTACAATACACAACTCATGCCTGTAGCTATAAAAGCTGGAAAAGCTATTGACAGCTAGCTACATGTACAAGCCCTATTCATAGTGCAGGAATTAGAGTAATAGTTACTATCTAGGAGTTGTCTGCACTATGGGACCAGACATGTACATGGTGCAGACAACTTCTGCTAGTTGTGGATATTGCTCTAAACAGACTGTGCAATTTGGTTATAGCCAGGTATTAAGTAATGCTTAGACTTGCTGTATTCGATTTAGATGCTAAAAGCTTGTACCAGGAATGAAAGTAGGACTGTCTTCTCTTAGAAAGCATATTCCCATTAATTAGACAATGTTGTAAATACCTGTACATACTGTACACAGTAGCAGGTGTCCATTTTGGATGGGGTGGGGTACCAAGATTTGAGTTGAAAATCAATGAGTAGAATGTACTTAATCTAGTTCACACAGTTAGTGAAGGCCCACACTGCTTATATACCATGAGTATGGGCCTACATGTATTATTGCCATATGGGATACCTCAGTCATATTGGCAGCATTTCTGAATAACACTGCTCTAGACAGCACAGTAACATATTAGAATGAAATAGAAACAAAAGTAGAGGAGTTGTGCTCTCTTTTTAAAAAAGGAGACAACTTTATAAAGTAATAATGGAACTGCTACAAGTCATGTACACTATAGGATAACAAATTTTCTAAAACTACAAACTTGCAGTCACAGAAAAACTAATATAGATAATAACAAAGTTAGGAAGTTTGCCCTTTCTTGCTCAAAGAGAAGATAACTTAATAATTATAATTATGGGCAGGCTTGCCAAGTTCCATTGATGAAAACGGGGAGATTCAGCATTTGGGTGGGGGTGTCCATTTAGGGTGGGGTACCAAATTTTGAGTTGGAAATCGGGGAGTCTCATGCAGAATCAGGGAAACTTGGTATGCCTGATTGTGGGACTGAAGCTCTGCAGTCACAGAGAAACTGAGATATAGAATCAGCAGTACACCCTCTCATCCACTGAATGCATAAGGCAATGTCACCTCATCAAGGTTGTCCAACACAAACTACAATATTATATCTGTGATAACCAAATGGCCAAGACTGATTTCTCTACAAATAGCCAAGTAACAAGTGAAACATACTGCACAGCATTACATGTAGTTATTATGCCCCAATCTGCGGTTGATGTAGCACACTCCTGGTAAGAAAGGTCCAGATGTTAGAAGTACACAGCTATCTTAGTCTCCAGTAAATGAACTACTGCTAACAAGATATTTAGTTCCCATGCTTCAACCCATATCTATGCTGTGTATGTTTGTTGGAACCTACAGTATGTGGTAGATGACTACAATGACAGTCACATTGGTTAATCAGAGTGACAGGTATGCAAGAAACATTCACATGTTTAACACATTTTAGTCTAATAAATATGATAGATTGGACAGAAATAGTAGTGGCAGTAGCAGCGGCAGTGGCAGCGGCAGTAGCAGCGGCAGTGGCAGCGGCAGCGGCAGTGGCAGCTTAAAATTTTACTACAGGTAATGAGATAGATTTTTACTTTAGTAGATCACCGTTACACTATATGCAATATATTACGATATACATGTATATACATGTACTAGAATTAACAACGTGCATGTGAAATCTATATATCATGACATCTGCAGTAGATATTAGTGATGTGGCTACATGTAGAGAGACAACTACGCACACACAGTACATGTATGTACTGACACATATTATGTCATATGATATAATTAAGAGCCTAAAGAAAAGGAAGCAGAATTTAGATAAATGTGTGAGAAGGTTGACGACTGCATTTTAACACAAAGAATAGATCCAACATCTTATCTTATTTCTAATCTAAATAATAGACTACATTTATTTGACATAGCATTGCCGACTTGTAAATAATAGGGTCAAATTGGTCACTGAGTTTGTTGGCAGATTAAAATCAAGAAGGAAGTTTGAAATAACAAAATAATTCTGAATGAGGAAAATTCCATCTAAAGAAGCCCTATGTCACTGAGTACAGAGTAAAATAATAAACATTCTTCTGAGACTTTACACTAAAACATGTAAATGTATTTGGAATGAAAACTTGATACGTTTCTGTTTTACATCAACATTGGCTACTCTTCTTTCTGCTTGGCTTAATTTACATGCAGCTGTAACAACTCTGTAGTTCCAGTTCTGCTGGTTACAACTCTATTAGAGCCTTGAGTACCTGGTTCAGTCTGTAGCCAGCAGATAACTCAGTAGATATACTGATTATTTGCTGTAAATATGAATCATTTTATTCTTCTAGCCAGAAGTGGAAAAATTGAGGTGGGTACATGGTACATGCAATCTCACAGATAGCATTGTATAGCTATCCACCTAATCTTATGGTAGCTAAGAAATTAGTGGATTACTAAAATGAAAAAAATGTTGTGCTGGAGAGAATTGAACTCCAGACCTTATGGCTGAGTGTCAAGCACTCTACCACTACGCTATCAAGTCCACAGCAACTGTGTGGGGAAAACTAGTTATTAAAATTAGGGTACCCGCTTGCTGACCGTACAACCACTAAAATGGAGGTGGATACACACCGTATACTCTCGTATAATCACACTTCGAACACTGCTTCTAGCCAATCTGAACCTGGAATCAGTTTGGGTTTATATTCAAGTACAATACAAGACCGACACAGTAGACAATATTGTGTTGGGTATATCTACTCTGTGTCGATGTGGTGTGGCAAGTAAATAGAAGGGAAACCTGTAAATTTTGATCAGCAGCGTGAACCTCTCAAGATCACAAAATATTATTCGACTACAACGCCAGTTTTCCCCTTAATTTATTAAGTCGTTCAAGATTATGCATAACTTGTGATTATAATATTTTGACACATTATTCCAAATGGAATTACAATTAAATATGATAGTAGTACGAAACGCATTTTTTATATAGATGTATTACCTAATATTTCGTTACTTGTCAAGTAACAAAATATGAGGTAATAAATCTATATAAAACATGCGTCTCGTACTACTATTTTACAATAAAATGTATTTGGATTAAGTTTACTTCAATATCCAACTTCATTGCATAGACAAAGCTGTATGAATGGGGAGGGATGCTGCTGATTTTCAGCAAAACATTTTTTAAACTTGTTTATGTTGCAAAACCTGAAAAAAACAGGTGGTCTCCCTGCAAAGCCTGAAGACTTGACAGGTATGGTTATGAGCACTGTTCAATCTTAGCAGAATAAACAGTTACATGTAATATAGAACCTCTTTCTTCAATTTAGCGGACACTATGATAAATGAACGGTAACTATTATAGTCGAGTAGCGTACCTTGACGAATGTTAACTGAAATGTCTGTCTGTTTTATTATGAGCTTACAACATGACCTCATGGCTATCAATTTTGTCCAATTTCAAAGCCTTAAAACAAAATAGTAGCTTGTTCCTTGTCTCTCTGTCTGTGGCACAACTCAATGTACTGTGTATACATGTAAGATATTGTTTATACACTGGAATCACCACATATCGCCAGCTACTATTTTATTTAATTGTGTGTCTCGTTTTGGTAATTTCTACTAATAAAGTTTCACCTTTAGATTTGATTAATATCACGTTTATTATGGTTATGCACGATAAGCATTGCATGGCAACTCAATAATTTTAACATAACATCGTAAGGAGCTTCTATGGTGAAGTCTGATTACTTTAAAAATTATGACATAAAGAATATAATATACTTGTTATAAGGTATTAAAAAGTTCAATGTAACGTCAGCATAAAATGGTCAGCATTTTGAGTGGCAGCCGGAGAGTACGGCAATTCATTAATATACTGCAGATTTACACTCCTTATAGCCGCAAACCTTGTTGAGGCAGCACTTCTCTTCATTCTGGCCACACTCTGAATCATAGTCACAGCTAGCACCATCCAGCATGCAGCCGTACCCAAGCAGAACTCTCAAGTCCTTGGAGGCAGATGCAGGGCATTTACCTGTAAAATATTATAACTCCAGAGCTTGTTTGTTTGTTCTAAAGCAAGCTTTGGAAAGGGAGAATAAGAAGTCGATATTCGTTTTATAATATACTCCATGTTATAGTTATTTCTATGATTTCTTGTGTGTACAGAGCAGGCAATGGTGGTGTATGTTCTCCTCTGGGAACATAGCTGCCAAGTACAAACGGAACTTTCATCATTGTGTAACAGGGTAAAGTAGACATGTGACTTAGCTTACCAGGTTTAGGGGTCTTATCCACTCCTTCCCTGCATTGTCTACCTCTTCCCCAAAAGCAACATCTCTCACCAATCTCACAGTCCTCATCAGAACTGCAAATTGGTTCGATCAGCTTTACATCAAATCCAAATGGGTAGGATGGGCAAGCTAGATCCTGCAAGCAATACCAATCTGATGTAGAGACAGGATGTTATGGGGTTAACATTTGATTGGACTCATAGAAACGGCAGAACTATTTTATCATTCCTCAAATGGGACTAACTGTTCCAAGCATTAGAATTAGCACCCAGATTATTCTACCTAAACTATCGAGACCTAGGTAAGCGAGTAAAATGGTACCAAAATCTTTACCTTGGCAAAGACACCTGCGTCAGGGGAGAGTTTGGAGACAGCTGGATTTGTACATTCTCTGTAACCACAGAGACTCTTGCAGCAGATCTGGTTTCCAGCACATTGTGAGTCATACCTGCATCCCATATAGTCTATGCGGCAGGAGCTGGGATTAAATAATTTATCAGACAGCGAGAAAGTGGGGCACGAACCTAAAACAAGGACTTTATCTATGTTATACGAGTTACTAGACAAAAACATGTAAGATTCTGCACCAGATATACTAGCCAAGTAATTCTCGGCTGTAGATGAAACAACACATCTGGCATACAGTACACATTTATGTCGAATACATGCAGGTCTACTTATACGCGTCACCACTAGCCTATGTGTCTAATCACCTGATTTGGGAGTGGTATCAATGCCTTTCACACACAGCTTGTCAGGTGAGCCTCGGTAGCAGCATTTCTCTCCAGCCTTACAATCGCCATCGTCTTCACACTCAATCCAGCTTGGGTCTATTTCGTATACAAACGGGTAACCCAGTCGAGGGCATTCTAATCCCTGTAGATGGCACAAAACTCACAATCTTATGTTTCAGTAGTACACATGTTAGATTTTCTAACAAGAGAGATGTTGTATATAATCTGTGATCATTAAATTCTACTTGCAAACAATATAGTAGTCACTTACAGCATAGGTATAGGTTGTAGCAGCTAGAGCTACCAGGAGAGTAAAGCACAGATTCATTTTTCTTCTCTTAGGTTGATCTTCTTTTCCTGAAAAAGAAAAATACAAAGCATGCAGTGATGAAGTTAGACTGAAATAAAATATACTGTTCAAATGTAAATATACACCTTCAGAGCAATCTCTGCTGTTCACTATAATAAGCTGGTGATAATGATCTAATTAATATTGCATGGAAATAATAAACTACTTTCAGCTCTATAATTATACTTAGGTAGCTTACCTCCACAACTTTCAAAGTAGAACTGTTTTAATCAAGTTCAATTCTCTTTTTATGTATGTGTTGCTGTGAGATGGGAGGGGCGATAATAATGGCCTTCTTAACTCTCTCTATAAGTACTGAATAGCCTTGGTTCCACTTGCACTTAACAATGTTGTGAAAATCTCAGTAAATGGAAACATTTTATTAGTTTACATGTAACTTCCTTGTCTGTCTAAAATACTTTGTATTCAGAAGCCTGTTAGCCTTTACACTATTTTTTTCCAATGGCAATGTGATAGCATCTGCCCTTTGTATATGTTAGATCGACTGGCTTATATATTTTTCAGAAACAATCAAATATTGTTTTGTCTGACAAAACTAAGTTATTTTAGTCAACATTCACTTACACTTACAACTCGTAGGACCAGTTTACTATTATACACATATGTATAATATGCTTTCAGAGTTATACATGTACAAATGTACATACATTACATACATGTATGTTTAGTATCGCTAACTGTTTTGACTTAACCGAACCCAATTCTACTGTGATCTAATCTTAATATAATGTACTTTGAATGCTTTATATTTGTGTGATAGTCCATAGGACTTACCCTTTTACAGAGATTCTACCTTGACTGCTACCACTGACTTCAGAATGTCCTTGACATCCACTCAGAACATTGCATCCCATTCATGTAGTTTATTAGCCCATGTTCTCTACTATAATGTTCAGGTAATATTAATTCTATCATTTAATCTACATGCATAATGTCTACTACAAGCCTAGCCGGGTACGCTAGTGTGAGATATAAACATTGCTTAGTCAGGATTTCGGTTCTTAGCAGGGTATGGCCTCTTTATCTACATGTAGAAGTAGCTATACTATTCAACTATAAACATTTAAGATGACAATATAAGATAAGGTAAGACAACTTCGTTGCAGTTTCAGAGATGTCAGATTGATAGTTTAACGATAGTATCCAAAATAGAATAACAAACTAGCACTAGAGCTCTTTGGTGTGGAAGCCAAAATAAAGCTTCATGCTAGTAGGTAAGACGGCGCAACTCCCATAATATACTATACTTGCCAAGTTATCATAACTCAAAATAAGGAGGTTTTGTCAGAAGCAATACCTACACTGCACACTTAAAAGAAGGGGCATAAATCCTGAGCTAACACCAACACTGTTTAGGGAATTCCCTTCCTAGTCCATTTTTCTAGACTACAGGCAATAATAAGTGCATTGTAGCTTAAAAGTAATAGAAATGGTATCTAGCAGATTTCAACCACAGTTAGTTATTGACAACAGAATTTACTGAAAATTTGGAGGAAATAGGGAGTTTGCAACAAAGTGAGAGCATGGTTTCAAAATCTGGAGTATCCCGTTTAAATTGGGAGACGTGGCCAGAGTATGACAGGAACTTATTACAGTTTCTCGACTTTAGTCGTAAGAATAATATTTGCAGTATGTTAGGGCAGATTTCAACAACCCAGTTGCTGGTTAGTTAATAAAAAAGTCAAGTTATGCAGGTATTGTGTTGTACCTGTATCACCATGCATTGTATTGTACCTGTGTCTCATGCACTCAGACTATGCTTGAGTAAACAGATTCTACACTTTCACTTACATTGTATTTCCCTTTTCCGAGATACTAAATTCACAGTAAGTTCCACTTGGCTTAAACTGAGTCCAGACTAGAATGATTTTCAGATAAAAATTGTTATAGTTTGGACTCAGCTTTAGTCGCATTTTTATTAATATTTTAAAGTTTATATTTTAAAATGGTCTTTAGCACTTACAGAAAAGTATTATACTACTGTTATACGCCATAACATGCTGGTAATAACCAACCATCCTTGCTCTAGGTACATTGTATACAGAGTGAGCTGTGAATTGCTGAATTGTACAAAAACTTTTTATTTATAGCAATCTCTTTTCAATACAGATAAGGTGTAGTCAGTTACAATGAACTTTGACCTCGTTCTTTTTTCACATTGCTGTAAATTACTTTAGTGTTTATATACAAGATAAAGTCCCTCCGGCAATCAACATGCTTGTCTCACACAACGAATATCATAGGTTTGTCTGAATGGGAGACAATGTAATAAATTAGCTTGGATGGTTCGAAGGTTGGTACCAGCATTGTATGGTTGGCACAGTTATATATAGGTGGGGTGACATGTATATCTGGGGGTACTTGTGCCATTTAGTTTCAAAAATATATATTTTAATTAGTTTAGTATGCTTTCTGTTAGGCATATGCACGTAGGCATTTTCACAACTCAGTGTTAGAATCTGATTGTTTGTTTAGCAGCTTACATAATCCATAATAGTAATACTTTAATCTGACTAAACCTCTAAATGTAATTGTCAAGCTTTATGTCATCTTTTCTCTTCGGAAACAAATAATTATGGTCATTTATGGCTACTGATATTAATTGTTCACCTGTGGTGGTTTCCTTAGTTCAGGCAAGGAGTAAGGTTCAGGTTACTGTAATTCTGTAATTATCTGAAATCAGACTTGGGTTTATTAGTGTTTATTAATTGCTTTCCAACATAACAAAATGCTGCTGATTTTATATTAGATTTTAAACAACTCCAAAACATTTAGGGGTCTCAAAGTAAATCAATATCAGTATGAATGCTGACAGCAGGTACAACCAGAGTAGTTATTAAACAGCTGGTTTACATTCTTTATAACCACAGGAGGTACTGCGACAGCATTTCTCTTTTCCTTCACACTCAGAGTCGTAATCACAGCCACTATAGTCCATTAAACAACCAGATCTGTAACCAGGGAGAGAATTCAGTCTTTTCGAAGCTGGACATCGACCTGTAGAGAGGCAGAGCCAAAACATGGAAATTAATCACTGGTTATGCTGTATGAGCAGTTGGAGTAGAACTGTATTGTGTGCTGACTAACTCGCTGCTAGTACATGTAATAAGACAAGGTTTATGGTCAACCAGGACATCAAACAATCAGAAAGTGAGACATTGAATCTATAGAGAAATCCTGTTGAAGCTAACTGTTAATAGAAATACAACTTTATATAAATTAATTCACTATTCACTATTTAGTTATTGTTGTAAAAGAAAATAACATCACCTGGCTTAGGGGTGGTGTCAATGCCCTCCATACAGAACTTTATAAATCCACCCCAGCGGCAGCACTTTTCTCCCTTAGTACAATCACCGTCATCTTTACATGGTGTCCAGCTGGGATCTGGTGTGTAGACCATGAGAGGGTGGGAGGAATCTGGACAGGCTAAACCCTGTAACGATATATACTAGTGTACCACGATATATACTAGTGTACCACGATATATACTAGTGTACCACGATATATACTAGTGCACCACACTCTCTAATATTCGTATTGCCAGTGGACCTGTTGTTACACATGCCTGCTAAACCAGTTTAGCTAAACTAGTTCCACTTGTGCAACCAGCTTGCAATAATATTCATTATAATATATTATGTTTTATATTATGTACTATTTTATGTATTATAATATGTATTATATTATGTATTATATTATGCGTTATATTATGTATTATATTATGTATTATATTATGATATGGAATTACAGTCTAAAGAGAAATGGTAATTTAGCATTGTTTATTGATAATACATTGTTGTGACTTACAGCATAGGAATAAGCAGCAGCTGCCAGAAACACCAGGAGAGTAAAGTACAGATTCATTTTCTTCTCTCAAATTTAAGTTCTGCTAAAATAGAATACAAGTCATGGTAATTAAATATTGGGTGGATTATTATATTTATTGTAAAAAATATTTTCCCATTAATATAGAAATTATTGTCATTTAGATTAAATTCTTTGCAATCTGAACCGAATAGTATTCATATTAACATCCACAGGATTGAATAGTGAAATCATCCTCATCTGAAATTTAACATAAAGCTAGAGACATGAATAAATCAAAAAATCCAATTGCCAATTTACTACATCTACATGTGGGTTATTATTGTTAACAAATGCTATGATAGAAAAATAGTCAACTTACCTCCTTTAATTGGACAGTTGAACTCACTGAACCAGTCTGCTATTCTCCCCTTATATACTCTTGTATTGATAGGAAATAAACATGTAGCCTTAGTATCTCTTGCAGCCTTAGTATTTCCTGTAGCCTTAGTATCTCCTGTAGCCTAGACTATCTTGTACATGAATATTATGCTCTACATACATGTGCCAAGTAGATAATATATTATACTGTGTAATGTTCCAAGTAAATACTGTTTTGTCCTAAACTCTAATGTAACTAAACATTAATATTATATTATATATAATAATAATAATAATAATAATAATAATAATACATGTATATAATAATAATAACATTAATATTATATTCCATTGCATTGTCTTAATTTGATTTCTTTGTCTTGTTAATTATATAAATATATGTTTCCTCTTTGTTTGGTACTCTTTATTACCCTTTCTGTAAACCTACATGCTATTGGTTATTACTTTGTATCCACCACCTCCGACAAATACTTATAGTCTTTGGTAATCTGATATACATATAGTTGTACCTTTTATTATGCTTGTAGTCCGAGATGGTCAGTCAGTATGGCCTAGGGGTCAAGATACTTGCCTCTAGGTCAGCCAGCCTGGATCTAATTCTGGATGGTGACAAGGCTGGTCACTCGGTCCCTGCGGATCAGGACTCAATATATCGGAGGTCCACTGTCTGTATATAATCTCATCTGCATGCAGGGTAATTAGACCCACCTCTGCTCTCTTCATAACAAGAGCAGCTGTATACATGTATGTCACCACTGGCAGATCAAAATGGCAGCATCAGCACTGTATGCTCCAGCTTTGTAGCAGATTGCTTCACCCTGAAAAGTGACAGAAGAATGGTGGTGAGATCTTGGTAAGCTCACGTACCACTATAAATAAGAAACACCTAAGCAGGTGGTATATGAAAATACCACCGACATGCTCGGTCACGAGAGCCTACCATATTATTATTATATTATCATTTCTCCGAGACGTGTTGTACCTACTGTAACTTGGACCCCTTGATCCCACTCGGACCCATTTAGTCAGCCTATTCTGGTTTCCTCTCCTGTACTCTGGCCTGTGCTCTCCCCTGTACTCTGGCCTGTACTCTCCCCTATACGGCTGTGCCTCAGCCACCCAGCCAGACACTAAATACAATACTGTATTCTAGGTACCGGTAGGCTGTAGATGTTACAAAGTTATAAACAGTAAAGACAACCCTAGAGGTGATGGAAGCTTAAGTATAAAGTGTAGCAGCTAAGGTTCAGAGGTTACATGCTTTAGTAGTAAGTTGTAGAACTTGCAGCGAGAATGACTTTAGGTGTCTTCGCAACATAAGCTTTAGACCCAGGCCAATTTACGAAAATATTTTTCGGCACACATCTGTCACAGGGTCGCGAACACACCGGCCTGGGCCAAAAGCAAAATCCTCGTTTTCACGCGAAGAAATCAGGTGTGCTGATGGGCTATGGATGGTTTTGTCCAGCCAAGCAAAATCTCAGGCCAATAACCCTTCTAGCCTTGGTCGAACGGCCATCTCGTGATTTTATTTGCGACCCGGGTCTGTCCAAGAGGTCGCGAAGACACCTTTTAGCTCAATCAAACACAGGACACAGCCAATAACCAACTGACAAAGAAAAAAAATCGTTTATTGGTTCAGTTGTAGACTAAATAATATAATAACTTGTGTGTCTATACTATTGTATGTAGAGTAGCATAGTAGGGCATAATTCCAGTTGGCCTTGCATTGAGTGGAAAGTAATACCTAATACATGTACATCATAGTGGTTGGAAGCTGATTTTTCTATTAATGGGCTGTCCTACTTGAGAAGTTTTGCCTCGTACATTGGTGGTATTAGTCGCCTTCACTTAATTATTATTTATTAGTCATTGTGGTTCTAGGGCTAACAGATTATATACTGTTATTATTTGTAATATTTTGGTGATTTTAGCTTTAAATAGCCTGCCATACATGATAGAGAGGTTCGGGTCCATTCTACTTATAGCTCTGTGCCAAGAGTGAGTTGTCCTACAGTAATTCTCCTTTAAAAATAAAACTATGTAGGCCCTCTGTACCAGCATACTGTATGCACTAGGTACTAGTAGAAAATTTGGATGACCTGAGATCCTTGTAACAGCTAAGGTCTGGTAGGCCAGCCTAGGTTCAACCTATTTTGCCAGGGGTACCCAAACTACAGTCCCAGGGCCCACATGTAGCCTTTAACTTAATTTTCAGTGGCCCTCCTTCTCAAATATAAAATCACTTGTCACAAATTTGATACTTTCCACTGTACAAGAGTAAAGTATGTAATGCAATGCTCTGCAAGAACCAAGAGTGGTCAGCTGTTTGTTAGTGGAGTGTGTGTGTGTGCTGGGATATCTTATGTGTCAACCAATATGTTAACGGACTTGGTTTTAGTTATGCTTGCATTAATCTATTTCTTACAGCCGCAACACATAACACGTAACACGTAACACGTAACACGTAACACGTAACACGTAACACGTAACACGTAACACGTAACACTTAACACTTAACACGTAACACTTAACACGTATGGTATATATAAAAGTATTTAAAATATTGAAAGATTCCAGACCTAATAGACAGATAATCATGAAGATATAATATAGAAAACAGAAAACGCATATTAGTACTCACAATTATTGGAGTTGTAGAGATTTTATTCACAGCAATTAGTAAATATATAGTAATTTCTTATACAAAAATGTGAGTATAACAACTGCTAAATAGCACAGTCATGTTATTAGGTCATGTTGACAATAAAATTTGCTTTTACAATCATTATGGTTTTTCAGCTAGATATACTACTACCATAATCTTTGGGTAAATTTAGCAAGCTAGCTTTATATCGTGCAGGTTAACATTAGAAACAAGTAAGAATTCCTGATAGCATCAACATGATGATGTACTGTATGTATACAAGAGAAATACATACATGTATGTATCGGAAACAGCAAAACAGCGTGGTTGTCTCTCTCAATCAATTTTCTAGAAGAAGATCAGTGTTATGTAGTTGTAAGGGGGTTTCTAAGCTGCAGAGAGCCTGCTAAAAGTATTATCGTCTGTTGAGAGAGAATCGCACTAAACAGATAAAAAGCTGCCTTCCACAATCTTCAAATTCTGTTCAAAGCTGCTAGTTAAAATTACACAATGGGAGAGCTCATAACTGTGTACTTATATTTGGGTAGTTGCCCTCTCATTTAAGTAATAGAGTGGAATAACTCCTCATTTTAATTATTTCTGTACAAGCAAGGCTTAGTAGTAGTTTAGTAGTTTAGATAGGCACAGAGGTATGAGCAATCGTATACTCATACATATTATATAAATGTACATAATATACATGCACATATACATGTATATACATGTCTACACAACATGTATATACATGTCTATACATGTATATACATGTCTACACAACATGTATATACATGTATATTCATGTATATACATGAATATACATGTATATACATGAATATACATGTTGTGTAGACATGTATATACATGTATATACATGTATATACATGAATATACATGTTGTGTAGACATGTATATACATGTCTATACATGTATATACATGTCTACACAACATGTATATACATGTATATACATGTCTACACAACATGATTGTATATACATGAATATACATGTTGTGTAGACATGTATATACATGTATATACATGAATATACATGTTGTGTAGACATGTATATACATGTTGTGTAGACATGTATATACAAGTATATACATGAATATACATGTATATACATGTTGTGTAGGCATGTATATACATGTATATACATGTTGTGTAGACATGTATATACAAGTATATACATAAATAGCCAATAGCTACATTATCCACCTGATGATTATGTATAGTCCATACAGCAGATAAATATGATGTACATTGGCTGAGATTCACTTGGGTCAGTGACTACATTAACATACAGCAGAGGAATAAGCTGTAACAGACAGAACTCCCAGGAGAGTTAAGTACAGATCCGTTCTCTTCCCTCAACTTTATATTCCGCTTCTGAAAAGATAATATATAATTCAAAATTTTACCATCTGACAGCGTTGCGTAATGTGTAGTGTATACTATTCAGGCATAAGATCAATAATCCACTGACCCTATATTTTTAGCATTCAGTATGAGTTCGATCAAAGTGTAGGATAACCATTTTGATGATACTTTGAATATAAAACATCAAACGAAGATAAGACACAATAATATATCTGTAACATTTTATATGTAAGACTTCCAATAAAACTATTATATTGTTTTATGTTCACCTTGATGTACTTGTAAGATAATTATATACTACGTTCATACTTCAATTAAATGTTTATGCTATATCTACCTTTCATTCACCTACATGTATATGATGTGTTAGACTATGCAAGTGTCGCAGACTATTTTCTTTATATTCTAGAACTTTCTAATAACACAAGTAAATGTAGTCTACTTCTATGCAATGAGTAGTGGTACAGGACAAATCATTTCATGTCATTACTGTTATATTTTGATATCCAGCTATCAGCATCAGAGGACGTTATAGAAATATAACAGTAATAACACAACAGAAATGCTTATGTTCTCCACTACCATTCACCATTATACAATGTAAAACTTTTTACGTACCACAAACAGTATATACATATTAATTATTGCTTTTACAATATTTAATTCTATTAATATGTCTGTTGCATTGATTCAATGTAATATTAGTCACTATTATATATCCTGGCTATTCTGTAATATCTAACTGAATTCACACTGATCTATACCTTCATTAATTTTGACAGCTGATGCTTCAGTTACTGGCCATTAAATAATTGACATTATGTCTGTAGGTAAATTAGACTGTGTTACTGTCTTGGTATAATCTTGAAATACACTGTATGTGTAGATAAATTTTCTGACACCAGCGAAGGAATGAACACGTGTGTGATGGAAATATCTACTATACATGTCAGTGGTCTGTATTTAAAACATATTGAACGATTGACATATCCTCCGATTATTAAACATTATATTTCAACATGCATGCAAATAATACCTTCATACATTGGACAACTTACAGTGCGTTATATTCTACGATTAATAAGAAAATGAACACTGTTTCTATACCAAAAATTATGAGCTACACAATGCACAGACTACCTACAATATAGCTGCAAGGCCTAAACAACATGCATTATATCCTTGACAAGAGATAGACAATGTAAACTATGACTAAAAAAGTTGTCCACCGTTGTCTCACAATACTATCTCTCTTGAGATTCACAACCTATGAACAATAAAATACGTTATACCCAAGGGTTGGAGATTGGTAGAAAATTTGTTGAACTGACGAAGAGCTATGCTTAACAATGTTGCAAGATGGCACCTGGTTTGGTTTGCTAAGAGATAGTTTCATGAGGTCCTCCCATTTAGGCTGTGTTTGAAGTTGTTGTAGTGGAATTAGCAGGTTTCACAGAAGATGGATTTCTTTGGAAGAGCCGTTTGACATTAGTTATGTAACTTGGATTCATGTATATGTAAACAATAACATTGAGAATCCCGTACGCCGCATGGTAGACAAATACGAACCAGTAGAGAGCAGCAGTTGCAATCATTGGAATTTCCTTTATTTCTTCCAGTACTAAACCAGCAAACATCGGCACAAACGAGAGCAAGAATAAAGCACTGGTCACCGTTATATACTTGACCGCTTTTGTGACTTCCGGATCACATGACCTCGTGGTATTAACTCGCTCCATTTGTCTCAACTCCCTCCAGGCCAAGGAAAGTAGTGTTATGGTGATAACAGCGGGAACAGTTATTGATATGAGATGGGATAGTGTGAATAGAACATCGCCTGTCTTAGCGACGGAGCCATATTCATCAACACACAAGTCATTTAACACTGTGCAGTGAATAACAGAGGTCAACAGGAAGCAAAGAATCCAAATCACTCCATAAGATATTCTTAGATTGTCCACCAGCTTATCATCCCCGTAACGGAATGGTTTACATATCGCTATGTACTTCTCGTAGGAGCCCATAGCCAACACACAATTCCGAAGGGTAGTTGAGCCTTGATTGAAAGCAGAAAATATGAATATGTATGCTTGTGCGGAAGGTCTTGGTAACCCTGATATGTAAGAATTGATTAAACAGTCCAGCAGAGTGATAAATGACATGCTAGCTGCAATGTCAGCAGCACCTATGTTCAGAAGGATGGTAAAATATTTTGTTTTCTTCAAATTTCCGAGGCGAGAGAGAATAACCAAGTGAAGCAGGTTGAACAATATGCTCAGAACGTTGATGGCCACCACAATTCTGGATATTATCGGATACTCACATTCCCCTGCATAACGTTGACATAGATTCAGCATCCAATCTATTGTCTGAGTAGTTCCATTGGCTGCCATGACGTCTCTAACGTAGATGTGAACGTGCAGTTACTGAAGAGATCAGGGAGTTGAGTGCGTGTCGGCTACCGCTGTCTGTACAAAAGTGACATAGATCTGGTCAAAACATAATTATAATGATCACATCTATATACAATATATAATAATATTATAATATATGATCACACATGTGTATGATACGGCAACATGTATGGATAACAATTTATCACAGCAATGGCTTTGTTAGTAATTGCATTTTGTTGATTGTACATGTACATGTTATGAATCCAAGGCTGAAGACAAAATTATATAAAATTTAAATGAGCTTCAATTTTTAACACATTGTGTTACATGTGGCATGTTATACACTGTTACATGTTACAAGCTCCGTTTCCAATTTGTAAGTTATTTTTGATCATATTAACAACGTGATATTATCTGTTCTGACACAGGAATAATAAAACTCAACTTTTGTATTTGTGGACTACCACTATGACTACCTTCAACACAAGTCAACACGGACGATGTTTCACATGTATTCGAATGCTTTTTTCCAAATATAGCATACTCTGATACAAAGCATGTTTATTGCAAACCAGGATGGACTCTATTTTAAGCTGATCATTACACTGTCTTACAATGTGTTGACTGTTATATGCCAACATGGACCTTACTAACCATCACAGTAGATTGTTTGTTATGACTTGTCTTGAATTAAAAGAAAATAATTCATGGTCTGTGTACCTTGAATATTTCAATATGAGGAGAAAGTCAGGTCTGTGCTTATACCACTTACTGCCTGGTGAGCTTTTATCTATGAGTTTTGTACATTCACTGTCTCAATTAGCCTTATGACTAGTCTAACTACGCTTATGAATATTCTGGGAGGTGCATAATACATGTATGTACCACCTGAACTGTCAGCCTAAACCAAACATTGGCAGATTGAACTGCATGACTTGTGTGGGACACATAATCTTTCTTTGTACTGTCAGAATTCTTTCTAGAGGCAATTCCTCATTGGTCGGAACTTCTGATGACACTGCTAGTGTAGTAATCACATGTCTACACAATGTGCTATTAGTTACTAATTACTAATTACTAATAATACTAATTACTAATTACTAAATACTAATATTATTACTATTAATTACTATTAATTAATTATAATTATAACATACCTATGGGGCAACTTTCTCTAGTAAAACATGAGTTTAGTGCTAGCTGATACTCAGCCTTGATCAGAAAATAAAATGTATTTTGGTAAAATATCCCACTTGAATTTATTGTCTACTTGCATAAATTACATGTACTTCCTTTTTGAAGTTGCTTGGTATTGGGGATTCATCACGTCATTACAGGATTATTCGGTTATACTGGATCATCTCAATAGGCATATTCGAATGCTGCACATTACACCCTAGATAAATAGCGATATGCAGCAATATGAATTAATTTTATTCAGTATTACACAGGTGCTATCACGCTCAGCGAGGTGTTCCTGGTAATAATAACCAAAACATAAACTGTTAGAATTTAAATAATGCTGACGTAATTGTATTTACAAGTGTATTATTGATTATACAACTATAATATATTTTTATAAAAAACAAAATACATGCATATAATTATATAGTTAGCGTAAATCTGTTTGCATAGAGGTTAGGGGTTGTGCTATAATTACTTCTAATTGTTATTAATGTATTCGAACATCTGCTATTTGCCGATCTGCTATGAAACAATTTTGTAATTATAATGAATATAATACTGATGTCATCCACAAATATATTTTTGTAGTTTCAATTCAATACTTCCACAATCAGTCTCAGAACGTCAGGATCTGATGAGTCAATGGTTATATTTTTGTAGATTGTGCAGTAACAGAGGTCAACCCAGTTGCATGAGTACCATGGAATCATGTAATCACATATCATACCAGTATCATATCGGTATATACATTGTATACAGTCATAATACATTGTATATGCCAAGTTCTAATTCAGCTGGTGAATTGGGGTTGCACACTGGAACAAGATTCCCACAGCCAAGCACGTTCAACTGTAAAAGGTATGTTAGGTGTACGAATCTAACCTACCTTCACTGCACCTGACAAATCATCAGTTGAAAATCCATCTTCAATAAATCAACAAAGCTAATAAGATAGTAGGGACTCCACATTGACCTTTTTGATATACCCTATTATATTATATACATGTACCTACTAGCACGGCCATGTTCGGTGAGTAAAATGCACCATATTACACAATGCAGTCACACATCACAACACTGATCACATCAGAAAGAGTGGATTTCAAGTATTATATAGTTATTTGCCATACATCCATTTCAGATTCTACAAGTGGTCTGTTTGGGGAGCATATTTTATATGCACAGCTTATAGCAATTTATATTTTAATGCTGTCCACAAGATATTATAATAGTCAACAAAAGTAACAAGAAGGCATTCAGGATTGCTAGGGCTTCGTCTTCTACCTCTATGAATGAAAGTGCGTAATGAAAGTGCGTAATGTAAGTGTACGCCGCTACCATTACAATATGTACACTACATGTATATTACATTACAACTTTCACTTACCAGAATTACCAGTTGTATATCAACATACAGTGTCATGACATTGTACTATAACTAGCTGGCCACCACTGTCAACGGCCACCACTGTCAACGGCCACCACTGTCAACGGCCACCACTGTCAACCTGTATCATCTGTATTAATACAGCTTGTAGCTTATTATCATTGCTATACATGTAATGAGAATTTAATGACAAAACAGTAGTATATTTTCTGACAGTTCAATCAGTGAATCTCAGTAGGAATGCTGGAGATTAGGAAAATGAGGAAGATTTAATCAAATCTCCGGAAGATTCAGCAGACTCCAGGAGACTAGACAAGTCTGTATACTGTAGTGAACTATGGATTGCTATCTCTATAACTCATGATTGACTGACTGAATTCCATGTGTTCTATTGTAAATACTTTAATCATTAATAATGTTTGTAAATTGTCAAGAACAACTTATAGCAGCCCGACCTGGGAACAGTGATCGGTCCTATGCATGCACAATAATATATGTGATAGGAGAACTTTGGACCTGTTGGTCAGTTGTTGGTCAGTTGTTGGTCAGTTGTTGGTCAGTTGTTGGTCAGTTGTTGGTCAGTTGTTGGTCAGTTGTTGATCAGTTGTTGGTCAGTTGTTGGCCAGTTGTTGGCCAGTTGTTGGCCAGTTGTTGGTCAGTTGTTGGTCAGTTGTTGGTCAGTTGTTGGTCAGTTGTTGGTCAGTTGTTGGTCAGTTGTTGGTCAGTTGTTGGTCAGTTGTTGGTCAGTTGTTGGTCAGTTGTTGGTCAGTTGTTGGTCAGTTGTTGGTCAGTTGTTGGTCAGTTGTTGGTCAGTTGTTGGTCAGTTGTTGGTCAGTTGTTGGTCAGTTGTTGGTCAGTTGTTGGTCAGTTGTTGGTCAGTTGTTGGTCAGTTGTTGGTCAGTTGTTGGTCAGTTGTTGGTCAGTTGTTGGTCAGTTGTTGGTCAGTTGTTGGTCAGTTGTTGGTCAGTTGTTGGTCAGTTGTTGGTCAGTTGTTGGTCAGTTGTTGGTCAGTTGTTGGTCAGTTGTTGGTCAGTTGTTGGTCAGTTGTTGGTCAGTTGTTGGTCAGTTGTTGGTCAGTTGTTGGTCAGTTGTTGGTCAGTTGTTGGTCAGTTGTTGGTCAGTTGTTGGTCAGTTGTTGGTCAGTTGTTGGTCAGTTGTTGGTCAGTTGTTGGTCAGTTGTTGGTCAGTTGTTGGTCAGTTGTTGGTCAGTTGTTGGTCAGTTGTTGGTCAGTTGTTGGTCAGTTGTTGGTCAGTTGTTGGTCAGTTGTTGGTCAGTTGTTGGTCAGTTGTTGGTCAGTTGTTGGTCAGTTGTTGGTCAGTTGTATAAAGTTTTGGTCCTGAGGTCTCTATCTACAAGTAGCAGTGGTCAGGTTTACCTGTGTGTTACCCGCAGCAAACATTTTTATACAGTAAGATTGGCAGGTGCCCTATGCAACAGTGGTAGCAGGCACCCGGTACAACAGGGGTATCATGTATTATGTACTTGTACAATAAAGGTGTCATTTACCAGCAGTAACCAAATTTTGTAATAAATGCTAGTCTTTTGACATTATTTTCTTATATAGGAACCTCTCAGTCAGTTTTTCATCTTTAATATATTAGTTTCAAGATAAATAATATTCTGATGACTGAAGAGGAAAAAAGTTTGGTAGATTTCACCAACGCATCGGACACCTTATCAGGTCTAATATATATATGTACTGTACGCTTTCATTAAAAATCCAATGTTTCTATTATCAAGCTTTATTAAGGGGATATAATTATTAATATAATTAGAAAATGTTTGTGTGGGTTAAAATTTGAATGTTAAGCAATAACATAATACGGATTAGCTGATAACATGTGATATTCCTTGTATTTCAGTAGCAATCTGGTTGTCAAATTATTTAGTAGAACATGAATATAGTGATAGACGTAGAACTATAAGTGGAAGAATCGTCTGAAGATGGCAACAGGATTGTTGTTAAAATATAAAGAATATAATATTTTAAACAGGGATACAATTATTTAATATAATAAATAGATAGATGCATATTTTATTATAAATTACTATATTCTGCTGGTTGGCATTCACTGTAGTGACAGGACTGAGTTTTACAGCATTTCTCTCCAGCACCACACTCAGAGTCATGAGCACAACCTGCATGGTCCATCTTACAGCCTACAGTAGTCGTTGGCATAGGACACTCTCCTGTAAGGTACAGATCATAGTTTTACAGATTGTATAGTTGGCAGAGCCAATTGATGGAATAGTCTCTGTATAGGGGAGACCTTGTAAGTAAATATTGTACAACTAACTTCTTACTGACAGACTACACTACTTGCTAGTAGAATACACTATTATTACGTGTTCTTCTCATACTGACACATCTTCTCCTTCAGAAATCTGAAGGGCTATGAGCGTTCTGCCGCTGTACAAGAGCCAGGGTTTCTAGACGATGTCATGCTTACCCTGGCGAGGTGTTGTGTCCACTCCTGCCTTGCACTGATGTCTTCCTTCAAACCAGCAGCATAGTGCAGCACCTTCGCATTCACCATCGGTGCTACATTGTGATTCCATTGGTGGATTGGAAAAAGTAATGAAGCCAAGAGGATCTGATGGACAGACCAAGTTCTACAAGCGATGAAGATAAAAATAAAACTTCCTCCAACTGACAAGTTGAAGCAGTCAGAGCATGATGGATAGTGTGGATTGAGAAGTGTGTCGTATACCAGTCAGATATTTGGGGAGGATTCACTGGGTAAGTCAAGAGTTAAACTGGATTCAATGCAAATAGTGTCTTTCAAGTCAGGAAATTGGGAGTTGGTCATACAGTGAGGAGCGAAGATATTATTTAAAGTAAGATAAGTAAAATAGATGTGAAGAGTCAGAACATAATAAACTTGTTGATGGTCATGACTGGACTGAATTGACTGTACCTATACAACTGTGCTCACAACGTGATCCAAAACATTCAGCTTTCCCCAGTCCTACAAAGTAATCTAGCTGTGTAAGACGTGATTGTTAACTTCTGCTACATCATAGACAGAATTTCTAATAATTGAGTTACACTCATGTGAAGACGCACCATCTCTACCTCCGCCCCCACCCCTCTTCCTCAAAGAATCTTCTATCAAAATTTAGGATGAGAGCCCTAAGGATTCAAAAGACATGTAATACCAAGCCTAGTTGAGGAAGTTGGGACTTTTGCTATGCTTTGGAAGGTATACTGTACCTGTGTAGAAGCAACTGGTCCAGGTGAAGGAGTAGTTGGGGTCGCATAGCCAGCAGGGTCTGTGCATTCCCTCCGACCACCATGAGTTCTACTGCAGCATTTCTGGTCACCGGCGCACTGAACATCATACCTACACTCGTGCCTTGCTTGGGGTACCCAGCGAGACCAGGTGCGACCAGACCAGTAATTATTGTTCATCAAGGCTGGCGGACATGAACCTAACAAGGATTGAATACCATTGAAATGAGAAAACCTAACAAAACCTGGGATGATTGAGATAATTATGATATGGAAAAATAACTTTTATCACATCATCAGCATGTTGAACTGCATGTGATTGTATTATAATTAGTGTTTGCAAATGTTTGCCGATATAGTTTCAATTACTAAATTCACAAATTTCACAATTTTATTGGCCCTATTTTGTGTAGCATGTACTGTCAATGTCTCGAGAAAAGCATTACCAGGCTTTCTCTCTCTAGAATGTCATAACAGCTGCTATGGTTAGTAACTGAGTAAGTTTAAACTTGTGAATACAAGAATTTCTTGACTTCTGGTTTATTGTAGATAGTGTAGTGTATTCTAGTTGTTATACAGCATGCTAATATGTGCAATGACTATTTATTGCTGTTACTAATGGTTTCTATATCAAGCTGAGGTATTTACTTTACCTTGTTTAGGGGTGGTATTCACGGGAATACCTGTTTTACATATGTGTACATCTGTACCCCAGTAGCAGCATTTCTTTCCATAAAGAGCACACTGATCATCATTTGAACATTCTACGTCATCAGAATTTCTGCCGTATCCAGAGGCAGGATCAACCTCAGGGCATACTATTTCCTAAAATAGCCACAACTTCAATTAATTGCAACTCCAGACTTTGTAATGGATTTATGATTCTCATACAATAAATAATCCACAAGCACTTGCTATGCATTACATAATAACTACAATCTACACGTCCATTACTTGTACATGGTCATATATGTATATTGACATTATAACTTACACACCCACACCTATGCACACACACACATTTGGATACACGATTTCTCTCAAAAGGTAATTATGGTTACTTACAGCATAGGAGTAGGTTGTAGCAGCCAGAACTACCAGGAGAGTAAAGCACAGATTCATTCTTTTCTCTCAATTTGATGATTTTCTAAATCTATAGAAACAGTATGAAGGCCTTTAAACAAATAATGATAACAATAATATTTTTAACAATTTTTTTAACAATATTTTTAACAATATGGTATTCAAATTTAGTACATTTGCAGCATGTAACGGACAGTTATGACCCAGTGCATGTAGAAAACTAGACTAACTGAAAGGATAGTTTGGCATGATTAGGGTGAGGCTCTTCCCACAGCATGACATTATGTACATGTATTAACTACTATTACATAGTATAGCTTGATCCCAACTACTTGTGTAAATAGCCTCCATTCTTACATTAACTTCTAAGCTGTGTATCAAATGAATATGGCTGACTTACCTTCTCAGGTTCCAAAGATTGACTGATGAACCAGTCCTTATTCTCTGACTTTATATACCTAGACAGTAGGATGTGCAAGATCACATGGGGTAATAGTAATAGCCCTAGTTCCTCTTCCTGTTGGCAGTTTTGTTATCGTCATATCCTTACAGGTCATCCCATTTAATTGTTCAGCTCCACGTAGCTGAGAGTTTGCATGGGCAGCTTGAGGGAATTTCAAAATACAAAAATGTAACAAAAATTACAACAAATAGCCATTTAATAGCTGTGATGATTGGCCGTAATCTCTAACGACATGTCAGCAGATTACTTGATTGGTCTTTACTTGATCATGTGACACAGTTGGTAAACAGGACAGTTCATTGCTAAACTCTCATGAAAGTTTTTTGCTGGCCATTGTTTCTCTATGGTTGCAAAATTGATGACAAAGTGTATAAATGTCTTAATACGTATTTACTTCTAAGCCTATGACGTTCTGCTAGCAATAATAAGCAATAAGTAGATTACTACAACACTAGATCGCTCATCCTGAAACTTTAATGTTAGCAAGAATTCTACAAAATAACGTCTGTTTAAGTCTGCCACCACACAAGTACAGTTTGAAATTCATGTGCTAAAATGACCTGCACTTCATCCATGTTTGTAAAAAGCAGAGTTGCAAAATAAATTAATAAACACGGATTAGAATTGATAATAGATACATAAATGTACATGTACATGTGTTGTGGATGTGTCCCAGACGGCCCAAGGTCTGTACACAAGCCACCGACGACTTGTAGGTGCAGATGCAGAGAACGGCTACCTAGCCAAAACAACCTCCCTAGCGTATGTTCAAAGTGTAATGCTCAAGTATCAATTGATCAACGCATCAATATAACTCATAGAATATATAAGTGTATGTATGATGTATTGAGTGATCTTGAGGGCACGAAGGCATACAAGAGATTGCAAAGTACAACACTTATATAGCTGAAGGAGACAAAGGAAATACTAGACAAAGAAAACCACTAGTTCCGGGCGTTGGCCGTTTACATTAGTAAGCCGTTCACAATAGTAGGTCGTTTACACAAGGTCGTTCAAATAACAATAAGGCCGTTCATGATAGAGACGGCTAGTAATCAAACACTATAATTAGCTATAGAAAAGGTTACATAATCATATACTAAAGATTATGTAACAAGCTAAACACTTACAGGATACTATTTATGATACAACAAAGACGACTATAATGGTAGACTATTATATAATAACATAAAGGGCTCGACGGCCTTAAGGGTCGTCGGCTAGCAAACGGACTGGGGTCGTCCATTACACATGTATGGTATTGTTATAGTTTAACAAGGATGACCCAGTACCACATTGTTGCTCCGTTTCCCATTAAGTGCGCATAAGCAATCCTATACCATTTCTTGTCTAAACAGGCAGGTCCAAAGTATGAGCAGTCCAGCATGACGCCAGAATAACAGAGTGAAGGAGTATGTACATGCATATACATGTACATACAGTCAGTATGACCTAGGACTGAAGATGCTTGCCACTAGGTCAACCAGCCTGGGTCTATTCCCTTGCAATGACAAGCTTTTTAGGCTTAGGCTGACCACTCAGTCCCCGGGAATCAGGACATAAAATAACTGAGGTCCCCTGTGTGTAGATCATCTGCATGCAAGATAAATATCCACCTTTGACCTTCTGAAACAGGTTTTCAAAAGTGGTAGCACCAGCACTGTGTGTTCTGGCCTTGCTGCAAAAATACTTCCTGATGAATACATAACAGGGACTGACTGAAGAGTGGTGGTGAGACTTTGGTAAGCTTATAAGGTATACACCACAGAGCTACAGTCCTCCCTGTTCGTGTAGTTCACATGGTGTTAGAGAATTACCTGTAAACACCAAAATTTGTCTACAATGTACAATATGTATGTCACCTTAGAAGCAACAGTACGCAAGCTAACCATTTCTAAATTGTCTGTATTATGCTAAGCTACGTAGTGTATGTATATCATTTCATGAATAATACTTATACATGTAATATTACAGTATTATTATTATTAATAGTACTATTATTATAATCCTTAAGATTCATGCTGAAACAATGGAGTTGTCATACAATACGCAAGTATTACTTAATATGGATTAACAGAGTTCACATTAACGGTCATGCTAGGAGCAGCTGGCATGTCATTCTATTATTTATTATATTATATTGAATATTTAATCAGGGGCAGTTCTGCCAACAGCTCGGGGGGGGGGGGGGGGGGGTCCAGGGGGCCCCCTAGGCCCCCTGGCAGGGTCCGGGGCAGCACCTCGGCCACCGAAGCGATATGCTGAACTTTGCATTCTCATTTTAGCCCAAATAACTTCCTGTAGGAAGCTTGTGTCTTACATTATATGTTACTAATCCACTAATGTAGCTAGTTCACTACTATAACTGTAGCGAATCAAGCTCAGAGATTAGTAATAGCTTTCTAGTGTTCGAAGATGAACTTGAGTAAGCCGTAAATGCTTTATTTCATGATCAATTTGCAGCATATAATATAATATACAACATAATATATAATGCGATATATAATATAATATACAACATAATATATAATGCGATATATAATATAATATACAACATAATATATAATGCGATATATAATATAATATACAGCATAATATATAATATAATATATATATTATTATGATACATGTATATGCCTGGGTTGCTTATATCCAAAATCTATCAATTTAGGCCGTCTTATACTCACTCATCCACATGTATGCACATAATAGACTAGCTTAGTACAGCAATACATGTTGTAATATAAGCCTATTATATTGTGGTGGCAAGACATTTCATACATTAACACTTAGCCTCAGCCTCCATTGAACTAACGCTAAATACACACTAGTGCCTTGGCAGTTGTCTTCCCTAATTCATACTCGTATACATGCACTATACTGTGTAATTACTCTTGCATTTATCTTACCTTGTGCGACATTCACGAGGAGACAATTAATAAACTGGAAGGACATTTACACACATTCTGTTAACTGTTAATCAATGATCACAGTTATGCAGGCTTTATTATACTGGGCATGTCCAAGATTTCAACTGTACATGTATGTTATAAAATATATAACTTGCCACTAATAGTACAATAGTTACATCTCTGTATAACACGAAATTCAAGTTCATTACACACTTGACAGGCGAAAACAACTGCCCAGAAAGGCTAAAACATCTCGTCCTGCACATCTCACAAGATTTATCATCTGGAAAGTTTGTATTCTATTGGTTGCTACAATTATTATTTAAAGATCAGTCTCTGGGCGAGAGTTTTCTGACTGGTTAATGGCAATTTATAAGAAGGAAAAATTTGTCGTTATATTAGCCTTTTCTTGTCATTTGTTCGATGAACTTGATATAGCGGATTGAATTGGCACAGTCAGTGACTTTTATTAAAAGTTGAGACACAGAAGATGTCTCCCTATAACTTTCATAAAGATAACTCCTGTATGTGTAAGCTGATACAGATATCATCTGTTGTATTTGTATGCACTTTATATCATCAACCATGGCTGTCTATCTTGTCTGGTTGTACCAAGTGAATCATGAACCTCCGTTATGACTCACCATGAGTTCACCTGTTATTTAAAAATATGAGATCCGAGACTAAACCCAGGATAACGAGATTGCTGGAATGTGGTGACATGCTGTACACACGTTTCTATGTGATTGGTTTGCAGTAGCTGTTATCAAGCACTATTAATACCTGTCAACTGTCTGATATAGAATGGCCAGTGTTCAAGTGGAACAAATGAGGTGGGTACACGGGTGCATGCAATCTTACAGATTAGTATTGTATAGCTATCCACTTTTTCTTGCAGTAGCTAAGAAATTAGTGAATTACTAAAATGAAAAAAAAAAACTATGCTCTAGTGAGACTCGAACTCAAGACCCTGTGGATGAGTGCCAAGCACTCTACCAGTACGCTATACCAATAAAATGGTACAGGTAAAGAGAGCTTTCGTGAACCTACACTGTACCTACCTACATCGTACCTACCTACACCGTACCTACCTACACCGTACCTACCTACACCGTACCTACCTACACCGTACCTACCTACACCGTACCTACCTACACCGTACCTACCTACACCATACCTACCTACACTGTACCTACCTACAGTTGGAAGTCGTCAGTTCATGAGTCGAAAATATCTCTCCTCCAAAACCAACTCGAAGGTTCCAACAATACAATTATGGAAACTGCTTCACCAGTAATCTGTCATAATAAGTTACTCCTCTGCTAAGATATATTTTACACTCCTCCACAAGGTAAATATTTCATTTATAGAGAGTCATTGACAGATAAATCCACTTGTTGAAAGAACTTGTTTCCAATGGCTTCACCAGCTAAGAATGATTAGCTGCTATTAATTTTGATGCTATTTGTGTTATTGTTGAGTATTATAATCTGATTTTCCACTATTATGTTTACATGGTGTAGATTTTATCTTACTAAACAGTTTCTCCAAAAGGCAATCAGCAAAAGTAGCTATAAGTTATATCACCTGTTATAGCAGCTACTTTTGTCAGGTCAAAAATAAAAAGACAATTTATTAAAGTGTTTTAACTACTTTTCCTCAAGAGACTGCTAGCTGTTGACATATCAGGAAAGTGGTGAACTCTATGCAGAAAAATACAGCTCTTACTGTTCTTTATCAACTTACAAAGGTCTTAAGGGTTTCAAAGAAAGTTTATTGCAAGATAATTTACTTCATACAGACAGGAAGTACAATATATTGTTTGGCAGCATTATGTCAGCATAAGAGTCTATAGGTACACGCTTCTGTTTAAATTTATAACACAACAGCCAAAGCACAGTTATAGCTGGAGCATTATAATAGACCAAGGCTACATTTGTGTAAAAGAAATAATAATCATGGATTTTAAATACATGTATTTTATAGTTGGCTATTGCTTTTTCACTGTACTCTAGAGAGAAAATAGAAATATTGGAATATTTTGAAGCTGACAGGGGGTGGACAATAGTGTTCAATTAGTAAAACATACACTAATCTTGACAGGAATTAAATTGTAGAACATTTAATGTGTGCAGATAGGCTGTATAGTAATCAGTGCTCAGTGGTCAGTAGTGGTGGAAGGTCATCAGGGTATACTTTTGTTCTTTGCATCGAGATTAAACCCAGTTATCTCCGACCAAAAGGGAAAACTGCAATTCAAGAACAATATACATGTATAACATTGAGGAACATATTTATACCTGGGGTGGCCATTTTATCTTATATAATATGAAATTATTTATGCCAGGAATGCGTCTATCAAGCAGTTAAAGACTTGTTTAAACCGGGGTGGGGGGCTTTACGGCACCTAATTGCCTAACACTATGGACAGAAACAAGCCTCTGATTGCTTAATAGGCAGAGTGCTTGCATAATTAACATCATATACATGTACAGTATGTACATAGCTGCATCAAGATGATGCTCTATTGAATAGTGAATCGTTGAAAATAAAAGTGAATTTGTGAAATATAATACTGTGCTTTTGGTATATACATGTATCTGACTTTATTTTAATAAAACTACAAAATAATACACTTTGCTTCTCTACAACAATGGTACCCATGATGATGACTGCAAAATAAATGACTGCAACATGATACATGGTAGTGTGCAACATGATAGTGTGTAACATGTTAGTGCGTAACATGATAGTGTGTAACATGATAGTGTGTAACATGATAGTGTGTAACATGATAGCGTGCAACATGATACATGATAGTGTGTAACATGATAGTGTGTAACATGTTAGTGTGTAACATGATAGTGTGTAACATGATAGTGTGTAACATGATAGTGTGTAACATAATAGTGTGTAACATGATAGTGTGTAACATGATAGCGTGCAACATGATACATGATAGTGTGTAACATGATAGTGTGTAACATGATAGTGTGTAACATGTTAGTGTGTAACATGATAGTGTGTAACATGATAGTGTGTAACATGATAGTGTGTAACATGATAGTGTGTAACATGATAGTGTGTAACATGATAGTGTGTAACATGTTAGTGTGTAACATGATAGCGTGTATCATGATAGTGTGTATCCACCACTAAACATGTCAATTACACAACTAACAAAAATTTATGTCTGGGCCAACATCTGTGTTCATAAAGAGTGAAGCATACTACTGTAATATCTGTGGAACTGTTATTCTCCCATTTACATATGATTGTAATCTATACTTGCTATCATACTATTATAGTCTTGGTCTACAGGTGTAATATGCATGTGGGGATAACTGCTCTTGAGCGTTATCGTGCTGATTTGGCTTGTAGACCTTATTTAGTTGCAGACCAATAGCTCCGCAAAACTGGCCCAGAGTGATTCCTCAACCTCGACTAAAATCTCACCATCTCCCCCCCCCACCCCCTTAAAAATCCTAGCAATATCTGTGTCATTGGTAACCAGAATGGCACGACAGTCTCAGACATGTGTATTCTACATTTTGTCAACAACAGTAATAAATTTCCGTAAGTCATCTCTTGCCTCCTCTATGACTCTAACAGCTTCAAGTCGTTGACTACAAAATTTGCTGTACAGCCTACTCTTGCCTATTTATACCCAAAATGAAGAACTTGCATCTCTACTAGATGGTCTTATGTTAGGTAGTGTAATGGTCAGACTTACCGAATGTTAGTTTCCTGCATCGTTTCTGTCCGCCCCACTCACAGCAACCGTAACCAGTCTCACATTCCGAATCATAATTGCATATCTTCCCATTCTGTGGAGCAGGAAATCCCAAAGGGTATGTCGGACATTGCAAATACTGGAACCAATAGACAACGACATGCAATACAATAATATAATTATACAGTATGCAATAATATATACAGTGTACAATGATATATGCAGTATGCAGTAATATATACAGTATGCAATAACATATACGGTATACAATAATATATATAGTGTACAATAATATATGCAGTATGCAGTAATATATACAGTATGCAATAACATATACAGTATACATTACAATAACATATACAGTGTACAATAATATATACAGTATTATACGATCATATAAAGTTTCACAGTGGGTAGCACATGACCCGAAGTTATTCAGTGCACTAAACTAGCAATAAAGCCTTAGGGCCAATCAAGCACTGGTACAACACTGAGGAAATCTCCACCTTGTTATTTATATAAGTGACTTATCAGGTCCTACTGTATCTTATCTTGTATGTCTATCAAATGTACATGGGTACGACCTGTATGCTAGGTCTGAGTCTGCCCGCCTATTCTAACTACCCTAGGTGCTCTGGGCTCACGCTTCTAAGATATTCTGAAGAATCACAAATGAATACAAGTATGGAGAGGTGACATTATTGAAGCCCAAACAACAATTAATTAACTTAGAAAAATGTGATATGTGATGCCATTTACGTAAAATCTACATCCGATGAAAGATTGACTCTCGGCCTCCCAGAAAAATAGATTACAATTATTAAAGTACTGGTTATTAAGACTAGAGCACGTGTAAAGAAAATTTATCTACAAAAGTCATGTAGTATAGTATTAGTATAAGGAGCAACCAACGTGGACTCCATGGAATATTTCATCATCTCTATAGCATATTGCAACATTAGTATATTATATTACTTTGCATAGCATATTGTATAAATATTTTACATATAATCCCACATATTATGTTGTTTTCACAGTAACTTGAACTTAACTAATATTGTACTAAGATTAGACAATGTTAATTATCAGACTTGCCAAATTTGTACCAGGATGTGCGACTTACCACTGATGGCTAATTAACAGCTAAAATATTATTAACAATTTTGTATTTCTACTTACTACCAGGGGTGGGAGTCGATAGTTTTAAAAATAGAGAAATATGTGCTATTAGCTATTCACTACAAGAATAGAGAATCTGCCTATGTGCTAGTGAAATTTAAATATAGAGAATAGCTTTTATATCCGCTGAATCGCTATTAATTAGAAGTTGTCTTCTCTCAAATTAGATTTGAGAGAGCAATTCAAAGGTGCCCATTTATTTCCATGAAAATTAAAAAGCACAACACAGTGATTTCTTGTTTACTTCTCTTCAGCTACATTGTTTTGCAGAGTTCATATTGTGTTTACATGTATATTATTTTCTACAATGCACACTAGGGCTTCGTCATGGATTTGAAACATCATTGATAACGTGATAAGAAGGTATCAGGGTAGCAGCAACATACTCAATGTAATATAGCCAAGTCAAATGCATGTGTATTAGGCATCACATATATAGCTTTCAAATTATGTCTGTGGAAATTGTAGAAGCATTAGTGTTGTACAGTTGTACATGTACTATTGGAGTAGTAATACATGTACAAAGTGAAATTTAGACTTATCTCCCCATGATTTTCTGTCAATGTCTAAAATATTATATATTTGTGGTTAAACCGGTAGTATTTTAAACTTCTAATATAAAAGTATTCTCCACACATACTATAATCTATTCTTTGTATGTTTTTTCTTTGTGTAGACTATGTTTTTGAAGTTAAAAAGCTTTAAACACTCATATAATCCTGATATTAAATTGAGTTGGTTAGCAATTTCACCAAGTGTAATAGTTAAGACGGCCAGGAATGGCTGCAGCCGCAATGGCACTCGTTACTAGCTACTAGCTATTAGCAGGTTGGGCTGAAAATAAAAGCGTATTGGTTGAACCGCTATTAAAGATTGACAGAAATTGAAAGAAGCGTGTCACAGCAGTTCGCTGCTGCAAAAGAAGAGATTAGCGCAATCGAATAGCGTTTCAACCGCGCTAGTCCCACCCCTGCTTACTACTAGCATATTTCCTATTAGTACACTTACTACTAGCATATTTCCTAGAGAATAATACAACTGCAATCAGCATCCCAGAGAATACAAGTAATTACTTACGCTTAAAGCGGAGGAATAAGTCGCAGCAGCCAGAACTACCAGGAGAGTCAAGTACAGATTCATTATTTTCTCTCTTTTTATTTTCTACTTCTGCGAAGTATAAATAATAATTTTATTGAATAGGTTCACCAGAAACGAAAATCCCTATTACATGTAGTTCACAGCAATTAAAATAATTTATACACTGTAATTTGAATATGCTTGTACACAGCTAAATACCTGGATTGTTTTGGTTATTTTGCACCCAATTGAATGCGATGGAAATACAATGAATTATACAATTTACACTTGGACTGGAAACACATACCCAGTTGTGTAGCTGAATAAAGATTGTAAAGCTAGTCATCAAAAATTTTCTAAATAAATTCAATAAATGACAGCGCTTGTGAAAAGTCGTTATATGCTATGAGTGATGTCTATGATAGAACTACAAGCGCTGAGCACATGGGAATCAATTAACAAGAAATGCTCGTGACATTCTTTGTGTTAGGAGGTAAAAATAATGGTAAAGTGTCAATTTCTGGACCCATAATTTTTTCTTTGAATAAAACTTTGAAATAATCAAAAATTGCTTGTTTAAAAATGATCTTTATACTTCAACCAAATGATAGTCTGTGATCCAAGACAAATAGCTCGACTTTATGAATTTAATATTCACATAGGCTTATTACTGTGCCATCTATTGCGACTGTATAGCTAATAACTGTACTTTTCAGCTTTGCACATACAATGTAACATGTGCAAACATAATACTGGTACAACTTATGATTTTACAGTGAATACAATTTGACACTATAAAGTTGTCCAGCTCAATATTGCTAACTTACCTTGTTAAGTGTGAGAGTTGATGTACTGAATCGCTCTAATTCTCTCTTTATATATGTGCTACAGCCTTAAGAATGTGACAGTAATGATAGGTTTACTTCTTTATGAGGTCATTACCTCTTCCAGCATTTCCTCCTCTTACCAACATCCTGGTAAGACATTTTAGTTTACCAAAGCTGAACAATCTCTACATTACAAAACTCCATTTTATTGACTCACAACAAATTATATAATTATTTTGAAGTCTGTACTGCACTTACAGCACAGCCTACCCATCAATTTCAGACTGGTTCCGACACAGTTTTGATGGAAAATTCTTGTAAAAACAGGTCAGTATACGTTAGTATAGGTCAGTAGAGGCCAGTACAGATCAGTGCAGGTTAGTATAGGCCGGTGCATGTCAGTTAGGGGTCAGTATAAGTCTGTGCAGGTCAATAGAAGTCAGTATACATTGTAGGTCTGTGCATGTCAGTGTAGGTCGCTGCATGTCAGTTAGGGGTCAGTATAGGTCTGTGCATGTCAGTTAGGGGTCAGTAGAGGTCTGTTCATGTCAGTTAGGGATCAGTGTGGGTCGGTGCATGTCAGTTAGAGGTCAGTGTAGGTCGGTGCATGTCAGTTAGGGGTCAGTATAGGTCTGTGCATGTCAGTTAGATGTTAGTGTAGGTCGGTGCATGTCAGCTAGAGGTCAGCAGAAGTCAGTAGAGGTCAATATAAGTGAGTTTCACAGCGATCGACAGAGTATTTGCAAAAGAAGAGAAAAAGCTCTTTACTGTATCTAAACGCAGTATATTATTTACCTTTATCTACAATTGTACATGTATTAAATTAGTTATACTAGCAGTAAATATTACTGTACTTTTAGTGTTGGAATTAATATTAATCTATACTGACTTATGCTGTCCTACAATGACCTATATTAATCTGTACTGACCTATGCTGTCCTATAGTGACCTATATTGATCTATACTGACCTATACTGTCATATACTGACCTATATTAATCTATACTGACCTATGCTGTCCTATAGCGACCTATATTGATCTATACTGACCTATACTGTCATATACTGACCTATAATGACCTAAATTGATCTATAGTGACCTATGCTGTCCTATAATGACCCATATTAATCTATACTGACTAGATTTGATCTTGGTGTCAACATAAATCTTCATCAACATTTTATATCACAAAATAAGGTATTCAATCTTAATAAGTGATGATGCCATAAATATAAAATGATTTCAAATGCTTGCAATATTATCCCTTTTTATGAGCTTCTACATTCCTATTGGTTTATTCAAAATTATTTAGTTATAAATATGTATAAGCCATTGTTTCCCAATAGGTGCCTGACGTAAAGCTGCTGAATGATGGCAGATGTATTGGTAATTTGACAGAACTATTTCTTTGAAAAAAAGAGGATCCTCTTGCGTAGGGGAAACAATATACCACCGTAGCCATCTAGTTCCTGGTATTGGGATAGACACGGAATCGTTTACACCAGACGTACTCTGAACTGTTGACCGTAAAATGTAGCCGACGACGTGATAACATACTTATAAGATGTCATATTTTTGTATCTGGCTCGGTAGCCGAGTAGAAGCTATACAGCATACAGGCCAGAGCACTGTGAGAGAGAGAGAGAGAGAGAGAGAGAGAGAGAGAGAGAGAGAGAGAGAGAGAGAGAGAGAGAGAGAGAGAGAGAGAGAGAGAGAGAGAGAGAGAGGGTGAGAGAGAGAGAGAGAGAGAGAGAGAGAGAGAGAGAGAGAGAGAGAGAGAGAGAGAGAGAGAGAGAGATGAAACCTGCCAATCAGGCAGCTGCTAAGAGTTCTGTGAGGATGTCAAGCAAACAGCACATCATACGTAAAGTAACTGAACGTGAATGCAAAATTGTACTCCTATAAATATTAAATTATACATGTATGTAAATCAGTTCTAGACCGAGATCAAAGGCTGACAGGTACCAAAAGGTTGATCTCGGGCTAAGAAGGAGATCCAAGTTACAACATACAGACCAGTCTAGGGTTAAATAAGTAAAGACGCACCGTTAGATATCCGACCAATGAGGATTATAAACATGTAGTTAAATAGATATTATGGGAACCTTGGCATGCAGTAGTAGGTGTCTTCGCGACGGTGAGTCGATGGGGTCGCAAAAAAGAAAAGATAATTCCAAATTTCAGACCCTGTTTGTTGTAGGTCGCGAACAGTTGCGACCCCCTGGGTTGGAAAATTAGTGCGGCTCAAACTTCAGGCTAGTCCAAAATAATATTTATGTGCTGATTTCCGGTTCAGGAAACTTTGTGAATTTCGGTTAAATAGGTGATCAAAACGTATTAGTAGTAATTTACAGGATTGACTAAAACGAAGAGCCCACTGGAACTGTTAAAGGATTTAGTAGTGATAAACTAGCAATCCTGGTGCATTTATATTCATTGCTGCACACGATTGCTTAGTTTTCAACCACTAATCTGCCAATATTCTACCAAAAAATCTCAGTCAGAGTCGCTGACTGAGATGCAAGATTCACTCACCTACTCTACGCTCTCACAAGACAATGTTGAGTTGATGCTCTTCTGTTCTGTATAGAAGTGTAGTTACACACTTTTCATGATTGTATCCTGTACCTAGTTATTTACCATCTTAATAATTATTTTTTTAAATATATGATGGTGATGGTTTTTTCCAACCCTCATCGCTAACACGCAAAAAATTGATTTTTTGCGACCCCTTTCTGAAAATAATTAATTTCTTTTCTTTTTTGCGACCCCATCGACACACCATCGCGAAGACACCTAGTATATGTATGTACACAAATAACAGATACCAATTGAAAAAAATAATTCATACTGTCAAGCATCATACAATGCAATAAGTGTCAGTGTATGTGTATGTATACATGAGTATCATTTGGGAGGTAGTGTGGGCTCAGGATACAACAGTATTACTGGAAGACAGTTTTTTATATCATTGGTTCCTATTTATTAATTGTAATATAAAATGTTGCATGCATTGAATATCATCAGTTATATGGTCAAAAAAGGGCTTTCTGCGGTCTGCACTGGTACTACTTGTCAACTGTTTGATGTAGGATGATGTATTATAGTGTTAAGACTGAACCCTCCAGACCAATAATGAATAACATGGTGTTGGGTATAGAACTTCTATGTGCTTCAATTTCTCTGCCAAAGTCTGGCTACGACTGCTAGCTCATCGGTTAGGTAGCTTTAATGTACCTACCCACATGTATGGTTAGAAATCTGAAATATCTCTCTTCCAAAACCAACTCGAAGGTTCCAACAATACAGGGAAACTGTTTCACCAGTAATCTGTCATAATAAGTTACTCCTCTGCTAAGATATACTTACACTCCTCCACAAGGTAAATATCTCATTCATAGAGTGGTACAATGGCACTTTAGAGTTATACATGCTTGTATTGTCATTTGATTATTTTGTATTATTTTAGTACTTTTTTAAAACTATCCACACTAAATAAACAGTGTTAGCAACATTGGCCACTTACAGGTGATGCACCCAAGTACTTTGTTTCAATAATTGATGAGCTAGGAATGACTAATTGTTGTTAATCATTGTTGTTGCTGCAAACTCTGTATGGATTGAAGACTCCAATCTAATTTTCCATTATTATATATTTGAGTGCGTGGAATTTTCTTACAGTACAGTTTCTTCTGAAGGTAGTCAGCCAAAGCAGCTACATGATAAAATTTTGTTATATCAGTAAAAGGGCAGAGCAGACTTCATGCATTTACATTTCTACTACTTGTATGGGTAGATTATGACGGGGAGCTACATGTAGTTTGGATACTGTGCAAAACAGTCACAGCTCTTTTTGCTCTTTATCAACAAAGTTTTAATGGTTTCAAAGAAAATTTATTACAAGAGAACTTGCTTAATACAGACAGGAAGTACAATATATTGTTTGGCAGCATTATGTCAGCATAAGAGTCTATAGGTACACGCTTCTGTTTAAATTTATAACACAACAGCCAAAGCACAGTTATGGCTGGGGTATTATAATAGACCTAGGCTACACTTATGTAATAGAATAATAATGATGAATTTAAAATTTTCCAAAATTAGCTATTGCTCTTACACTGTGCTCTGGTGAGAATATTATAGAAATAGTGGAACACTTCAAAACAGAGAAGTATTCAATTAGAAAAACATACGAATAATCTTGACATTAAATTGTAGAACATTTAATGTGTGCAGATAGGCTGTATAGTAGTCAGTACTCAGTAGTCAGTAGTCAGTAGTCAGTAGTCAGTAGTCAGTAGTGGTGGAAACTCATCAGGTATACATGTGTTCTTTGCATTGAGAGTAAACTTGATTATCTCCAAAAATCTCTTTCGTGAACTACAATACAAGAACAATCAACATGTATAACATTGGGGAACATATTTATACCTGGGGTGTTAAGGGGTTTGGCGATTTTGTCTCAAATATGAAGTTATTTATGCAGTCAACAACTTGTTTAAACCAGGAGCCTCTACGGCACCTAAGTGTCTAACACCATGGACAGAAACAAGCCTCTGACAGAGTGCTTGAATAATTAACATCATACGAGTATACATGTACATGTATGTTCATAATTGCATCAAGATGATGCTCTATTGAATAGTGAATCCTTGATAATAAAAGTGAATTTGTTGAAATATAATATGGTGCTTTTGGCATATACATGTATATGACTTTATTTTAATAAAACTACAAAATAATACACTTCTCCACAACAATGGTACCCACAATGATGACTGCAAAATAAATGACTACAACATGATAGTGTGTAACATGATAGTGTGTAACATGATAGTGTGTAACATGATAGTGTGTAACATGATAGTGTGTAACATGATAGTGTGTAACAGGATAGTGTGTAACATGATAGTGTGTAACAAGATAGTGTGTAACATGATGGTGTGTAACATGATAGTGTGTAACATGATAGTGTGTAACATGATAGTGTGTAACATGATAGTGTGTAACATGATAGTGTGTAACATGATAGTGTGTAACAAGATAGTGTGTAACATGATGGTGTGTAACATGATAGTGTGTAACATGATAGTGTGTAACATGATAGTGTGTAACATGATAGTGTGTAACATGATAGTGTGTAACAAGATAGTGTGTAACATGATAGTGTGTAACATGATAGTGTGTAACATGATCGTGTGTAACATGATAGTGTGTAACATGATCGTGTGTATTCACCACCATTATACAATCATGTCAATTTAACAAGAACAAAAAAATCTATGTCTGGGCCAACAGCTGTGTTCGTAAAGAGTGAAGCATACTACTGTAATATCTGTGGAACTGTTATTCTTCCATTTACATAAGATTATAATCTATACTTGCAATTGATTCTATTATAGTCTTGGTCTACAGGTGTATTATGCATGTGGGGATAACTGCATCATTGTGCCAATATACCTTATCGCTTATAGACCTCCTCTACAAGACCTTGCAGATTGATAACTTTGCAAAAGTGGCCCAGAGTGGTTTCTCAACCTTGACTAAAAGCCCCTCCCCTTTAAAAACTCCTAGTAATGTCTGCGTCATTGGTAACCAGAATGGCATGACAGTCTCAGCCATGTGTATTCTACATTCTGTCAACAACAGTAATAAATTTCCATAAGTCATCTGTTGCCTCCTTTATGACTCTAACAGCTTCAAGTTGTTGACTGCAGGAATTGCTGTACAGCCTACTCTTGCCTATTTGCATGTATACCCAACAATGGAAAACTACATCTTTACTCTATTACGTGTATGTAACAGCTACTCTTACCGAGTTTCATTTTCATACATCGTTTCTGTCCGTCCCACTCACAGCAACCGAAAGCACCCCTACATTCCGACTTAGAACTGCACACTTTTCCTCTCCATGAAGCAGGTAAGCCAGCCGAGTATGTCGGACATGTTAAATACTAGAACCAATAGACAACAACATGCATGATTGTATAGACTGCACTCTTGATAATCAATATACATGCATGCAATATTATATACAGTATAGTCATGTAGTTTCACAACTAGCAATAAAGCCTTAGGGCCAATCTAGCACTGTTACAACACTGAGCTAATGCCACCTTGCTATTTATATAAGTGACCTAACAAGTCCTACAGTATCATATCTGTATCATATCTTGTATGTCTATCAAATGTACAAGGGTATGACCTGTATGCTAGGTCTGAGTCTGCCCGCCTATTCTAACTACCCTAGGTGCTCCGGGCTCACAGTCTCACAGGGAACTTAAGCTGTGACACTTCTAAGATAGTCTGAAGAATCACAAATGAATACAAGTATAGGGAGGTGACATTATTGAAGTCCAAACAACAATTGATTAACTTGGAAAAATGTGATATGTGATGCCATTTACGTAAAATCTACATCCGAAGAAAGGTTTGACGAGCCGATAGGCCATTGATCTACACTAAATACCCAAATTAGTATTTTATTTTACGTGAAACCTCGGACCCGATACATCATTGGGAGGGACGACTGAGACATAATAAATGGCACTTTAGGGTCCAATATAAATAGGTTAGCCCTACATAAGTCAGGTGGAGGATTGTGACATACCAGTATACTATATTTAATAGGTAACTGGTCGACTGTCGGCCTCACAGAAAAAAATGGATTACTAAACCTAGAGTATGGGTAGAGAAAATCTATCTACAAAGTCATGTAGTATAGTATTAATATAAGGAGTCACCAACATAGACTCCATGGAGTGTTGCATCGCCTCTATAGCATATTACAACATTAGTACATTATATTACTTTGTATAGTATCTTGTATTAATATTTTGCATATATTCACACATGTCATTTTTTGTTTAATGATGTTGTTTTCACAGTAACTTGAACTTAGCTAATATTACACTAAGATTAGACATTGTTAATTATCAGACTTGCAGTAAATTGTACCAGGGTATGTGACTTACCAGCTAAAATACTGTTAATAATTCTTGTATTACCTATTAATACAGTGGAAACAAGTAGCGTCTACCAGAATCTATAGCCTCTAACCCAAGGCTTGAGACGACAATGAGCTTAGCTTACTACACCTACATACTACAAGCTTCTTTTTTATTAATTAGCAATTCTCTCACTAGTTCTGTGACAGGTTGAGTTACATTGATAACCATATAACAGACAATAATACAACTGTAACCAACATCTCAGTGAATACAAGTAATTACTGACCCTTGAGGCAGAGGAATAAGCCACAGCAGCAAGAACTACTAGGAAAGTCAAGTACAAATTCATTCTATTCTCTCCCTTTGTCTTCTACTTCTGTAAAGTATAAATAAAGATGTTACTGAATGGGTTCACCAGAAGCAAAAATCTCTATTGGTTTACAGCAACTAAAATAATTTGTACATACGTAGCTAAAGACCTGGAGTGTTTTGGGTACATTTCTCACCAAATTGAATGCGGCGGAAATATAATTAACTATACCATCTACATTTGCACTGGGAACACATAACCAGTTGCGTGGCTAAATAAAGATTTTTAAAGCTATCTATTAAGAAGCTTTCCAGACAAATTCAGTAAAGGGTATGCTATATAAACGCACAACTTTTGCGAATATCGCAAGTTTAAAAAACGAAAAACGTTATTAGGTGCTACACAGAAGTTGCGTTTTTAATGTAAACAAAAGAAGTTGTCTACTCAATAATTCAACTAAAAGCAAGAGTAGATAAGTCCAAGGAATTATTGTAGCCTGTGAACCTACAAAATGATAATTGAGGGTTGTGATACATTTACATTCAACCTCTTTAAAATTAGCCCTTTCATATTGTAGCTTAAATTAAAACCTCCACTATTTTTAGCAATATATCGGAACATGTAAGTTGAAATATTTCTGCTCGGTGAAAACTAAGTTCAACTAAATGGTTCCTATACGTAACGAGCACCTGAGAGGCTTGGCTTGAATTTATGGATTAGGATGCACATGATAGGTTGACTGTTGATTTATTTTATTTACCTCGTGTTTATAATAAGGATTGAACTTCTCCCACAGTGCTGGTCTTTTGCTGGATTAATTTAAACATAGCTATAGGCTACAGCTTTCGTCAATTTTGCAGTCAGTAGATAGTACAAATTTAAATTAAATATGAAATTTATTTTAATTTGTTTAATACTTTTATTTTATTATCCTAAAACCTAGACTCAACTGCTAGCACCTTGCCAAAGCATTTTAAGCTAGCTGTAGTCAATCAACACTCGATTCGCATTTTGTAACGCTAAAAATTTATAACATGCAATAAACGTGCGATTTCACAAAAGTTCAACATCAGTAATTGCAAAACGCAAAATTTATGCGATTCGCATAAATTTTGCGTCCGTGTAGCATGCCCATGTACTGAATGTACATAACATAACGGAATATAACGGTAATATACTGGTACATTTATATGCTTTTACAGTGAATACAGTTTGATACTATAAAGTTGTCCAGTACAATGTTGCTAACTTACCTTGTTAAGTGTCAGAGTTGATGTACTGAATTGCTCTAATTCTCTCTTTATATATGTGCTACAGCCTTAAGGATGTGACAGTAATGATAGGTTTACTTCTTTATGAGGTCATTACCTCTGCCAGCATTTCCTTCTCTTGCCAAACATCCTGGTAAGACATTGCAGTTTACCAAAGCTGAACAATCTCTACATTACAAAACTCCATTTTATTGACTAGCAAAAAATTATATAATTATTTTTTAAGTCTGTACGGTACTTACAGCACAGCATACCCATCAATTTCAGACTGATTCAGACATAGTTTTGAAGGAGCATTCTTGTAAAAACAGGTCAGTATAGGTTGGTATAGGTCAGTAGAGGCCAGTACAGATCAGTGCAGGTTAGTATAGGCCGCTGCATGTCAGCTAGGGGTCAGTATAAATCTGTGCATGTCAATAGAGGTCAGTAGCCTATAGGTCTGTGACTCTGTGCAGGTCAATTAGTGGTCAGTATAGGTCGGTGCATGTCAGTTAGGGGTCAGTGTAGGTCGGTGCATGTCAGTTAAGGGCCAGTGTAGGTCTGTGCATGTCAGAATAGGTAAGTTTCAGAGCGATTGGCAGAGCATTTGCAAAAGGAGAGAAAAAGCTCTTTACTGTATCTAAATGCAGTATATTATTTACCTTTATCTACAATTGTACATGTATCCAATTAGTTATACTAGCGGTAAATATTACTGTACTTTTAGTGTTGGAATTAATATTAATCTATACTGACCTATACTGACCTATGCTGCCCTACAATGACCTATATTAATCTGTACTGACCTATGCTGTCCTACAATGACCTATATTAACCTGTACTGACCTACGCTGTCCTATAGTGACCTATATTGATCTATACTGACCTACACTGACCTATATTAATCTATACTGACCTATGCTGTCCTACAATGATCTATATTAATCTGTACTGACCTATGCTGCCCTATAGTGACCTATATTAATCTATACTGACCTATGCTGTCCTACAATGATCTATATTAATCTGTACTGACCTATGCTGCCCTATAGTGACCTATATTAATCTATACTGACCTATGCTGCCTATAATGACCTATATTGGTCGATACTGACCTATGCTGTCCTATAATGACCAATATTGATCGATACTGACCTATACTGACCTATGCTGTTCTATAATGACCTACATTAATCTATACTGACTAGATTTGATCTTGGTGTTAACATAAATCCTCATCAACATTTTATATCACAAAATAAGGTATTCAATCTTAATAAGTGATGATGCCATAAATATAAAATGATTTCAAATGCCTGCAATATTATCACTTTTTATGAGCTTCTACATTCCTATTGGTTTATTCAAAATTATTCAGTAATAAATAATATGTGTAAGCCATTGTTTCCCAATAGGTGCCTGACGCAAAGCTGCTGAATGATGGCAGATGTATTGGTAATTTGACAGAATTATTTCATTCAAAAAGGGAAGATCCTCTTGCATACAGGGAAATAATATACCACCGTAGCCTTCCAGTTCCTGTATGGGGATAGAAACAGAACCGTTCACACAAGTAATTTAAACTCTAGACAAAAAAATGTAGTCTACGCGAAAACATGCTTATAAGATGTCATATTGCTGTGTTCAGCTAGGCCCAGCCATACAAGTCATACAGGCCAGAGAGAGAGAAAGAGAGTTGTAGAGAGAGACGAAGCCAGCTAACAAAGCAGGCGCTAGGGTCAAGGTCTTGTGAAGATGCCAACTAAACGTCACAACACACGTCATGAGACTGTACTTGGAGAGACCCAAGTCCAGGGAGTGTGCTCGATACTCTACTGTTAGAAGTAGAAACTAAACAATAAGAGACGGGATGTTAAAAGGTTGATACAAGTCTTATAGGAACTAAAAGGTGGATCTGGGACTGAGAAAGAGATTCAAATTACAATATACAGAAGGTCTAGGAGTACGAGAGTAAAGACACACTGTTGTGTATCAGACCAAAGAGAGCTACCTGCCAAAATATCATCAATTATCTATTTATTATTACAATACAACAAACAAACATTAACTTCACAACGCTGTCACAACAGAGTCATGCACAAAATGCATTTAAAAAATTTAAAAAATATTTTGAGCCCTCCAAGGGTCATAAAAATTCAATTCTTGATCTGATTACATGATACACTGTTTATTGGTCATGCATTGTAGTGGTGCACGGAGAATGAATATAGTAGGTAAAGTCTAGCTGTAGAATACAGCTGTTTACTTTACAAATACATTGTAGATATCTGGAAGATTTTCAACAGAACACATTACCATTACACCAGCTCAGCAAGCTGGTAAGCAGTAGGTGTGCAGGGAACCAACTGCATACTAGGTACCCCTCATAATTATGAGGCATTGGGTTGAAGCCCGAGTCAGGGGTGGCCATTTTCTTCGATGTAGAATTGAGTTCCTGATTACTCTACAGAAAAATTGAAAAAATCCTTGCAGTAGCTAACATTAAATATGGAGAAAGTGTCCAAACCCCTTACCACCCCATGCAGAATTTAATTTTTAAGGTTTTAAGAGTTGTATTCCCTTACAATAAAGGTATACAAAGAGAAGACAACTTCAAGTATAAAGTTCAGTGTGTCTAGTACTGCATAGCTTGAATATTACAAATGACTGTAAGTCCCCCAAGGTGAAGGGAGGAATAAACCTTTGCAGGCATGATAGTCACAAAGTTTAGAAAACAGAAATCACACATTGTAGTTGCAATGTAAAACTAAAACAAAATAAAAGTGTACAACACATTAAAAATGTATTATTAGCTCATTGGTGCAGTTTTAATCGATACAAATCAGTTATCAGGACCACAGGCTATAAGACGTGTATGTAGGGTGAGAAAAGTATATACATGTAAGAGTGAGAGGGGACAGTGAGTAATAGGCATTAGAAGAAAGCACTCCTCTCCGTGCCATCCCTTCAGATGCATGCTATATTTTTTGGCCATTTTTTAGTTCAGAATCTCAAGTACGTACGTACCGTATAAAACAATAAACTTTGTGAATTGTGAATAGAAAAGAATGGCTGTAGCCTGGTTATGTTACGGCAAAGACTGTTCTAACTTCCGATGAATTATGTTTTGTAGGGTTACAAGCATGAACAAGTGTGTTGGCTTTAAATTATATTTCGAAGTTGTCTTTTCTTAACTAGGAGAGACAACTTCAGGCTGCAATTGTGTACTTGGTAACAGACCAGAAACTTGATTAAAACAATAGTTTGCTTTTCGTCTTTTAATGATTAGATATATATTATTGCTTTTGATAGTACATGTAATTCATGTATTACTCTACCAGTTTAACCAAAAGAGAGCAGTCGTGGCCTAATGGTAAGGGCACTGAACTTCCATGTGGGAGTGCCAGGTTCAAGTCCCATAATATAAGAGTCATTGGTGGTGTTAGGAAGAGCTTATAATGCTTCTGTGCTACATCAACTAACTTTGCCATCAATGAAGATGTGACTTCTCCACCCAAATTAGAAACAATGCAGATCACTTTAGAATTAGATCAATGCTTTTTAACTAAAAGAGAAAGGCCACACTGGAGGAAAAACTGAAGCTTAGTAGGAGAGAGAGTCTATGGGTGGGTGCCGGGATTACACTTGTGTGTATTGTATTACACATGTATTATCTAATCGAGTCAGTGTGTCTAACAGCTAACTGTTCTGATGAAACAAACTCTATCCTACATGTATGACAGTTTTATTGAAATAAACAATTAAACTACGCCAGCTTGTTACAATACCAGAATGTCTGCTTCCAATTATATAGCATGACATCCTGGTTATTTTAGTGTAAACCAGTAATAATAGTGTTGTTAAGTAACAGTAAAACTGACAGTGGAATGTAGGAGACACACTCATAGCTATTACTTGGCTGAGAGTTCATGAATCATCTAACAGGAGTAGATTTACTAAGCATACAAGTCGTAAAACAAAACAAGTTTGACTAATTTATCCAACCAACTGCACAAATTCAGACCATGTTATACTACATGGCATTTCTTTTACACCATGTAAGCTTGTTATTACTGCAATGTATATTTATATCATGTATACATGTATATACATGTACATGCACGTTGTACATTATACATTATATATGTATATAATATTCTATCTACAAGTACGTCATGTATTTTAAGCAATCATAGCTATCTAGTCTGAGAATCCTAAAACATGCAACATTAAAGGGACTGTTGTGTAGGGGAAAAATTGAGGAATGTGTGAGAAATAGTGTGTGAGAAATAAGGAGGATGTAAAATAACCGTTTCTATGGTAATACACAAACATGACCTGGATATGTGTGTATATAATTAGCATTTCCTTATAGCCGTCAACCTACTTCTTGAATTAAAAGGAAACTTGGTACATGAGCACTTAGAGTCATAATTTATCTCACAGGTTAATTATGATTTGTGGTGGCTAGCCTGAGGCGCTTTGCTTCACAGTTTATTTTATGTTCTTTTATGCAGTTCTACAACTATGGTGTTCTAGCTTACTGCTAATTCTTTAGGTACTCAAGCTAGCCGATTATAAGCATGATTCATACTAATAAATCAAAAGGAGACAAATGCTTCAGACAAAGCCGCCCCTGATGTCACTTTTTATGGTTGTTTTAGATTAATTACATGCCAAAGTACGGCATGTACTCAAGACTTTAGCAGATACTACAATGTACTAGTCCAAAGAATGTAAAATTGTCAATGCAATGCAAAATGCCACTTCAGTTTACAATGTTACTTCTTTGCTATTTGCATTATTTTATGTTAGGAGGATTTTGAAATAGAAACTGCACTGTGACCAGAGTTACATACAGTCTAACAGATCAGGGACTATACACCTAACCCCACCTTGTAATACTGTTATTGCAAGCATTTACTAAATTTAACAAGCTCTCTTTGAAATTGCGAAATTCCAACATGTGTATCTTCTGTTTATCCATGTAACCTTTTCTTACTCAATCTTGATCTTCAGATTTTGTTACACTGTAGGTCATGGTGAATATTCTCCTATTACGCACATGTTATTGACATGTATTATAGACAGGGTACCCTAGCCAAGTACCTGTTGATATACGTATCAGTGCTACAGTCTTGAGAGATAGCTTATAATATGCATGCATATTGTACATTATAGGCCTTCACATATAGGGCCTTGTTATATACTTAATTTACTGTGTTACAACTTAACCAACATAGACATAGCATGTTTACAGGTTGATCACTTGTATTCAACTGACTGCAAGTAACAAGTATAATGATATGACTCATGCATATTCTTGTAAACAAGTAAAGTATAACAGGAAGCAATCTATTTATATCATAGTGAGGACCACTAAGCCATAATGAATACTGGATAGAGTGTGTTACCCTGTTAGCCAAACATTACACTCCTCCACGCTAGTTTTGAACAGTGTCAGTGCTTTAAAAAAAATACATACCATTATTATAATAAAACTAGTAGTCACTCTATTTATTGTTAGTCTGAACCACAGACGTTATGGTACGGTGTCCATTACTTATATCCAGGGTACTCCTCATTATAACGTACTGGTGGCTGCGATACCCTAGGACTACGGCGAACTGTCGTTGTTTCTGGCTCTATACGTACAGGTTCGCTATTATCTTCCTCATTACTATCGGGAACCGCATTGTGAGTTGTGGTTGTTGGTAGTATTGGTACGATAGGTCTATTTGTCACAATTGGCCCTGGTATTGTTTCCGTATTTGGCTTTCTGAACTCCTGTGATGTTTTCTTTAGATGGTCAATATGACAATACCTCACTCGGCCATTTACTCTCACCAAGTATCCATGCGTGCCCTTAACTTTCACAATTTCACCTTCTAGCCACTTAGGGCCTGCACCGCCTTGCCTTCCCTCCTTCACAGACACTTTCTCACCAGCTCCAAACCCTCTCAAACTAACCGACTTGTCATGGTATCTCTTTTGATTATCCTGTTGGATTCCCACAGACGTTGTCAGTGATGGTCGCACCAATGACAGCCGGCTACGTATCTGCCGCTTTAAAAACAACTCATCTGGCCTCCGTCCAGTAGTGCTGTGTGGTGTCATCCTATACCTCATAAGCACATTAGCTAACGCTATATGAAGTTTTAAATGTTTCATCTTATACATGCTTGACTTGATGACCTGCACTGCCCTCTCAGCAGCCCCATTGCTGGCTGCATGATATGGCGGAACCAGAATGTGCTTAATACCGTTCATCCTGCAGAACCAAGCAAACTCTTCTGAAGCAAACTGAGGTCCATTATCAGAGACCAGTTCTTCCGGGCAGCCGTACGCTGCCACAAACCGCCTTACCACCTGACATGTTGCACTCGCTGTAGTGCTGCTGACTGGAACCGCTTCTATCCATTTTGAGTGAACATCGACTATCACTAAAATCTGAGTACTCTGAAACTCACAATAGTCAATGTGTATCCTTTGCATCGGCCTCTCTGCCCATGGCCATGGTCTTAAAGGGGCTGTCGCAGGGCTCCTCTGATACGCTGAGCACTCATCACATCCTTTCACCCATGAGTCAATATCTTTGTCCAAGCTTGGCCACCAAATAAAACTGCGCGCCACTGCCTTCATCTTTACTATCCCCGCATGCGTCTCGTGTAGCTCCGCTAAGATGCGTTCTTGCAGAGAATGGGGAATTACTACTCGGTAGCCATAGACTAAACAACCTTGATCTACTGATAAATAGTCTCTGTTCCTACAAAATGCCTCCAATTCTTCGTTGACCATGTTGCGGGGCCAGCCCTCCATAACATACAGCATTACACGTGACAATTTAGAGTCACTCGCAGTCTGCCTGGCTATTTCATCGGAACTGACTGGTAAACTACCTAGCATCGAGTTCACTCCTTCTATCGTTGCCACTTCAACCTCAATTTGGTTAACTGGAAACCGTGACAGCATATCCGCATTACCGTGCTCCTTTCCCGGCCTGTACTCAATGTCATACTCATACGCTGCCAGAATCAGGGCCCACCGCTGCATTCTAGCGGCTGCTAAAGTGGGTATTCCAACTTTCGGCCCCAGCAAGGCTTGGAGTGGCTTATGATCTGTTACTAACACAAACTTTTTGCCGTATAGGTATTTGTGGAACTTAGTGATCCCATATTAGTAGTATAGTCAGTGCACTTCTACACAGACACGCACTCATTGACCCCTGTTTTCAACCAATCACAAGCCGGTATTTCCGATTTCAACCAATCACAGAAGAGCACAAAAATTTTGCACACGACCTTGCCAAGGTCACCCCAAAATCCCCCCTTCTGATTGGTCGAAAAAACATTTGCACACTTGACCCCGAACCCGGCCACGACCCCTTCCCTCCCTCCTTCCCGCCCCCTCCCCCGCCTCCCACTCCTCCCCCGCTCCCCGCCACCGCCCTCGTCCCGTCCGCGCCACCGCCGTCGCCGCCGCCGCCACCGCCGCCCTCACAGCCGCCGTCGCCGCCGCCACCACCGCCCTCACCACCGCCGCCGCCACCGCCGCCACCACCGCCGCCGCCGCCACCGCCGCCGCCGCCGCCACCACCACCGCCGCCGCCGCCGCCACCGCCGCCGCCGCCATCACCGTCATCACCGCCACCCCTCCTCCGCCGCCGCCCACCCTCCCCACCCCGCAACCCCCACTCACCCGAACGACCGATCGTTTGAGGCGGTCAAGCCGCGTCCGCCCACGTTGCGTGCGGCGCCGACCGTACACGTGGAGGCGACGCCGGTGCCCCGTATCCACCGGGCCAAGCGACTAGGCAGCGGCCCGCCGCTTCTCCCGAGCCCTCCACTCGAAAAGCTTGTGATCTAAACGAGCGAATTCGGCTGCGCTTCTTCGCCTATAGCTCTCATTAGCGATAAGAAGAAGTACTACGGAAGGCTTGGTTTATGATGTGCATTGCATTGTTAATAAAGAAATGTGTAAAGTCTTGGCTATAAATACACTGATGGGAAGAAGGGTTGGTTCTATAATATACATTGTATTGACAACAAAGAACCGTGTGCATGTGTTAAGTCAGCATATATAATGCATTAAATAAACTTTCCGCAATGGTGACAATAGAATGAATAAAAGATTGTGTACACGTGTTAAAACACAATTGAAAGAATAAAAGACACATATTTAAAAGAGTATGTCATATCTGTTATTAGCAAGAAAGTCTGTGTGCATGTGTTAAGACAGTGTATATTATACATTAGATAAACTTTTCACAATAGTAGCAATAGAATAAATAAAAGGTTGTGTGCATGTGTTAAGTCAGCATTATGTAATATATTAAATAAACTTCACAATAGTAGCAATAGAATAAATAAAAGAGGGGTTTAGGTACTTATTACTCATCTTCATCAGAAGTCGTAGGAGCTATAATGTTTACGACTTCGGTCTCAGCATACTCTAATTGATATGCTCCAGCTCCAAACTCTTGACACAGTCTTACCTACAAGATGATTTTAGTTTTTTACTCAGACGAATATCACTCAAGGTGGACAAAGCAAGAAATCTATACTTCTTTATGTTGTTGGTCCCTTACCATATCTGCTGATTTGTAGAGGTGAGCTAGTTGTTGAGGAGTTTCACTTTTGTAGTTACGAACTTCAGAATCAGCTCCCAATCTTAGACATGTATGTAGACATTCGTAGTCTTCATTCTCTATGGCAATGTGAGATGGGGCGTATCCATCTCCCATTCGCTATAATATCAAACAAGAGAATAGAATTAAACTCCCCATCTAACTTATCAATTCAATCTACTCTACTTTTATTCCACTGTAATGTATTCACTTACCCTCATATCTAAGTCAGCCCGAGTATTTTTTTTTAGTACTTTTAGTGCCTCTCTATGCTTGCTGCTATGCGCTGTTTCAACAATGAGGTGGACTACACTCCTTCCATCATGATTGTAGCTCTGTACATTGTCTTGGGGAAGTGATTTGTAAGGAACTCTGAAGTATGGATGCTTTACTTCTGCTCTGGTCAAACTTGTGGTTAGAGCATGAATAACCTTAGCTCTACCCAGACGTGCAGCAATGTGAAGGGGGGTGTCACCTTCCAAATAAACATTAGCAATATAGATAAGTACCGAATTGTTACAAGTTTTGCAACACTATATTTTTTAACAAGCAATGCATGCAAACATTGGTGCTATAAAACACTAACCCCAAGCATCGGCTATTGCTCCATCCGCTCCCCTTGTGATGATGAGGCGAATTAGTGAATCCGAACAATAAGACTGTACAGTTAGGTGAAGTAACGTCTGCCGATTCGCATTCTTTGTATTCAGTTGTTTGTGACTCCTCGCAACAAATACCGCGAGTGCAATGGCTCTCTCATCTCTATCTCGGGCTGCTTCTAGTACCTCACTACATCATTTAGCATGATATTTGTTTTTCACATAGTTGAGAGGTAGTTATATGGGAAATTTGTCTATCATATTTTATTTTGATCATAAAAGACAATACGAAAAAAAAAAAAAAAAAAAAATAGATGGAAGTATGTATAACTTACAACTCTTCATCCTTTCCATCTTGTTCCCAAAAGATAGAACGAATTTCTTCTAGTAACTGTGTGCTAAGCTTATTACGAATATCGGTTAAAGGATCCCATTTCTGCCAGTCTAGAGGTAAGCTTTTTTGGAGAAAGAGCTCAGACACCCCCTCAAATAAGTCTTTATTCTCATACTTGCTTTGTTCTGTACATCTTTCCACTGTTACCTTCATCAGCTCTTGGTTTATAGGAGTCATTAGCTTGTTGCTATACTCGCTTGATCCATATCCACTTTCCATGTTATTTGTGTGCTAACCTTCTTTAATTTCTATTAAGAACAGACTGGAGCTAGAAAGAGTTAACTAAACTACTGTTTTCACCTCTCTTTATATAGTGAATAAAAAGATACAAATAAAGCTGATTGGCTAACAGCATATACATTGGAGCGCATTGGAAACACATCAGAGTGCATCGAATCACATCGGGAAAGATCAAAAACACATAGGGAAACATCGAAACACATCGGGAAAGGTCGAAAACACATCGGGGGAGGTCGAAAACACATCGGGACACATCGAATCACATCGGGGGAGGTCGAAAACACATCGGGACACATCGAATCACATCGGGGGAGGTCGAAAACACATCGGGACACATCGAATCACATCGGGGGAGGTCGAAAACACATCGAATCACATCGGGGGAGGTCGAAATCACATTGAATCACATCGGGGGAGGTCGAAAACACATCGGGGGTGGTCGAAAACACATCGGGACACATCGAATCACATCGGGGGAGGTCGAAAACACATCGAATCACATCGGGGGAGGTCGGAAACACATCGAATCACATCGGGGGAGGTCGAAAACACATCGAATCACATCGGGGGAGGTCGAAAACACATCGAATCACATCGGGGGAGGTCGAAAACACATCGAATCACATCGGGGGAAGTCGAAAACACATCGGGGGAGGTCGGAAACACATCGGGACACATCGAATCACATCGGGGGAGGTCGAAAACACATCGGGACACATCGAATCACATCGGGGGAGGTCGAAAACACATCGAATCACATCGGGGGAGGTCGAAAACACATCGAATCACATCGGGGGAGGTCGAAAACACATCGAATCACATCGGGGGAGGTCGAAAACACATCGAATCACATCGGGGGAGGTCGAAAACACATCGAATCACATCGGGGGAGGTCGAAAACACATCGGGGGAGGTCGAAAACACATCGGGGGAGGTCGAAAACACATCGGGGAGGTCGAAAACACATCGAGACACATCGAATCACATCGGGGGAGGTCGAAAACACATTGAATCACATCGGGGGAGGTCGAAAACACATCGGGACACATCGAATCACATCGGGGGAGGTCAAAAACACATCGGGTTACATCGGGTTACATCGGGGAAGGTCGAAAACACATCGAGACACATCGAATCACATCGGGGGAGGTCGAAAACACATCGGGGGAGGTAAAAAACACATCGGGTTACATCGGGTTACATCGGGTTACATCGGGTCACATCGGGGAAGGTCGAAAACACATCGGGACACATCGAATCACATCGGGGGAGGTCGAAAACACATCGAGACACATCGAATCACATCGGGGGAGGTCGAAAACACATCGGGGAGGTAAAAAACACATCGGGTTACATCGGGTTACATCGGGTTACATCGAATCACATCGGGATGCAATAAATCAGACTAAAAAAAGCCAAATCACCTCTGATTGGACAGAGATTTCCATAAAAGCAAGCGTGAGAGAGGATTTTTATCATTACCACTCAACCACCTAGTAAAGACTTGCAACTCTGTGGATATTTACTAATTTCTCTGAATAAACATCACTCAACAATTAATATGGTGAGTAAACTTATTTTAATATGTATTTTAGTATGAATTTACTCATTTGAGTTAACATTGGGACTAATTCTATTTTAGTAGTGATATAATACTCCCTTGGTATGACCAGAGCTTAGAAACTTTGTAAGCTTATGTATTAAACTGTTTTGAGGAGGGAGGACGGGTGGGGTTCGCGGGGCGGGGGGGCGCGCGCGTACGCGCGCGCCCCCTCGCCCGAGCCGTGGGATGGGGCGAGGGGTTTGCTCTTTAGACTGGGTTCCGCGGAACAGCCGATGAGGTTTTTGAAACCCCACCCGCGATGGGGGGGAGTAGGTTCTAGGGCTTTGCACATAGAGTGAGGTTTAGGGGAGAGGAGGGGCGAGAGGACGGGTGGGGTGGTCGTCCGCCCGGGGAGTTTTTGGATCTAGGGCTAATACGACGCGGAAAGGGCCGGGTGTCTGTGTAGATCTGCACTGACTATACTACTCATATTTCAGTGCCAACGCCTCCTTTTCTATTTGGCTGTAGTTCTTCTCTGCGTCTGTTAGAGTTCTAGAACCAAAAGCCACTGGTCGTTCATTTCCTTCCACAACATGGCTCAACACCGCTCCAACCCCATAGGATGAGGCGTCACAACTTAGCTTTATAGGTAGTTTCTGGTCATAATGAACCAACACAGAACTTCCTGACAACAACTCCTTACATTTAGCAAATGTCTGCCTACAAGACTCATTCCAATCCCATGCTGCCTCCTTATTGAGCAGTCTGTGGAGTGGAGCCAATAGTGTAGATAGGTTTTTGATAAACCTCCCATAAAAGTTCACGGCTCCCAGAAAACTCCTTAGCTCTGAGACATTGGTAGGTGTTGCTGCTCCCCTTAGAGCCTCTACCTTCTCGTCTGTAGGACTAATACCCTCTTTACTAATCGTGTGTCCCAAGTAAGTTAGTTCACTCTTGCGAAACTCACATTTATCTTTGCGCAAGCGAACTCCATGCTCATCTAGTCGTGCCAACACTCTCTTGAGTATCGACTCGTGTTCATCGTCCGATTTAGAACCAATAAGTACATCATCCAAATATATTGCAACCGGCAGTCCAGCTAGCATCCGCTCCATTACCGACTGAAAAATAGCAGGAGCTGTTGAAATACCATATGCCAATCTGGTATGCCGATAGAGTCCCTTATGTGTATTAATCACCAGGTAATCCTTACTATCCTCATCTAACTGTAGCTGCTGATAGGCCTGACTGAGGTCCAACTTGGTAAACACTCGTTTACCGGCCAGACCAGCTAAAATATCCTCTATACAAGGAATTGGGTGATTATGCTGCTTCAAACTCTGATTAATGGAGACCTTGAAATCCCCGCATAGTCTAATAGCCCCATTAGGCTTAGGCACCACCACTATTGGAGATGCCCAATCGCTATGAGTAACCGGTTCCAAAACCCCTTCAGCTACTAGCCGATCTAATTCATGACCCACCTTGTCCTTTAATGCGTAAGCTACCGGTCTTGCCTTACAGAAGATGGGTTTTGTGCCATCTTTTACCTCAATTTCTGCTTTGTATCCTCTTATTGTCCCAATACCGGTTTGGAAAATGCCTCCATCCTCAACATCCTCCGGTTCTAGCTTCTGTATTTGACTAACTGACAACCAGTCTAGTCTAACCTGTGCTAGCCAGTCTCTACCTAAGAGTGGAGGTCGCTGCTCTCCAGACACAACAATCAAGGGTAACTTATGTGACTTACCCTGGTAACCAACATCTACTAGGGCTTCACCTCTTACTGCAATCACATCCTTTGTATAGGATTTTAGCATTCCCCCTCTATACTGCCTTAGACTGCCTTCTGGGAATAGTTCCTTCCACTGACTGTGACACATTAACGAGACTGCGGCTCCAGTGTCTATCTCCATCACAACTGGTTTCCCATTTACGCTAACCGAAACCACGTATGCCCCGCGATTGTTCTGATGCACTTTGTATACATACTGGTTTTCACTGCTTTCATCCACTGCACCAGCGTCCTCTATGTGTTTTACTCCTTGCCCGTTGCAAACTTTCATCATATGTCCCTTTTTTCCACATTTGTTACATGTAAGATCTTTGTATCTGCAGCGGGAAACAATATGCCCAAACCTACCGCAACAATAACATCTCACATTTTTGTCACCTTGTCTAAACATCTTCCGACCTACTTGGTTCACGTTCTCCGTATCACTTGTAATCCCTACACTTGGTGTACTTTGTTCTGCTACCTCAAGCCTCGCCATCTCCATTGCATTTGTCAGGCTTACTGCTTGTTCCAATGTCAGGTCCTTCTCCCCCAACAATCTCTTCTGTACATTACCATTCAAAGGCAGCCCACTTACAAAAGCCAGTAGCAGAGCGTCATCCAGAAATGCCCCAAACGAACACGGTACAGCCAACTTACGTATACGCAGCAAATAGTCATTGACCGACTCATCAGCATGCTTAGATGCTCTCATAAACGTAAACCTCGACGCTATAACTGGAGGCTGCGGTTTATAGTGTCCAATCAATACCTCCTTCAGTTGCTGTAACGTCTTCCCATTCGGGGCATCGGGGCTGAGCAAATCCTTCAAAATGCCATACACTTCCGCCCCAACCGAGCTCAACAGCACCGGAACTCTTTTGTTATTCGGAGTCTCCTGCACCACAAAGAACAAGTCCAACCGCTCAAAATACGTCTCAATATCCTCCTTGCCGTCATACCTATCAAACACTGTCCTAGCAGCCATCGCTCGTCGCCAGCGTTATATACTTAATTTACTGTGTTACAACTTAACCAACATAGACATAGCATGTTTACAGGTTGATCACTTGTATTCAACTGACTGCAAGTAACAAGTATAATGATATGACTCATGCATATTCTTGTAAACAAGTAAAGTATAACAGGAAGCAATCTATTTATATCATAGTGAGGACCACTAAGCCATAATGAATACTGGATAGAGTGTGTTACCCTGTTAGCCAAACATTACAGGCCTACTGTACATATCAAATTTGTTCATCAATGTATTAAAACACTTATCGTGTTCAAGTTGAATAAGCAAATACTACACCAGGCATTAATGAAATTTTATTGTAAAGAATTAGTTTTGTTTCCACCATAAAAATCACATCAATGTTGAGAACTTGGTGTAGAAGCTCTAATAGCACCCAGTCACTTGAAACTTGGAACTTTCTTCTCTATTATTTCCTTTTCACTTCGGATTATTAATTAGCCTAATTGTTTTTATGATATGATTCACAGAGCTATTTTTGCATGGGTTATATAATATTTAATAGCTACACGCATATTGGTATTGTTTTCTGTTGCATGTTAAAGGGGCATACTCAGGGAGACAAAGTACATACCCCACTAATGCCCCTCCAGATGTTGTACTACGGCATAGAGTAATAGTCAACATAATATAGCTTTGTATAATCACATCTAGTAAGAGACTACATAGCCCAGTCAGATCAGCAAAACAATATAGTAGTGGCGTTTACTTTCCTATCCTACATAGAGATAACAATTTATCATGTACTCAGACAGATTACTTACAATATGTACTATGTACATGTACATGTACATGTATGTATTAGAACATTAATCTTTCTCTAAAGACCGTGCTGTTAGATTTATTTACATGACTTTGGGATTTCTGATAAAATTGATTCATTAACAAGTTTCAACTCTGACTCACCTCTATCTACTAATTATTGTTACCAAGTAAAATTAATTCCTTTCTCATCAAACAATCTTTTATTGGAATGCAATAAAATAAAATTACAAAACTACAACATTATAGTGTATAAGTACAATGATACATCAAACTTTTAATTATATACATAAAATAATATACAGAATATGTGCACATGAAAAGGTAGCAGCGAGAGACGAGATAGTGAGAGATGAATATAAGGCTATACGAAAAGATGTTATACACACACGCGTTTCTTCATTCGTCTACATTTAGGGCGTCCATTGGGTCTCCTTTTTGTTGGGTGGCATCGTCTTTTGGTAAAGACCCAGTGGCAGCTTACCTAGAAGCATAAAACAATAGATATGTTATTTAAATATTCAAACACATAATGTAGGTTTACATTATACATTTCTGTGCATTAATTCCTTACAAATATGATTTACACATGAATGCAGGCCTGCATGTCTTCATGGGTGTTAGTGAGGGAGAGTTTAGTATACTGCAAATCAAATAGATATGATGAAGGAACCTACAGTTACTGCACTTGGAATATAATAGTATACATTACATTAAACTATGTACAGGTCATCCAGTGTACACCAGTATGTAGCTGTCACTAACAAATCCATTGGGTGACAATATTTTAGTTATCAAAAGAAAAATCAATAGCTCAGTAGAAGATTTTTTAATTGATAAACAAATATAATAGTAGGGATCACTAACTGGTAGGTATGGAGGTAGAGAGAACATGTTACTATTAGTGTGACAGCTGTCTGGCTGTACAATGTAGAACGCAAGCAATGGCTATTACATCACCTCAATAGTAACAGTTTACTTTGTCTAATAAATTTAGTGTCAGCTATTAGGAGGCTGCCTATGCTACATGTTTTAGCAATGAATAAGGAAGAAATGACAGTTTCCTTACAAAAAGTGATGTACATGTACAGTCAAGGTGAATCTAAGATTTCTCAATGCTGTAAATATTTAGGTTATGGCAGGCAGATGACAATCAGACTGATGAATTTTAAGTCTGGCTGTCCTCACATCTGACCTATTATTTTATTCTACCACATGCAACTCTCTAGGGTATAGCCAGGTTTCAGTTACATTAGAGAGTGTTTGACCTGTATTGTTATAACATACAAAATCTGAGCTGTAAAACTATATGTTCCTACAGTGAGTGTAAAAAGATGGATAGTCAACTCTGAATAGCAACTGGGTGGGTGATTGTAGAATACATTAGTTCTGAACTGTATATTATCAAGCACTATTGCCATTGCTGCAGCTTCATTCTAAATCTCAAATATACATGTACATGTAGGCTAATACTAGTAAGTTGTAGGGCTATTAGTGGATGCACCAGACATGTCATAGTATAAGATATGATACATTAAAGCAGTAATTTCTGGCATCTGTATGGTGGCATTATGAGTGGCAGCAAGGTAAAGGATTGATTAATGTGTTCAGATGTTAGTAACTGCATGTATAGTAATATCATGAATAATGGGTGGGTGGAAACTGTGGGTTGACAATAAAAGGTTGGTAGAAAGAGTCAGACCTGCAGGCTATCTATATCACTGATGATAGACTATTACGTATCCTATCCATTAATAGCTTTAGCTGACTTTTATACTCAGCTGCCTGCAGGTAGAATGTTGTTTTGCATGATTGTTATAGAATAGTTACTCTGTACTCATCTCAACAATTGGTCTGTTTGTAGACCCAAGAGGGTAGGTTTATGTTATACATTCTTCTAGGATATCTATTATCTAGTGCCTGTATGGAGCGTGTAGAAAAACAGACATGACAAGTCCCTGCTAAGAAACGCCAACTTGGTGCTGCCTCTTATCAATAAGATATTTGTCCAATAACAGAGGTTACACCACCACTCACCTGTACTACACTACTACACAGTATTACAATGATAATACATTGATAATAATGTACTATGTAAAGTAACAAGAGTTATACTATTTGTACTCACATTAACGGCTGGTTTGCACTCCTTATATTTACAGGCTTGGTTGAGGCAGCATTTCTCTGCTCCTCCACACTCAGAGTCATACTGGCAGCCACCATAGTCCATCTTACAGCTATTGCTGATCACAGAGTTGAGATCATTGAAAGCAGGGCATTGACCTGTAGATTAATATGAATACAATATTCTACACATCCAATAAAGTTAGAAGAGTGGGAGCTCAGGGTGAAAGTAGACAATGTCAAATTGTCTGCTTGCTACACGACTTGTGATCGATCAATCAGACTCTTCTACCTACAACATTTTTCTCATTGATATTCTGACTTACGGCTAAAGCTAGACAATTAGGAAATGCCATGTTGAAGCATTGTCAACCAAAGAAAGTCAAATTTACAGCACTAGATTGTATTTTTCATGGCTTACCATTCTTTGGTGTCATGTCTATTCCCTCAGCGCATTGCTTGCCACTTCCATACCAGCAGCATTTATCTCCTGTTTTACAATCATCATCAGAAGTGCAGTTTGGTTTAGTGAGCTCAGCGTCGAACCAGAAGTTATTGGTCGGACAGGCAAGACCCTGGATGTATAAATCATTCTCATAATCTTATCAATGCGGAACATGGGATACAGTAGTATACAGGGTAGCATGTCTTTCATAAATTTCCATGGTATAGATGTTAATGATGGGGTTTGATTTACACAGAGAAATCTTCAAGTCCCACCAAACCTCTGAAGAGGTTGGTGGGACTTGAAGCTGACATTATTTACGCCATACCACATTGTATATTGTATCAGTACTTTCTGAGAATGAGAAGGAAATACAACATGTAGGATACACTGTATGTAGGGCCTTTACCTTGGATTTGTCAGCACAGATATAACAAACTGGACCACAACCTTTCCCATTTGGCCTGAATTTCTTTATCTTTTTACAGCTAACATTAGGAGGAGCTGGACACCCTATCTCTGTGCAAGCCTGTAAACATTACCATGATTACTACATCAGTAAGCAGTCACTATGGTAACCGAGAATGCATTTAGTTGTGTTTGAAATTAAGTTTAACAAATAAATTCCAAATCCCATGAGCTGACTCACTTGACTTAACCTTAAACTTGAGCTTGATTTGCACACACATGTGCTTACACCTTACGGCAGCTGGTACTAATAAACCATGATTGGGTTATGGCTATGTCATACTTGTTCAGATTTAATTTAAAACTGAGCGTAGAATTTAATCATATGCATACTGAATGGGTGAATGAATAACAAATGTTTGCAAAGAATATGCGGGGAATTAATAAAGTTATTTTTATAGCAAAAGAATGCAAGTGGTGTAGTCATGCATTTACTTGTATACAACTCTCGCATTCCTACCTTTTTGGTCACAACCTCCATAGTAGGAGTTGTGGGTCTGTCTTTACAGATTCTACATGCTGGTTCACAGCCCTCTCCATTAGGATACACTACTTCCACTTCCAGACAGTCTGGTCCTGCAGGAGGGGCACCACAACCTTTCAAAGTGCAAGCCTTTGGACCCTGCAACGTATGGAAGAAATTTTCATTTAACAAAGGAGTAACATTGCAATAATTTTAAAACGGACATAATATGAATGCGATGAGACATGCATCTAAAACCGACAAATTGTGTTGCAACGGACTGCAATAAAACAACATACCTCTGTTGAGGTAGGAGATTGGGGAGGAGCCTGAGATGGAGCTTGTAGAAGAGTGGCAGGAGCTCTACACTCATGGTAGTGGCATCCATCTGAGGGGCAGCATTTCTTATTTCCATCACATTGTGAATCAAAGGAGCAACCAACATAGTCCATAAGGCAGCCATTATCATTATTTGTTTCTGTCAAGTTTACAGCTGGACAGGAACCTAGCGGATAGAGTAAGATGACATTAAATTGGTAGTTACATGTAAGCAGTAGATGGGCACGGACTGCTGTGATTGCTCTGGCTATCCATAGTAACGCTCTATCCAGGAAGAAGATGAAACACCAGTTATGACTTGACCATCACTGACATGATACATCCATAGCAATGTTAGGACTATTACCTGGTTTGGCAGCAGTGAGAACTCCTTGCTTACATTGCATGGCTTCTCCCCAGAAACAACACTTCTTACCAGATTTACAATCAGAGTCAGTCTTACATGGTGGTGTACGTGGTGGAACATTGAAGTAGAAAGGGTAAGATGGGCATACTATCTCCTACAATCAAAATGACACTACTGAAATAGTTTAATGGTTAAACCTGACGATTCATAAGTATGCTATTACAGCGGAAACAAAATAACATAAAGCAGACTGAGATATTAGTAATAAATGAAACGGCAGGGTGTTTGCAAACAAGTGCAGCTAGTACTTTACCTCAGGGGGTGTGACTGGGTTCGTGGCTGGGGGTGTTGCTGAGGGTGTGACCGGGGGTGTGACTGGGGGCGTGGCTGCAGGGCTGGTACACTCTCTATATCCACATCCACTCATCTTACAGCACTTCCTGTTTCCACTGCATTCAGAGTCGTATCTGCATCCAGAATAGTCCATCTTGCAAGGCTCAAGGGGAATTGAATCAGCCAGTGTTGAGAACTGATGTCTAGGGTTGGGACACGAACCTGTAGAAAAGATGAAATTATATATAATTACATCTATCTACATCCTGCTTCCAGGTGAGTATTTTTACCTGATGTATGAAATAAAATTTGTAAAATGCAACAGACTTAATATGTACAATATACATGTACATGTATGTGCTGCTCACCTGGTTTAGGGGTGGTATCAATGCCTGTCTTACACAGTTTCCCAGCTCTACCCCAGAAGCAGCACTTTTCTCCCGTCCCACAGTCGCCATCATCCGTACATTTTACGTCGCTGGGGCGTGCGATGTAGTAAAATGGAAATCCAAGTCTGGGACACACCAGACCCTACAATAGTAATAGCAGGTAAAGTATCTCCTGCAAGTGAAATGTCATCAGTTCTCACCTGCAGACAAGATGTAACTTTTACGCGAAATATCGCCTGTAGGAAAAATAATACCTTTTATAAAATACCATTATTCTGACAAATGTGGAAAACATGATTTTGAAACTCATAAATGTTTTTATGTTAAATTTAAAATGGGACTAGACAATAGCAGGTAAGGACAAGAAACGGAATAACATTATGCCACATGTACACACGTGGAGTGTTGTGAATATAAGAAGTGTAAGTCTCCATGCAGGTTACTGGGAATAATGTTAAACGATGGCTGGTTTTGGCATGGAATACTGAATATGTAATATATATACACATACAAGTACCTACCTCAGGTTCATCCTCGTCAGCGCAGACCTTACATACTGGACGGCATCCTTTACCATTGGGTCTAAATCTTTTCACTTTCTTGCAGTCTTTACCAGGTTTTGGTCCACAGCCTATCTCGGTACAAGCCTAGTAAACAAGTAACGTGTGACTTCAGTATCTACTAGGTGCAACAGGGGAGAACTTTGAAGCTATCAAATCAGGGGGTGTTTAGAAACAAACACAGAAGACCAATTTTTAGCGGGTTTTATCAGTTGTAGCCATAGAGTTATCTCTATAGGGTGATACCTCCATGGTTGTAGGAATGAAACAAGGCCATTAGGTCAAGCAATGATTATTTACATGTATACCATTTGTTTACATGTGTATATATATACATGTAAATGTATCGTTCCCATCTATACTACATGTATATTTAGACCATTGTTAATATATTATGTTTGTAAACAGCCTTCCATATTATATGAATTCAGTAATAGTTTGTTATGATTGTTATGATTGTAGATTTCTTATTTATGAACGTTTAACCCCAGTATATTCCAGTCATAGGCAAGTTCAGATCAATTGTTTGCTCCCCCTCACAAAATGTATATTATGTGAGAAAGGATACTACACAACTTTGACACAACACCAAGTTTTCCAATAACAACAGCAATCCGCAGTTACATGAGCACCTAATCCAGCATGTCTAAATGTTCTACAGTATTACAAGAATCATACAATTTACATATTATTGTGTGTGGAATAGGCAGTTGGAGCTTTATGGCAGCTGAATAAATGTGCATATACATGTATGTGGTCATTAGTTAGGAACCTACCTTTAGCTTTATGGTCACACTCTCCACAGTAGGAGTTGTGGGTCTGTCTTTACAGATTCTGCAAGCTGGTTCACAACCCTCTCCATTAGGATAGACTACCTCCACTTCCAGACAGTCTGGCCCTGCAGGAGGGGCACCACAACCTTTCAAAGTGCAAGCCTTTGGAAGCTGGAATGTATGGGAGATGTTTTAGTAAAGGGGTGAATGAACTGGCAATAATTATAAGACCAACAAAATACGAATGTTGCATGTACGTATATAATAAGCATATAAAGTACTCAAATTGTGTTGTTATGGATTGTGAGAGATCAACTTACCTCCGTTGAAGTAGGAGATTGGGGAGGAGCTTGAGATGGAGCTTGCAGAAGAGTGGCAGGTGATCTACACTCATGGTAGTGGCGGCACACATCTGAAGGGCAGCATTTCTTATCTCCATCACACTCCGAATCAAATGCGCAACCAACATAGTCCATAAGGCAGTCATTATCATTTGTTTCTGTCAAGTTTACAGCTGGACAAGAACCTAGAGGATAGAGTAAGACACCATTGGCCTGGTTCAACATGAATTGGTAATGAAACAGTAGATCGGCACGAACTGCTGTGATTGCTCTGACTATGCATAGTAACGCTCCATTCAGAAGGAAATTGAAATTTTAGCTATGAATTTACCATCACCCAATATGATATATCCTTAGCATTGTTAGGACTATTACCTGGTTTGGCAGCAGTGAGAACTCCTTGCTTACATTGCATGGCTTCTCCCCAGAAACAACACTTCTCACCAGATTCACAGTCAGAGTCAGTCTTACATGGTGGTGTATGTGGTGGAACATTGAAGTAAAAAGGGTAAATTGGGCAGACAATCTCCTACAATCACAACAACGCTACTGAGATAAGCTAATGAATGGTTAATTCTGATGATTCATAAGTTTGCTACTACAGTGGAACAGAATAATATGAAACAGATCGTGATGTTAGTAATAAATGTAGCAGTAAGTACAGCTGCTAATAAACTACCTTTGGGGACCGCAAATAACATTTCTAGAGAGATTAACTATCTTGAATCATCCCATTTAACGAGACTTTCCTTCATTTTGCTTTATAACTAAATGTGACTCACATAATGTGTTTAAGAGAAGGGCACAGTATGGATATATGTATTTATTTGGTGCCATCTTACTCCTAGACATGCAAATCAAGAAGGAAGTGTATTAATGACTAAACGCTTTGTAGAGTTTGGATTCAACAATAATATCTCATTAAGCATTTTATAAGTATCGCTAATTAAACCCCTTTGTAAAGAAGAATATCACATTGTTATATATACTTGTAATTACGTGAAATCAAAATCTTAGTGGCCAGAGCTGCAACTGCTCAGATTCTCACTTAGACACAATCATGTAGGTGTCCAGTAATAGCAGCAGGTTTGTTAAATGTAATACATATGAGTGGAAATGAAATGCAGCAAACAGAGGAGTTCTTAGAACTGCTATTGGTATATCACACCCCTTATTACTGTTTTTGCTATTTTACATTCCTTAGAAATACTATTACTATGTTATATGGTCTACCTCTGTGGGAGCTGCTGGGGGTGTAGCCGGAGGTGTAGATGGTTGACTATATTCCTGGGGAGTCATGCATTCACTGTAGAAACAACCTTCTACTCTACAGCACTTGTCATTTCCAGAACATTCCGAATCATAACCACATCCAACATAGTCCATTCTACAGTGATGTCCAACACTGCTATTGGAGCTTACAGCCGGGCAGGTACCTGTAGACAAACATCTTATTTGTTATTTAAGGCTTGTTCACAAGCATTCTACGCTGCAAGCACCTATACACATGCTAATATCACGGTTTGCATAAAATGAATACTCACAGTGCTTGAAATTACTCGTCTGAATGACTGGACTTTCTACTAGGTATGATGCTTTGAGGCTAACTTTTGTTTTTTTTTGAGATCCTTTAGCACTCAGATAGTCCTCTTTACATAAAGAAAGGCCGAGGTAATTGCACACTTCACTAGTCAATCTGGTATGGAGATTGGTATTTCCCTCACTATTTACAGTACTTACCAAGTTTAGGAGCAATAACGGTTCCAGTTGTACATTTGTAAGCATTCCCAGAGTAACAACACTTTTCATCAGATTTACATTCGTAGTCGTGGTCACATGACTGGATCTCAGGCTCTGAAGCACTTTGTATAAACTCATTAACCATACCAAAGAAGTACGGGTCTCTGGGACAAGCCAAGTCCTACAAATTAGCAAGTGGCCATGAGTTCCCACTTTTGGAAAGGATTATATGTATGTCATACATGTGACTGTCCACTGGAACCAGGACTAATGTAAATTCTACAGATATAATACCTTTCATCTACTAGTAATTACATGGTATATTAATTAATTCAGCTTACTGTTTTAGTTGGATATGCTGTATCATTGCAGACATGGCACACTGGCTCACATCCTTCCCCGTTTGGCCGTACTTTCACCACATGACGGCAGTCTTCACTTGGAGACTCTGCACATCCTAGCCCACCACATGCCTGTTAACAATAAGATATTCATGCACAAATATGCATGTATACCTGACAGGCATTTTGCCTAAAAGGACCTGTATGTTGAATTTCATAAGGTGATGTGCAGAACCAATCGCATTTCCTGTAGCTTAGGCCTACCATCATTTTACAAATAGGCCTGTTTAGTCTTTTTACAGACCTGCCAAGTCTCTCCTTATTTGACAGGCGATTCACTGATTACTGATCACACCTTGATTACCTGGCTACTAAGCCAACCACACTAACAGTCATGGAGAGGGATAAACAATTCATTGCACAACAAACTATTTTAGATTAACACACCTGTCCCCTAATAAATATCTGATCACTTTAATCTCTGACAGATTTACACCAATACGCAAGGAAACTCTTGACAGCTGCATATCAAGCTGATATTTTCTAACATGATACACAATAGTATTTCACAAATACAATATAAATATAATGTTGGGCAAGTCACTATTTGGATGCTACAACCTGGAGTGCTAGATTAGCCAAAGGAAATGGTAGTGAGGGAACGTAGCAACCACTTGAGGTGTACCAAGAGACTGCGGTACTTAGGTGAATCAATGGCCAAGTGAACCACTAGTTAAGTTCTTCAACTTATGGTCAACCTAGGTTGGGTGTATGTTGGGGGGGGGGGGGTATTAAAATTTGAGATGGAAACCAGGTAGTCATCTGTAGAATTAGAGAGAATTGATAAGTATTTGTATGGAACAGGTAGCCTATTCACAGAGGGGTATGTTATACCTAAGAGTACAATTACCCCAATACTGTGAGATTAGGACTATATACATTGTACATGTAACATCAGTAACTAAGTAACTCAATCCACCAGCTTATAGATCCTAAGTGCCAGAGACATGGTTTTATGGCCTCAGCAGAAATTGGGTTAAAACTGTGTTAGGAGTGAGAGTGTATGAAGGTTTATAGAGTGTATCCACCTCTAGACTTGAACCTATACACTACAATTATAGGCGTTACCCTGAAACAACAGGTACAGTGCACCCACCTCATTTAGTTCCACTTCTTCTAATATTAGTATCAAACACAAGCTTATTTGTAATGAAAAACTGCTCCATATCGGCCCATGGAATCACATGTACTATTTATCAGCTCACAGCTATAATCTACATCCCGCGCATGTAAGTAAGGATGGTCTACTCTACATGTATATTATGTAAATCCAATTTCTATCAGCCTATAAAACACCTTGTGACATTGCTTTAGCCTTAGCTACACACTGTGTAGTATTGCCTTAGCCCTAGCTACACACTGTATAGTATCAATTGAGGTGACTGTATGTGGAGGAAACATACTGAACTGAATAATAGTAACTTACAGCATAGCAGTATGTCACGGCAGCCAAGACCACCAGCAGCGTGATCCTTATATTCATCTTCTGTCTATCCTCTATAATAGGCTCTTTTATATCTGCATGACATATGATGCAGCATGTACAATGTATGCATTTAGGCAGCGCAAATATACTGTAAAGGTTATACTGTAGGCTATATCCATACATATTCTAGAACATCTCAGTTGTGAATGATGCCTTAGTATGTCATTATTTGATTATTTGTGGAAAAAAAAGGTACAATATTATAGTAGTTTTCAAGTAACATTGTAAGACTTTATATATTGTAGAGTGACAGTGACAAATATAATAATAATAATATAATGAATTGAAATAATTAACGCGGGACACTGAATTCAGTAGTATGCCATATTACTCCACAAAACTGAATATGTCTCATATAACAAGCACAGTAGCAAAACTCACTGTTGTATTATTATAATGTTACAAATCACTCAGCTGTAATATTGGTGCACAACTTACCTATCTTAGCTTCACAGTTGAACTGTTGAAATCGCTGAAACCTGCCTTTATATAAGCCATAAACAGCTCAGTGTTCTGAGGTAACAGTGCGTAACGAATAATAATAGATCTAACATAAACATAATGCAATAACACTACGTACCACTCGCTGCCTGCTACTACAGCCACTGTATCAACACCACAACACAAATTGTTGTCTGTACTACTAGTATTGTATTGTAATTATTGCAACACATCTGTTTGAAAAATTCCATACTAAATGTATAATTGACCATTGTTTACATATTATTTGCAATGAACTATTTCCTATATACAATGTATTTATGTAGTCTATAGCCTCTAATCAAGGAAAGAAATGAGGAAGCCTTTGTAATATTATAATATCCTTATCCTATGCCTGGCTGTAGAGAGAGAGAGGTGAATCTCACAGGAAATTACTATTAAAATGATAAACAGAACTTGACAAAAGTAAAAAAATAAATGTCCCACAAATACAGGAAGTGTACATGTAGCATTAAATTGAATTTCTTCCAGTTGTATCAAATAGTAATACATCATCAACTGCTTGTAACTGGGGCAATAAATCTATCCACAAATTACAGTAAAGGAGTCTTGGCCAATGTCTGTATGACTCGATTAAAGAAGAATAGTATACATAGCGAGAGTAGAGTGTAGATAAATGATCAGTAAAATATTATTATTTTAATTATTTCAATGGGAACCAGCCAAGAGGATCCAGTAATATATACATGTATATATACGAACAATGCAAGAGTACTTCACCAAGTGTTGGACCAAATTGAGTAAAAGTATCTCTAGGTTTTGTCAACTGAAACGGTTTTTGTGTCGTTTGACAAGTCAGTTGTATATTAAATAATCTACTGACATACATGTAATTACCTGTACACACTAGTAGGTGCTATTTATACCTCTGTCTGACGTCTTCTTGTTCTCAATAATTTCAAAGCAGATGCACATCTACATGTACATACACAGAGCTAACTACTTGTCTCGCTAGAAGTTACTACAATCTGGCTATAATATGGGACAACACGTCGTAGACTGATGCATGTATCATTAGCGTGGGCATACTGGATTTATGCAGTGAATTGTCACTAATACCCCAAAATTTAGTATTATTGTTGTCCAGTATCTCCAGTATTTTCTGCCAAGAAAAAAAATTCCGATTCCCTAAAACAATTGATTTTTAACTTCCCTTGTAGACTTGCTACTACTCTTATTATACATGACTGTAGCTAGTAATCGCAGGGTAAAAATATTTTTTATCAAAAGTTATAATGGCGCCCGTCGCAGTTACAGAAAAATAAGATCGACCATATTTATTATTCGGAAGTAAAATTAGGCCAGAACTCAACATTATTTAATTTTTGTGAAGCGAGAGAAAGTTAGTAGGTTGCTTGACTATTATTTAAAAGCACTGCCTTTATTTGATTAGTTTCTGCATTATAGCATACTGTACGTAGATGTAGGTTTAGAGGAATGTGACCGTAGTAATAGATAGCACATGGTTCACTAACCTCCCAGTGTCAGAATATTGGTAGCAGCTGTTACAGCATACTCATCCCTAGACTGCTAGTTCCTTGAATGACTCATCCAATGATAGGTCATGAGTCAGCAGCAGCGGTCTCAGACAGTTGTTGTGATTGTATACAGCTAATGAGCTCCTTCCTCCAAATCTAAGGAAAGTTTACATCCAGGATGTGAACTCACGTTTTGCAAAAGTAGAACTTTCAATTGGTAAAATCAACTTCATTTCTCCGTTCTAAAACAGAGCATAGCTGTGAAGCATAGCATTTGCAACTGATGATATTATTCTTGTGAGACAATCCAGCATTTATCTGGCCTGGAATCTAAATAAGTTAATGTCCCTCTCTGCCTCTATGGTAGAATCTACATGACGTGGTATAGGCTAGCTGGGTGAGGTATAGAATAGCTGGGTGAGGTATAGGCTAGATTGTAAGGAGTTAGAGGTAGGCTTTAATTCAACAATCTGAAAAAAACACTTTCTGAAGCACACCAGGTCAAGGTCTATCTGTAATAAAGACACCAGCTTTTCAGCAGTTAGCTTAGCATCGTGATAATCCGTAAGGCAATGGCTGGAATTTGTCATATAAACAGTTTGATCAGAGGTTGAATTCTTCCTCATAATGGACAATATATTGACCGCTAAATCTCACTCTCCCTCTATGTAGAGTTACAGTTGTCGTTTGAATATTCAACTTGGTAAACCTGAACAAACACTTTATAACGAAGAGAAAACTCCAAAAGTAATATCAACATAGAACATAGGTATAGAACATAGACATAGAACATAGACATAGAACATAGAACATAGAACATAGAACATAGAACATAGAACATAGAACATAGAACATAGACATAGAACATAGAACATAGAACATAGAAAATAGACATAGAACATAGAACATAGAACATAGACATAGAACATAGAACATAGAACATAGAACATAGAACATAGAACATAGAACATAGAACATAGAACATAGAACATAGAACATAGAACATAGAACATAGAACATAGAACATAGAACATAGAACATAGAACATAGAACATAGAACATAGAACATAGAACATAGAACATAGAACATAGAACATAGACATAGAACATAGAACATAGAACATAGGTATAGAGCATAGACATACATGTAGAACATAGAACATAGAACATAGAACATAGACATAAAACATAGGTATACATGTATAAAACGGTATGTTATTCAGAAAATGTCTCCCAAAAATAGCTGCATGTGTATAATTGAACAGTTCCTAACTAATACAGGGCATTGAGGTCTAGTGTTTACCAATGCTGTACTTTTACCATGTTTCATTCTATCACTGATGAGCTGTTACACAGTCATACCTAGCATAGACATATAATATAAACATAGACATATAAGATATACGTATACATATTATGATAACACATGTGGGTAAAGATGCAGGTAAACTGAATATATTGCAATATAGTCAGGATGTTACATTATATAAGTTGATTCATTACTGTCACTATCATGCATTCGACATGGTGATGAAAGGAAACATACAAACACTGCTGATAAAAATAATTTTTAGTGTTCATTTATACTGCCATCTTTTTATCCCGCACAATTAGCTGATATACATGTACATGTATTTGATGAATGTACAGTGGATATTTCCACACTCTGTTTATCTACATTCCAGTTGAGCATGTATATGTACAGTGTGCGTAGATAAAGTCTTATGAATTGTTTAAATTCCACAAACAAGACTAGATAAAACAATGTAAAGTATGTAAAGAAGATACAGCATCGCCAAAGTATGTATACATGTACATGCATTGGTGATGTGTGTCCTCTAAAGTAAGTTCTTTATGACTGGGAATAGTTCCAGGAAGTAATATGTGGTGACCTTGACTCCTAGAATAGCCATCAAAGTTAGGGTCAGCACAGAGCCATTCGGTGAGACCTAAAGCAGCGGATAGGCATTCCAGACCCATTCCTAAGTCAGGGTCAGCACAGAGCCATTCGGTGTGACCTAAAGCAGCAGATAGGCATTCCAGGCCCAACCCTACACCAACAGAGGACAGATCACACTCACCATTAGTCTAAAACTAAGATAGGGTTAATAACTGTGTGGGCCTAATAAAGGCTGGGAGATACAAACATCAGGTTTAATATGACTATCCATCCAGTTATTCTATGAGTAGAATTAGTTATATTTCATTTATTGATTGTAATTTGGAGTCGCCCTTCCTTATTTCCGGAGTATCGCGACCCATTTTCCTCAACCCTTGCCAGCTGAATAAATTTGCATTCCCTGAGATTGCCTACCATATTGGTCACTAAATCAATATCTTTGCAAATACATGAAGTATGAGACTATTTGAACATTATATGACATTTACATGTATCTTATGGAGCAAATAGGAAGAGGAAAGAGAGTAGACAACTTCATGCTAATCAAAAAATTTAATAGGCTCCACAAGTAATCTAATGTAGGGCTATGTTTTTTATATAAATATCCTGTGCATTTACTACAACTATAATAATATAATATTATTATATAATGCTGTTGCAATACTCTCTTCTACTAATCACTTACTCAGTTCAAGAGAACGCAGGATGTAAATATTTATATTTTTGGATGATCAACCACAATCACTTATCCTGCAATACACTATACTTTAACTAGATTATGATAGAATAGCAATGAGCTGTGTAAGTGCCGATGCTATCCTGTACAGGGAAGTAGCCTTACCATTGCCAAAGCACATAAAAGCCTGGTGACAACTGGATATAGGAAACATCAGGTCATCCATGTCTATGAATAAATATTTACATCATTATGATAGGAGAAAAGTTGACAGATAGTTATGCAATCTTTATACAAAAAACTAATGAATATCTAAATTGATAAATCTTCTGGTTTTATCAGATAAACTGTGTTAGGAATGTCACGCTATCGTAGCCATGTTGTATTGGCTACCACAAGTCCTACAGTAATCCAAGGCACTGACTAGCTTTCAAAATATAGTTAGCAACATGGACTCTCCCCAATTTTATACAAGCTGAGCAACTTTTAGCAAAGGTAATATTGTATTTTCATGACATTACGCCCCCCCCCCCCCTGACATTGGTGCAGAAATGGAGAAATTTGAGATAGCCTTTGTTCTTTACCACCATCAAAACTTCAGCTTTAAAAATCTCCATATGCAAAACAGTATGTTTTTTAATTAATAATATCTAAAGCAGAACTTCCCTTATCACAATGTCGGGAGTATTTTGAGCCACCACTCCCCAACGGTTTTGTAAACCCAAGCTAAGATATAGGGAGTGGTCTGGCCATTGCACTGCGTCATCAAGGGCATATTTGACTTACTGTTTAGTGTGCCTAGTCAGTTTGGTTCAGATTTACCCTAAGGTACATCAATATGCTGTAAAATTTGTGAAGAATTATTTTATGTTTTGGGAGAGGAGGAAAGTTTCCAAAACATGCATTGGTGAGTCAGTAGTCATAATTATAGACCTACACCCCAATATTATTATATAGACCGAGTGCTGAGTGACAAGAATAATAGCAAATCTTCCCGGAATATTGTTTTGTCTAAGGTATACCAAACAATGGTTGTTTTGATTAGAAAAGGCTAAGATAAGATTGAATATACATAGTATGACACTGTGAGTGGGAGTAGGTGGGTGTCTTGCTGACTTGGGTTACTATTATTAATCTAATAATATTCTCTGTGATATATTATATATTAGTAGAATCATTTTAACTCCCCTCCCTTAGAACAACTGAACCCACACAAGGGTTCCAGCAAAAAGCTCAACAAAATGAGCCATCAAAGACCTCATGAGTTGTAATGATATACATGTCGGACATATAGGTGTATATAATAGGTATGCATACATATATTACAGTCTATATACATGTACATGTATATATACAGCTAGAGTTACCCTCAATAACCTTAGTAACACTATTACTCTATTACCCGTAGTTTATAACATATTGCATTGTTTATAAATCCGTTATTAATGATTATGTGGCGATATATTGTGGTGGATTTCCACACAGGTTCTTCAGAAGTGATCAATTGTACACATTTTGTAGCCAATGGTGACCAGTAGTTAGCCAGTATAATTAAGGACGTATGTACACTAATAGTAATTCAGTTACCAGCCTTGACGATGTTAATTTTACAATTATTGTCACTAACTGCGAGATTTCCACCAGTTGCTCCCCTGTGACCTGTCACAAAAAGGAGCCAGTTCCTGTTTAGTCAATTGACTTTTGTGCAGTGTTTTCACCATATATACATGTACATGTAGTTGTGCAATACTACTGTGTCACATAGCTACATAATTCTGATTGGTTGGTGTGTTTGACCTTTTGACTTGGTATATAAGGCAGCTACAACGGCTACCCACTGCTAAATTCTGCTACTAATTGCTGCATTCAAAGTGACCATGTAATAGGCTGTGCATGTAAGTGCAATATACATGTACGTATATGTTATTGTAATGTGAGAATACAGATTCCAGGCAGCTACTTGGGCTACCATATATTTTAGGTGAAGAATATTTTTTCACTATAAAATCCCACAAAGCTAAAAGTTCTAAATATATTACTTCTCAACTCCAGCATGTAACCAATGACTAGTGACCAATGACTAGTGACCAATGACTAGTGACCAATGACTAGTGACCAATGACTAGTGACCAATGACTAGTGATCAATCAGTCGTGCATTTTCTTCATTCAGTTGAACAATGTGGAGACAATTACTATATTATGTGGATTTATTATGATTACTGCCAGCACATCTATGTAACTAAATTGAATATTACCTGACAAAACATAATATAACATGATAAAGTGCTCTATATAAATATTATAATGCGACAAGAATAACTAATTTTTATAACTGATAATAAGATGAAATATAAGTTTTGAAATTGTTTCTATAATATACTCTTGTAACATGACTTGTGTTATCTACCCCTTATTGAGCCGTGCAACTATGGTACGAATACAGCGCAATGCTACACTGTATTATACAATCAGCACTGCAAGGAATTGAGTATAACTAGTGCTGGCACAAAATAGTCGATGATGGAAGACGTAATGTAAATAGATATTGTTTATACCAATAAGACATCATTTCCTCTGTTTGCCTTTCTCGTCTGCCAGTACTCTAAGTACAGACTTTCTTCTTTATCTGTCGACATTGACGTCCCTTCTTGGTTTTGCGACACTTTGGTTCGGTCACATACTTGCAGTTGCCCTGAAATAGTTGGATAAAATAAATAATATTGTAAACATCAACATGAATACTGTGGTATGCATCAGTGTGGTCAAGATGAGTTTGGGAGTTATCTCCTTATTTCAATGAGAATAGACAACTCCAAATAATGACAATAATTTATTAGAGAGACGGTCTCATAACAGTAAGCATCACAACAATCAACGCACAACAGTAATTGGCAGCAACGAAACATATCTCCACCCGTACCAGTTTCCAAACTGTATAGAACTTTGGCTAAATTAACCATCAGCAAAATCATTACGGCAATTGCCAGTGTTGCTACCATTTACAGGTGGTACTGTACAGGTTTCCCTACCATACCAGCTGTTGGTAATGTGATCAAGTGAGTAAATATGATTAGGGAGCTTTTCTAATTGGCTGGTGAAGCCCAGAGCCTATTGGTTAAAAGTAAATCACTGTAGCCAGTATGCCATGGCAACCCTCTATAATGATAACAGCTGCCATGGATACCAACTAGTACTGTGACCTGAACGGGGTGACACAATACTCATGTACCAACTAGCTACAGCAGACTGTGGCCTGAAGGCCATACAGCAGACTGTGACCTGAAGGCCATACAGCAGACTGTGGTAACTCACCTCTAAGATACAGATCCTGCATACAGGCTCACAACCTTTACCATTAGGTCTGACTGTTTTAGTCTTCTTGCAGGAGGCGGAGGGTTGGGGTGGGCAGGATCTCTGGGTGCATACCTACAGTAAAAATATAATCAATATGACAGCACTAAGGTTATAGGAAAAAGGTAGCATTATACATGAACATGTAATTTGGTAGCAAGTATATGTAGTAAGTAGAACGTTACTAGTATTATAATATATATTACCTTTATTACCATATAATTATCACCACTATAATATACAATTGCAATGCACAGAATACACAATACCCATACCCACAGTATATTGTGTATTCTGTGCATTGCAAGAGGGGATAAATCCAAATCAACATAAACATAAGCATGAAGTTACTCAATCTGCATACAGTGTACTGTTTCGGTGTTCAACACCTCATCGGCGCAGCTCAGAGATATTCGCATTAATTGCACAGCAGTGTAGAGCAGACCTATAGTTATATTGCTACATGAATGTTCTTATTAATCTGTTAGCCGTGATTGCTGACTGGTAAACCATGCCATATACACTGTACCTTGGGAGGAGGCGGGTCTTTACAGATTCTACAGGCTGGCTGACACCCCTCTCCGTTAGGGTAGACAACTTCAACATTCTGACATTTGGGACCAGCAATGTTCTTCTTTGGACATCTCCTCTTCTTGCATTTCTGTAACACAATACATAGTGAATAGTAACATGCTATGTGTAGAACATAGTAAAACTTTGGAAAATCAGTAATGCTAAGGGAGCATAGGTCATGGTGTCCTCAGATAATATCATTGCAACTGATGTAATACAAACACTGCAGAGTAACATTGGTCTGTGATATACCGTCCCACAACACTGGTGCAACCTGGAGCCACATTTCTACATATAGTATAATATTATAGTGTGTTATTATGTTATACCTTGTCTTTACAGATTCTACAGGCTGGTTGACATCCCTCCCCATTAGGGTACACCACTGCCACATTCTTACATTTAGGACCAGCAATGTTCTTCTTTGGACATCTCCTCTTCTTACATCTCTTTGATGGCTGCGAGTAAAAAATATCTGTGATTTATATATTTTCAACACAAATATGTTGAATACATAAATGACTGGTCACATAGTTGTAAATAATTAGTCACCAAAATTGACAGTCTACCAGAAATACAATAACCGAATGGCACAACAAGTATCATCCAAGTAATTTACCTAGTAAAATATTACATAATAAAGCATTACATAACAAAGTATTACATAATAAAATATTACTAGTTTAGACAAAACCAACCATCCTATCTTTGCAGACTCTACAGGCAGGCTTGCATCCTTTACCATTAGGGTAGATTGTCTCTACATTCTGGCAGTTAGGACCAGCTCTAAACTTCTTTGGGCATCCTCTCTTCTTGCATACAGTTGGTGGCTGTAGACAAATAATGTAAATTAACAGATAGCCACACCCGAAGATCATTCACATTTCAATTGAAAGTAGAGCAGCTAGCCAGACAACAAGAAACTAGGAAATTTCAAGCTGTTGGAATTTGCAAAATTTGTTTATGTTGAATTCTGAGAACGCATGCCGTTTTTCAAAAAAGTGTATTTCTTGATTGGTATTTGGAAGTTGGAAGTTGTATGCTCTCTAGTTGGCCTAGTCATAGTTTTCATAGGAATTTAGCTATCATAAGCATAGCACTCTGTAGTTTAGATAGTTAATCAAATATGAACCCTCAGACAAAATTTTCACTCTTTTGGATGGAGTACTGTGACATCCTGCAAACTTGTCTTGACACAACGCCAAACTCTTCTCCACCCGGGCCAGGATTATAAAGTACCTTAGTGGGCACATCATCTTTGCAGATCCTACACGCTGGTTCACACCCTTCACCATTTGGATAGACTACCTCCACGTTACGACAATTAGCATCAGCTATAAGCATCCGTGGACATTCCATCTTTGTACATTCTTTTGGCGGAGCCTACGAAAGGAAGTTACACCTTTGAACATCCATATGTCATATGCTCAGCCCAATGTTTTAATCCTAAAATTGTATAATAATGCTGCCAAATTGCACACATTTGGTGATATTTTCTGTTACGAATATAAGGTGTAAGCATTTACAAATTCATATGCGTTCAAGTCTTAGAGTATGTGTGAAGTTTTGAAACAGACGAACTACATGTAAATAAATTATAGTGAAGAATTGTAGCTAACCCCGGTAGGCATCTTGTCTACGCAGATTCTACACGCTGGTTCACACCCTTCACCATTTGGATAGATAGTCTCTACATTTTGACAATTAGCATCAGCTATAAGCATCCGTGGACATTCCATCCTTGTACATTCTGTTGGTGGGGTCTGCAAAAGGAAGTTACACCTTTGAACATCCTATATTTAAAGTGAATATGTCATATGCACAGCCCAACTTTCTAATGCTAAAATTGTATAATAATGCTGCAGAATTGCACACACTTGGTGATATTTCCTGTTACGAATATAAGGTGCAGATGTTTGCAAATTTATATGCGTTCAAGTCTTAGAGTATGCGTGAAATTTTGAAATAGACGAACTACATGTAAATAAATTATAGTGAGGAATTGTAGCTAACCACAGTAGGCATCTTGTCTACGCAGATTCTACACGCTGGTTCACACCCTTCACCATTTGGATAGATAGTCTCTACATTTTGACAATTAGCATCAGCTATAAGCATCTGTGGACATTCCATCCTTGTACATTCTCTTGGTGGGGTCTGCAAAATGAAGTATGTTGCAGGTTTAAAAACCTCCCTGAGAATGGAGGTAGGGAACGACATCTAGCCGCTGGATGCAACAGACATATAGTGAGTCAGTGTCACAGGGTGTCAAAATAACTAATTGTAATAACAAGTAGCATACAGGTGACAAAGTGTATCTTAATGAATAGATTGTAGTTTGGAAGCGATGTCATAGCAATAACATATCAAGATGCAACAAGTCACTACAAGATATCAAAGTGGAATAATCACAGATAGGTCGTAATCAACACCTTTATTACAACCCTGCATTGTGAATAAATCTACAAGTATACCAGTCGAAAGGCGAGCTCCCAAGGTTTTGGGTTTACAATGAAAGGTACTTTACTTACAATCAGAAAATGGCTACAGGTATGCAAAGCAAGTCTGTCCAATTTAAATTACCAAAACTGAAATAAATTCTAAAGATGGGTCAGTTCAAAATGATTATATACGAAAATGAATGTGGAGACCAAGTACTGGCAGGCCATATATATAAAATAATGATTGAGAACATTTATTCTCATACCTAATTTACACCAAGATCTAAGCTATACTTTGTCTGATAAAATAGTTAAAATAGAAAACGAACCCTAGTAGAATGCTCAATATGACCCTCAGTTGTATGCTTGTCCTCTTGTGTCGTGCGTTCGCGCTCATCTGTATGATGCATATCTCCATCTGTTGTATGCATGTCCTCGTCTGTTGTATGCTTGTCCTCATGTATTGTGTGTTCATGCTCGTCTGTTGTATGTTTGTCCTCATGTGTTGTCTGTTCATGCTCTTCTGTTGTATGCATGTCCTCATCTGTTGTATGCGTGTCCTCATGCATTGTGTGTTCATGCTCGTCTGTTGTATGCTTGTCCTCATGTGTTGTGTGTTCATGCCCATCTGTTGTATGCATGTCCTCATCTGTTGTACGTTTGTCCTCATGTGTTGTGTGGTCATAGCGCTGTGCTGTTGTACTCATGGTAGTGTGCCCAATAGGAGGCTGCAGAATTAGCGTTAAATAATGTAGATAGAGGTCCGTGATCAGACAGAAAAACAGAAATATTTAAATCAATACATCGAGTGCACAGTGTATTTTCATTCAACATTTGCCTCTCAAAATCTTTTCAACCCTTTTAATTATCACTACTTTATCTGTCCTCATAGGCCAAAAATCAACATTTAATAATCTATAGCCGATTTTCAATAATATTAAAGCTGTTGACTTTTTTGAGAGGACAACTCCACACATGATATGAAAACTAGATCCATGTAAATTGTTCCAATCATTATAGAATATACATTTGTACATGTACATAATGTAGAAGTAAGAGTACATTCATAGAATTAAAAGCAAATCTAATTAAACCTACAGTCATAGTACAGTGCACTGCTGTGATGGCCAGCAGTAACCCACACAGCCACTTCACTTTCACTTGTAACATGGTTGATCTTTATTCTTCTACAAGATTTGAAATATGAGTGAATTTATTAATATACAATGCATGTCTTCGTGTCACTATCAACATATACTTGTTTGATAAGCAGGCGCTTGATTGGCCACAATTTCATGAGCACCTCCAGCCATAGCATTCTGCAGTATTTTCTTTACAAATCCTATCTTCCATTTAAACAATAATGCAGTGACTGCTGCTGTTCTGCAGTTTCTTCTAGCAAATAAAAACCACTAAACCTAGAGATACATGCCAAATCCATACACTCAACAAAGTTAAACGTGATATACAACCAAAACTGATCATGTTTGAGAATATGATTAAGAGGAACTCACCTGGTTAAAGATTGATGAATTAATGATCAGTGTTCCAACAATCGTTGTATTTATATGCTAGACCTTTCAGCCCACGCGCATTGTGAGACACTATGAGATGTCAGGTCATGTGACCTTTACATACCAGTGGGTTGAGCAACACAACCAGAGCTGAACGTCACAACATCTGTCACTTCGGTCTTGATGATGCATTGAGCATATTTTCAAAACAAGACAGGCTATTTTTGGGTACACATTTCAACAGAGGAATTGTATGGTGATACGTTGTAAATATGGGCAACAATCTGTGTCAGTGAATAATTTTCGAGTGTTACACACCATATATTAGTGAAGGTTAAAAACGACAACGCACACAAGTTTACTGATTGGTTGAAACTTCCCAAACTTGCTACAAGTCCCTGAAATTTTCATGTAAACTTGGATGGTGATTGGTCAGTTTGATTAATCGTTTAAACCGATTTTAAATTCTACGTTATAAGTTAGGACTTCATCAAACCAGATGAAGTTGCCTAATCCAAGTTAGATAACACTTTGATGTCGGCTAAAATATATTAGCTATAAATACAAAGACACATTGTAGAGAGGAAAGTCTACTCCCATTATCTGACTAATGCTGTGAAGAGGCTAAACGACATGTGGAGGAAGTACAGGTAGGTGAATAAGTTGAACAGTAAACTGCAGCTAAAATGACAATTTTTAAAAAAACTGTGACTAAATACTAAATATTTTAGAGTTATTGTTTTTGAGAAAAATCAATCTACACTTCAGTGTCAGACACTACAATATGTTGGATGATTGAACAAAGTACAATCTAGAATTACTACATCTGTCAGCATATACTATGTAACTTTTCATCAGTTGCTATTGAGATCACGATTAGACTGGGATCCCACCATTATTGCAGCTAGCCTAATATACTAGAATCAGTATAACCGAGAGCGTTGTCACTGGGCTCAAGGCTTTAGGAGCCCGCAATGGGAGAGGGGGCTAAAGGAGAACCAGTGGAACATTGCAATTGCAACATGGTTTATTTACATATGGCATAACATTAATACTTCACTGTCTGTTGTGACCGAACACCATCTAGGACAATTCCTAGTCCAAGACGTTTCCAGATATCTGAGAGGAAAATTAAAATTAACCACATTTAGGACCTCTTCGAGAAGAAAAGTATGAGAGAGCAAAGAATAATTTAATGGGATGTACAGTAAAGTTCATGATTGCAAGAACTGAACCTTATAAAGTCCCAAGAGCACATGCTGATAGTATGGATGGGCTACGCTCTAAGACCTTTAGGTATATCTTGTTGAGACTTCTATTAATATAAGCCTGTTGGCACGGAACCTAAGTAACTGGCATACGGAATGGTGGTTCTGGATAAAGTTTTATAATACATTTCATTGAAGAATCCCTTTAGGACAACTGTATCTATTTTATTTATATGGACCAGTGTTAGAAAATAAAACAGAAAATGCATTTAATCAATGATCAATGACGTACACCATGTAAAGGAGAACAAAAAGCTCATAAGAATGGAGATCAACAAAAACTTGATAGGACGGATTGCGAGTTCAAATAGAATATTTTACTGTAAAAGATAACCACTAAAACAATCATTATTATCTATGTCGCGATTGGTTCAGACATAGCGAGATTGTCAGTATCATTAGCGTCCCATTCAGACTGCAGCTCTGACGCAACTTCAGTAAACAAATGGTCCCAATGCCATATTTTATCCTCTTCGACCGTGTCTGCTTCAGCAACTAAGTAGCGAGTCAACAACTTCAAATCCACCTCTCCGTCCTAGAAGAAGAATCAACCTACTACTTATTCATACAGAACAAAACAGTCGACGGTGCGGCTGAGCAAAATGTAAGCTTCAATCAAATCAAACTGACTCAGACAAGCAGGAAATGGCATTACCTACTAAACTAAGAGATGCAGTTGCCCACAACATGTATGAGATTTGCCAAAATACTGAAGAATGTATATCAGATTGAGACAAGGCTACTTAGCAGGGTTCTGATGCCCTTGATATTGTGTGGTCAATGTGAGAACTTATATAACAATTTAGCAAGCAGTCATGTCTGTCAAGTGAACGACTTGAACAGAGAAAACGTTAAAGACTAACAGGATAAAACTCAATCACACAGAGGCTACAACCACCACAATAAGTTACAAACACTGCGCTATTGCTGCCATGAGTGATCATCTTGTGTGTGAGAAAGGAGACCATGTGCACTGCATAGGCTACCTTGCAGGTGGAAAAGTTAGTATGAATTCTAAACATAAAGCTCTAACATTATTTCTAGCAAGAATAAGAAAACAAACGGAGGCTACACACACTGCACGAAAATGGGAATAAAATATTTCACTCCGTCACTAGAAACATACCAGCATAGCGAACTGTGCAGCTTTCTGCAGGTCACTATCGAGCTCTTTGTAGGTGGTAACTTTGTTTACAGCAACACTGCAATGGAGCCACAGATATTGACATGGCTGTAACACACTGGAAGTTGGGTCTTATCAGATACATAACTGACTACCAGATAGACTAAATATGCACATTGAAGGGATGGAGAGGGAAGTGTGGAAAATCACAATGGTCAAGTGTAGTCTAAATTATTGGATAGATGCAACGATTCAGTGTCACAATGCAGAGATTTGGCAACATTCCCAGTTGCAGATACCGTGAGCTAAGTAGTAATATACTGTTTAGTTTAGCGTACCAAGGGGAGATAAGTTAGCTTACCTCGGTGCTATCGCAATATCATTAGTATCATCTACCATATTGGAATCTTCTAGATCAGGTATCACAGGGATGTCTAAAACACCGATAAAATGAGATACCTAGACGCCTACGGATACCAATAACTACACGATGGAACTATTTCACTGTGCAGTTGGATAAAAAATACAAAACGGTTATACAGTGTTGATAACATCCATGAGAGCATTGCAAAGTTCAAGGTTAAATAAAATAAAAAGGTACCTACATGTATTAGGCCACTACAAGCTAATGTTTGTCAGGTGCACTGTTTATACTGATGCACAATTTATACATAATTTATATACTGCTACTACCACCACTACTACTACTGCTACTACTACTCCTGCTGTTACTACTCCTGCTACTACTACTGCTACTACTACTGCTACTACTACTACTACTACTACTACTACTACTACTGCTACTACTACTGCTGCTGCTACTGCTACTACTACTACTACTACTACTACTACTACTACTACTACTACTACTACTACTACTACTACTACTACTGACTACTACCCACCATTGTCAGATCCGTCGTCGTCATCATCAAACTTTGTAAACTGTGTCCTGGAATAAATGACAATAATTCTTATCTGCTAACAAAAGTATTTACATAAACCAAACAACTGGGGATATCAACCTTCTTGGGCTAAATGTCAGAAATTGAGATTAATCCGAGTATAAGAAATTACAACGTTGGAACTGAGTCGCGAGTTTGGATAGTAGATAGGCTATGTACTGGACCAGTGCATTATTTGAATATGATTAGGATAAACATACAGTCATGGATAAAAACCTATGACTACATTATATTCTTCTACAGTAAAGCATATAGACACTTAGGTAAATACCAAGTGCGATAATGGAGAGTTGGTGAATAATAGACTAGAAGGCCTAGTACACAAAACACAAACTCACGTATCTTCTGTAGCATCTCTTCTTCTAGCACTCCTTCCTTTACTTGCAATTTCACTTCCGTCAGCTTCCTCATTACCCCAACCACCAACTCGGCGTGTGGGCTTAGCCGACTAAAACATTCACCGAGATTAAGTAACATTTACAGTAAACTATTAAAATAGAACAAAGCTGGGCAATCATTTCTATAAAATAGGTTAGTTATACTCCATACTAACGGGTTGGTTTCTTTGTGTCGTAAAATTGTCTGCTGGTTCTCCATCAACTGTGTTTCCCAACTCATCGGCTTTTGCTCGTCTCCCTTTTCTTGCCGAAGCCTAAACAGTAAAGATCAATTACTACCAAAAGATATCAATACGCAAAAATGGTTAGTAGCAAGCAATGTCTATCCCGATGTTGGGTCTAAACTTCAATATTGGAGAATTCATATTCACCTTTTTCTTAGAGGAAACATCAAAGTCAAAATCATCATCCATCTTTGCTCCCTTAAGTTGATGCTGTAAATAAATTCATCGATTTATTAAAATAACATTGACGAATACCAATAGGCTACAAAAATATGGAGCCAGCCAGTTCACCGGTTTTGAAAATAAACTAGATTGACAGAGATAACATGGGCTATAGTGTACTCCCTCTAAATACTTTGTTGATCTCATCTTGCTCCATCATATTTTATTAACCATATTTTAAATGCAACAGCAAAGCAAAGTTGCTAACTCTGGTAACAGTGATACATTGTTACAAGGCATATAGACAGCACATGGTACAGACTGTCCACTGGCCAGCTCTACAATTCCAAACCCGATCTTATTGCACTACGCTTACACTACTTACACTGTGTAGTCTCAAGATATAGGCCTAATGCATAGTCTCAATCACACACAGCGTAGCCTAAGTGTTACCTGTGTTGTGTATCCTCATGTCTAACCCTGATATGCTCGGAGTGCTGCTCGCAGCACTGATGAATTAAAAATCATAAACGGTTAGACAATTGAGACCTGTTTTCCTTGTTGGCTATACTGTGTACGAATTTTTCATCCGCCATATTGACTTGATAGCCCCAGGTAAAAGTCAGTCAGGCTTCCAAGTCAAGTCACATTGATGTGCGAGTCCAATTCATAACGCCATAACGTTTCAAAATTCCCCAAAACTTTCAGTAGAGTAGAGGATAAACAATTTTTTTACCAATGCTTTCAATTTTTATTGCACTTAAATTTAGCTGTATTAAAGTTGCTTCAACATGTATAAAACTTTGAAACTTCAAGACGGAGATGATTGTTATATGTTTACTTCTGGATTTTTCATTAAAAAAAATTATTTTTTAATGAAAAATGAATTGTATTGTCTTGTGACTTGTGTGATGTTAAAAATTTCTCATGAATGTAATCTTATCTTGTAAAAACTGGAGAAATCTCAGTTGGGAGGTTTAAAAGTACTCTTTGAAACTAGGAATCTCGCTGTGAAACCTAGAGACTTGATAGCTATACTAACCACTAAGCTGATAGGCTTCGCTTGCAAACATCAAATGAATTTGAATTTCAATTTAGTAGTATAAGTTTTAAGTTAAGTATTTATTTCTATTCTTCATAAAGCTCTGCTCTTATGCACAAAATTACGGTCTTAGTAAGAATACTTTCAATTTAATTTATGAAACTAAACTTCAGTAGATATAAAAAACATTATTACTGTTATTATTATATTATATTTAGCATTATTTACTACATAATAATTTAATAATATAATAACAACAAAGTTGTTTGACGATTGCCATAACAAAAATTAAAAAATGTAATAGTATTGGCGACCTCGGAATACATGATATCTGGATCTGCCGATCGTATTGTTCCATTTTAGGAGAGATAAAAACTGTAGCGATCAATTAAACTGGTCGCCAACAGAAGTAATCAGACTGGTTTCCGAAATAGCGGCGTGATAATCATAATAATGAGAAGTTATGGGCTGTAATAGTATTTTAGAGATAGTATGTACAAAATGTTTCAGAAGGGCTCAATACCCATTTTCAAAACATTTTCGAACTAGCTTCGCACGGCTCAAAAGCGGTTGGACCTATGGATCTCCTGTTGTTATCACGCTACCTTATGAGTGAGTCCCTACCTTTTGATTGAAATAAATTAAAATTAAGACTCGATTGGCCAACTTACTAATACAACTTATACTAGGCCTATACATGCATTAATAGGCCCTACTATTACTATACTAATACTAACGAACTATCAAGCTCACTAACTATAGTAAACTGTATTTACTTTCACTATGAAACTACAGCCGCTAAAGTGGAGAAATTCGAGGTACCTTCTGTTCTTTGGTAGAAGTTGAGCAATAAGCTCAAGCTGTCTTGTCTTCTCTGTTTATAATAAATATAAATAAATAGAATTTATATTAATACTAAATATATTCATATTGATATTGAATATTTATATTGTCATTAGTAAACCTACTGTTACTAATAAACCTGCTGATACAACCACGAGTAAATCTATGAATTTTACTAATTGACAAATTTACTAATTTTACAAATCCTACACCTACACTGCAGTGTCATATCCGTTGCATGGTGCACATTGTAAAGCTGGCTCAAGCAGACCAATATTCGCTGGTAGTAATTAGGTTCTATGTTGTTGGATGTTTAATGTCAGTACTTGTGAACAATCATGCTGAATGATCAGTGTAGTAGTTCTCTGCCTACATTGAGCATTTGCCTCTGATTCTACTTTTAGGCAAGGGGAAATCACTGTTGGAAAGTTAGCGAAGCTTGCTAATGGCAGTGCCGTGGTTAAGGTAAAGTTGATAAACAAGAGCATATAAAATAGATAAACATGCAACATATTATATTATTCTGTCAATAGGGGAGCATGTTTCATTGTAATCATATAGCTAGGCTACTTGGGAGTTTCAAAGGGAAATAACCAAAATGTTCACTAGTTGACAATATAGGCTAAGTATAGGCCTAGAATGATAATTGTTTTGTATTGTGGTTTACAGTGTGGAGATACTTCAGTCCTGGCCACAGTTGTCACCAGTTCCAATCCGGCCGCTGACTCCTTTCTCCCTCTTAACGTAAGTTCTGTAAGATGATAGAAAAGTAGGATGTGGCCTAATGTCAGGTCTCCATTATATTATTTAGATATTCCTGGTGGGGTAGTTAACCAACTTCATGTTATAACACAAGTCTTATCTGCAAGTGGCGTTCGGTTTTAAACAATGTCATAGATCTTAAAAATCATGCATTTTGAGGTATGGTTGGGGTGGTAGTATATAATGGAGAAGGCAACTTCTGCTGCATTTCTAGCAAAATGTAACTATTTAAAACTAAAATTGTGTCGTCAGCTGTCGTTCACAAACATTGGCACAGAATGTCTTTTCATTAATTTTGCTATATAATGTTGTGCTGTGCGATGTTGGACAAAAGTTGTGGGATGGTCTAGATAACTATGACTTTGGAAGTTATCCCACTACATTGGTTTAGCACTGGTGGAGTATTAGGAACCTATGCTATACTATGCAGTATAGCTAGGAACCTATGCCATGCCACCAACAGAAACCCTATATTGGTCCTGGGAATTCTGATAGTTTGCTCACCTGATAATTACTGTAGGTAGATTACAAGCAGAAGGCATCAGCTGCAGGTAGAATTCCCATGAACTTTCTACGCAGAGACCTGTCTCAATCACAGAATGAAATACTGACATCTCGTAAGATTGGTAGGTGACTTGCACTGGTAGTAGGCCTACGCTGATTCAATTAGTAGTTTGTCTCTTGGAAGCATTGTCTTGTGTTAGGCCTACTGGAAATACTTGCTTTGAAATCATAATTGACGCCGTATATGCACAGTGCAGTATATGAATGACGCCTCTGCTGTTCTAACCAATGAGTATCGATTATGAACTGATTTAAAAGTACGCCTGCAGTAATTTGATTTGCCACACTACATGATTTTATGCTTGTGTCTTATTGCTATGTTCCTCTTTGTAGATCGATGTCTACGTCCACTATTTCCAGAAAACTTCCCATTTGAGACTCAGATATCTTGTAATCTTCTAGCCTATGATCGTCACAACCAACCAGACATCTTGGCAATTAATGCTGGTACGCTATATATCACTTCTTACTGGAATATTATATATTAGTAGGAATATGACTGTCTATAATAGGAATCAGAACCTGACTACTCAAATATGTTCCTTACTTTGATATACGTGTACAGTGAATGTGTCTGCAACATTTTGAATACATGCGTCCTGTAGATCTTTTACTCTTTACCAACAAGTCAAATAGACAGAAATATTAACTTCTGGCCCAATGTAGTAGTTAAAATAATATTAATATATTAAAATTTATATAATTAATCAAACTCTGAATTTATGGTAGTTGCACATAGAAGTGAATGTTTTATTATAGCTTCAGCCGCTTTAGCAGTATCCAACATTCCGTGGAGTCAGCCGGTTGCTGCAGTTAGAGTTGGCTGGATAGACAGGAAACCAGTTCTGAATCCCTCCAGGGATTTACTATCTCAGAGCAGCCTTGACCTTGTTCTAGCTGCTACGGCACAGCGAGACATCGGTAAGTGTGTTGTTATCAGTTTGTTTATTACACGGAATGGTATACCCAAACAGGGAAGTACTCGCAGGTGTAAACCTAGATTTTGGGACTTGTCTTCTTGTGAAATGTTTTTATGTCAAGCTGCTTAAACTTGATTCTTCTCTTTGAGTTGTCTTGCATTGCTGGACAAAATTTCTATGACTCACAAATGGTTTCACCATTGCCTGTTCTTTGTGTTTTCTGCTTTTGGTTTACTTTGCTTCAATCTGTCCATGGGCGTGTTTCAGATAGTTTTATTGTATTACCATTTCCTATGTCAAATAGTCAACTGTAAGAAATAATTCAAACATTAGAGATAAGGAGAATATAAACTGTGAAATATGGCGATTAAACAGTCAGTTATTGATTCTGGTGCTGATCTCATATCCTGTTTTGTAGTGATGCTTGAGGGGTCGGCCACAGAAATATTATCTGCTCACTTCTCCGAAGCCGTTAGTTTTGGTGCTAAACATGCTGCCGAAATACAATCACTATTGGCCAAGTTAATCACACAAGTGCAACCTGATAAATTAGTCCTAGACACTGCCAGCACCTCATCTACTCTAGACACATTTCTATGCAAGTATGCCCTTACCATCATCTTATTACCTCACCTTTGCTGACTTGTTCATGTAAAATATACCATACAGACGCCTCTGAATATTAGCTTACCTACCTAGGTAGAACCACCTCATAGTGGTATCAAATAGCCATTGAAGTCGTGTGAACCATTTTTATGGAGTTGCTGCCCCCTGACTCCACTTTAAGGGACTGATAACTCCAAACAAAAGAGTTGCATTATATCTAGCCAACACTGTTAAAAATGATTCTATTGTAATCAAAACATTGAGTTGTGTTGAAATGGTCACTTGCTGACTAACAGATCTATTTCTACTGCACACATGTAAGGTGATGTGCACCGTGAGGTAGTTATACTAGACACTGATGGGAACCACTTTGTAGCGGAAATGTTGTGTTTTATCGCCATTCTTACCGTAGCACATCGGTCTGGTTACAGGGGTTACAAGGCTCGTATAATGTCAATACTGGGTAACAAGAAACATGACAAGTATTCCAGAGACAATGCCCTGCAGGCACTCAGGAACCATGCTGTGGCAGCGGCAGCTACTATGGAGCACCTGCAGCACATGACACCTCATGAAGTATCAACAGCTTTCTATGACTTTACTAAGCTGGTCATGAGAGAGCAGATACTAACAACAAAAACCAGGTGGGGGTTATCCTTCATTCACCAAGTTCTCTGTTTAGTCCAACTCAACCTGTCGTTGTGAAATTAGTATGTTTTACCATTAACTATGTATCAATACATGTCCTAGAACTCGATTAATGTAAACTTGTTACTATCCTGAGTTCCAGCCCCTTCACCGTGGTGCTACATGGGTTTCTTGAGGATCAAGAATTTGCATGTAAGAGCAGTGACCACAAACAGACTGATAGCCCATGCTTTACATTAAGTTGCAATCACCTATTGTCACCTGACATGATCTTGGAACTCAGGCTATCCATCAGACTATTCTGTATCTCATAAACCAAGAATATAATTTTGGACTTAGCACTCAGGCTATGTCTCGTATTTGCAGACCTGATGGAAGGAAATTCTCTGAGGTTCGACCAATCACATGTGAAGCTGATATCCTCACTCCTCTGCATGGCTCCTCCCTCTTCCAGAGAGGTCAAACACAGGTCATGGCATCTGTAACACTCGACAGTATAGACTCAATGGCTAAGACAGATCCAGTAGCTGAAATACTTGTGTAAGTTGGCATATATATCCGGCTATGTACAGTGTAGCCTTGTTTAGAGTATAAGCATACATGGTATAGACATTATATGAACAACGTACATGGGTTCACAATTTCATTGATATGTTATATTCTATGTAGAATATATTATATAATACACTGTACATGCATGTGTAGTCTATACATCATGTACTTTATACAATTCACATGTGATTTCAGTGGAAGATCTGAGAAGAATTTTATGCTTCATTATCAGGTAAGAAGATATTGCGAATGTAAATACTACTACATGTGTGCCAACTGTCAGTTGGTGAAGCATTTGATTGTTTATCAAGAAATGGTTAGACATGTTCACTAAGTAGGTATAATGTAGTTGGTTACTTATATGGTTAGGTCCAATATTGGCTATTCCTATGTGGTATAATATATTAGATTAGTTGTAAATGTACATGTAATGTCAACATTGTGGCATAGATTTATGCTCCTATACTAGTCTACTATATTCACGAATCATTTAGGGATAACATCATGTGCTAATATTGGCCGATCACTCACATTACAACATTGGTGAATTAGCACTCGATTTCGGGTCGATATTGTTTGTTGCTTTGGGCATGTAGTTTACTGAGTGTTTCTGTAGTTTAGTTTAGGCTTTGTGTACTTCTATAGTTCCCTCAGTTTGCTACTGGAGAGTTAGAAACTAAAGGAGGTGGTGCTAATAGAAGAGAAATAGGTCATGGTAAGTGTTTTATACCCATATGTGCAATGTGCATTATAATAGTGAGCAGGTGCTTTAGCTTATGGTTGCTTGTTCTGGACAGGTGTTCTAACTTATAACTGATTAACAGGTGCTCTAGCGGAGAAAAGTCTCAAACCAGTCATACCTGAAGACTTTCCTTTCACAATGAGGGTCTCAGCAGAGGTACTGGAGTCCAATGGTAAGAGAGTAAATGGGTAAATATAAATATGCCTCTCTGGTCATCACTGGGTATGACAGGTGCTCTCTGGTCATCACTGGATATGACAGGTGCTCTCTGGTCATCACTGGGTGTGACAGGTGCTCTCTGGTCATCACTGGATATGACAGGTGCTCTCTGGTCATCACTGGATATGACATGTGCTTTTTTATCTCTGATTTCTACATGTTTATTGGTAATCTCATATGTGATCCTGATTGGTCGATGTTGGATTAGATTCTCATTCATACACAGGTTCATCATCCATGGCAACTGTCTGTGCTGGGAGTTTAGCTTTACTAGATGCTGGAGTTCCCTTAGAGAGACCAGTTGCTGGAGTGGCCATGGGTTTAGTCTCTGATGGCAACTTTGAACCAGGAAAATATGCCATTCTCACTGATATACTAGTAAGTAATAAGTAGCAAGTATGCAGGGTATACCTTCTATTATCATGGGTATACTAAGGCATCCAATCATGTTGTAGAGTACCTGCACACACATACTGCTAGCAACTAGCAATTTAGAGTATTGTGATCAGTTTCACTGATATAAACAAATTTGTGTGATTACATCAGGGAATGGAAGACTATGCTGGAGATATGGACTTCAAGATAGCTGGTACTGCTCGTGGTGTTACTGCTGTTCAGGTGAGATGAGTCTTCCTTCTGTCATCAATCTTCTTGTATTAATGTACCCCCATCTTAGAATTAGATATATGAACTCAATGTAAGGGTGTTATTTTGGTTCACCTATGTTTTCTACCTGTCAAACCAACACCTCTTACATCTCGTACTTTGGCTCCACCTACTTTCATCTTCAAGATTTTAATCATTTTTCAGGTGGATGTAAAAGTACCAGGTGTACCTGTGAATGTAATAACAGAGATAGAGAGGTCTGCACAAGGTATGACCTACACACTACACACTGTCATATAAGGTGTACAGGGGTTGTCTACTCTTGTTAAACTACATGCACATAATAACATGTTTGATTTCCCTAATAAGATTTTTTGTTATTTTGCTATAATGTTTCCTTGGCATCGCTGTTGAACTAATACTACCACTAGCTGAATACACAGCATCTTGTCCTTATATGGTGTTCATCTATGATCTTCTATGTTTTTACTAGTCATAGTTTAATACAGCTACCATTAGAAGTGTTATAGGACATATTATGTAATAGAACTATTAGTTTCCACTCCTCTCATCTGTATGTTCTTTTGTGTCTGTTACAGAAGCTCTACAGCACATATTACTGAAGATGTCCAAATGTATAAATAAACCTCGAAGTGATAGGAAGGCTAGCTGGCCATGTGCAGGTGAGACTCTTAAGGTGTACACAACTCCAAATGTGTCTGTCTTGGATTTAATTTGAACAACAGCTCTTTCACAGCTGCTCATTCTATGAAAACCATGAGTCGCCAGTTTTGGTACATTATTTGGATTTTCAGTAACATCATACATGCACAATATTATGTAGATATACATGTACATGTATGTGAAGTGGTAAACTTAATGTTGTACTTCGTTTCCATTTCTCTGTGTCTTACATAACGTTGGTACACGTTTGAGTGTAGAGCTCAGTGTAATGGATGTCTATCTTCTACAGAGTCTGTAAGTGTTCCAATGAACCAGAGAAGCAAGGTGATTGGTGTATCTGGCCTCAACCTCAAACATATACGCTCAGTAACTGGGGTACAGATAACTATGAACGATGACCATTCATTTGGTATATTCGCTCCAAACAAGTCAGCACTGGATAAGGCTAAAGAAATGATTGAGGAGCTTCAAGTCAACCAGGTAATAGTTTATACTATTTACATGTACAGATAGACTGAGAGGTTGAAATTGTTTACCTGTTTTGGTTGGGGTGTCTGTGATGCCTCTCCTGTGACTTGTGGTAGTTCTTGAAGATGTTGTAGTAGCACTGTTAATTCGGAACGCTTAGCAAATTAAGTTTAATTACATCAGCCTCTTACTAATTCATTTCTTGCTCTATTGTCAGTGTGATCCTGCATATTTTTTCTATATCAAAAGCAGGCAACTCCAAACCAAGTCGTCACTCTTATACTTGTGTTACTTTTATGCCGCACTATTATTGCAATGATGAGTGTATGTAAAGTGTACAGCAGTATCCAATTGTCCTGTAGAGTCCAATTGTGATTGAGTTTGGTAACACATACCAAGGAATAATAGTAGAGTTGCAAAGAACAGGGGCGTTGGTACAGATCCACCCTCAAATGGACCCAGTATTTGTTAGGAATTCTCAGCTAGATATTAAATTGGTGAGTTCCCTTATGAAATACAATGTACATCATACTCTTGTTATCCGTGTAGACAGTTTGTAGTCGAGTTTGGAGTTACCTACACATGTCTTAGAACCCTCGCAGCTTTCTACAAATCTTGGTATACATGTGCACTGTATTACGATGTCATGTACTTGCTAGTTGATGAAATTTTCGTGTAATTTAAACTATAAGGAGGTTTCTGTTCAATTTTCAAACATTTGATACCAGCAGAGGTTTGACTAGCCTGCAGTGATTGGGATAGAGTGATGTGAGTGTCTACCCTGTGTAGTCTTAGTTTATTTTTTACTCAATGTATTCTTATGATTGTTGTTTATTTGCTGTTTCACAGATCAAACATTCAGAGGCTGCAGGTCTGCCTGTAGGCTCAACAGTGTACATCAAATACTTTGGGGCCGACCCAGTGACAGGGGAGGACAGGTGGTCTAGAAGGGCTCTCCTTTCTGCAGGTCAGTGTTGGGACTGTTACCTAGTAGCAAGGCGCTATATGTTGCCTAGCAACAAACACCTACATGTTGCCTAGCGCCAGGCTGCTACATATTGCTATGAGGGCAGTGTTTGAATGGTTTCCTATTTATAGCAACAACTCATCCAATACTATTCACTCCTGCTTCAATTGGTGAGGCACTTGTGTTATCACCTCATTAGTGTACTAAACAATACCAATTCTAATTAGACAAGGATTCTTAATATAATCTTGTTTTATAATAATGATCATTGGTTTATCACCATTACATGAAATCTGATTGACTTGGATTTTTTACCTGAGTTGAAAGCAAGACAACTCCAACTGCATTTATATCACCAAACATACGAGATAGAAGCAGTCTTTGCTCACATGGTGTTTATATCACCTTGCTGTAATATTTAATTGAACGGGACACTATAACCAGGTATACATCCAACTTTGTTGAATGTTCCTATTTATTACAGGTGGGTTTTCCAAGTCTCTGCTACCAAGGGAAGATAATAAACAAAAAGATGATTTCTACTCTCATCCCAGTAAGGCTAGCTGATGCAGCATATGAACAGACTGTCTGTCATATGAAATGTGAGATGCTGCCACTGAAAATAGGTCAGAGAACAGTATGTCACTTCCTGTCATAAGGACATACCTCTCTCGCCACTTCCTGTTCTATATACTATCAATAGTCATGAATATGAAGTAGAAGCGATTTATATAGGTGGTTTTTAGGTAAAGTTAATTTGTAGTTTAAACTCATGGGTTGACATGCCTGTTGTTTATAGCTGATGGAATAACTGTTTAAACATTCTATACACTCGAATGGCTTCACATGCCAATGAGACAGTTTGATCAGTGTACATCTGTACACTTGCAGCCTAATTAGTCTAACCAGCCAATGAGAGTTAGGGTTAACGGGAAAGAGAAGTCTTATATTTCACGCTAAAGCAAACAAATAAATAATATAATAATTACACGAATGACAGATTAACTATAATTATTGAAGATATAAAAATTTTAAAAGACAAAAATAATTTATGTGTGCTTGTTTCTAATGAAGGCCAGATGCCATGGTTTCATCCACATATCCACATCTCTTCTAAAAATTTGATTAGACTAAATTGAAAGTAAATAGCAACCAATAATATTTTTTTCAGAAAATGTTTAATCTCCTGGCAGTCAGGTGCAAGTACTATGTTTGCTAGTATTCAATGTATTCAAACTCTAGTTGTGGGAATTTACTACAGGTGTGTGGGAAGTGATCCAAGTTTGTCATTTGAGATGAACACTAAATATTTTGTAGCCTTAGGTCTCAATTGGGTAGCCTGTGAATATGACTTCATTCTCCAGGACTCTTAGTTTAGTCAGGAGGAGTTAGTTATGGCTCTGACAGTCATTAGTTATTTCAACTTGTTGGAATTGGCTCCAGTAACACCAGGAAATCTAGCTTAGACTCTAATTCTCTTGTATCTAGGGGGTTTGTTAGCTTAGTTTCTTTTTGCATGGCAGAGCTGGCTAAATAATATATTATTATATAAGAGTATAATCTTCCATCTAACCAGTGGGCTTAGGTTAGTATAATAAACAATACACCAATACAACTATAGAAATGCAATACAATATCTCCATACACCACTTAGCTAATTGTAAATGTCATAATTGGCATGCGGCTAGGTTTCTCTCCTTTTTCATTTTATTGAAATGCAATACAATTTTTGTTACCTTCAATACACATAAAAGCTATTAGTTATGATTTATTTACTACTACAACAAACACCTATTGATATTATGTAAGGTGTATTGCTAGCAGTATTGCAGGCCTGACACTGCTTAGCTGCTGCCATACGTGAGCTGACAGCCACTTGTGTAGCTGTTTGTAGAAGGTAAGCTCTGTCTAACACTTAATACTCATTACTTACATTTCTTATTCAGCATATGCTGCAAATTATTTGTCTACAATGCTGTTTGGAAGAGTTATTGCTTTTGACAATTTACTTTGTTAGAACTAAAATTATAATTACCTTCTGTATAACAAACCATATTTAATCTTTTTCTTGCAAGCAATTTACAATGTATTTCTGAGCAAGGTCTTGGTTCCACATCTGTAGAAATAACCCATCCCTAGCTCAGTGGGCAGAAAGCATAACCACTACACCAGCTTTGTTTGTGTACTGGACCAAATAAAAATTTATTATGGGGTCACGTGGGTCTAACAACTCTTGAGCAAGCTCTTTTGCACCTGAAAGTTAGGATGTGAAGATACCAACATCCCTTGTAGTATAATATGAAAAGTCCACTTTCTCTTTCAGATAAAATAATGTTTGCCTAGTATATACTGTACAGAGAGTTATTTAGTGATTTCCTTTTAGGTGTATACATGTAAGTACATCCAATAGCAGACTGTATAAAGACACCTTTCTATACTACATAGGGACATCTCTATACTAGCCTGAGTTCTCTAAGTAACAGCTGCCCCTCTATGATTGGAAGTAGTCACCTGGAGTACTCACACGGTGAGACAGAAGATAGGACATCTACAAGCAGCCATTGTCATAGAAGTAAGTACATGCACATGTATGTGTATAAGGAGTTAGTTAGTGAACCTGGTTAGTCATCCACTCTCTTGCATTGCAATTATTTTTTCTGTTATGTTGTCTACGAATAGTAAAACAGGACGCAATTTTATATTTTGATTTTTTTCAATATGAAAATATAAAAGTGTGTATTGGTTTATTATTCATAATAGAAATATTAGCTCACACTAACATTTTCCAATATATTTTCTATGTAGTGGAGGTCCAAGCCAGGACACTCTTTAGTCTCTCAATCTCTCTAATTGGCCCTGCTATTCCTACATTTTCCTTTTATCTTATCTGTTATTAACAGCTGAAAAAGTATAAGGCAAATTGCAGGACATGCATAGACATATACATTGTGTTAATAATGTTACAAAATGTACTTTGTTATAAATATATTTTGTATCAAGTCTGTATTTTGCTTTCAGCTGCATACAGTATGTTGAAGTCACATTTGCCCACTCAGAAGGAGCTCAAAGACTTGTACCGAGAGCTGGAAACTCTCAGGAAAGATAAGAAGTTAAAAGATGACACAATCAAGTTCTTACAGAAAGAGAAAGAAGCTCTGAGACACGAGGTAAGCAGTGTAGCCAGTCAGTGTACATCTGGACAGATCTGTACTATGGTGAGCTGGTTACAGAAAGTCTCTCTGGAACTGATCTCTGGTGGTCTCACACACCATTCTCTGCTTCCTACTGTTCCTACTTCTACTAATTTAAACAATTAGTTGAAATGTTAAAAATGTTAAAACTAAGTTTACTGTCAATGGGTTGAGATTATTGAGCTATTTTCAACTAGTGACTATGTATAATAATCACCACCGTCAGCCCATATATATAAGACAATTTCTAAAACTCGATCTCTCTGTGTTTCATAAATTTCAAATGTAGCAAATAAACTCATAAGCGTGATGAGACAAGTAGTGATAATATATGAAATGCTGTGGAACTTGAAGCCATAACCTAAAGACATGATATTTGTGCCCTAAGCCAAGAATTTAATCTACCTCCAACCACTAGCCAGTGATATATATGAGTAGTGAGAAATGAACCTGTGACCTCAGTCTATACTACTGGCAGCAGCTAGGTTCCACTGATTCTGAGAATAATATTATTTCAAGGTGGAGATGAATTAACAAACTCAATAGCTGATTGTGATCCTCAACTCATTCATATAGAAGCAATACAATTTAATATTTATAATACAAGGGCATGTAAATGACTTCATTACCATACTTGTAATAATAACAGTATACAAATCAATGGATATGGTGACTACTTAGCTTACTTCCCAATATTGCAGCTGATGCATAAAAGTCCATTTCGGTTAAAAATCAGCAGCATTCTCATATTTGGTATTGTATTGATTGTGTACCTCCCTACTACACTGTATATCCCTTAAACACCAACGATATCAAGTATACTAAACACAGCAGTACTGTAAATTCTATTATTATAAACATATGGTGACTTGTACAAGATGTAGTTTGTATTATATTATTATGTAGCACATTTACTGGCATGATAAATATTGTGTCATAAGTCTCAACTATTGGTCAATAATTTAATTTTTGGTGCGTCTTTCATGTTCAAGTTCAGTTAGCATGCTTATGTTATATATTATTATTTATAGTTTTTAGTGTTACAATATAGCCTAAACATTATAGACTTAAATGCAGTGTATCTGATAACATGGGTGTTGTATAGTGACACTATATTATCATAATATTGTAGTACTCCACGAATTATATACATGTATATATAATAATATGTATAGCATAATACATTGTTATTATATTGTACTGTGTAACACTGAATAACTATATAAAATATACATGCATATAACATATGTTATTAGTTGAAGCACTATGAGCAGCTGTGTGAGGGAGTCGTCTCTGACATAACGTCACATCGAGAGCTGGAAGCACAAAACAAGCAGCTACAAGCTGACATATTGCACCTCAAGGTAGTCTTCTATACTTTAATTTCTCTTTATGATATACATGTACATGTAAGACACACACACCACCACAGTCTTAATTGTACCTACATATGGATTCAACTAAATTATATGATGCATTGCTTGAATCAATAAAACCAATGCATCACCATAGAATGTTGGAGTTAATCTCACCTCTATACATGTTAAAGCAGTGCGGCACTATGGAATATTGAAGTTATCTTACCCCCTTACATGTTAAAGCAGTGTGTTACCACAGAATATTGGAGTTATCTCATCTTCATATATGTTAAAGCAGTGTGTCGCCATAGAATGTTGGAGTTATCTCATCTTCATACATGTTAAAGCAACGTGTTACCACAGAATATTGGAGTTATCTCATCTTCATATATGTTAAAGCAGTGTGTCACCATAGAATGTGGGAGTTATCCCATCTTCATACATGTTAAAGCAGTGTGTCACCACAGAATATTTGAGTTATCTTACCTTCATACATGTATAAAACTGAATCTTGCATAACTCGTTCCAGGATGTAATCAGGAGACAGAATTCTCTGCTCCGTAACTCCGGTACATCTGGTAGTACTCTACTGGACAGACAGCTAATAACACGATTGTGTAGTAACATCACTTCACTATTGAATCAAGTCAACACAGGTATGAGGTAAGTCAATGTAAGTCAACAAAAACGTGAGCTAAGTGAAGATAAATTCAGTCATGCTGTAAGTTCAAGCATTAATATTTCAGTGACTTTACCAATTATTTTCCTCAATAAAACTCCAGCAATCTAGCAAAAGCTGGCTGTTGTTCACAATTAGGCTATTGCCAAACATAATCTCTAATTAATGCAGTGAGCAAGTTTGTGAAGAGATCAACCACCAGAAGGAGTTACTGGAGAGATCAATGTCAAAGAAGGCTGAGACTGCATGGCACTTTCTAGAAATCATTGACAGAGCTATGATAGAGCTCAAGTCTGCTGCGTCCAAGTAAGATAATACAGTATTTTACATACTGTCAACATTTTATGAATGTACCCGTTGCTGGTCACATACATCTGAGTTGTTAATGTCTTATATTTCACATGTATTCTTCAATTAACCAATTTTGTGCTTATCTAGCCCACATGTAGTATCAGTGATTACAAGCTAAGAACTATGCCCCAGCTCCTAGAGCCAACTGTGAAAAGTAAATGTAGCTAGCCAATCAGTACACAATACTGTATGAGCGTAATACCGAATACTGAGAGCATCAGCTAACACTCTTTTGTAGGAATTGTGATTTACCAGGCATTGGTAAGGCAACTCCAGTCCCAAAATACTCTCAAGTGAGCACAATGAGCAATAACTCCACTGCTGATGCTGGTCCAAGAGTACATCAGACTAATCTTACATCTACCAACAGCTCTTCTCTCGCTAACCTCAATTACTCCAATGAGACGTTAACTATGGCGGGGCACGCGAGGAGACGCTCCAGTAATAATTCGGGGAAACTTGGAAAACTCGGTAGACTTGAAAGAAGCAGAAGTGCCCCTACACTAAATGGTAAGTTTATAAGATAGTTCAACTTCAGTCATATTTCAGCAGATCATTAGCAATCTAGTAACATGGTTGATTGATAGTAATGTGTCTACTCGGCCCAAGTTCTGGTCACATGCCAATGCACTGATTCAAGTTAAGTGAAGAACGGAGGCATGCTTATCAGCTATGGGTGGTTTGCTTCAGCGAATAGAAATTGGAGGCTAGTAGCTCTTACATATTAGGTCAAATGGCTTTCTTGGCTTCCCTAACTAGGTCCAAGTAGTCATGAAGGCATGCGTACATAAAAGTCGTCGTAGAATTCAGTGTTCTTAAGCTAAACTCTGATTTATAGGAAGTAAGCGGAAAGCCCACCCACCTAGTGGTCGCCCACCCTCTACTCTTAGAACAATGTTCACTACGTCAGCGAATGCGGTGGAGACGACTGTGATGCCAATAGAAATATCTCATTAATTTCCTACAATGCTATTGGCTATTGTAATGAGTTAGTTTACTGTACATGTAGTACAAGGGTTGGACAACTCTACTATAGGTGCCATCAACCAACCAGTTTCCAGCAGACAACCTGAAGGGGGTCATCATATTTCTACTCTAATTTGTGAATCTATACTGTATATGGGAATACTTGACATCCTATGTCTATAGACCATTACTGAGCTACTATAATCTATCAATAAGCTCACCGAAGGAAAGTTCGGGCGTTAATAAAAGTAGTTTGTTTGACAATCAGATGATCTACAGATAACATCTGTGATGAGTAGAGCAATGCTGACTGCTACTGTTCAAACTGCTGGAGAACTGGTTCATATCCCCCTTAATCTACCCCAACCCTAACACTGTCCTGTCATCCTCTTTAATAATACTGCAATAAACTAAGCCTACTGAAGCCTATAATTATATTATAATAACTCACCTACATTACCCTTCCTTCTATTGCATTCACTGCTGTGTGACCTGCTATTAAATACGTCTGTTGTAGGGTTAGTACCACGGCCTCCCACAACACCAGCTCCTCCTCATACACTCAATGTCTACAGCTCAGCTGAGCGCCCTTTAAATGCTACAGTTAACATGCTAGATACACTCAAAACCCACCCGCCGGGGTTTGACTACTAACTATGTGAAAGGGAGTGGACAACAGTCTAACATAATATACCAGTATTGTCAGCGAGTCCACCAACTCTCTCTGGACCACATCACACTATATTAACCCATGTTCTACATCCCAGCCCGATGTTTGCTGTCTCAGTTGTCATTAACTGCCATCGTGTTCTTGGAATCACCTGCTAAGTGATGTCAAGGCAACTGTATAACAACACTATGTTTCACAGCACTACTTTACCACCTGCACTCTAATGTCAAACCAGTGAATTTTATAAACTATTTGTACAAATAATCAGTTGGTTAATATTTCACACAGTATACAAACATTGTATCGTTATTTGTTACTGTTTACTCATTTATGTATTTGTACAAAAGGGTTCACACCTCTTCGAAGGATATCCACCTTAGACAACTTGCTTATAGTTTGTACAATCCTTATTTGCACAATATGCCAGTAGCATTACATGTGATACTATTTATGCAAATATCATAACATTCTGTTATGTTGTGTACTACTATTAGATTTATGAAATGAATAATTTAATACAATATGTAAATTAATATCTTAAATTAATATGTAGAACATTTTCCTTCCAATAAGCAGTAAATAAATAAAATGTTATGAATGTAGTTCTGCTGTTCTAGATAATAGATAAAGGTGTTGTGAACATTCTTATGGTAATATGATGTATTACAGTACATTGTTGTACTTACATGTTGTACATGTGCGTTTATATTTGCAGTTAGGAGATAAAAATTGCTCTAACATGGATAACATGTTGCATTTAATTTACTGTTATACATACTTGTACATTATGTTGGTTAAAAATTTGCATTACTAGTTTAGTTGTAACTGGCGATTTTCCAATACAATAACTTTATTTGTGGAATTTACTATAATCACACTCATTAAAATATTGCATGTCTTTCTCATCTTATTTCACTATTACCTACAGTTTATATAGTATCTATAGCTACTTTGGAAATATTATTTTGATTAGCCTACTACAGTTTATTGCATCTACAGTATATATCGCTTATGATAATAATGTACTTTCAGATACACAATGCTATTTATCAGCTCACAGTTGGCACCGGTGCGTAATATCTATAGAATAAACACAGTAGATTGTGCAACTAAATACTATAGAAGTCTTGATTAATAGTCTCATTATATTCTGTATACTACATGTAGATGGTGCAGCGCCATACTGAAACTACTCTTTGGGAATTGTCATCTTTCTCTTAAAGGAGTGGGCAACTTCAAAGTAACATCGCAGTTAAGTGCACCACCCATTTCTACTTAAACCAATCCTACTTGACCCCATAGCCATATAGGCCAGTACGACATGTGCAATAAATCAAAACCAAATGTTTGTTATTATGTAATATATAGTTGCCAACCAATCAGAAACACAGCACATTTACATTCAATGGTTAAAGTACATACTATATTTACAAAGAAATAATATACCACTTTTAATACACCCAAAAGACGATAGACTAATGGTTGACTACTTTACTAAATAGTATTTCATCAAGTCCATTGAATTAACAAATTAACATCACTTTGGTAGTAAAAGCATTGGCATCCATGCTCATTACAAAGATTAGTACTATAGTACCAGTACAATAGTAGGCTTAACTGGCACACAGAACCAATGTATTATCAAAATATATGAGCTCCATAAAAAGTGCAATTAGCTAAGTGGGAGTCGCCCCCTTCTTAGGGGTGGGTAAAGGTGTGGAATAAGGAGTAGAAGTTCTAGGGTGTAGACTGTGTGACTGTTGTATAGAGTTATTTATGTAAGGGTGGGCAGGTAGACTCCCGCTAGGCAGACCAGTATAAGGTATAGTGGGTCTGATTGGAGCTACAGATGCGTTGAAGGGTTTAATTGGAGTAATAGGAGGCGGAGCCATTGAAGTGTTATGTATAATCTGATAGGCTGATGATCTGGACCAATCATCTTTGAATATTTGTATAGTCAGGTGGGATATCATGGATGAAAGACGACTGTATACATGAGCCAAAACAAGCTGATCGTTAGCGTCTCTTCGTACCCTCACATGTACTGTTCCCGCCTACAACATAACAGATGTTATTAAACGAGATCGAATAAATCACATATACATGTATTACACATTATGTAAAATAAACATTAATATTTGACAATGTTAAATTTATAAATAAAAATATTTGATATATAGATTCTCATTGAGAAAGTGGGAATAAGAGAGGGGAGCATTGAAAACTGAAATCATTCGAGAATTAAAGTTTCATATGGTAATGTACGTCATGTGTTTACATGATAATGCATGGTACAAGTACATGTCTATGTACACTATATGTTTATATGACAAATGGACTGGTGCATGCCTATGCCTACGCATCGTGTGTATCTGTCACATCACCACAAGCATAGTTATCGCTGCATTAAACGTGATTCCAGCCATTTCAGCAAGGTGAAGTTGGAACATATAATATTGTGGCATTATAATATTACTATCAGACTATTATATTTGTTTGCATCTGTCAACTTACCATCTTCCCAAAGCCCAGAGTCCAAAAATGCTCATTTCTAAATTCTAATACTCCATCTAGCGTACACGCCTCCCTTACTGACTTGTCTAACTGGCCAATCATATGGGCAGGTGTGGTCTGCAGCAATATTCTACCTATAATAAACAATAGGTGCTACAAGTGTATTCTACAGCAACCATTCATCATAATAGAGTAGATTATTAGTAGCCTATATACAAAGTGAGAAGATAAATCCGGTCTACATATACTTCTACTACACATCAAACACAGAACGAGATGTAATTGTATGTCTATCTGATATCAGCATAACAAACAGTTACTTGTAAATAAACCATGACCTCTACATGCCTAATACAACAGTAGAGTATATTGCACATACTAACCAGTGTAGGAACTCATGGGCCACATTGTACCTATAGTAATGATGGCAATACAGAATGCAGCCGTAACATCAGCACCCTGGTAGTTCCTACAAGTAAACAGGAAGTGAGAATAGCAATCGGTGAACAGGAAGTAGTATATTTGTATGCACCATGAAAGTATACTTGTAAAATTATACACAAGTACTTGAGTTTAAATTCCCCATACCAAACTGATATTTCAATAAAGCCCGACTGGGCTATAAGGTGTTACTAGCTTTGTAGTAAAGTAGCATGGGATTACCTTTACTACTTGAGGTGTGTGCAATAGTGATAAGCACACACTGACTACTAACTTGAGGTCAAATATAACTACAGTATAATACAGGTGACTTACTTGAGGTCTACAGCTATATATAGGTGACTTACTTGAGGTCTATAACTATACACAGGTGACATACTTGATGTCTATAGCTATATACAGGTGACTTACTTGAGGTCTATAACTATATACAGGTGACTTACTTGAGGTCTACAGCTATATACGGGTGACTTACTTGAGGTCTATAACTATATACAGGTGACATACTTGATGTCTATAGCTATATACAGGTGACTTACTTGAGGTCTATAACTATATACAGGTGACTTACTTGAGGTCTATAACTATATACGGGTGACTTACTTGAGGTCTATAGCTATATAAGTAGCTATCACACAGAGAGTCGAGGCACACCCCAATAGAGTGAGGGGATTTATCCTGGGTAGCAGCACCTTACTAAGTCCAGGCAGTACATGACAGAAGCTACAATGAGTACAAGTAAGTTACCACCATGTTAGTAATGTTGGAGATTACTTATTTCCACTGTTCAACTTGTAGATTGTTATTAATTTGATTATACATAAATTAGAATTCAAAGGATGAAGTTCTGAGGTATTCTAAGTATAAACCAACACCTGAGATTTGTCTACTCATATAATATAGTATGTCTACTCATGTAATATAGTATGTCTACTCATATAATATAGTATGTCTACTCATGTAATACAGTATGTCTATTCATGTAATATAGTATGTCTACTCATGTAACACAGTATGTCTACTCATGTAATATAGTATGTCTACTCATGTAATATAGTATGTCTACTCATGTAATATAGTATGTCTACCCATGTAATATAGTATGTCTACTCATGTAATATAGTATGTCTACTCATATAATATAGTATGTCTACTCATGTAATATAGTATGTCTACCCATGTAATATAGTATGTCTACTCATGTAATATAGTATGTCTACTCATATAATATAGTATGTCTACTTATGTAATATAGTATGTCTACTTATGTAATATAGTATGTCTACTTATGTAACCCCCAGTAGCATGTTTAGGAATAACTTACCTCTCACTGATATCAGTAACATGTTGCTGAAGCCAGCTGGAACTGCACGCTTGTATAACATGTTGGAACGCTAGATTCTCTGAACTATATATTATAAGTATATGCACCAGGATAGCAAGTGTAGCTCCTAATGGTAACTTCCCTCTACAAATATGGAACAACGAAATATAACTACAAGAAAACAATAATACCAGCTTTGGAGTTATCACTCCCTAGTACATAAAAAGATAAATCCAAAATACCACACAATGGTATACTTACTCATGTATGTGATGAGGTTCAAAAACCCTCTCAACACTCTCTTTAAATATGAAGAAGCTACCAAGTTGGGCCAACATTGTGCTCGAAAACACAGCAAGTACCTGCAAAATATATGATATGGCATGTTCATTGTATGGCAACATCAAAATACTATTGTAGCATCACTCTGCAAGCGATATGATTACATAATGAAGGAGAGATATCTTACCTCAAATCGTTCGTAGCCAAATGAGTATACGGGGGAAGGTGTTTTGCTGTATGTCCAAACAGAAACTGCAGACGTTAAGAGGTACGTCAGGTCAAAAACAGTCATATATGCTAAAGCTGTCATAGACATGGAGTTGGATAGTTGGCACCATGCCAGTAATATAGCTGAAACACACAAATATCTATCATGTCTATGGAAACAATGATGAGAACTGGTAACTAATTGTAAACAGATCCAAGGCAAAGCAAGGTAATATCACAAGACTACTCATTGAGTAACAGATACCTTTCCGAATCTGCTGTCCCAAATCTAGCTTAAGCTCTAATATAAGAAAAAAAGCACCCACCAGAAATTTTTTAATCATCAATATTATTTTTGGCGTATAAGATCTCATTAATTAATTCAAGCTACGCTGTCTGCTCCCAATGTTAGTCAAATAACAGTTTTTTAAAAATATCTTCAACTGGAGGGATATTGTGACAGTCATTGCAGCACATAGGATATACGTACCCGTAGTAACGAGATTTATAATGAGATAAATACAGAGCTTTCTCCCTTTCGAGGACCTTGTCAACGTTCTGATAAACTCCTTCACAGGTCGATGAGATGTTCCAACCTGACGGAAGGATTGCTACAAGCAAAAAGCAAGTAGAGTCTAAAGACAGAATAGAATACTACATGGTCCAGAGGCTGGAGTGAGTCAATCAAATATATTGCAATCTCTGGAAGTGTTCAGTGTATAAGAAGAGGGGCATAACTCCTAAATTATAAACCAGCTTCAACTGTGGGGTGTGGAAAACTATTTGAATTATTATAATGGTCAAATTGGCAGTCACACAAACTTTAGAGGAAGAGTGTATAAATGTCACCCTACCATAGATTCGTCGATGTCTCCAGCAAATACTTGATTTGTTCCCCGAAGCCTGGCGTCCATCCCTGAAAATCAAATCAAAGGATAGCATCAACCACAACAGCATCACACCTGAGTGAAAATCAGTAATCCCACTCATAATCAGCAGACTTCAGCATCCCCTGATCTATGCTAATCACAAAAAACTAAATTCTTATAGCTTTAGAGATATTTACAGGAAAAGACTGACAAACTTCTAATACATACCTCCCACATTGACAACAGTGGTGCCATTGCCCATCTGCATTACGAGATCCAGATGTGGTACAGTCTTGCCAAGCTTTTACAACACTGTAAGCCCAGTTGTCAATATCTTCAGAGTTCAGTAGAGTGGGCTTTACCCAAACCTGCTATACAATGAGATTGAGATGAATAATGAAGTTTGAAAGTGCAAATATTAACCTATTAGGTGCAGTAGTGGAGAAATTCATATAGCCTTAGTTCCTTGCTTGTGGTTGAGGTAAGGGCAGTCAACCAAAAATAGATAGCGAAGACAACTTCTCCTGCTTCAGTTTTGGCGAAGAACAAAGACTATCCAACTCCTAACTCCTTCTAAGGCACCTGACTCAATTTAAATCGGCTACATTAAAAACACTGTAAATCAACCAACGTATATTACATAGCGACGAAGATAATAAAAGTCCTACCACCCACATGCCTCAAAGTGAGTTAGTTACAGAGTTTGTAAATTACTTTACTTACAATTACAAAATCGCAATTAAATGTATTTAAACATGTTTATTTGCAAGCTTTTTCAGAATCTAATGGAAGTTCAGTTTAAATTTAAATAAAATCTATTGACTGCAAAAACTCTGAATTTGCCACCCTTAATTTTAACAAAAACTAACTATAATTATAATATTAATTCATGTGTTAAATTAGAACTATTTTTCGTAACTAAACTTCACTAATAGTAATAATCATAATGACAATAGTTCTAATATATAATTGTATTTAGAATTAATTTATTTCATTATTATTTGAATTCTCGCAACGTTTTAAAAATACGGTTAAATAGTATTGATAGTTCTTCTATCTTACCGATTCCACCGCACAATGACTAAAAATGAAGTTGATAGAATAAAAATTAGAAATATTCTATTGATTAGAAGGCAGACTATCTATTGACAAATTCAAACTTTTATAACACACCCTTCTCAAGTAGTGTTATTTGTCGGCATTAATTGAAGATGAGTCAAACCTGGTTCTTTATATTACAAAGAAATGTGGAGAACTTTTCTCCACTATACCGAACTTGGTTCATAAAAATACTAATAGATCATTCATTCAAACGATGCAGTAGTGTTTTAATTTTTGGTTTGTTGTCAATTTATGTAGCCTGCAACTCCACAACACATCAAGGCTATAGCTACGTTGGGCGCAGGGCAACGTCCGTTATTTAAGTCTAACTCCAATAAAAGAACTTGAAACGATACTTCTCAGGTCCAGTAATTCATGCTTTTTAAAGTTTCCGGCAAAGATTTTTCCATTTTTGATTTTACGTGATTGTTCCGATTGAATCCATCTGTTGCTTTTTTAGTTATTAACTAATGATTATATGGTAATTATTATCGGCAACACAAGGACCTTTAGCTGTGAAAACTGTACTAGCTTCCATGTCGTACTTCAATGGCGGCAACAAAGAGCAATTTCTTGCTGAATGTGAAAATGACTTCAAAAATAGATTTACTGATTTAGATACTGAATTTGCTTCTTATAAAAACAAACCCCTGAGGACACCTCCTGTCTTAGAGATGCCCCCTCGAACACAGAATTCTTTTCAACACAGGAGAAGGTTTCATCAAAACAATGACTCACATTCAAGTGATTCAAGTTATCGACAGCATCATGGCAGGTATGCAAACCTTACCTAACCTACCCAGTCTGTCTCATGAATGTTTATATGCCTACTGATACTCAATTCATAGGACGATCAAACTGATAAGACAAGTTAAGCTACAAGGAATCACTAGCCGTTGGTTTTATTAAAAATAAAATCAATTGTGTCTGTCTATAGATGATATGATATCAAATTATAGTTTAGGGCACTATAATTTAAGATTGACGTGACACGATTAATTTTATTTCTAATTAAATCAATGACCACTGATTCTTTGTAGCTTAACTTGTCTTATCAGTTTGATCGTCCTATGAGTTCAGTATCAGTAAACATATAAACATTGTCTCATTGTTTACGCTTTAAAAGTGTAAACAATAGAACACTTGCATCCAAGACACTAAACAATTTGTTGTGTTAGCCAATAGTGAATGTCCTTTCCATAATCACATCTATGGAAACTTAAAGGTTTATAAACTTGCTTGTTTTACTTCCCATTATTAATTCTTGGTACGAAAGCTAAGAAGAGATCAGCATTCTTTCTAATTTGGGTAGAAAAAGAGGTCTTCACCATGCTGCTCTCAACATGACAAAGTGACTATATAGCACAGGAGGATGTTTTCCTATCACTGCTTATGACCTTAACATGAATCAAACCTGTTTTTCTCACATAAAAGTCTAGAGATCTAACCTCTAGGCAACCACTGCTCCCGATTAAGAGAACAGATCAAGAGGTCTATTTTGCTGCCATAACGTTCTCACTAATTGTGTTATAGACAAGATGAATATAGGAGGAGAGAAGATAGGTCAAGATCTAGGTCACCTCGAAGATCTCATCACCACAGAGATCGGGACCAGAACTACAGTTCGTCAAATCGGAGAAATGACCATCGAAATGAGCATTCCAGATATGACCAACGTCGTAATCACTGATACGTAACAGCACAGTAGGCTACATTTACAGTTACACTCTCCCTTAATAGTTGGTACAATTATTTGTCATCTCTATGTCAGACATGCTAGACCAGCGAGAGTTTGTCTCTATATTTAAATGTAGCTTGGTCTTCATTAAAATGCGTGTTGTACAACATGGGATTGTAGTACACTGTTTGAAAGTTGTCCTCCCTTATGTGAAGGTAATGTACCGAACAGGAGTAGACAACCTTTGATTAACCATTTATACACAGCATATTTTCCAGTCCACCTTTTCCGTCAATGGCATCTGACTAATTACTTTACCTACCACCTTTTTCTACCCACTCATACTTTCACAATCCTGTTTGTAATTTGATGCGGTAAAGAAATAGTATTTTTTCTCTTACAAGGTGATTGTTTCAATTTGTATATATCACCTCTTTAAGTGACTGTTTGAATTGTAACAGTAGACCTGCCTGACTAGTCTGTATTTTGTATTTAATTTAAAGTTTATTGATTGATATCGAAGTACAAGATTACTTTCTGATAGTGTAATAAAAACAAGATTCTATCAAGTATAACATTACTTATTGTTAACTGCTTTAAAACTAATGAATGATATAATATTTTTTCAGTGACACTGTAGGCCTCATGAATAGAGTTACAAGCCTATTCACTGTTATCTACTAAAACTTCATTGCACAAAGAAAACCTAAAAACATGAAAAATAATATCTTTAACATAAACTGGGGGCATAAATTATAAATTTCAGATTATGCAATACAATCGTTGGTTTCAGTCAGGAATGATTGTTGAGACTTTCGATTTGCTCTGGTCAGTCGACTAATTTTATCAGCAGGCTGTAGTTGGTATCTTGGCCATTTTATTCAGTTTACGAGTTATCTGTTAATGATGAGGTACAGTGAAATATCATAAAAGATCAAGATCGTCTTGCTGAATACTGGCTCTTCGTGGTTTTGGACTCATTCCAGGACTAGCAGGGGGTACAACTTCTGTAAAGAACAGAATAAGCATTAGGAACCAAATTAGCATTTACACATGCTGTAATACATGTTTATGCTTACTGTAACAGGTGTTTATTTATACATACTGTAATGCATACAATGTATTTATACATGCACTGTAACGGCGGCGTATTTATACAAACTAACATATTATTATTATTAGCTTTGAAAAATACATGCTATTTGCTTTCTGGCTGGCTCATTGGCTGGTTGATAGGTTTACCAGTCCATTAGTTTACCTACCAGTTAAATCGAGTAACTCAGAAAGATGGCTGCTGGCAAATTCTCCTCCCTTATTGGATGGTGGCTGCTGGTCTGAATGAGGCTCTGTGGTGTTAAAGTCTAGCAGTGTCTCATATCTGTAGAATATGTTTCTGGTTAAAACCTTACATGTGTCTACATTCATACTTTTTAGACAATTAGATTTAGATAATTATGAAGCTAAAGATGTATACTGAAACAATGACTGACCCTTGACTCTCGGCTGTTGGTTCAGGCTTGATCTCAACGTTAGGCATAGCCATACTTGCACATGACTCCTCACTTTCTGTATCATCACTATCCTCTCTATTCTCATCGATCTCTATACTACTCTCGTCTTCTGATGAGTCATCCTATAACCATTACACATAGCGGTGTGGGTCTGTCTAGTAGTAACCAGCTAAGCTTATAATCAATTCACAATTCGGAGTTGTCTTCTCTCAGTTTTTAAATTATCCTGATTTTGTAAAACAATATTTACATATTTCAGGTAAGCACATAAACAGAAGATTTGTAAATATTAGCCATGTGCTATCCATGCTAAAGGACATGGTTGAGGTCCCCAAACAGATGTACATGTATATTCAGTTGCACTGTGTTGGTAGATTCTCATCAGTACATGTTATCTCAACTGGATTATAAAGATATACCACAGCTACGGACCTGATTTGTTGGCTTGTCTGAAGATGCCTTTGTTTGTTTCGAATCTGTTTCACTAATAGAGTTATCTTCTGGCAGGAGTTGTCTTATCTCTGACTCAAAGTCTATTTCCACTGTGAACTCGTACCTGGAATTCGGAGTCGTATGTATTTATGCTGCTTTAAGTCAGCATTATGTGTAGATATAACATGACACCTCTCTATCATAATAATACAGCATTATAATGTCTTTGTGACCTAAATTTCAGGCACAGGCTAACTTGTTCAATGATTTCCAGCCCACTTCCGTCACAGGGTCGCCAACACACCGGCCTGGGCCAAAAGTAAAATCCTTATTTTGTGCGAGAACTCTAGGTGCGCAATTTTTTTATTGAGTTGTTGTTTTGATATGGCAGAATGTTTATAGGGGCAGCCAATCAGGTACTACTCCTTCATAATCATATTCTTGTGTTGTAGGAAAATCTGTTGTAGTTGCAACAAGGAAAAAGTTCTCAACCAATAATTGTTAACATTCATATAATTTTGCACTCAATTTGTGTCGATTTTTATACCTGGCATGGTGGTGAACCCATTTCTCTGGAGGCTCGTCTAAGTCTGAACAGGAAATGGATCTAATAGCGGTGCCGGATACTGTAGTGTGGGGCATGACAAACTCTACTTGTATATCAGGCTGGAAGCTGTCTGGTATAGTATCGTGCTTGCCCAGTTCTAGTCGTAATGCAAAGTAATGGCTCTTGTATGCACCTGAGATATCAGACAAATAATATGCGATCATAGCGGTGTATGGATTGATTATATTTTACTTGGATTCAATTAAACTTCTGCTTTCAAGAAACATCTGCCTGTGTGTATAAACTAAGCGGAGGTATCAGAAACGAAAAGGAATATTTATATAAAAATTACTAGTTTGATGACAACTGAAATAGAATCCTGCTGACCCTACTTGTGACAAACAGGTCACATTGCGATTGTTGGCAAGTGCTACTAACAGCATATTTAACGCTCACTTCCGTCTAGTCTTTCGAGATGTTAATTGACGTTACGTTACCTTCATTGAATCGCGGAAGTTTGTCAATTCTCCAGACCACAGATCTGAATATGTGTTCGTATTTAGCATCGCCAACTGAGCACTACAAGGGAATTAAAGGTTTTGCCTTGAAATATATACAAGTACATGTATGAATGGAAAGAATCTCGAAAATGGAATAATTCAGCAAATTTCAATGCTCATGTTTAATTCATTTTCTGGCATTCTGGGAAGAGAAATGAGACGAATGCATGTGACTAAGTTTCAGTTTTGTACATGCAGCAAGGCACTTTTAGTATAATGATAAATTACTGTATAGACATTGGGCTCGCTGATAGTGTTGAACGGTGGTAAGTTCTGACCTCAATAAAACTAGGAGGTAGGTAGGTCTCAAAGGCCTTGCCAAAAGCCGTTGTAATTCTCTCTAAACCTTTAACCTTTCCTGGTTTCCTGGCTGCCGCATGAAGTGAACCCATTTTCTGGTGCTTTTCTACCCGGAATTTGTAAACCCACACTTCCGGAATAGGAAAACATATCTGAATATTCTGAAAGAAAATGGTTAGGAAAATTATATTATCCTGTTTCAGTGAAAAGTAAAAAAGAAATGTAATGTGAACGATAATATTGCTAAACAAACCGAAACATTATATCGCAAAATTTCTAAATTAATTGCAATAATTAAGCTTTGTGGGCATATTCCAGCATACCTCGCAAGGGACTTGGCCTTTACGTTTGCTGTTGCTATAGTAACCGGGAATCAACAAATCAGCTCTCAGTTCTATTACACGCTTTTCTCTGTCGATCACCATCTTGGTGCCAATCTGCAGGGGAAGCTCTCTGTTTTTCTTTGGTCTATAATCATTTTTATAACATCAGTTAAAACTCTAACAACTATCGTAGCAAGGTACATAGCATACTACGTTGTCAGCGACCTCCATTGATTGAGGTGTGCGACTTGAGCGACTGTTTGTCGAAATTAGTGTTAGTAGCCTGAGCATGAAGTTCATCAGTTGGTGTTGTGGCCTTGCTAAAAGCACAATTGGGAAGTAAAGCTCTCTCTCACCAAGCCTGCAAACTGATTGATTCGTCACAGATCTTGTGCGAAGCAAGTGCTGAGTGCCAGCGAGTTCACAAACTAATTTGTTGCATCGAACTCTTCACACAGTTTGAACTATTACAGCACTCAGCCCAAGACCTTAGCAGGTACAGCCTAGTAAACTGGGTTCTCAGATGCCCATAACTATCTCATACATAAGAGAGGTGACAACTTGTACACAAGAAAACAAATCTGCATCTGTTGAACTGCTAAGTGTACATTTCCATTTAGCCATGAGAGGGGCATATTTACACAGGTATTAATCATCTACTGACCTGTATCTGAATCTCATGAATTCAAATTTACTTCCATCAAGTGGTTTGAAATTAATCACTCCACTTTCGTTGTATTCTTCCCTCTTCACAATATGGTGTAACTCTACGTCTTCTACCGTTATCCAATTCTCCGCCTACAAGACAATAAAAACCTGCAGATTAACTTAGTTATGACATTGCAGCAGCTTCTATAATAAATCTTGCTTGGAAAACTTGCTAAAATCAGAAAACAAAATTGAATGCAATTTTCTAATATTCCACATGCACATGTATGTCAGACTCTGCACTTTGTAAACTTTTCTATAAATATTTTATGCCAAAGGCATTTACCTTAACAGGGATAATCTCATGTCTTCTGACGATCTCTTTGCCACGCCTTCTTCTATCGTTGATGCCGACTTCTATTATAGGCATGCCAGATACGAAGCAAATCATAAACAGTCTCACTCTAGCCTTGTGAGATACAATGTGCCCCTGTATTCCATAAATAATCAATTACAGTCACGGAATACAAAGCATGAAATATCTACCTATACCTCCACATCGTCATTTTAAAAAAAATGTTAGTACGACTGTCAGATTAGTTGTAACCTTCCAATATTCAAACTTATCTTTTAACCTGACTTTACATAAAATATGAAAACAAGAGACTGGAAGCAGCAATGATGGTATCCTATGGTCGGAATGCGGGGGGGGGGGGGTGTCCAGCCCCATTATGATGACTGATACACTGACAGTGTTAGACGGGCACCAAGTGGTTCCTTCTATGCTCCACAACCTTTCTCTTTATTATGTTGGTATAGTGATGTGCTAAAGGGAGACAACTCTACTACTGGGACTAATCATTAGATGTTAAACCAGCTGGAATAATGTAAATACTATTTACTGTAAGCTAAAGGTATTATTAAGGTCACATATAGTTTCATATACATGTACATGTAGATCTACTAACAACAAGTTATAGGGGTTACTACACAACCCTACCTCTCTGTCTATACAAGCCTCGTATTCATCCCAGGCGTCAGCCACAATCTCGTTCTTCTGGTACATAGTGTTAGTGTTAATTCTCTCTAGCTTCAGTTTTTGCAGGGCATCCTCCACTTCCCAAACAAACATTCGCATAGATCTGTAGTCTAAGCTGCCAAATTTGTACAGCTCAGTGACTGTGGGAGCGTGTTCAAATATCGTGGCTTTGTTTGGTTTCATATACCCTGTATGCAACATGAAAGTAAACAAGAAATTGTTGACCCCTGTGTGTAATAAACTATAGCAGAATTCTTGTCATTCTATCAAATTCAAGTAGGCTTGTATCTGTTTAAATACACGTTACTGTATTGTTATAGTGCAAATACCTCTACAATAGATCACTAGCCATAGCACTCAGTGTATATAGTAATCTGGTTTAAGTTTAGAAAGTCGAGGATAGAATACACAATGCCATAGAACACTTTCTGTAGGTAAAATACCTCTACAATAGATCACTAGCCATAGCACTCAGTGATATAGTAATCTGGTTTAAGTTTAGAAAGTCGAGGATAGAATACACAATGCCATAGAACACTTTCTGTAGGTAAAGTCTCACCTTTTATAAAACTAGGCAGAGCTTCGGTCACCCTGTCTGTCCTCAGACTAGGTCTCTCTTTGTAGGACACATGCAGTATCTTAATGCTGTGACACTTGCCGTACTGGTCATACTGTTGCAGATAGATATTGTCTGACAGCTGGTGGAAAGGGTTCAACTTTGCTCTCTCTAATTCTTTTGCACCTTTAAATTGTATTACATAGGTAGTTAGTTATAATATCAATAGCTTAGCCTGGGATCTCAGCAACAAGTGATGCTAACCATTTTACATGTTTGACCACTATAACAAGTAGATTATAATAATTTTGTAGAGAAATACTTCAAGTAGACTATGTACATTATGTATATTAACAGGAAGTATGTCTTGTTATTTCATTTTTCCTTGCAGTATAGGGCAGGCCATCATGTGTAATACAGTACATGGTTACTTCATGTAAAAGTTATCCTCTCTTGAAGAACAAGACAAGAGCGAATAACTTCAAAGTTGTATATTTATATATATCATTAATTATTCCACTGATAAATAAAAAATAGCATTTGACTAGTCCACGTGCACACGTATATGACTGTACTATTTCTAATTAGTCTTACGATACCTTTCTTTGCATCTTTTTCATTCCTGTAGAGGAGAAGACAAGGCGACCCCTTACTGTCTAGCTCTAGCCTTAGGTACACCTCTTCCCAGAACCTCTTCTTTGTCAATGACTTCTTCGGTGGTTTCCTTCGAAAGCATAAAGGTTTATGGATTATCATCAGTTTGTCAACTCATCTCTTCTCAGCTCTACTATTTACTAGGCCTACTATGAACTCGGAGATAATAATCTACCCATGGCCATAGGGCATGCATATTACTAGCTTTGAAGCCATAATCTATAAGTTTTTGCTCACAGAAGCAAAACATATTTACAAAACAAAAACAAGACAAATTATTAGAAATATTGGAAAGCCAATGGATAATACGACTTGCAACCAGAACCGTATGCAAGTTCTGGAGTCCTCTCCTTGCTATGTGTGATTGATTTGAAACAAGTTCTAATGAAGTGTTGTCTGCACCTACCTTATCAGCATCTTCCATCCATGTCCCTCATATTTAGGACGGAACTCCTCCAAGGGAGGTAACTCCACTTTTTCTAAGACTTCCCATGTATGTGCTGGCCTTGCTTTTGCTGCTTCCTCATTGGCAGCATCGCCAGCATCTAAAATTTAAAGGCACTCTTCCTAATATTATCCAAAGCAATAGTATTGGCATTTACGTCTATCTGCTGGCTGACTGGTTGGCATAGATGTCATTGGAAAACCGGAGTATAGTTGAACTTTAGTATTTTATCAAGTAGGTCACCAATACACATGCAATGTACACATATAATCATATACACCTAACCTATGTAGGAAGCTTCTAGTTTTCTAATAAATTTAAATCTACAGTTTATGATGCACATTAAACAGAGACACCAACTGGTATGTAGTACAGTAAATATCGACCAATAGAAACGCTAGGTGGACAAAGCTCCTATAAGTGGTGTCATTTACATGTTGTTATATACGCACTTCCAACAGTGCCGGAAAGAACAGCACCCACACAGTAATCAATACAAGACTTACTAACTCTCCTCTCATATTATTGTATGACATTGAACTAAGGCTGTGCTATTTACATGATTATGTGTATGACATTGACCAGATAAATTTCTGCCAAGTCATAACAGATATGCAATTTGTGCAGTTTTACCGGCAATGGAGGGTCTAGAGGCTACAATAATTTACCAAGCATTACCTTCTATTAACTGTTCGGTATCGTCATTCTGGTTAATTTCGCTGGTTACTGGCATTCCTTCCTCTTGTGCAGATAACTCCTCTGACGAACTTGAATCTGACTTGTTGAAAGGATTCTTTCTTATTAGTGTCGGTGTGGTGCTCTTTGGAGGTGGAGGTAAAGCGGGTAGACTAACTGTTGTCTCTGCAATGAGAGATATGATAGTGAAGAAGAGATACAGACCGTAAAATTTTGGTGGAGAAGTATCAATAGTACAGTAGTGGCGGTGTAGGAATCTGAAATGATTATACTAGTTTATAATGTGACCTTTTAGGTTTTTTGGCTCATTAAGGTTATCTAAATTCTTCCATGGGCTATTTGCCCGTGCCTCGACCAATGACCACAGAGGATTAACTTTAAAATAACTTCATCTGTAGGATGTACAGTGTAGCTGGATGTTATCGCTAACAGTAATTCAACTTTAGCTACATACTATTTTTCTTTTTTCTCTTCTTCTGTCTCTCTATTTCAAACGTTAGAGTTGTGTGCTCTCTCAATTGTGTCAGGTTGAGGTTATCTGCCTGACCTTGAGTTATCAACTTCTTAGTAGAAGAGGCCTTAGCTGTGCCCTCGGCTTCCTCAACTGGCTGTGTAGACTCTTCAGGGGAATGTAGTTCACGCCCTGTGTTGAAGTATTTAAAATGAAAGCTTAGCAGAACCGGAAAGCAGGCCAGAAACTTATGAAGTGAGGGAATTTGGAAAAAATCTTCTTAGATTCTTATCTGCTAATTAACTATAAGAGGGAAATGTAGCATATTTGTGTAAAAAGTGCTGTTCCAGCTGACAACATTGAGCTCAAAATAAGACACTTTACAGCTTTATAGTTGGAAGACATGAAGGTGGCTAAAGTGAAAGAATTTTTAGTGTCTCACCTTTTGGTCTTGGAACGGGTTTCACTTTCACTTGCAAAGATTGTCTAGCATCCTGAGACAGAAGCTTGATGGAAGACGGGGGAGCTTTCATTGCTTTTTCTTTCTTAGTCAGTGGTTTAGCCTTCAAATCCACCAACAAGGAGTTTTTTAAAATCGGGGTGGAGCAGCAGAAACAAATTTAATATGGTTATAGTAATAGTCAAATTATGGCCGACAAGAAGTCTAATCGGCCAGACAGTATTTACTCAATGAAAACTGATTATGACCGTATGCACCAGGAGTTTGAAAGTTTAGAATAAGTTGTCTCCACCTACCTGAGCTCTCGGCATTGGCTTTGACATGTCTATCCAAACATGGCGTGTAGAGAGCGCTGCCTGTCGTTCAGTTTCTTCTTCATTCTCTTCCCCATCTGCATCTTCTCGGTCTCCCTCTATAGGATTAACTATTAGTCCTAAGCCAGTCGATGCCTCTACTAAAATGCATGTAGTACAGCCCTGGGTAGATCCATGCACAAAATGGTTATATTACTTAAATATAACAATTTTAGAAAAAAAACTTGCGACAGTGAGCTCAGCAAAGTGAAAAAGATATTCTAAAGACATACATATGTCGAAGCAATAGACTAGTTTTTGAGTTCACCCAAACATCTCAGCAATGGTATGGTCTGCAGTGTCTTACTCATCTCATAGTAAACCTGTTCATAGGTGCACTTATTGACAATATTGGAATTACTAGGAAGCACATCTGGTATAGCCAAGGAGATGTTATATATTATCATATCAGGGATATATCCTTTTTGAATGTATTAGCTTAAGTTCCAAACACTCAGAACTACTAGTAACCGACTACTAACCAGAGAGTGGATTGTCAGGGTTATAGTCATCATCCTCATCAATAGTCTCAGAGAATGTTCTAGCAAACTTCATTGCTCTCTTTGTCCAAACATCCGAGGTGCTCGTAACTTCTGCTCGTCCTAAATTGCATTTAAAAGATATTATTAGATAGTATAAAATGTGTATAAATGTATTTATTTGAATTATTCATATTGACTAAAAGCAAACCACTCAATACCGCGCCAAGAACGAGCGAAGCATCTTACGGCATATACGAAAACAATGGGGATACTAGCTGCAGCTTAATAACTAATTAAACAGGATTTCACTCCTCAATGGAAAACAGCACATTACTATGCTACCTACAGTTATCTCTAAAATTAAACGAATAATTAGGATTTTAATGCAGTAATATAAATTGTTGAGATTGACTTTGTGTGAACATTGTAGAGTGCAATGTATACCTTTAGAGCCCATTTCAAAATTCCCATTTATTGTTTTTCCATCGGCGGCATCACCATATTTCTCTATCAGGTTTTCAAATGCCTGGTTTCCAGTGAAGGTGCTCTCAGATAAGTCATCATCCGCCTAAAATAAATCAACCAGTTACAGCCTGATTAGCAATGAAAGAGTTGCCCAGCCTATCCTGTTACTATTGCAATCACTAGTTGTATAGGTCTACTAAACACGCGGTATATATTTCACTAATTTTACAAATTCTCACCAAAATTATTCATACAGAGAGTTTAAAGATTGAAATATGTTTGCAATGTAAATTATAAGTATACGAATAGCCTGCAAGATAAAATACTTTGTAAATAAGAGCATGGGACATTCTAGGTAGAACTAGACTGTGAGCTTACAGAAAAGGTTGCTTTGAATTCAACACCGATCCCGGAATCATCTGTTCCAGCCCAGACTTCACTGGATATCTTGGTGGCGCCAATGTTCTTCGCTGCAGGTCTAGACATAATCTCATCAAAGTCAATGGTATCGTCTCTGACCAAGTTACCTCCACTGTCACTCTCAGGGTCACTAGAGCTCGTTGTATCAATGTGCAACTCATTAGTATTGCTAGAAAGTGGATCCAAGTCATCTGCAAAATTCTCTGCCGCAGACGTATTCGTGTCACTTGTCGGTGTGATCGATTCTAAATAATCTAGGTCTAACATAGCGTCAGAGGTGAGATTCTCATTAGAAGCTGCGATAATGTTTATCTGTGGGGCAGTTAACAAATTAGAACTGCCAGAATCTTCTGGTTGAGGTTTTACTACTTCTGCTGTGTCTGCTGGCTCTCCCTGGGCAGGGTTGAAGAATTCAAAAGCATCCAGGAGGTCTGTACTGCTACTCCTGGAAGATAAATCTGCTGACTCCTCCAGACGTATCTTGGCTATCTCTGGTAGCTTTGGTACAGTTGCTGGCTCTAACTCCTCCAATGCAGTATCTACCGAATAGTATCCACGTTAGCCAATCAAAGTTACAACAATATGACAAAATAATAATACTATATTAATAGTAAAGATATTACGATAGGGAGCAGCCGTGGCTTAAGGGTTAGAATGCTGAGCTTTCATACTGAAGGTTCCAGGTTTGAATCCCGATCACGGTGGTGTTAGGAAGAGCATCCGGCCACAATTGCTCCTGTGCCTCATATAAAAGTTCTAGGGGTCATGCAAGCCAGCATGGCTTCAAAGCAACTCCTCTACTCCTGCCAAAAAAGCCATGTCATCTGGGCCTTTCTCACAGGGAGTTGGCCAGCACTGGCACCTGACAGTGCAAGCTACAAGGGGCTGGTCACACCGAGGAGTATAAGCCGCTGAGTAAGGATATTACAATGAAAATCTCGAAAGTAACTTGAGTATCAAATTTATGCTTGTGTAAACCTAGCCCTGGAGATAAGTCAGAACACTGAATGAAATAATAATAAAGTTTTCAAGAAATATTATATAGACCACTGTTTTTATAGCTAATTGCATATCACTTTGTGTTGCATGCAATTGACTTACTACCACCTTCAGATGAGGCGTATCAACAAGCTGGTAGGGTTGAATGTAGGTGTTGTTGTAAAGTTGCCAATAATTATTACATTTCTGTTATATAGCTATGGTGTTATATGTGGTTAATTAGCTGTGAAGAGCACAGAGCAAGGACACTGTTGGTAATAAATAGATCCCAAGAGACAGAAAATGTCAATAAACCTTGACAGCATTATTAACACAGAATTCTTAATGGCATTCTTGGCAGCATCATGCTCATCCCATATTATATAAAATGATACATGTCATTTAATTTGAAATGTAACAAATTATACATGTGTATTATCAAAGCTGAGATTCCCATAATATGATCATTTGTGTTCCATGTTAAAACACTTCAGTTCCTGCGTGCACCATCCTGTTATACAATGCTAGAATGTAACTGCGTAAAGCTGGTTTACATTGTCAGCGCAATACAGTATAGTTGTATTTATTTATTTACTTGCTACATGAATTACATCTACATTTAAATTGTTGGTACAAGTACGAGTACATGTACATGGCAATACATTGAATTTCCTATTCTATTATACCACTAAACATGTTCTGTTGAAATATTCGAAATTGTTGCTTTATCAATAATATTATAATATTAATTATTATTTACTATTTACACGTGTACTGCTTGGACTGTGTATACAACTTGTATGTTATAGATTCTACTTAGTATAGTCTAGTACGAGTATTCTGCAGAAAGTGTGATAGTCTGAAACTTACCAGTAAAACCAGTATCTGGTAGATCGTCTGCGTTACCCATAAGTAGGTCAAGATTACTTGGCCCCTTTGGGTTTGTCATCAAATCAGTTTCTGCCGTAATTTCCTCAGTAGGCTCAGTGCAGGCATCTACTATACTACCCAGCAAATCTACCTGCGGTGTGCTTGGTTCTGGGGCTACTGTCTCTACCTTTTTCTGTGCTGCTGGCCGTCCAGGTCTAATGGTTGTTGGTTTACCCGGTCTCTGTGGTTTAGGCTCTTGTTTAGCAGGAGAGTTGCTAGGCACTGTAGGCTTAGATTTACCAGATGGTTGGACTGGTTCTGGTCGGGCAGGTGCTGCATCGGGTCGTTGTGGTTTGCTGTTGCTTGCTTTAGTGGGCTTGCGCTCTGTAACATAACATGTAAAGTGAACAACATCCAGGACATTGACAAATAGCATTGATCAACACACGCCTCTCGGCACATGCAACATGCTAATATGTGCTAGTCATCACCTGCTGATGGCTTGGATGCGGGTCGCTTTGGAGTTGCTTTATCTTTTGTATGCTTGGATTTTGTTGACTTTGATGGTTGCTTGTGACTTTCCTCAACTGCGGTTTTTGTCGTAACGGCTGGCGATGTTGTGAAGTCATCATCGAAGTCACATGTAGCAGCCTAAAATATAAAAGTAGTTTCAAAAGTAGCAGTTCCCAAGTAAATGTCCTCTCCTGGTATAATTTTTAGTAACTAGAAGGTGATTTTTTTCCTAAAGATGTTCCATTGGCTTAAATGGTTTATACAGAAAGCAATAGATTACATCATTCAGTTGCTCCATTTTCAGTAATGTAGGCCTATAATTATGCACATACCAAAAATTACTCTTTTCTGCGTTTTGAACAGTTTGTTCTAATTAGTGTATTACAGCATTTTTCATATTATGACAAATAACATCATAGAGAAAATTAGTAAAAAATTACATGTATTATCGCAAATATTTTGAAATACATCCGTACAGATTAAATTAATCGTATTGCATTGGCTCTGTAAACTTTGTATACTGCATAGAATTATATGGGCTACTGCAGTGCATTTGATATGTGCCTCTACTCTCATACTTGTATCATAGCACAGTATTGATCACACAGAGTCCGAACTAATTAATTTAAATAAAACCAGGTTAATGAACTGGAAGTACAAGTAGCCTAATAGCTACAAATGAGAGTAATTAGATTAATAAAACTTCTAATAATTATTTGCTATTTCAATATAGTGCACAATCTGGCCTACTGCAGAATTAATTGATTTTTAACCAATTAGACATGCAGAATACATGTATCAAGCAGGTAACTAAGAGAGAGTAAATAATGTTAACTCTTCTACTCAGTGACAGCACTATTTTGTTAAAAGTTCTCATATTTAGCTATAAATGGTTTGCATTTTAAAAAAAAAATTATTATGGTAAAGTTGAACAACAACAGTTATTTAATTAAATCATGTCTTTATGTACGCAAGCTAAACTACAGCATATCTGTAACTAAAAAAAGAAGTTAACTCATAGGAATTCTCTAGTTCGCATACTTGAATAGTAGAAAAATATTTGAAATTGTTTTATTCCACAAAAGTGATGACATCATTCAACTATGAACCAAATCCTACTATTGTTTGATACTAGCACAACCTGTTATGTGCTGCCAGAGACAGAAAGCTTTCAGTTGCTGCGATAGGTGGTGCAGGTGGTATCTTGACTGAGTAATTGCTCCACCACTCAGGGTGGTCTACCTCAGAAGCAGACGTGCAAGGTGAAAGTCGTATGAAATAAGTCAGCTGCAGTCAGTCATTTGAAGATAGGTCAGCAAGGAGATAACAATCACACAGGCTGGAAGTCAGCAAGGGGGTTGGAATTGGGACTTCACAGGCTAGCTAATGGAAACCCATGGTTAGTATACTAAACTAACAGTAGTCTTACTGTGGTGTTAGCTGTTAGTACATTGTATAACACAGTACATATATGTTGGTAGACTAATTGTATAGCCATTCTCATCCAAAAATAATGTTAATTTGTCCTCACATATTGAAACAATACTTAGTATTACTACCCAAAAAGGCAGTGGCAGCGCAGCGCATTGAATGATTGAATGACTGTGTTAAAAATTTATGCATGTTTAAATTTCCGATAGGCATGGTTGTATGATATTGTATGCATGTTTAGAACAAGAGTCAACAATTTATTACTAATTCAACAATTTCCCATTTTTGTTCCGTTAATCAGGCAGCACTTGTATTAGTCTGTGAGATTCAAAAGCTGTTCTGTTGATATTATTGATTGAGTCACTTATTGAGTTGTATCTGTAGCAGTTAAATCGTTATTCTTACTCTCTGTCGGTGAGATAGGAAGTATCAACTTAGTCATTTGCAAACACAGCCGCTATGACGCTACTCCACTTTTAAATAGTTGAATATGGTCATTGAGTGGGCGAGAAACTAACATACAAATGCAAATGTAGGGTAAACTGATAACTTCATGAGTTTAGTAGATCTTCCAGATAAAATAGATGAGGTACTGCTTGAGTGTAGACGCTTTCATGTGCCACAAAATTATTTTCAAACACTGGATATCAGTAACTAGAAATGTACTACTGCCACACAGGTCTAACTAATGCTGCCATACAGGTTAAATTCAGAATTGTGCTCAATTTCATTGAAGCCACTTTGGAGCTAAGGGTCATACTGAAACCTTGTTATTGCCATAAACAAACACATACATTGTACTAGATATTTAGTAAAGTTTATAATAGTGACCGATTACCTCTTTGGGTTTAGAAGTTCGGAAACCATCACCAAAGGCACCTGCTAGAGGATCGTCTACGTTGACTTCAGGGTTGTACATGTCCTCAAACTCTGTTCGTATGGGTTCCTCTTTCTGCTTTCTCTGCTTCTTCTTTGCATGTTTATAATCTCCAAATGCTTTACCAACCAAGTCTTTCTCTGTCTTTGGATCGTAGTCATCCTCAAAGTCATGAGAAGACGATGAATCTGAATTGATTGCCTCATCAACCTTGTCCCATGCCCCTGAAATAGTTTAATCTTGTTTATAATTTGCTTTAAGAAGTAATTAACATAATAATATATTTACACTCGAAATTAGTAGCAATACTAATTTCTAGAGCACTCTACTGGGAGATATATTAAACCGCTAGCCTTGCGCAATTCGCGCTGTCTCTGGCAGCTTGAGAACTCTGGTTCAGTGTATTTCACACCTTTTTAAATACGCTTTGCTGTAAGTATACAGTATTGCTAAGGTGTTCTCCCAGGCATATCTCTGAGCTGCACCGGTGAGGTGTCAAACATGTGAGGGTTAAAAGTCTCTTTTCACAAAAGTAGTTTGACTGTAGATCTGATGGTCAAGCAGGTTGGCTACACACTATAACATGCTGCACTGTATAATATACTGTAGAGGTAAAAAGAATTACATTTGGTTCTTCTGAAGCCATAATCTAAATTTTTGTAGAAGCATCTAGAGCTTGCATATTTTGGCGATAGGTTAGGTGAACAGGTTGATAAAAAACGAAAAATTAAAATCTATTTAGTTGTTTATGCATTCGATACTCTTGCTTACCTTCCGTTGACTGAGGAATCTGCTCTTTGATTAGCCCTCCAACCAGTTTGGTCACGTTGGTTGTATCTTTAATCTTCTTTATATTCGTTGAAGTGTTCTTCATTGTTGTCGAGATTCTGTCAGCCATCGCCTGGAAGTCTAACCATTGCGAACTCTTAGCTGCTTCCTGTCTGTAAATACAATGATGTCTATAAGCTACCATTATTACCCTTGGTTGATCAAGTATGTTCATTCGTTCAAATCACAAAAGAAATCTGTTCAAAGTCGAAGTTGAATAAAACGCGTAGTTCAGATGTCATTGTAATAGGGTTTTTCCGTAAATGTGGTCTGCTCACGTAAATTTAACATTGGTACGTAGGAGTGCATCTACCTGTATGTACAATTTCAAACTATTTCTACATAGCAGCAAAATTTGTCTTCATTATTGTATGCTGGCACTTCCCCCTTCCAAATTACAGTCATAATCATAAATAAATTACAAGGTCATGTCATGTTGCATCTGCATGCGGTATACATGTATATATACTGCATATCTTTTAAATTAAGCACTACATTTTGTAAATTAATTAGCATTTCATCAGAATTGCACTACTGAGCGTAGGAGAGTGGGTGGGAAGGGTACAAGTCATCCCATCCATTTCTCAACATCATGATTTTAAAATTACTGTCATTACTTTTGGGTTTCTTCATCTGAAGAGTCCTCGGAGCTGTCGGAAAGTGTAGCCTCTCTTCCACTACTCTCCACGCCATCTGCAATATTAAATAGCTTATTATTTTAAAGTGATTGTAAAAACACAATATAGGCATGATTAATCTATAATAGTAAATGTATAATATATAGTAATTTTGTATGGTTTGGGAACCAGTTTATTTGATTTTGACATAGATAGGGTTCTTCATTAATTATCAGATGGAGAAGTTATCTTGCGTTAACCCTAACTTGAGCACCCCAAAAATCTAAGGCTGCGTAAAATTGTAGAATATTATACCTAGTTGTCTTTAATGACATTATAATATGTGATTTGATATGTTGGGGCTACAGAAGCAGTTAGCTTTTCAGATAATTTTTAGATCTGTTACCAGTTTGATATTTGCAGCCTAGAAGCTTTATTAAAAAAAATTATTTATTTGGCTAGTAGGTACAATGTAAGGTACAATAATGACTTATCAATGTAGGTCAAAACAGTACATACGTGCATATACAAGTATATGTGCACACAGCTTTCAAGCGATGTTTAGTTTTGTAATATGGGCTATATTAATATATACTGGTGATGATTAACTCAACTACCACCTGAAAGGTAGTTGTTGTAAGAAACTATAACTCATGTAAAAGGCTGCTCATAATAAGACGATGTTCTATCTGTCGGCTAGTTCTGTTTCATAGAACAAGCCAAAGTAGATTTGATAAGTTGGATTATGCCCTGCTTTCTATCTGTACCATAATATCATATAATTATACCAATTCATCTAACTAGTAGCTTATACGGCGCTCGACACATTTATGCCCTACTTATTAGTGCCATCTACATGTACATGTACATTGTACATGAGGTACAACCATGAATCAATCCCCAATAGAACTACATGTAGATAGTAACAGCATAAAGTAATAATACATGTACAATAACATAAAAGCGAAATATTGAAATAGAGTCGCACTTGTATGACTTTATCAGCGGGTACTTGGTGATGGCATAGTGTACTAGACTAGTGCAGCTCATCCGTGTTTATTCCACTAGATCCTACTACATGTTGACTACATTTCTATAGCCCACAATATGATCCTGGTACTATTCAGAGGTTCTGTATTGTATGCCTAGTATTAGCAATCACCTTCAGTCTAATCGTAACATTTGATAGATTTCTCACATTTGCTAAGGGTTCAATATTCTACAATGTGTGTTATGCAGGCAGTACAGTGAACTTTCAAACTGTCACCATCCCATTATTACATTCTACATTTAGTAAAAGCCATAAATAATACACGCTCCCGCTCCGTATTTTTAATAACAATCTTGATTAACATGCTATGGAGATAGCTTATAATGGATCTACATGTAAATGTTCATGAATATATGGGAGCGCTGTAACCTACGCTCTCCAACTTGCAGTATGATTCTGGGTTAATAGAAGCTTCCACTTGTGAATTTCCTCTCACCATTTGCTACTCTGTACATGTAGATTAACTCAATACAGTTTACTGTGAATATCGTTTAGTTAATCAATACTTATTAATAAGAACTACTGACTGATGTTCAACTTGTATCCTACTATAACTAACGCTACAGAGTGCCTGCTAGCTCTGGGGAGAACTAATGTGATCACACTGCTCATTTTCTTATTAATTGACGGAACTGTAACAACATGGAAGTCAAACATCCTTTTTACCAGTTAAGGGGGTCATGACCTGCTGACTCTATCAATAGAATAATGCTATGTCAGTAGACAATTTAATACAACTACACTACCTTGCGTTTTATTTTTAGGACATGATTTCAGAGGATGTGTGTAGTTGTCTCCTCCTAAACACTATACAATCCATTGTCAATGATATTATATTGTCTAAATGTAGTTATTATTAATTAAAGTGAATGGTGAATGAGTCTGTCAGAAGATATTTTACTTACGCACTACTAGACTGATACTAATACTAGTATATTTTGGCTGTATGTTAGCCTTAAAGAGAAGGCTACTCCCACAGTGTGGCTAGGTTCTAACTGCGTTTTGCAAGAATTTGCTAAGAATAAGGATTTTTTCTTTATTTTACAAATATTGTGGTTGTCCACAATCTGTCTTCTACCTCTTCTACAATAAGGATATTTTTATTGCTATAGTAAGAAACGGCAGCAAATAGTAGTGGAAACCATCAAATTTTAATTTTCTGTGCCAAAAAGACTAGAAGGTCCATAGCACAGCTACTTTGACCCTCTGGTGAATTCATAACACTGAGAGTGAGCAGACACAAGTTCTAAAATGTTCCATTAAGTTAATCGGAGTGAATAAATGAACAGTATATAAATGAGCCTTCACAATATAATAATATACTTATCTGCAATATCATTAATAGTAATAATACAATATATTATTAGGTATATTATTAGGTTATCGCTATGTGCAAACCCTAGGATACATTCAAACATATAGTTTCTGTATGTTTTAGCATCACGAGAATGTAGAAATACTACTAGTGTCTAAACTACTCATCACGAATGTAGAAATACTACTCGTGTTTAAACTGTTCATCAAGAATTTCCTCTCTCAGATTAGTCAATGTCTTTAATGACCATATTCAACTGCTGACTATATACCATCAGATTCTGTCTTCTGTAGGGTTTCGGTAGGTGTTTGTAAGATTTTATGGAATCGAATATTCCAGAGTACATCTAGTGAGATCACTAAGTGAAAATTTGAAAATTACAATTTGGATGTAATCCGTCCCACTGAGATATGTAGAATGGTGATTGTTTATAACTAGTTGATGTGTGTGTTTACAATGAACTAAAGATTCGAATGCCACAGCAGTTTCGGTATAGCATAGTTGTACCAAAGCAAAGTTAGTCTTCTACAATGTAGTCTATGGTTTGAACCACAGAGAGCTTTGCTGCAGTATTAGTGTTGCGTTTTGCGAACTCTAAAAACGTGACCGACTCATTCAATGTTTAAAGCGTCTTACTTACCTTCCATTTTGCTGACTGTGAAATTAGACGTACTAAAGTATGTTTGCACTGCCAATTCAGTATGCTATCGTTATAATGGTAGACAGTGAACGTTGGTGGCCGGAGTATTATCGGCAGCAGCCCACTAGCTAGACACTCTTCATCCACCAATCAATATCAAATAGTGCAGCGTAGTAAAATGGTGCTAGATTCAACTGACAGCTTAGTACACGGCAGAATGCTGCCCATTGTGCATTAACAGCAGATATTGATCTTAGGCCAGTGTTAATCAATACAGGAGAAGTTTCAGAGTGAGGGGCAAATTATTTGTACACTTGTGTGTCACGTTAGATGGCAAAATACCATGCAGCAAATTATCTTTATATCAACATAGAAAGAAATATGCTAGTCAATTGCTCGGTTAGTACGTGTACTCGTACTTAGATGTACGCATATTAATTCACACGTACATAATTATCATATCTACTCATATCTACACACATGTAAATAGAGCATGCAGCTATTGCAATTTGTTGCATCCATATCATAGCTTTAGTGCTATGCTAAGTTGTATCTTTATGTTGTGAGCAAATGACATATTGAGTTGTCCTGTAGACAGGATTGATGGTACAACAATTATAGTTACAACCTGAACTTGCATTGTAATTAGTATACATGTACATGTTTATGGTCATTTGACAACCAAATCATACAATTACTACTGTTTTATTTTTATAATTACCGATTTTCCATTGCGCATTGCTAGCCCCATAGCATAGCTCAATTACTGGTTTGAGGGAAGTGACCAGTTTAATTTTTGACATTACATCATAGTGACATTCATGAGGCCCCAGGCTGCGGAGTACTATTCATATACCCCTAAAAGCCACAGTGTTACAGTCACGATTGCTCCATATATGTACTTAAAAGCAAACAGTTATTCATGAAAAGGGCGGTGATGATTCTTTCCACAAAGTTTAGGAATTGTTTCATTAATTGGGAGTCACCTTTCAATGACCTTGGACAGTGCTTGCCTACTAATCAATAACACCATTTCCTTTACATGGATAAATTGTACAATAAGGTGATTGTGCCCAGCCGCCGTCTGTAGGCCTATGATATAATTATAATAGGTTATGAAAATTCAAGCCTACTAAATAAGGGGAGGCAATTTCCAAATTGCCAGAAAGCTTCAGTATTTAACTCGGAGCTCATACACTTGAAATTCTATTCTTTGAATTAAGTTATAATCCTTCAAGCAAAGCACACTATAGAAGTAAGTTTCATTTTATTTCCTAAGAACAAAGCTTATAGCCACCTTATTTCCAAACTCATGTAATTGTACACAACGTCTGTCATTCCTACATTCCATGGCCACGCCTATTTGGAACTCTTTAGTTTTACCTAAGCCTACCTACACAATAGATGTTAATGTAAATAATATTATTCTATGCTTATTCTGTACCAAAATGTTCCTGCAAGGTAAGTGAAACGAACCTACTAGGTTCACATCGCATGACCTTGCCGCCTGAGATGCTCAGGCTAATTAAGATGGCTGTCTATTGAATGCTGTCCATCATTAACTGCTGCCTTGTACAGTGAATGGTTAACCATATTACTGCTCTAAATACTAATTAGTATTATATGCCAATTACTACACACAAAGTGTGACAGTCACTGTGCTCCTGTTTTACTAGAAACTACATGTACAATGTAGATTGATTAATAATTATGCTGAATTGTGGTACCCATAGTGATATCATTGGTGATGACAGAGGGGTGAAACACTACATGTAACTCCCTCAGTGTAGTCAGTGTGCTACAGATATGGCAGCCATTACATGTTAGGCAGAACATTACGAACTTTATCTTTTGCTACCATGGATGCTATTACATGTACATGCTGGCATTCATGGCTAGGGTATTGGCAAATAATTATAATATATTCTGCAAGTAGTGTGGATTTCAGGCCACTTTTCAGACCATATCGGGATGTGTTGTTGGTCTGAGCCTCAGTTTTAATACTCGCAGTTTGCCGAGTAAAGTCATCCGTGTATTTTGTCTACAAGTTTGGTTCATTACACTACATATAGAGTATTTATAACTGTGGTAGACTATATATGCATGTACATGACTGCAGTAAACTCTAGTATACACATGCAGAATATATAACTGTAGACTCTATATACATGTACATGTAGAATATATAACTGTAGACTCTATATAGACATGTAGAGTGCATAACTGTAGTGTCTATATACATGTAGGCTATGTAACTATAGACTCTATATACATGTAGAATATATAACTGTAGACTCTATATACATGTAGCCTTATGAAGTATATAACTGCAGACTCTATAGATATAGACCTATACATGTAGACATGTAGCGTATAATAATATACTGATAGACATGTTAAAGCTGGTCTACAGAGTCGCAGGTTTTGACCAAATTTGGGGAAATTTCACCCAAACTTGGGTTGTGTGGCAGAGTTGAAAATGATCTAAATCTTACCTGAGGGAGCTGGCAGAGAGTCTATGCTGGCCGACTGCATGAACCTCTTCTTTGATAAAACGTCACTTCTATTAGCCGATTGCTGCTCTAGATCTAGAAGTCGTTGCGCTCTGAGCTCCACTGTATCATTGTCTATAAAATCTGTCATAGTTATAAGTGGTGCTTTATTGAATTTCTAAACTTAATAAAAATGTGTCAACTGACTGTACTGGCATGTGTTCTAGTTGACCTAAAATATTGCACGCCATATAAACACAAGTTTTAACTGACGTTAAATAAAATGGTGTGATATAGTCATGAGTAGTTGCTTAGTATTTGTTTGTGCAAACTACAAAATTTTCACTTTTTATCAGATGTAAAAGGGGCAAAACTTCTAATTATCAAGCATCACTCTCTCCCCCTTTCATCACATCATTATAGGACTCGACTTTCTCAACCAATTACCATGTAAATAGTAAATAGCTGAAAAGATATACTTTGTCATCGTAGAAAATAATAGTGTTTGAGAAGTGAATATAGCTATTACATATACAGGGACTCTTGTAGGCATTTTGCTACTACCGGTTTTCTCTTATTCAATTAACTCTTGCTAAACACAACTAATACTGTGTTAATAATAATTCTTATTAAAACCAGTGTAAAAACAAGTAAAGGCAGGTAATGTGTCCCTAGCCTAGTAAACATCGGAGCTTCTGAGCTCAAGTACAAACCATGTACTTTTATAAAGGAGTTGTGCTGCTCACCTTCACTTGCACCATCACCAGAAGCTCTGAACTCTTCCACAGATAAGCTGCTGGTGATGTCATAAGATGCTGCTGGTCTTGTAGACGTAACTGCTTTGACACCCTTTTTCTGCTTAGTATCAGCTCTACCAGGTTTCGCTGGTTCCTTGGTGTTTGCTGTGCTTGGTTTATTCTACAAAACGGGATACCTGCTTGAGGTGTTTAATGCGCTGATAGGCTAGTTAGGTTGATCAAGCTACATTGTAGGTGGTGCACATCATTTTTAAAGGCAAATGATGGCATCATTTCTGTCTTTCACAAGTGTCTGTATTCTGTATACTAAATTCATGCAAGTACAGTATTCATTTAGCCAGACATATACATTGAGTTGTTTACTCTTTTCACTAGCAGTTGTAGAGAGAGGACAACTACCATTTACATGTACATCGTGTCATGTCATGCTCATAGTACTCTGTACAGTATAAGGTATGCTTTGAATCTCCACTACTTATACTTTTACTCATTGATGTCATAAATACAGAGCGATTAACTACATTTATCTAGTTTTACACAAAATTTTTGTATAAATATAAGATTAGACAATAAATACAGTGCTCTACACCAACTACGTATTATTTTAAAAGGTTAAAATAGGATCATGCAGTAAATTGCTTACCTTATTTAAAGAAGAATCTAGTATTGCATTTTCTTTCTTTGTTTTTGCAATATTTACTATAGCAGCCCCTTCTGTCTTTAAATTTTTCTTCAATTGAGGGGATTTTTTTGCTGCAAAAAAATTAATTCTTTTGGTATAAAATTTTGTATGGGGCTAAAGATATAGTATTATGAATACTTCCTCCCAATATTCTACAGTGCATTTACAATGTATCTATAAGCTGTGAGCTGTAATTTGAAGTTGCCCTCTCTTTTCTATGCTTCATTGTAGACCGTTTATAATAGGAAATTGTTGTTTCTATTATTTCTGGAGAAACAAAGAGAGGACAACTCTATATTATAAATCAATGATTTCTGATATGTGAATGTCCAAGCTCAGTAGCTATACATCTATTTCTAAGAGGAATATTATCTTCAACACAAAAATTTGAATGCAGTCTAGCGGTAGCCTATGTCTTTTACCTGTTTTGTTAGGGTTATTACGGGGCGGCTTTTTCGTAGTTCGTCTTTTATGTTGGAAGGGCTCTTCATCAGCGCTATCCATGTCTTCTGCTGTTCACAAAAATATCAAATTATACATTGATAGTGCTAGATTGAGTATAATTCTCATGGACATCAGAGCCGTTTATTGGGAGAGTAAGCAAGAAGCCATATTGGGCCCAGTAACAAATAATTATATTGATTAAACTTGTATTTCAGTTATTTTGATTGGTTCTACAAGGTCCAACGTGGCACACAATTCTCTCCCAGTGACGCTACTTTCACAATAAACAGCTCTGATGGACATGTACGCAGGTTACATGCACTGCATCTGCATAATGATGTGGCGTGGCATGGTGTGGCAATTTCTTTCTCTGTTTTAGCAACATTGACTATTGACCATTGACGTGGCGTGGCGTGGTGTGGTATGGAACATTAAGAATAAAATCACTTAACCAAATACAAGACATAGATAGAGAGTCAGTAATGAGAAAGTATAAGTGTTTATGCAAGTGTTTGACCTATTCAGGAAGCCTTTATAATTTATTGTATAGTGCATAATATATTAGAGTTTCATTACTTTACCATTTCACATAGAACTTTGAGAGCAAATTGACATAATGTAAAACATTAATCAACTAATTGCTACTCTGTCAGTAGTATAATAATATAATTATTTAAGTTAGATGTTAAATAATGTATTATTAGAGTGCATCATGTAACGTGTAAATCTAATTGAAACATTATATTATACTACTAACAGAGTAGCATTTAGTTAATTAATTTTTTAAATAATACATTGATTTGCTCTCAAAGTTCTATGTGGAATTGTAAAGTAATCATGTTCAAAAGGCTGTTAGCCTGTGTACCCCAGTATAATATAGTTATGTTACAGCGTAGGATGAGATACTAACCAAGGGGTGTTTGGTGACTTGGATCTACAGGCTGTCCACTACCTGGGGCTCCTCTCCTTCTGCTATTTCTCTTCTTTGTTAGTGGACTCCTTCTAACTTTGAGAGTGTTTGGTAGAGGAGGTCTTTGAGGTGGTGCTTGTTTTCCCTCTATGCTGATCAGTGTACCCACAGCTATAAGAGAGTAGACAGTTGAAAGTGGTTTTTTCATCCAGTTGTATTTACAATACATTGACACTTTGACACATATTTTAGAAATACCAATTGTTATTATTTAAGGAGGACAACTTTAAAAAATCGTTGGAGCAATGACATACATGTAGAGTTGCTACCATTGCGTTTACTGTGAGCTGGTTGGCTGTGGAGGTCTTTAGTCTGTTTGTAATTAAACACAACATTAACCTCAACTAAATTCCTGCCAACAAAATTGAGATTAATTTTATTAAATTTGAGTCAAAGCATAAAAGAAGAACAGTTTAAATTTACTACAGCTTTTACTCATGTGGTACTACCAGTATGTTTGAACCTGCTTTGATTGCTGTCAGTTAGTAAGATTTTATCTCATGGAGTCAGCAATACAATACTATATTGATTATTTATTATTATTATATTATACCTAACATGCCTAACCTTAGCATATATAACTTAGATATATAATTATATATAATTATTTTTATATGTAGAGACAAATCCGTCCCTAACTGAATCACTCAACTATTATAATTAGCCATGACTTAATGACATGCGTCGTGCCGTTAAAGGTCATCAGTGCAAGTAAACATCATTGTGTACCTCTTCCCTGGAGAAGAGCTAGAATGCTGCCGTTACATTATGCTATGGTAGTTGACGTGGTACTTGTAACTGATGATGTAATACAAGTGCATTGTTGTATGGACAGGTCAATTGTGATATGATAGATGGTAGGCCTTTGTGGGTGTATAACACAATTGAATTCTATCTACATAAGTATACAAATCAATGTAACATGACGGTAGGCCGATATTTATATTCAAAATGGTGTCTGCATGCGATAGGTCGCTTAATAAGTTACACACAGATTAAAAACTTACTTTGTCGAGAAGTATCAAAAGTTAACTACATGTATGATTAATAGCAACTCGTTAGCCTCTCATTTTTACTTGACAGAGCTTTAGTTAGTAATATTACCTGGTTTCTGTGATCACGTACCAGTTAGTTTGGGGGTTGTCTCATTCAACCCATCTGCTAGATCGTCTGACAAAGCCTCGTCAGAGTAGAGAGTGAAGTCGCTGCCGCTGAGTGAAGATAGGTCAGCGTCATCCGACTCATCTTTATCCAGTGTCTGTGCTTTACTTAACGTTATGAGCGGCGATTCCATACTTTTGCTAGCTTACATGTACATATAGAGTTGTTCTCCCTAGCATAGACAGTACATTAATATAGCATCAGTGTATATGTACATAAATATCCATGTACTGAACTGATATAAAACAGCACTCATGTATACAGACAAAACTAAAGCAAAATTGCCCCATGATGACTGGGCTGTAAAGATTGTAAAGGATGTATGTCATGCATAACTACATGTATGCAGTCTGAAGTAGTTCACAAAATCTGTATTTTATGTGATTACTTCAATGTCGTGAATGAACGTCTTTTAAACTCAAAGTCAAGTAACAGTGTGGATGGATCCCACCAATAGCTAGAATTAAGATACATATTCGTCAAAACTTTTTTCTAGCAAAAACTATTCATATCAGTGTCCGATTTGTTTTGGCTCTCGTTTATGCTAACCTTTTTTACTAAGTAGCAGCTAGTCAGTCTACCGCACAGACTTTGCTATACTATTATCATTATTATGTTTTACTTACCTGCAGTAAAATAGGGTATCGGTAATCACTTGGATACAGATGTAGCTATCAAACAGGTCTTATGCTTACCATGCCGTATAGACAGAATATACACTGTCAATATGTACAGTAGTATAAGCAGTCAGCTGTAGACCATAGCAATGTGATACGACCGTGTATATGCTCCCTACATGTATTACATTGTGTAAACTGACTGTCATTTGTTATTAGTAAGCCAAGGCTCAATGGCATCTCTCATAAACTATTTATTGATTACCAATATCTCATTGGTATCTTTTGCTTCTAGTTAAGTAACAGCATATTAATAAGTCGTGGAATAATAGAATTAAAGGAGGGCAACTCCTGCCATTGTTCTGTTTATTGGATTTTATACACAATCACTCTCACTGAATTGTATACAAGTGATTAATAATATAGGCTTGCTTACAGTTTTAACCTTTGACATACAAATTATATCTACTCATGGGATTTCCTAACCCTTAATGTGTTAACCTACCAACCACCTGCTCCAGTGTCATCTTGTGATTGGCCCAAAGAGTTTTACAGGCCACTTATCATTTGTGAATAGTAATATACATGTAGAACAATTAAACTGTCCTATAAAATAGTATAAAACCAACTTATACCCACTTTGACATAATTCTCTTTTGTTAAACTTGTACTTTGAACAAACAGTATACTCGTACTTATATCAGCATATTACGCAATTGTACATTCTAGAAAGACGTGAATTCACCCAGGTGCTTGCAGTAATAATTAGATTTTGTTTTTGTCAACTACATGTATTTGGTAATGAGTCAGATTTATAGACAGCGAATAATAATATTGAAGATAATGAAAGAATATAAAAATACACACACAAAGTGAATGAAATAAAACAGTTGCTATGCCAAGTATAACTTAATACTAATATCAAAATGGACTTCTAACTAAAATATATTTCTTGAATTTATGGAATAACTCTAGTTGACTAACATAAAGGACATGCAAAATTAACTATTTTGTTTTCAAGGTTTGACTTGAAATTAAAAGTAGCAAAACAAACTATTTTGATAACAATTAAAATAATTCCTTGTTTTCAGTTGTTTTGACAAGAAAGTCATTCAGTGATTTCATGTTTTTTTGGTACTGAAATTGCCTATCCAAAATGCTTGCAATCAACTTCTGTTGGAAAAGCTACTACGGTATGCCTTGTGAGAAGATTTTGTGCCCTTAAACTTGTATATAGAATGATTAAGTTTTGGTCTGCTGATAATCTATTAAATAACTAGATGTGTCTATGGCTTGTTATCGTCCAACCAATTAGTCAGTCTGTCAAGATTTTTCTTTAAATAGTTGATGTTGTTTCTCGTTCTCTCTTTGGCTTGTGCGAATGCTCTCGCAGCTGTACCAAGATCACCTTTGCTCTTAGCAAATGAGTCAATCTGTTAGAAAATAATAATTTTAATAAATAAATTCATGATATTTATAATAAATGTGTTTCTGGAGCTGAATCAATTTTTGATGAAAAGGCATCACCAATCTACAGCTGTATTCCTCTCTTCCACTTACAGAGTGCACAAATGTAATTATTAATATACATGTACGCACTATTTATGGGGTTTAGCCACAGTTGTCATATCATACCATTGGCTGCACAATGAAAATATCACATAGCATGTGCTAGACGAATAAATGCAGTATAGGCCCAAGGTTCAAACCCCAGTCAGGGACTGGTATCTTCATGAATGGGAAACAAGTCTCTGACTGTTCAAAAAGATAAATTCTTTGTGTAAAAGTTTCCGGTATTCTTCAAGTGATTGTTAGCGTAGCAGCTACGCTACGTTACGATCAAGCTTTGCAACTTTTGCTTCTGGCCCTGGAGACTGTTTATTTGTTACCAATATTAAAATGGAGGAGAGTAATTGTCAAAAATTTCTATGCTGCCATTCAAGATATGGGTCTACATGTATATGGGATGCAATATGAAGTTGATTTACATACCTGTTGGTAGTCGAACTCAGTAAAGAATGAGCTGGTGGTAGAACGTACAAAGCTACCAAGTAGATTGATTCCTACACCATACCTTTAAAATATTACCAAGAGTCAGTCAAGGGTCATTTGGATACGAAGCCATGCAATCTAGCACACAAAGCAAAGCACAGCAAGGCAGTATAAGGATACTTTGACAGGATAAGAGCAGACAAAGGTTAGTGAAACCCAATGCAACGCAGTTTGGAAGCTGTAAGTGGTTGCAACAGTGGTAATGGTTGCATAATGGTTATAGTGGTGCTAGTGGTTGCCGTAGCTGTAATGGTGTCTGTAGTTTACAGTTGTTACATCTTCTAATGCATTCTCGTTTATTATTATTGTGGTACAGATACTAGCCTACAGTTTGTAGAATACAAAGAAAGCCAAACAAGTTTTGCAAGTAAACTATTGTAAGTGAACTGTTATTTGTTTGTTACAATCATACAATATGATTATTTATATAATAGAGTAAAATCAATAGAGTATAATCACATTAGTTACTTTTCCATTCCATAGAATTACGTATTAAATATAGTTTGAATTTCAGCATAGCATTATATAAGTAAAATAAAAAATAACAAAAGTATTATAATGAAATGCAGATATCCTTGGAAGAGTGTAAAACTGTGCTACAATGTTCAAGTCATGTACTAACTGATGAATAAAGCTCATGTAAATTAGCTGATTACTTTTATAATTATGTAATATAATATATAATTATCCAATATAACATATAACATATAACTAGTAATGACTTGTAACTGAAATGAATTATTAATTTTGTTTTTGCAATAATTGTGTTAGAAGAGAAAACACAAAAAAGTGTGGAGTTATTTTCTCAATAATGTTTCTCCATCTACACGTACTACTAAAATATACAATCATCTGTTTATGGTTTATTTGATTTCAGCCAAGCACTCAGCCTATCAAGATTTTGGTTTAAATAATTTATGTTATTTCTTGTTCTCTCCTTGGCTTGTGCGAAGGATCGTGTAGCTGAGCCCAGGTCACCATTAGACTTTGTGAATGCCTCTATCTGCAGATCAGAGAAATAGAATAAATTTATTTACTTATATGCATAACATGTATATCATAATAATATAATATTATATAACTAGATTATGTGACATGCATATTGCAGAGATGATATCATAATATGGTGTTAGATATTCTACAGAAAAGTCGGAATCGCTTGGAGTTGAGCAACTTCCATAACCAAGTCTAGTTTAGTTAATTTTATTAGATAGTGGGTGGAAAGGATGAGTTCCATCTTCAGTTGGGGACAGTTTGGCCTGGGTCCCAATTTGTAGAAACCAATAAATTAATTTTTCTTCATAGATGTAGAATTTTAACTAATAATCCACAATGGCCTTACAGTAGCATGCCTAGCATTATTAAAGCAATTTGATCGTGACTGAGGCTAGCTGAAGACCTAGATCCTTGTCTTTTAGACACCCTTGGTTACCTTTTAAGAAATTTCAAACCAACTTGGTGGTAGCAGTATGCAATAATTACATGTACATGTAGGTCCTAACAACAGCACTAGAATTGGATGCATACAGGTCACATAACGCAACGTAACGATACCTGGCCACAATGCATGTGCATAACGTAACTCATATAAGTTAGTGTAACGTACCTGCTGATAGTCAAACTCGGTAAAGAATGAGCTTGTGGTGGCAGAGACAAATCTACCGAGTAGGAAGATTCCAACACCATACCTTTAATATAATATCACATGAATCCCACACAGTAATTGTAGGGGAGGGTTAGTAGACATTTCTATGTACTAACTCTAGGGAAGAAAAGATAATTGCCATACAGTAGCTGTAGAAAAAACAATTTCTACACAGAAACCATGAAGAGAGAAGATAGTTCCTATTAAAAAAACTATCAGGGAAAGGAACACAATTCCCAAGTAGTAACTGCAGGGAAAGCACCACTAATCCCTATGCAGTAACTATAAAGAGAGCAGGCAACTCCTCTGCAGTAATCATGGAGAGAATAGTAGACAACTCTCATAATAATTTATAGTGGTTATTACTGTTATATTATTTTTTCTGACTGCATAATTACATGTATCTCCTTTTGATTAACAACTGTGCTATTGTGCAGACTAAAAATAATTAAACCTTTTGTAAACTTATAAGTGTAAAATTCAAACTTGAGTAAGCAACTATATTTCATGCAGTTATTATGATTACAGCATTATGTTATGGGCATTTATTAGTTAATGGTCTGTAGACTGTAGTGTTCATGGTTTGATCATTAACTGATGCCCTACAATAGCCCTACAATATGTGCTTTTTAGTATTAGTTCCCCTGGCTAAATGTAATTTATTTTGAGTCTGGTAAACTTCATCTGCTTAGATGATCAATTTTTGCACGGTCGCCAACAAAATAGATGTGGAACAGTGACGGTGCAAATTAATTCTGCTCACTTTAACAACCAAACCCCCCAATTATTATGTAAGGCTTGGAACAAAGACTGCAATCATTCTATAGGGAGTTACCTTTGGTAACTTGTTGGAATAGAACAGAATTTGATTTCGATATCACTGGTCGTGCTTACTAATGGGAAAGTAAAGTAGACTCACTTTGCTTTGAGTTCGTCCCAGTTAGCTCGTAGCCAATCCCAAGCAAGGAATCTACCAATTCTGTTTCTGGCCACTGCTCCAACAGCAATATAAGAATCCTGTTTCCTTACCTTGTCATCATCAATTGAATAGTCTAATAGCCTAAAATAAAATGTATTTTTTGTCAAATACCCCACGCTATTTTATATTTCACACACTACACAACTGTACAATGTAAAGGGTCAATGTGAGCATCTACAAAGCGGACAATAGTAGTATAGTCAGTGCACTTCTAGACAGACACGCACTCATTGACCCCTGTTTTCAACCAATCACAAGCCGGTATTTCCGATTTCAACCAATCACAGAAGAGCACAAAAATTTTGCACACGACCTTGCCAAGGTCACCCCAAAATCCCCCCTTCTGATTGGTCGAAAAAACATTTGCACACTTGACCCCGAACCCGGCCACGACCCCTTCCCTTCCTCCTTCCCACCCTCCTCCCCTCCCCCTCCCCCACCTCCCACTCCTCCCTCCTCCCCGCCACCGCCCTCGTCCCGTCCGCGCCACCGCCGTCGCCGCCGCCGCCACCGCCGCCCTCACCACCGCCGTCGCCGCCGCCACCACCACCGCCCTCACCACCGCCGCCGCCACCGCCGCCGCCGCCACCACCGCCACCACCACCACCGCCGCCACCACCACCACCGCCACCGCCGCCGCCGCCGCCACCACCACCACCACCACCGCCGCCGCCGCCGCCGCCATCACCGTCATCACCGCCACCCCTCCTCCACCGCCGCCCACCCTCCCCCCCGCAACCCCCACTCACCCGAACGACCAATCGTTTGAGGCGGTCAAGCCGCGTCCGCCCACGTTGCGTGCGGCGCCGACCGTACACGTGGAGGCGACGCCGGTGCCCCGTATCCACCGGGCCAAGCGACTAGGCAGCGGCCCGCCGCTTCTCCCGAGCCCTCCACTCGAAAAGCTTGTGATCTAAACGAGCGAATTCGGCTGCGCTTCTTCGCCTATAACTCTCATTAGCGATAAGAAGAAGTACTACGGAAGGGATGGTTTATGATGTGCATCGCATTGTTAATAAAGAAATGTGTAAAGTCTTGGCTATAAATACACTGATGGGAAGAAGGGTTGGTTCTATGATATACATTGTATTGACAATAAAGAAACGTGTGCATGTGTTAAGTCAGCATATATAATACATTAAATAAACTTTCCGCAATGGTGACAATAGAATGAATAAAAGATTGTGTACACGTGTTAAAACACAATTGAAAGAATAAAAGACACATATTTAAAAGAGTATGTCATATCTGTTATTAGCAAGAAAGTCTGTGTACATGTGTTAAGACAGTGTATATTATACATTAGATAAACTTTTCACAATGGTAGCAATAGAATAAATAAAAGGTTGTGTGCATGTGTTAAGTCAGCATTATGTAATATATTAAATAAACTTCACAATAGTAGCAATAGAATAAATAAAAGAGGGGTTTAGGTACTTATTACTCATCTTCATCAGAAGTCGTAGGAGCTATAATGTTTACGACTTCGGTCTCAGCATACTCTAATTGATATGCTCCAGCTCCAAACTCTTGACACAGTCTTACCTACAAGATGATTTTAGTTTTTTACTCAGACGAATATCACTCAAGGTGGACAAAGCAAGAAATCTATACTTCTTTATGTTGTTGGTCCCTTACCATATCTGCTGATTTGTAGAGGTGAGCTAGTTGTTGAGGAGTTTCACTTTTGTAGTTACGAACTTCAGAATCAGCTCCCAATCTTAGACATGTATGTAGACATTCGTAGTCTTCATTCTCTATGGCAATGTGAGATGGGGCATATCCATCTCCCATTCGCTATAATATCAAACAAGAGAATAGAATTAAACTCCCCATCTAACTTATCAATTCGATCTACTCTACTTTTATTCCACTGTAATGTATTCACTTACCCTCATATCTAAGTCAGCCCGAGTATTTTTTTTTAGTACTTTTAGTGCCTCTCTATGCTTGCTGCTATGCGCTGTTTCAACAATGAGGTGGACTACACTCCTTCCATCATGATTGTAGCTCTGTACATTGTCTTGGGGAAGTGATTTGTAAGGAACTCTGAAGTATGGATGCTTTACTTCTGCTCTGGTCAAACTTGTGGTTAGAGCATGAATAACCTTAGCTCTACCCAGACGTGCAGCAATGTGAAGGGGGGTGTCACCTTCCAAATAAACATTAGCAATATAGATAAGTATCGAATTGTTACAAGTTTTGCAATACTATATTTTTTAACAAGCAATGCATGCAAACATTGGTGCTATAAAACACTAACCCCAAGCATCGGCTATTGCTCCATCCGCTCCCCTTGTGATGATGAGACGAATTAGTGAATCCGAACAATAAGACTGTACAGTTAGGTGAAGTAATGTCTGCCGATTCGCATTCTTTGTATTCAGTTGTTTGTGACTCCTCGCAACAAATACCGCGAGTGCAATGGCTCTCTCATCTCTATCTCGGGCTGCTTCTAGTACCTCACTACATCATTTAGCATGATATTTGTTTTTCACATAGTTGAGAGGTAGTTATATGGGAAATTTGTCTATCATATTTTATTTTGATCATAAAAGACAATACCAAAAAAAAAAAAAAAAAAAAAAAAAAAAAAAGAAAATAGTTGGAAGTATGTATAACTTACAACTCTTCATCCTTTCCATCTTGCTCCCAAAAGATAGAACGAATTTCTTCTAGTAACTGTGTGCTAAGCTTATTACGAATATCGGTTAAAGGATCCCATTTCTGCCAATCTAGAGGTAAGCTTTTTTGGAGAAAGAGCTCAGACACCCCCTCAAATAAGTCTTTATTCTCATACTTGCTTTGTTCTGTACATCTTTCCACTGTTACCTTCATCAGCTCTTGGTTTATAGGAGTCATTAGCTTGTTGCTATACTCGCTTGATCCATATCCACTTTCCATGCTATTTGTGTGCTAACCTTCTTTAATTTCTATTAAGAACAGACTGGAGCTAGAAAGAGTTAACTAAACTACTGTTTCCACCTCTCTTTATATAGTGAATAAAAAGATACAAATAAAGCTGATTGGCTAACAGCATATACATTGGAGTGCATTGGAAACACATCAGAGTGCATCGAATCACATCGGGAAAGATCGAAAACACATAGGGAAACATCGAAACACATCGGGAAAGGTCGAAAACACATCGGGAGAGGTCGAAAACACATCGGGACACATCGAATCACATCGGGGGAGGTCGAAAACACATCGGGACACATCGAATCACATCGGGGGAGGTCGAAAACACATCGGGACACATCGAATCACATCGGGGGAGGTCGAAAACACATCGAATCACATCGGGGGAGGTCGAAAACACATCGGAGGAGGTCGAAAACACATCGAATCACATCGGGGGAGGCCGAAAACACATCGAATCACATCGGGGGAGGTCGAAAACACATCGAATCACATCGGGGGAGGTCGAAAACACATCGAATCACATCGGGGGAGGTCGAAAACACATCGAATCACATCGGGGGAGGTCGAAAACACATCGGGGGAGGTCGAAAACACATCGGGACACATCGAATCACATCGGGGGAGGTCGAAAACACATCGAATCACATCGGGGGAGGTCGAAAACACATCGAATCACATCGGGGGAGGTCGAAAACACATCGGGGGAGGTCGAAAACACATCGGGACACATCGAATCACATCGGGGGAGGTCGAAAACACATCGAATCACATCGGGGGAGGTCGAAAACACATCGAATCACATCGGGGGAGGTCGAAAACACATCGAATCACATCGGGGGAGGTCGAAAACACATCGGGACACATCGAATCACATCGGGGGAGGTCAAAAACACATCGGGTTACATCGGGGAAGGTCAAAAACACATCGAGACACATCGAATCACATCGGGGGAGGTCGAAAACACATCGGGGGAGGTAAAAAACACATCGGGTTACATCGGGTTACATCGGGTTACATCGGGTCACATCGGGGAAGGTCGAAAACACATCGGGACACATCGAATCACATCGGGGGAGGTCGAAAACACATCGAGACACATCGAATCACATCGGGGGAGGTCGAAAACACATCGGGGGAGGTCGAAAACACATCGGGTTACATCGGGTTACATCGGGTTACATCGGGTTACATCGGGTTACATCGGGTTACATCGGGTTACATCGGGTTACATCGAATCACATCGGGATGCAATAAATCAGACTAAAAAAAGGCAAATCACTTCTGATTGGACAGAGATTTCCATAAAAGCAAGCGTGAGAGAGGATTTTTATCATTACCACTCAACCACCTAGTAAAGACTTGCAACTCTGTGGATATTTACTAATTTCTCTGAATAAACATCACTCAACAATTAATATGGTGAGTAAACTTATTTTAATATGTATTTTAGTATGAATTTACTCATTTGAGTTAACATTGGGACTAATTCTATTTTAGTAGTGATATAATACTCCCTTGGTATGACTAGAGCTTAGAAACTTTGTAAGCTTATGTATTAAACTGTTTTGATTCTCAACATGAGAGCAAGTATGTAGAGATCTGATCTGTCTATACTACAATTTGTGTGACCGGAGCTTAGAAGCTTTATATGTGGTGAGATTTTTTTCAATATGAGTAGTTATACCACTAGTAGTGTAATAAGTATCAAAACAGTTTATTACCACTTGTACTGGCTATACTAGTACATCCTAGCTATTTTAATATGTATTTTAATATGAACTTACTCATTTGAGTTAACATTGGGGCTAATTATATTTTAGTAGTGGTATAATTCTCCTTTGGTATGTCCAGGGCTTAGAAACTTTGTAAGCTTATATATTAAACTGTTTTGATTCTCAACATGAAAGCATGTGTGTAGAGATCTGCTCTGTCTATACTACAATTAGTGTGACCATAGCTTAGAAACTTTATAAGTGGTGAGATTTATTTTCAATATGAGTAGTTATACCACTAGTAGGGTAATAAGTATCAAAACAGTTTATTACCACTTGTACTGACTATACTTGTACATCCTAGCAAAGAAGTATATTATCAAGTGTAGCCTATACTCTACATCCAAGACTATACTGTACTAAAGTGGCCTATCACAATACTTGGGGTGGACTTGCTGCTAAAAAGATTAACTGGATAATTCTAATGAATAGGTCTGCACTAAAGTGATTTATTACACTACTTGGGATGAACTTGTTGCTAAAAAGATTAACTGAATAATTCTAATAAATAGGTCTACACCAAAGTGATTTATTACACTACTTAGGATGAACTTGAAGCTAAAAAGACTAACTGATTAATTCTAATAAATAGATCTGCACTAACACAAGAGTAATTTATCTCTCTGTTTGGGAGGAGCTTACCATCAGAAAGACTCAATTGGTTGAAAAACACATAAAAAGTAAGGGGTGGTATTTTTGGTTTTTTTTCTGTCTTATACTGATTATTCACTTCGAAATTAATTCTTGCTAACATATGTTCTGTTTATCTGTTCTTGTTTCTATTCCCCAGTGACTATGGTGAGTTGGTGGTTTTATCCACACAGTTAAGGCTTTAGTATATATTATTACTTGTTATTTAACTTGCCTATGCTATTCATTCTAAAAGTAGTTGTTATCAGTATTCTTATTCTCTTGCTCAATAACTATAGGGATTAGTATTTTTGTATACTTGACTTGTACACTACCACTATGCTCATGTTTCCTATATATTTTTATTCATTCTTATTTTCTTTGTTTAGTAACTATGTTGCATTAGTAGTTCCGTTTACTTGACTTATGCTTTGGTATATGTTTATTACTCTACATATACTTACAGGCTTCTACATCTAAATATCAAAGAAAGAAATATATAAGAAAAATTAAAACATCAAAAAAAGGTACGAAGTATATGATTACGTACGACTCGGAAGACAGAAGACGAATCTCGAGGAAAAGAATCCCATCTCCAGAAATGGTTAGTCTATTATCTTATTTGTTCACACATGCATTACACCTTCAATCCACTATGGTGTTGGGTTTCTAAGATGTCAAAGGAGATTACTGACATTTCTGCAGAAGTACATGTTAGTTACACATAATGATGATGTACTTTTTTATACTATAAGCCTCTTACCATGTCTAGAATGTCAAAAGAGACTACTTCCTTTTTAAAACCAGATGTTAATTAGTCATAGTATGATTTTCTCTAATTCTATAAGTCTCTTACCATGTCTAAGATGTTAAAGATTAGTGATATTTTTATTATAAGTATTGCACTTTCTTTCTTATGTATTATTTTTATCAATAAGACACTTTTTTTTTCTTTTCTTATGTGAAAAAATATAACATAAATTACAACTGGTTTTCTTATGTTGATGATGTATTTCTCTTTATGTGAGTAAATAGACAGGCTTTAGTAGACTTGCTTAGTACTTAGAGTACCAGTTTTTTCATCAAATTCTTCAAAAACCATATATTACAAATAGCTATGTTAATGTAGTTTGTTAATTAGTCACTGCACATTTTATTTACATTATAGAATGAAAAAGAAACAGAACTAGGGGAAGAAGAGATTGCTTTATTTGAACAATGTGGGGGAGTAGATGGCTTCGAGATAGGTAAGAATGATTTAGTATCTATTTGTAGATTTAGAATCTTTTTTTTTTTTTTTTTCTGATTTACAAGTAAGTCATATGTTCTCTCTCACTTATTCTTGTTATTTTCTTTCTTTTTTAGGACTCAGAGCAAAGTCGATATGTAAGGGGGGTCTAAGATTCTATGTCTTTGTTAGTGATGAGACAAAAAGAAGACTGGAGATGTCACTAACAAAGCCATTTGAATCGGATGACCCCTGTTTTTTATGCAATAAGAATGTTGGGCACCGACGAGGTGTCCACATTCAACAGCATTTTTTGCTCCGAATCTGTTTTTGCTATCACATAACAGTAGATGATGAGGGGATGAATAGACACTACAACTTTCCATCTAATCATCATATTGATGGAAAGCCCTGTCACCGACACATCTCATTCAACACACGCTTTCTAACAGATATCTATTCACTAAAAAAGACCATATCCTTTTTGCAAAGGGTCACTGGTCACTCTCCACCTTCCAAAATACTCATCCCCGCATACACTCCAACAACTGTTGGTGGGGTAGTATACCCTCCCTTCTTTAAGGGGATGTCTACTACTCCATTCTCTTTAAAGTCTGGGGTGTGCTCTTCACAATTTCCTCTCCCTTCTCACCGTCATTTTGATTCAGATGCTTCTTCCATCAGTAACTCTCTTACTAATGGAGACATTTCCATCTCTACTTCTTCTCTTACAACTACTACTATTACTACTACTCCTTCTACTACTTCTTTTCCTCCACTCTTTTCTTCACATTCACCCTCTCATTCTCCTGAAAGATCTGTAAAGTCTGGGGTGTGCTCTTCACAATTTCCTCTCCCTTCTCACCATCATTTTGATTCAGATGCTTCTTCCATCAGTAACTCTCTTACTAATGGAGACATTACCACCTCTACTTCTTCTCTTACAACTACTACTATTACTACTACCATTACTACCACTCCTTCTACTGCTTCTTTTCCCCCACTCTTTTCTTCACATTCACCCTCTCATTCTCCTGAAAGATTTGATGATACAGTTACCACTGTTTCGATACCTACTTCTACTCCCACCTCTTCACCTGCTCCACTCTTTTTCTTAGATTCACCCTCTTTTTCTCTTGGAAGGTCTAATAATACAATTACTAGTCTTTCAATACCTACTTTTATTACTACTTCTACTACTACCACTTCTTCCTTTTCTTTAGCTTCACCCTCTCTTTCTTTTGGAAGAGAGCTACTTAGCTCGCAATCTCCTTCTTGTTCGTCTGAACTCAATCTTAATACCCCCACCACTATTACCCCCATAGAAGAGGAGACTGTCAGTGAACTAGTTGATCGAAGCAGACTCCCCCCATCTTTTTTCTCTGGAGCAGTTGAGTATTACCGCTCTGCCATTTTTCATCTCAAGAAGAATGGGTATCACAGAGAGGTAATAGCACAAGCTGAAGCTTACCTTCGAGTCAGTGAAGAAAAGCTCTAATCATCTTTTCTTTTTTCTCCCACTCTCTTTCTCCCACTCTCTCTCTCTGTAGTGTCTCATTCCCTCTGCATTTACTTTTATGTGATATCAAATCAGTGAGGATTTTTTTAAATTATTTTTTAAATTATTATATAATGGTATTCTAACACTTATACACATCCTTTTATACATTCTATTGCTACTTTTGTAAAAAGTTTGTTTAATGTATTATATGTGCTGACTTAACACATGCACACAGCTGTCTCTTGCTATAATAGCTATGACATACTCCTTTACATATGTGTCTTTTATTCTTTCAATTGTGTTTAAATCATATTATAATGATATTTCAACATGTGTACACAATCTCTATTTATTCTATTGCTACTATTGTGAAAAGTTTATTTAATGTATTATATATGCTGCCCTTAACACATGTACACAGACTTTTCTTGCTAACAATAGCTATGACATACTCCTTTACATATGTAGCTTTTTTTATTCATTCTATTGCTAGTGTTGTAAAAAGTGTATTTAATGTATTACATAATGCTGACTTAACACATACACTCAATCTTTTATTTATTCTATTGCTACTATTGTAAAAAGTTTATTTAATATATTACATAATGCTGACTTAACACATGCACACAACCTTTTATTTATTCTATTGCTACTATTGTGAAAATTTTATCTAATGTATAATATACACTGTCTTAACACATGCACACAGACTTCCTTGCTAATAACAGATATGACATACTCTTTTAAATATGTGTCTTTTATTCTTTCAATTGTGTTTTAACACGTGTACACAATCTTTTATTCATTCTATTGTCACCATTGTGAAAAGTTTATTTAATGCATTATATATATATATGCTGACTTAACACATGCACACGGTTCTTTGTTGTCAATACAATGTATATTATAGAAACAACCCTTCTTCCCATCAGTATATTTATAGCCGAGACTTTACACATTTCTTTATTAACAATGCAATGCACATCATAAACCAAGCCTTCCGTAGTACTTCTTCTTATCGCTGAAACCAAGCCTTCCGTAGTACTTCTTCTTATCGCTAATGAGAGTTATAGGCGAAGAAGCGCAGCCGAATTCGCTCGTTTAGATCACAAGCTTTTCGAGTGGAGGGCTCGGGAGAAGCGGCGGGCCGCTGCCTAGTCGCTTGGCCCGGTGGATACGGGGCACCGGCGTCGCCTCCACGTGTACGGTCGGCGCCGCACGCAACGTGGGCGGACGCGGCTTGACCGCCTCAAACGATTGGTCGTTCGGGTGAGTGGGGGTTGCGGGGGGGGAGGGTGGGCGGCGGTGGAGGAGGGGTGGCGGTGATGACGGTGATGGCGGCGGCGGCGGCGGCGGTGGTGGTGGTGGTGGTGGCGGCGGCGGCGGCGGTGGCGGTGGTGGTGGTGGCGGCGGTGGTGGTGGTGGCGGTGGTGGCGGCGGCGGCGGTGGCGGCGGCGGTGGTGAGGGCGGTGGTGGTGGCGGCGGCGACGGCGGTGGTGAGGGCGGCGGTGGCGGCGGCGGCGACGGCGGTGGCGCGGACGGGACGAGGGCGGTGGCGGGGAGGAGGGAGGAGTGGGAGGTGGGGGAGGGGGAGGGGAGGAGGGTGGGAAGGAGGAAGGGAAGGGGTCGTGGCCGGGTTCGGGGTCAAGTGTGCAAATGTTTTTTCGACCAATCAGAAGGGGGGATTTTGGGGTGACCTTGGCAAGGTCGTGTGCAAAATTTTTGTGCTCTTCTGTGATTGGTTGAAATCGGAAATACCGGCTTGTGATTGGTTGAAAACAGGGGTCAATGAGTGCGTGTCTGTCTAGAAGTGCACTGACTATACTACTGACAATCATTGGTATGATTGTGGTCTATATGGAGCCACACACATCTAAATGTTATAATATGGCTGCACTTTAATTGCCGTTACAATTTTGGTAGGAAGGAAGTGCTTAAGGTGCAATATAATCATTCTATGCCAATTCTTATAGGCTAGCCTGGGCACCAAACTTATAAAATTCATAGCTGGTGCTGTTAGAATTCAGGTTAGGAATCAATATCAATTCTAGCCTCGTATTTTCAGTGTATTTATTCTATACACAGCAATGCTGGTAAACCAGTTTCAAATAATTCAGTGTTCTGTATGCACCATTATATTATACCAGCGCAGATGGAGCATGCATGTTAAGAATGGAAACACCAGAAATTCAAGCCCTGAAAATTGAAAATACCACTGCATAGTTTTTTTTGTTCCACAAGCAGTGTTAGAAATGAGAGTACTTGAGGTACACAGACTGCATACACCTCTAAGCCTGTGATCCGTACAACATACATCATACATGTACAACATACATCTAGCATAATATAATAATATTATAATAATAATGTTTAATGCACACCTTTGCAATAGCCAAATCTCATCAGTACAGCCCAATGATTGTAACATCTTGACTGCCTCAGCTGCTACATTCTCTGTTCTGAATTTACTGTAGAGAAAGTCCCAAGCTTCTACTCCTATCTGGTTGACTCCTTGGCAATAGACGGTACTCCTTACATTTGGATGGATAGTACTAAAAGCATGCGAGTTGTATATTGCAATTGTATATTGTAATATAGGTACACATGTATATGTAGTAGGGGCACCCACACAGCTCACAAAATAAATATTAGGCACTAAAATCTCAGTGATCATGGTTAGACTTTATTTAGTGGGTGGAATGCAAGTCATACTGTTTGGTATTCTACTTTGTGAACAATGTCAAAATTGCACATCGAAGAGGTTTTGATTAACAGTGTTGTACAAAAACATATATTTTAAAAAGCTACGTGCAACAAAGGATTCAGTTTTTCAACTTAAATTGTTAGCATTATCTACCTTTAGCAGTAAGAGCTACAAGTGCATGCATTTAAACTTTCTGCATAGTTTAGCCTACTTACTTATTATCTGGATTATCCATCCACTCTTGCAGGAGATTTTTAGCTTGAGTTTTACAGTCGCCAACGTCATAAGCACAGGCTCTGGAGATGGCAGATGACTGTCTGTACCTGTAGCAGTATGAAACTCAGGTATCTGATCTATCATATTCATAATATTCTATCATACAATGTATAATTATACTACTAGAATGAAAAACCAAACCATAGTGCTGTTAAAATTTAAGCAATGCTATTTGATCTGTTTTTACCACAACTCTGACTGTATAATTTAATACTTGTATATAATATTAAGGCTCGGCTACATAAGAGGTCGTGAGCTTGGTGCAACTTTGTTCTTGTTGGCAGGCTTTATATACAATGCGCAGCACCTGTCTACCAGTTGTCTTGATTAATACCCAGCCAATAATCAAAGTTGATTTATAATAAATTATATGGTTAGAGTCATTGTATCTAATACTAACCAATCACCACAGTGTTCCGTGATGCCATGGACTGAAAAGACTAACATGATGGTCTTTGCATAGCTAGACAAACGGCGCGCCAATTTGATCTAGAACGAGGGTCCGAAGGCCAGAAAAAATAATCAGCCTCTCTTGTAGCCGACCCTCTACTGCATTATTATTACGCAAGTGCAGTCTTACTTATACAACCCAAGAATTCTCTTTGCATTAGTTTTCTACCCACATAACATTGAATGCAGAAGTAAAGCATTTACATAACATCTACGCCTAGGATGCAACATGTTAGTAAATAATACACATGCGTATTGTATATTGTTGTAGATAAATGTACATGTTACCATTTAATATTATAATTATAATATGAGGAGTATTTTGTGTGCAGTTGGCTCAGTGCACATCTACACTGCTCACCAATGAAACTATGTTTTTTAAAATTGTTGAGACTGTGTAGTGATAATGTGCTCTGTCCACTGAGCTATGTGATCAGATACTGTAGACACTTTGAGTTCAACACCCTGTCCTGGTTAGGAACTTTCATGGATGTTAAATCCACTGCTTGACAACTCGATTAAAAAATTCTTGCATTAACTAGCATCACATACGTGTATGAAAAAAATGGCCAAGCCCTCTAACTTCATACCTTTAATATACACCACACTGTAGATATACGTTTGTGTGCACATCGATTACTAGGGAGTTATCTACTCAGGTTTCATATTTATAGCATAACATTGGGTAACTTACTGTTCTACTATTGGGCCACTACTATTAAAGACCCAGCCATTGTTGAACTTGTTATAGTAAGGTTCAATAAGAGAAGAGTAGTATGCCTACAATAGGAAAGTTGATTTTGTTATTGGTACATCAAGTCTAGAACATTGTGTAAGTGATAACTATAACAATGATAGAAGGGTTGTATTACGTATTTTCACTGTTAGATTTCGTAGTGAGAAATAGCTTGAGATACTGGTTTGTAGTTGAGGTTCAGGGTTATGGTGGTAAACTATTTATACATAGAGAAGATAACTTCTCCTGCTTCAGCTTTGACTAAGAGCAAAGACTATTGAATCTTGCTACTTCTGCACCTAACACAGAAGTTCAGCAGATTAATTGCTGGATTAATGATGACAAGCCAGTTGAAAGCTTCAAGTTTTTGCTGATTCTATAGTTCACAGAGTAGAATAAATATTGCTAGATTTAAACAAAAATTTTTCTGTTGTTAACTAGCTGGCAATGAAGTTGAACACTTGCATATTAATGAAAAAAGCACTGCATTAAACTCTACAACTACCAGCTTTGTTTCGGGTTTCATAGTTAATTGCTAATCAAAACAAATGGTAGATGCAGATGTCGGTAGGAACCTAACCTTAAAGTCTCCATAAGCCTCTGTCCTCCGCAACGCTGACGATACGTAGCCAAGGCTGGTGATTGCAGCGTCCCATGGGAAGTAGTCATCCTCAGATCCCAAATATTTAGTCAGCTCCATGGGAACCTCAATGCTTAGTTTACCAGCCCTGCAATATGTATTTCACAATTAGAAAAGGGTGCAGCCATTATATAAATTATATTATTATGCTATTGAATATAATCTTCTACAATAACTTGAGGGTGCATGACCTAGATTCTACCTTAGTTTGTTACACTAGATCAAAGATAGAAATTTTCCAAAATAATAACCCAAGCAATCCTTAAATAATAACCATCATTTAGTGTCTTTGCAATCCAATTTTCAGGCACAGGAAAACTTGCTCAAAATATCTCGACTCACTTCGAGCACAGATGTTGTGAACACAACGATCTGGGCATATTGTTTTTGCATGAGAAACATGTGATGAGCTAGAGTTAGTTTGCTCTGACTAAGTAAAATTCCAAGTCGGAAGCTTTTCCGGCCGAACTTCTATCTTGAGATTTTTATTTGCAACCTAGACCAGTCTAAGAAGTCATCAAGACACTAAATGCTGTAAATTTTTCACATAAACACAACAAATCAGTTCCAACAATGTTTGAAATAACAACTGTTGGCCTACATGATAGTGCGAGACAAAAACAACTATATATTTAGATTTATCTGTATAAATAATGCACTTGCAATGTAGAGCATATTTATACAACATGTATTTCATACGTGCAATGGGAGATACAAAAATGTGGAACATACATGTACAATCATGTAGATATAGGTATGTTTGGAAATTTACTCTGAAGTTCAATAATATTAACTAGGTTTAACTTACAAAGCCAGATTGAATGCATCATCTATAATCTGGGCTCTGTTCAGTGGATCTATCACCTAAAATATAACAAGCACACTGACTACTGCATGCACACAGTTATTTGGCCTTCTGTACATAGCAGCAGTTTATCACATGAGTATCTGCAGGGTATAATGTATATGCAATATGCATGCATGGGATTGGAATATAGGTATTTTAATATTTAATCTTAGGACTAAATTAACAATTACACAATTAGCATTGTGGAATGTAGTCAAATACATAACTCAGTTGCGCGTGTTGAGAAATATCAGATGGTTCAATGATATTACCTGGAAAACTTAGTAAAAGTAAAGAAAGGGGACAACTTCGCCTACAGTTTAGTAATTTCAATTAACTTACTGCGTGATCGATTTTTTGCTGGTTAATCAACTTCTGCCAATATTGTCCAGGGTAGTTTACTCTATAGAAGCCATATTGTTTTGGGTTTATTATCAGCCAGTCAGCATCAGTGTCGATTTCAATACTCTCTGGTAATAAACATAAGTGTCTTTATTAGGCATTCAATAAAAATTTTAAATGATTTTCAAGTCACAGTTTTACTACCTTCAACTATCAATTTAAAACTTATTTTACTTTATTCCGCAATAGAAAGGCTAAAATTGTCATCGTTTGGCTTCATAATGTAATGATCTGTTAAAAATTGTATCCAGGGATGGATAAGAAAAAACTGGCTATATATATATAAATACTCGCAACTTGTCTCAAGTGCTAGCAGGTGCCAAGACAGCTTTAATACAGTAAGTCGAGTTTCTCACTCCACTTCACTCACACCACTCATTCATTATTCCCACAAACACATGCCCTACTTTGTTTGTATATAATCAGAAAAACAGTGAACAATAAAACAGGAAATGATGTCATACATAGCCACTCACTTGAGGGTTCTGTTCTAAAGAACCATTTGACAGATGTTTCATTAACGTCAAAGCTGTCGGACTTGCTTGTAACATAGCTGAATGGTACATCCCACTTGTAGCTGTGAATAAATATAATAAGAATGCAATAAGTATCAATTAATTGCATTGTATGTATAGAGTTTAGTTGTGAGGCTAAACTCACAATAATAGTAACACATCTACCTCTCCTGATTAGCTGTAACTTGAATCTTCAACCATTACCAAGATTCAGTTGTAGCCCTGTTTATACTTTTTGCTCAAAACTCAAGCTTTTTCAGCAACATGGAGGTTGTATACAATGTATATGGACTGGATAGCTCAGATACTAGGCTACATAGTGAAGACTAAGAGTGGTAGTTAGCCTTGGCTCCAAACCCTATGCCTCAGAGTTAAAAGTCAGTATTGCCAATTTAAACACCCATACATATTTGAAAGGCACAAAACCCAGGCTAGGTCTACTATGTACATATGAACAGTAGCTGAACGTCGTGCAATTTATAGCAAGAGAAACCTAAATATAGCTGGTGTACAAATGTCACTTTTATACAAGTATTTAATACATTACTCATATGGACTTGGATATTTAGGGTCAGGTTCCTGAGTGTCGTCTAACAGGAAGTGTTTCTGAGTGATTGTGAGAGGTTGTTTGCCACCAGATACTGGGTCAGCTCTTACTTCAAGTAGAGGGTATCCTGGAAATGAACATCATATATTGTTATTCCACGTCATAGCAATACCACATCGCTACTAACACTCTTGTGCTATGAGTAAAAATATTTATACCTAATCAAACATTGTTGGCGTCTAGCCTATTTAAGAGATTAGATCTTCTCTGCCAAGCTGAAAATTATACCAGCGTCTTTCCACAAGCCATATCTATCTAACATATCATTATGTCATGTTGTTTGGTGATTTGCCTGTAAGTTCTTGAAGCAAAATAGTCAAGGGGCAGTACTAGGACTTTGTTTTAAAATTTCACGCAAGTAGAGGCAAAGGTCTGAAAATGGATTCTAATTCCATTTTCAATGTTTACTCTAATTATTTGTGTGCGTCCTGGACCCTGCGCAGTAAGTCGGTACTTAACCCACCTTAGTACATCAACGAGTGCGTAAATGGTATTTGTAACTTGCATTAATATTGTTGCATTGTTTTTTTAATTTGGTAAATAAAAATTTGGTATTAGTGAGTATGATTCCAAGCTACACTGTATGACTTGTGTTATGATCATTATGTGCCAATATAAAAGCTTTTTATATTTTTATCTCTCAACTTATGTAGATTAAACAGCTTTATATTGTATGTTCAAATTCAATTGAAATTGATAGAAATTATTTAAAAAGAATAGACAGTAAAATATATCTCTTTTACATGTATGTTCAACTTTAATAGCAACTGAGTGGAATTATAACCTTAGCATCAGAAAGTTGGCTAGATCTGTTCGATGCTAAACCTATTATCTCAGTCAATTTCTAGCATGCTATGTCATCAAATAAATAATCTTCTGGTAAAGTGAATAGCACAGCATCTCACCCATTTGTAGGATCCAAGTGTCTAGAATCTCCTTAACATTTAGGTTGTTTCCCTGATCATCTTTTAATCCTTGTCTATCTGCTTCCATCTGCATAGCCTCCCACAGATCATCGTGAAAAGCAGCATCATACGCCTTGCTATCAATGTAGTTCTACAAAGTGTGGCATTTTATCTATTTATTGCCGATTCAATTTATGACACATAGACCTACGTATGACTTGTTAAGTTAAAACTTCCAGATCCCAGTGACATACTCTGGGCGTTGTGTTCAATATTATCAATTTCAATATTGTATCCATAGCTCCCCTTGCTGTTCTAAAATCTTTTTATGCCTTTCCCAAATTCACCTTTATATGTACGAGTAACAACAATCTGGTATTGCCTATCTCAGGATTAGATTATTGTATATTCAATATCTGCATGTTTACAAGTAATTATATTATGCTTGTGGCAGAAGTTAAATGTGTCTCAATAAAGCTGTAGAACAATACTTACTGAGAGAGCGTTTTGAAATACGATGTCTCCTAGGAAATACCTCATCATCCTTATCAAGGATCCTCCCTAAAAAATGATTAACAATGTAGATTTAAACTTTTTTCATTTGTCTATTTTGTAGTTTAACAGCAGGAAATCAGTCTCTGCTGTGTTATAATTGGAAACCAGTGCATACAGTACGAGGATGAGATCAGAGAATCCAAGATATCGGTAAGTATTCTTATCAGTTTTCCTGTGGCATACTAGAGCACTAAAAAAGCTCAGTAGTGGGTTCGTGACATTTTTATCTGAAATTTTACATTTACATTTGCTTAATCTTGTATTATATTCAATATCAATAACAATATCTAAATTATGTGCTTTATGATCGCACGACTCTCATGTAGAAGAAGAGCGCAGATAAAAGGTTTTACTTTTTGATCTAAATTTATGATTGGGAAGCACATTTTTAAGGGTGGATAAACGTCATACAGACACATAAAATGTCATACAATTTCATATAATTTCATATAATGACATATAATTTTATACAATGACATACAATGACATACAATGACATACAATGACATACAATGACATACAATGACATACAATGACATATAATGACATACAGTGTCATACAGTGTCATACAGACACATAAAATGACATACAATTTCATATAATTTCATATAATGACATATAATTTTATACAATGACATACAATGACATACAATGACATACAGTGTCATACAGTGTCATACAGTGTCATATAGTGTCATACAGTGTCATACAGTGTCATACAGTGTCATACACTGTCACACAGTGTCATACAGTGTCATACAGTGTCATACAGTATCATATAGTGTCATGCAGTGCCATACAGTGTCATACAGATACATACAATGTCATACAGATACATACAATGTCACGCAGATACATACAATATCATAAAGTGTCATACAAATACATACAGATGTGTAATGTACTTACTTTACCATAAGATATGCTATCAAATATTTCGTTAATCTCATCTGGATGTTGCACTTCTACATAGATGGGGTGGGATGTGGCTAAACTATCAGATTTTAGAGTGCTATGTACATCTGTAGTCACGAACTGGTCCATCTGAAACATAGAGAATAATTAACACATTTCAAACAGGAAATAGGCCTACAGGAAAATAAACTTCACCAAAATGTGTACTGAATCGAAAAATATGTTTTTAATCAAACTTATAGGTCCTAACTACTTGTATAAATTAATTAGATAAAAATATAATGCAACCAGTTACGTCCATTGCAAACCATAAGAACTTTACACTGCGGTTCTTTCCCACAGTAGTTGTATCTGCTCTGAACATACACATGTATTTCACGTAGATGAACTCTGCTAACAGCAATATGAGGCATAGATTTTTCTGCAAACTCTTCTGTTGAGCTTCTTTTGTCTAATTCAACACAGATTGAAAGGCATAATCATTTTGCACCAGAAATGGACTTACCATTTTCCATAATGTCTCCGTGTGGTCGACACCAATGTACTCCACATAACTGGCAAATCCCTCATTCAGCCACAAGTCATCCCACCATGATGGCGATACAAGATTCCCAAACCACTAACAATAGTAAAATTATTATTCATGCTAACCATTTGCTTTAAATTTGGCATTTAAATTGAATTTCATATAATTAATGAAAGCGTTAAAACACAACAAAGTGTGCTAACTTACCCAGTTACCGGAAATGATTGGTTAACAAGTTGCTGTTACTTGATATTTTGACAAAGGTATAGAGTTTACAATGAATGGTGAGAAATTGCCACAATAAAAAAGTTTCCTACTTGGACGTATAAGAAGAAATCGCCAATTTGTAGAAAGTGAAGGTGCTGTGCTAATATTATACACATAATTTAGTATATTTGAGGGTACTTGGTGACATCTGGTTGACATTGTCTGCAGGTGTTTGGTGACATCTGGTTGACATAGTCGGCAGGTGCCCACATACTTTAGAAAGTAAAATAACTTTGTCAAACCCATGAAAACATCTCCTAAGACACAGGTCATGATTTAAATTTTAGTACAGTGAAGAATTCAACTCCCATCATTAGGAATTTATGGATGTTATAAACTGTATGTACAGCCATGCTGACATACCTGGTGGGCAAGTTCATGGGAGACAACTACTGCTACTCTTTGTTTGTTAGAGGCAGCCGATACCTCCGGGTCGTAAAGTAGAGCAGTTTCTCTGTATGTAATCAATCCCCAATTTTCCATGGCTCCGGCAGCAAAGTCAGGGATGGCAATCATGTCTGTAAGATATTTGATACAAAAAAATAACCAAATTGTATCCTTGTATTAAAATTACTAAAGAAGCTGTTGAATGTGGTGATCGAGCAAGGATTCTTAACAACTAAAAAGTTAACGTCACCATCATAGGTTTTAGCAAAATTCAGACAAGATTGTCACAATGGTAATATCATCACAGTTTCAGTAATATTTCACCAAAACTTTAAGAAGGCTTTAAGATCGCCACACATTAAACATTGTTCCCAAGCCTTTTGGTGCAAATAGCCAAGTTAGCAATTAGCATTAGCAATGAAAATTACAATATTAAACTTTTGGCTTAACAACCAAGACTTCTCGTTGCTTTCATTCACTGGTTGTCAATTGATACCCACTATTTGATATGCAGAGTAATCTTCTGACTGAAACTAGTGTATGACAACTCCACCTTAAAAGTGCATTGGTGACAACTTCAGACTCAGATCAGTGTATGACAACTCCAATTTAGAAATACGATAGTTAAGAATGAAATACATGTGCATTGGTAATAACTGCTTTATCATACCCTGCTTTTTCAATGGATATGACTCATTGAAGAAATCTTCAAAATATTCTAATATCCTGATGCCTTGGTCTAGTGAGTAATCCACCTGGTCAATTGCTGATTTTCTGGCCCACACTCGGAATTCCACCTGGTGTAGTCAATGAAAAGATAATTATGTTAGCCTGTCTATTCAACCTACGTATGCATGCATATGAAATACAATGGCATGTGCATTTCTGTGAAGGGTGGATGAATCGACTAAGCAGTTCTAGTTGATAAAAAAAAATCTAAATCTGTTTTAAAACAATATAAGTAGATGATCGTGCAGCCAGAGTTGGGCTTGTGAATAGATGGTGATGTTGTAGATAAACATGCTGTGTAACAAACATGAGCTTCAATAACTATGACACTTTCAATGCCCCAGCACCCTCTCCAGATTTCAATTTACCTAAACACAAATATAATATCATAGAAGTAGGATAATGCTTAATGCTTCTACACAGCCATGTACCTTACTAACTACCATGAGCACTAGTACTAGTCCTTGACTACAACGTGTTAGTTTTTGAAAAATATCTAAAAGAAACTTACTTTGCCATCACTAGTAACACCACTCTTGAAATCGAAGTCACAAACAATCATTGCTAGAAGATAAGTGGACATCTTTACTGTCTGCTCGAATGTATCCTTTATCCAGCCATCAGGTCTAAAAGTAACAGAATAATAGTAAGTAAATAAGTGAACAAATGCAGTCTCCAGAAGCCATTGCATGCCTGCAAAAATTTGGGATTGAAGCCTTTTAGCACAGTTGATATAAAACCAGTAAGACCAGCTAACGTCTGTCGTCTGCACAAGTCCATGAAGTTCCTTGTACACCTGACCAGAACAGTCTGAATAAGTATCACTGCACACAATTTACAGGAATTTTCAATGTCTCAATAAGTTGTACCTAAATTGTACTTAAATTCATGCTAAAAACCCTGCCAATTTTAATTAGTATAAATTATTAAACACAAGTCTTTCAGCGATTTGACTAACAGAAGTTCAGAGAATTAATTTCTTTCTCGGGCTATGATGACGTGAAGTGTAAACCATGTGACTAGATGTAAACTTTTCAAGTATTGTTTTGGGCAAAAAGTATGCAATTTATTCGGTACTTAAAATTTCAACTCGCCAAAATTCTAGCATGATACATTATGGGTGACTTTGTATTTTAAATAATTAGCCTGCGTTATGTGGAACTTTCTGTCAAAGACAGGTCTACATACATACATAACAACAGGTAGCAGGTGATATTATCATATTGCACAATCCTACCTACATTGAGTACATTTTTCCCTCGATTACCACGATCTGAAAGCATGTACGATGGAAGACCTAATCACAAGGTAATATTTATTTGAACTTGCTTTGATCTAAAATTCTTCTGGTCTTGATTACAACCTGAACCAAAATCACCTTCATACTGCGGATCTCTGCAGTGTGCCCTGTACGACATTTTATAGCTATCTATAGAGCAAATTTCCTTCCCCAGTGAAGCATTTCCGAATCTAGCTCAGTGATATTACATTGCTGTGTATGTAATACTTATACTTCTATGCAATACTTCTAGATTGAGTTACTAATATCAGTTGCTAACTAACTAGATTAGTAGGTCATTGACCTTAGTTAGGTCATTGACCTTAGTTAGGTCATTGACCTCAGTTAGGTCATTTATTGTAGGCAGATCATTTTATTTGGTCAGGTTTTTAGCCTTGGTCAGGCCCTTTATTGCTTTAATCAGGTCATTCACTTTGATCAAGTCATTAGTACAAGTTAGGTCTTCAACTCAAGTCAAATTTCTGGCCTTAGGTCCTGCATGCCTTATTTGGCCATACTACATTTTACAATTACATTCACAAAACTTAACAAAGTGCAAAATCCAGAAGAACTATCGTGCAGGCTAGTAGAACGAAAAAGCAAGAAGACCTCTCAGACCAACATGTGATATACGGACTTGGTAAATTCATGACTCCTTATAACTACATGCGAGCATGCAGTTACCCAGATACATACTGTACTACACTTTGGCTGAGTTGCATGTTTGATAATGACTTCATTGGTGCCTTTCGAAGTAAGCTTATAGTAAAAGTTGCTTTCAACTGGGGTTCGTCAAAACAGGGAAGTGCCTTTCTAGCATCTGTTGGTGCCATCATAGTGACTGCTAAATACCTGCGATATGATTGGACAATGTTTAATAATAACAGGAAGTAGTTAGACTTACTGGTTGTCACTGCTAGCTAGTCCCATATTAGAGAGGGCCGTGTATCCCGGTTTCCTCCACAAAGTTATAGTGAATGTTGCTTTGAGAGCAGGCTCATCAAAACAAGGAAACGCCTTCCTTGCATCAGTCGGTTGGTACTGGGTTGTGGCTATGTACCTTATTTATATATCAAATGAAAAGCAATAATATTTGAAATAGCTTTCCTAATAGATGATTATACTCTATTGAGATTAATACAAATTAAATTATTTTAATATGAGCACGGAGAAGAGAGATCTTATGATAAACGAGAGCCACAAGAATTTTTTTCTCAGAAAGTTTGAATAAAACTACTAAACAGTCCATGTCCCTAAATTTATGGGAATAGAGTTTTTATGCAAATACCTAAATTTGTAAAATTTAAACAACACCTCTTTAGTGTGCAGCATTATACTTTGAATTTAAATTTTACACCAACAATATAAAATTATTATAAAGTTGCAATAGTATAATTTTTAATTTTTGTAGAGAAATGATCAGTTTGGTCTGGTTTTAATAGTTTTACCCAAAATAGAAGATGGGAGCACATTGAGTAGACATCTATTATATCAGATGGCACGATGCACAATCTAGTCAACACCCACCTCTTCTCCGTGGTGTTTGTAGCATCATTTATTTCATCATAACTACTATAGTACAGTCCAGCTAAGTCGTTTTTCAAAGGTCCTTCATAGCCTAGGTTTAGTGAGTATTGTTTTCCCACAGTGAGGGGTGCTGAGGTCGTGAAGTTAACAAATTGCCGGTCCTCGTCATAAACTGGTTCGGTGAGATCAATTTCGACGTCACCTAAATTCATAGCAGAACTTTGTAGCTAACAGAAAAAGATATTTATTGTTATAAAGGTTACCTAGATAAATGAGCCAGTAAATATATCCAATGAGTAAACCAGTTTGCTTATATTGCCTGTAGTAGTCGGAGCCGATCTGCACTGACTATGCTACTATTGCCCTTTACTTTCATTAGTAATCTAGTTGTACATGTATATGCACTAGAAAGTAGAAGATGCTGGGCTACATAGTTGCAGTTTTAAATGAAAATCAAGATCAAGTTGCTGAAATTTCGATGACATTTAAGCATTCACGCATGCCCTCGCTCGCTCCTTTGGCAATATTGCCTGAACTTTACCAAAATTTGTCATATTGGCAGTTAGTTTCTTTAGAGCAAAACAAAAATAATGTCTACAAAGCAGTTGGTTGATTGATGTATCTCATACAAGTAAATATAAATTCACAACTTCTTGCTGTGAAGAGTCTTGGGATAAACAATACCTTGGAACCATCTAAATAAACTTACTTTCATCGGTAAGCTTGTAGTCTGTGACTTTCAGTTTATTAATGTGAATGGTAACACGGCTCGTTTCCTCGTCACATCTCATGAGTACTTTAACTCGTCCAGTGTTGGTAAACATCTCAGGGTCCGTGTGATAAATGTCTGGTTTCATTTCCACATCATAGTGTATAGGTATCAGTGAAAGTGGTAGCCTTACATCTCTCACCTGAAAGTAATACCTCAATCAGTTAATGGTAGTCTCACTATTTATACTTACAACTTGTCTACAACCTCCTAGACTACAGACTATTGCATTATGTAATGCATTGTGTTATATTATGTATTTTAGAATTCAGTGCACTAATATTTTTGGACTTGCCTTCTCATGATTATGCACTGACTGACTATCCATAGTGCTGCAATGATGTCTAAATCATGTAACTTATAATCTCCATTTTATCAATTTTTTGCCCTAGCTATTGGTGTTGCTAAGTTATCGATTGCGATAATTTAGTCTGAAGTTATCCTCTCCTATATTCTCCTATTTGAATAAGATATGATAGGACAACTTCTTATTGCATACAGCCAATATACGTAGCTATGAGTGCTTGTAAATAAATGCACTGTATTCTGCACTTACAATTCCACCATCACCAGGTTTTTCTGTAGTGGCCATTGCTGTAGTGGTAGGAGTGGTGGTAGGAGCCATAGTAGTTGGTGCTTCTGTATCTTTCTTAGTTGTAGGTGGAGACTTAGTCGGGGTGCTGCCGTCTGCTTTACAGTACCCGTCACTGATACCTGAAGTAGAAATATGTTGCATGACAAAACCTTAAACACTCACTCTATTATTTATTATATTCTAGTCAGGCCAAGCATTAATAAATAATGGTCATAGCACATTTTGCAATAATGATAACATGTAATATGTGGTCTGAGGCCAGTGCTTATTAAAAACTTTCACACAAACTTAGGGGACGCTAATATACAGATCCCTTCTGTGTCCTTGTAGCCTTAGGGGACGCTAATATACAGATTCCTTCTGTGTCCTTGTAGCCTTAGGAGACGCTAATATACAGATTCCTTCTGTGTCCTTGTAGCCTTAGGGGACGCTAATATACAGATTCCTTCTGTGTCCTTGTAGCCTTAGGGGACGCTAATATACAGATTCCTTCTGCGTCCTTGTAGCCTTAGGGGACACTAATATTGAGCTCTTTGGTGTTTTTTAGCCTTAGACCTAAACTAATGTAACTTTTGCTCATATTTTTGTTTACTGAAGAAACTGCGCAGAATTTTGTGCTCTATAAAATTTAAATTGCCAAACTTCTATCTAAAAAGTTCTTGTTAGGTAACTCTATTACTTCTCAAAACAAACCAGGTGAACGTTATATCTATTGCAATAAATTAATCATTTGTTTTACATGGATTTGCAATATTTTGTTTTTGCCCGCTTGTAGCTAAAAATGCAAATTTTCATAAATTTTGTGGAGTTATAGCTTTCATTCTTTATTGAAAATCAAACAAAAATTTTCTCAATTCATTCTCTAACCCAAGCCCCTAAACCTGCCTAACAATTATTCAATATCTAAGGTTACCTGATGGGGGAGTGGGAAATTGGTATGACCCCAAATTAGTCTACTTAGTTCCTATGAATCTGCAGCAGATAAAATCTTTCAGGAGAAGATTATATGGTCATGGCGTGGAAATCTAATCTCTAAGTAGGGGAGGAGTTGGTCCGAGGGCTCTCATAGATCGAGTAGAGTGGCAAATAAGTCAAAGGTTAAAAAGCTAAGTGGGAAATACCTATCCAATTATTCATTGTCGTATGATCACATTGTTTATTTCATCTCTACAATTGACAATGATACTTGAGCACAGATAACTCTCAGTAAGATATTATCATATTTTGAGTGAGCCGAGGTTGCATTAAGACTTACTTGTGTGAATCAGTTTGAAACAGGGCAAACAAGACTATATTTTATCTCTACCAATATTGGGAGTAAAACTCCTAGGTAATTGTAATGTACTGATATCATTTCACAGGTTTTAGTAAACTTGCCTTGCCCTGACACATGTTTATCATAATTATGGATAATAATATGAACATGAATTCTAGAATATACTTTTCTGCTTTGAACATTTTAGCTTTGAATAATCAGCTGCCAGGATTGCTAGGTGATTGGGTAGTTTTTGATTGATCAAAAATGCAAAGAAAGCAGTAATTTTGGTAATGTATTGTAAAAATATTTATAAGAAACATTTTTGGAGGCACTATCTATGCTCCTCATGCATAGCCAGGTTTAGTCATGGAATTAACCCAATGGTGATATACCAGTAATTTGTCTAGATGCAAACCTAGAGATTATTATTGTATTATCAGTTTAGATCTCCACATGTGACAATGATGAGACAGTAAGAGCTCGAGTGACCATACTTGAGGACAGATAACTCTTAGTTAGTATGTCAAGTAGAATTTAGATACTGGTGGACTTATTTGTTCATCAGATAGTGGGATATCCTCCCCCTTTAATTGGCTTTTATCACAAGTTATCATGCTGCCACGTAGTCCTAATCAAAGTGACACCGTTGAAGAGATGCGGAATGTGATATTAAGCCGAGAAGTGGTTAGGAATTGACCTGCAAGTCACCATCGCTATTAATATATTTATGCGAAGCCTACCAGCACATGTACATCTACTTGGTACAAATAGGCCTACACAATAGTACAATTATGCTCCCCATAGAATAAACGGATACTTGTAATGCTTCCAACAACAATTTATATAATATGAGCATTGTAGTAATTCGATGGTATTGAATGTGCTCGGTCTGATTGGTCATTTCTAGGCGCAGCGCTACTTTTTCTAGCCTTCCTATTTTGAGTCACTTCATCAAAAAATCAATCGTGCACTGTAATTGTGTTCATTTAGGAATGTAGAAAATATGAAAACTTAGTGACCATTTGCAAACTAGCTAAGCTATCTCATAGCGAAACTAGCTATAGCTGGTAGAGGCAACTACAGTACGAGATAGCCTCCGTGCCAGCTACAAGATAGACTGCGATTCTGGTATATACTCACATGTGGTCAAGCACTCTTTATCTGGCCACCAAACTCCATTCTCATTAGAACCACCAACCTGTGCCCCTGTTCCAGCTGTATTGTCCTAAAACACGGAGAAAGTATCAGAAACATGTAATATTTATTATACATCACTTTAATAAACTCGTATGTTGAGGGGATGTGCAAAATATACAAAGGAGACAACTTCTTCTACTTCCAACTGACTACCATTCTCAAAATTATGGTGCTTTATTCCCACTTTTAGTGCAGATTTCAATGTCCAAGAGGCTAGTGGTCTATTAAACAAGGAGCGGTGGATAGTTCCCACAGTGTGAAGAAACTGGTGTCATAAAACAATCTCAAAAATAGGGTTTGTCATCTCGCTGTTTGCCTTGTGGCGTACGTGATGTCATGTGATCAGTGTAATGACAAACAACTCCGTTACTGACTGTACAGCCCATGACTGTTGTGAGATACTGCCTCTGTTTCAGTTGTTCCAGCTAACATGGCTAATCATATTGGACAGCACTAGATAACTTGGCTAACCCTATTGGGCAGCACTGGATAACATGGCTAATCACATTGGGCAGCACTAGGTAGCGCGGCTTAAAATACTGGGCAGTAGGCCTGCAACGATGAATCGATAACGATTCTCGATACGATTAATTTGCAGCATTTTCAATATCGATTCATTGCACTCAATTTTCGATTCTTGTTAAATATATACTTAGTCTTGGGAATCCCAAGTTATCACCATAGCATGGTGGCAGAGCGCTCGCTTTACAAACGTGTGGTCATGGGTTCGAATCTCAGTGAAGCACAATTTTTTTCTAGTAATTTTGTTGGCAGTAAGTGGATAGCTATAAAATACATCATGTGCTAGGATGTATTACTAATATAAGTCTATAATTATATAAATGCCCCAAACATACAATTTGTATTTGATATTCCACACAATTAGAAGGGTATGCTTCTGGAATCTACTCATTCTACTCTTTTTGGTGATTCTAAAATGGAGTGATCAACTCAATTACTACAACTGACAGTGTTCTAAAATACTGTTGCGAAGAACTACTGCAACGTAAATGGTGTCAGGGTAAATGATTCAAATAAATAGCAATATTGATAGTTGTGCTCACTGTCTTCATTCACTGCTTGCTTGGGGTTACAGTAACACACTTGCCTATTGTTGTACATAGTACATAGTACATAGTTACATTATTTCAGTAAAATTGTGAGATGCTGTTATTGGTCTGATTGACCTCACTAGTGTATTTTCTATTAATTTTGCGCAATGAATCGAATCGAAAAAATCGAAAAAGTTAATTGGCAGAATCGAAAAAATCGAAACAGTATTTTGTGAATCGTTGCAGGCCTACTGGGCAGCACTAGATAACATGGGTGATCCTATTGGGCAGCACTAGATAGCATAGCTGACCTTATTGGGCAGCACTGAATCAATAGCAAACTTACCCCAACATTTGCGCACTCTACTTTCTTGTTTCCAGCTGCAAAGAAGACGATGAGACCAACTCCAACAGAAAGGAGGATAGCGAGGAACAGGAACACAAATGCCATGGGGAAGGAGAGGTTACAACCCCCCTTCTTACCGCCATCACCTGGAGCCATGAGGTCAGCTCTAGATTCTCTCAGTTCTATGTCGTTACTTACCATCTGAAATAAGATCAAATATTTATATATACAATGTACATGTAATAGGGTACATGTATTATAGTCTCTCAGAAATTACATACTTCAGTAATGTACAAAAATAATGTTCTTCACCTGTTAGCCAATCGAGTAAAGGCTAAGAATTTGTGTTCCGCTAGACTATTGTACTGTTTCTAAAGCCACCTCTGGAGCCAACAGTGGTCTACACAGCCTACTTACATGCAGTAATAGTGGCTGTGAGTAGATTTCATACTACATGATTGTGTGACTACTAGCCTATGCATTTTATATCGTAGCAAAGTTGTGAAGTTGTGAAATTAAAGTTGTGATGGCTCCGCTTTAAAACTGTTACCCAGAAGTTTTGAATGCTCAAGTCATATTACCTAATTAATATTTTATTATCGTAATCAATTTAATGTACTGGTAACTGACCATTGTACTGCGGTACTGTATTATTACTATGCTTGGAACAAGGATGAACATATTTGTTTGTAAAGTATGATTGTTAGGAGTAGCTCTAACAATAGAAAAATTTTTTTTGTTTTATAAGTCTTGTAATTTCTCAGGACGGATAACCATCTTTGATTAATTGAGTTCTCTGTTAGGTAAGAAACATCAGATAAACTGTGATTATGTGCATTTCCATAATATACAATGTATGAATTAAATAGCAGTAGCCTTAGTGCCAAAGTGTAGTCCAAATCCTACAGCTCATTAGTGGTTGGTGCCATTTGAGCAGCTATATATGCCCGAGTAGCAATTACTGCAACTGAACTGTCACTAAAGTTTAGCCATCATTTATGAAATGCACTATTTAATTGTATATGTACTATCATGTAATATGTAATAGTATCGTAGCTAAATTAATTCTGTAATTCTAAAAACATCAGATATTAGATAAAGAATAACTATAACTACCACTATAAAGGTGTTACCGTTATCACTGATAAATCTAATGATTATAGCAACATTACAATTACATACATTTGTGCTAAATATTTTATATTTGAAATTTGTTTCGTTTTATATTGTTATACCTCATACTCAGCGTTTCTCTCCATCACTGGAACTGCACGTATTATATTATTTTCTCCAATGTAGAGTGGCAGCTACCTGCTAGTACCTGCTAGTAGTTGGCAGGTACTCTCTAGTAGGTAACAGCTGGTATATTTTTACTAAATTGATCCTTAGAGGAATAGCTACCCAAGGTTTTAGAACACCGTTTAAGGTCAAGGTGCTCCTACTATTTGCTCTCATCAGAATTGCCTATTTTCTCATGAATAAGAAATATGCAATATTATGCAATAGCAGTTTATTGTCTTGTCCATCATAACATAATAATATATTATACTAAATAGTTTAGTAGGTCTATACATGATGTATATGTGTATGTATGCTTTATGTATAAGTAGAGGGGTCGCATTGTCCTCAACCTATCATGTCATGAGGATATTAATTACTTATATATACATGTATATCAGCACATTAGTTGCTGTACTTTATGTAATAATTTATGTGTTGTATTTATTGTATAAGCAGTCAGTGTAGCTTTTATGAATAAGGAATATACATGTATTATTATTATTAATACATGTACATTATGCTGCTATTACTAGTAAGCTATACAAAACAACTAATGAACTGCACTGCTCTGTGCTAGACTACAAGCATACATGCAAATTATCTCCACATTGAATCTATAACTGTATGTTGTGAGCCTTAGCACCACAGCATGGAAAGCTTGTACTGTTAGAATACCAAAGTGTCGTTTGACTTCTGTGGTTCTAGAGCTAACTGCTCTACTCTATCCATACATACGCATATAAATGGTTATGTGTAAGTGTATATTACTATGAATACCAAAGCACATAGTACATGTAGGTACATAGTATGTACATTTAGTAGATTACTTACTAATAATTATCTAAGCACACTATTTTGTCATCAGTATTCCAGCACTACAGAAGTGTGAAGGACTTACTCTAATTAGTGTACTACTTGTAAGGATCTTGTGTAGCAACACTTTTGATTCAAGCAAACAAAAGGAAAAGCAGAAATAATACAAAAATTATAAAAATAATAGACTTATCTCATTTTATCTGTCCTAAAAGACGAAAAATATTTTATAAACCCTCCCATTACACACCTATCTATTGAAGCATGTGCAGTCAGCGGTAGCTATAATGTAATAAGATTTTAGGAGTAAAGCTATCAACAGCATATAACCTACTATATTACCTGAATCAAGTACTTGCCATTAGTGTAGATACAGTAGATATGTGTGTGTAAGTATGTGTAGTATAACATGAATATCACTGAACTGAACGCTACATGTTTAGCTCATTATTAGTCTGTATGTTTATTTGCTTCTAAACTACAGTACATGTACCTAATGTTGCATAACTTTTGCATTTATTAGCTTACTATAGCAACACAGTCGTTGAATTGTGATATTATATAATTATCACCAGTAGCTTCTGTGCCTTGAAGGTACTTTTACCAAACTATTTGTAAGGGTGAATGTTTTAACATAATCCTAAATAAATCGAGCTGCTAACTTACACTGTAGTAGGTGTGAATACTTACGTTATGCAAACAAGTGTATAGAATCACTGAGGTAGCTGACATTAAAATTATCAGTTAGATCGTGAAGTTGCAGTACAATTACACTGTATGTAAATAAAGTACACATGGCCCACATAGATTTATCAGCCTAATAATTTATAACATGCATACATCTCATATTGCTTAGCCTAGCCTGTACCAGTCGGTAGGGCAGGCATAGTGCACCTCAAACTAATGACCTGGATGGGTCACTTGGAAGCTCAAGCTAATTGTTATCATGCACCTGGCCACCTTTCATTTACATAATTAAGATGTTTTGCACCTACAATGAGGAATTCATTTAGAAGTTATCCTCACTTTAAGGTTGAAAACTGATAACAAATTCTAAATAATGTACTGTTTGTAGAAGTCACTCACTGCCAATACTACTACTTCTACTGCTGTGCATTCTACTAAATTAATACTATTGGTGCGGTAGAGCACCTACAATTCTCAGGTAAAATCAGTCATCTTGAATGTTTACCTATCATATATTGCATTACATTAAAATAAATACAGTATTGTATATGTTAAGTGTAACAATAACTTCTAGATTATTACTGTAGAGCAGCTATCATAATATGGTCATGTACACCAAACCCCTAAGAAATTGTCTGCTTATCATAACAAAAACTACAGTCATGCTTCCTTCATTCTATGGAGTGGCATCTGCTAGAGGTCTAGGTAAACTCCTTCACTATGAGGTATTCATGTAATCAAAACAATGAAAAGGTTTTTGGAAGGCCCTGCACTGTTTCCTTGTAACTGACATTCAATGGCACCTGCTGCGCCAAGTTTGTGTGACACCATAGCCAGAACCAGTTCCTTGGTTCCTCCTCCGAACCAGATTGACTAAATACCTAAGTAGTTTGTAATATATATATCTAATAGCATTATATTCTATACTAGCACTGAGACATATCAAGTTAGTAGTTGCAGTGTATTATTACATTGTGTAAATGAGACTGTGATATAATAATATCTGTAAACTGTACAGCTACAAAAGTAGGCTATAATAATATGATCACCAGTGTTGTACTACAACAGAGAGTTTCAAAGTGTTGTGTAACATGAAATGCTTTCCTCTTTAGTAATTTAATTTGGATTATAGAATTCTATTTTATATTGCTTGATAATCTTATTGGTGTGCACATTGTTGTACAAAATTTCAAACTTCAAAAATTCTATTTTACTTCCTCTATATCTGTCTGTTTTATGCTTTTCACTAGTGAAATATGTAGTAGGCTTAACATTGTCTGTGCTCTGTCAGTTGACTTAACTGAGTTAGGTGCAGAAGTGGAGAAATTTGAGATAGCCTTTGTTCTTCGCCAAAACTGAAGCAGAAGAAGTTGTCTTCTCTATATTTTGCTGGTTGACCGCCCTTACCCCAAACCCCAACCACAAACAAGGAACTAAGGCTATCTAAATTTCTCCACTGCCGCACCTAATTGACTTAACCCTAGGCATGCCAGTGTACCAACTTTACCGAATATCTAGTTATTGCGTTTTATATCCATGATCCTAGGCTATTCAATGAACATGCAGACCTACTGAGTATGCACAGCAGTTTATACCCTCCCATCCCCCAAATCCTTACTCCAAGTTTTATAACCACAAGTGTATGCACTATGCTGCATATTTTGTAAACCTGGAAAGTTGCACATTTGAGGGCATATCCTTTTTGTGTCATTTATGCAGTGTTATACATGGCACATGTAGGCTACATTCATCAATATTGAAGGCCTTATAAGCAGTATTCAAATGTATATAAATGATGTAAACTACAACATATAAATTGTATTAAAAATCTACCTGCAACCTGTTATATTGTTTACCTTGTGTGTACCATAGAATTCTAGTGTATGTAGGCTACTACGTAATGGCTGGTTGCATCATTTCATGGAATTAATCTTTTTAAACAATCTGATGTTTCATAATGGTTATTGTATTGCAACTGTTCATAATATTGTTAGAATTTGCATAATTTGGTTATCAAGCAGATTACATTATTATCATTTTGAGGTTTTATCACAATACAATGGTGCCGAGGTACCTGTCACATGAGGTAAATGCAGGTAAATACAGGTAAACGCAGGAAGCATTTGGTGTTATCTGCCATCACATCAACCAACCTAATTTTGTAGCCTGGGTTCTACAGTCAAACCCCAACATGCCCACCAGTACTTTTAAATGGTGTTTGATGTAACTTAAGCTATGTAACCAGAGCAATGTGTTGTATTTATGTATAAAATATGTACATTGAAACGTGACTTGCTGCACAAAATTAAATTTGCTATAACTATAATAGCTATAAAACTATTTTATAATATTATGTATGCAGCGATGATGTCTTGCTGCAACAACATACATATAATTATACAATTGCACTACTACACTGTATTATGTGTATGAACATGTAGAAGCAACATTTAGATAGATTTCTGAGTTTCTAGCTAAGTTTAGTATCATTATGCTAAAATCCTGTGAGAACTCTTTTTTAATATATTCATGTCTGGTGAGCTGATGCAACTTGAGTGGTTAGAGCCTTCAACTATTACTGTTTGCACTTACTGTTTGCACTTACTTACTATCCAGAGGTACCAGCCTTTCACAGACCAGCAATAGCCTGGGTACTTACTACTTCATGGTTCTCACCTTATTTACATGTATAATAATCTTGGCCACCCACCTTACCTAGCTTCTCAGAGCACTTGGAGCTTCAACTAACAGCTTAGCAGGGATTTTAGTAGCTGTTAAAAATCGATTTTGATTTCTCCAAGTATTTTACACATGCATTTTTATTCATTCCCACTGATGTGGTACTTTAGCATATGAACTGAACTAAATAGATAAAATTTGAGTAGGCTGTTCCAGCATGCCACCCTTCAAATATGGACAGACTCTAAAACTTTGTAGTAGAAGAGTTCTAACAAAAATTTTCACTCATTAACTGTCAGGGATTTGTTTGTGGATATGTGTCAACTACTCCAAATGTTTGTAGTTTATCTATAAATAATTATACACCAGCATTAAAGGTAATCTCATTTGTGACTATTACACTCTATGTAAATATTTAATTCTCATAGTGTGAGAAGGAATGCAGTGTAGGTGTGTAGAATGCTTGAAAATGAAAATACTAATCATGGAAATTAAAATCAAAAAGTTGCAAGCATTCCTTAGACATGTACAAGTGACTGGGGTGATGGTTGCAAACAATAACATGACAAATTTTATGTGCCTATACTGGGATCTTGATATCAGTAGGGTCTACATTGTATATGCATGTACATGTGCATGTAGGCCTACACTGTGCTATTTCAAATTCTCACACACATAGTTACACATATTGCATGCAGACAGGCTACAATCATAGCGTACCTGCTTTTACACAATTGCATTATTTTTGACACTACTACCTCTGTAGTACTAGTGTGTGCTCCCTTGCCAGTGTAAATAATAGTACAGACTATATCATGCAATAAAGCTATCAATTTTAATAATATACTTTGTCACAGTACTAATTTTGTTATTATTAGTGGACACAGTTGAGATAAATTATATATTATTACATTTGCAGTACATGTACACACAGGTTGTACTCTGTAGATGTAGTTATTGTCAAGAAAGTCATTGATAGTGGAGTTGCCCCACCTCTATGCGAATAGCAGACAATAGTTATTAGGTTAGGCCTACAATGTATTGTCACATACATGTATCATCGCACATGTAACCAAGTGAAATGAGCAAGTAATATATTCCCTACCTGCAACTATAATACTATTTGTAGTACTATTTCGTACCATTAAAAATAAATGTAAACGTTTATAGCTTACCACCTACACCTATGGCTAGATCTGCGTGTTTTAGTCGTAAGCCTATGCACAGCTGTGTGGGTCTACTAGTTTTTGTTTTAAGCCTTTGAAGACCAACGAAACATTGCATAACATACCCAGCAGGCTCAATTAACTTTACTAGTGTAACATACAGTTTTACATCATGTACTAAAGTATTTATAACTTCAACACTACTTGAGATATCTACATGTACAAATGGCTTACAAAAGTGTAAGTCATTTTCACTTTTCTAGGCATCTACTTTACTCGTATTTACTTTCTCAGTAAATATATTATTTATAGCTGTAAAACAGCCATGCCATATCTAGCATGTGTTGGTTTATCAACCCGATACAACACTTGCACAACCAATATTTTTTATGTATACGTAGCAAATTTTAGAACACAGCAAATTATTGAAATCATCCAGCAGTGAATAGAAATATAGTTGTTTTTGTATCATGCTAAGACTGATGAGATAGTGGTAAACAATAACCTAGTCATGTTAGAACTATAACTAGTGTGTAAGGAACACAGTACATAGTATGTGTACCTACTGTGAATGTTTCTTTAGCCTTAGTTCTAAAGTACGATGTTACGGGGACGTATTGATAACTTAGAGACACAAAATAATTAAATTTCCCATGCAACAGACGCTGCCCTTATGCAACATTGAGCAAGGGTGCACAACTCCCGGCACAGTGCTGTAATTATGCATGTACATGTACATGTACATGTACATGTATATCATAATGTACATGTACATGTATATCATAATGTACATGTACATGTATATCATAATGTACATGTACATGTATATCATAATGTACATGTACATGTACATTATGATATACATGTACATGTATATCATAATGTACATGTACATGTATATCATAATGTACATGTACATGTATATCATAATGTACATGTACAAGGAAACATTAGCTGTCACAGGTCACAGGGAGTTGAAATTTGGTTGATTGCTACAATATTATTTGTTTACTATTTAAAACCAAATTGGAAGCTCTTGAAGGAAATACAATTGTTTGCATACTGAATGTGTAATAAACACTAGGCATTAAACAATAATATTTATAATACTTGGGAGCCCAGCATCGGCTTAGAATGTTTATGAATATGACAGAGGAAGTTCAGCTAATCATATGAATGTAATTATATGATCAATGTTTACTGTGGGTTCAGCAATATGTGCTACTACTATAATTGTTATATCATGATATTGTTGTTAATACAGTTTAATCATGCAACGACAGGATAATCTCTAACACACATGCAAGTCGTAGACCTATAACCACTATTTTTATATGAGCTGATAAATCATCCACTATATTAGTTGTTCACCTTATAACATAGTAAAAACTGGGCCACATGGTCATATGGTCTAAGCTGTTGACAGAATTCAAGTGGAATTTTCACATTAATGAGAGTGAGTGCAATATAATGCTTTAAAAATCAACAATCTGGACAATGTCGCCCCCAAGTGTTGAGAAACCCATAAATCAGATTTGTATAGCTCATCATTGCTATGAATGACTTGTAACAATGTTTTGGTTCTGTGCTACGAGCTGGTATCCTGTTTCTATAATTTATTTCCGGATCAATAGGCATACTTTTTATTACTTAGAAAATTACAAAAAACAATATTTGGTAACCAAATTTTAATAAAAAATATGTGCAAAAATGTTTGTGTATGAATGTGTAAGCTGTTATGGTATAGCACTTTAGCATGACCCAATGTCAGACATCAGTTGTACAGTAATCTAGCTCTGGTACTAAACTTTTAGTAGATTTAGATACTATAACAATGTTAGCAGATTTATTGATGCAAGTATGCAATAAATACAATGTAAGACACTTATATTATTGTTGGATCACTGAGTCAATCACATAGTGTGCAATGTTTGTCTATTTTTGTATGTTATTTTAAGCAACCTAAAATATGCTGTAGTCATAAATCTTATAAATTGTTGGAACTCCATGTGTGCGTCTCTACAGGTTGTAATACAACAATGGCTGCAGGAATAGGTAACAATATTATATACTATCCTTATTGACCACTAGTGAATAAAATGAGTATTGCTACCCTATCTGCTTGATATACACTATACACTTCATAATTTAGTTAATTATACACACCATGATAATTGTGTACTATAAGTACTACTGTATCCAGGATAGCCGTATTTATGCAAAGCAGCAAGTGTGCCAAATATTGTAATTTGTTGGAAATCAGTAGTAGTTGCAATATCACACATAAACATAATTATTTATTATGTTGGCTGAGTCTACAATCATGGTATAGCTACATGTGTGTGACTGCTATTGCTTTGCCAGGGTCCTATTATAAAACTAGTTACAATGATTCGTGTAGACAGGCCTGAAGTAGACCTAATATTCAATATGCATTGTACATTTGTAGTTATCAGGTAAATTTATTAAGGTGGTATATAAAAATAATTTGATATTGAGAGGGAATTTCACAACTTTAGGTTAACAATATTTCCATCTCTCGCTTCACTAGTTGGTTTTATATAACATTCTCACAGAAACATTTATTTTAATACTTGTTTTGTTTATTAATATTGTTAAAATTTTAGCATGTTATATAATTGAATTATGCAATTGTTATAATATAATAGATATACATGTACTCCCAAATGCCTCAACTGTATTCTAAAATACATGGGTGAAGTAGATGTACATGTATATACATGTAAAATAATTAAATGTTAAATTATAGTTATTGAGCAGAGTTATAAACTCTTTTAAAGTTAATCCACATTATGTATATAGTATATACTGTATATGACACTCACCAGGATGGATATATACTCAGGATATACAGCTACTGTGGTATGTCTAGGTCTAGGGTCGTCTGAATGCTTCAATAACAATACGTTGGTTTTTATTTCCTTATCATCTCATGACTTGCAATTATTTGTACATGTGCTTTGGTGAATCCTTGATGCTGATTGGATAATCACATGATGACAGAATATGGTTAATAAGCATTGGGGACAGACAACATAATATTTATATTGTGATCAATATGTAAATACTTGAATATTTGTCTAAAAATACACAGTCACCAGTTAGAAGCTGGCTTTCAAATCACCTTCGTAGATCTGCACACACACACAAGGGCCGATCAACTCGGCATGTGGTGTGGATAAAACATACATTGTGCACTCATACTTGCCAAGGAGCATGAGCAAAAATCTGATCTCGTGGGCTCAAAGTGCGTGAACAAGTACCAGAACCCCTGAACAGGGTTTGAGTGGGCATTATTTGAATAAAGGATATCTCTAAATAAGCATCAAATTATCCATTTAGTGCTATTTGGTGACTTTTCAAATATTATTTTCTCCAATGTTAATTACTTACCATCTTGTATCTTGGTGTTTGATAAGGTAGAAAATCAGGAAGGACAAACACAAAGACCAGGGGGTGCCCTGATGAAATCAGAACACTTGGCAAGTACAGTGTATGCATACATATGCAGTAGATTCTTTCCAACAAGGTGGAGATGCGCCAGGTGTTGGTTGAAAGGGATAATAACTCCGACTAGAGATAACAGGTTCAATAAGCTCACACATGTATTTGACTTTAGAAAAGAATTTTAAAATGGCTCATGGCTGTAAAAGCTCTGCCCATTTTCCAGTTAGAAGCTTGATGCACGATTTGTCTGGGTTTAGAGTTATGTTCTCATAGAGTTCCCAACTTTGCTGTATTTTCGTTTAGGCGGAAACAGCTTTCATGTCATCCAGCTACTAATTTAATGATACTTTCCAGCATATAAATACGACAGTTTCAACAGCTTTGCATAAAATCTTCAAATATTATTTTAGCATTGATGAGAGGTCAATATTCTAGGTCACTGGTTTTTCTCCAATGTGCCAAAACTTATGCTGCAGTAACAATAGTTGAGCACATAATGTTGACTGTTGAGAGAGTCTACTCAGTTCTGCCTGCACCCAGATTCATATATGTCACTACTAAAACCACTGTCACATAATACTGCATGGATATACATGTATAATATATGGAAAGTCTCCTGTCTACATACTAACTTGATGCAGATTAAATAGCTGAAAGTATTATTCACTTATGATATGGATATGAGGTATCATACTCCCCATTGGTACTGCATCAACAATGTGGTAATCTTACACTATTATCACTAGTCTATTATCATGTTTGCTCTGAAGATAAGATGTACTGAAATGTACTCAAATAACTAATAGGGTATATTAGTGCATAGATAGTGTATAATATAAGGATTATTATAAATATTATATCTGAGATACCCTCCGGAGTCCCATATTTGTTACATTAATATTGTACATGTAGGACACACGTTAGCAGAATAGGTACATTGTTTGTCATCTGCCATCTAAAAGAGTTATTATTACAAATAAATAGTGTTATTTGTTATGGAAAAGTAGACATTTTGTGTAGCCTGGGTTCCAAGCCCTCAAAGATCATATCTGCGGGAGGTAAATATCAGGCCTACATTATCCCAATGCAAATTAAGTTAGCATATCTGCAAGACATAGTCAGTAGTCACCAATCGCCCAACAATGTAGACACAAAGTATTAAATGTATTTGCTCAGTCTGAGAGAGTGACTTTATACCTTTGCGAATAAAAGATAAATATTACGTGATAATATGTAGGGTTCTCCGGACCCTGTACCCATATTATAATCAGTCTAGGACAAGTAGTAGAATAATAATAGCAGTACATCTGCTTATTTGATCCATGAACAAAAATATTTGAACAAAATTATGCAATAGATAGAAGGGTTGAAGATAAATAGTGTTATGTAGATAATAGTAAACTTCAGTAAAATAATGATAATAGAACTTGATGATATGTGGTGAATAATATATGTATTAGTACATGTATATGTACAAATACATGTACAAATACAGGTGTTATTCATAGGCTAGCAGTAGCTTACATACAATGTACAAGTATACACTGTATATATAGGACCGTGTCCAGCATTAAGGTCTATTCCCTCCCACCTCCCACAGGCTTTGTTGGTAGATTATTGGATGTTGTGAAGGATCACTGGCACTGGAGCAGTTTATTTCCTGAAATGAGTAAATTAAAGTAAGATATATTGAGATGGCAAACTGCTATCAACTCTAGGAAATGTCATAAGATACATGTGAAGAGCGATATTGGAAATGACAACGTGATACTTTTATCTAAAATATTCCTAAAAACATTCCAACTGAAATTTTAAAAATAGAAAGAGCACACATACCATGTACTCAGAGCACGTCCTGTTTTATAATAATTACAAGTTGAAGGCTAAAAAATATGCTCCCAAGTACGAACATTTTTAATTTTACTTTGCTGTAGGTTAGATTACCGTATGCCCCCCCACCCCCACCCCCCACCACTGCAGGGGAGAGTAGATAATTCCAATAGAGTAGCTATAGGAAAGAGCAGACAATTTCCATACAGTAACCCTCGGAAAGAGCTACAGCAATAATCAACACTAATTATGGGAAAAGTGGATAACTCTCATACAGTGTTATTACTACTACATTTATTCTGGCTATAGAATCACATGCACCGTCTTGCTATTGAAAACTATGTCAGTTCTTTCATATGGAAAATTGTTAAATTTTTTGTAAACCTTTCTATGAAAGATCTAGATAATGCAATATCAGACATGCAACTATGTAGTTATTATGATCGCAGTGTTATGTTGTTCTTCTTGTGCTTTCATTAGGTTGTATCATAAACACTGTGCTGGGGACATTGACTGTAGGACCTAGCTCTGCTCAAGTCTAGCAACCAGTCTATCAATTATTTAAGGCTTAGAACAATTGATATTTTTTGATAGATTTTGAAAAATTGTTGAAAGAGAATTTCAACAAATTGTTTGATTCTGATAGCCTGATATTTTATCTTCTATAGCATTGCTAGTTTTACTAGAAATTCTATTTGGAGTTACCTATTAAATTAATATTACAGTGTTAACCTCGTCCATTTAAGCCTACAGTGTACATATAACACATCTTAAAAAGGTTAGTGGTTATTTGCTAACTAGCTAGATCAGAGTAAGTGGCTAAGCTATCTCATAGCAAAACTAGCTAGTAGTGCATGTAGCTGGTAGTAGCAGCTACAGTACGATATAGCCTGTGCCAGCTACAAGATAAACTGTGATTTTGGTATATGCTCACATGTGGTCAAGCACTCTTTATCTGGCCACCAAACTCCAATCTCAACACCAACCTGTGCCCCAGTTCCAGTTGTATTGTCCTAAAACATAGAAAAATTTGTTAACGGCAAAGTTTTCAGTAAGGCGCAGTGCTGTACACTGTTCATTGTGCATTACAGTGGAACTTGGATAACTCAGACTTCAGGGGACCAGCAAAAATGGTCTGAGTTATGAGAAGTCTGAGTTATGTGAACTCGAAGCTAACTAAAGACAATGGGACCTCAATGGGACCTCATGCGTGAGGCTAATTTATTCAAGTTTTACTGTATTTTGATAGAATGTGTTGAGGGGCAACACAAAATATACAAAGGAGACAACTTTCAACCATTATCCAAAATATGGTACTTTATTTCCCTTTTTAAAGCAGGTCCCGATGACTTTGGCCGAATCAAAAGGCTAGTGGGATCTATAATACAAGAAGCTACAAATAGTTCACGGTATGTGAATAAACTGGTGCCATGAAAACAATAGCGTTTGTCATTTTGCTGTTTACCTTGTGACATATGCGATGTGAACAATGAAATCATGTAATAAGCGTAATGACTAGCAACTTCATTACCAACTGTACAACTCATGGGGAGACGTTTAATTTTTTACCAAAATCACGATTGCTGTGAGATACTGCCTCTGCTTCAGTTGTTCTCCGATAACATGGCTGACCTTATTGGGCAGCATTAGAGTCAATAACAAACTTACCCCAAAATTTGTTTGCTACTGAACTCTTTCTATACAAACAGCTGAAACTTTTCTTTATGACATAAAGCATGTAGTTGCGTCATGTTAACAGATTTGTGTTCCAAGCAGCTTTGAACAGTTTAAGTCAAGGTTACATGGGGCAAGAGAACATAACTCTGCCTATCGAAGTACAAATACAACAAACCAGAGGCCGCAGAAGTCAGATGTCATAACCCCTTTTAACCCTAGGCATGGCTGTATATGCCAGTGCACATGCTCTGTTAGTTTACTGAAGATCTAGTTGTATAGTGTTTTATATTCATGATCCCAGGCTATTCAAAGTATATTAGACCCATGGAGTATGCACAGGAGTTAGTCAGGGGCGGATATAGGAAATATTTCAACACCAGCCTATTTTCAAGAAGTCATGAATTTCGCGTGTCTGAGGGAGTTAATACAAGATAAGTGTGGAACATGAACATGCATGGGTACAGTCTACACATATAACATGACTATTACAGGACTATAAAATGACTGTACTGCCTGAGCTAGTAAATAGAAAATGAATTGAGGCCTAGATATGCATAGTATTGCTAGTTTACAGAGCATAGCTAGTATTGCATGCTTGATTGAACACACGCCTAGGATGGTGGCGTGGGTGCCTATAGCCGCCCCTGGCAGTTAGTACCCTCCAGTCAGTATATTATATACATTATATATAATATATTATTGTATAGCAACTGAAAATCTAAACAACCTGTCATTGTTTTACCTTGTATGGTTGCATCATTTCGTGGAATTAGTGCATTAATATTTTTAAACAATTTGATGTTTCAAAATTGTCATTGTATTGCAATGCTCCCTACATAAGTGTTAGAATTTGCATAATCTGGTTATCAAGCAAATATACATTATTATAATTTTATGGTTTTATTACAAGACATGTAGCTTAAAATAAATATATAATACACTGATATTGCGTATTATACTACTCAGTTGAAATCTAGGATAGTGGCATTTTTACAAATTGCAGTAGATATGCCAAATATATTGTAATTTCTTGGAAGTCAGTAGTAGTCGTATATTGACATCATCGTACATGCACATGTTATTTATTATGTTGGTGCACTCTACAATGGTATAGCTACATACATTGTATGTGTGACTGTCATTAATTTGCCTGGGTATTTTTATAAAACTACTTACAGAGATTTGTGTAAATAACCCTAATATTAATATGCATCGTAGCTATCAAGCTAGTACATGTATATAAAAATAATTTGGTATTCACAGGGAACTTTACAGCATTACTAGTAACTGTACGTATATAACATTCTCATAGAAATATTATATTAGTTCTGGTCACTGATTACTTGTTGACTTTTGCACATATTTGGTATAGCCAAATTACATACCTAATTATTATAATTATAGTGTATGCACTACCAAATTGTCTCAAATTCATTCACGTTAGCATAAGTGTACATGTGTATATACAATAATGAACATTTTAATTATTGAGCAGAGTTATGTCTCTGGCAGCTTGAGAACTCTGGTTCAGTGGATTCCACACCTTTTAAATACGCTTTGCTGTAAATATACAGTATTGCTAAGGTGTGCTCCCAGGCATAACTCTGATCTGCACTGATGAGGTGTTAAACACCGAAACAGTACACTGTATGCAGACTGAGTAGTATTATACTGTATATAACACTTACCAGGATAGATATATTATGTTCAGGATATACAGCTACTGTGGTATGTCTGAGCTGGTTTGAATGGTCTAATAACAATTCTTTGGTTTATATTTACCTGCTGCATGCTGCTGCTGCTGCTGCTGCTGCTGCTGCTGCTGCTGCTGCTGCTGCTGCTGCTGCTGCTGCTGCTGCTGCTGCTGCTGCTGCTGCTGCTGCTGCTGCTGCTGCTGCTGCTGCTGCTGCTGCTGCTGTTGTATTTCCCTACCATCTCATGACTTGCAATTCTCCTTATTCTACTTATTTAGTGAATCCTTGATGTTGATTGGATAATCATATGATGACAAAATAAGATTAATTAGCGTTGGAAACAGACAACAGAATTCTCAGATCTCAGAATTTCATTGTCATTAATATGACGGATAAACCTGAATAGCCATCTGACAATAATTGTAGTAACGCATCCACTAGTTCCATGAAATGAAATGTTAGAATAAAATAATGCAATAGAGAGAGCTAGCCCTTACTTCTGTACATCCTTCAACTGCACAGCAAAGCACACTACAACACAATAACAATATTTATGGTATCTGTTTGTCATCGGTTCAAGTCATGGGCACTAATAAGCTATTGATTATAATTAGAAGTTGTCTTCTCCCAATTTATCTTCCTATATTGGGAGAGGACAACTTCTAATTATGATCAATTTTAGATCAATTTTTATAGCATACTCTTATACATGTATATGCACATGTACATATACATGCACATGTACATATACATGAACATATACATATACATATACATGTACATGTACATGTATATGTATATGCACATGTACATATACATGAACATGTACATGTACATGTACATGTACATGTACATGTACATGTACATTGTACATGTACATGTACATATACATGTACATGTACATGTAAAATGTATATGTACATGTACATGTATATGCAGAGCCTATAGCAGAGCCTATAGCAATGAAACTTTCTGCTAGTTATACAGCATTGCTCTTCATCTCATGTGTGGGATAATCTGGTGTGATCACGGGAATGTGAACAAAACCAGGCCACTACCATTACTGTGACTCATAATAGATACAGCCCAATTTCAAACTGGAATTTACAGATATATATGCAGGTGCTACCACTATTACCTACATGTGACGTTTGTCGTTGAACTTTTGTGACATTTGCCGGTGTTGTGATGCTTGTCGAAAAATTGTTGTGACGTTTGCCGGTGTTGTGACAGTTATGATGTTTGTCGTCGTTGCACCTACACCATAGTGCAGTGAATTTAGTGAAAACATGATTAATAATAAGTAATAAGTAAACAGGTCACAATCATTCCATTGGTACTTGTTTTGTTGAAAATTCATTTAGCACTAAGTAAAGTAACCTAAAGAATTTCGGACATGTGTTTTCAAATTTAGATTATGCAAACGTTTCAATGATTCAACATGCACGTAGGTTGATGACTTTGCGAGACACGACACTTTTGAGAAAGCTTCTTACAGCAAGATATAGAAATAATATATTAGCAAACCTGCCGTTGAGTGAAACTCAGTCATTTTTAAGTGGGAAATTCATGATTTTTTTCAACTACACTGTAAACCAAATAATACAATAATACAATTCTAAAACATGGGTGAATGCTTCCTTACCCAGTTGTTAGTCATTTATTGGTAAACAGTAGCCTATAACATACATGTACCTACAGTGTATACACTGAACTCTTCTCTGTAGCCTATAACATACATGTACCTATACACTGAACTCTTCTCTGACTTGAGCATTTTGGCATCTATTGCTTGACTCTTACTTTACTGCTTAAAATTGGTGTATTATGACTGTACTCAAATTTTGACTGTACTGAAATTTTGACTCGCTTCATCTAATGACTTGACTTTAAATGACTTTTTATCAGTTGGGAATGTGTACTTTTACTTGACTCTTGACCTGAGCATTATTTTGTCTGCTTGGCACATTGATGTCTGCCTTCCATCGACCCAAACAGGTGTTCATCTATAAGCTCACTTGGTCTCCATTTACAAGCTCACTAGGTCTCCATCTACAAGCTCACCAAGTACCCATCTACAAGCTCACTTGGTCTCTATTTACAAGCTCACTTGGTCTCCATTTACAAGCTCACTTGGTCTCCATTTACAAGCTCACCAAGTACCCATCTACAAGCTCACTAGGTCTCCATTTACAAGCACACTAGGTACCCATCTACAAGCTCACTAGGTCTCTATTCACAAGCTCACTTGGTCTCCATTTACAAGCTCACTAGGTGCCCATCTATATGCTCACTAGGTCCCTATTTACAAGCTCACTTGGTCTCTATTTACAAGCTCACTTGGTCTCCATCTACAAGCTCACCAAGTACCCATCTACAAGCTCACTTGGTCTCCATTTACAAGCTCACTAGGTCTCTATTTACAAGCTCACTTGGTCTCCATTTACAAGCTCACCAAGTACCCATCTACAAGCTCACTAGGTCTCCATTTACAAGCTCACTTGGTCTCCATTTACAAGCTCACCAAGTACCCATTTACAAGCACACCAGGTCTCCATTTACAAGCTCACTAGGTACCCATCTACAAGCTCACTAGGTCTCTATTTACAAGCTCACTTGGTCTCCATTTACAAGCTCACCAAGTACCCATTTACAAGCACACTAGGTCTCCGTTTACAAGCTCACTAGGTACCCATCTACAAGCTCACTTGGTCTCCATTTACAAGCTCACTTGGTCTCCATTTACAAGCTCACTTGGTCCCCATTTACAAGCTCACCAAGTACCCATTTACAAGCACACTAGGTACCCATCTACAAGCTCACTTGGTCTCTATTTACAGGCTCACTTGGTCTCCATTTACAAGCTCACTTGGTCTCAATTTACAAGCTCACTTGGTCTCCATTTACAAGCTCACTTGGTCTCCATTTACAAGCTCACTTGGTCTCCATTTACAAGCTCACTTGGTCTCCATTTACAAGCTCACTTGGTCTCCCTTTACAAGCTCACCAAGTACCCATCTACAAGCTCACTAGGTCTCCATTTACAAGCTCACCAAGTACCCATCTGTAAGCTCACTAGGTACCCATCTACAAGCTCACTAGGTCTCCATTTACAAGATCACTGCGTATTCATTTATATAAGCTCACTATCTCATCTATTTGCTCTATTAGCCTAAAAACCCAGGCACACACACAAACAAAGCTAGTGCCTCATCTGGCATTGAGAAATGTATAATAAACTTATACATATATTTTATTCTGCACAACCGATATTCACAATAAAATTGATATATTCTATATTATATCATTATATCACAGATCAAATAGAAAGATAACTCCAAAACATTTCCTCAAAAAATTGCTACTGCTAGGTAGTGGCTAAAAACAATTACGTGGATTAAATTTATACAGCAAAAATAATAGTATTAAAAACTGTTTCTACCAATACCAGCTGGTAATAATAGTTTTATATATAAAATAATAAATACTGCATTTGAGCAAAGATACAATGAGTAATATCAACTTAAACCAAATTACAAACTTACTGTAACTCAGGATAGAAATCCAAAAACTATTAATTAATTATTACATGTACATTATGATTGTAAGGGTTCTAAGCATCAAGTAATACATGTAGGTTAGTGTGCTTCACTATAAATATCTAACACAGTGTCATACAGTATAGCACCTAACCACAAGTGTTTACTTGACATGGCTGTAATGAGGAATCACTTCATAGTAGAATGTTCTGACACTTGATTTCACAGGCTCTGAGAGTATCAAGGAGTTGTTTACCCCTACCACCCGCTTCACACAGTAGGCTAGTAAACATGCTGATATATGACCTTATGGAGGTCAATAGACTTTTGGCCTCTGTCTGCACACTCTACAAACAAAATCATTATACAGATACAAACGTAATACAAAGTTAAGTTTGACATACCAATAACGTAGTGACTGTTGATAGAATTTGATCAAAATGCCAGTACAACTATCGATAGTAAACAGGTTATTTAATTATAAAACACTACCAATAGTATTTCAACATAATTGTTATTGATAGTTATGCAGAGACTGGTCTACTATCAATAGTTATTGTTTTGTGCTAATACAGAAAACAACAAAACTATTATTGATAGTAGCTACTTTGCACTACTATCAATAATATAAGTAGTTGCTTCCACTATTAGTAGACCAGTGGTGAGCTCTGGTTTTTTGACTGGGGATTATATTATTGTCTTGGAATTCCCAACATTGCAGTCCTACTAATGCTCATTAGAATCTACAACAGAGTAATGGCAAAACTTGTCACAAATTTACACTACCTCCTTGGAATGAGTTCCACCAAGTAGCTTCAGCTCCACATGGGTAACGTCATCACTGAATGTGTCTATCAAACGTTTTAACTCTCCATTAACTAGCAGAGCGCTTACAAGAGTGTCCTGCCTTGATTCTAAATACCTTCCAACCTCTTTCCATCGAGAGTTTAGTTGATTCCTCTCCCTCTCGGGGATATCTGCCGTCAGGTTTATAGACGTTCTGATTGGCTTGTAATGCTGGCACTGGGCCAATATTTCCTGTAATGAGTAAAAGTGATACTAATACTTCATGTAGTGTAGCGCTACATTGCTTTATAGGTGGTATGCTGTAAATTGTACAGTGACGCAACAGGAAGACACTATCATTCAATAATATATTAAAAACTCGAATAAAAGTGCTATATTGTTTACTAACATTGTACTGTTTGCAGAAACTTGTTAGCTGGTTTAGATCTGTGTCTAAAGGTACATCAGCATTCCAAATGCTTGTATACATGACCTCTAGCTTGTCTATCCACTCTAGAATGTGTCTGAGATCTAGTTGGAGCTGTATTCTGTCTGATATAGTAGACAACTCCGAATCACTTGCAGGTGATGACCTCACCGATAGTGGCGCTGTAAATATTGTTACGCACAATACTGCATGCTTTATACAATAATTATGGTTGTAAACCTTGTGTAGGATATCAGAAGTTGATGTGCTGACCAAGTTTCTCATCTGTTGGCCGTAGAATTGCGGGTTTAAAACTCATGATCTTGGTAGGTGAGTTTTTCACTCAATACACTTATTGACCCGTACAACAGAATAGACAGATTAGTTATACTCACATTGACATCTTCTAGACATAGTTGAGGAAGACATCATTGGAGCAGCAGACAATAAATAGCCTGTGGACTGCGTGTCTACTGAAAGTGCAGGGAGAGGGGATGGACTATTGGGTAGACTTAGCACTGGAACTTTGGGTGTAGTCGGCCTAGAAAGACGGGGTCGGTCTGATAATGTCCTACCTCTAGACAATCTCTCACCGGTCAAACTCTGTTCCAAAGACACACTTCTGGCTCTGTAATATCGAGAGAGATAATAACTGCAACAAACACATTTCTATAACTCACTCACAACTATGTACATGTACATTAAACTAAATGGAGTAAGTAGAAGGCATAAATACATGTTTGGATATATACACACTCTCATTAAACAGTGGTGTTATACAAAATTGTGGAGTCAAACTATTCCAAATACTTTAAAAAGAACTACTATGATACCACCATCTTTACCTACAGTAAATGCCACAGGCTGTTACTAAGCTTACCTGTTGGGTGGCTTGTCACCGACCCTAACTTGGTCTCTGTCCTGTGACAAACTTCTTCTACGTGCAGTCATATACTTTTGAAAAGGGGGCGTTGCTTTATTTGAGTCTGAAACAGCATACAAATACACATAGTAAACATACAATGTGATTCATTGCGTAATGTCTAACACACAATCCTTGCCAATACCATCTATTAAGACCATTCCTATTAAAATGCAGAGCTTTTAATGTTTAGAAGGCCTATATACTATAGTGTGAATTGTTGGTGCTAAAAACTAAACACAAGCGAAGTTGTCCACTCTATACTATGCTATATATAATTACAATCGCTGTACTATTCTGCACAAACTAAAAGCCAATGCACACAGTTACTAACTTACAATCACACATGTATTATTGGCATAACGCTTAATGCTGTAGACAGAAAGTACTACACAGCGTCACCTGGAAATACTACACATGTACATAATTATTATTGTATAACTTGCAGGCATGTAAACTTCAATAACCTTTGTCAGCAACCAACTCAAGACAGAAGCTTTGAACTAGCAAAGCATATATTGCTCCAGTCATAACCATTTGAAGATGAGATAAGTAATATTATTGAAAGACTAAAGCTTACTAGTGTAGTTAGTATCAAACTCAATAGCAGAAGCAGCGGAGCGTGACCTAGATTGAAGCAACCAATCACACTTGAATGTTGATGGTAGGAGTCCCTGGTTAAAAGCGTGCAGATTTTTAGTGGTAAGTGGTAAAGGTGACGACAGAGCAATCTCAACAAGCCTCCTTCTCATCTCACCGCTGCGGCTCGAATGGCGACCTCCTTCTGCTGAATGAGCTCTGGATATTCTAGACTGAAGTAGAGCCGTAGCCGGAGAGCGTATCACCGGCTGATGCGAGGCGGGACGAGAGGAAGCCCGAGTTGGTGTCAGATCTTGACCATCTGAGTTATTAAGGTTTAGGGAATCGTTTGAAGCTGACAACCTGGTGTTCCTGTCAAGTAGGGTGTTAATAGTCGGTCTCAGTTGACGACGTATGGTGGCCCTCTGTGCAATCTTCTCCACTCTCCTTTCCATCTCTGCAACCTTGCTGCTGGTTTCTGCAGCTTGCTGGCCAGACATCACTTCAGAAACTGGGGCAGTAGCAGAGTGCTGCACATCCAGGTTCATTGATTCCAGGTCTAAATGATATCGATATACAGATACAAGATGGAATAAAAACTCCTTAGCATTCCATTATTGTAACTAGAAAATTCGGAACAAAAAGATTAGCAAAGTTAGAGTTGTTCAAATAATGGCAATTCATGTTTTATGGCACAGTTAACCGGAAGAAAAGACACGTCAATGAAGATTGACTGCACCTTGTTCAAGGTCCTCAGTCTGATGAATGGCAAGCTCAAGTTCCTCCTCCACAACATGAAGGTCGTCTTGAGGTCGTAGCTCAGAGCGTAGAGTGGCTATACTGAGAGTCAGTTCCTGAATCAGGCTGTCCAACTTACGATGCTCTTCTGTAGTACAGGAATTTCTGAGATTGGCCACCGGCTCCCCAAGTAACGAATCAACCTAGTGCAAGAGGACAAAAGGAGAATCTGGGTTACCTAACACTAAATAGTAATGGTGCGAACATCAGAACCTTGCTGCTGAGATCATTAATATTATCGTCATACAACCAAGTTAGCAGAAGTTTTTAAATCCATTTGAACTCATGGGGGACGGAAGTCTTTTTAGTGCAACTCTTGCATATGCTAGAGGACAGAATCCTCGTAATAGTGTTGTGAGAAAGATGTAGATAAACCATGAACAATTACTAAAAGCCAACAACAGAAAAATAGAGAGCCTACATGTACACGAACACTGGACGCGCTGCCTAAATAGGATCATTCAATTAGTAAGCAATGAGGTTCCAGAAACAGCTAGCTAGCAAAATCCCTTCAGCAGTAGGTGTTGATATTATAACATGTAAAGGACAATCAAGTTACAAAGCAAGTGTCTTCTTACTTCCGTTTGGTATCCTGCCAGCTTTTTTTCTACATTCTCTCTACTCCCAGGTTTGGTTTTCAGAATAAGGCTCAAGTGGCTGACTTTAGCCAACAGTACATCGCGTTCCTTGACAAAATCAGTCCAGGTTTCATGAGCAATTCTCATATCTTTAACCAACTCGGACAAAGATTGATAGGCACTGTCCCAGAGTTCAGTGCAGCGTGCCACAGCTTTCTTGATACAGCCAGAGTTATCCAGCATGTTGTTCCTTGTTAAGTACCTAAACAGTAGAGGAGAAATTATGATCTGAGTGATGTCATCAGTTAAAAATCGCCTCGTAGTATTGACATTTACATATTGTTCAACTTCATTCAGTCAAGTGGTATTCTGAAAGCAACTAAACAAGAAACGACTATACACCATCCTAGCAATACCTGAGTCTATTATTCAGTAGCCTCATATCTTCATGCTTAGCCTCGCATTCCTTCAGAATCTTGCTAAACTCCTCTAGCTGATGAGATTTTGGACGGATTGACCTTGACCTCACATAATCTTCACATTTCTCCTTATATTGGAGAAGCTTAGAAATCAGCGTACTTGTTTGTGTTCTCACTTGAGACCAGGCCTGGCCCAAGTCATACAGTTGTTCTTTCTTTGATATAATCTATGAGAGAAAATATTTTAGGAGATATTAAAGGGTGCACATAGAATACCCCGGAAACGAAAGTAACAAACTTTTACTGCCTGGTCATTGTGCAGTAGAGATTCAAAGCTTGGTCAGCAGTCAAAGTTGAAATAATAAACATCGGAAAAAGTCATAGGGAAATATAAATAGTAAACTGCATACCTTGTCACACAGCTTCCTCCAGCGACTGTTGAGACGGTCTTTAACTGCAGATAACTCCTGCTTCACAGTGATGTCATATCCTGCATCTCTGTCATATTGCAGCAGACTACACAGATTAATCACAGCTGTTACCGTCCTGGAATGGTGTGAGATATCTTTCTCCAGTTGTACAAGGTATTGGTGGCTAAAACAAGAACAGAAGATAATCGTAAGCAATTTTAAATTTATATTCAGTGGTGATGCCAATTACTGTCTTCTGATTTGCTGTTATGTGCCAAAAGAACCATCATCAAATGCATGTGACTTTTCATTACAAATGCTATTACCATAATATCATAATTAAAATTCAAAGATTGGCTCCTCTTAACAATTATAGAAATAGTGTAGTTCTATGAGTGGTAACAGGAGCACAGTGAGAGTACATGGTAAAGGTAGGTGTGGTTGGTTTCAGGATTCACTTTAACCAATGAATTTAGCTCAGTACAATCTAACGGTTAAAACTGCTCTTACTTGGCGAGTACAGTCGACTCGTGCCAATCGGCTGGTGTTAACTTTAGTGATCCTTCGGTAGTCTTGAGCCACTGGTTGAGTGACTTCATACCAGCTTCAAAATCCAAAATGGCTGACATAGTATCTTTAAGCTTACTAGTTCGAGTGGAAGAAAGACGTGTTAAATGTTTCATTGAGCTCTGAAGTGAAACTATGCCATGTTGTATAGCAGAGCCATACAGGTCACCAGTTATAGAGAGCAATGCAGTACCTTTAGAAACCAGATGCTCTGCCTAACAACAGAAAGATGAAACTTTATGTAGCAGAATGTTGAATGGTAAAGCAGCAGAAAGAAACAAAATGGACGCATCGGAGTTATCGGAGATCAGCTCAAAACTGCCACCAGTGTTCATGACATTCTAGAAGAATACAGGACAACAATGTCAATATTGTCAAACGAATCCTTTACTGAAAAGCACACATTTGAATAAAAAGAAGAAACCAAATAATGCAACTCACCTTGTGACTAAGTTTTCTCAGTTCAACAGAGTATTTGTCTTTGATCTCTTCTAGCAACTCTTCTATAGTCAACCTCTTCTCATTCATATACAATTTCTCCAGTCGTTGCATTTCTACTAAAGTAGCATTGACCTCTGATATAAAACTATTCCACACAGACAGTTTGTCATTGAGTTCGTGTTTTAATCCAGCGACTATCGATTCAGAATCTTCTGTTAGTGCTTGACTAATGTTGAAACAGAGGTCTAACTCCAACAGTTGATCAACTTGGGAGGAGAGGGAAGAGAGATCAAATTTCATAACTGAGCATTTGGTGTTAATCTTCTCCAGACGCCAATCGAATACGTCTGCTTGAGATTGTCTTTCCTGTAAATGCTCATGATGTTCTGGTAAAGATCCACGAGTACCCTGCCGAACACTTCCTACGTCTTTAGCAAAAGATATGAGAGAGTGATTTAGACTTTTTGCATTGGAGATTACTGTCATAGACTCATCACTCTGTGCCATTAACCTAGACAAAGCCGATTGCCATTTGCTGCTTGACTTTTGCACAACAGCTAACAATTTTGTTCGCGATGAGTCATCACAATGAGGAAGCAACTCCTGACATATCTGCCTCATTATTAGCGAAGTCTTTTGATGTTGTTCGAACGTTGCTTTTAATTGAGGTATTCTGTTACTGAATCCAACATGGCTGTCATATGTTTTGTCTCTCAAGGAGAGCTTAGTATCAAGTTGGTGAAGGGAATACATAATCATCTCCTTAAGTTTATTGAACAATCTATTTTTGTGAATTAAGGCTTTGAAACTGGCCTCGCTGTCTTTCAGCGTCTTCACTAAGTCATTGTGATCTTTAGTGGAGATGCTTGTTTTTGAAATCCGAGGGACGGATAACTTTACAACATCTGCGAGATTTAACAAGGTAAGACACTTCAAACGTTGGTCTTCCAAATCCTTAAATTCACCTAAAATCAATAGACTGTTGATTAGATGAATCGCCTGACAATCAATAGCAAGGGTCGTCGTGTATATTGCAGGTAAAAGTGCAGAAGAAAGTGGGGAGGAGAATGACGGAGAACTATACAAACATAGATAGTCCACAAACCCTAGGACTGTCCAAACTAGTGAGGTGTTACAATACAAGCTTACCTGAGATGGGCAGACTAGTCAATCTAATGGCTCGATTCTTCCAATCTTGATAAGATGATTGAATCTCATTGACATCAGCTTCAACATTGATATCTTCTTGTAGTTTGCTAAGCCGTGATATTATTAATGAAAGTATGTGGTTGAATCGTCCTTCCAGCATGGAAACAGAGTCAGCTAAATAGAGGGACATAAACTGTAAGGATATAATTACCACATGCTAGTCATGCACATAGATTTAATTAAGCTGTGCATCATTAGGAATTACCCTCTCTCTACATACACGCTAACAAAGTACCGTTATACTTGCATATCATATAAAAAATAACACATCACATTCTCCATGCCCAACCAGTTTAAAAATCCCAAAATTTCCAAAACCCTTCACTAGGCTCACTATTGGTTGGCTGGGTTAAGGGAACAGAATGGAAGTGAATCCATTACTCTAGCAAAGCAGTTATCCCCTCCTACTCAATCATACCCTCAAGTATGACAAGTATACTGGTACAGAACGGATGTAGTTGTGACAGTTCATACCTATACTCCGGTATGCAGGTTTAGCCGTGTGGGTGGTCTGAGAGTGGAGAGTATCCAGCTGGTTCCTCTCTGACAGAAGTGTAGTCAGCAACAGTTCTGTCTTCAACCTTCTATCTAACAGGGTCTACATCACAAGGTAGAGTAATTTAAGCATGGTACTCGTTATTAGGGGTTTGATAGCTACAGGTGAGATCAAAATATAATAATAGTATGTTTATGTACAATATGTATCTGATGCTATACAAGTTCCTGAATAGAATGCATTGGAGAAAAAGATTTCCATTTCACCAAGTTCACTGGAGGATGTAAAGAAAGTATCCAGCACTTGATAGCTTTTATGCCACGTGCACATGTGCACATGTGCACATGTGCACATGGGTAACAACATACTTTTTAATAATAGAATTATGCTACTGATGCAGAAGAGTACGAGCATAACACATTATTCATACCGGACACCCTGATACCATACAATAACAACTCTACCGACAGTACGACTGGTACCATACAATAATAACTCTACTGACAAAACGGCTGGTACCATACAATAATAACTCCACCGACAATACGACTGGTACCATACAAAGACAAGCCTACCTTGTATGAGAGTCTAGTGGTAGAGTTGCTGGTAAGTAGAGGGTCTCTCTCCACCCTGGCTAGTTTATTCTCCAGAGTATGAACTGACTGAGCACAATGAGCTAACGCAGTTGATGATTGGCTGCCTTCTGCTACTAGTTCAACCAATAGCGTATGCTGGTCTTCTGCTAACTTCTGCAAGTGTTGGCACTACAAATAATATACAATGGAGCCATATTTAGTTTTATATGACTGTATAGAACAAAAAACTTGCTATATTGAAGGGAGTAGCTTTAGAATACCACCAGTAAAAGACACTGTATACCAGATTATTGTCCTCTGATACAATGTGTAATGTTACAGAATAGTCTTGTCCACAAAAGTGAGAATTAAAATAACGCTAGTAGCAGAGGTCATTAGGCCAATCAATATTGAACACCTACATGGCTGAGAGATATTCCAGTAAGTTTTCCCACTCCATCAGCTTGTCTCTTCACATCACCCCAGTCTATACACTCTAGTTTGTGTAACAGCTGCTGATGTACAGAGAGAGACGATTCCAATTCTTTCAGTGAAGTCGGCTCACCTGTGTTCTGCAGTTTCACTTTAATTTCTACAATATATAAAAGGACGTAGTTTCATTTTAGATTCATGTCTGTGAAAAGATATACACACATGCATAGTGCTGCAATGTTAAAATACCAATATGTTACATTTTTAAGTAGCACTCCGCTGTGAGGGGGTACAGGGTGAGCTGATTAGTCCATACACATATTCACTGTGGTAAAGAACTTTGCAGAGTATGTTATGTGCATGCCATTATAGACTAGGATAGATTGGTATAGCATCTGTTGAAGAAAGAATTGAATTTAGCTATCAAAAACCAACTCATATTAAAGCCACCAAACCTCTCAGTGTCAAGAAAAATTTAGATATTCGAAGACTATGAGAAAAAACAGCTCTGTCTAGAATTGAATCTCTGTGTATCCAAATCATATACCACATGCATATGTACAGTTGTCCCACCTCGTAATAACTCTTTAGCATTGGAGCACGAATTGTTGTATCTGCTAAGGAGTAGCTCCGCCCCTTGCCATCTCTCTATCATTAGAGGTAACTTCTGAGAGTAGAGAGTGTATTCTCTAGATTTTATACTCTTTGTCTGCTGATCCAGCAACTATACACAGATAATAATCACAAGATGAGGCCTGATACATTGCTTCATTTACCTGAGTTGAGTTACGTAGCCATCACCAACTAAATTTTAAGGTTCAAAACTATTATGTACATGAAAACAGATTCAATGTGACTGTACACATAGAGTTAGAAGTTGCCTGCCCATGGAACACTGAAGTGAGCTGGCAGAGGATTGAAGCACTGAAATGAGCTGTAAGTAGAGAGATATTATGTGGTGGCGTAGAATCGCTCATACAATTTACTGTACATAATATTTACAATCCTTAAATCTAAAGGTGCAAACACACGGGAGCGTTTTGGGGCGAGCGTTTTCTGGTCAAGCGTCGAACGCTATGCCCTTGGGAAACACACGGGGCGAACGAAGAGCGCGGCGATTTAACTGTTAGCCAATGACATGCTGGTATATATTCACCCCGCGCTAATCACGTGTTTATGTTTACAAACTTCGTTTATAAGCCAATCAGCGTCGAGCGAATCGTCTCAATACCTCGGCAAGCTGAGCTCGAGCGTTTTGAGAGCGTTGGCACTCTGGCGATTCGCGAGCGTCAAATTCGCCCCAAAACGCTCTCGTGTGTTTGCACCTTAAAGGTTTCATATTCTACAGTAGATGTTATAAACAGGACGCAGTAAATCGTGGGTAAGATTGTTAGTTTACAGTGTGAAATATTACCTGCAGGGTGCTAGCTACCGTAATGTTAATTCTCAGACTATGGGATAGAGACTGTATTCTGTCTGTTTGTCTCTCTGGTTCGTCCATCAACACTTTCAGCTGACTCAGGTGCTGCTGAAATTCCTGACAGTAAGAGTATATGCAACATGTATGTATTATACCTTCCACACACCTGACGTTAGTGTAATACGAGCTCTAGGGCTAAGATCGTATAGTCTGGGAGAGTAAAACCAGTTAAAAGTCCATCGTGTCACGTTATATTATGACAATATTTGCAACGTCGGTAATTTCATTGTCACAAGTTGATATGACAGAGTGTGCTCCATTCTACACACCAGAGGGCTCCCTAGTTACATATATAGGACTGATCTAAGTCGCTAGGCCAACTACCTACTAGACTGCGATTTAGTTTGTTCACACTTTACTAGGACTAGCATACCAATGCAAATATTTCTCGTACCAAAAATGGTGGATCGGAATAGGCCTTAGTCAATACTTCCCCAACTTGATCTTCACCAAATTATAAGCAACATAAAGTATGTGACTAATGTTGCAAAGACATGTCATGTAAACCACCTCAGAGCAAGAGCAAACCTCGGAGTGATTTAGAAGTTACCTTAATTGTATTTAACGGGGACAGACATGGGACAATCTCCAGCAGGTGCTCCTTCTCGTCTAGTATGTCACATGCTTCATGGTATATTCGGTTGAAATCTATCCAATCAGAGTGTACCGACCTCAGTGTATCAGCTAATGAGCTGAGCTGTAGCATTGATGTCTCCTAAACATTCAGAGATAGATGTTGAGTATGATAGTTTTAGAGATCATGAGAAGAATAATATCATGCTAATGTTATATAACAGCATATACCGCAGTGATCTACTCGTATTGGTTAGATAGTTGGGCCTCTAATAAAAGATGATATTAGCGCAGCTAACGCGATACCAGCTGAGCTGCAGGGCAGCATGTTGAGTTTCAGTTTTGCTAAAGCTTATGAATGACATCATTGTAGGGGGTCCATAGCAGACCATACATTGTATTAATATAAGCCAGAAGTTTTAATTGAGTTTTTATCATGGTTATACTAAGAATATTACCAAATGAAAAATGGGTATGTGTAACAGATGTGACGTAATTTTCAAGCTCATAAAGACCAGTGCCTGTTTCAAAAAAGTATTAAATAGTTTTGAGTTTGTGATTTGATCAGCTAATATAGGCTACTTGTTAACCTATAACATGCACACTGATATGGAGTTATGGAACTGTTGTTACAAGCCAAATAATACAAATACCTCTACCAGCATCTGGTTGACTATTAACGCAGCATTTTCTATTATTATTATTATTACTGAGTTTATTGCTTATCAATAACAATAGATTATAGTAAAAGTGTATGCATGAAACGCATGTATAAGATTGCACAAAAGGGAAGCCAGATAGTCCAAGACTAGAGTCGAGGCAATCCCTGCTCAAGTGTACCGGTGCCGAGGGGAAGCACCCACCACGCCTCCAGATACCCCACAGTGCTCACACCCCCGCCCCCCAGAGACGAGACGCCAAAGCCGCCGCAAAACCCCTGGGAGGGAGGTCAAGGATGCCCTATGAAAGTGACTTGTGACTTTTTATTACTGCTATTCAATACAGTAGAGGTACAATGTAGTAAAACGAACAATATGAATAAACATTAGAAGAAGGGCAGACAACTCCCACTGATAACACCATTTTGTGTATTTCAGACGCTTTGTGGCTACTTTGTGTGATAGCCCCTTGACAGTTTACACTAATAGTATAGAACTGACCTGCTTGTTGAGTAGCTCATTTACATTCCGGTTAGCCTCTCTCATGGCTACTTGACTGCACATCTCTCTAGAGCTCAGTGTCTGCGTCTCAGTAACAAACACGTCGCGTTGAGCTCGAAGTTCCACACCGGCTGTGTGTAGAGTCTATGTAATACAAGTAGCATAGCAATATCATGGCAAACAAGACTATAAAACTTTACAACCATCTTGATAAAACAAATTTTAATAAAATTATTGTACTTCATGCAAGGAACTCCGTGATAGCCAAGCTTGAGTCTTGTGCAACGGTAGGAGTCACGGTGACACTGTTATATGAACCATTTAGGTGAGTCGATATGCAAGAAACTATGGTTCTACACACCTCAGTATAAACTAACCTGGCACTTCTGTAGTAACCATGTGACCGAATGCTGAGATCCTATTGGACAATCTTTGCACAAGCTATTTACTTCATTAATCCATTTGTCAAAAGAACTTTTAATCTTGCTGTAGGACTACAAATCACAGAAAAAGGTGATACACCAGAAATATTTTAAATATAGAAGTCGTGAGATCAAGCAGTATGATATTACGTGATATTAACGTGACGAACATGTGGAGTATGACTTACTCGATAGGAATCTCTCAGAGAGTGAGCTGTAGACAGTTGTTTGCTCGCAGCAACCTTCGCCTCATGCAGCGCTTTCACAGCATTCTGTGACCTAATTATGACATCATGATCACAGGAAGTAACTAGTGACATCATCAGACCAGTGATGTAGGTTCGTTGACTAAGGTTACATTGGTAGCTCTACAAGTGTAGTCATCACGATAATTATAACATATGGTTAAACAGTTGTGAGTTTGTCTATAGTTGTTCATCTAATAGTGTGCATACATTGCACAGAAAGACGAACCGCTACATCCACTAAATCAAGGCTCTTACCAGTAGTTCCTGAATATATTCGTGTATAGCCGTTACTGCAGGCAGTGGTTTATTAAAAGGTTTGATATCACCGAGCCATGTATACACTTTGCAGATAGTTTCAGTATCAGAGGGCGAAAACTCCCTTAACTTCTCCTGTAGACTGGATCTGAAGAAATATAAGATCCCAGGCTGTTAATGGATTGTAGAGCATCAACAAAAGAGCAGGTGTAACCGATATGAACGTCCTCACAGAAAGGACATCTAAAGGTCATCTAACAGCATTAAGTTGATAGATATATAGGCCAGAATACCCTGCTATGACTTTATGAAGAGACAACAATGTTTGTACATATTCTCGTATACAATATACATACTTGATAGCATTCATCTTTGGTTTGACGGCAAGAACACTAGATTTGATCTCTAAATCCACATCATCTTTTCCGGAGCAGATATCTTTGTACATCCAGTTAAATGTGTCAAGCTCCACAAGTAGATCCTGTTAAAGAAGATACTAATATATACCGTATACTGTGGGATACCAATATGGCTGTGTGACCTAAGTGCAGTGTCCTGGCCAACGGAATGCACCAACAATGGGGTGACGATAAACATTACGCTAAAAGCCCATTGTTATAATCCATGTATTACTATAATAATTTTGGACTTATGATTAACAATCAACTTGACTTATAATATAACAGTCAACTGAAGAAACTAAAAGGACATGATGATGTACTAGAATCCAAGCCGTTTAAAGGACGATTCTAAATAGTAGACAAATATGCATGAAACATCAGTGGAGAATGTTAATAGAGATTTTATAGTGTGCCACCAATATCCATGTTGAATCTGCGGGGGTTTGCAGAGTAGTGAGAAAGTACGGTGAGGTGGAGCATAGTACAATAGCAGGTAATATAGTACAATAGCAGGTAATGTAGAACAACAAGGTAACATAGTTGGAAGACAGATGCTTGATAAAAGTAGAACATTGGCTGTGAGTCATCCACTCTGAATCGCTGTTCGTACAACCTTCCCTTATTTACGCTGCTGGATAGACGGTGACAGCAACATGCAATCAACAAAATCACCAATCACCCACAATGCAATGGTTGGAGGAAACTCACCAGGGCCTGGGGTAAGCAGATGTTCAGAGGTACAGTCAGGTCTAGTCTCTGCTGTGGTGCATTCTGATTGGTCCGTTGACTCATCATCATATCAGTAAACAACTGGGTGAATCCATCGACAGGTTCACTGAAGAACAGATGATTACACTCTGATTCTAATACATTGACATTATACAAAATACTATGATATAGTTAACTGTGTGCACATGACACAAGCCATGCATGTTAAGGCATAAGGAGAAGTGGTTGACATACTCATGGAACATATATTCACAGTGTGTGTACAAGTAGTAGTTGGTAGAGTTCAATAGACTTACTACTGCCTAACTAATTCAGGAAGATAATATTAAACCAGTTTACGAGAGACATCGTATACACAAGTGCGAGTGGAAATACATCTTCATGAATGGCAATCAATGAACTGATGAGCTACTGTACCTGGCAGAATTAGATAGCTCCTGGAGAGAAGACCAGACTCTCTGCAAACTCCTTAACTGTTCCCGAAGTTCTGGGCTCCGTACAAAATCAGAGAGATGTTGAGTAGCAGCAGACACGAGACCATGATACTCGGCCTCTAGCAATACCAATGATCTCTCTAGGCGTGACTGGTCTACAGTGATAAAAGTGTGATCTGCTTACTCCATAGTCACAATAAATACGATCAGTAAGCCAATGGTAAATAAGATATAATTGAATGACAAACACTTACTAATTTTATTAGCCCTAAACTCGGACATGAGCAGGTTTAACGATTTCAACATGGCGTCACAGTGAGAGTATAGGATAGTTGTAAGGTCCTTGAGACGTCCTGATTTCTCAGATTGACACCAGAGGTCCTTCTGTAGAGAGTGTGTGGAAGCTGAGAGATCAGACAGAGACTGCTGTAGCTCGCTACTAGCCGAGCTGACGTCGATATTTCCAAGATGAAGTCTGTAGGTGTTGAAGAGCGTAAATAGTTTCTACAAGTTAATAGGTTGATAAAAAAAGTAATATGGTTAATAGCTTCCAGGAAGACACCACTGTATTTTATTGTCCTCCATTCCCATAATTCATCAGGTCGGGACTAGTGAATAATTATTCTATAAGGAGTAAACATAGCAGAGAATCTCACTCGGTGAGGGTCTAGCAAAGTAGTCCAACAGAGGGTGGCAATCAGCAGCCCATGACCATATAAACTCCCAGTTTAAACACTTATTATGTTGAACAGGAAACCTCTTAAATTGAATTCCGGAGCAAAATGGCCGTCTAACAACACTAAGAATTGATGTCTGCTAACAGTAATAGAAGTAACAAACCGGCCTACCTGTAGATTCTCTCTGTGATCAGACACGTGTTCAGCATCGATGAGTCTACCAGTGTTCACACCCTTTTCTGCTGCAGATAACAATTCCTTGTAGGCGGACAGGAAGTCGGACTGGGGTCTAGCAAAGTGTGGATGTGAGTCAGTTGGCGTAAGTAAGCGTAATGAGGCAGATAGATCAGACAAGACCTTGTCTACAAACTCCGTGTCTGAATCCTGTCATAGAAAAATATGTGATGAGAGAAAAATAATAGAATAGCAAAAGACAAGAATTCTCCTCCTGCCCCTCAACCTTTTTAACCACCATAACATGAATTGTAGATTTCACAAAGATAAATGGTGATCTAATCCACAGAGCTGCTCAACTTGCACATTGGCAATACGACTCGGAGACTAATTAAGATAGGATAGCATGAATCTGGTCGAACATTAATGTCGACAATACTAATGGTATAAATCATTAAAATGTCTACAAGTGAATAGTATTATAAAATTGCTTTAAATTGCTAAATTGCTACTGTTTCTACCCATGTGTTACTACGTCTTGTAATCAAACATACAGCCTTATGTTGATTGACATGATCAGCCATATGCTGCTGCCAACTATGCAGCTCTTTCTCTTGATTGCGAAAATCTCCTTCTTCTGGAATAACTTCAAGCCGACCTTGAAGCATTTGTAGGTCATTCATGAGCTGACCTAGATACTCGGAGACCAATGAGCCTTCACAGAGTGTTGGATTGATTAACTGAAGAGTCTGGAACATTCTCTGCAGTTTGCTAACTTTGTGTTCTACGCCTGGCAGTTTTTCCTGCAGAAAGAAATGGGAAGAGATAACCAATAAAATCTTAGCGCACAGCTACATATACAGCTGTAGCCCACATATACATGACCGTACAGTCGTAGCACACAACTACATGTGCAGTCATAATAGGTGTCTTCGCGACCTCTTGGACGGACCCGAGTCGCAAATAAAATTTACAAGATGGCCGTCCGACCAAGGCCAGAAGGGCTATTGGCCTAGGATTTCGCTTGGCCGGACGAAACCATCCCAGCTCATCGGCACACCTGATTTCTTCGCGCGGAAATGAGGGTTTTGCTTTTGGCCCAGGCCGGTGTGTTCGCGACCCTGTGCTGGATGTGTGCCGGAAAATATTTTTGTAAATCGGCCTGGGTCTGAAGTTCAGGTCGCGAAGACACCTAGTACACATTTCCAGTCATAGTTCAAAACTAGAGGCACAGTCCAAGAATACAATCAAAGACTGCAGACACTCATAGTCCACAAACACAATACAAAGCCCGATACAGCACTCTAGTTTATAGCCAGCTTTCATATTCTGCTACATGTATAGCTGGTCTTGTGTGATAAGCTTATAAGACTATAAGTGTGCATGTAGGTTGGGATATTTCCATTGCAGTGTAGAGAACTCAGACCAGAAGACTGATGGATAACAGCTGATGAATAGCATTATCAATTCAACAATAGATCAGTGATCAGTGAAAAAGAGCAATTACCTATATACCACCAAATAATAGCTTAATTTATCAAACAACAACAACAAGTTTGTAAGAGATCTCACTATTTAAGAGTTGCCCACCTCTGCACCTCCAGGCATACTGTCCAGATAGTCCAAGTATTTCTGGCAGGCCACCACCTCCTCTTCTATGCTGTCTAAGGTGTCCCTGTGATCTTGGTTGAGACTATCATTAGTCTCGAGTCTCTGCAGCTCTGAGAGACACCTTAGCTCGAGAGTCTCAACACTCATAGCAAGTACGGGGAGGGAAGGTTCCTGTGAAGCTGATTCACTTTTGGATAACCCCCCTAAAATACCAAATAATTCACATTTGAGAATCTGAATAATGCTACAGTGCGATCTCATACAGTTAGTTACTCCATCTGTTCACTGACTTACCGAGCTGAGCCTTAGTTCTCTGTATACTGTGAAGGCATTGCCTGAGTTCCTCAGTGGTGTGATAGTCCTGGTCGAGGGTCCACTGGCATTTACTAATATCTCTATTAACGTCTGCTATTGACGTCTGCAAGTTCTCCTGCTCATCTATCATTCTGTTCATTTTCTCTTCCACCTACCCATGTACAATTATAGATTGACCAAAAGACTGGTAATTGATTCTGTATGAGAAGTCAAATTAAGTTAAGTCAAGTAATTTACCATTAAACACAAAAGTAACCACCAGAAAGCCTGATGGTCCATTCCACTGTCACAACATTCAACGACTTTGCTCGATCGACAAAATCTGCAGCATGTAAGAAACTTGTAATCTATTGACTGATAAGACTACCTGGATAGTATCTGGATTCTTCTCAACTGTGAACAGCCTGGCAGCCTGTTCATCCTGGTAGAGGGAGGGGCGCTGAGACTGGAGAGGAGCCCGTACTTCTTCCACACATAGATCTGAGTCCATACTCAGGTCTAGGGCAGGTGCTGGTACTGGAACAATAGGGTTTTCCCTAAAAGACACAGACAGATAGACCATGTGGATGGGTATTCAGAAACAACAAAGTAGTGCAAGGTGTTTACAGTATTACATAGACGCCACCACTAGATACATACATTTGCTCCCTCTTTACTCCCTCAGCAGCCAGTTTATTTGCCTTGTCAACTATGCTGCCTTGCCTCTTCACAGTCTCCTCTGATTTCATGTACAGCTGTTTCAACTCTCCATCTACTTTCTATAACCAGTAATACATCTGTATAACAGACTACAGAGACTACTTAATGTGGATAGTATATGCACCGAGTGTAGCCCTTGGGCACAGAGTATTAACGCCCTCATACCATATCCATACTTCATCATATTATGATGCATGTAAAAAAATTGATTTGTGTATTTGCATTTGTTTTATGAAATTTCTCAATTTTTGGTTATGATGGTTTTAAAATAAGTAAATAAAATCAAAATGTTCCAAGTGAGTGATCATTGTTCAGCTGTGATTTGATGAAGAGGGACCATATCCACTCGTCTGGGCACCGACCTCTTAAAAGAAGTATTGGCGTTGTCTGTGGAACTTTGGCTATGATATTTACCATTTCATTCTATTGTTTGATGACCAGGCTACAATGCTACGTACAGTTCTACTTTGTGGCTACACCAGGCTTACTATTGAAGAGCTGGGAATGTACATTTAGTTGTAGAAATGATTCTTACAAGACCCCCATCCTCATAACAATTACTCGGTAATTTGGAGTTGTCACATCGCTTCCCTAAAGTCAGTTGTGTCTGATTTACAGGTCAATAACACTTTGTGGCTTTTGGTTTGGATCTAGTACCAATAGACTGAGGTATACACATTGCAATGCATGGTATAAAGTAGCTTGAGGTACTTACAGTGACTTGTGTAGCCCAATCCTTGAGCAGAAGAGGATCTAGACTGGCTTTTTGGAGTTGCTCCTTCCTGTTGTTCAACTCCTCTATTCTGGAGGAAAGATTTTTCAACTTTTCCTCTTCTGCTTCATACAGTTTGAGCTGGTCCATGACTTGGTCAGTCTGTATCAACTGTTTGACAAGGAAAATTAACTTTTCTGCATTTCATTAATGCCACCACACAAACTGTCAGAAAGCGAGTAATATTAACAGTAGGAAATTTCCTCAAGATGGGATCAAACAGGTTTGGTGCAAATAAGTCAAAACGACTAAACCGGCAATTTGTAGTCAATTTTTCCAAGAGAAACGAATTACAAAAGAATGGGATTTTCATTAAATAACACCATTTTAATAAACCGAGAGCGAAAATTGATGACAAAAAGTTAGCTATACTATTGTGTATATTATCAGAGTTATCGATGGTGTAAAACTGGTGCCCACCTCACTGCCGTCTACTTTGTGATGCAAGTCTCTCAGGCTATCTTCAGCTTCAGCTTTCATTTTCTTCTGATTGGCTGTCCATTCTTCATGAGTGATGCTGATTGGAGGAGCTGCTAGTAGCAGCTTGGTTGTTTCCTAACATAATACAGGAGGTATACTATAGCATGCACAATGCATAATGTCTCGAGTCTACAGCAAATACATTTATACTTTTGATATTTCAGAATCAACCGAGACAAACAGAACCAATACAATTAACACGAACAACTTAACTCACCTTGAGCGAGTTGGCTTGCTGAGCTATTTGGGCCTTCATAGTATCCCAGTCTTTCTTGAGGTCAAGGACTTTAGTGGTCGAATTGGAGTTGTGCGATGAGTCCCCTAGTCTGATAGACAAGGCCGCAAGGTCATTCAATTTCTCATCCAACTGAGGTATACGCTTCAACTCATTCTACAAGCACAATAGTATGGGTCACTAACTATTCTCCAATGACGTAACTCCACAACAAATCGTAATAACGAAACTGATTTATTCCGTTATTTTACTTGCCATCTATGGGTGTATAATCACGTCATAACAATGTGCACATTGAACCCAGCAACTGGTTATCAACTAATTCAGTTAATATTATTATTATTGTTTGTCAACATTCGTCAACTAAATATACTTGATACTGAATGGCTAGCTAATACTTTACTTGATACTGATTAGCTAGCTTATGTACTATACTTGATGCTGATTGGCTAGCTTAAATACTATACTTCATGGTGATTGGCCAGCTAATACTATACTTGATACTGATTGGCTAGCTAATACTATACCTGATACTGATTGGCTAGTAGTTCACAAGTCTCCAAGTTCGCATCAGTGACCTCCTGCCTGACCAGAGCATCAAGAGTAGATAATATCTCTTCCACTTCTGTCAGATCTGTCTGAAAATTCTCCTCTTCAACGACGAGCTGAGAAACTTGACTCCGCCTCCTCTCTATGCCTATAGAAGAGAACATATTATATGGTTGCCATGTTGTAGTGTGTACATGTCAGTGTTATGTTGTAGTGTGTACATGCCAGTGTTATGTTATAGTGTGTACATGGCAGTGTTATGTTATAGTGTGTACATGTCAGTGTTATGTTATAGTGTGTACATGACAGTGTTATGTTGTAGTGTGTACATGCCAGTGTTATGTTATAGTGTGTACATGCCAGTGTTATGTTGTAGTGTGTACATGCCAGTGTTATGTTATAGTGTGTACATGACAGTGTTATGTTATAGTGTGTACATGTCAGTGTTATGTTGTAGTGTGTACATGCCAGTGTTATGTTATAGTGTGTACATGCCAGTGTTATGTTATAGTGTATACATGTTAGTGTTATGTTATAGTGTGTACATGTCAGTGTTATGTTATAGTGTGTACATGACAGTGTTATGATATAGTGTGTACATGTCAGTGTTATGTTATAGTGTGTACATGACAGTGTTATGTTGTAGTGTGTACATGACAGTGTTATGTTGTAGTATGTACATGCCAGTGTTATGTTATAGTGTGTACATGCCAGTGTTATGTTATAGTGTATACATGTTAGTGTTATGTTATAGTGTGTGCATGTCAGTGTTATGTTATAGTGTGTACATGACAGTGTTATGTTATAGTGTGTACATGTCAGTGTTATGTTATAGTGTGTACATGACAGTGTTATGTTGTAGTGTGTACATGACAGTGTTATGTTGTAGTATGTACATGCCAGTGTTATGTTATAGTGTGTACATGACAGTGTTATGTTATAGTTTGTACATGTCAGTGTTATGTTATAGTGTGTACATGACAGTGTTATGTTGTAGTGTGTACATGCCAGTGTTATGTTATAGTGTGTACATGCCAGTGTTATGTTATAGTGTGTACATGACAGTGTTATGTTATAGTGTGTGCATGCCAGTGTTATGTTATAGTGTGTACATGCCAGTGTTATGTTATAGTGTATACATGTCAGTGTTATGTTGTAGTGTGTACATGACAGTGTTATGTTGTAGTGTATACATGTCAGTGTTATGTTGTAGTGTGTACATGACAGTGTTATGTTGTAGTGTGTACATGTCAGTGTTATGTTGTAGTGTGTACATGCCAGTGTTATGTTATAGTGTGTACATGACAGTGTTATGTTGTAGTGTGTACATGACAGTGTTATGTTGTAGTATGTACATGACAGTGTTATGTTATAGTTTGTACATGTCAGTGTTATGTTATAGTGTGTACATGACAGTGTTATGTTGTAGTGTGTACATGCCAGTGTTATGTTATAGTGTGTACATGCCAGTGTTATGTTATAGTGTGTACATGACAGTGTTATGTTATAGTGTGTGCATGCCAGTGTTATGTTATAGTGTGTACATGCCAGTGTTATGTTATAGTGTATACATGTCAGTGTTATGTTGTAGTGTGTACATGACAGTGTTATGTTGTAGTGTATACATGTCAGTGTTATGTTGTAGTGTGTACATGACAGTGTTATGTTGTAGTGTGTACATGTCAGTGTTATGTTGTAGTGTGTACATGCCAGTGTTATGTTATAGTGTGTACATGACAGTGTTATGTTGTAGTGTGTACATGTCAGTGTTATGTTGTAGTGTGTACATGACAGTGTTATGTTGTAGTGTATACATGTCAGTGTTATGTTGTAGTGTGTACATGACAGTGTTATGTTGTAGTGTGTACATGTCAGTGTTATGTTGTAGTGTGTACATGCCAGTGTTATGTTATAGTGTGTACATGACAGTGTTATGTTGTAGTTCATGCCTATAAACTAAGAGCAAAAGCTGAAACGGTATTTAATTAATTAGAAGGTAGGAAAGTGAGGGTACAGAGAGAAGACAACTCTGTATTGTATTAACATACAGAAGTAGCTTACCTTGTTTGATTCCACTAAAGCTTTTTTGAAAGTGGGAGACAGTCTCTAATAACCGTTGACCCTCCTTAGGGTCAAGGCTGCCCTCAAGGTCGTGAGTCTTGTTTGTGAATTCTGACAATTTCTGATTGTATTTAACAATGTGCTCCTCAAGGTCTCGCTGTACGACAAGTATAATATGTAGATATGAGTGTATTGTAGGATCTATCATACATTGTAAATGCAAATGTATGATATGATAAACATTATACTAAAATGTATATTCTGCACTCATAGACAGGTGATGAAATTGCAGGCATGCAATGGTATAACTACTTTTTGCATGTTAAAATTATAATTATGATGGTAGCAACTCATAATTTTAAGCGCGAGATTTTTAAATCAGAGTTTCTGAACTATAAAGAGTATTATACTATGAGTAAATGACGAGTATTACTGATCATTAGTCAATATGGATAGTACACACATCCCTCCACACCTACTTACCTGCTGGGAAAGTGCCACCTGGCTATCCACTACATCACTGTTAATTGCTTGCATAGTGTTGGACAACCAGTTCTCCAAGTCCTGCTGCATAATGTGAACTACATTGAACTGCTCCATGATCCTAAACAACAAGAACATAAAATTATGGTTACTTATAATTGTTACATCACTAGGCCTTCACTCTCAACAATACAAATAAAATAATACATTAAATTAGAATCATTGTTTAATAATACACTGAATATTCTAACAGTCACAGCCAGAATAATTTGGATTTAAATACTTTTAATTTTAGAGCTACAGAAACATGGAATGAGAGAGCTTTACTGTTGGGGTAGCAAATAAAATTAGCCCATTTGTATCGAGCCAACTAGGGGGCATTACTAGTTTCATGCAACAAGTTGTGATGCATCTCTAACTTATCACCAATATAGCCTGAGATACCAAATAATTAAACACAAAAGACGAGAGGGTGTGACTCACTCAACTGTCTGTCCCAACCTCTCCTGTATTTCCTCAAGCAAAGATTCGTTTATATTCTGTATAGAGTTCATTGTATTGGAGACATCTGGTGGAAGCTGAGGTCCGTAGGAGGAGACAACTTCATTTGATGTTTGATATAGTTTGGTAACATCACCCTTTAATTTATGTACATATAGTCGTAATTTATAATGAACCTATTTTGGGTACAGTCATTATACAATCTCATGTTATTCAAGGGTATCAGACATGTAACACTATGTACCTAATGACTTACATGTAACACTATGTACCTAATGACTTACATGTAACACTATGTACCTAATGACTTACATGTAACACTATGTACCTAATGACTTACATGTAACACTATGTACCTAATGACTTACATGTAACACTATGTACCTAATGACTTACATGTAACACTATGTACCTAATGACTTACATGTAACACTATGTACCTAATGACTTACATGTAACAATATGTACCTAATGACTTACATGTAACACTATGTACCTAATGACTTACATGTAACACTATGTACCTAATGACTTACATGTAACACTATGTACCTAATGACTTACATGTAACACTATGTACCTAATGACTTACATGTAACACTATGTACCTAATGACTTACATGTAACACTATGTACCTAATGACTTACATGCATCACTACTGGGTGTCTTTGCGACCTCTTGGACGGGACCCGGGTCGCAAATAAAAATCACAAGATGGTCGTCCGACCAAGGCCAAAAGGGCTATTGGCCTGGGATTTTGCTTGGCCGGACGAAACCATCCCTAGCTTATCAGCACACCTGATTTCTTCGCGTGAAAACGAGGATTTTGCTTTCGACCCAGTCCGGTGTGTTCGCGACTCTGTGACAGATGTGTGCCGGAAAAAATTTTGGTAAACCGGCCTGGGTCTGAAGCTTAGGTCGCGAAGACACCTAATATATCTAATGACTTACATGTAACACTATATACCTAATGATAGACTGAGTACCAGCGGTGTGATCTAGCTTGAGATCAGGTGGAGAGTAGGTGTAGAGCGGTAGGCTATACAGCGCTGACCACTAGGACAGTTTTTAGAACAATATGACTTGGACTGAGAACCCCATAGTGGTGATTAATATGACCCACAGGCTAAACACTCTTATTTAACAACACAAAATGCCCAATATATTTTAACCATAGAGTAAAAAATATATTCCCACATGATAGAACATGACATATCAGATAGAGTCCGGTTGCAATTTTATTTTAGGTCTACTATTACACAGTATATAGACCTACTTCTACTTGGGTATGTGTGCAATAGGGGTAACACACATAGAAATGCAAAACCTATAGAATATTTGATAAATTACAATATTACACTGTGTGCGTCCTGGTAGACAATAGACTGAGAACCATGCTACTGTACCTTTAGTTGTTGGAGGCGCTCATGAGTAGCTCTCATATCTCCTGCAGCGTGAGGATCACAGGTTTTCACGTCTACTTCTAGTTGTCTCATCTCATCCAGGTTTCTCTGCAACGAATTGGTGGCTGAGTGACACTTGGCTGAGGCTGCTTCAACGCGACCTTCAACCTTCTGGCAGCGAGACGCTAGACTAAAACAATATAATTAATAATATTTAACGTAACATACATGTAACATAATATTTTGTATAATATGCATCTGTCTGGTTTAGACCTGGGCCCTAAAAACTAAAATGTACCTACAATTGCACACTTAGATACCAGGCAAACACTGTTAAATAAAATTGATATGTGAGAATAAGATCATTGAGTAAATTCGATACGCATGCATATATTTTGACACGAACTAGTAAAATTAATATCAATAATGGGATTCAACTGTCAGCTTTTATTTTTAGAGTTGAAATATTCATTCCGTAACACATTATCTAATCATGCAGACTAGAATCAAATCTGTAAACAAACAGGAACAAACACTGTGCGATCAATTCCAGGGTAGATGCAGGATATTATCTATCCTTCCTAAGCTAATGTTCCAGTGGCAACGTCAATGTGACAACCAATGACATGGAATAACATAACAGTTTCATATTGCATTATGAAACTGTTATGATATAATGCTAGATAAACAGTTGCATAACCAAAGTTATATCCACTTAACAATTCCCTTTGCAAAGCGGTAGATGTAATTTAGGTCATTTTAAGTGGACGAATCAAATTCTTACAAGCACTTATAAGCCAGTGTATCTGGTAAACGACCAATCAGGATACATCCATTTACCGCCAAAAATTAAAGGTGTATACAGCTTTACATCCTGCAGTAATTAATTGCGAGAGACTAAATTTAGCATGATCAATAATGAGAGAGATCAAGCCCTTCCTGTAAATGTGCAGTGTCATGTATGTAACATATAAACCCTAGATACAGGTAGTATTAGAGTGAGCCTTCCTGGGTATTAGGATGTTCCTTAACGTTGCATTGGTGCCACCTGCTCACACTATTCGCGTGTAAATAATACATAGTTTGTATTAATAGTCAAGGTCACGTTGCAGTTGGTAGGAACAGCTGAGCTGAGCTCTGTACGTATACTGTTATTACCAATGAGAACATGGATCTCATGAATAGGAATAACGTCCATTTTGTTCTTTTTATGGCACTCATTATACGAATACATCACACAGAAGCCTGGCTCTTCTGGTCAGACAACAATTCGGATAATCAGGACGAGTCGGATAGCAGCGTAACGTCGACATCAACCAGAGCACCTGCTGCACCTGCTACAGCCACGACACCAACTCTGTTTACCACACCGCCATTGGTATCAGGGGATGTGAGATACATAGCTGGCAGCTGTGTGATCATGATTGAAACGTACAGGGCAAGTATTTATATTTTAATCTTTATAAAAGCTGTACGTACCATAACATAACTGACACCAAAGGCTAATGGGAAAGCAGCTTCACAAATAGAGATTGGCAGTTGTTGATGTTAATGTGCCACCACCCTTATATTTTATAACTGCTGTTTTGGTCAGTGAATGTGGTTGGTTTGGGAAATTTACAATGTACATCGGAAATAAATTATTCAAGCTATATTCATTGACAGAGAAGGAAAAAATTATATTATTATATATTGGTAGCCAGTGAACAAATAAAGAACACAGTGCAATGCTTTATAAGCAAACCTTGACATGTCTGTATTTTCGACATCAATAAAACCAAGATAGGTGAATGGCAATTGATACTGGCCCGCTACCACTCAGGTTTGAACTATTGGCCAATACTAGCATAGTTTTATATATACTTTACACACATCTACACTGAATGCTTTACAATTTTGCTCAATATGAATTAATAGGCCAATGGCCATAAAAATGTTTCATTTTAAATTAAACATTTGCAGTGTGTGGGTATGCAGGTGGGCAACGGACCTCAGCTGGCTATTAGTGACCTGAAATTTGGTTGACCGGAGAAAACCACCCACATTTTGTTGCATGACTACAAGAATTTTTTATTTGACCCATCCACGTGTGTTCACGGCATCTGTATCAGAAGCAAGTCAGAAAATTCTGCTTGAAAGTTAGGTCACAAAGACCCCAAAAATTAATTCACAATCGGCCTAATGCAAGCCTTGTCCAATCAAAGGTAAGAGAACAATTAAAAATTCAAATAACCTATCAGAAAAGTTTCCAACCATTTATGTAGCCCATGAATGAGTGGGGGAGGGTTGACCGCCGACCAAAGTTACACTGTAAGTTCAATAGCCACAATTAGAATCTCGAATTCCATGAATCAATAACTTCATAAAATACTATACATATATAAATTTCTAACAAGCAATACTTACCGTCTTCATATCAGCATTAAGCTGTAATCAATATTTAACACACTATATTTACTTGCAAAAAGCAACAGGAGCAATGAAGACATCTACCCTAGCCGTTTTGACTTTCCTTGGCTTGCTAGTGAGTGCATCAGGTTTTTTATGGAGAAGTAAAAAGAAATCTAGTAAATAGAAATCTAGTGAAAATTCAGAACCATCAGTGAGACAGACAGGGACAGACTTAGAATCAGAACTATCAGTGGGACAGATGTAGAATCAGAACCATCAGTGGGACAGACAGAGACAGACGTAGAATCAGAACCATCAGTGGGACACACAGGGACAGACGTAGAGTCAGAACCATCAATGGGACACACAGGGACAGATGTAGAATCAGAACCATCAGTGGGACACACAGGGACAGACGTAGAGTCAGAACCATCAATGGGACAGACAGAGACAGACGTAGAATCAGAACCATCAGTGGGACACACAGGGACAGACGTAGAGTTAGTACCATCAATGGGACACACAGGGACAGACTTAGAGTCAGAACCATCAATGGGACACACAGGGACAGACGTAGAATCAGAACCATCAGTGGGACACACAGGGACAGACTTAGGATCATCAAGGACGGATGCAAATATAATATTTCAAAACCTTTCGTGTATACAAGATGGTTGCAAGATATTTGTTAACAATTTGAAAGTGAGTATACATGTAGATGTGACTTATGCTAATTCTCTGAAAAGTAATTCTAGACATTATTTACAGTAACATTTAGATATTTTCTTTGTTCAGTCTATGTAGGCCGCTATATGTAGGTACATGTATTACAATGTTTTGAATATATCAATTTTCAATGGAGTTTGAAAATATTTATTTCTGGTTTGTTACTAAATGTTACATAGTGTTATTTTATAACTGAGCTCTTATTATAATCTGATGCTGGTGTGTACTCCTCCAGTACTCCTAAAGACTTTAGAGTTAATACAATAGCTTTTTTGTCTCCAGCTAAGGGATTTCAACATGATTTATATGTAGTTTAAAGGGAACCTCCACAGGGTTGCCGTCTCCATATAAACAAATACTAACTTTCATTAAGCCTAGGGTTCCATTAGTTTAGAATTATAAATTATGCAACTCTTTGGCCCCAATCCAAATATGAGTTTCCGAAGAGCTATTATTACCATGGTTACCATGGTCAGAATCATTAATCCAATATTGTTCACAATAACTTGCTGCATTATGCAATATTTGCTGTCAAATAAAACATGGAAATTCGCCCAAACTAATACTTAAAATAAGTTAGACTCACATGCAAGACTTAGGGTCCTACCGCAGCAGTGACTCAATTTATTCAGGTAAAAGGTTACAATAATATTTGCTTATATCACCAGCAGTTTTGAAAGTTACATTATACACGTGCAGAGTACAGATGTGACATGCTTTACTCCTTCTTGTAAGCTAAGTGCCCCAATAAACAAAACTATATACCTCCATATCGCAAAGTTAAAAGGAAAGACTAATAAAAGAGTTCACACTCCTACGATTACGATCGCCTTTCAAAATGATAGAAACCCAAATATAGTTGTGCAATCACTAAGCAATACCCTTAACAACGAGATACAATATTTTGTTTATGAACCACAAGGGAAAAGCAAGAAGACAGTTTTTTACGAAACACAATTGTTATTGAAACAATATCTGAGGGAACAGCGCCACACTATATACTATATAATAGTATATACAAGATATATTTCCCACAGTCATCATCATCATGGTGACAGAGACGATGCAGCAGTTCACTGTGATTGTCTGGTTACTTGTAAGCTGGACAGGGAGAGTGAGTGCATGGTGGTGGTCAACAGGTGGGGGATATACACACACTCCCGACAGCACAGAACAAGCAGCACTGGCGCATCAGCTCAATATTTTCCAAAATATATCATACTTTCACGATGGATGCAAGATTTTTGCAAATGATTTCAAAGTGAGTATAGCACGTGGTATATACAAGTAAAGCTTACTCTATCAGTCCCTATGATTCACCGACATTGAACGGGCACATAGTCAATGCGACTCTATTTTTCAAATCTAGCATTCTAAAATATATTGTTGAAAGTATAATTGAGTAACAGCTTATCTAAATAGGATGAAATTGTGTGCCAATTGAAATAAAGTATACTGTAAATCCATGAACGAAAATGTACTCTCAGACGTCACAGATCAGCCAATAGAATGAAAGTAACCCAAAGTACAAAATCATTTGCATTTTTTTATCAAGTTTACTGTGGCTCTTTTCATAGCTATTGTCATAATAATGCAAAAAGTAATTATTGCAAAGTAGAGATAGTACACAATACATATTTACATTTCAATGAACAAAAGACCATCAGGTGAATTCGATGATGGACTCCATGACGGCAGAAAAGTCTATTGAAACAGCTACCAGTCCAACTTTTTACAATTTTTTGGAACGATGGAAAAATTATTTTCTGACAAGACAGGCTCAATTGGGCATTTTGGTATGACAGGATTATTCTATTGACTTAATTTTTTTTACTGTATAGTCCTACACCAGCCCTAAAAGCAGCTTTTATTTCCATACTTTATGTAGATCGATAACTAATGTGATGAAGGGGATCTGCTATGCAGCGCTGTCGGGAATGAATTTGAAGTTGACGACTGCACAAATAAACATTGTTTGCTAAAAAAAGGAAGAAAACTCCAAAAACTGATAAATTTATGAAATTATAATAGGCTGTGCAGTGGTTGGCAGAAAAACACTATTGATTTGATTGCACTGCCTCCAATTTACAACTCTTGTTAAAAGAAGAGGAACATTATCCGAAATAAACTGCTTCAGTTAATACCACCTTAATGTCGACACTGACAACATATCCATCTACCTATTATATGTATGTTACAGGCTAAAACTGCAGCCGAATCGGCTTGCCAATTGATCAATTCAACACTCGCCTCATTGCATGAGGTGCAGAAGTATGAAGCAGTAAGAACCTGGATGTATGATGACTTACAGGTAGACAGCTCACAATATATACTCACTTCAGGCAGTTTTGAGAACAAGATCTGGACTTGGGGAAGTTCTGGTAAGATAAAATATGTTACAGCATTATGGGTCTCAATTTACCCCTATGAGGGGAAGCGGCGTTATGGTACATCTGCTGAAGACAGTCGATGGTTTCCAGCAAATTGTGGGAGAAAATCCGTTTTATAACCATCAGGAGAGAAGTGTTATAAATTAATTTGTAAGTTGACAATCAAAACTTTTGCTATACCTATTTCTAGGAGATATTATAGCTGATGATGACACACGTTGGAGATCAACAGGAGGAGGGACTACCAACAAAAACTGCTTGGCATTAGGCCCCGATGGATTCCACGCCGTTGATTGTGAGAGCTTAAACATGTTTGTATGTGACCAAGGTGAGAAGCAAACCTCCAATATCAAACCTTTCAGTATGGTGAAAAAAGGGAAGACCTGTTTGTTCTGTTAAAACAGTATGATTTGGCAATTACCGCATCTCACAACAGGACTACAGTATTTTGAAATAAAATTCTTCAAAAAGTTTGCTACTGGATTTTAACAGGGTGCACTTGGAATGAGTGGACTGCGTGTAACGGTACAAGATGCAACAGAGAGGCTGGAATAAAGACAAGAACTGCTCAACAATGTGGCTGCTTAGACGTAGAAACAGCGCCATGCTACACCCCCTGCAATCGTAAGTTTGGCATCATTTTCAAACTAGCCATATGTCTAATGAATTATTGTTTGTACACAATTTCAATATTTTTATATAACAGAGATTTTCATTACTAGTCGCCAATGCTTGATGTTTTTAACAGCTGAGTTTCTCAAGTGTCCAGTTTTTATTTATCTTCCATCATATATTCAGCAGGAAAAGATTAAACTAGCAGTAGTATAGGCCCAATATGGAAGTTCAAAGAATTGGCTGTGATAATGACGACTTTACGTTGGTGTATTTGACCTAACTGTGAAAACTGTATTAATAGTTAGACTTCAAAGAACTTAGGCCAATTTGACTCATTGTAGAAGAGAAATTTGAGAGAATGGACGGACTGTGTTACCCAACCTCCATAACTGAGGCTCGTTCTTCAACCGAGTGTGCGAGTATGTGTCTGAATAAAGATGGCTGCGTTGAAGCATCCTACTCCCGTAAACACAGCAAGTGTTACCTCACAGAGCCAACCACTGAAGAGTCCAAACTACCTACCCAAAACACTTGCTGGAAACGGATGCAACCATGAAATCTACACATATACATGTACATATACATGGACATATTGTACACGCTTACACAAATGTGTGCATTTACAGGTACATATACATGATGTGTACACATACATGTATACATAATATTGCCAAGGTGTGCTCCTAAGGATATCCCTGAGCTGCGCTGATGAGGTACCCAGACACTATATTGGTATGCTGTATGCAGATTGAGCATGCAGAGCATGGGTGCCATAGAAGCTTCCCCACCCCCTCTCCCAGGTTCAAACCCCAGTCAGTGATGGGTATATTCATGGATGTGGAATTGAGTTCCTGACTCTTCTATTATTAGACCAATTAAAAATTCCGCACATAGAGTAATATCACATATGGGAAAAAAAATTGCCTAACCCCTATTATATCCCCCCCCCCCCATATTATGAATATGGGGTGGTATGAGCTTGGCAATTTTTTTCCATATGTGATTAAACAGTGACATGGCTATAAAATAATATAAAATTACAAAACAAAGTCTACAGTAATCCACAAATTTGTTCTAATTCTTTCCTGTTTTTATCGACATCGTAATCTATATCACATAACATAACAATGTTCCGTATTTCAAACCATTCGCACGTATGCATGTTGTAATTCTGTCACACATGATTTGAAAATATATTTTTATAACTTACATATTTATTATAATTATTATAATAGACTTGTTTGCATGTCCTTTATATTTTGTTACCAATATTATATCAATCATGATGCTAGAAGACACCACCAGTTTTGTGATTAGAAACTACCATAATTTCACTAATACAAGCTGGGTATCAAATACATCTAGTAATTGGTCAAGACTTTCCACGGAGTCAAGTAGTACTTGAAGAGACTTGCCACCAAGTCAAGTAACACTTGAAAATACTTGAAAAGTCCTGAGAGCCGCAAGGGCCAAGTGCAACATTTAGAGCAATTATGGCATTATTATAACAGCTTTGGACAGATGCTTCCATCCTGAAGCTAACTACTATAGCCTACAGGACTGGTAGTGGTAGCAGTGAAATATGAAGGAAATTAGAATAACTATCGGTAGCGGGAATATTATGTTCCATGAATTTCAGCTATTCTTTTATATTAATTGGAATCAGTGGGTCATTCTCAATGTAAACAACTGTGTATCACAAGTAGAACATAAACACTTCCAACAATAGCCCTTGGGGGTGGAACGAAACTGGAAACAACTTATTAGTGAAAAGGTTTCTTAATAATTCAAGTACTATCCGCTTTTCGTAGAAAAAGGTGCTCCACACCTATCACCTGGGAAACACTCTCAAGCCATACATGTTTGAAGGTACTATCAGGCCTGCAGATGCCGAGTAGCCAACCCTCATTGAACCATCTAGCAGGCATGTACTGCACTGCTGTTTCCAGGAAAAGCATTAGCCTTAGAGATTTAGCGCTACACGTCCTACAGGAACTGTTAGTTCTGTTGAAATCGTACATGTGCATGTCTAAACGCACATATTGTAACAATACCTTTGATGGCTTAAAGAATAACGGTTTACTTACTTGGAGATATGAGTGCCAATTTCTGGCATTTTGCTGGATTTCCTCCCGTCACCACCGAGACGTGATGCCAAAGATGATTCTAAATCTTTAACTGAGAGGAACCTCTGCCACAGATGACTGATGGCTGCGCTATTCTGCGATAACAAATATTTATAACTGTTAATATTTAGAGTTAGCACATAACTATTGGGGAAAACTATAGAAAGGAGAGTAACGAACCTTTGATAAAAACAATTCTCGTCAATCGCTGTCTTAACTTAGTAGACTAGAGTCTTTCCTGATTGGATGATCAAAACATTCAGTCACTGTTGTAATTTAACAGCTTAATGCTAAAGGCATGAGGTCGTGTCCTTAAACTAAAACTTCTAAATTATCAAACCCCTGCTAGAAGAGACCAGGAAACAGATTTAATACCATAGAAGCTTCCAGAGACACATCCAAACTTTCATTATTCGAGAAGAGGCCAACTACACAACTACTATAATTGCTATTGCAGCTAACAAATGACTACTGCATCAAAAACTAAGTTAAGCTAAGGTAAGCCACAAGATGAACAGAATAATTACGAGTCATTGAATGAAAACATACACGAGTATGTTTACCTGACGTGATTTCTCTTCCAACATATCTAGCTGTGCAGCAGGCAAGGATTCGAGTTCTAAAGACTCAGCCTCTGTGACATCAGCCATGACCTGTTGATATTCTTCACCCACAATGCCCTGCTGTCTATTAGCGACGTCTGCAAGTAGCTTTAATGTGCTGCTAGTATCATTCTTTATCTAGAACAGCGTGTGAAGCAAGCAAGTTAGAGAAGGAGCTCTGCGATCCTTGACTTGTTACAATCTGGATTAAATTCCTCTAATTTAGTAAAAGCTATTATTTATTAAATAATATTAATAGCATTGTGTTCAGGGCAGATAATTTTCAATAATGTTTCTATTTGACTGTACTACAAGTATTTAAAAAATCTAGAACGATCTGAGACATTGCGTGATGCTTTGAGTTAGCACATAAATTATTAGTTTAGGGTTATTATCATGCTTGGACACCTTATTCATGGGAGTGACCTATTGGTTGATCACTTGACATACAGACTAATTACAATAAAGGTCATACCTGTCCTAACTTAGCCTTGACCTGCGACCATCTATTGACACACAGATCTTTTACTTTCTGCTCATGTTGAGTGGAGTCGTCACTAGAGGGGGAGGGCTTAGCAGTAAGTGAGTATGCCGCCTTGTCATGCGGGTGGAGCTTGCTCTCATTTGGGAGGAGCTTGGCGAGTGCACTGGTAGTTTCATATAGAGAGGAGATTGATTGCTGGATGTCAGCTTCTTCTGCTTCAATGGCCTAGAATAGCAACCAATCGTATTGTCAAAAATGTTAACAAACTACTTGGAGTGAGAATCTCTCTGCTATTGATATCACAGTGCCCTCATAATACACAGCAACATTAATATACAAATAAGACAATCCAGTTTCAATACGGAGCTAGTCAGGAACTTGTGGAAGGGAGACCTCAGTGACTGCAGCAGGCTGCAGGGTCAATGTTTAGTTCAGATATCATTCACTTTTGCTTCAAACACCAAAAAGAATAAGCTGTCCTTACTTTAAGTAAAAGTTCACCTCAACAACACCACTAACCTCTATCTGCTCAAGCTTATCTTGGCAATCGGTAAGGTCACTGGGACGTCTAGAGTTCACTGCTGACAGACGATCGGTGAATGACTCCAGTAGCTGTTCAAGTTCTTGACACTGAGCATTGTGCAGTGACTTAGTCTGACCAAGCTTACCATGGTGGTCTAACAGTTCAGTTAGACACTTCTCTCTAAACATGACAATTTACAGACTGACCAAAGATAATGTTGGGAAGAACAATCAGATATTCAGTGATAACGCTGTATCTCTCAGGCTCCACCCATTTCCATGGTGTTATACATATTTGCCTCTTTGTAAAGCGAGGAGCACACTACTCCATGCGTAAGCAAATAAGTCTTATTGGTTGGTAGATGCTAACTAATGATCGTGTGGGCCATTACAAAAACAGTGGTGTGACTCCAAGATATGTGGTGAAGGATCAAGAGTTGACAACTCTACCCTCCTTACAGTAGCTAGGAGTAGGGAGGGTTTTCAAGGAAGTAACCAGTTGGTAACTAGTACTATATACTCTCACTAGTAACTAGTACTATATACTCTCACTAGTAGCTAGTACTATATACTCTCACTAGTGACTAGTACTATATACTCTCACTAGTAACTAGTACTGTATACTCTCACTAGTAGCTAGTACTATATATTCTCACTAGTAACTAGTAATCCACACTCTCACTAGTAACTCGTACTCTACACTCTCACTAGTAGCTAGTACTATATGCTCTAATCATTAACTAGCACTCACCTCTCATTGGTAGAATTAGTCATACTAATCACTAAGTCTGATAGTCTCTTACGAGCAGCAGGAGTGAGTGAGTCAGATACTTGCTCTGTATATTTATTAACTCTAGCCAGGTGCTGCCTCATACCGGCCACGTCATCAAGTGCTGACTGCAAATTATATTTCAAAAAATCATAATTATTGTGTTGCTAATTAAGCTTTACCTGTAACTGAAATGTTAAACTTTGGAATTTTGCCAAGTTTATTTGCTGAAAAACTGTCTAACCACACATGCAAAAGAGGGATTTTAGGGAGATTTTAATATTAGAGTGGCAACAAAAAAGGATTCTGACTCAAAATGGTTCACACACATATGTGAAGATCAGAACGACGTTGTGTGTACAGGCTTTGAACAAGGTTACCTTTACTTTACTTCTGTACATTTCCTGCTATATTCAACCAATCATATCAGTCATACAAATAAAATGGCATTGATCATCAGGGTGCGGGAAATGGATTCACAGCTTTCAAAAAGACCAAAATAATAGCTGTTAATTAAAATGGCCTATATAAGTTCCCATTACACTGTCATTCGAGATGAGAATTTCAAGATCTGATTCATGATGATATTATATAATAATACTGTCCAGAATAATAAACTATTAACATAGTTTGCCCTGCTAGTATGCTAATAGAGGGAGTAAAGTATTATTATTGTTAACATGCTTAGAGTTGTCATCTCTCTAATCATTGTTAATAAAAGAATGACAACTCCAAACCAGTACAACAGGATACTAGTATAGCCTTGCAAACGTTCTCTGATTAAGGAGTATGTTATGAAGATATGGATTTTCTAGCAGCAATAGAGGAACAATCAGATGGTACATGTAGATGTAATAAAATAAAACACCAAACAGCCTAGGCCTACTCTATTCAGTATAAAAAAGTAAAGTAAAGTAAGAATATACATTTAAAAAAATGTTGCCGAACATTCATCTTCCATCTTCATTAGCATTGCATTCACCTTTGAACTTATCTATAAGATGAGATTATAATTAAAAGTTGTCCTCTCTCTCCAATGGAAAGTAAAGGGTAGAATACTCCTGAGACGGTATTCTAACCAACTACCTGTAGGTTACTAGTAGCTATAACATTATCACTCACCTGTAGTTCTTGCTCCACTACATTAGATGGTAGGTTAGCATTATTGATGTCTTCACTCAGTTTATCAGTACGAGACAGCCAGCTATCCACGACCTCTACGGAGTCTGTAATGTACTGACAGAACTCCCTGGCCAGACTGAGCACCTCTTTCTCCTGTGTAACACAAGATGGAATCAGTTAGTATAATGCAATAGATTGTAACAATCTTTGGGACAGAGTCCAAGTAGCCTAGTATTCCGTTTTACCAATCAGTTTAAATCATTGACGGGTAGGTATAAACTGTCCAACCCCCTCTAGTTTGACAGACACCAGAGGGCTTCCATTTCAACCCCATTATACTCGGCAAACATATCCTAAATTTAATAATGACAACCTAAAGTAAGTTCAAGCATAACCTCTTATGTAACAATACCAAATGTCGCCACCTTCCTCAATTTAAGCAGTAAACGGAGCCCACCTGAACTAAGATAGCCGCCAGCTCCCGATGATTATCTTCAAATTCCTCGATGCTCTCTTTGAAGTCCAAGGTCATTGTCTCTTCATTGGCTGAATGCTGATCCTTCTGTGATGATATCATTGGATAGACTTGGTCATATAAAGCTTTTAGCTCCACCTCTTCAGTCTGCAAAGTGATTTATTTTGCAATAATTACCTATACATGTGAATTGAAATTACACGGATACTAGAGAGGAAGTATCAGACAAGTGGTTTCGTTCTAATTGCATGCGTATAGGGGAGTTTCCATTGACCATACACTCGGCCTCTCATCAACAAACTAAGTGAAAACATATTTATGCTTTATATTTATGAACATAAACAGGATGGTGGTGATGATTTGGCACATAGCCAATAAGTGTAAAACTTGAACCATTCGCTATCAGAATACTCTGCAGTACTACATCAGAAAACGGTAATCAATATCGTTATGACATTGTAGAAATAAAGACACGCCCACAATAAGAGTTCTGTACGATTATTAAAAGACACAAACCTCTAGAAACTTCCTAACCATGTCACATGACCTAACATCCCAGTCTTCCAAGAGTAAGGAGTTATGTACTCTCTCTCCCATTTCCTTCAGCCTTCTGCTTGTAGTCTTGAGGTTTGTCTCCAGAGCAGAGCGAACCTGCAGCTCCTTCGCAAACTTAGTTGCCCCTGTAGCATAAGGAAGTAACAGGAACTGAAAGGACTGCTTAACCTTGTCACTGACGACCAGTAGAGCAGGTTTATTCCGTCTAGATCTCGTCATGCGTATATTTGTAATTGTGAATCATTTGAGGCACTAGTTTACTAAGAAATTGACATACTTTACATATAAATATCTGCTTTATACTACGCTAAGCCCGGCAAATACGGGCACATTATAATATATGACCTTGCAGGATCAGAGTGATTAAATATAAATATTCAATATCCGGTAACTCTGTAAATAATGGTCTGTTATAAAATTTAAAAGTGCAACATACAATGTAGAAATGTAGACAGGAGAATATATCAATGTGGAATGCTAGAATTCCATGTAATGACTTTGACTTGGTGCTAAACTGTTGAAGTAGACATACTGAATGTGATTACAAAGTTTGTGGAACACAGTCTAACCTTTTCTTGCCTCTGCTATCAAAGCTTCATGCTCATCCATAATGGATATAGCCTCAGAGTATAGATCTGGTGATGCAACGGGGCAGGTAGATAGCAGCTCCTGTAAGTATGCTGGCGAACTGCCTTCTGGGTAATGATCCAAGGCTTCACATATTTCCTGTAACAATGTTACAAAACATGCTAGTATCACTTGCAGTAGACTAAACTCCATAAAAACCTGTGCAAGGTTGTGATAACTATTTTAGCTGAGGATGTAAAATAAATAGGCCCACAAAATACATGTAGCTAAGTGAGGGTCAAAGTGCCTATGATATTTCTAACCCGGATGTTGCTGGGTCGTAGGAGGGTGTAGTGGTCAACTTGTAGATTTATAGACTTTAGGGTTACAGGTTCAAATCTCACACACTCCAGTAGTGAACAGCGAAGACAATGGCTTGAAAAGCTATTGATATCTTTGAACCATTTCCAAAGCTAGTTGAAATATTAACTCACAAACAAGGCTGCAATGGACTTGAACAACAAACAAGCTAGTTTGGAATAACCTGTTCACAGCATCGGGTTGGGACAACTCTCCAATGCTACCACGTCATATAAAGGGAAAACAATTCCCACACTTATCTTGGTAAGAATTTGAAATATTGTAATAATATGGATATAGAATACCGTTTAATCCTAGTTAGAAAGGTATAGACTGAGTAGGAACCCTGGATAAGGAATAAAGTCTAGTCTCACCTCGTATCGTTCTCTCCGGGCGTCTAGTGACACTCCAGGCACTTTGACAGCCTCCATTTGACTTTGACAATGTCTAAGGTGATCCTTAACTTCACCTGAAAGGTGCTTGTATTCACACCACACCTTGTCAACCTGTGCTAAGGTGTTGCCCATAGCAACCAGGTCTGACAGCAAAGTGGCACAAGAGTCCTATAAAGATACACAAATATAGACAGTTAGTCAGGTTAAGATGACATTAAAGGCCTAGTATGAAGGAATGTAGAGTTAAAGAGTGAGTTGAGTGGTTAGTGTTCGACTCAGATTAGAAATCCACGTCTCATTCTAATCACTCACGTCACATAAAGGTGAGTACTGCTAACTGTTATCACATAGCTAATATTGCAGAGAAATTTTCTTTTGTTTTTATTCCTCATAACTTTTACAAAGACGACACTTTACACTAACTAACCTGAGCATTGTGTGTGGATTTACGCTGCTTCTCAGAGACAGCTGGAGGTACCTCGGAGGTCAATGCACTAAACTCGGATTGGAGGTCTTTGGCTAATGAAATGTAGGACTACAACACCAACAACACACAATAAATAATGTAATATTTTCTAGTCATAAAGAGGACTAAAAAAGGGAAACCAGAAGTATAATTCAAAGTACGAGATGTACGATTACTGTGATTATGTGTGATAATTTTTATACTGTAACCAACTTGCTACTGAATTTTCACTAGAGTAGTCGTGAGCTTTATTAAATAGCTCACAACTACTTGGACAAAAATAGCTAAACTGGCATCTACCCAGAAAAACGATTAATTCAAGAGTTGCTTGGCATCGTGCCTTCAAAGGTAGATATGAAATCAAATCAACATAAAAGTCACACATTTGCTTGTGAGGGCAAGAAATTATCTTAGAGATGTACATCTACAATACTACACCTATGAAAACCTATCCAGTAACAATCATTAATCAAACAAAATATTATTATTACATTCATAAGTTGCTGTATTACACCTAGTGGTAACCTGAGTATAGTATAGCCAGGTGAGGCTCATCAGGAAATAAATGAAGAATAGAGAAGACAACTACCAAAAGAACATGCAGGTAAATGTATGTGCAGTAGGTACATTGTATGTGCAGTAGGTAGGATATGTGACATACGTTGAGGGTGGCTAGTTTAGACTGTATGCTGTCCTGATTAGTCTCTGTATTAGATAGGTCAGACATGGAGTGCTTCATGTTATTCAGTCTGTTAGTGAGGTCACTTGATTTCTGTATCCATGCTATAACTACTTCCATTTGTTTAGATACCGACTCTATTTTACTAGCCAATGTGTCTATAGAGAGAAATATATCCATCAACAGAACAGGCTTAGATATCAACAAGTAGAACGTGTCTCTAGAAATACACAGAGTTAGTGTGCCTATAAAATAATCTACAACCTAAATATATTTGTAAAAGGACCAAGCTAAGTAAGATACACAGAGACTAGAGCTCCTTATCTTCTCAACTGATTGAGGCCTCCATTATAAATATCTACTCAAACAATCGGCTGGTAGAAGTAGAATAAATTTTAGAGACATTTCCAAATATTTTTGTCTTCTCGGCATAAGTATCAGAATGCTTGTAAATAAGCAGCCCAACGACATTCTGCACCCAGTCACCCATAATATAGAGATTCTACGGACTTACGTCTAAACTCGTCAAACTCCGCCTCCTTGCCAGAGATCTTCTGAGACAAACTCGACTGTTCGGCAGGACTCATCGTCTGGCTGAGAGCTCTCCCTAACTTTCTCATCTCTGTGATCCAACAAACAGCCATCTCTTCTGACTTCTCTAATTCCTGGAAACCAGAAATATCAGCAGATGAGTCAGACAATTAACTAAACAGGCGCGTGTGGCTTACAAAGTCATCATGGTGTCTTCAACTGAGAGTAAAAGAGTGCCATTAAAACAAGAAAACTAATCATCTCCAACACCAACCCAATGACCTGCTCCACACTATACATAGTGCACTGCTATACACACATATGCTCCTACATTGCTCACAGCACACATAACACCCATAATGCACTGGTACACATCTACAATGCACTGCTTCTACCCACAATGCATTACTCACATGGAGTTTTATTATGTGGTCTCTCATATCAGTGAGTTGATTGGTCAAACTGATCTCATCACTAATTGTGTCCTTTGATGTCTCCACCCAGTCATCAAACTTATTCATGAGACTCTCTAGAGATCTTTGATTGTCTGCTGCAACTGACATTCTCTGCTCTAATTCACGAAGTCTTTCTGACAGAGTTTTATGCTTAGCCTGGATTTCTATAGTAAAACATATACACAGCATGGCTATGATACGTGTGCATGTATGTGTATATTAGTCACAAGTTAGATGGCATGGGGAAATGCATTAATACAAAATAAAAACACAAAACACACCTTATGCAAAGGTTTGTTGGTTAATCGACAAATTGAAACAAAGAATCAACAATATGACATTCAACTGACCTTTGACGATCTCTTTTTGTTGTTCTACTTTACCAGGCCCATTATTTCTCTGTTCCAACTCGGCCACGGCAATCTCCGCCTGCTCAACACACGTAACGCACTCGTGCAGACGTGTCTTACATTGCAAGGTAACAGTCTCTATCGTCTCCACAACTACCTCATCTTCACCAACATTAGTAGGAACAGCTTTGTTTAGTAACAACTCAGCACTTGCTAGGCTTTCCTTTGCCTCACCACACCGGTCCTCAAACCTCTCTGCAGTCTGATGTAGTGAGGTGAGATTGCTATGTATATGATAAGCATTGTGAAGTGTGACTTTTAAGATAAGACGAATTAATACTAATGCAACAATAGCTTGGTAAATATCGGCAACTTGTACCTTTACCTTATGATAAGGGGAGATTGTATTTACATTCACTTATAATTATATACAGTACATGACATTGTGTGTTATTATATACAGTACATGACATTGTGTGTTAAAGGAGAAATTCACAAATTGTGCCCTACTTTGAAGTTAGTTTTTGTACTGTTCTAAACAAGATATTCGAACAATTATTGTACAGTATACTAAATCAACATATGTTCTTTTATTAATAACAAAGGATTTGTATTTTATGACCCTCCTTATGCCTCAATTAGTGAAATTAAACCTCCTTCTAAACGATTGAAAAATTAGGAGTTATCTCCTTTTTGAGATTTCGCCATTCTATTTTGTGAGACTATGGTTTCCGGCGATCGACCATTCCTGGGGAGATAACTTTATACTATTATCCGTATAACATAATGCTATGCTAATTATACATGTATTTGTTTTCCTTACTTTCATTTCAATTTCTTGACTGCAGTTCTCAGTGCAGTGCAATCACATAGACCTTAGCATCGTCTGCCAACAATGTAAATGCATTTATACCTGTACATGTATCAGTAATATAATATACATTTTATCATTATAAAACTTATGTGTGACAAATAAACATGCATGTACATGCTGAAGGTACCATATTGCACAACACACTGTATTTGTATAAACATTATATGTAATCACGAATTCTTTATTATATCTACATATACATGCATGTATAAAAGGTTTACACAATATCATTGGAAATAATTTCTGACACTCTGCTACCCATGAAAAACATTGGTAATAGTATTATTAAAAGTACACATTAAAATATTATACTGCAGGTGGCTAGGCTCCTGTGGATTCTATGATAGCTTTAACTGCTGAATCTATGGCAAAGCACTAATGATTACCATCATGTAGCACTTATGTGCTACTATGGTTTTATAACATAGCCAACAGATTGTGCTAGAGAGTATTGAGCAGTCAGAGCAGAGGTGTACAAGTGGAGGAAGTTCCAGCAGAGTGCAGAGTGGACTGTGTTATGATCAAACTTCAACTTCACTGCCTGGGTTTCAACAGTTGAACACTTGCATAGTTGGTGAGGTAGAGGTCACTGGCAAGCCCTACAGTTATAGACTGACCTTGTTGACCATATTATGTTGACAGCTAACATAATGGCTGATAGCAAATGGTTGCAAGATTCAGGCCATGGAGGTCAATAATTGTTTAGATGCAGAAGTGGAGAAATTTGAGATAACCTCTGTTTTTCAGTAAAACTTAAACAGAAATCGCTTTTTCTAGATTTATTCCCCTTCTCCAAAACCCCAACTAAGGAGTCAGGAGGTCTATCTAGCTTTCACCACTACTGCACCTACATGCAAAAGCAATGGACAAATATTTAACCTCAAGGAGACTGCCGGCAAGGATACCAGACCAACTGCAATGATGAATGAGGTTTCTTTCTAAAGTTGTTCCTGTTGAACTGGATAGTTTACCCTCCATCGGTGTCTCTTGCGATATTCCAAGGCTATAACATTTTGTCTGGAACATCTTACCAGAATCTATCTGCAACCAAGAAATGACTGTCTCGTGAATTACTTTCATTTGCACATAGATCTGCCTACACACACAGTCTTTATGTGTAACAATGAATAATTCATGTAAGTGTAATTACTATAATAACCAAATTCAAAATTATTAGAGACTCTGAAGGAGTATCAGAGATTCTTAATCTTCTTTGCCGATAAAGCATCAATGTTTAAGATACAGGATTCCGAGTAGTTATTCATACAACTACCTACCATAAGAGCTATATGGATATGAAACTGCATTTTCTTGAAAGCAACGGCTAGTGCATGGTAAAACTCATTAGTGCTTCAGTACTACAAACTCATAGAATAAAGTAAGAGAGCATATCAGCATCTGGTGGACCAACTGCAGCAGGCACTGCAACATCCTACAACACAAGTCAACAAGCTGTATGTGTTAGTATCAACTCAACATTGATAGTATGCCCACTATCGTCAGTATTAGTCGTCGCAGCAGCAGTTTACTAGCAAAATAAAAGAACCATTTGTGTTGTTAGCTGTAGTCCGTATTAGCAGTAGGAGTAGTTACTTATAGTAGTAGTTAGCAGTAAGTTAAAGTGATAGCAGTGTAGTAGCAGTAATATGGTGATTTCAGTAGTTAGTTATGGTTGCATTAGTAGTAATCATGCAAGTAGTTAAAATCAGCAGTAGTAATAGTAGTAGTTGGTTACAATAATAGTTAGTCGTAGAAAAGTGGTAAGTTGTCGCAGTAGTACCAGAGGGTCCAGTAGTAGCTACATTATCAATAGAATCAACAGAAGTTGAATTATCAATAGTAATAGTAGTAGTTAGATATAGTAGTCACCAAGTCACCACAGTGTAGGCCCAAGATTCTTAGTCACATAGGCCTATGCCATTATAGAGAATAGTTAAGAGTATCAATAGGGTTTGTCACAGTCACTGAGGCTAAAGTAAATTTCTTAATGGTCAGCATTGTGGAACAGATTCATAATATTGCACAAACATACATAGGATACTAGTTTTTTTCCAGAGATGTTTGCAAGTTTTATTTTGGAAACGAGTCTTTTAATAGGCCATAAAATGTTGCTTGAATTAACTGAGTCTGGCATCTCTGTTTTTTTCTTTCAGTCATTGGGCTTACTTACTGCTTATTTTAATTTTATTTATCTGAATGCACGCCATGAAATGAAAATTAGCAAGATTAAAATAAAATTAAAATAGGCAGTAAAGAAAGAAATAGAACACCAGGAAAGTATGGAGGTGAAGTGATGTACTGCAATCCAATACAATGGGAAAAAGACAGTTCCAAACTAAACCTCTCCATGACAGTTTGAACCCCTAACCCCACCCATAAATTTTCCTTTTTAATATTAATTTTTTCATTTAATTAAACTTAATTATCGGTGAGTTGTATTCTAATAAATGTAATCTACACAGTTGAGAAACGTCCTGCTGGAACTGTCTTTTTTTGGAAATGTTGCTTTACCATTTCCAACTAACAGCTTTCATCATTTATATTTAGCCTGTTTTGGTAAAAGCAACACACTAAATAAATTGAATGATATATTATTATATTGATTTGCATTGCCTTCAATTGATTGTTTGACTTTTAATCATTAATTTACAGCGGCAAGTAAGCAGTAACTGGTGATTCATTTGTCTTGTGTCTAGTCAACAGCAATCTGATGCCAAAGAAATAAAAGTGATTTTATTGCAGCTTGAGTTCATGTTATATTTCCCACGAAAACTTACTGAGAGTCACTGCTAGCTGAATCTGACTGGGAGTCACTGCTAGCTCCGTATCTGACTGAGAGTCACTGCAAGCTCCGAATCTGACTGAGAGTCACTACTAGCTCCGAATCTGACTGAGAGTCACTGCTAGCTCCGCTGAACTACCAATGAAACCCATGGTAGAATAGTTATTAATTAATTACGTGCATAAGTAAATAAAAACAAACATAATTGATAATAAATAATTATTTTAAACAAATTGAAACTAGCGTTTTTTTATAGTTCAGTGAAACTGCAGTGACTGTCAGTCAGAGTCGGTGGGAAATAATCTAGTAGGATTAGAAAAGAATGAACAAATACTTATTATAATATAACTTGATTTGATTTCTTACCGACGGATAAATATGCATTGTAGAATATGCCGTGAGCTATATTAGTCAGTATAAAAAACAAGCAAGTGTAAGTAGCAGAAAACTTTGGGAATTACTAAAAAACACAAGTGGCTGTCGCAAACCAGTAAACTGTGAATGCGCAAACTTACCGGAAACAGCACGGCTATAGCAATATAGTGGATTTAACGGGGCATATATTAATCACCTCGCATATCGGTGTAAGTCTGCAGATCTTAGACTACCAACAAGGATGCGCCCATGACCAATCAGATAAACCGATTTTTTGGATAAAAACGCGGATTTTGGTGTTTGTGGAAATGACGTCTGGAACCGCCAGATTTCGAACTATCACTTTAGAATCACTTCAAAATTTGTGATTTTCCCCTTTAATAAGAAAATAAGGAAAAAAGTTCTGTTTATGCTCATTAGGAATGTCCACTCCTGTACTAATACCACATTGTCCACTCCTGTACTAATACCACACTGTCCACTCCTGTACTAATACCACACTGTCCACTCCTGTATTAATGCCACATTGTCCACTCCTGTACTAATACCACATTGTCCACTCCTGTACTAATACCACACTGTCCACTCCTGTATTAATACCACATTGTCCACTCCTGTACTAATACCACATTGTCCACTCCTGTACTAATACCACATTGTCCACTCCTGTACTAATACCACATTGTCCACTCCTGTATTAATACCACACTGTCCACTCCTGTATTAATACCACATTGTCCACTCCTGTACTAATACCACATTGTCCACTCCCGTGCTAATACCACATTGTCCACTCCTGTACTAATACCACATTGTCCACTCCTGTACTAATACCACATTGTCCACTCCTGTACTAATACCACATTGTCCACTCCTGTACTAATACCACACTGTCCACTCCTGTACTAATACCACATTGTCCACTCCTGTACTAATACCACATTGTCCACTCCTGTACTAATACCACATTGTCCACTCCTGTACTAATACCACATTGTCCACTCCTGTGCTAATACCACATTGTCCACTTCTGTACTAATACCACATTGTCCACTCCTGTACTAATACCACATTGTCCACTCCTGTACTAATACCACGTTGTCCACTCCTGTACTAATACCACATTGTCCACTCCTGTACTAATACCACATTGTCCACTCCTGTACTAATACCACATTGTCCACTCCTGTACTAATACCACACTGTCCACTCCTGTATTAATACCACATTGTCCACTCCTGTACTAATACCACATTGTCCACTCCTGTACTAATACCACATTGTCCACTCCTGTACTAATACCACATTGTCCACTCCTGTATTAATACCACACTGTCCACTCCTGTATTAATACCACATTGTCCACTCCTGTACTAATACCACATTGTCCACTCCTGTGCTAATACCACATTGTCCACTCCTGTACTAATACCACATTGTCCACTCCTGTACTAATACCACATTGTCCACTCCTGTACTAATACCACATTGTCCACTCCTGTACTAATACCACACTGTCCACTCCTGTACTAATACCACATTGTCCACTCCTGTACTAATACCACATTGTCCACTCCTGTACTAATACCACATTGTCCACTCCTGTACTAATACCACATTGTCCACTCCTGTGCTAATACCACATTGTCCACTTCTGTACTAATACCACATTGTCCACTCCTGTACTAATACCACATTGTCCACTCCTGTACTAATACCACGTTGTCCACTCCTGTACTAATACCACATTGTCCACTCCTGTACTAATACCACATTGTCCACTCCTGTACTAATACCACAGCATCTACTCCTGTACTGATACCACACTATCCACTACTGTACTAATACCACACTATCCACTCCCCTGTACTACCTTAATTCATATATGCTGACCAACCACTTGCCTCACCTCTGATGCTGCTCTAGCTTGCTCACTATATCATCTGTTACGTCTCTAGACTGAGCAATCACCTGCTCCAACTGTTCATCATCCTGACTTGGCAACCGGCCAATGGACACACCTCTCTTACTCAGTAACTTATTAACATATTGCTGCTTGTCCGACAGCGCTGCCAGTTGCCTCTGTTAGATGACAGCATAATGTATATAAATAACTACAGTAAAACGTAGTAACAACTAAATTTGAAGTTACTTCCCCTATCCATAAGTTTGCCTGCACCAGTGTGTGTAACTCAAGTATAACTTAAGTTCTATAACTATAATAATATAGTAGATAGGGTGTCATCTGACTCGTCCCTTGGGGAATTATAAAGTATATACCTTGCAGTTATTAAGAGCCTCAGTTACATTCTCACAGGTGATTGGCTCAGATAGTGTGAAGTTGTGTTCCCCTCCGTGTAGCTGACTTGAAGCAGCATGTAGCTCTGTCAGCTGTTTAGTCAACTGGTCTAAGTTAGAAATAGAGGCCTCCAGTGATTGGTGGAATGCTTTGATCTCCAACTTGAGTTTACTCACTGCTGCATCAAGTTCACTAGAATAATACCAAACAATTCATTGGGACTTTTTCTACATGTTATATTGTACATACATACGTATGTCACAAACTGTAGCATAACGTTATATCTAGAGGATACTTTTGTGAGATAAAACTATCAACATGTAAAATCTAAGTATATGGTGTTGGAATCAGGTGACATCAGAATTAGCTAAACTTCCAAGTCTATTAAAATAGTGAGTTGGTATTCATTGGTCATAGACTAGAGAGCCTTAGCAGGGTAAGTGATACAGTCAATAGATGGCATTAGTCGGGTTGTGACTTATTAGAGATTATATATCACTATATTATAGTATTATATTATATCACTGTAGAATTACATATCACTATAGTATATTATTATATAGAGTATACTAGTATTATTATATCACAAGAGTGCTGTTACATTAGCGCGTATCACTAGAATACCAATAAGGAGTTGTCCGCTCAATGACATAATCTATAACTTACATCTCATTCTGATTGGCTAGTGCCATTCTGGTACAATACACATGTATTATAATATTATACTAGTTGAGATAGATACCTGGTATCGGAGAGTATGGACCCGCCCTCTTTCTTAGCCAAGTTGATTGATATAGCAGGTAGTTTGTTGGTAAGCTGTTCATGCACACGTCTCTTCAGACTGGTAACCTGGTCTAGTAGATCTCCACACATTCTGTACTGATCTCTCAGGGGTATCTCTGAGTGCTGGAGAGATCCTTTGGCTTCCTCTAGACTTCTTAACTCTGATAGTAGACCATTCTATGCAACACAATACCTTGTATTATACATTGTGCATTATTATAGACAGAAGAAAGCTGAATGAAGATTACACATATTAAAGTATATAATATAATTGTACATATTATAATGTATAACATAATTACACATACTATAATAATATAATACAATTTTAGATATTATAATAATATATAATATCGTTACACGTACTATAATACATGTATATAATATAACTGTACATGCACATACTACATACTACACGCTATAATATATAATATAATATAATTATACATACTATAACATATTTCATGCATCTGAGAAAAATGCTATCAGCAATTTTTGCTAATAAACTTGCAAAAAGAAGGAAATACATGGAATAGCAACACAAATAGTGACCTATATGGAGTTGGCCTCTCTCTCCTGTGTATATAGGAAGGAAGACAACTTCAAGTTATCAAATAACTAGATTATCATATCTGCATAATATTGTCTAGGTCTATTATAGACTCGGTCATCGTAATTATACTGGTAATATTGTACATTTAACAGCAAATATAAACTATTAGGGGGCATAGAGGAAACCAGCCTACCTGGTCAGCAGTATACTGGACACACAGTCTAGCATGGGCATCCAATCTATAGCTCAGGTCAGCACATGTATCGATCAGTGGGGTTATCTGGTCCATGGTTGGCTGTTCGCCATCGGCCTCATTTGCATATAGACTAAACTCCTCCCCTTTGACCACAAGGTCACCTTGGTACTTCTGTATACTGTGCCAGAATGCCTGGATGTTCTTATCGTCAAACGGAAATGGTTGCGACATTAGATCCTGTAGCTCATCCGTTTTAGCTCTACAAACGCATCAATGATACTCAATGATTGATGATGTCATAGTATGCCGTGCAGACGATACCATTAGATAGAAATATGCAGATACTGCATACCAGATATAGAATAGCAGAATATTTTTAGGAGGAATAATATTTTGAGTATTAAGTATTAGAATATGTTAGAGGGGTTTGGCCATTTTTATATTATAATGATGTATTTTGAAGCAAGGAAGTTAGTTTTGAGCAGTCAGAGACTTGTTTCAAATCCATGAAAATACCAGTCCCTGACCAAGCATAAGAGTATATTATCATATTAACAGTATAAACACCATTTAGGCCCTTCATCACTCTAATATTACTACACCATGTATTTGATATTTCACAGAAGCCTATTAAATGAAGATTTATCAATGAGTTAAAGTGTGTGCAGAAACTTTTATCACAGCTCTACAATAATTCCTAGACCTAGCATACCTAAGAGGGAAAATAATTCTGTATAATTGTTGACATAAAACACAATACACTGGAGTTATCTGCACATACAGTAGACTATTACTAGACTGTAATATGGGGAATCTCACCGGAGCCATTTTCTAAGACTCTGACGAGGTGTTCCAGGATCGCTGGGCGTCTGTCGTCTGGGAGACCGGCGAGGGGATGATTTAGCAGAACCGAGTGGTAACGCTGTGATGGCACTGTGGTAACTAGAGCTAGTAGCAGCACTACAATGTACAAGTCATATTTCTATAGTTACAGTTAGAACTTGACAGTAGTAGAGGTCACATTCAGTGAAGGTTAGCATGAGTAGTGACAGTTGAAATCATGTAGAACATGTTTTATACATAACGTCGAAAAATCTGCTAAAACGAATTGAGCCAAAAATGTATTCCGAACAGTCAACTATGAAAACTTCTTATCAATGTACATGACATTTCTGTTCACTAGTATGTAACGTAGTACCTGAGATTATCTACTAAGCTGACGTAGCTCGCTTTAATCGCTGCCAATCTATTACTATAAGTTCCATGTACACCTTCCTTCTCCAGAGCTACCACCTGTAAATAGCTTCAAGTTGTAGTTCACACAGCACTAGAAATCGATACAAAACTATCGAATGCATTGCATAACAGAACATAATTTCCAGCTAAAATTGCAGATGGAAATTGTCATTTTACGTCTGCTTGATTTTATACTCAAAATAAATTATATTAAAATCATATATGGAGAAATCAATAATTCATATAAATTATAGCCAAGATATTGACTCACATACACATGGTAACAGCGTATGCACAGCATAGTGTACTTAACTGTATACTGTACTTACTGTATAGTGTACTTACTGTATAGTGTACTTACTGTATAGTGTACTTACTGTATAGTGTACTACTTACTGTATAGTGTACTTACTGTATAGTGTACTTACTGTATAGTGTACTTACTGTATAGTGTACTTCCGTATAGTGTACTTACTGCATAGTATTCTTAAGTACATCTTACCATTCCTTCCATCTCCTGTATATTGAGATTGAGGGCGTCTGTCTGTTCTCTCATGTGATCTATCTCCCTGTTGTCAGTCGTTGTCTGCCTGAGAGCTCCATTCAGGTCCGCTATGTTCTGCTCACACTTATCGTGGAGGGTAGTGAACCCTTCCATCTGTGACTGCACCGTCTCCAGACGCACTAAGGCTTCAGAGAGTTCCGCCCGCCTCTGTTTGTACCTGATTGGAGATTAGACAAGTCATGTAAGTAACTTCCACAGCAGTATTATAATCCATTTTAGTGGTAGTTGAGAGTATAAAATATGTAGTTGATGGAAATTATGAAACCAATAACATAGAATCTCAAATATTTCCACAAATATTTCTCACATTTCCAACTAAATATTTTTGTTCTATATAAGATGTAATTAACTGACTAGTCATGAATAACAAACCTAGTCAAAGAAGGGAGTATTAATAGTTGGGAGTTTACTTCTCTTGTCTTATAGCATACCAGGGGAGTACAACCCTGGTATTAATACTAATAATAGTACATTCAAATTGCATTTACGGTAAAAAAATCGGGGCAAAGGTAGCAAGATTACTAACACAGATGATTCCATGGAACAGCACAAAGAAAATACACAGAAACATTATCTTTAGCAGCTTACGAATATATAAAACCTTGGCCAAGCAAATAAACTGGACAATATAAATACTTACTTTCTGTGAGATCTAATAAATGGTAACACAACAAATATTATAAACAAGTGTTAATAATATTAACATTTATATGTATTAGAAGCCTGTGGTCTACACTGAGGAAAAGGGTATAGGGTGGGGGGGGGTCATACACCATGCATCGTCGGGAAGTGAAATGGTTTAACAGAAAATTAGTCTAAGGCACGAACTACACCAAAACCAGTTTGTGATAGCAGACAGCACAGGTGATATCTGAACTGCTATAATATGGTGATCATACCGGTTTATCTGAGACTTGAGAGGTGATCTACATAGTCATAATTCCACAAACTAAAATTTTGTAAATAATCATACTGGCATTCTTGTTTGCATTTCCAACCTAACTAATACATCAGATGTGATTCAATATGTTCTACTATGTCCTTAGATTAGTACGCTGTATACTAATTTATGGATACAAGCAGGTGCTTGTACACTACATGAAACAAGGTATAACAGTAACATAACAAGCTATAATCATAAAAATAAGCAAATCATAATAAATCACCAAAATGTAGCCATTTTCTACATCATGCAATGGGATAGCAGCGTGCAGCAAAATACGGCTGTAGTTCTGTAGATCTGTATTAAATTTAAACTATAGGGGGTTAGGCCATTGTTTATCATTAGGATGCTTTCTTATGCAAGGAATTTATTTTTAGAGCAGTCAGAGACTTGTTTCACATCCATCAAAATACCAGTCCCTGACTGAGGTTTGAACCCGGGGCCTCTACGGCACCTAATCGCCTAGCACAGTGAAGAGGGAATTAGATGCTGTAGAGGCCCTGGATTCAAACTCCAACCAGGGACTGGTATTTCCATGGATGTAAAACAACTGCTCAAAAATAAATTCCTTGCATAAAAAAACATCAAACTATACTTAGTACTCATGTAATTACATTGTAATACATGAATAATATAATAGTACAATGCAACTGTACTTACTCCTTAACGTAGTCATCCATGCCAAGGTCACAAACGCTGAGAGTGAGGCTCTCTATACCGGCCATCGCATCCTTCATATTCCTCAGGCATGACTTCATCTTATTCAACATATCTCTGCCAGACTTGATAGCATCTACCTGGTCTGACAACTCTGACAGGTCTCTATAAGTACAGCAATGACACCAGTATTCCAGTGGGAAAATTAACCAAGAGAACACAAATCCTAAGTAGTTAACTTGTTAGTCCACAACCCTGGGTTCCTATGCTGATGCTTGCCTAACTCGGCATCAACTGTGAATTGCCTGTAGTGGAAGATAAACTTTGTTACTCAGGTTGAACTTCATTTACAAGATGGAGAGCATAAGTAGTTATAACAGTAGTAAAAGAGTCACTTTACTAGCTTCATCTTATAATCTGAGGGTGAGATTTAATAGTTTACTATTTTTGAACAGAAAGGTTTGGGTTGTCTTCCCTATGCTCCTCCAGGTGCCTGTAATTGCGGTTGGAATCCCAGGCTAAAGCTTCAAATGGTGACTGTCATAATTTTACTGACAGGCGGCAGTATTAAAATATCCCACACCGTACAGTTGCTTATCTACAGCACATGCAACTAAAGTATTGTAAATAATATAATAAAACAACTCCTTATCGTTGTGTGTCTGAGGATAGCTGGCCAGTAAAACCCTCCAATAGGATTATTTCTTACAAATGCCTGTAGCGTAAACTCTAAGGACAATATGCTACTTGATGATGTAACTCTACTACAAGGCTAAGTAGACTTTCAATATTTTAATAATACCATATTTTCATTATACCTAAGGCAATTACAATTATTGAAAATATGGAATTTAATAATAAAAGTTTTATTCAATTTGAAGGACAGCAAACCTGAATAGCTTGCATCTAAAACTTGTATTAAATGTCTAGACTAGGCTGCTGATACAGCTGGCAGCAATGTTGATAGTTTAGTTACAGTGTCAGCATGTCTACTGAACCTATTAAAAGATACACACCCATTGCAAACCTTTCCCTATCTTTCACCTACATGTATATGTAGTGGGGGCCAACCAGTTACAGTGTACAATAATGGATTGTTTGACCTGATAGTTCCAGTCAAAATATTTCAACTATTAAAGTGTGGAACTTCAGCTATATTTAGTAGGCTCAAAAGCACACTACAAGCACAATCCCAGCCTGTGTGGGAAGAACTTAGTGAATTTCAATGATATCGCCTCAACCACCCAGCCATCGAGGCTATCGTCAAAACAAATTGAAACCATTTGACAGACGCATCAGGTGGCCGCATCAGGTGGCCGCATCAGGTGGCCGCATCAGGTGGCCGCATCAGGTGGCCGCATCAGGTGGCCGCATCAGGTAGCCGCATCAGGTAGCCGAGCAGACAGAGTAATAAACTAAGAAGTCAGCTTACAGCCAGCCAGCCAGTCGCCAGCCAGCCAATCAACAGGATACTACATGCCTATATATAGCCAACATCTGTATAACTTACTTATGCTGAGATATAACCTGTAGGGTTTCTGACGTCTCATTTAGAGCTTTGCTCAGGGTGAAGGCAGACTCCTTGTATTTATTGTAGGCTCTCTGTATGTTATCTGTTCTCTGTATAAACCTTTCCAGTGACTCTATAGCACTGCACACATAATACATGTAGTATATTATTAGCATAATATGTTGTGATAGTCTAGAGAGCATTGCAAGAGTGCATAGATATGCCCATGCAGTGCAAGTACACAGTTTACATCCTACATGTACCTAAAACGTGTTTCTATGTCAATGGACTAACTGTCTCTCTCCCTTGACACTTTCAAAGAAAAATCTGTCAGAATGTAATGGAATCAGTTAGGCCAATGTTGGACATAAGTCTACATTTATGTTAAATCAATATGATACAGTCGACTTACCTAGAGAATGTCTGCTTAGTGCTAGATACGAGCTGGTTTAACTGAGCCGCTTGATCTTCAGGGGCATTGACTGTGATTTCTACCATAAACTTATCCAGCTCCTGAATTACAGTCATCTGCTGCATCTGGACAAGACGTCCCTAAACAAAACAGGAAGCTGTTAGCCTCAGTTCCCCACCAAATAGGCGAAAATTACAACCATTTCCAAGCACCCCAACCACCAGCACTACAGGCCTACCAGTGTTACATGTAAGCATCTGCAGCACTACTGCAGCAGTAGGTTCAACACATGCAGTTCTCTCATTGCCATTAGCTTATACCCGCAGGTTCCCACTGTTAGCATCTCTTAGCCTATTCCAGTTTACTCTTATGAGTTTGAGACTACCTAGTAACTATATCACTGAGAGCTGTTGAACTGATGGAGGGTTCACACTGCATATGTATATTATAAAGTCACTACAATCTATATTTTATAGCAGTTTTAGATATTATTCTGTTAAAAGAACTGACACATAATATTTTCACTTCTCAGTTCTCAAAGCTATTGAAATATACACAAGGGGGTTGGGGAATGCGGCTATTCATACTGTGTAGTACTCGATATAAAGGCAGCTATTAACGGGCCAAAATCAATTGCATAAGTAAGCATTAAAACAACAGAAATTAAAATCTGAGTGAATTATTTTAATGAATTGTTTAACAAAGGATTCATATTGAAATTCCATTAGGGATTGACTCTTTTTACCTGCACACTTAGCTATTTACCTGCGACACTATTATTGTGTTCCATGCTGAGGTGAGACTTAACTCATATAGTAACACAGTCATATCGGGATATGTGTACACAATAAGGTGCTGTTATGTGTACATAGAGAAGTGGACCGACAGCTTATTACACAACAATACAATGGAACTATTATATTTAGCAATTTATCCTGAGTTAAAATAGTGGTAAAACACAATATATACAGCGTACATATCCAAAACATTTGCAGGCCAATGCAGCACACACGATGGTAGACCATGCTACAAATACAGATAGATATGTACAGTACACTATGCTATAATATTATACTACGCTATGCGACAATGATATACTAAACTATGCTAGATTACATCCCACCACGGCACCTTATCGGTGCCACAGGGCACCTTATCGGTGCCACAGAAGCCAGGAATGGGTATTTTCCTAGATGTGAAACCGAGTCTCTGACTGCTCAATGACAAATGCAAAAATTTCTTGCATAAACTAACATCGCATATGAAAATGAGGCCAAACCCCCAACACACTCCACACTGCACTAGATTGCAAGACACTCGACTATGCTACCCTACAGTACACTTTGCCATACCTACTGTAGGTACACTGCAGTCATGCACAGGTAGCCTACACACACACAGAACAATAAATGTCACTCACCTCTGCCTCGCTGACCAGCCCCTGAACCGTGTCCAGATTCTCAAATTCCTGATGGCCGGTAAGCCAACGGTCAGTTTCGTGTGCCACAAGCTCCGCCCTCTCTGTGGCAGCCATAATGGCAGTACTCAGTGCTCGCAAATCCTTGCGATCCATCTCTAAGGTCAACAAAGGGGACAAATCTATTAACATCACAGCATAGTAGACTACATGACTTGTATCAACTGTAGAAAAATAGTGAAAATATTCTAACAGAACAGTTGTTGTATTTATGTTATACCAATGATTTCCTATATTTATATGCATGTGCACACATAACACGTACACATACAAACACTATAATATAATAGTAAATGACCAACGATTATAAACTGATACCAAATCAATTTCAAATGCATAACGTTATAATGAAACATTCCAAAGTTTACAATTTCAGATCAATGAAGACAGCAGCCGGTAATATCAGAGATTGCAGTCCATTGCAGGGCTAACTCTACCCTGGAAACGGCTAAAATTGTTAAGACTTCATAACGGATTCAATACTTCGATAAATTCCATTCATTTGAACTTGATGAGTGGCAAGCAAAGGTGTTTCACCATTTGTAAGGCTGACTGGTGGAAGAGAAAGAGCCAATCACTATTCTATTCGTGAAAATAGGTCGAGTCTGACATAGTGACCAATTCTAACCATCTTAGAAGAAAAACTACCTGTTCCGAAACTATGCATAGCACACTCGGACAGGCCAATTCTTTCGAACACACCAATATCAAAAATAAAACTAAAGATTTTTGAACTGTGCATAAGTTATCTTTGTGTCTCATCTCTAGTAGAGAGCCCTAATAACTAGATATTTAACTTATTCACTGGTTTATCCTCTGATCTCATTCTCTCTTACCAGATAGTTATGACTACAGACTCACCGTCAGCGGAGAAACTCTCCTCCATGACTGGGCTCATGCTGTGAATATTGGCTGCCATCTTTAAATGCTGACTTTAACGAGTTACGCTGCCGTAGTTATGTCATCTCATGTGTATTCACACAGTATGTAGTCAAACATTACATTAACAGTATAGTAGTAAGTAGACAACTAGCAAATATACCTACAAATACAAACAGTGATATGGAGATAGTAGATATTCACTTGCAATACAAAGTAGTTGATAACAACGAGTGGCATCAATTATTAATATGGTTTCACAAATTTGGGAAATTGCTAGCAAATAGTTCAAATTATACACTCTCTATTCAAATATTAGATAAAAAATAAGTCTGTGGAATGTAGGCCTATATGACGTATGAACGTAAACAACAGGACAGATCTTATCAAATAATCCCATGTTATTAGAAAGGTGCACAAAATACAAGTTACTTCAGTTACTTGCTTGCTGATGTTCTATGCAGAGAGTGAAATAAAACAATACAAGGGTTGTGTTGGATACATTCTATAGCACACATTTCTAGAGAAAGGAATCTTAGATATTAGGGGACGGGTGGGAAGGGGGGGAGGGGGGTTGAATGGGTGAGAATGTAGCTGAAAGTGTAAATGCTGACTACAACACACGGTCACTACACAGTGTTGTGTACAATGATGGTATACAACTAGATGTTTCAGCAATAAGTGAGCTAAGCCTTTGGAGCTGCAAAAACGGCATCCACAAAAATAAAAATTGAGCTGTTGCCGCACAGAGAGTAGAACAAGGCTAATAAGGATAGCATAGCAGAGTGTAAGTGATGTGAGGTTGGGCACTTATAGGATAGATTCCATACCCACCCACCCTAGCACTTGAAAGACTTGGAATCCAGGCATCATGGCATGATATGCTATACACATAGGAAGTACACAATTTGTTACACTTTACACCTTTTTCAATAAGCTATAGGATAAGGGTAGATCCAAGTATAATTAACTTAGCTGCACCAAGAGACATAGGATGGGTTAGAGCACACCACCCCAATACAATACAGTAGCACCGGGAAGAACCAAGGCTTACCTGCCTTACCTGTGTGTACATGTAGTTGCTGACTTGGCAGCATCTCTGTTACCAAGAAGACTGTCAACTATGCCACTCTTCAGGTTAGCAGCAGTGCTGACTGTAGCCTAAATTCCTAAACACAGACAGAGCAATATATAGGGTGGCACACTCTACCAGCCTCATTGTAACAAAGTGCATAGAACTCAGGCAATGTTTTGCTTATTGTATTACTATAGAGCATTTTATATAATAAAGTTATAGTATTATGCTGAGACTGTGCCATAGAATTAGTGTGCAGTAATAATAGTGTATATAATCAACCTCAGACTAGAACAAAAAGGATACAAACATGAATATAATATAATATAGTAGATTAAATGCCTAAACCTTGGCTCTATTGTATAGGTTGGGGTCTAAACCAAACAAAGTATTCCTTACAAATGCATAATATACCAATATGAAATGGAGATGTTTAACTTAGTAAACACCCAGGCCATTTTATATTATACATATACATGTAATATACACATCAAAAGTGCAGCTATGAGGCTAGGTGTTTGAACAGTACCAACGACTTGAATAAATGTAAATTAAAATGGAAATGGGCCATGAAAATTATTCAATAATGCTGCCTTTGAGGCTGATCCTCAAGTAGTTAGGATATACTGCTAGACAAACTAACTAGTGGACCTATACTATCAATATGTGCTTCAGACACCTGCATACGATATAGGCATATGCAGGTATGCTTGTGTAGACGTGTGTATCCATTATACATGTACGGTAGCAGATATGCCAGAGGGAAACCTTACGTAAAGTATAAAAAAAACATTTTTCATCAAAATAAATAGCACAACAGTAAAGTATCCCAAAGCACAACACACCAAAGACTGACAATGTATTATAGAGTCTAGTTTGATACTTATATGTAAGCTTTGTGTTGTATAGCATTATATAGGCTCTAAAGGATAGACAACTCCAAATGGCTCAGATAAGGCAGCAGAGGAATAAAGTGTCTGAGTGTTATAAATTAGAGTGCAAGAGATGAGTATGTACCAGAACTTACCCATAATACTGTACACAGGAAGTAGATATCTGTAACTTGGAATGGCCAACAGAAGCTGTCAGTCAAAGTAGCCATCACGATGTGGACTAATAAGAGATATAAGAAATAGGGCATAGCATCCTGTTCACACACCGCCACCTAGAATAGTCCTAAAAACGAATATTCAATAACAGCAATAATATATACATAATTAAGTTGATATAGTCAGTAACTGTAGACACTTTTGCATCTTATCAAGTTAATATCAAACTGTTTTGTCCTTAGTTTTATGTATTTAATTTCTCAAAACAAAATAAATATTCATAATATAACATAGTCATATTACCATTACCATTATTATTAGTAAAAAGACTAAATAGACTTGAAGAGTATTAACTGACCTCCATAATAGCTGTCTTCTATCAAACCCTGGAGAGGTAACCAAACAAAGAGAAAATTTTGTGGTGTTACACTACAAATATTTCTGCATTGCTTGGACATAGCTTGTTAACTTGGCATACAGTAATGTTGGATGGACACATCCTTGGTCAGGTATGAATGAAGTATTTGTACATATAATCAGAAAATGCTATGAGTGTAATACATGGATTATACCTGCGATCTCCCATTGCCTCTAACCTGTGCTAAATCTTTACCCATATTGGACACCAGTATTGACTAGCTGACTTGAAAACATATTGATGCACCACAAAGTGTACTTTTTGACTCTATATTTTTTAATATCTATTAGTATGGTTTTATCATTATATGACTTTGATTGTCCTCTCTAGCTTCCAGAGTGCAAGAAGTCATATTATATACAGTCACCTAAGTATATTTAACAGACTATCTACCAATACTTCTAACACATATATTGTATTATACCCTGTATTAATTATATTAATTATTAATTGTATTAATGCAGGACTCCATAAACTACATTCTTGATTTTATAATAATAAGCACTATATTGCAATTGCAAAAACAGCATATTATTACATGCATAAAATGTACAACTAAAAGTTGGTACTAAAATGTAAGACTAAATAAACTGTATAATGTGACTATAAGTAGTGTATAAACTACATGTATATAATGTGACTCAGTAGTGTATAAACTATACGGTGTAATTGTAGAGGAGGGATGAAAATAGTAAAATAGTATTTATGACTAGTGCTACGCATGTTGATAAAGCATAATCTCTCACCTGGGAAAACCACATGAGCAGGTGAGCTAGTTGATATAGATAGCAAGCATGAAAGGTGGCGAAAAACTGCAATTATTTAAAAGTTATCTTCTCTCCTTCTTTGGTAGAGTAAGAAAAGGCAACTCCTACCATATATGTAAAACTGTAAGTAGTTTAGCTGAGCTTGTGTAATACAGGTCAAAGTTAAGACTGAACTCATCTCCTTCCCTACAAATACACAGCAGAGTACAAAGTTAACCATTAGTCTACATCCAAAGGGACTTAGTATTACACTACAACTGCTACCAACTACATAATATACTACATTTTCCATTATTAATTTCCCTGTCATAATAGAAGGAAGGCCTTTCTAAATGCACCAAACGGCCCTGACAGGATCCAAACCCTGGATCCACACGTTCCCCACAGGTATAACACTACTAAATAATGGCCATGTCAAGAAACCATGCACTAAATAGCCTGGGGTCCACAGTCCTCCATAAAAGAGCGGGACCAGGAAAGGGAGTTGCACTAAACATAGAATTATTGTATTTCTACGGCACTAAATGGTGAATGCCAGTCTTAACCAGTCAGTATAGTGTACAGCACTGTAGCTAAAATGGACTAGCACTGATTAGTATACACTATATAATAACCCATACATTTATATATACATAATGTACATTTACATGTAACACATAGGTTTATATATACATACATGTAACACATACGTTTATATATACATACATTTACATGTAACACATACGTTTATATATACATACATGTAACACATACGTTTATATATACATACATTTACATGTAGCACATACGTTTATATATACATACATGTAACACATACGTTTATATATACATACATGTAACACATACGTTTATATATACATACATGTAACACATACGTTTATATATACATACATGTAACACATAGGTTTATATATACATACATGTAACACATAGGTTTATATATACATACATGTAACACATACGTTTATATATACATGCATGTTACACATACGTTTATATATACATACATGTAACACATACATTTATATATACATACATGTAACACATACGTTTATATATACATACATGTAACACATACGTTTATATATACATACATGTAACACATACGTTTATATATACATGCATGTTACACACACGTTTATATATACATACATGTTACACATACGTTTATATATACATACATGTTACACATACGTTTATATATACATACATGTAACACATACGTTTATATATACATACATGTAACACATACGTTTATATATACATGCATGTAACACATACGTTTATATATACATACATGTAACACATACATTTATATATACATGCATGTTACACATACGTTTATATATACATACATGTAACACATACGTTTATATATACATACATGTAACACATACGTTTATATATACATACATGTAGCACATAGGTTTATATATACATACATGTAACACATACGTTTATATATACATACATGTAACACATAGGTTTATATATACATACATGTAACACATACGTTTATATATACATGCATGTTACACATACGTTTATATATACATACATGTAACACATACGTTTATATATACATACATGTAACACATACGTTTATATATACATGCATGTAACACGAGCTCCAGACAGTTTACTTTCTCAGCTACTCAACTAACCACACAGCTTCAGCACTTTGACAGTTAGCTATGTTTGTTAGTCCAGCTGACCAGGGGCAGTGGTCAAGGAACCAGATACTGACCAAATCAATAATACTGTCTAATGGAAGAACATACCAACAAGCACAACAGATGTGTGTTGTCAACACTAACAGGTGGCATAATATATTAACAAGGTGTGCTGAAGTAATTAGAATAAATTAATAAACTGTCTGTCCTTTCCAGCATTTATCCTTTTCATTGCTTGGAGAGGGTATTGTCTATCACACAGGTATGCTGTATGCAAGTCATAGTGATGGTAATCATAATATATAATGCACTCATGTATATGATTGTATTACCAGTGCCATATCCTATATGTAAAATTAGATAATGTATAAATAGACATGTGCATACGATTAGCATGGAAACCAACCCTACAGAGACTCGACTATGGACTGCAAACAATCAGTCGATCAGTTGCAACAAGTACTTTTAGAAGGCTTGGAGCTGAGGCTAATGTCCCTCTGCAGGAGAATAATAAGACGTATACATATTACTTGTTGGCATGTATATATATAGCTTTTCCTGAATAACATGTTGTCAATATGCAAGATGACCACTGTCAACCCCACCCATGACATCCACAACTTACACGTACATACATGTATATTGTATTCCACCAGACACTTCTACTGGTTGAATAATGATTTATGGTATACGCAGTGTTAGAATAGTGGATATATGGGAGTATACTGTGTGTATCCACCTAAATTTTACCCTCATTTTAATAGTTAATAGTTCCCCCACACAGTCACTGCGGACCTGATAGTGTAGCGATAGAATGTTTGATTGTCATTCACCTAGAGCATGATTTTTCCATTTTAGTAATCCCACCTCATTTATTCCACTTCAACACTGGTATAACCTATAGTATATTTTTATACAGCAGTAGTATATAGTACATAATATACTGTAGTTATATATGTACTAATAACCCCAGACATGGTTTGGAGAGGTTTAGTCTGATCATAGCCTCAGCTCATAGTAACTAGAATGGGTAAAACAACCAGTACCTGGGCTACCAAATGAGGAGATGTTTATTTTAGCATACCTTTACGTTCTAAAGAAAGCCTCCCTGCAGTAACACTAAAGATCTGGCTTCTACAAATATAAAATGAGTGCATTTACTAAATAAAGTCGCACAATGTTACAATATCTTACACAATGTTACAATATCTTACACAATGTTACAATATCTGACACATACACATACGAGTAATCTCACTCACCTTAATCTTTCTTTTAGAGTTCTTCCAGGTCCAACTAAAGCTAGCCTTAGTAACTGTACCACCAACTGTATTCTGAATAGAGAGGGGGTCTTTGGCGGGCTTACTCACATCATTAGCCGACTCTTTCTTCAAATATTTACTGTTGGTAGCTGTTAGATACCTGGACTTGGCATCAGGGGGTCGAATCTTCACTGTATAAGGCATCACCTGGGTAAACTCTTGTTGGGATTTTGAGCTAGGCAGACTTCTTTGATTCAATATGTCTTGTTCATTTTTGGTTGAAAAGGGAATACGGGTAACACATGGCCGATCTACTGAAGGGGGTGCGATATCTGAGCAGCTTGACTGTCTTTTCTGTGTGCAAACAGTTGTATCAGAGAAAGGTAAAGTTTCTGACATTTCACTGGCATTGAGAGCTAATTGATCTGTTGCTGCAATACGAGTGCCATTCAATTGTATCTCATCGCTTCCTGTTCTACTATTAGTGTGGCAATCTGCATCGGCCCTCGGAATCACAGGATCACCTGTACCATTGGTTTTGCTGTCTTGTCCCGCTGTACTGGTAACATTGTTTAGAAAATCGTCATCCTTGTAGTTGTAGCGTCGTCCACCCAAACATATTTTAACATAATTTGGATTGGACACCTTGGTCGAAGCTGATGATTTCGCTTCACTAACTATTTTCGCTCGCAACTCATTGTCTGGTAGTTGACCCAGAATTATTTCTTCCATTCGTGCAACCAGTACACTACGTAGACCTTCATCACATGCTCCGTGAGCTTTCAGAAAGTTCCTAATCTCATAGACTCTCAGATTTTGCATAACCTGATTAAAATCCTCCATTGATGAGTGAGTTATGCTGACCAAGAAGTAAGTCTGATGCTGCAATGAGACAAAGTAAATAGCCATAAGCTAATAAGTGAAGAAAATCAAAATCTATTGATACGTTCTCCCTCTTCGATCAATGAAACGATCTAATGTGTATGATTCCTACGCCACTTTTTGCTCATCAAGAGTGATAGTAACCTTCTATGTTAACTATTTTTTGCATTTAAAGAGGTCCTATGAATTTAAAAAACATTTTGAATTACAATTGCTGTTTGACTCCTCATATTTTCCAAAATTACCTTATGGGACGGGTTTAGGTAAATTTTCAAAATCATGTTGTCACTTTAATGGCTCTCACCCAAACCACAATTGGCCTATAGCATGCACCGATGTGTACTGAGGGCTCATAGTATTGAGGGCTCTTGAGACTCGTAAAAAACACAAGTGTCTGCTCTACCATAGACCACACTTGGTCTTGGTGTTAGCCGCTCTTGTCTGACATAAGCCCAAGTGGAAATCAGCCTCATACTTGGGAACTTTCAGTAGTAGTTTGTGCACTTGAACTTGTATATTACCAGTGGGTCTACCCCATCCTATGAGATAAACATTTTACGGTGGCGCTACCACTTTGCCCTGTCTGAGAGAGTAGACAGATTCGACAATAAAATATATATCAATATTAGATAACTAACTGAGTGCAACTCATAAAATTGTTCTACATGTGTTTGTGTTTATTACATTTCGATTTGCATAGAACATGAGTAGTTGAAAGCATTTAAGAGTTGAAGTTACGACAAACTTTTAAATAAAAACGTGTGCAAGTACAATGCTTCTGATTTTTTAAAGTGATCATGCAGCCTAGGGGTGTTTTATATCGTTGCGCTCCATTTTTCAAGCCGAATCAACTGATTTCTAAGAGTTATCTTTTCAATGGAGCCATTTATCACTAGATTTAATAGTAAAATGGCTCTGTAATTCAGAGTTATCTTCCACAAAAATTGTTTTTTGGCTGTGCATGTAAAGTTGTCATCTCTCTACTTTTGTTTAAAAATAAGTTGTACTAAGAACACAAACCACAAGAATGCAATAATATGACCAATGTCATAAGGCTGCTCTGCCCTGACCACAATGATAACAAGAGCTGATATACTGAGTGGATTGCTAATTATTCTACACTCAACAGCCTAGCAGCCACATACATATACATGGATTGGTCCATTTTCTATATTGCAACAAAAGCAAGTTAGTGGCTAGGCTACTGTTCTGATCACTTATGATGTGTCATGCATTATTGAAAATAAGAATTTCTACTGAAGTAGTCCTACACTAGGCACTCTATAGGTAGCCTCCTCCCAACCACACTGGCTAATCAATGAGCCACTACGCATATCACTGCCAGCCCAAGAAGGGATCTGGTGAAGACATCTGCCATTAGCACATGCGTGTATAACTGAATGGGCGTGGTATGCAATGTACATGTATGTGCATTATTTATTATAGTTACTATAGTTATTTATAATAAATTACATATATCAGCTTTACAGATGTATAAAAATCAAAATGTTGTATAGGTGTACATACATGTGCATCTTACTTATGGGGTACAGACATGAGCTATACACTCATGTAGTGCATGTATAATACATTTTTATGTGTATACATGTAGTACATGATTTTTATAATACATGTGCATGAACATACTGTAATAGTTTTGTAATATGATTCATAAATAACATTATACATGTTATGTACAGATACTGTCAGATAGAACATGTAGTGTGCAGTCTTATACATGATATACATGTATATGAACGCAAATTACAGAATATTTAAATTGTATTTAAAATATTATTAATATATGCTATAGATAAGCCATTATACCTTTGTACATTGCAACCAATATTAGCTCACAAGAACATATTGTGCATCCCTCTGTTGTTTTGCTCATACAACATTGAGTGTCTATATTACTAAATCGTTGTTTTTGACAGGGTACATTCACAATCTCTGGTTTAGGGGCAAATATGTACACAAAAGAAAGTTTTATCACCAATGACTCACTACATGTACATTACATGTATTATGAGCCCACTGGATGGAAGAAGAACAAGATTATCACTGACCACTAAACCATTTTGTTGGTGCTTGTTTATAAGTTGGACACCATTGAATAAACATTAGAAGTATTGTTATTTTATGTGATGGCCAAATCTGCGGTACACTATAGGTTAGCTAGCTAGTCTGTATGCTATGCCTGTAGCCACATACATGTAGAATGTTATAAGAAAGAACTCAGATTGTATTTCTTCTATCGTGACTGTATTAGTGAACATGTGCCATCATCATGCTACTTGATCACTATCAGTATAATTTTGGTTACAGAGGATAATATTATTCTCCGTTCTTAAAACATAGGAAGAAAGTGTTTCCTAGGATCATATGTTGTGGTGCAACACCTGAATTTTTCACTTCTGCAATAGTATTCAAACTTACCAGTAGTACTATTTATGTCATTATAATATGCCAAATGAAAATGAAAAACTGCTCTTTTATTTATAGGCCTATGCAATCTAAATAACAAATGCTATGCTCTACTATCAGGACAATTTTTCCAACTGCTATTTGGTTTATGGAGTGCAACTTTTGTAGAGACTGGCTTCCTGATATGCATAAATATAGTGTTTTTTCACTAGCCCATGTGTGTTTCTACTAAACATCCTGATGGCTGCATGCCATTTGTTTCATATTTATTACCCGCATAGGTGTTGGCAAATGCCCCTTCTATTGTGAAGGGATAATTTATGTGCTGCCACACTGAAATGAATGCTAATATTGTTATTTACTCGAATCATCTGTAGCCAGCATAGTCACAGGAAGATTTGGCTTGAATCACTCAATACTTGTGGCAATGTTATTTTGTTATTGATCACATTTTATTCTCATTAGTGGTTGACCTTGTGGTCAAAAGTCAACAACCCATCAAGTGCAAAGTAATGGTGGATTTCAGTTGTGAAATATTGGGAGTTATCTGACACCAAAATGCACGAGAGGACAACATGCAATAGTCCTCCAAATAGTCCTCAGCTTCTGCTTCTATGCTTCTTTATCACTAAATTGGCCTAAAAAACACTCAAAATAGCTGCCTGGGGCTCGATGTTTCCTTTAAAACGATATAAAACACCCCTAGGCTGCATGATCACTTTAACCTAACACCCTGGATTATGTACACTATATGTTAGTATAAGTCAATGCAATTTATTAACTGAAAGCAATCGAATAATAAAATTCATTGCTGGTTTGCAACAACAATAATACTATGTGGTAGAACTGTCCAGCCGTGAGTGTGGGCTGTTTGCGGCTATACATGCTGTTGTTGAAGCTTCCTTTTGTGGGGTTACCCAGATGGTAGTGGCTTCAGTCACATGTTAGGTGAGTGCCGTAGGTTGGTGGTTCCAGACCACATTGCGCTCAGAGAAAAATCGACAACATTGGTGGTGGCAGTGGGATGCTGATGGACCTACGGCTTGTTGTGGTGGGAAGAATGTGGTGAAACTGCCCAGCCGTGTGTATAGGCTGATTACCACAATGCATGCGATCGACGAAGCTTGTTTTTATGGGGTTGCCTATATGGTTGCTATGATAGCTGCTTCAGTAACATGCTAGGCAGAGTTTTGGAGGTTGGCAGTTTGAGACTACATTGATCCCAGGAAAAAAATTGCAACAACTATAATTTAACAGGCCTACTTCAGTTTTTCCAATTATTAATATTTTCATTTTGTAAATCATATCATTAAATTAAATTTAATTAAACTGAAATGAAAATTATAACCAAATAAACATTAAAACGCCAATATCAGAAGTGAGAAATAAATAAGACCACTCCACTGAGATTGACCAGTCAGCGAGTATATCAGTCATTATAATTATGCAGATTATCAGACACCACAAGCAGTCTATTGTCAATGTTACATTAAATGTATAGCGGTGGTAATTCCATTTGACGGTCACTTGATCACAAGGCGGTCGTGATAATCATCTGGTGATGATCACAGCTTTTGCCATGCCAAGGATGATAGACGCAACCTAAATTAACATTGAAGTTTAACCCCATAGCCTGAAACATCGATTGTATTGTTAACTCATTCACTCACTCATTTGTTTTCATTGTCAGATTGTGTTACTTTTAGATCTAAGCAAATATGATAATCAAAAATTACAACATCTAACTACAATAACGTATAACTGGTCTAAGATGTACAAGTTTCTTTTCCCATAACTGATAAACGCTCCCTATCCTTTCAAACTTTTTCTTTGGCCCGCGTCGGCGTGGGCTGCAGAGCGCGCTTCGTCTTCTAAACGTTCGCGGTATTATCATCACCAAAGATCTATCTTATCCGTCAATCATTATCCAATGAAAACAATCTATGGCTGTGGTTCTAAACGATGGCATCCCAGAAACTCGTCAAACAACGGGCGCGTTACGAAATGTTAATGTCTTTCCTGTCATAGAATTTGGATTTCGCAAACTTTTGTGCGGAACAAGTAAGGACAACCCTTGTTCGAACTTGGTGGTACATGTTACTATGAAACGTGCCATGGGGCGCCTAGATCTGCTTTGCTGCCTATAGTTGTTTGTTACTTTCAGCACAACTAGTACAGTAGAAACAACTCACATTTATACACTTTTGAAAATTGCAGCTGCGACAATCAGGAACAAAAATTACAAGTTTATTATATTATGAAGTATTTAATTAGATTTCCACATAAAAATAAGATGTAATTTGATTTTTTTGGAATAACGCTAACCATCTCCAAACAGCTCTGGTCCCCAAGAAGAAGGATGTAAGTAATTAAGTATTAGGTTGAATACACATGCACTGTTTAGAAGATGTCACCTGATTGGTTGGAAGATGTCATCTAATTGGTTGGGTGATGCCACCTAATTGGTATATAAAATAGTAAAACTGATGTATAAATTGAGGGGTTGAAAACAATCTAGTGGCAACATAATTATGTACTAATAAGAAACCTGTAAAAACAAAATGAGCATTGTTCATCAGCTCCAAAGATCAACATTAGTAAGATACACTGTCAATCAACAATCTACCGACTGTCAGATTGAGGTGATATCATTTCCACCCCAATTATCCAGTGTCACACAAAATAAAAACGGTTATAGGTATTTAAAACAGAATTGAGAGATATATACTAAACACAGTTAGTTGTACAGCTAAACTGTGGTTGTAAATATAATAATCTGACAGTGTTTTAGTATTTGTAGTTAAACTTGCACTTCACTAGATACTTGACATTTAGTTGAGCTACGTCATATACAATGTATCTGAAAGGGATTGGTTAAGGTGTGATAACTCCTAGATACTCACATCATACATGTAGATTGATCTCACATACATTGCAGTATTACAGACCAATTGGATGCATCTTGCTGATGCTAAATAATTAAATTAATCAAATTAATTTCAACGAATCAATCCAAAATAAGAAGAAGTTCAATTCATACTATCGTTGTGAAATCCTGCCAGTTCTGCAATAGTATTGGTTGAGTTGTATTTCAATTACAATCACTATTCAATTCCCAGTTTGATTGCTCTCACTCACCTACATGACTAGTTATTATGACTGTAACACTCTCTAACCATACCACAGACAAAAGAGTGTATAAAGGATACTCATTGTACAGCAGGGAAGTTCTACCCATAGGTGGGTTAGCGTCCACTCCTTTACCCAAAGGAATGTGAACTCCATCTTTAGTTTCATGGAAGTGGGTAGGATCTGGCTCAGTCTGACCACACCCCTTTACACTATGCTTTCCCTTTGGTAGTTTAGTAACGTATGAGGCTGCTCCAAGCTCATGCCTAGAATAAAACATTCACACTCAAATACGAGTAGTCAGCAGATAACCAAACAGTGTAATACCAGGGCTAATATTGATATAAATCACATGACTAGATATTGCAGACTATGAACTACAACGAACATTTAGCAGAGATTGATTGGTCCAGATATACTGTAATGCAATCCAGGTTAGGAATACTATAATGTAGGCCTCGATCCAATCAAGTAGCCTATGACGCACATCTTTTACATGAGGAGACAATTGCCACACTCGTGTCAATTAAAATGAACCTCTATTAGACCACACTTTTACTACATCAACAAAATGATTATAAATTGGGGGCTACAATCTTACTGATGCGGCAATTAGCACTACAACCATCGGCAACTAGCACCACAACTATCGACAACTAGCACTACAACTATCGACAACTAGCACCACAACTATCGACAACTAGCACTACAACTATCGGCAACTAGCACCACAACTATCGACAACTAGCACCACAACTATCGACAACTAGCACCACAACTATCGACAACTAGCACCACAACTATCAGCAACATGCACCAGAAGAGAAATTATATCAAATATTGGATGCAAACTTACATGTTACCGAGAGCTACCTCACAGAGTAGCAGTAGTCCATAAGGGTTACTTCTGTGTGCAAAGCAGTAGTTTGCACTCTTACTGACCATATCAGCAAAGTATATACCTTTACCAAACATGTAACCAGTCTACAAGGAGAATAATTATACATGTGTGTCTAACATATAAGCAGTCAGCGATACAGGAATTCTGTTGAAATGTCTCTCTCACAGAAATTCTGAATCCCTGGCGATAGAGTGTTTCTACTGATTTGAGAAGACACAAGCTCAAATTAATATATAATACGGATGTCAGTGGTATCACATAGTGGTAGGCTCAGCTAATGATAGCGAACAAACTCCTGAAGAGGATAATATTTAATATAGGCACTTTGTATATACACTGCAACAGCCCGTAACGAAAGGACAACTCCAACCATAAATGTGCCAAATTTCAGGACACAATATTTCTATAATGTTGATTTAACTTTAATAGCAATGTGTTTACAATCTACAACATAAATGAACGCCTAATTAGACTGCTGTAGTGTTTCACAGCAGGTGCTTTACATGAACATTGAAGTAATTAGAGTGACACTTACCACAGGTGCCTCTGGAGGAGCTATTCTCAACCCTTGACTCAGTATACCAGCGTAGTTGGTTAGTCTAGAGCCATGCCACAACAGCTTCCTGTTTGGTAAATCTCTGAAAGGCGAGTACCTTGATTTCTCTCCGTTCCTCTTGATTGTATAAACCTGGAATACAGACAGACTCTCATGCAATCTACACATACATGTAAGTCACTAGGAGTTGTGATACTTTGCACATCTCTGTGGACTTCGGGTAGTATACGAAGTGATATTCCTACCATACCATAAAAATAGCTAATGGAATGACTCCTGGAAGGTTACATGGTCCGAACTACATTCTAACGATCATGTTCACATACATACCACTAGCATGGAGCTTTTACTTAGAAGTTATAACAGGGGTATTACATTAAAGTTGTGCCACCAAAAATCTATTCCTAGTAATACTAGAATATTGTAGATAGGCTCAAAGAATTCTGTATGCATCTCCTCCATCACAAGCTATTATTATTATTATTGTAACCTGGTTTATGTGGCCAAACTGTTGGCTGAGAGAACTCAAGGTAAACATTGAGCATACATTTTTGTGCATTATCCCATCCATCAACTGATATTATGAGAGGCCTGCATACCTCATCTACTTCCAGACTGTAACTGGAATGGGTCTTGGCGTGTGTATTAGTAGTGTATTGATTGATAAGGTCCCACTCTTCACCAGCTCTGTCTACAGGTTCTATCTTAGTCTTCAATGATTGATAGTGTGCATCTATGGGGTCTGTACCAGACCCACCCGCACTTGATTTCAGTAGACTGTAGGCACACTCTATCTCCTTTAGATTGTCTAACATCTCTACCTTGGCCTGTAGGGTATGGCTCAGAGATGTAAGAAAGTAGATGATACAGTCATATACATGAAGGCTAGTTCAAGGTGGAGAGCAGATAACTCATATCATATGACACCACAAACATATGTTGTATTCATACAGGCATACTTGTGGAATATAAGTGTAGAGACATGTAACTCTCCCTTACCTTAACCAGTTCAGCATTGTCAAGGACTGGAGGTTTCTTCATACCAAAGTCATGGGGTATCAGGGTGAAGAACTGATTAGACACGTCCAGTAGCTGGGCAGGGGAAGCCTTGTCCTCCACCATCTGTACAGACAGAGCAGAGTGAGAGCATTGTCAAATAACCCACGTAGAATATTAAGCATTATACTATATATTATAATTGCTATACTACAAATTTTGCAATACAATTATAATATTATTGTAAATAAATATTGCAGTGAAGCAGACATAGCAAAACCGACAAGCCCATTAAAGTTTCAGCAAGGAGCAAAGGTAAACTCCCCACAAATTTCTTCTGTCAAAGTCTCAGGCATATAGATGCAATGCTAAACAGAACTCAATGGCACTCAAGCTTATAACCAATGTAATTTAATTAACTTCACTCATTGGTCAAGCAAGGAGTAAGCAGTTCTATAACTCTTTGCACAGAGTTATGAATGGAAAGATCTAGAACTGAGATATGTTAGAATCTTAGACATAAACATTATATTTGACAAAGTAAGCTTTCAGAAAAACTAAAGCAGCAATGATTATTTGCTAAAAATTGAGTTACACAACTACAGGTTAAGTTGGTTACAAGGAATTAATTAGTTAATTATAAAAAGTTGCAGGACATGATCTATAAAATTAGTATAAAACTGGAAGCTAAAATACAAGCTATTATATATTTGCACCACACACAAAACATGTAAATAACCGCTCTAAGATCTTGATAAATAGGTAAAATAAGTACAACTAAATTTGCTTGGAGCAGTAAGTGAACTGTGTTGAAACGTTTAAGATGTTATCTTTGGTATAAAATGTTATTGGGAGCTCCCTTAAACATCTGTTGAATCCGCTTCTTCAGCATATAATACATTGGATTCCCGAGTTGAAGCTGTAGTTTGTGAATACATTGTACCTACGGTTGAGGAATACCCTGGACCTGCAGTTGAGAAATACCCTGGACCTGTTGTTGAGGAATACCCTGGACCTGCTGCTGAGGAATACCCTGGATATGATGTTGAGGAATACCCTGGATATGATGTTGAGGAATACCCTGGATATGATGTTGAGGAATACCCTGGATATGATGTTGGAGAATACCCCGGACCTGTAGTTGGAGAATACATTGGACTTGCTGTCTGAGAATACATGGGATCTGCTGTCTGGGAATACATGGGATCTGCTGTCTGGGAATACATGATACCTGCTATCTGGGAATACATGGGGCCTGTTGGTGGGAAATACATGGGACCTGCTGGTGGGGAATGCCCTGGACCTGCTGGTGGGGAATACCTTGGACCAGCTATCTGAGAATACAAGAGGCCTGCTGGTGGGAAATACCTTGGACCTGCAGTTGGGGAATACCTTGGCTGAGCTGTTGAGGAATGCCTCAGCTGAGCTGCTGCAGAATACCTTGGCTGAGGTGTTGGGGAATGCTTTGGCTGAGCTGTTGGAGAATGCCTTGGCTGAGCTGTTGGGGAATACATTGGCTGAGCTGTTGGAGAATGCCTTGGTTGAGCTGTTGGAGAATACCTTGGCTGAGCTGTTGGGGAATACCTTGGCTGAGTTGTTGGGGAATACTTTGGCCGAGTTGTTGGGGAATACCTTAGCCGAGTTGTTGGGGAATACCTTGGCTGAGTTGTTGGGGAATACCTTGGCTGAGTTGTTGGGGAATACCTTGGCTGAGTTGTTGGGGAATACCGAGGGACTTTGGTTGGGGAAGGGTCTGAAACTGGTATTACATGTAGATGCTTTAGAACATGTGGCTGAGGTTTTGAGCCTGCAGAGTACATGGGATGCGTAGGAACAGCTGATGGAGAATACCTTGGAAGTGTCACTTGTGTTAAGCTTTGGCCTGTTGCTGGGGAATACCGTGAAGTTGGTGTCTGTACAATATGTGAAACCGGTGGTTGGACAGACATATAGCTTGAGGTTGGAGATATTGTATGAGCAGCACTGTAACCCAGTGTCTGGGAAGACATAGTGACAACCGTCTCGGCAGGTGGTTGACCAAGTGCTAGGGCAGATCTTTGAGCTGGTGTTTGAGAAGGCATAGCAACAACCGTCTCAGCAGGTGGTTGACCAAGTGCTAGGGCAGACCTCTGGATTGGTGCTTGAGAGGACATGGTAACAACCGTCTCAACAGGTGGTTGACCAGATTTAATGACAGATCTCTGGACTGGTCTACGGGAAGCCCCTAAATACTGCGCCTGAACAGGCTTTTTGGCGTCAAGTAAAACTGTTGCCAGATCAAGAGAGAATTCCGAGAATAGTGTAGCAGAGTCGGGACCTCTCGGGATATTTGGTGGCTGATTCAACGGAACTTTATATGGCGGCATGGGATTATTGAACAACTTTTTCCATTCAGATCTCACCACATCAGGATTGTACAGTAATCTCAGCAAATCTGTAGTCACCAGGTTCACTAACGTCTTACGTTTAGCATTTGTTATATTGTACAATTCATCGTAAACGTCCACAGGATCCACTAAAGATGAGCTGCTTACTTGACGACTAAGGTAAGCAGAGCGATCTGTAACACTATCCTCCCACTGTGACGTCAGTGTTTCACCTCCGTCGTATTTTTCCGTTGTAACTTCAGTTTCAGATATTTTCTTTTTACGAGCTTCAATAAGAGAAGTGTAGACCTCTTCAAGATGATCAATGTACATTGAGGAATGATACCGAATATTTATCTGGTTAGTAATTGTCTTCTTCTTGAACATAACATACTTATCCAGGATTGCCATCTCCTGTTTTAGCAATAAGAGGATGGTAGCTGCTACCATGTACGGTATTATGCACACTACAGCGTGCTTCGATACCATCAACTTGGGAACTGTGGTATTTTCTAACCTAGTCAGTCTTGGCCTCAGTATACTTGCTATGTACATTTTGCTATTTATAACGTCATCATCTGTGGCGGCAAATTTGGGATGCGCTGGATTATTCACATAGTCATACTTTGTAAATTGTATCAAATCTGATATGTCAGCATTAATAAAGTCACGATCCTCCTGTGGTATTGACTGGCCAGTTCGGTCCTCCACTTCCAAGTAATACTGTCCAAAAAGATCATACCTATCATATTCACATAGTAGCAGCACCTCCAGACCTCTCAGCCAGTATCCATTCCTTAACTGCTTGGCGTTGACCAAACCATCCACTAAGGTGGTAAGCAAGGGTTTTACTGGATCATGCTGTAGAGTATTTGCATTGCCCATGTTGGCGCTTCAGTAGCTTACTGTTAGCCACTGTTGTAGTCATGAGCAAGTGGTAGTCTGTAGCTTTGCACCATCAACTGAAGCTATCGCTATAGAAATATCCAGCTTTACTGAATGCTCATTAAAATGCTCAGCTGAATAAAACCTTTGTACAGAGCACATGTTATGCAATATAACCCATCCCTCATTGGGGTTTGAACAGAGCACATATTATGTAATATAACCCATCCCTCGTTGGGGTTTGAACAGAGCACATATTATGTAATATAACTCATCCCTGATTGGGGTTTGAACAGAGCACATATTATGTAATATAACCCATCTCTGATTGGGCTCTACAGCACCTAATCACCTTAGACAGTGATTATGCAATTATAGTCCTTTTACATACCTTCAAACAGTTAGTAAGGAGCTTGTAGGCTTTTGTTATATTCTTCTTAGAAATTTTGCCAAGTGGCATTTTCTTCATGTCAATCTAGTAATACAAGTTAGACACACATATAAAATACAAATACACAAATATAATGTTTGTACATGTAGATAATATATGATATGGAATGAGCTGTCATAAAAATAAATATATACTCCATGGTGACAACATTAGCTGACTTACTTCAAATTCCAACATGGTCTGCTTCATTGTCTCGATATCGAAGATCATCCTAATAAGGTCCTGCACTGACTTATGTAGTTTACTTGTCTTTCCGGAAGATTCTTCTTGAGCCTTCAACTTGATCTCCTCATCATCCTGTTAGAATACCCATGGGACAGTTATTATTCCATTGGGACAGGTAATAACACTAATGGGAGAGGTAGTAATATTATTGGGATAGGTAATGACACCATTGGCTAGGGCTCTACAATTGGCAGAACCTGCTTTCTAGGTACCCATGCTAACCTGGCCATAGTCCACTTCCAAAGGATAGAACTTGTTTGCCTTTTTTACAAACTCCCCAGCTCCCCAGATGTTGCCAGTCTTCTCAAGGAACAGCTCCTGCAGTTAGAGACAGTCATGACTATCATACAGAACATACAGGCTATGCAGTGGAACTACATGACTATCATACAGAACATACAGGCTATGCAGTGGAACTACATGACGCCATCCACCCTCAACTTGAGAATACGGTGAGAATAAATTTCAGCAGGTACATCGTACATCAAATTGGGACAAGGAGATTCAGATACCCATATCAAGTCAGAGCAACTGGCAGCCAACTAAAAGAATAATGAAATGATGGCAATATGTAGGTAAAGTTGACAAAATTGATAAAGTTATAAAAGAAGTGAGCCATTAGCTCCATTACTAAGGTGTACCTTAAACCTCAATATGCATTCATGTTTGGAACCGAGTTTCTCTACTTTGTTGCCACCAATGGTTGTTCCAATTCTTCCCCATGATCTGAAGAGCCAGTACCTACAGCACACATGCAACACGCATGCACAACACACATATACAACACACATGTGCAGTCATTTCCCTACAGCACAGATGTTACCCTGTATTACAGTCATTACCTCACGGTACAGTTAGTTCCCTACAGCACAGCTGCTATCCTACATTACAGTCACTACCTTAAGGTACAGTCATTTCCCTACAGCACAGATGTTACCCTGTATTACAGTCATTACCTTACAGTACAGTCATTGCCCTACTACAGAACAGCTGTTACCTGTTGGCAGAGTCATGCTCCAACACCTGTAGTTTATAATAAGAGTTACACCCACTCTTTATATCAACCATAGAGAGCACTGCATTCAAGGGTTCGCCTTTATCCTAGAAACACACATTTGAAAGTTGAGAACACAACCACATGCATACATATCATCTGCATGGAACTACATGTATGTTCAACTTTGCCTCCAGGCTGGTCATAGCTAGACTATCGAAACCTTGATGATAAAATTCACATGGAAGCAAATATGAACCCAATCTACATTAGTTCAATGTAAAGATGGTGTGTAGAAAAGCCATTAGCTCTTCTAATAACATCATATATTTAGCAAAGTCATCTACCTGTAGGATATGAGCCTCGGAGTCTAGTCCACTGTCAGGGTCGACAGCAGCACCACCCTTAACCATCAGCTTCTGCATTCCCGCATCATCCTTCAGAAAAGCCCGCTCTACCAATAAGACCGATATATATGTTACCAGATTTGAAAGCAATTATTCCAAGCAACGTTAATGTAGGGTGGCATATACAGAGGACACAAGGTAGGAACATAAACATACCAGGTTTATGTTAGGATTTGTGTTACATTTTCATTGAACAGTGTACCCCTATTGGTGGAATGGTGGCCAACCAAATATGATGCTCCCTAAGGCACTGCTGAGCAAATGATAGTAGTAAGAAACATGATATATTCCAATAGCTATCCAAATCACAGGAGTTGAATGGTGGGAAATTATATCAAAGAATATTGGGACCCTGCTGGTGGGCGGAGTCTTAGAGTCAAGGTAGTCATTGACCCTTCTATCTCCTCTTCCACTAGCCTTAATTCCTAATAAACTAATAGCAATGAATATGTAACAGGATAGTTAACGGACCAATGCTCTGTGTACTCTGGATCACTAGGCTAGATACTAGTACCAATTAACAACTAATGTAATACACAGTATAATATAATACAATTTATATTTATCCACCATTATCATTAGCTGACAGTGTTCATCCGACGAACTAACTAACCTGCTCTGGCTTCAGCCGCACGTACTGCGGCACTCTTCAATGGTCGCTTGCTGTCCACGACATCAGTGAAACACTTCTCTAAGGATTTGCCCCAGTCGGATATTTTATAGGCTTTGGCCAGTTCCATCGGCTTTCCTTCTTTACAGGCTTCCAGGAATCCTTGAATAGAAGCATCATCAGAACTTTAATAAATGTATGTATAACATTAGTAGAAGTACATAGAACTATGAGAGGGAAGCAGATACTTACACCTCTATAATATTAGGGAAGTACTTGCTGAGAAACTAATGTATAGATAGGGGATATTCGAAATTGTCGCTATGCACGCACACACACATGCGTGCACACTAAATCTAGTACATCTCTGCAAATAGTGAAACCAGTGGGGTGCGCATAACATAAACAGACTAGTAGAGTAAAGTAGTGAGTGAGTGAGTAAAGTCCACAAGACATTAAGTTTTTGATGCTTTGAATGGACAAACAGCGTATGCTTCAACACTCACATCACCCTATGTATGATAACTCTTCCACATTTACTTTAATGGTAAACAATACAGTGAATGGAGTGACAATACTAGTACCTTCAGCCAACACAGGTATGTCCATCTCCTTGACCTCTTTCATCTTCTTACCCATCTTATCCACATCTTCCTTGCTACTTATAACAGCACTTACAGAGTCATCCAGTTTAGAGCTCATACTTCCTCCCAGACTAGAGATCAATGCCTTTAGAGTCGCCTTATTCCTCTCAGTATTCCCTGAGAGAGCAATATAGGAGTTGCTTACTCGCGTATGCTTATCCATGTAAGTGACCACGCACATAAAGTGTGTAGAACAAATGCAACAAATACATCTGGGAGAATAAAACCCAACAACGTTGATACCACCTAGCCTTCATATTTGAGAGGAATGAGCATTGAATACACATAAAAACACTACAATGACCTCTAGCTAGCTAATATTCAATGACACTTTACCATGGTGACACCACTATTGTAGCTACTGACACTCAATACCTCGTTAACATGAACACAAGTTGTATAAAACTAGAACTCCTTTAATAAACCATAATTTATGACTGGTAGATGTACAACTAAGCTGCAGGCAGCTATGGCTAGTAACCTTGATGGAAGAATATCAAACCAGCCAAGGCCTGGTGGTTGGTGTTGCTGGCCTGAAGGGTAGCCTTAGGAATTCGCCTGTCTCTCTTTACATACTTGTACTTCTTGAGGAAGGCCACATCGTTATACTCTGGGGGAACTTTAAAGGCCACTCTCTTTGGTGTGTGCGTAGAATAGGAACAACGAGTCCACTCAGAGAGGTTTCCTGTACAGTGGTAGGCATTTGTCCTAAGAGTAGATAACTCATGATTATATAAATAACATACTCTCCTTGGATATTCTACTTATGAAACCCAAGATCATAAGAATATATTCTTAAGACTAGAAACTTATTGGAACAAATTCTAAAATCAAACAAGTGGAGCTAATGCTATACTACACAAGTTTACCAGGGTATCTAAATGACATTGCGTTACGAATATACTATACAATACCAATTCTGGACTGAATGACTACACTACATGTATACCAATGCACATACTTGAAGATCAGTTGGCCGTCCTTGCATTCAGGGCACCTGCTGAGAGCTCCAAATGCCATGCAGTCAGAGACCCTATTGAGAAGGTCACTCTCCCCATTCACCACGTTCTGGTTGTTATACTCTAGGAGACCTTTCATAGCCATGTTAGACACCTCATTCTGGAGTCCATCTCTGTATTTCCATATGAGAGCACTCTGCTCCTGCAACCAGAGTAATACAAGTCATCCATAAAGTCACGGCATACAAGTCACTCATCAAGTTACAGTATACAAGTCATTCATCAAGTTACAGTATGCAAGTCATTAATCAAGTTACAGCATACAAGTCATTCATTAAGTTACGGAATACAAGTCATTCATTAAGTTACGGAATACAAGTCATCCATCAAGTTACAGCATACAAGTCATTTATCAAGTTACAGAATACAAGTCATTCATCAAGTTACAGTATACAAGTCATTAATCAAGTTACAGCATATGTTAGATTGGCTCCGTCAGGTTACCTTTAACACTTTTGCCTCCTCATCATCTTCTTTCTTTGACTTCTTAGAGTCAACGGCGTCCTTGGCAGTGTCTGCTTTCCTCTTCTTACTGAACAGACAAGAAAAGCCAGTGAACATTCCATATCAGAAAGAATATGTGTTATTAGTAGGGCAAGACATATGTGTAGTAGGGCAAGACATATGTGTAGTAGGGCAAGAAGGATCTCACTCATTCAACATGGTATAGTAGCATCACTAGCTTATATATAACATATAGCCTCAGCTTTCTGTAACAAAATAGCCTCAACTCAATGCATGGTAAAGGACTCACCCTTTCTCTCCTTTACCTAGCTTACTGAGGATCTCATCCTTATCATCTTTGCCCAATGAGGTGAATCCAGTGATCCTATGAGTATTACATAATCAACACATAATCAGTATTCTCAGTGCACCTGTACTCAGTATGCAACATAACATGACTTGGTGGTACAGCAATCACTTGTTATGAGACAATAGTAAGCTAAACACCATAAACATAGCCACTTGTACTGCCAGTGTTTAGCTAATGTATACATTGCATAGTAGAAACACAAATAAAAGGAAAGACACGGTATATCAAGGAGGTAAAGAGTAAAAGGGCACAAGTAAGATGACAATTATAAAGGAATATGCAGGAAGGCTAGGCATAAGGGATATACAAATAGGAGGAGCGTAAAGAAATACAAAGATATGAGGAGTATGGGATGACATAAGACTCACAATATAATATATATAATATAATATATAAATACGCTTTGCTGTAAATATACAGTATTGCTAAGGTGTTCTCCCAGGCATATCTCTGAGCTGCACTGATGAGGTGTTAAACACCAAAACAATACACTGTAAGCAGATTGAGTAATATAATATATATATATAATATATATATATAATATATACATATAACTACTTGATTATGGGGCTTTTATGAATTCCTGAGTTAAGTGGTATCGTATATTCCTAACCTGTGGGTTCATTATATATTATATATATTATATATAATATGCCCCATTACTTGTGAAATCTTTACACAAAAAGAAACTTCAAAGAGCAGACAACTTGAAATGTTAATATACTTCTACCACCAATTACATCATGCAATAATTGGGTTCCTTATAAAGTAATTTATATTTTTCATTGAAACGCTCAATTTTCAAGGATTAGGTGGAATGAGTTAAATTGACAATCATGGCTCATCTCCTTGCTTTTACAATTCTGTGACAATGTAAATTAATTCACTTTCATTCAGATTGGCTTGCCATATTATGGCCTCAGATTATCAATTATAATTATCTCGCTTAGAAACGCAAGAAAGAATCAACCAAGGCCAAATTGAGATGCCCTTACTTGGTAGTGGAAACTTGGTTGGATACTCTTCCCAATTAGTTTAACACATGTACAGGTACAATGGATAAACATTTTTTTCCAGTATCCTTTTTGATGTGCACAACCTAGCTACTATAGCAGAGAATTGTGTAATAGCTTATCTGTTTTTATTCTCCTTATAACCAAAGTATTGTGTTTTTTATGAGTGTGATATGAGCATGTCAAAGAAAGCTACTTTACAACACGATCCTTAAATTTATCTTCCAAGATATTTTATTTTGAATAAGGTGTGCCTAGTTTAGTGATACTTTGTTATACAATTTCTTTGTTGTAATTTGCTAGATAAACTGTATTTTTTTACGTACATGTATTCCCTATCATTGTAATAAAACACCACAAATTCATTTTATTATAACCTGTTATATTTTAAGTCAAACACGTTTAAACAATTGTAATATCTAGCACAAAACTATTGTTTGAACTACTTTGTTTTGAAGGACCACACTATCTATGTGCAAAAAATAAAAAAGAATTTATAGAGACAGCAAAATTAATTAGAAATGAAATACACTATTACAGTATTACTTGAACCATATAGCTGCATTCACAAAAAGAATAAAAAATAATTCACTTAACAATATAGTCCAGTCATGAGGTCAGTTACAGCATCCACCAGTTTCCATTCAGCCTAAAATAATCAAAAGTTATGAGGAGCCACACTGTACATGTACATGTACACATAGGCCTACATATACACAAATAAATTGTCTAGATGCATAGGTACATTGTAGCTAGATAGATATTACTGATCCACATGTACATTTAGGTGCAATATAATCAAACTATGACGATTAAATTGCTTGAGCCAGCAACAGCACATCTCAATGTAACGGAAAATTATAAGGTGCACTGTAGATTCTACGATAAGCTTAGTTTCAACAGAAGAATAGATGAAAAATTGTTATTCCCCCATACTTTATAGGTTCTTAATCTATACTCTTCACAGTACTAGTCACCACAATCAACAGATTTTAGTTTTTTGCAAGCATAAAATTGACCCTTTTCACACACAACACATTGATAAACTTACATGTGCTTCTTTGGAAAGAATTGTCCGATAGGCCATTATGTTACGTCTTTCGCTTCTTCTAATCACGTTTGTTTAATTTATCTAATTTCTTCTTTCCCTTATTTTCCGACATGGTGTCCATAGCTTCAATAGAGCTTTGCGCTTTTCCTGCGTTCATAGGCGTTCTGTAACTGAAATTCATGACACATGTACCTGTATATCGGGTATGAGTGGTGTATGGATGGTTGTAGCTGTTCAATGACACTCTCAGTTACAAAATACACAGATGCAGCCGCAAGGATGTGTGTTTTATTGCAATAAATGATAAGCACACAGATCAAAAAGCGAATTTTTTTAAAAGCACCAACACAACTACCAAATCACAGGAAATCCCTTTAATATGACTACTTGATGTATATGAGCAAAAGTAGTAGGTGGAGAAGAGTGGAAAAGAGTGGAGAAGAGTGGAAAAAAGTGCTAGTCTCAATTTTTTTAAAACAAAGGAGGTGTACAGAGCTGTGGGGATTGCAGAGGTATTTAAGTTGTTGAGCCACACTATGAAATTGTGAGAGAAGGTTGTGGAGAGTAGGTTGAGAGAACTAGTGGAGATTACCTAACCTCAGTATGGCTTCACGCAAGGAAGAAGTACAGTAGATGCTATATTTGTCTGAAGGATCGTAATGGAGAAGTACAGAGAAAGACAAAGTGAACTCCATGTTTTGTGGGTTTAGAAAAGTCATACGACGGAGTACCAGGTGAATAGATGTGGCGCTGCTTACGATCATCTGGTGTACTGGAGATGCATAGTGATAGTGATACGGGATATGCACAAGGGAGGTATGGCATCGGTAAGGAGTGCAGTGGGTATGACGGAATGCTTCAACATGAAAGTGGATCTAGACCAAGGCTTGACGCTAAACCCATTCTTATTTGCAATATCGATGGATAGGCTAGCCAATGAGGTAAGAGAGGAGCCCCCGGAACATGGTCTTTACACTGGGGAGGAGAGGAATGAGTAAGCAGAGCCAAAACAGAGAATTTGTGTTTCAATGGAGATTTAGGTGGAGGCACAATAAGAATACATGGGGGTGAGTTGAGAAAAGTGAAAGAGTTTAGATATCATGAGTCTTGAACAGTACAAGAGAATGAGGAATGTGGAGGAGAAGTAATAAAAGAGAATAAAAGTTGGCTGGTGTTGATGGAAGAAAGTATCAGGCATATTATGCGATAAAAAGCAGTCAGCAATGGGAAAGGGAACCCGAAGAGAACCTATAACACAGCAATTTGACTAACAATCATATACAATATGGAGACTGCGACTCTGACCAAGAGGCAGGAGGCTGAGATCCAGACGTCGGGATTACGCATGCTTAGGTTTGTATTGGGGTGACAGAACTTGATAGGATTAGGAATGAGTACATTCAGGGTATAGCAAAGGTACAGAATGTAGTACGACTGGGAAGCAAAGCCAGAGAGAAGAAATTGAGATTATAATATGAAGATTTGCTATGGAGAGATGGAAATTATCTTTGGAGGGGAGAGTATTGGACATGGAACTACCAGGAGTAAGAAAAAAGAGAAGAAAAGACATAAGAGAAGATTGCTCGAGTTGGAAGATTTGGAAACAACAGGTGTTACGGAAAACGAGGCTAATAACAGAATTAAATGGGGGGAATCATCTGTTGTGGTGACCCTGAATAGGAAAAGCCAAAAGAAAGAAGAATATGAGCAAGAGAATTCTTTACTGAGTAAACTGCAATCTTGAAAAAAGGTAGGACCTGAACATATCCTACCGGGCCTGGTTGGTCCTGGAAGGAGAGCAGCTTTTGACGGAGCTTTCTAATAAAATCTTAAGAAGTGAGACCATGCAAGAAAAGTGGCAACAAAGTGTGTTGGTCTTAATGAATAAGAGCGAAGAGGGAAACCAGAGTGTGAAAACTATCTGGGTATCAAGCTATTTAGTCACACAAGAAGAATATGAGAAAGGGTGCTTGATGAAAGGATGGTGCAAAGTGTTATTGTCAACGACCAGTAGCTTGGCTTCATGCCAGGGAATGGTCGGCGGAACCTTAGTTTGCAAGAAATACAAATGTAATGTAGATTACGTCATTGCACAAGATCGACTAAGATGCAGCAGCCTCATGTGAGAGAAGAGCAGTATATGTGTAAGAACAGTGTTACAGCAATTAGAAAAGTTATAGGAAAAGTGGTTTCTTTCTTTTTGGGAGTAAGTTTACAATGTACATCATGGATCAGCATTGATTCTCTTTTCATTCGCATGAGTACCCTTACTGAACAACCGATCAAAGAAGCACCGTGAACAATGTTGTTCGCTTATGAAGTAGGGCTGTGTGAGAAAACCAGAGAAGATGTACAAAATGACACTGAAAATTGAAGAGGATAACTAAAGAAAGGTATGAGTATATATGCAGAATCAGGCCAGTAGGTGCTTCAAAGACAAAAGAGACCCAGTGAAGATGTTGCTGAAAGGAGTGGAGTTGCCTAAAGTAGAAAATGTCAAATACCTGGGTTGTCTACAATAAAGTGATGAAAACTTTAATAAAAGAATAAAAACAAAGAGTTAGCCTAGTGGAAATCATGGAAGAAAGTTTCAGGAGTATTGTGAGAAAGAAGAATAGCATCGAAACTCAAGGGAAAGATTTACCAAGTTGCTGTGAGACCATCTATGATGTATGGACTAGAACACTAGCAACAACCATGAGGCAAATAGAGGAGTTGGAAACAACAGAAATGAGAACGCACTGAAAGTAACACGATTAGAAAAAATCTGAAATGAAAGAATAAGAGGACTGGCTCACATTTAAAATATGTCATGAAAGGTGAATATGAGAGGCGATACTAGGTCGGATCATGTGTGAGGAAAGAGAAGCACTATTTATGAGAGAATATGCTTGAATTGGCAAAGCCAGGAAGAACAAACAGGAGTAGACTGGGAAAAAGCATTTCAATATAATAAAAGAAGGCACAGAGGCAGAAGGAGAGGCCATAGAATGGCTGAAGACAGAAATGAATGAAGCAGTAGTTATTTTTATAAGAAATAGGAAAAGTTTTATAAAATTTAAGAAACGGAGGACAGATTTGGGGCTAGAGTCACAGGGTTTCCATCAAATAATAGGTGCATAATATACACCAATATTATTATGATTAACTAGATACAATGTATATCTAGATTATAACTAGTTAATCATAATAATATCGGTATATATTACACACCTATGCACCTATTATAAACATCACCTTTCACTTACTTGGTAAAAAATCTGCTTCCAAGAATATTTCCGAATATGGGCAACTTCATCATCATCAGCCTTCAGGAATGGAACTCCATCCGTCTGATCTTCATGCTATTTTAAAATAATAAAACTTTTGTAAGCAGTGGGAAAATATACATGTAGTAGTTCAATGCACTTAGAACAAGTTTATACCGAAATAAAAAAGAATTTATAAACTCTTTAAAATACAAGTTTATGAAAGTAATAATATACAGCGTAAATACGTGGCATCTCACAAACTACACTTAAGACTATAGAGAAAACTATAATGCAAATACAAATATCTTATCTCTATGTATAATAACATACATGCATCAGGTATTTGCCCTTGGAATTCTGTTTTATTGTGCCGGGTTCTGGAAAAGCTCAAACAATGCTTAGAGAGACAAACAAATGATAGTAATCCTATTGCAGACGGTTCGTAAAATTGAAGGGCAAAAATTCGAATAGTTGCCAATAAGGATTATTTTACTTGAAAGTTGCACTGGCTCAAACTATACAAAATTTCGTCTTTTGATGTTTTTCAGTCATGCAGAACAGATCAAGCTCAGAATTGAGCCTTACTACAACAACATTATTTAGTAGATTCAAATTAGTTAAATCGGGATTTGAAGCACAAGTCACTAATTGGCATCGGTGGTTTGGTTATTGAGATCTACATGTAGAAATAATTATCTAAATCGACTTGCTGTCAAAAGTAGACAGTAATTAACTTTTCAATAGGGTCATTGCACCTTGTCTGCTTGCCAGTTGTCCCTCACACTCTCATGTAGCATTGTAATATTTTACTTATCCAGTACTTCTTGTGTAGTTCTTTGAGTCGACCTCCAAGTACAAGATCGCTGTTCCTTTAAAAGCCCAACTTGACCATCTCTGAAAATATAACAGTAAATCTGGATATCCAAACACCAATAAGGTACTTGCAAGCTACTTTGACACAAGCTATGTTGAATATAACTTTTGTCAAGCTACCAAATTTTCCTAATACATGTAGCATTCAGATGGAAACCAAAATAGAAACCATTTTCCCTGGAATCAGCATTTAACCATTCAAAATTTCAACAAAATTCTAACAAGATAAATTCTTATTGGTTGGCTCATGACAGTAGTGTTTGATTTTTTTCAATCATCACCAATATACACAACAAATTCATGATGGATCATATCTTATCATGATTGCCAGGAAAATTTACCACTTCAGCTCTGTAGTAGCCTTGTTCATAATATTTAGCCAAACAGAATGATCCAATTCCTCCCTCCAACAATACAAGCTGCAACGACCATCAGTTCTAATTGAAAACGTAATGAAAACAACTGTGTTTATGAAGAAAACTTACCACAAAATTCAACAGTAAATACATATATAAGGTATAAGGTGTAAAACGGAATGTAAACTAATAGATAGCAGGGCGGTCACTTTTTATAAAACAGTGTTTGGAATTTGATTTGCCTTTGGTCTGTTTTACCGCATTTTAAAGTTAATAGATAATTGAACGGTGTGTTTGAACATAATAATTATTAATCAAGTTTATACATTTATCTACTAGATTAATCAAACCACTCTCTGATCAGTAATATATTTGTATAATCTACATGCACAAAGCATCTGGTTGTATTATTTGTATCATGGTTTTAGCTTAAATTTGCCGACACACAGAATATGCATAAGCAAAACATCAAGATACACTTGTAAATTTATGCGGTATTGACAACTTACATCTATCTGCGTAGAGCATGCGGCATGTTAACGGATTCAGGCAGGCTCAATCATCTTATTTCAGCTTCATTCAGGTTGGCCTGGAATTCTAAAGCAGATATTGTTTGCTACAGTAGACTATTACTTTCCTTAACATCTGATTTTCCTTTAGCACGTTTATATATCGCATAATATACTAGGTTGTGGACAGTTAGGTATAATAAGACTTCAAGTATTGCAACAAATAACATCATCATTATTGTTCTTCTCCTACAGCAGTATACAGCCTTTAAACATGAGTACACGTTTAAAAGCTGTATGCTGCTGTAGGAGAAGTTGATCTCAGTAATATATACATATAATATCTACATGCAATTAAATATTTTTACTCACATTCAGTGTAGCAGTGGGCTCCGCAAGACCTACTAACTTCTACTTATAATTACTAGTCTCCTAGAGTAACATGACAAAATTATTTGGTGAGTGCTTGCTACGTTGTGCTAAGCATTGCGTCTGACTTGATTTTAATAGGTGATACCATTATATAATATGAAAGGCCCCATAACCGTGAGTATTACGCATAATCAATATATAAAATTTATATACAGTGCACAGCTATGTGCATCATATGGAAAGCCCCATAACTGTGGATTGTTATACATAATTATTATATGAAACTTATATACAGTGCATAGCCATGCGCATGATATGAAGAGCCCCATAACTGTGGATTGTTATACATAATTATTATATAAAACTTGTATACAGTGCATAGCCATGTGTTTGATATGGAAAGCCCCATAGTTGTGGATTGTTATACATAATTATTATATAAAACTTACATACAGTGCATAGCCATGTGCTTGATGTGGAAAGCCCCATAACTGTGGATTGTTATACATAATTATTATATAAAACTTATATACAGTGCATAGCCATGTGCTTGATGTGGAAAGCCCCATAACTGTGGATTGTTATACATCATTATTATATAAAACTTGTATACAGTGCATAGCCATGTGTTTGATATGGAAAGCCCCATAATTGTGGATTGTCACACATAATTATTATATTAAACTTATATACAGTGCATAGCCATGTGCTTGATGTGGAAAGCCCCATAATTGTGGATTGTTATACATAATTATTATATAAAACTTATATACAGTGCATAGCCATGTGCTTGATGTGGAAAGCCCCACAACTGTGGATTGTTATACATAATTATTATATAAAATTTATATACAGTGCATAGCCATATGCTTGATATGGAAAGCCCCATAACTGTGGATTGTTATACATAATAATTGTATTAAACTTATATACAGTGCATAGCCATGTGCATGATGTGGAAAGCCCCATAATATTGTGGATTGTTATACACAATTATTATATTGAACTTATATACAATGCATAGCCATGTGCTTGATATGGAAAGCCCCATAACTGTGGATTGTTATACATAATAATTATATTTAACTTATATACAGTGCATAGCCATGTACATGATACGGAAAGCCCCATAATTGTGAATTGTTATAGATAATTATCATATTAAACTTATATACAGTGCATAGCCATGTGCATGATATGGAAAGCCCCATAATTGTGCATTGTTATAGATAATTATTATATTGAACTTATATACAATGCATAGCCATGTGCATGATATGGAAAGCCCCATAACTGTGGATTGTTATACATAATTATTATATTTAACTTATATACAGTGCATAGCCATGCATATGATATGGAAAGCCCCATAACTGTGGATTGTTAAACATAATTATTATATTGGACTTATATACAGTACATAGCCATGTACATGATATGGAAAGCCCCATAATTGTGAATTGTTATACATAATTATTATATTAAACTTATATACAATGCATAGCCATGTGCTTGGTATGGAAAGCCCCATAACTGTGGATTGCTACACATAATAATTATATTGAACTTATACACAGTGCATAGCCATGTGCATGATTTGGAATTCCCCATGACGGTGATTGATAAATACTGGGTGATAGCATGTAAATGAAGCGTAATGTCATCTTATTGTATGGAAAATGCCATCTGGTCAAATTATTATTGGATACCAGCAAATTTCACTTAAATACAGTGTGTTGCCATCAGTGGTATTGTGGAGCCCAATGATCCAATGGTTAGAGTGAGCAATAGAAGTCCTATTTGACCCCAACACCAGTTGGATAGAGAGGTTTTACCAACCGCTGACATTTTTTCATCATTTAGCCATCGCTTACTGTCAATAATACTACACACCAATAGGTAATACTCAACGATGATTATCTGCCTGTTCAATTTCATCGATCTCAACTATCTACAAGTCATGGGATAAAGATAAAAAAATTTTAGCTATGCATTGCATTAAGTTGAATTTTAATACAGTGTGTCACCAAGCGTATAACATGAATGACCCTAAAATTGTGGATGTCCTACATCCATGTAGATCACAATTTTATAATAAACATAAACTCAATATAACAAAATTATACAGTAAAAAGTATGCAAGACTACATAACGGTGTTTATTAGGCATATTTTGGATCAGCAATATGCAGCAATAACAATTTAATTCATCTAATAATGCACAGCGGCCTATCCGAGAACTTGAGACCCCTGCAGTAAGCTATGTAATCAATAATTATATCGAACTTAATTTTTTTCGAACTTGGTTTAAAAAGTGTTTTCCATTACGTATTGCATGGAGACTGATGGTTGCTCATCATTTGGTTACAGGATATACTGAAATGTGTTACTGCATCATATTCAATTAGATGGATATAAACAATTTCAAAATACCCCAATGTCATTACAGTTACTTAGTAAGCAAATCACTATACACTGCATAATGTTTTAACTTGTCTTTCTAATGTGTCACGAAAGATAATTTTGCCAAGTTCTGCTCAAGTTTGTAAACCTACATTGTAAGCTTTCGACAAATTTGGTTGCATGTTGTTGGCTAAGACGCAACAAAATTTAATATTAAATTTGCATTATCAATCACCAGGGTATGTGGGGTGCTATAATTTGCACTTTCCTTTTAATTAACACGCTATCCACTCTCTCTATTTCAACCAAAATTATATATTACACCAAATTAGAGAGTGAAAGGTAGTAAGACGCTAATATGCTAGCATCTTCCGCTTCTAATACATGTGTTTCTTTAAACGGCTCAAACAAAACGTTGTACGGCAATTTGAGGCAATTTATTATTGATACAAACATGTGATCGAACAATTTTTCAATGGTAGAAACAATTTTTTACTTCTCGGTTTGTTTGTTTTCTATCAACATTGAATGAATATTACTATGTGAACAAGTTAGGGATTGCGCCAAAATGATGTCGTTTGCAGCATAATCTCACTATCAACTCATTTGAAAGTTCTTATTGATCTTCATTTGAATAGTATGGTATATATTTCTACCTGTTTAATCGAAATAATAAAAGAAAAAATATACTGAAGCTAAACATACACCTGTACTATACATGTTTAGGTAAACACCTACAATGTATGTACATGTACATGTACATTTGCACGACTGTCACTGTGTGTATGGATTTTTTACTACAAAGAAACTGACATAAACATACATAATATACTGTAGATGTAAATTTACAACTATTTGAATTATGTCACTGATAATAGTAGGCTACGAAATACAAATTTTTCATGAAGCAGATCTACATGTACTTTTAGTTGATAATTTCATTGTTATATAACAAAATAACTGACATTAAACCAACTATTGTGAATTGAGGTACAATGTATACTTGTTTGAAATTAATCTATAATTGTGTATACACTTGTTCAGAAGCTTGCATTGAAGCAATCAGGTTGCATAAGAAAATGTTTTCTATAAAAGAACAGTTTCTTATGCAGCCTGAGCACACATATGCATCATCAATCTGTCGTTTATGCATTTTGTGTGCATGTCGTTTTACAACAAAATTATAGCATCTAAACTGATTGAACATTGAGCCAACTTTTCAAACATTTACTGACAAGTCTAATAATACAGCATTGTGCATAGTACTTTTATCCCCTGCGTCAAATGTCGTATATTGTGCTGAAAGCGTTCCGTTAAGGTTTGGTTAATATTAGATGAATCATATGAAGTCAGCGTAACAGACAACTCTCATAACACATAATACATTTGTATATAATCTGCAATATTATTGTACATAGAAATACATGTAAATTAATATCGTGATGATTCACTTATGCATGTAGTTCTAGCCATTCTTTGAAACCTCTCACTGTAAAAGTTAATTGAAGTATGGGTATATTTAGCTTACCTGGCAAATTCATGTCGCACATGTAGGCCTACACTATACATTTGTAGTACGATGTAATATTAGCATGTAGAGGAACGTGATTCACATTTCCACGAATAGCTGTAGTTCATACAATAACAATTAGATTTAGAAAAAAACTTTCATGACTGTAGCAACATGCCAGTCCTGAAAGTAAAAACCTACTTTAAACACGCCACCAGCACATGCATATTTTAAATTGCTCTCCAACGGCCTTTCTTCACAGAATCACCCAATTTTATTTTTTTTGTATGCAATTTGATATTCCAAGTAATATGTTATGCAAGTATTTTTTAAGTTTGAAGCGTCTCCGTTATACATGTGCTTGCACCATTTTCTGTCGCGCTTGCAAGAGGCAAACACTGCCATAAAAGGAGCTTTTAATTATACCCACAAACTCTGGAAACCACAGAGGATGCAGTGAGAACGTTTTGAATTTCTTTCAAAAAGAATAGACCTACGAGTACATGACTTGTGTTTTCAACAATCATTTGACCATCATCTGTTAGTGTAGCGCCTATGTTCTGAGATATTATCACCTGCTCACTTCATGATAATTATACTTCCCCTGCAGTTGTCTCCTCTGGATTCAATGCTCATATATGTGATGCATTGAGGGCCTGTGATATATACGGTAGTATAATGAACTTAGGAATTTATAATGCCCCATAATATAGAAATTGTATGAAAAATGTGTATATGCATTTGTTCAATATAATAGTGTGTACATAGCATATATATATAGAAGCCCCACAAATTTGTGAAGCTCAAATTTATATATTATATATGAGAATGCCCCACACAGTTTATTATTTATACACATCAAATTACTGGGTTTTCAATTTGGAGTTGTCCTCTCAAATTGGAGTTGTCCTCCCAAAAAAAATTCCCGAGTTAGGGGACATGGGCTCAATAGGTCTGAAGGGGTTCACAGATGCTCATGGCACTCTCAGAATTGTGGGGCTTTTTTAGAGCCCCACAATCTAATTTCAGCCCCACAGTGGGTAAAATATATAGAAATGTGCCCCATAATCAGGTAGTTATAAATATAATATATATATATAATATATATATATAATATATATAATATAATAGGCGTATTCGGATATTGCACCGTGCAAGCTTATAAATAGCAATCTGCGGCAATAACAATATATTTTATTCAATAATACAGTGCTAGCTATAACGCAAGGCAAGCCGTGCCTGGCAATAATAATATAAAATATATTCACTTAGCGAGGGGATTTCCCTTCAGAGCAAGCACTAGTCACGCCTGAACGCTCAAGCTGCATTCGGATAGTTAGACCAGTGCTATATGAACCAGTACCAGTTTCCGAATACGCCTAATATATATAATATAATATATATAATATAATATATATAATATAATATATATAATATAATATATATAATATAACATAACTGTTCACCTACTTGTCTGGATTCATATCCTTGGTAAACCCCACTGTCTCCCTCTCCTTGACAAAACAATCAACATGATACCAGAGATTCTGTGCCCCATACATCATAGCTCTTTGACTGGTATAGTCTTTGACAGCCAATCGGGCTTCACCCTAAGACAGAATGTGATGTGTCGTCACACTCAGCCTCGCAGTGTATACCAATATTTGATTCAAACTAGGCTACCGGCAGTATGTTTATGCTCAACCCACGTTACGATGTCAAAGAAGATTTAATAACGGTACCTTGGGTATGAAATCCTCACACCCTCTGCATTTACTCTTTCCTGATTTGGCATACTCAGCTGTGAAGTTAGCGTGATTTGATGCATCGCTGTCTGCGGCACTACCAGCGGCTCCTCCTTTCCCTCCCGCACCAGTAAGCAATAAAGAACAACAAATGTAATTAACAGAGTCACACTATTAGAAATAGGCCTGTACATTTTTCTATATCTAGCCTAAATATGAATTAAATTATAAATTGGTCAAATGGGAATCATTCAGCTACAAGTTGGGTAACATTAACTAACCAGAAAGTTTGCCGTTGATCTTCTCTTGATCTTCCCACCTTAGGTTGTCAAAACCAGAGAACTCGGTTGAGCTTGTTGGACGACCTCTCTTCCAGAAACATTGAAAATGGAACCAATTGGGCTGCTTGCCATCAAAGTGAGGAGACTAAAGTCATATCGGTAATAAGTTACCACTACTCCCACCACCTTCAACATAACTCAGTCCAGCTTAAAATCACCAAAGCAATTGGTCAGTACCAGGGTAAAATGACCAAAGCAATTGGTTAGTACCCCGGCAAAAAGAACCAAAGCAATTGGTTAGTACCCGGGTAAAATGACCAAAGCAATTGGTCAGTACCCGGGTAAAATGACCAAAGCAATTGGTTAGTACCCGCGTAAAATGACCAAAGCGATTGGTCAGTACCCCGGCAAAAAGAACCAAAGCAATTGGTTAGTACCCGGGTAAAATGACCAAAGCAATTGGTCAGTACCCGGGTAAAATGACCAAAGCAATTGGTCAGTATCCGGGTTCTGGTGCCACTAGCAGGCCTATCTATGGCTAAATATAAAATCATATAATGACAATTATCAGGATAAAAGTGATAATTCAACATTATATTCTGTTTTCGGGCATGAACTGGAGAGGGTGTGGGAATCAGTAGGCATATTAATTACCTGGATGAAAAAGTGCAAGATTGAGATCAGTCAAGTTCCGGTATAAATTTTCAATTCATAGGAATTAATCTTACTATACTATAACTATTGAAATAAAAAGTAGATCAAATACAAAAGTTATATTATCATCATATAATATAAATATATATAGAAATGTACGTGTGTTTGTACACTGCTAATTCTCAGCTAAAGTACTCAATGTTTAGAACAGAGCTAAGTAATGTTTGATAGAATCTCAGTATGTCGTGTCTTTTAAAAGACATGACATAGGCCTATTGAGATCCTATCAACATTAATGTAAATATTTCCATTTTAGTAAATTAAATGATTATGTTTTTTCTATAAAATAATCCAATAATAATAATAATCACGGGTCTCCTTGATTACTATTAATTACAGAAGACTAGTCATAGACTCCTGGTTTTGTTTTTTTAGTCATGCAAGTATTTGAATTAGACATGAAAAACCAAATGATGACATTTATAGAAAAACACAATATACTCTCTGAGCGGCAGTTTGGCTTTAGAAAAAATCACTCAACTGAACAATTACTTATATCTGTACTTCAAAACTGGAAAGTAGAACTTGACAAACCAGACCCCTGTTATATTGGTGCGCTATCTCTTGACATTCGTAAAGCATTTGATACAGTTAATCATGATTTATTACTACACATCCTAAGCAACAACCAATTCTCTCGCACAACCATAGCTCTACTTAGGTCATATCTTAAAAATCGAAACCAAATAATGAAAGTAGGAGAATCCCGATCAACGTCCTTACCTATAACATGTGGAGTACCACAGGGCTCCATTTTAGGGCCTATTCTGTTCAATCTAGCAATTAATGATATACTGCTAACATTTAAAAATTCTTACGCATATGCAGACGACACCTTATTATTTTGCAAAGGACATAATATTCCTCAAATCCTAGCCAACTCTGAACTCTTACTAAAAGAGGCATCAAACTGGTATAAAAACCATCTACTACAGCTCAACATCACTAAAACACAGTTCTGCATTTTCTCCAATAGAAATGTTAAAGAATTTTACCACATACGCTATCAAGACATCAACATCGAGTCCCGGCACTCTATAAATGTACTAGGTGCCACCCTTGACACAGACCTCAATTTCCACACTCACGCTACTGAAATATCAACTAAAGCCAATAAGATCATTTATCTAATATCAAAACTTAAAAAATATATGAACGTTGAAGAGTCACTAAAGACCTATAAAACATTAGTCCGCCCCATATTGGAATATTGCTCAGCAATTTATTTAGAAACTACTCAAAAAACAACAGATTTAATGGAGAGAGTACAAAATAAAGCCATTAGAATAATAATATCTGCACCCAAAAAATTTTCTATAACAAATGGCCGGTCACTTTTAAACCTACCAACACTCTATAGTCGAAGACTTTTTCTTTTTCACAAATTCACACATAAAAAATTATCAAAAAACAAAGCCTCAAAGCACATCTTGCATATTGTACAAAAATCTAACAGACATCAGCGCTCTTTACGTAGCAACTGCCTCATAATTAAACCTTCATACAGAACCAATTATGGCAAATCAACCCTATTAAACCTTCTACATAAATTTACATTAAATAATCTTCCTTCTAAAAGTCTTTTATCCTTTACATGAATTAATAAATATACAATCACTTAAATCCAGTTTTGGGCAATATGTCCCCTAGGCCCTATTTAATAAATATCTTTCTGGATCCTATGCTGAAGTCTTTTCCTATCTTTCTAATTGACGTAGTGTGCAATCTCTTTATTCTTTCTTTCCGGTCACCCTTTCAGCTCTCAATCTTTCTACGCTGACACATATCTCTAATCTACTGCCACTATGTACATATTGTTGATAATTACTATATGCTTATTATAATATTGGCTCTGATCAGTAACAAATATGCTGATCCCTGATTTTTTTTTTTTTTTTTTTTGTATCACTATATATGTATGTGTATATATTACCTTTTTGCATTAATATAGCACCCATCTCGCTATTCTGCCCTTTTTCTCCTATTGAATAATTATTATTGTATACACATTTGGTCATTATACATGTACACTAATGTAGCACCAATCCTGTCTCTCCTTTTTACCTAAACACCTATAATCTGCTATCACTTGTACATATTTTTAATACTTGTTATCTATCTGTTATTAAATCACATTATACGATATTATTGGCTCTTGTCATAAGCAATGATATTTGCCTCCTTTTTTTTTTTTTTTTTGGTTTTCTTTGTTTATTTATTTATTCTCTCCTATGAGTTGTATATAATACATATATATTCTTTTTGTGGTCAACAAGTTACCTTTAACAAAATAATGTTATCTGTAAACTTTTAGAAAACCCAATAAATGTAAATGTAAATGTAAATTATGAAATTAATTATAAATAATAATTGAATTGTGATTATTAATTTAATTATTTAATGCCCTAAATTAAAGTCAAACAGGAGTGGAGTAGGTTACTATCTATCTAAACAAGTGCCGTGAATTCAATTACAGTGTAAGAACTGAAAATTCAGTAATGTCAATATGCGAATGGAACCTCTTGTCCTTAATTCAGCAAGCTTAAAACTCAAAATAAAAAGGCCAATCCTACCTGAACCATGACAGCTAGTCTAAGTGAATCTTTTGAGATTAGCTTTTGACAGCCTTTGCATGATGCTCTGTTGCTTTTTGCATATTCAGCTTTAAACGGGAAGTCTTCAGACATACTAACGCAGAAGTTGGCAGTAAAACAAATTTTCTTTTGCTTTTGTTTTCGCAAGATAAACAAGCTCTCCTTGACTCTCAGGTGACAAGTATTTGCATTGGGAAATTGGAGTGTCGCGTTGTATTATAATTATACTAAACTCACTTGTAAGCTACACCAGAGATCATTGATTGGCGTGCAAACGTTCCCGCAAAATAATTTTTCCTTCCCTTCGTAAGCAAAGAACGTTTCATACACTTGAGCAAACAACTCTCAGCTCAGTTAACATTGGTGAGAAGGCAACTTCTAACTAATTACAATACTGAGGTGATCTAACAACTCAAGACAACTCAACTCAAGACAACTCAACTCAAGACAACTCAACTCAAGACAACTCAACTCAAGACAACTCAACTCAAGACAACTCAACTCAAGACAACTCAACTCAAGACAACTCAACTCTCGGGATCGCTAGCAGCTTATTCAATAACTAAATGGAGAATCGACCTCGCATAAATAATTATGCTATACATGTATGTAATGGACATATGTACATGTTTTACATTGTTATAACTAAAATTGGGGGTTTTGGTATTGTCAGTTATAACATTTAATTGGAGCCAAAGTACTTAGGACTCACCAGCTGTACGTAGTATGTAGTGGTAGTACGTTGTCTGTAGGTCCTTTTGTCAGCACCTTGATCTCCAATGTAGTAAGTTGTGTGGCGTAGGTTCTGGTTCTGTGGTCTAGGATGTGGCGGTGTCGACTCTATTCCAAGGTCTACAACGAGATAGTTGTTCCGCATATATCCTTGCTCCTTAGTACGCATTGATATGAGTTACTGGGTACTCCACACGCTCCACACTATTGTAGTTTAGTTTAGTTTTTAGTGTTTTTGTTTTAGTGTTTTATTGGTTTTTAGTTGGTTTTCTATTTTGTAGTTTTTCTTTCATTTTCGTGTTTTCCTCTAGCTTATACATTTGTATAATATGTATGTGTAACGTCTACGTAGTCGTCCACTTTTGTCACTGTGTGACTTATCTACAGGTATGTCGACAGTCTATACTGCTGTCTCTCCATGCCTCATTTTCACAGTTTACTCTAGGTATCTGTCTATCTATCTCTCTACTGAGACTACTCTACTGTGTAGGTACTCCTCTCCTATATATACCTGTCCTATCTACAGTCAGCCAATCAATTTTAGTGAGGAGTTACATTCTCTCAAGTGCACAAGAGTGGACAACTCTTAAATATACTAATTGTCACTATTTATATACAACAACATTTACTACAGTATTTTTGCCCAACCCAGCTACAGTATGTCCTAGACATCCCTACTGACAACTAGTCGTACCTCCCTTGTATCGTGTTCTTTTATTGCAGTAATGGTGGACTGAAACTAAGTAGCTGCTGTGTTATGTGTCGCAATGGATTACATTTTGAACTGGTGTAAAAGTTTTTAGTTTTGTAGTAGGAGCCCAAAAGTTAATACCATAGGAGCTCAAAAGTTGGTCTTGTAAGAGTATGATGTGAAGATCTACACTACCAGTCTATACACACATTCTGTATTTGGGACTGTTAAAATATTTCGACATATCATATATGCGTGTTTATCCCACAACTACGACGCGCTGTATAGTTGTAAAACATTATTAGTGTACCGTATTGCATCGAGAGTTATCCTCTCTCTCTCTATCAAGCTACATGTAAAACAGAAAGGGAACTCTAGAAGTATGCTCTCATTGGTGATAGATACTACACAGTTGACAGTACAATGCACTGCTACATGCATAATACTGACTAGACATTCTACTATCAACTATCATAATTATAGTTTGAAAATGGTCTGAGAGTGTGAGACAGAGATTGAAGTGAATAATGGGCATGGCCTAGAAAGTGCATGCAACTATTACTTGAAACACACGGCTGAGTTTTATTGGTATACAACTGCTAGTCAAGTACAATAATCACTGAATGGTAATCTATAACATAATGACAATAATAATGTTATACATTTTACATGTATGTGCATATATTGCTGTGAGCAAAATAGGAAATATTAGACCTTGTTTCACCTTGTGCCCAGTTACTAACTGATGCTGTAGTCGAAGTAATTAGTTTGCATACAACATAATCATGGTATAACCTCATCAAAATGAATCATTTGTAAACACTAGGCTTGGAACTGCAATGCAATCGATATTACATATCCTATGTTAGTAGTTGTGTCCTCTCTACTGCTGTTAGTCTGTTAAGAAGAGATAATTCCGAGTTTCATGTATTGCTACATGTAATACGTCTTATAACGTAACTCAGAAGTTGTTTTCTTTTTTCAGGGAAAAAGAAGTTCATACTAGGTGACTAACGTCGGATAAATAATACGTATGAGGCAAAGCATGGACATAAATTATAATGTCTATATCGATGTTTCTAGCCTTCTATCCTAGGCTGGTGCAGGTGTTGACTGTATGCAATGTTTCTAGCCTTCTATCCTAGGCTGGTGCAGGTGTTGACTGTATGCGTAGTCACCGTAATCTAAATGTTTCCTAGTGAAGTACATATTAGTTATAAATGAAGAAGGCGGTCCAGGATATGTGACCAATCATCTCCCTCCATTAACCTGGTATCAACTGTTCCTCTTGTTCTTTATGTAAGGCATTAGCATCGCTGAACTTGTGATGATCTATCTGAGAAGGTTGCCCATTGGCTATTGGTGGTTTAGCCTCAACTTGGGTTGAAAGTGTAATGCCCTTCGACTGAGACTTGATTGGTGATTTGCACGATTTAAATATATACAGACTTTTAACTTGTTGAGCGAATATCTTTCTAAACTGGTGGCTCATGGAACAGTAGAGAATGAAGTTGATCGTACACCCTACAATTGTAATCAGGTCTATGAGAATTCCCATTGGATAGAATATTTGTTCATATGTGTGACCTCCGAAGACAGCCAGGGCGTATAGAATACCTTGAGGTAACTCGGCTAGAGTGAACATAATGGCTACTGCCACAAGCAGTTGAGTCGTTTGGTTAGTTTGTTCGAGACGTTTTTTTTCCGTACGATTCCTGTTATTTGCTCCACGCATGTTCTGATACTTTTGTTGTGCTTTGAGTATAATGTTAATTAGCAGAGCAGATAATATGATTAACATCGTGCTAGGTCCTATCTTCACAAAGACAGCCGCAATAATATACTGAGTGGTTGTCAACGCTGCGCTATCTTGGTCCAGGTTGTACCATGTTTGGTTGGTGGTGCTATCGGTGTATTTAACTATACTCAGTGTTATACATTGAGGCAGGTTTAAGCCTACACTAATTAGAATGACTATGACTATTGTGAGGTAGGCTCTACCCAAAGAGCACAGCACTCGACTGTTCTTGGCACATAGGAAGATCACTCGGAACAGGGCTACAGATACAGTCAGCCAAATGCTGGCCGTGTGCGACACAATAGAGCTGATAGCGTGTACCATAAGGTAGTAGGCAGCTACTTGGCTATTTCTTCTTGGACTGTATGCACTCCCGTAGGCAATGTAGAACTGAACGGAATATGGTATATAAGTGGCCATAGTAATGATGTCACACACGGCTACAAATATATAAATATAGCTTCCGTTTACAGGGATATGACTAGATTGATGTGACCCTCTAAACATAGTGATCTAACAGTTAAAATAGTAAGATGAATAGCGGCTGCTGATGGAACCCAATGATCTATATTCTACATAAATACAATGATGTAGAGGCTTATTACGTATGTACGTATAAACACTAATTGATCATATGTATTTCACAACCAGATGATCAAAGAAATATGTATATACATGTAGATGGCCTATGGAAATGCATTATTTCATAAAACACCGCATCTACTCAAGGCAATAAACGCCATAAGTTTATTGCTTGAGCACTCCTTACACTGTATGAGTTGAAACTTGACACCAGGTGACTTTACCAATAGCTTACCTACATGTACACAAGTAATTTGGGTTCTTCTTTATGTATCTCATATGAGATTTGAAATAATATTGTATAATTATTGGTACATCTCCCAACATTGATCACTTGTTAATGAACTTCCACGACTGGAAAACCATAATGACTAGAATTGTCATTAGCAGGGAAGTCATTACTTATGATATTTTAGAAACTACTATTAGCTCACGTACTCACAAGAAGAACCCCACATTTTACTAAATTGATAGATTTTCCATTCTCACAGGGATTGTTAAAGGTTTCCTAGTAAAATCACAGTTTTACATGATAAATTGTGTAGGTCAAGAGGAATCAGCTACTTGCAACATAATATACATGTAGGCCTTGTTCAATATTCGTCTTTCTCCAACTTTTATATTATTACAAAATAATGAGAAGGGAATGCGTGTGGGTGTTTTTGTATTTAACATCTGGTGGTGTTTTTGTAAATGCCGCCCAGTAATAGTAAACCAGTTTGTTTTTGTGACAAATAGTAGTTTGTAAAACTATTTCCTTTACATATTATATACTGCATCACTGCTTTTTACAGCGTTGCATACGTTTACATTATATATGTATCAATGTGTGTTACCTGTGCACATGTAGCTGTATGCAAATTATATCTATAAGTTATGACTGGGTTTGCTCTAACTGACTCTCAGGTCCACATACATGTACTCGTATATCAGTGTATTCAAGTGTGATTATTATAAGTCAAACTCAAGAGGCTTAGGACTCAACAATACTATCTCTCTTGGGAAAGTATATTGTAAGGAAATGCGTGTATGTATGGCAATGTATTCAACCTATTTACTGGGAAAAGATGTACAAATTACACTATATACATGTATAATATGGGGTACTACATACATGTATTACTGTACTAGACTACATTGAGTGTGTTACAGCTTGTGCCAGCAATCCTTGTCACTTGCTGACTGTATGATACAGTCTAGCTATTCAGAAGAAGAAGGATTCACAATCACGTAGCCATCCAAATTTTAAAAAAAAGAACTGCAATGAAGTTTCTATAACAATAATTACTTCTATTATAATATTATATTATCCTTCAACATTTTCAAAACATCATACAAGTTGTTGTTGATAATGTAATTTCTAGATACGGATTTCGCACAAAGCTGGTACTACAGTAGTAAGTATGCACTAGTGGTGACAGGTAGGCATGAGTGCACTTGTCATGACATGGAGTATGACTAAAGGTTGACCGAATTCTGTATCGTTAGTTCGCAGCTAAATTGACAACAAATCTATCATTCCGAAGTTTCAACTTTTCAACTGTAATCGGTTTAGGCATCAAGGTTTCCAAAAATCTAAATGTACAAATTTTTGTCATAAATTATACTTTTCCAACCACTCAGTTTTCAACAGTTGACGTTGTGTGAAATGCTTTAAACAGAAGACCAAATACTGGCTGAGATAGGGTGCTGACATAGGGTGCTGACATAGGGTGCTGACATAGGGTGCTGGCATAGGGTGCTGACATAGGGTGCTGACATAGGGTGCTGACATAGGGTGCTGACATAGGGTGCTGACATAGGGTGCTGACACAGGGTGCTGAGATAGGGTGCTGAGATAGGGTGCTGACATAGGGTGCTGACATAGGGTGCTGGCATAGGGTGCTGACATAGGGTGCTGACATAGGGTGCTGACATAGGGTGCTGACATAGGGTGCTGGCATAGGGTGCTGACACAGGGTGCTGACATAGGGTGCTGACATAGGGTGCTGGCATAGGGTGCTGACATAGAGGGCTGACATAGGGTGCTGACACGCTGGTAATTACTTACCAATGGCCTGCAGCAGCCGGTTGACAGGAGTTATCATGTCTTTGTGCGATAGTACAACAATGTTGATGATGTTCAATGTAATACCAATGATGCAGGCAACGAGAGCAAGAGGTCCGTGCATTTTACCATATTCATCCATAGCGTGCTCGAGAGGAGATGGTATGTGTTTGTCTGGAGAGAGAGACGTGCTGACATCTATGGTGCCATTGTTAACGGTAAAGTTGACTGAGAGATAGTTTAACATGGAGCTGTTGGCCATAGTGACGCTGAAATAGCTTTCTAAATACCTGACAGATAATAAAGATAGAGTCAGGGTAAGTACAGGGAGAAAGGGAGAGAAGTGTCATACAACATACATAATATAATATTCACAGTAAGTAATGCGAAGTAAGTCCATGACTAAGTGGAAGATAGCATAATTATCATAACCTGGAAAAAAATCTGATAATTGTACTAATGTTCCTGTCAATAACAGAATATAGTAATACAATTATTATTTAGGGTAGAATAGTAGAATTATTATTATTACAGAATATTACCTAAAAAATAATGACATATGACGTGACGATTACATGTAATCTGCTGGGAGTGCCACTTAAGTAGCTTTGCTATATCTAGCAGTCATCTTAGAGGTCAGTGCTTATTAGATAATTGCCTGTTAAGTACCTCCACCAAGCTGCTTCCTACAATGACATCTACATTTACTATATAAAATATAATCCCAGCATGTAACTGCACGAATCAATGTGAAAGTTGATTATACTAATATATTATATAATTACAATAACAACACTCGCAGATTTATCCTGGAGTAGTCAATTTTTAATTGCAATATTTAGAATGTAATCTCAGTTAATAGGTCTTGGACTTAGACTTTCAGCACTGCTCCAATCTCGTGTCACAGATATATTGGAAAGTATAATCTGTGTGAACAGAATGTTCTCTGCAAGCATCCTACAGAGTATTTTATTTTAATCTCCTCTGAATTTGTAGAGATACATGTATGATGGGAAAGTTTAGCCTGTAGACTATAGAACGCAGTTGATTAGCGTAATCTTTATAAACAGAACTCACGCTATAGTCTGTAACAGTGTAAGTGTACATGTTACTTGTAAATGTGTGCATGTACAGTATAATATACATGTCTGCTATATAGAAAAGATGTGTATAATTATTGAACATGCATAGGGCACACATTGCATTTCATGTCATACTAACCCACAATGTGCAGTACGTGAGTTTGTTCGCTACATTGCATATAATAGGTGTACATACAGTGCTACATTTCGTTGAAATTACGATGATATCACAACACTTGTTCATGTATTACGTACAGGTGTATATTGCATGTACAATGTACATATTTTGTATATACATGTAAATCATAGGGTACATGGCACAGAACATACAAATGAATGCGCATACACTTGTGTATACACTGTACATGTATGTAAAACACTACATTTCGGCTACAAGCGTTTATAGTATGTAGAAAGAACACTAATCTAACTGTATGGAGTCATGGAAATTACACTGCATCGTCGCTATCTGGGCTGCAATTCAAGTAATTAACAAATAAGTAACTCTGAAAGATACCGAGGGGTTACATAGTATAGTCAGAGAGTGAATAGTGGGTAAATAACTGCCCCTCCATTTCCTATTAGTCTGACTGTACTTCAACAAGTCTGCCGTTATTAAATATAATTATGATCCAACTCCTCAAGGGAACTAATCAAGGAATCAAACATTGTAAAGGCTTTTGGTAGAGAAGAAATTTGTTGTGCATACTTCCTTTGAACATATTTATTTATTTTAAATATTATCAGTGAGCCAGCCGTGCTACTGTTGTATTTACAATGGTTTATTGCAGCTGAACTAGAAAATTTTGGAAACAGCATTAGTTACCTTTGCTGTATAATTTTACATTCTACAAAACCACTTGAAATTTTAAAGCACGTCATGTTCATTCACTTTTGAGAGTTATCCACCATCGACCACCTACTCTATTAGCAGATAGGTCTATCAAACGAATTGAATGGTATTGAAACACGTGTAGTTGTAAGCTCTGGTATATTGATCTCAACGAATACTCTCAATACGTTTATAAACTTGTATCTAATATTATTTCTAGTGTATTCAAAACAAACTCTTGCTTATAAACAATAAAAACAGTGCTTACACGGATGAAAGACATAAATTTATTAGTCTGTTATTACACGTAGAGCTAGAAGTTTTGCTTTCAGTACCTGAATGCATGAGGTCTTACATGCTGCCGATGTTGTACATCAAAGGTGGACAAACTTGCTGGCTGGCCAGCAAAATTTCACAATCATACCATATTATTAATCACGAATAATGGCTGATTACACTAGTTTGTATAATATAGTGTTTGTAGTTATGAGTATCAAAGCCCTTTTATGTTCCTAATTACAGCTCATTATGTTCTTTTTCAGCTCAAAGCAATTCTGTATAGCTATAACTAAACTTACCTTGTTTGGCTGTCTTTATTTTTATATTGACTGCCGTTGGCTTTCTTTGTTTATATTGACCCGTTGGCTGTCAAATTTCTATTGGAGTACCTACAATATTGTAAAATAATATATTATAAATGTAAGGTGGATGTAAAATTGTAAGCAGTTAGTAGCAGAGAATCTTTGCGCAAAATAGTATATCCATTTATTCTACACTATGAAATTATTAATTATACTATGTGGCTATAATTGATGACTGGGATAGGTAGACAGGAATGCCAACTTGGTTCCTGTAGCTGGCTGCTGGCACTGTAAAATTCTAGCTAATGGCTAGTGCATGAGTCATCTGGGGTACATGAGCCGTCAGCGGGGAAATTGAGGAAGTGTAATAGCAGGCACTAAGGTACAGCAAATCAATAGCAATATAGCCACAGGGTCAGGCCTGTTCTCCTTTGGAACCATCTTTAACTATTTAGTTAATTTTGACAAATTGTAAATGACTTCTCGAAGGGTGATAAGCTCTTTAGAGCACCACTTTGTCCCAGAGCCGTTTATTGTGAGAGTTGCGTCACTGGAGAAACATTATGATGCCATGTTGGACCCATTAGAACCAATCAAAATTGCCAATAGGAAGATTTGGCCAATGTAATCCTTTGTTACTGGGTTCAATATGGCCTCTTGTTTACTTCCGGTGGCGTAACTCTCCCAATAAGCGATTCTGCTTTGTCCACCTTTGATGCGCATCATACATGCACATGTACATGTGGATGTAAAACAAGGGAACAAAAGCCCCCACCCCCAAGAAAACAGTAGGCTAATTTCCTTGCATACCATAACAGTCAATCAATGGTCTTCTTATATGCACGCAGCCATATAGGCCATACACAGCAAAAGTGTTTGCTGCATAGAAAAACATTGGTGTAATTTTTTTCAATTCCGATGAGTAAGAAAGTTATTAAACCACGCATTAAAAATATCTATTGTGCTGCTCTAAAAACTATTATTGTAATCATACAAACATACGTTGTATAATATGTAATTGTAATTTAATGCTTGTTGTAGTATTTACTTACCATGAGCTAATCCCAGATAACAAGTAGACCTACAACCTTTCAAGCTGAGAGAGGACTGTTATAATTATTTCCTGTGATTGCTGCCAAGGGCAGGCTACTCTATTTACATTATCATTGAACGGCAGCGTTGTAGTATTCTGTAGGTTGAACATTGGAGTATTGATTTATATTCTAGCTGATAATATTAACAACCACTTTTATCCCACAGCTATATCTTAATGATGGCAAAAATAATAAGCAATCTACTTTAATATATGAGTGTGATATTTATTTGTTGAAATAGAAATTATTACAACTTTTGTGCATAAGTTCAGCAGCAATCTAGAGCCACATTATTATGTTCAACTCTTAGCTGTATCATCTCTAAAGCTGATATAACTGCTCACTACTAGCAAGTGGTTGTGTTTTGGATATTGAAAACTGGAGCCAACTAACTTAGACATCTGCAAAATGCCCATTTTGTTGATTGCATTGAAGCTATTCTTATGACAACTATGTGCTCTTAAAATAATAGTCTCAATTTTCCTACTCCTTCCCCAAAAGGCGCATTTATTACGATCATCTCGATGCCCCACCAAAATCTCAAAGACCAGTATTGAGTTGGCTGCATCCAGTCAAAATTTACTTCACTAAGCCATTCTTAAAATCGCTATTTAGCCAATGCACATGCATCAATATCTGCCGAGAAAGCAATTTACAAAATGAGTTTTCAATACCTCAGTGGCTTTCAGCCAATAAGTTTAAAATTCCATATTGCGTATTCCATTTTTATTGCAATAGCTCATTAATCTTTATTTCTAAGTCTCAATTTGCATGTATATTTGAAATTCAATTCCAAAAGCATAAAATTTTGACAATCAATATCTTCAGAATATTATTGTTACATGTATATCTTGGTGATGTGATCATTCTATGATATAGAAAGTTTTATAGCGTCACTAGCTCACTCACTATAAATAGGCTGTCGAAACCTTGGTGCGTATCAATAACTGCATAAGGGCTCCGATTGAACTGGACGCAACATTTACATGGTACATCTAAACCGCATGCAGCTGTCTGCACATGATCATAATAAATATTACCTAGACAGTAGTCCTAGATTTCCTGCTCTGTATGACATTGTAGAATATCACTCAGAGCAGATCCAGGTATAAGCAACTCCCTACTTTACATCCTACCTTAACAATATCCTATTTACATTGAGAAATTATTTCAATCTGTTTCCGACTGTTTAGTTAATGATATGTAGTACACATAATATACTGATAACAAGCTAAAATTAATCAATGCTATAACATATATAGAGTGTGTTTGCAAATTTTGCAATAGTAATAATAATCGTGAACCAAAAGTATAATCGCTAAATAGTTATACATGAAATGCAGTTAGTTCAGACTATTAGCTTTTTTCCATGCTGAGCACTATATAATGACTTCAATTCAGTGAAGTGATCTTACAATTCAAACTCAGGCCTAATTCAAACCTATTATGGTGGTCTCTTGGAGTTTGAATTAAGCAAATTTCACTGTAGTTAAAAAACTATGTAGCCTAACATTATTATGTGCAACAAATGGAATTGTGAACTTTGAGAGTCCCCCTTTCATTGCTGCATAACTTAGATCAGTTGGATTGCGTAATTATAACAGGAAGTATAACAACTTGCAATTCATATTGATATTTTACAAGGGCTTTGCACCAGTTACAATTGCATAAGTGTGTTATTAATTATAGTAATTGCTCACACTAATTATACGAATTAAAATTGTGTATGTATTGCTGTACTTATTGATTATGGCACAAAAAAAAACCATGGAACAAACAATTTCAAAAGATTCAATGTATCATAGCTTATGCTCTGAAAACCTTTAAATCTGACAAGTGCATACAGGCTGATACACGTATGATGAACTACTAATATTAATTTATGTAACGCTATAAAATATTTCAACAATTAATGTGACAGAAAGCAATTAATTGATTGACAAAAAATGGGATAAAAAGAGAAGCAGAAGGTTTATAACATTACATAAGTATGAATACTTGTTTTTATGATAAATAATTAGCAAGAGTTTTGGTTGCATTCCTAATAATTTCGATGCTTATCCAAGCATCATCATCAAAGGAAAAATATATATTATTATACTGATGAAGTCTTACCAGAGTTTGAGACACGCTATTTGCTGAGAGCAAGAACCATTACAATTCTGTGTTTTGTGGTGCCATATCTGCTCACCAATCTCTTTTTAGTTGCAGTCACCATCAGATTATTTGTATTATTAGTGATTCTACTTGGGATGTAATCTACACTGATCTTTACATTGATTTGCTGCATAGGAACTGTTTTCCCAGGATAAATAATCTGTGTTTATTTTGCAAACAATCAATATCTTTTTGTAAAGCAAATGCTGTTTCTGACAGTGTTTCATAATAATCGGTTCTATGGACTATCATTGAAGTCATTATTATTATTATTGAGAGTACCCAAATACTATTTGGATAAAAAACATAGCAATGCCCAGTGGAAAGACTTCACAAGTCCTTACATTGTAGATTTGGTGGGTGTGCAGAATGTAAAATAAGTTTCAAGTGGGAACACAATATTTTACAGCTCAGCTATTGGCTAAGATCGCCCAGTAGTTTGATTGTGTTAGAACAGTTAGTCTGCAGTCGTTTAATTATTTGATATTTATAAGATAATATGAAGTCACTTTTTATGTTCTCTACAATAATAAAATTATTATACATGTGTGATGTGTATAATATTATTATAATCTGTTCTCCCTAATGAAAATGAGAGCAATACATTACTAAGTTACTTCGTGAAGTAAAGTGATTTGCACTGATACAAATTTGGTCGACTAGCCTTCCTAAATAACACTATGACAGTAGGCTGCTAAAGACTATAAATTTCAGTTGATCCTACCAAATGGGTCCAGTAGGTCTACTAGAATAAGCAGGTAGATACAATGATATACTATGTAATATAATGTCAGCCATATTACACCATTATCATAATAATTATAGGCCTAAGAAGCAAGTTTACCTTAATGATGTCAAATTAAGATTGAATTTACTATTTGAGGCCTTCAATTTACTGGCTGATAGTATGTTATTTAAAATGTTAATCATGGCTTCTCATAGAATTGCGAAGGTAATAACCTGTTAAAGAGAAAACAAATTAAAATCTTTATTGATTTGTGAAGTATTATACATAATATTAATACAACATGTTTCTGCATATATTTATATATTGTTATATTTGTGTGTGTGTTTGTGCAACAGCAAGATTTAATGTAAAGTTTCTACATTAAGTGATGTTGTTCTTACATCCAGTTGCTTTGGTATTTTGCTATAATTATGAAAGCAGGGTAAGCCTGCACAAGTCCCAATCAACCCTCATCAATGCTTACAGTCAAGTTGGCCAAAATGACCACTCAAAGGACAGACCTACATGTAATATCATTGTCAATCAACTTTATTAGTTAGTCCTACAAGCAGGGTGATTGGTGATTGGCCATAACATAGTAGGATGTCAAAAAAGTTTTTTTTGCCTCTCCTCCCCTCTATAATCCCTAACTAAACATGTTGTATAATTATGTATATCTTCACCCACACCTTAGCCCAGAGTTGAAAACAGCTATAGCCAAACAACCATAATCAATCTAACTCTTTCAACCTGGCTTGGGAAAAATTACTAAAAATAATTAACACTTTGGTACAATTTGCTAAATTAGTATGTCAGCATGCTAATCCAGCAAAGTGTGCTATTAGTGCACTAGACCTAATGTCTTACTGCAGCTTTACACATTAGTAACACTAAAATACACAAACCTAACATAGCAAGGGCATCAACCCAACTGATAATTACTATAGGTATATTTATATTTAGTTGTATACTATTACCCACTTAGAATTTGCAGCCAACAATTGTTCAGACCACACCATGATTGTTGCTATACATGTATTTTTGGCATTGCATTTTCCTCTTTTCAGTTCTTTCAAGCTTAGAATGTTATTCCAAATAATTTTATTGAACTTGCAATAGAATTATAGATTCACTAGGTATATACATGTATGTATAGAAATTTAATACAATGAATGACCGTAAACTTTAACATTGATTTGTCCTTAGGAAGGAAATGAGGTTTCCTGTTCATTCAAAGCGACCAATCCTTTTAATTCAAATTCCTAATCCCAAAAGGAAGCTATGCAAATATTTTTAAGGTTCATTTTATTAGAATGCTCTAAATAATTTTATTATGTTAATACAAAAGACCAGTGAGGCAGTGAGGACTCATTAAAAAATCAGGAGGTATGCTTTTTCTACTCTGCTAATTCCATCTTAGGAACTGCATAATAGACAACATGCTATGCTGTTTGCTGCTAAATCTCGGTGGTCTACGATAGCAGTTTTTCCAATTACATGTACGTTATAATATTACATCATGTACAATGTATATATATGCGATTAATATGTACATGTAGTTGATTTGTGTCCTTCATACTGCTTAGTAGTTGCTAGCCTAACTTTATAATCTATAATGAGTTATTTGAAGTTGTATAACATTTTCCAAAACCCATCATCTGGGAAATTGTAGTAATGGTCCTAGATACCTGACAATGTGTATGCTACCTCCCATGCCACAGAATTAAATATAAACCTACCTTGGCTGTGCCAAACATGGTTGTGAGAGAGTCTGTGTATCAAGTATGTCACACAGAGCAGTTGGATGCATCAACTCCATCAGACTGTATTATGTAACTATCTGATCTGCCACTGTGTCACTATTTTGATTATAATTATTTATTTATCCACACAAGTAGTTCTTTGGAAATTACCCTAATCAATAAAAAAAGGTTAAGATATACACTAAGGATCGCCTATCACTCAGTGATTTCCAGTATTTCATCAGTATTGTACCAGTGTCAATAACCTCTCTTAGACAGCTATACCTTTCTAGGAATGAATATTGTGAGCTGGATTTCCTTCTAGATCAGGGGTTTTCAACCTCTGTCACTCATAGCATGGCCCACTTTGCTCAATTCAAAACAACTATGACCCTAGGAAGGCTGACTAGAAAGTCATAAACTGCTATGACTTATTCGATAGCTTATATCAAATGGCCAGTTGTCCAGTATACGCTGATGCCTGGTTGGTTGTACTATCTGATGACTGGACGGTTGTACTATCTGATGACTGGTCGGTTGTACTATCTGATGACTGGTCAAAGATTACAGTATATTCAATACATGTACATTGTATATATTTAGCTAATTTCTTAGCTATGACAAGATTAAATGGATAACTATACAATACTAATCTGTAAGATTGCATGCACCGTGTACCCACTTCAGTTTTTTCCCAATTCGAACACTGAGAAATGGCAAAAAACAAAATTTAAGTTAGTGTGAGCCATGACAATGGTGTTTCATGGCAAGTTCTTCATAACATGGTTTTATTAAGGAGCAAGACGACTCTCCTTGGTCCTGATGCAATAATAAAATATAATAATAATATTCGTGGTGCCAAACACAATTCTTTAACGTGGCTGCCCAATAGCAGAGCTAGTCGAGGGGCCACCACGGCTCCTAGAGCTAGATATTATTACACTTCGATTTGGCACGGAGGGAAAATTTTCTTCAGGACGAAAACCTCCAGGTCAGTGGCGGGACACGAACCCACATCCTTGCCGATAACTTGTGTTATTGCTGCAAGACTAGAGTGACTAGCTCTAGACCACTCGGCCACCAACACCTAGCGTGTTGTCATGAGCTACTTCAAGGCGGTTCCTTGCTTTAGATTTTAACTGCATCATAGTAGAAAAATTTGAGCCACAAAGATATGTGACCCAGGCACCCATTTTTTGATCTCACATCATTGTTTCAAGCTCTGCTTGGTGCACCTCTTTAGGAGTTGGTAAGCAGCTTCAAGATTAAGCTTTTAAATCTGAGCTTAATCTGTTAATCTGAAAATTACTGCTAGACTCCTTCTCAAGAGGTCCTAAAATGAGTGCCTGTTCCACATATGTGGTTGCAAAAGGCAGTAACACACTTAGAGATTCTTTGGATGCTGAAGAATAGCTGGATGGCATTTTAGGCCAAAACGTAGATTAATAAATCTTGAGCCCTGGAATCACCATGTAGCTCTATAAGCACACCTTGCAAGTGAACTCCAATCTTTTGTTAATGCATTAGAAATGAACTTCTCAACAGGTTCAGGGATGTCAGCTCTGTCAGGAAAATGTCTCCCAATCACTGCTTTCAGCGTCTTGAAATGTGCGATAATGTTCAGCTTCAGCTGTGTGCATAACGGTCTTGACCTTGACCATGTGAAATCGAACAGTTATCAAATTCTCATTGGCTGAGTGATTTGGAGACTTACATGAATGGACAACTCCTATTCTGTATTATATATATTGCCGTGGTGGTGGCTCTTCTGAAAGTTGGGGGAGGGGCGCGCGGACCCCCGTTGATAACACGTGTGTTCTAGATGAAGATCTCAGTGTACATAAATGTTGAAATGTGAAATTCTCTTACACTTCTACTGATTAATGTATTGTGGTGAGGTGACCTATGCTGAAGTAGAAAGGGAACAGAACTCTCAATCCATAACTGAAATTATAGCCTAATCTAGTACCAAACTAGACACTTGCTAAGGCTTATTACTTCCTGCTTACCATACACTTACCTTACAGCAATAATTACAAGCCATCACACATACTGCCTCAGTCTTCATGTAATAAGGAAGGCCTAGCACCACTCATAGGTCCTTCCCACACTTACAGTATATCTATCGGTAAGTTGTGTAAGCACAACTAAACATTGGCACAAGCATTACAATATTATAATTGTTACTGGTAAATTTTGTTGTGCGACTCATTAAATGTTCCAGTATCTTGTTATATAATAAAACTTGCCTTGATCTGGGTTTTGTACATGAAAACAATAATTTAATTAACAAGGTTTAAATTCTTGGACACTCCATCTTCTACATTGTGTTGCAGGTTTAGTTCAATTATCATTTTAGCTTAGCATTACATGATTGTATAACAGTAGAAGTACATTGTATAAATTGTATAATATATTGTAGTGATGTTATGACAATTACAACAGCTACTCTGGTAGCAGCAGAGATATTAGCTTACTAAAGGCCCTCTGTCAATTGAATAACTAACTGTAGATAGTGTCCTCCTATCACACTTCACAGTAGTAAATCCACTAAATGTCAAGGCCTAACCCAGATACACTCCAATTATATTGTCACCATGGACTCTTGAGAATATTACCCTTCTACATGTAACTGACTCATCTATGTAGATACGTAGATATGTATGGTTATTTGGTTATTACCGTACAGTGTAATGACCAATATATAACTATTCTATGCATTGCCTATTTAATATTGCTCTGTATCCCAGGCCTTTCGAACACATTATGAGTGGGAATGCTGGTGGCCAATACCAGCATCTTGTGTTGATTTATTTGCAAAGGTTGAAACCCCAGCTAATTTCACAATTAAAAGAAAACCTATGACATCTAGACATGTTCAGATTTGGTCTGTGATGATGTGGAACTCTACCAAGTTCATTTGGCATACTAGACTAGGTGTTCTGCAACAGCCATAGACTTTACAGTCCACTAAGTGTTGCACTGTACAACAATTAATGTTAGCAAGTCTTCTAATACTACATGTACATTGTAAATGTTAGCAAGTCTGCAAGTATGTTGCTACAAGCCAGCACATTAGCAATTTGAATCACATCAAGTTTGTGCATTTTCATTCTCATTCTTACAAATTTTAAATTCATTGCTCCTCAACCTGTAGGCTGTATGTACATGATTGCATAGCTAGTCTAATAAATATATGCCTGAGGTCTTATACTGAACTGTATTATAGTTGGGAAAACAAAATTAATAAAATACAACTCTCAAGTGATTTCATAACGACATGGTGCAACAACAACATAAAAATAATAGGGATAAATAACAATTTTACATGTTGAACAATCGTCATGAATTCTACTACAATTTGTACAGAGCATCAAATCTAGGATTCAATACCATAATCAGTTGAGTATAGTTATATACATATATTAGCAATCCAGTTAGAGATGACAATTTTATGTATTTGCTTATTCTTTCATCAATAAACTGACTATTCACAAGCAGCTAAGAGCTGTTAATGTGACAATTCAGATAAATTGGTTCATTAAATTGGCTATACCACATCATCGATTCTTATACATGTATGTTCAATCTGCAGTGAATTGATGAAATATTATATATGCTTACCTATTAACTCCATGAGTAGACTATCATCAATATGACTAACCACTGAAAATTACAGTCCATCTATCAGACCCACAGAATGTTAAGCAGAGAGAATTTTCTTAAGCCCCATTTTCCATTTTAGTTCCAGCCAATTTCAACTTGGAAAAATTCAATCGATTTACCTAAATTTGAAATTAAAATACAATTTTTTTCCATAATATACCCAAAGTATACATACTAGTCTTGCATACACAACTACATTGTATAACCAGCATAGGAAAGCTGAATGTGGAACAAGGTTTTCACCAACATATTTATGACAGAGAGCTGAAAGTACATGTACATGTATATAATATAATTATAATATATACATGTATAATACTAATCTCAAACCATGGTTTATGTTCTATTATAGCAATCACTTGGCCTGAGTGTATTGACTTTTACCCCGACATAACTAAGAGATGCCCACTAAGAAGGGAAGCAAACATACCTGACAATGATATCCTATGATTGTTAACGACGCGAGGTCTAACAGAGGTACGCAAGATGGCCTACCATGAGCACACTGGAAAGGTAGCCTACACATTCCTACCTTCTTAATAAGAGACACACACTGATCCTTTGTTAACTCATCTCCAAATTTTATAGCTCCTGAAAAGTATATAACAGGAAACTTATTCATAGATTTGAAGCTGTTTCCTCTTATTTATACTCCAAGAGAGGACAACTTTGATGATACTGTTCAGCACTCTACATTAGAATACTATGAATTTGAATTTTCTGTTGAAATAGAAGCATGAAGCATGGTGCGTATAACTGTTATATTCCCAATAGTAGAAGAATAAATCATGGGTGGATATCGAACAGACCAAATTTGCATAGAATGTTTAATGGTCGGCAACAAGTAGAATTTTTTGGCTTTTAGAGCCTCTCTCTAGAGCAGATCGGCGCTGTTTGTTCGGTTGTGCAAAGACTAACATGCTGGACTTTTTGGCCCATGGCATCACATAGCACTGATGTGATTGGTTAATATTAAATACAACGACCCCAACTAATATATATAAGAAATGAGCAGGGGCCATTGGCTGAATAGTAATCAAGGTCACCGGTGGACTGGCACTGCGTATGGCCTAAAGAGGCATGTCAACAGACAACAGAGTTGTTCAGCCAAAGCTCACGGCCTCTAGTGTACCCAAACCCTTTAGAAAAACATGTAACCATGTCCATATTTGATATATCTTGCACGATTGATACCTGAGAGTATCTCATAAGAGCCTGTAATTTACATGTACAGCATACATTACCTCTACAAGCCTGAGAGTTGACCATATCCTGGAAAGCCTTAGGTCTGAGCACAGCGAAGTGGTCTCTCTCTATAAGCTCATGTATTACACTCTCCATGTACTCCTGGTAACGTTATAACAAAATTTTTCAAATGTTTCATGCATTATTTTCTGTGTACTATAAAACAAGGGCAATATAATAATATAAATGATATAGACCTATTCAATGTCTTGAGATAGCATGCATATTATTTCATTTATATGTATTCAGAAAAAGAGGGCACAACTTCTGAAAATAACAATCAATAATGTAAAATATGTTCTCGAGCAGATTCGGAGGAAAGTAGAAATGCTAACTATGGCTAATGCTACATTAACACAATCATTGTAATATACCTTTAAATATGAGAGCTGCTCTGTAGCATTACGCACAGCCAGAGGGAGAGCTGAGACCTTGACCCTTGAACCCTGAGTCTCATTCACGATTGTAGCAATTATACCTGCAAGACATAATGTTTTAAAATTAGCTAGTTGCTATTATTTCATCCATTCTATTACGCATTACATTGCAACAGAAACTTTCTAAAATGATTGTACTGTGCAACTGACTCGTTCTCAGGGATTATTGCTAGAGAGAAGGAGTTGTTAAACACCAGCTAGACATTAAACATACCTAGCTTAGCAAGCATATCCCTGGATCTGGTATCGTGGAGGAACTCCATAATATCTGTCTCACAGTCAACATGGAATGGGTTAGGCAGGGAGTCTGAGAGTATATAACCAGTCTTACTGTCTGTATACTGTCTCTCTAACATCTCAACTCTAACTCTCTCATGTGCTGCATGTTGGTCTACAGCCAGCAGTACCTCATCTCCTGTAGCAAAGCGCAACAAAAAAAACATCAAACTAGTTAGAGTTAGAAGTGAGGGTGCACTTTGAAATATGAGCTTCTACACAATAATAGGTATTACTCGTACCCCCCTCATTTGTTCCACTTACTGAAGGTTGGTGGGAGAAACTATTAAATGTATTGCATGCTGCAAAAAAAAACATGCCGACCAGCAGAAAAAATGGCGGCATGAAAACTATATAGCGATTGTACAGTCAAGAGCAGAGTCAGTATACAAATCAGACGAGAATGTAGCTACTGTACATTATCCAGCTTGTGAATTGTACAAAATAGGAATATTGCTGGAGTTGTCCTCTCGATACAAACTAAGCTATTTATAGAGAGAGGACAACTTTCCATTGGTTGTGACTAATGGCTAATATTAGTTCAATTTGCAACTATATTGTGCAATAGTAAAATATATATTCATTATGATATTGATGTAGAATAAAGGATGACTACCATAATATTAAAAAATATTTATAAACATCTTAGCCAAATCAAAGACAATAAACAGAATAGTGATATACTTGTACATATTGCATGTACATACACTGTAGATGTATGTAACAAGATATACTTGAGAGTGGTGTACCTGATTTAGGTTTGCAAACAACAAGTATGAACTTGTTGCCCCATTGGCCAATAACATGTGGATCAGCCAATAACAGGTCAGCAGTTAGAGTGATCTCCCTCTGAGAGGTTAAAGGAGCCAGCATTTGCTGCAATATCATAAGACAAATTATGGTGGTGGAAAATGCACAAAACAGCGACAATTTGAGCTCTCTCTACTTGATTTTTGACCATTTAATGAAAATGTTGCTGAAATTATGCATCAGCTGCCAAGTCATGTAAACCCTACCTTATTAAAAGCTACAAAGTTATCATCTCTAATCTGCTGAAACAGAGATTTGACTTTTGGAAGAGCGTTAGGTGTTTTAAATGGAGTCCTAAAGGGTTGTCTCGTAGCTTCTGACGGTAAGGCAGCCTGCTCTGAAGTACATGTATGTTCTAAAACAGAAAAAAGTTCTGTGTTTATCAACAATAAGTAAAAATCATGTTTTATTTTTAAATTACTGAGCTTGTAGATCATCTAGCCATTCTGTTAAACGGGCCTCTGAAGCCAAAGCTTGTATGAGTGACAGGAACTGGTCTCTGAGTGGAAGAGCTCACCTTCCACAACAGGAGCGTGTGGGACTTGAACCTATGACCCTAATTAGGGTAAAGCTTATAAGCTCAACCAACCATCTAGTTGACTAAGATACCACCTTGCCATTTAACTAAACCATATACCTAAGGCCAATATATAACACAGTAATACTAGTCAAGCACTTAATAACAGAATATGAATTAGAAAAAAATTTCCTAGTAACTAGCTATTGCTAGGTATTGGAAAACTCAGAAAAATTGGTGAATTGCTTAGTTGACAATGGTCCAACCTGCTGTAAACTATGTAGGCCTATTATACATGTATTATACCACATATTATGATATAACCATATACGTACATGTATATAATATACAATGTATGTCTAATGGGTATGACCACTCCAATATATAGTAATGCAGTATAACAATGTGTGAAACAGGGCTTACCTACTGGCTCCTGCAGTTTATATATACAGTTCCCAGTCACTTTATTAACATACAACTTGTTATTATGTGTGATCTGATTGGTTACCGTAGGTTTAACCGCGGTATCCGTCAAGGCTAGATTTAGTGGAACTTCGCCATTTATAAATCTCAATTCTTCACTAGTGAATGAGGACATGGAGCTGAATGACGTTCTGAGGGATGGTGGAATTCTATCACATCGTATACCAGGGTTTCTCTCAGCAATTGTTACATCAGCCATGCTATTGTGAGGAGCCAAAGAGTTGAGTTGGGAGCTGGATACATGGTTGTCTTGTAAATTGTCAGTTAAAGGTTGCGCAGCAGAAGAAAGCTTATCACCTGAGACTACTTGAGATGGGGTTTTCCAGATAATATCGGCTGCAATATCTGACCAACTACTGTTAAAGCTAGCTTCTTTTGATTTTACTGATTGGAACTTGTCTGTAATAGATGGGATTTTCTTGTTTTCGATATCTGATTGATGACTTACATTGTTTAATGCAGGGTCAAGTGGAAATTCATCTTCGTTTACTGCTACACTTGGTGCTTTATGTCCATTCTCCTCAGATAAGGTCTGCTTTTGTTTCTCCCTAAGTGTTAGTTGTTTCTTCCGATGGAGATATAGAACAGCACGTCTAGTAGTGGGTGACTGGCAGGACCAGCTGGTAGAAGAAACAAATGATGTGGGTGGTGAAGGGTGTGTGGTTAGTGGTGTGGTGCATATTTCCATGGTTCCCTTTAATGATTGGATCTCTATATCAGTGCTACAACTTTTTGATAGCGGAGTTACTTCGGTTGTATTATCATTGCCTGATTCAATCTGACCAAGTTTACTTGAAATTGGTGAACAAATAGCATCTGAGTTTCCTGTGATCTTCATTTCATTGATCTCTGTGGTTTCATCTCGAGTAGAACCTTCACTTGGAGTAATATTTTGTTCAGCCTCTAAATCTGAACTGATAGAATTATTTTTATTGCAGTTATGCTGGGATATATTATTGGAGTCCTTTACATTTTCCTCAGTAGAACAAGGTGTTGAGTTACAGTGTAGAGTGGATACTACATAAATACTTGGTGCACTCTGTGAGGAATTAAACTCCGAAGAGATGGTTCCGGAGTCAGTCCCTTGAGTGCTGAAACTTGTATCATCTACATGTTCTGAAACAGCCTCCAGCCGACCTTTGGGCTCTGTAACAGACTGAAATATTGATAATGGAGAATATAGTAGTGACAATATCATTAGCAAAATAATAATTCGCATAGTTTAAAATGCAAAATTGATAGGAAAATCTATCAGACAGCAACAATTCTAGTTGGACCCCACGATCATGTAGACCACCTGTCTACAACAATACGAAGATGGTGCCTACAATGTGCATATTGTGGAGCCTGATCATGCAACAAATGGTTGCTCACAGCATTAATAGTGTTGCTAGTTTAAGAATTAACTGCGGCATATAGAAGCTTATTCTTTCGTGTTATTTAAATACTATCAAAGAGTAAAGGCATGCAAGGCTACACTAGAGGCCGTTTGGTCATTTTAAGTCGGTGGAGCCTCCTTTTAGGGCATATTACCTATGCAAAAACCAACATGTTAGTCTTTTTAGTCTCTGGCTTCACAGAGCTCTGTTTTAATTGGGTAATATCATAAACAAGAACTTTAATTATATAACACAGTATAGTAAAAATCAGCTGTGATTATTGGCTGAATGTCAATTGAGGCCACTTATGGCCAAAGAACAACAGAGTTGAGTTGACCTGTGGAAGCTCACGGCCTATAGTGGAGCCTAGCTCTAAGGGGAAGGGGTAAATAGACTACTAGCTAGTCTGTCTTGCTGCTGCCTACTGTGAAAATAATAGAAACATAATGTAATTCATTACTGGAGACTTGAATAAGTCACTGAATGGATTAGCTGGGCTGCTAGCCTGCTCTCTATCGCTATCATCGTGAATAAGCTGATTGAAGTCTTGGTGAAGAGGAGTTGGGGCTTTGTTAGGCGTAACATCTGGAAACCTGGCTACACTATCGCCATCACTACTACAGCCATCCCCTGCAAGCATGGTCAAGAATTAACCAATGCCATAGTTTCCCATATTTATTGTCTAACAGATGCAAGAGATGAGTTATAGGATCATACTAACTGGCACCATTTGCCAAATGTATATACACTGTATACACTTTCATAGCAGAGGTAAATGCAGAAGTGGAGAGTTTAACATAGTCTAAGTTCTTCAGCATAACTTAAACAAGTGACGTTGTCTTCTCTCCTCTTTCTCGAGTACTTCTCAAACAGATTTATCACAACAAAAACTTGAGACTTGATCAAAATTTCTCGCAAGCATAAATTAGGATTCCTTAACTCTATGCTACATAACTGGAGCTATGTACATGTAATTACCTGCCATTATTTTACGGAACACTGTGTTTAAATCCTCATCTGCCCCCTCATCGTTACCTGGACTGCATGGAAACGATTTCTTACGATTTCTTACAAACCCAGGGGTGACGTTTACAACAGCAGTCGAGTACTGTTCCCTATTAGCTGTTTGATAGCAATCCTCTAGATGTAAATTATCTCCGGCATGATCGTGCCACGGAGGATGACTGAACTGAAATGGCTGATGATTCAACGTAGCTGCAGGAGATGTATGAGAAATCTCCCTCCTTGGATACCACTCTTCACCGGCTCTGTGATAACATGCATTTAGCGCCCCATCTGAAGGCATACGGCACTGTTGGTTATCATAAGTGAACTGAGGGGAAGCATTATGATCTAATCTTTGTGAATACCATTGCATATTGGTTCCTCGGTCATGTTTTCTTTCAGCTCCAGCTATTGGTTGCATGAGCTGTGGACTCGCTGAATACAGATACTGATCATTGAGAGCAGCTGCTGGGGACATGCTCACCACCTCATTCATTGGAAGTCTCTTACTATTGATTCCTTGATAGTATCCATCGATTAAATTATCTTCTGTTTGATCATACATAAATGGACGATGTGGATAGCCCTCACCCAATAGAGCGGTTGGCCTACCAGCAATGGTTCTCATTCCGTACCGATCCATACTATCGGACCGATAGTCATAGCCCTGCTCACCTATATTACTACGCTGATGATATCGTGGACTGGGTCTGAGCTGTTGACGACAAATCATGCCATACGACGGGGAAGTGTTAGAGATGTCTCTCATCGGAAATTGTTCTCTCATGTCTCGGCGGTTAATCACATCCATGAAAGGGGAAACAGCAGTATGGTTATCCATTCTCTTCCATCTCTTAACTTGGTATTTCTCATTCTGGTTTGCAGCAGAGCGTTGTCGCTTAGAAGTTAGTTGAACATTCGGTTTATATTTATAGGCTGAGTCATTCCTCATATGAACCTTCAGTTTACGACCAAATATAGATTTGGGTTCTTCACCTGAAATTTCATATCATGCAATATAATCAGTTTGCATTAACCATACTAATAACATATTACTATATCATGACTTGTACTGACTGTATACAGACAACAGTTTACATGTATGTGCTACGCAGTCAAAATAATTATAAACCGTGTACATTATGATAATTGCACTCCCTATAGAGCATTTTCACACCGTAGTCCGTAGGTAAAGTTCGGAATGGCCCACCAAATAATTGCGAATTTCGGCCGGTGGGGCGTGGCATATGGCAAAAGGTTGCTAGTCACTAACATATTAGTGCAAGTCATTAAATAGCTTCAACATTGTAAGTATCTAGCCACCAAAGGAGTTATTGCCGCTAGAATGGTGACTTACCTTCGTTAAGGCTGGTGTTGAACCTTCTCCTAATACGGGGCTTATGACTGCCCTCCACCAAACAGTTGTTAGCTGAGGACCTCAGGCTGCTAGATGGAGAGTTTGGTGTGACACTGCTAGGGTGGGGGTAGGTAGATAGCTGAGTGGTGGCTTCTATACCTGTTTCATAGTCAGACTCGACTAGTTTGGGCACCTGTAATGCAATGATACTGCACTAAAACCTTAGTATAGAAGGAATTACTGTCGGAATAATATTTAATTCTGGATACACTGTACCTTACTAGCACTAGCTACTGTAAATGTTAATATGCATGACTGTTGATCTAGTGTGAATATGGAAATACCGGGCACACAGGCCAGTAACATTGATATACTGCATACATCCAGTGTGCTACAACATGTACATATTTTTATTATCCCAATACAAACATAACTGAAGACTTACCTTATCAGGTACGTAGTTAGTGAGCCAGTAAACAACATGTGGCAGAGTTGCAGGCTGAGATTCATTGGAGCCAGAGATGGGTAGTTTGATGGGCGAGGCATCCCCTCCCAGTGTATGCTTATTATTATCCGTATGACCTGATTTCTTCTTGGGTGATATACATTCTTCCTGTATACCAGCACCAGCTTGACTAGTACTGTTTCTATTCCTACGGGGCGGAAATCATTAAGACAAGGCATGATACATCGACAAAACTATTCCTGTGATATCTAAGAACAATCAATGCACGAATGGAAACTAAGGTTTTAACTACAACTTGATGTAACAATTTTAATCCTACAGGTCTAACTGTATTATGTACACTGCACAGTATATACATTGTACATGTATATGTACTGGGCCTGGAATTGACACGAACCTCCTGCCATTTGTACAAGTTTCTATTGCAGATTGATAAGTTACATGTATATTCTTTCTAGAAAGAGCACTATTACACCACAACTATAGGATGTCATAAACATCATGCAAATAGAATTATAATAACTTTACATGTGCATGGTTGAAGATAAACTAACCTTTCCTTTTCATTGTAGTTCTCCTTCTCCTGTACTGGTTTGGCTGTTACAGTATCAGGCACCTGCTTGTCTTTAACAGAGTGACAGGAGTGTGGCAGTTCTTCATCTACTTCACTAGCAACTGATCTCGTATCTCTCACTTCTTTTGCTACTGTGGTAATCTACAGAGACATCAATACAAGTATATGTACAGTATCAAAACACACATGTGGATAGAGATATATAGAGGTGTAATATAACAGATCACCTCTGTAATACCTTGTGCCCCTTGAACAGCCTACCTTGTGTCCTAGAGACAGCCTACCTTGTAGAGATTGTGCTTGATCAAAAACTTCTTCACAATTTTATAAATAGAGTTGAGTATAGCCTGCCAGTTGTAGAACTCTACATTAGTCTTCTCTGAGTAGAATGAGGTCTTATACAGTGCAGGGTCACAGCGAATATCTACTACGTACAGGAAGTGTTTGGGTTTAGATACCATCTTTTCAGCGTCACCTACAGATGAAATGATAATGAAATTATGTTTTATATGGAGAAAATAGAACCTGTGACCACCTGGTAATTAGCTCAAAACACCGCATGTATACATACATGTATTATAATACAAGTGCATGCATACATACATGTATTATAATACAAGTGCATGCATACATTAATACATGTATTAAGTACAAGTGCATGTATACATACATGTCTTATAATACAAGTATATTATTTATTTCCCTACTGTTGTATTTCCCTACACTAAAGTTTCTGTATCCACATAGGTATACACATACTGCAAGTGCATGATTGTGCCATTGAACAATTAATTTTGGCTCTCTACGAGCTATTATGATCAGTATCAAATTAATATTCATCTCTCAGTTTAAGTACTGCATGTAGATAAATATGTGTTGAGCTGAAGTTACATGTATATGCACACATGCCTATAATAACAGACCTTTACCACACGAACAACTAGGACTTGGCATGCCATTATGCCTTATAAGTGTCATGTGCCACAACTCACAAATACCCAGTGTTGTTGAACACACACTACACAACTTACCACCAGGTTGGTCTTGTCCATTGTCTTTATGAGGTAGAGTTATCGCCGAGGCCTTCAATAGAGCGTCTACAGACTGCTGTATCCTGTTTGAGCTAACATGTCTATGGTTTAGCATTAGGGACTTGATCTTCTTACCTCTGTATGCTACAGTGCTGACGATGCCTACCATTTGTATGCCAGAGCAGGTGCCCCTTAGTGTGTGTAGCCTGGAGCAGTGTTCTCCAACAAACATGTCTAGTATTGCATCTACAGTCAAGATCAGCTGCATATGAGCTGCATGCATCAAATGGGCAATGTTATCAATATTACGGCGAGTTTTAAATCTTCCTGGGGCGTGGCGCTAGTAAATAATCGTACACCTGAGTAATTCAGTGTATGATGTTTTACCCTACTCCATATATGCCCACTGCAGACATATAATTTGGTCTTTATTCCTACAACATCGTGCAAAGTACAATTATCCTAGTACTACTGATCACTTTTTCAATTTTATTTTCCTTGACTAGTCCTAGCATCTAAGAGACGAGAAGGCATTTCTACCATGATGCTATTACTTACATAATACCATCAATGGAATACATAAGGCTACCGCCACTTGAGACACTGAAGGAATCCAAACATAGCCAAGCATGAGAATATCTATGATAATGTGAAGTTATCCTTCCTTAATTGCAAGCGGAACAAAATAAAAAGAGGACAACTTCACATCATAAATCACTGGTGGGTACTAATGTATTCAAAGTAAATCATAGCTTTGATATGATTTGAACCATGCATTTCCTGAGGTAGTAGTTCAGGCTCACAACTGATACAGTATGGTGGATATCAGAGCTATATTCCCATACATTGTCTTAGTTAATATTGATACTTCAATAAAAAGTGTGCTCTAACCTTTTGGGCTCTTGATTTTACTAGTATTTACCAGTACTTTGCCCTTTCCTTCATCCCTCAAAGACATGGATATAGTTCCAGCAAGACTAACAGCAAGCCCTTGTATCAACGCCAGTACTTCATTGATTACTTTGGTCTCATTCATCTGCTTCTTCCTGACGGGCACCTTGTAGAACATGTTGTATACTGTCACAGTGGTACCTGCACATGGCCGATCATCCTTCAACTTATCAACCTTGCCTTTAAAATAAATATACTATAAGAAAACAGTCAGTTAAATAATGATACCAACAATGCAAGAATAAAATATGCAGTATTATTAAATGCATAGTTAGACAAAAATAATAATAATGACAAATATCGGCTCAATAATATATCAATGTTATGGGCAAACGACACCATAATTTCTCCATCTATGTAAAAGATTTAGAAGCCTCCCCCTTGGCAGCATTCACATTACATTACTTTGACAATTAAACACACCAAAAACGGCACCATACATTAGATCTTAGTGATGACAAACCACACTACTCTCACCCAGTCCATCTCTGAATGTTTTCCGATAGGTCATACTGTCTGCGGGATTGTTCAATCGAGATATAATCTCAAATCTTTCACTAGTATCAATAATACTATCCACAGCTCTGCCGCGATGACCATACCAAGGTGAAGCCCCTTCATTTGCAAGTTCTAGATCAGGTGGAAGCTTCCTAGTGACAGAAAAATGAATGACTGAAATCTCAAGAAATATTTTATGCTAAAAGTAAGAAGAGAACAATGTAGCACAAACTAATACAACAGGTTGTTGTATACAGCAAGCAAGGAATGCACTATTCAGTATTGTTTAGGAATTTTATATTAAAACATTTTACAATGCAATACCATATATTTTTCCTCAATGTAGTTTAGAATAATAATTATTACATAAACTTTTACTACATGGCTTGTATCGCTGTAATGTACAACATACTTACTTTTCCCCAAGTCGAAGCATATCTGCTTGTTTGATACCAACCCCATTATCAATAACTTGTACATAGGCCTGACTTGCATCAATTCTCACACTAATACAGTTGGGAGATGACTCTATGGAGTTCAGTAACAGCTCCTCGACGCATTGCACCAGTGTTAGTATTTTATGGGTGGATGCTTTTGTTTCAGCTGATGGGAAAAAGTCTGTTAGTGGTGCAGCTTTCGTTTTATTAGGTCTGTATTCTTTTTTAAATTGTTTCCACTGCAAATGAAAACACTAGCTCGCAGTTAGAAAACACCTCAAAATAAGTTGAGTGGTAATGTACTAACTATAATAAAAATAATACAAATGTAATGAAATGCGGTCATTGATTATATTACATGTACATTACTACACAAAAATAGCAAAGCTTGCAACAACTGGTACTTACCATAACATTCATAGCTAAAAGAGTGCATATGGTGAACGATATCTCTCTTCATATCATCACCCTACAATTAAAAAAGTTGTATCGGACATACTTCATAAGTGAATATTGATATCACAAGAATATCAATGTCGAATATGAATACAATATGCAAAAATTGCAAGAATCAATTTAAAATAAAAATCTCAATTACTTATTCTAATACAAATATAAAATATAAATATAGGGAGCTGCCGTGGCCTAGTGGTAAGGGCTCTGGACATTCATGTGGGAGTCTCAGGTTCAATTCCCATAAGGGTCATTGGTGGTGTTAGGAAGGGCATCCAACCTTATAATGTTCCTGTGCTACATCAGTAACTTTACCATTGGTGAAGTGCCTTCTCCACCCCAAAGTAGCAAAAATGCAGATCTTTTTAGATCTTTGCTTTCTTACCTGGGATTAATAGCGGGAAGTAAAATTGGTAAGTTTTTATAAAATATAAATTTAATAATTTAATAAATATTTTATTAATATGAATAAAAATTCAATATATCAATATAAATATACTTATTAAATTATTATTATAGAAAAGAAGAGTTTTGTTTAGTAATAGTCAAAATAATAATAATTGTACGATTTGCTAAATTTGTATATAATACATAGAAAATACATATAGCACTCTACAATAGTATAATAGCCAATAACTTAACATTTATTATAACAACTATAATAGAATATAACACTAATAATAGCAATGAATGCCAAAATATTTTTAAACCTTTTAAACCTACCAACACTCTATAGTCGAAGACTTTTTCTTTTTCACAAATTCACACATAAAAAATTATCAAAAAACAAAGCCTCAAAGCACATCTTGCATCTTGTACAAAAATCTAACAGACATCAGCGCTCTTTACGTAGCAACTGCCTCATAATTAAACCTTCATGCAGAACCAATTATGGCAAGTCAACCCTATTAAACCTTCTACATAAATTTACATTAAATAATCTTCCTTCCAAAAGTCTTTTATCCTTTACATGAATTAATAAATATACAATCACTTAAACCCAGTTTTGGGCATTACGTCCCCTAGACCCTATTTAATAAATATCTTTCTGGATCCCATGCTGAAGTCTTTTCCTATCTTTCTCATTGACGTAGTGGGCAATCTCTTTATTCTTTCTTTCCGGTCACCCTTTCAGCTCTCAGTCTTTCTATGCTGACACCTATCTCTAATCTACTGCCACTATGTACATATTGTTGATGATTACTATTACTATATGCTTATTATAATATTGGCTCTGATCGGTAACTAATATGCTGATCTTTTTTTTTTTTTTATTTTTCTTTGTATCACTATATATGTATGTGTATATATTACCTTTTGGCATTAATATAGCACCCATCTCGCTATTTTGCCCTTTTCTTTCTCCTATTATTGTATACACATTTGGTCATTATACATGTACACTAATAAAGCACCAATCATGTCTCTCCTTTTTATCTAAACTCCTATAATCTGCTATCACTTGTATATGCTTTTAATACTTGTTATCTATCTGTTATTAAATCACATTATACTATATTATTGGCTCTTGTCATAAGCAATGATGTTATGTTTGCCTCCTTTTTTTTTTTTTTTTGTGTTCTTTTTATTTATTTGTTCTCTCCTATGAGTTGTATATAATATATATATATTTTTTTTTTGTGGTCAACAAGTCACCTTTAACAAAATAATGTTATCTGTAAACTTTTAGAAAACCCAATAAATGTAAATGTAAATAAAAAAACCTAGCTCGTTTGAAACGTCTGCTGCCATAAAGCGGAAACAACCAGGTAAACAAATAACATTGTTGACAACCAATCATGGATACATGTCTGCGTGCCAGTATGCTTTGTCCAATGATGATGTACAGTGTATATTATTATTGCTTTGTCGCTTCTCGCCATTCTAAAATACCGGTGTTATCACGCAGCAAAGAGGGGCTTGCAATAAGTCTGAACAAAAAACAAAATCGGTCGAATGAAGTGCGATGTTGTTGGTGTACGCGTGTTAATGTCTTGCTTTCCGTCTCTTAATAGGCACGTAACAGTCACCTCGACAATAGCAGAATATTGCGTAGCCACTAATCTTCTACGGACGGGGGTATTGGTCTAAGAAAGAAGCGGATATGGCATGTCCTGATCTGTCTCTGTCAGTCGTCAACATGGGATCCCGACAGGTGGTTGTGATTTTGCTGCATTCCATGATTTTATTAAAACTATCGTTTGCTTCATTGCCTTTCCAAGTAAACTCGCCTAGCGAGGTTATTGATAGTAACTCTCACCATGAGTTTGTCACCAATCACAAACTTGCCTTGATTCTTTACTACAAATTTAACGTTGAGGAAAAGGATTTGGGTAAGAAATCTTATGTTAAATTAATGTAAATATAATGTTATGTACAAACAAACCAAACTCTTGTCATCAATTTTACTATGAATGGGTAAAATAGATTGTAGGGGAATATGTGCAATGTCTAAATTGAGTAGTCCATTGAGTATAAGTACATGTATGTTATGTAGGAGTACTAGTTACCAGTGCTCAAAGTGTATGGGAGTTCTTACAGGCTCTGATATAGGGTGAAAGGGGGTGGGGTGCGGCCCCCCCCCCCGCCTAGCCTGCGCAGCAGAAAATTTTAAGAATTCAACATCTTACAAGCAGGCTGAAGTATATTTTAGGGGCAAGATATGATTTATTTGGGAGATGAATTAATATTTAATATTAATATTAAAATTTTCATAATAATAACCATCATATATCATTAATAATAATAATAATTTATCAAAAAGGGCATTTTTATTATTAATAAAAAATACAGAAAGTGACCAAAACTCAGGACAGCCACCAAACAAATATTGCTAGCTCATCTGCCAGCAGCCTTACAAATTGCCGTTGACTTCTACCACTACAGTAGGCCTACATTACTACAACCACTATTTTTATTATTAGCAATAATAATGATTACTATTATCATCATTATTCTAACAACAATGATAATTTTATTATTATTATCATAATTATATTAATATTTATAGGCCTACATCATAATATGATGATGATCATCATCATTATGATTGATTATCCAATTTGCTCATCTCATCATAAGGATGATCATGATGACTACCAAAAAAATCACAAAAGAAAATTAGATAGTACACAGGGCCACATAGAACATTATGGAACTTTAGAAACGACTGACTCACTTAGTCAACCAGCTTTGCCAACTTGACTGCATAAAGAGCAGCTGCTACAATAGTTTTCGGTGAAAAATAATTAGTAATTTACTGATTGAAACTCTAGAGTATGGAAAGAAAACAAGTTCAACTTGTTCCGGAAATAAAGCATAAGCTGTTCCCTGCACTGAAAGGTCTAGCTATTTACAATTGCCTATCACGATGACCAAAAGGGGATTTACTCAACATTGCTGCGCCCTTAGCTTTGTCGTTAAACTAATATTATCACGCGATTTCATATGAGCAACGTGCCAGAGTCTTGATTGTTTTAGACTTTCCCAGAATCTGCGTATGGGAAAACCCAACTTTGGCGCATTATATTGTTAGGGCTCGGCGAGCCTAGAAGAAAGCCATGACGATTTCTTACAGGCTCGCCGAGCCTGAGCCGGTGCACTTTGAGCACTGCTAGTAACAGTAGTAGCAGTAACAGCTTTGTGGTGCAGTTGCTTACTGCTTGCAGCAATTGTGCAAGTTATACGCATAGCCATAGGTTTTTGTCTGCTAACAACACTGCACATGTTTGGTTTTAAACAAGCTTTTTTTCACATGTTATGCCTAATTGAATTTAACTGCTGATATTTTTGCTATATTTGCTCTAGTGTGGGCTGGTTATCTGGTGGTCAAGTTAATCTGGTATAAATAAAAGATTGCTGGGCCCCATTATGATTATGACCCAACCCTATCTTCCGCTCACTACAGTGGACAAATTTGCTAATTTATTCTCTTTTGTACACATTATCCTGCTTTGTAGAGTCTAACAAAATCAGAGAAGAGGCTACAACACTTATAAATCTGTTTGAGAATATTGGTGAGAAGTTAAATAGTCATGGCATTCATTTCGGAGTGGTAAGTTTGTGGAAGAATATTAAATACATACCTGTGATTCATCAGTGCATCTAGTCTCTGATGCAAGCGATCTGTCAGTGGATCTAGGCTACACAATGGGCTATACATATTGACATAGAATGTGGATTGTTATTCTGAACCAAAATCAAAGCCAAATCGGAGTTCCAAAATCGATAGCACCACCATCTTGGAGCCGCACTTCAGGCTTGCCAAGTTCAATTGATGACAATCGGGAAGATTCAGCATTTGGGTGGGGTGTCCATTTTGGGTTGAGTGGGGTACCAAAGTTTGAGTTGAAAATCAGGGATACTTGGTAAGCCTGCTATGCTTTGATTTTTAAAAGCTTGGAGGTTAGTTTCCACTTGGTTGTAAATATGCTAGTATCTGCACAGCATTTGTCTAAAGAAATGATATGAATTCACTCAAAACAGACCAAGCTAAGTGCGAGACCGGAACATGGTATGTGTGCGGTTTATGCACACAATTTCATATGCTGTCATATTATTTGCATTCCACTGTGTAGGTGGACTGTGAAACCGTGGAATCTGGCAGATGTATGAAAAAGGTTGTTAACAGTGTCTCGGTGTACCAGTAAGTTTGATTTAATAATGATGATCAAGAAGGGTGTGTAGTATTTCTAGAGCAAGGGCAATTATGTAGAATTTAGCTCGGATTGAGGTTACAAGACATAACCAGCTACACGACAAGAATTGATGGGATTCCTCCATCACATTATATTAACAATTTTATTCCAGTAAACCTTGTCGAATACCTCAAGTTGGATCCTGTGCAACTACAATGTAAATGCTTAACTTGTGATTGGTTTAAACAAGTTTTGGGTGATCCTAGTAAAATGGTAGCAGGGTGTTTCAGAGATAAACATATTTTAGTAGCACACTCTGTCAGAATATGTGTAGATATACACACATGTGTTAACCTAATGCTAGTACAATATAGTAATGGCATTCTAATCTACTGTATATGGATTATGGTTATTCTAACCAATACGATTATTATACAAGTGTGTATTCTCATCAAATAACTATGATCTACAAACACGTTATTAATAATTGTAGTGATGCTATAAATAGACTAATAAATTTGGAACAGATTAGTAGGCCCTATGACATGCACTAAAATAGAATAGTCTGCAGGCACCAACATTATTGTCCTTATGTCATTGAATAGCTAATTATACTGAGTAGTAATGAATGATGTGGCTTGAACATTGATGTGAACATTGACTTCGTACACTGAGAAACGAAATTTCCCAAATTGGTTTTACAGTGTGATTATTTCAATTGTGGTGTATATTAGGCTATTAGCTGGTGTACATATACTGTACTAGTCTGTGATGATGGCCTGTACCGATAACGTGAAACTGACTATTTTCGTTCTAGGCATGGTACATACATGTTAGAGTTCTCCCCCACAATGCTGTTTGACCAGGACGCCATCCTATCCAACTGTCTCGAGTAAGTTGGTTTAAAGCACTTTGATTGGTTAAACCATCTCTGATCGTAATTTTGTTTGATATGAACCTAGACATCATAATACAAGTAGGTATTGTATGACTTGCCTCAAACTTCCTTCTCTGCATACTAGCTGATGATTATCTGTCTTTCACATCTTCCTTGTTGTATTACTGACACACTAAAGATACACATACACATAGATCAACTCCCTAGATGATACATGTACATGGAATCTCTAGATATTTAGTATGATACATGTATGTTTGGATCTTCATACTGTGAGTTGAGGTGTCAGCGATTTATTCTGATTAGTGTCTTGATGGCCCTAAGACTGTTGTGTTTTGCTTCAGTCTTACATGGTTACTTTGTCTGCAATAGAGGTGCATTCGTGCCTAAACACTGTGTTCGTTTGTTACTAGGCGACTGCTGATGGAAGAAGTACCCATGTTTCTGTCGTCACCTGAGCTGCGCAATCATATGAAGACTGTGATAGAAAAATCGGGTCACTTCCTGTTGATGATAATGCCAGGTGTTGGGGCTAAAGGTAAGCACTAGTGACTAGTGACCTTGGTAAATCAATGAATTTATAAAATCTCAGTGTGTTGTACACAATAGAAGATATTTTAAAGGTGAATTTGTTTCGATCCAATAAGGAAGTATTGTATGTGAAGAATACAATTGAACTTTTTTCTTTTGAGTTGCATCTTGTTGTAAACATAGCTTGCAGGTAAATGCACACCACTGGAGCTGTGCTGTTCACATTGTAGCTCATGGCTGGTTTAACTAGTCGAAAAGTGGCACTCTATCTATCTGTAGCTATTGTGGTTAGCTTGCAGCATGGTGAATTTTCAACTACACAATCTTCTGTGTTGGCATTCTTCCAGTTACTGTAGTGTTGTTATATAAACATTTTGCTATAAATATTATCAACTTAATGATATGTTAAATCATACATCACCAACAGACTCCCATTATGATACTAATTTGGTTACTGTTCTCCTATCTAGCTCCCTCCTAGCCCACATGTTGAGTTCCCCAGTTTGTAACAGAACTAAGTACTATAGGCTTATAATTTAACTACTGTGTGTTTCTAGAACATTCTCAGTTTCTTCAGCTTGCTCACCGCCACCAGGGGTCTCTTACTTTCACACACTCTACATATCAGGACTTGATGAAGGATTTTGAAATGGTGTATGTATTTAATCTAATTATGTACTATATTACTTGGCTATACTTTAGTATGACATTCATTGTTATCAATTTTAAAAATAATTTTTTAATTATTGACAATTATTGACGAAGCATGTTAGTAGAGTTATGGCAATTAGCTAATTACAGTAAATGATGGCTAAATGCTTTCACCAATAACCTGAACCTGACTGCAGCTTTTCACCCAAGTCTCTTATGGAGGCTCAGTGTGTAATGAGTGAAAAAAACTGATACTACACTATTTCTGGTCAGATGAATTATTAGGGTGGTTCTATTTACAACAATAAGTGAGCCCAAGGATTTTCACTCACCACGAAGTGTACATGTATTAATTATATTGAATTACTCATTACAAATTTGCTTTTAAGATTAAGCCAATTGATTGTGTAATGGTGCACTTCGAGTTCTACTAAACAGAGGGTACTGAGCTGTAAATTATTGGTTTTAGTACTAAACTACGCTGTACTGTATTTTAAAACAACAATGCAGGGGTTTTTTAATAGCATAATAAATTCAGATAAGATTTATTTGTAAGCAGCCCTGACTAAGTTGTAGAAAAAGTATACTTCATATATTATCATTGGTGCCCAAAATAGTAGGATAACAAGAAGGTAATTCAGAATGAATTAAATTTACAATCTGTAGTAGAAAGTTGAACTGTGAGTACAAGCGATGATGCCTCTCAATAAAATACAATAGTATAATAGTAATAAGGTCAAATAAGAGCCCTTGCTTTATATTCTGTTAAAAAGACACTCTGCTGCTGGTTTTATACCAACCAATGCTACCAGGATATTCTTACAATATCTTGTATGTAGCAATCTTCGGTTTCAGACCTCAAAGTTCAAAGTTATGTAATAACTATACCGTTATTGGGGTATTAGGGGAAATAGCAGGCTAATAATGGCTGATAATATAATATATAATAATATTTATGGGCCAGTGTGGTCTATAGCTATCCTGGAGGCAGGCTCACAAGTGTGCTTAGTAGAACCTTCAGGGATGTTTATTCTTTTTCTGCTGTTGGTTCTAGTATAGATATCAGACTACTACAGCTGGTGCCTATGTTAACAGTAGAAGTCAGTTAGGCTAGTTGCTAGTATACAAACCTGTGAGAACTGCACAGCTTTACTTAGTTACCAATACAATACTTGTCAAACCCCTCATGTTATCACAAAAGATAGAGTATTTGTGTTATGTGTGGATATGTATTAATAATAGGTGAACATCTTGGCCATACTGTTTGAAAGAAGATGTACTCAGTTGCACTTGTGTTATTCCCGGGTTGGTTTTAAGATCTTTAGGATATAAAAACATTAATCTTTCGCTCTATAACAACTGGTTTGTGCATAGCGTAAGGTAAGACAACATGTTTTGCAGTCAAGTAAGCGCCTTCATGTTTCATTTTCACTAGCTGATTAGTTATGTAGACCCATTTAATATGTCTTTGTGGAGTTTTCTGCTTACTGCTTAAAAAAGATTTTGCATCAACTATGTAATCTTTGAACTGACATACCATCTCAAACCTTTAACCATTAGCTAAGTGTAAACTTTCTCTTTATTGATTCACAGTAAGTTAAAGGCACCTGTCAATCTTACAAACATTGTTATTCAACTTTTAGGGTTACCAAAAACCTAATTTCAATCAATCAAGTAGGCCATGTAACCATGAAACCATGAAACCACAGCTCTGCACCATACATTTCTCAGGCTTAAATGCTGTTGTTTGTAGGAAGGTGTCAGATGTGACTGCTATTAAGCAAGGACTTCACAAAGGCGATGTCCGACTATTTTACTTCAACTGTAGGAACAGTAAGGGAGACAGCTCCTGTAACATCTACCACTATCTGGGAGAGTTTGATATTGTATCACTCCAGCGTTATATACAGGTGTTAGAGTCACCAGCTGATCTGACGGTGCGTCTGTTGTCGCCTCTATAACAGGAATCTTCATTGTGAGCCACAGGGGGAAAGCCCTTGTGAATGAAAATTATTTTACCACTACCACTGCATTGATAGCTATCATTATGAAAGTGCTGGTTATTCTAGGTCAAGTATTTGGTCTAATTCAGGCAAACAATAATTACCACATCTCGTCTTGGACTATTGGCTATTGTTTCTCATCATATTTCATGGAATTATTGTAGAGGTTGATGGAAATCGAGATCCATATTATTACTCTATGGGCATAAGATGAAAAGAATAGATTCAGCTTCAAATTATCTCACTTCGTATTGATCTATTTTTTCAATCTGCCCATTCAATTCTGATTGGTTGATTATGAATTGTTTAGAAACCATTTTCATGATAGTTCCCCTTCTTTAACTAGACTCTATTTCATGAGCCACTGCAAACCTCGCAGGAAACATGAGAAGTCAGTGAAAAACGATTGATGTTTGTCCGGCTGAAAAGTTTGGTAATACTGCATCAGGCAATAATCCTCATAGTTTACTATCAAGGATTGTTTACTCTGCAACATTTTCTTATAGATTAAAGAGGCTAATGACAAGGGCCTTCCTGTTGTTGTCTGTTACTACCCTAATAAGGTGCTAAAGGAGAGTGTAGAGGGTTTGATTGGGCGACTATCCGAGCAGATGAAGGGTTCCGTGTTATTCTATGCTAGAAACAGGCGAGTCATTGGGTATCTCTTAGTCTCACTGCTGCTATATTATGATTTCCAGTGACAGTGACCACTACTAGTAAAAGTAACATCTTCATTAAGCATGATCACTACTACTAGTTACTAGTTAGCAAACACATCTACAGTGTATTATGTACTACCATTTCAATACCAAAGTCACTACTAGGACCTACATGTATATCTCTTGCTACCACTACTATGCTTGCTCCTTGGTACCACTACTATAGCCCTTGGTACCACTACTATAGCCTTGGTACCACTATAAATTTGTTTGTCAATGTTTAGTTCTGACCCTGAACACAGTTTAAACTTGAAGGAGACAAACCGTGTGTGCAGTATAACGATTCCAGGACAGAGCCAGGTATGCAACTACATAATACAATATAGATGGGGCACACCCCTTACACGTTCATCACACCCCTATACGCCAACTACACCCACTGCATGCTCACCACAACCCCTGCATGTCCCCCACAACCCCTGCATGTCCCCCACAACCCCTGCATGTCCCCCACACCCCCTGCATGTCCCCCACACCCCCTGCATGTCCCCCACAACCCCTGCATGTCCCCCACAACCCCTACATGCCCACCACACCCCTTGCATACCCACCACAACCCCTGCATGTCCACCACACCCCCTGCATGTCCACCACACCCCCTGCATGTTCCCCACAACCTCTGCATGTCCCCCACAACCCCTACATGCCCATCACACTCCCTACATGCCCACCACACCCCCTACACATCCATCACACCCCTATGCGCCCACTACACCCACTGCATGTCCCCCACAACCCCTGCATGTCCCCCACAACCCCTGCATGTCCACCACACCCCCTGCATGTCCCCCACACCCCCTGCATGTCCCCCACAACCCCTGCATGTCCCCCACAACCCCTACATGCCCACCACACCCCTTGCATACCCACCACAAGCCCTGCATGTCCACCACACCCCCTGCATGTCCACCACACCCCCTGCATGTTCCCCACAACCTCTGCATGTCCCTCACAACCCCTACATGCCCATCACACTCCCTACATGCCCACCACACCCCCTACACATCCATCACACCTCTATGCGCCCACTACACCCACTGCATGTCCCCCACAACCCTTGCATGTCCCCCACAACCCCTGCATGTCCCCCACAACCCCTGCATGTCCCCCACAACCCCTGCATGTCCCCCACAACCCCTGCGTGTCCACCACACCCCTTGCATGTCCACCACACCCCCTGCATCTCCCCCACAACCCCTGCATGTCCCCCACAACCCCTACATGCCCACCACACCCCTTGCATGCCCACCACAACCCCTGCATGTCCACCACACCCCCTGCATGTCCACCACACCCCCTGCATGTAACCCACAACCCCTGCATGCCCCCCACAACCCCTACATGCCCATCACACTCCCTACATGCCCACCACACCCCCTACACGTCCATCACATCCCTATGCGCCCACCACAACCCCTGCATGTCCCCCACAACCCCTGCATGTCCCTCACAACCCCTGCATGTCCCCCACAACCCCTGCATGTCCACCACACCCCCTACATGCCCATCACACTCCCTCAGAACCTACAACATTGTGTGATTACTCATTTACTCATTATATTGTAACTTAATTGTTCTAATATATTTATCATACTTTTATTCTCATTCTTTTTCGATTTAGAAATTCAGCGAATATAGAATAGTAAGAAATGACATTCTCAAGGCTATATCTCGATCCCCTAAAGTTACACAAGAGGAAGATAACTCTGAAATTGATGCTTTGGAAAAGTTGATTGATGGTATTTATAATCCTCCTAGATTCTGCAGAGTTGTAGCACTGTAAAGTTCAGAAGTGGAATATAGAATGAGAGTATTCTATGATTCGGTACACAGTTGATAGAATAATATAGAAAGGGATATTCTATGTTTGTACTAAGTAGATAATATATTATAAAATTATAGAATGCATTTGTTTGCTAAAATGGGATAAAATAGTTGAAGTATTCTATCTATGTATTATAATATATTTTAAAATTGTCTTAGTAGATGATAGATTATAAGGTGACAGTGTTATAAACAATTGTAGAGGTTGAGAATAGAGATGATTCTCTAGATGTACTGGATGATGAGTTGGGAGGAAGGAGGAACCTCTCTCTATCCCACCTGGTTATTATGGACAGACAGACATTTGACTATAAACAGCACCATGGAGTTGTCCTCTTCCACATAAAGAAATGTATGTACATCACAGTATCCTGCCAGCTAGCCAATAGGCAGGGTTCAGCCCATGAAAGAATTTTATAGTCCATATAACTTGTATTACAAAAGTGACCAGTTCCCCCCCCCCCCCAACCGTAAGGCCTTGTGCACCCTCTACCATCGTATAAGCCTATTTTATAATACCTTTTATAAAACGATTTATATATTATATAGATTACTAAAATGATTTAGTTATATATAGCATTATTGTTGAGACTTAAAGCAACCACCTCTTACAGATGATTATAAAAGTCGAGTTGTCCTAAGGCTATACAATAAAGCTGCAGCTGCTCTCTCTGATGTGAAATTTTACGCACTTGACTGCTATGATTGGATGGACGTCTGCAGGGATATAGGGGTGGCACAATATCCCAGTTTAAGGGTTTACCACCAGGGGGAACCACTAGACTACACTGGACCATTCTCTGTGGAGGGATTCAAGAGAGTGGGCCTTCTGTAAGTTTTACTTCTTTGTGCAAATCCTCTCATGAATATAGATTGTTAAAGTAAGTAAAATAACAGAAACAGTGTTAATACGAAAAATGAGAACATGTTTTAGTTAATTTGCAATCACTGATACAATGCTTGATTATATTATGCTTGACACTCAGTTTTAATGACAAGAGATTTTACATAGCTTCTGTTCCACTATTTTGTAACATCTAGTCTGTTTTGTAGATCTCAGTTTACATCACCTCTACAGATACCATCAGTGTCTAGTTTGCAGAAGGTAAATGTCACACTAGAGAAGAGTGACTTTGCGTCTGACGGCATGCTGCTAGGCCTGTTTAACGATGAACAGTGTAAGGGTATGTAATGTATACAACATTCTATACTAGATGTTTCCCAGTGTATCGCTTCCGTAGCTATCTTAGCTGCAGGTAAATTAAAATATGTACTTAACGCTGTCCTGGCCTCTTTGGGATTTGTAATACGAATGTATTCCATTGAAGGTTTGCTTTTGTGCCTAGCCACTCTTCATGTTCTTGTTCGAGTATGACTTTTTAAAACTGACTCTTATTATTTCTTTTCCAGAATATACAGCGTATGAAAAGGCTGCCAAAAGATTGGTGGGGCAGAAACTGTTGGTGGCAGCTGTAGGTGATCTGACCAATCAGCTGTAAGTACCTCTCTATCTACTCTCTGCATAAAAAAGTTTTTGACGTGAGAACTTACATGTATGTTCATGCAGAGGGAGCTTGCTGTACTAGACCAATCAAATTTCCATCATGTGAGGCAATTCTGCTATATTAAATTTCACTAATTGCATAGTATGCTGCTTTACAGCACATTTCTTCTTGAACGGACATGTTGTTATTCATCTGTTACAGGAAGAATTCACATAAGCTGGGTACTTTACCTGGTATCATAGCTTTCTACCCGTCAGAGTCCGACTCTGTCATCAAACACTTTGATAAAGTTTCATTCACTCAAAGTAATATAGAAGAGTTTGCAATGAGGTCTTCCCTTCCTTCCTTTGTAAGTTTCATGTAGCGTTTGACTTTTATGCAAGTTCTGTTATCTTGGCTATCCTCAACTAAGAGAGGGTAGTGGAGACAGCCTTACTATACCCTAACTTTCCTAGCAGCACTAATCACCATCATTGATGACATTAGTAGTATCTATAAACTCTATGCAGACTCCATTGATTATGTAGGCGGAGCTAACTCCAGAGACACTTCCTGTTCTGTTTATGTCAAGGAGACCACAGGTGTTATTGTTTACTGACAGTACAGATGGTGAATTGTTTAGTCAAGTAAAGGAGCTCTCTTCTGACAGCAGTCTGAGGAACAAGTTTAGTTTCAGCTACCTTTCACTGTACGTATAACTCTGGAATATGTAAATACTACCTTGCACTGTATGTATAACCCTGGAATATGTTAATAATAGGAATCAGTGTTCAATAATCAATCAATCAGAGTAATCTACTGTGTCAGCCCAACACCCACTGTCTGGTAGAGAAGTATGTGACTTAGTTTATTCTGCTAGAAGAGTCACCTCAGTTTATGATTTTGCACTTGCTTTTTGTGGTATAAATCGAATAGAATAGTATTTATGGGGGTTTTGGTCAACTACCGTGATATAATTACTTTGTCATTCATTATTAACTGGCGAGTAACCACACTGTATGTGTGTGGACTACAAATGCTTTAAATAAGTTGGTTTGTGTCATAGAGATGGAAAGGAGGTGAACCAGAGGATACTGGAGTCTCTGACTGATAAATCAGACATGCCAACATTCATGGTAGTTGACTATAGCAAGGTATGTGGCAAGTCTGTATGTGCAATGAAATGTTTGATATAGCCTACTATAATTCATTTCACCAGTGTATACCATCTGATGGTCGGATGTCTGTTTGTACATTAGAAAGCCTAAGCTAGTGTGCTATGGTATAGTTGTGAGTTTGACTACTATGTACCATGTAATTCCTGTCTCAACTTATTTCTAATGACATTTGTTGCATGCTTGATGTAGCATATTAAAACCAGTGTATAATGAATTTCATACTGTAAGTTGATTTATGTTAAGTGATGTCATATATTGCATCACTTGATGGTTTTTTATTGTTATTTCATGTTGGGTTATGTTACAGCCCTCATGTTATATGTGATGTCATGCAATGTTCTGTTATAGGGTAAAGTTTTTCTAAACTCTGATGTACCAGGAAATGGAAAAGTAGATATTAACTCTATGAAGAAATGGCTACAGCAAATTAGTATAGGTTAGCATCACACTTTATATAATCTATGTTTATACGTGTAGCCTGTGTTTTATTCTCCAATAGAATGGGGGATACACATACCCACTCAACACAATTCTGACAAAACTTGACAAACTGACAAATATACATGTAGTGTTATGCTGTTGTATTCTTAGAGTTTGAAGGTAAGACAATTCCAAACTAACAAAAATCTGTTAGTAGAATGATAGCTCACATTGATTAAATAGTCCTGGGTGATATTACGTGCATTAAACACTGTCACTGTAGGTAATGTAGCTGAGAGTAGCATACTGGAGGAGGGTGAGTGGAAACCTGTGCACCCAGGCTATGACTTTCTTCAGATGATAGAGGATGATAAACACAAGGCAGTAGTTGAACATGATAGACTGAACCTCAAGCAAACCTTGGTAGAGAAAAGTGAGAGTGTCGAACCTTTGTGTGAGTATCTACATGCATCTCATATGCCTAAATAATTAACGCAGTCTAGTATACTAGAGCCGTTGATTGTGAGGCTGGTGCCGTCGGAAGTAAACAAGAGGTCATGTTGGGCCTGTAGCAAAGGATTGCATTAGTCAAGCGTTTCTTTTGGTCGTTCTGATTTTTTTTAAGAGGCCCAGCATGATGCAGAGTCTCGCCCAGTGACAAAACTCTCTCAATCAACTGCTAAATACGTAATGCAGCGCAGACTGGGTTCCAAGCTTTCCAAAACAATGTGAAAATATGGTGTTGGTAGCAGACAACTTGGTCACATAACATAATTGTCTTACCTTCAAACTCTAAGAATACAACAGCATAACACTACATGTATATTTTCTATAAACAGTTTGCTTACTCTACCTCCTGACTGTTATTATTATAGTAACAGCAAAGGTTATGGTGAGAGAGTTTACTGGTAGTAATAGATGCCAGTATAACTTCAGCTATTAGAATTGTACCTGCTGGTTTCTCAATCTATATTAATGACTATAGCTCAAGGCTACAATTTATATACATTAATATTCGCGCTATGTACATTTTATACATTGGGTTACTGCGTGGTAACCATAATAGGGATAACAAAATATATGTCTACTGCATCTTTTTAGCTGTGGAACCTTTAACACAACCCCCGACTCCACCTACTAAACAAGCCCACCTACATACAGAACTTTAAGATAGATTATGATGGAGCCTAGTCTAGTTATTCTCCTACAAGTATGGTGAATAGTCCATTACTTTATGTTAAATGCACAAAGTTTACTGTTTCCTCTATTTCGTTTTCTACACAGTATTAATAGCCTATATACTTTTATGGTAGGAAATAATGTTCTTGTCATATAATAATCATGTTAATGTTTAGACTGGTTATCTACTTTAGAATTGAATCGGTGGCTACTTTTAACTATTGGGCGCACTCACTGTCAATGGCCTATAATAGAGCTTCTTATTAGGTATTTTTATAGAAATTTTGGCTTATCTTTCATAATCAAGATCTAAGTTGGGTAGATTTACAGCCCGTTTCAAAAAACTTTGTTTCTTATGGTTTTGGGATCAATATCTATATTATATACAATGTACATGTACAAGCATCTAATCATATTTAGTTCTATTATTAGCCTTGTACTTCCAGACAGCACAACATGTAGAAAGTATTGTTTTATACCATTATATATTCCTGGATACTCTAACAGTCACAGTGTGTATATACTAATAATACTAAATACATATCGGGCACAACTCTACATCACTAAATTTTAATTTTTTAATGCAAATGTTGAAGCTGATGGTGTGTAATTTCGAGGGAGTGAGTATTAAATCCGAGATCCTTCTGTTTTTGGGGCAAGGGCCAGCAACTTATAATATAAAGAGAGGAAAACTCCTTTGTTACTTTACTTCTCTATAGAAAGGTTGTTTTTAAGGAACCTATACCCTCGTTATAATAATGACATGGGTTTAGTTAGCTTGCGTCAAGTGGTTTACATTATATTTTTAACACATGCACACAGTAATGACAGAACATTGATATATAGTATATAACTTTTTGATCAACCATTGGACACTCGTAGGAAATTATTGGAGCTATTCTGCTTCCTGCTATAACTGGAGTTCTCATTTGATTTTGGATCTTCTGTTTCTGTCATTTCCTCATTTACTTGTTCTTCTATTGATATGTGATGAAGCTTTGTGTCTGTTGCCGAGCTTTGTCTGCTACCTGATCTAGATGTCGATGAAGATTTTACAACAGGGTGGCGCCTTTTTGATCTCAGTTCCTCTTTGAGTTGCTCTAGTGTTTTGCGTTCTCGGTTTGGTTTCGGTGGAACTGGCGGAGGTGTTCTATGCCTTGTTGATGTGACTGACCTCTCAGGTTGCAACTTATGCAGACGATTTCGTCTATTGTTAGCCAGCTGCTGAGCTGTTTCAGCATTTAGTCGTTTAGCTGCTAGTATCCTATCCTCCAGCGCCCTGTCCTTTTCTTCTTTTGATAACGAGACTTGAGATGACCCTGCTTCCAACCTTGGAATTAATTTGGTGTAGGAGCTTTCTACGGGATTTCTCCGTCGTTTGATTCTGGTTCTCTGACTGTGCCTTATTGAATCTGGACTAAGAAGATGCTCCTGTTTCACAACAGGCAGACTAACACTGACCTCTGTATCAGACACTGGGGAGGTGTTTCTATTGTTCACACCCTTCGGGTCGTTACTCCTGGCCGTCTCATCTTGTACTGTTCCTTCATAGCTAAACTTTGACAATTTGGGACAACCCTCTCCAAAAGCTTTCAGACCCTGCAAAGGAATTTATTTCAATAATAATATTACTTTATTCATTTTTTAAAAGACAGTTTCGGGAGGAAAATTTTGGTTTATCAACTGCATCTTCTAACAAAACACATTGCAGTATGCATCAGTAGCAATTCCTGATGCATATAGATGGCCATATAAAGAAGCATTATTTATTTAGATGGCAAAGGTAACTAAACACAACCATTAGATTTGTCATTTACCTCTGAAGTGATTTCTGTACCATTCAGTTCAACAAGCTCTAAGTTATGTAATCCCACTCCGGTCATCGCTTCGACGACCTTCAAAGTCATTGGTAAGGCATTGTTTAGTTCTAGAATCTGAAGATTCTGACACAAATCAGCAATAACCTCTAAGCCATAGGCAGTAACTCCCTTACCGCCAATACACAGTACCTTTAGATTTGGCCATGCCCTATCAGTCAGAATTTTGGGTAGTATATAATATAATAATATAGAATATGCATTTAACAAACACTCAAATATTAAACTAACATCTTTGTAAAATCTATAGTACAGAAAGTGTGGAATGGAAATCTACATCAAATAATATAGTTCATAGAATGCCATACTTCTCGCTTCATGGCACAAGTTGTAGCTTTCACCAGCAAACAATAAATATCATTTATATGTAATATCTTAATATTCTGAAAAATTTAAATTCCAAAAAGTTATTTCAGGTTCAAGTATCAAAATGCCTGTGCAATCCTCTCACCTGCCAATCACTTCACAACATGTGTCATCAAATCTCATTGGATCTTTACTTGGATCTGCTGCTGGTAGGAGTAGTGTATCAATTAGTCTGCACCCTGAACCTAGGCCCCATAACGTCTCTCTACCTAAAATATAGAAGTTCATTATGCTCTTCAATTAGAGAAGATTGATTTTGGTATTCTCACCACTTGGCGGTATTATAGCCCTGACTATGTTAACATCTTGTAAAATGTCATCTACATCTTTTGTCTGACTGTCTGTCTGCCTGCCTGCCTGTCTGACTGACTGACTGACTGACTGACTGACTGTCTGACTGACTGACTGACTGACTGACTGACTGACTGACTGACTGACTGACTGACTGACTGACTGATTGACTGACTGACTGACTGACTGACTGACTGACTGACTGACTGACTGACTGACTGACTGACTGACTGAATGACTGACTGACTGTGTCTGACTGATGGCTAATATGTATGCTCAAGAGTCTAGCGTTGACCAACCTGGTGGACAGTGGGCAGACACGTAAGCCAATCTTTTTAGCATTGGACAGTGAGACGCAATTGTCATGAGAATTCCATCAGTGAAGAGGTTGCTGCAACCAATCAAACTGATCGTTGTAATGTGAATATTGCTTGCTTTGAGGATGGCTTCCAGGCCTGAAATGAAAATTGTACAGTACATATAATTTGATAATTAGAATATTGTTTCTCCCATATTACTTCTGCAGCACGGTCAGATATGCACATTGACCTAGTAGAGAAGCAGTTGCTGTTGGCAGACTTGAACCCATCTCTCTGTGCAGTTTAGAAGCACAGTGTTAGGAATTTATTCCTACAAGATGTGCCTTAATTTTTTTCACAGTATGGGGCAAACAGATGGGTGCACAACTAACTGCCTCCTGAGATATTGACGAATTGGTATCACTCGGTTGCTGTCATTGGAAAGTCTTGTGTGGCTGTCATTTCTTTTGTACAGCAAAACTCTGATTTTCCTCATATTGTGCAATTAAAATATCACTAAACACCTAAGTTTGGTTCAATGAGCCTAAAAAGCGTAATCTTCAAACAATGATTGCACTTATCAAGTAGGCATTTATATATGCAGTTGTAAAGTACAATCATTATTCTTACTCAACGAATGGAACATAGATTATAAAAAACTTGCGCTTTCATAAGAAAACAGACATACCAATCTCTAAACTTCCCTGGACTGCAGAGAGGAAAGTCTCAAGAGAGACCGATCTCCGTTTCTTGGGAGTTTTGATCCCCTGTAGTGAGATGGTATTAACCTGTGTACACCAGGCAGAGATAGTCTCTAGGAACTTTGAGTAGACTCTCTCATTGCTTATGTCTACCCTTCTCCACAGACTCGGCTGTCTTGACACCGTCTTCCATTCCTGGCACACCTACAGGTTATACATGCATGATGTTGTACGCAATACCTTCATAATGCTGTGTGTAGAGTAATATTGAACTTAAACACTGCTTACTTGGACTGCTACATGCTATTGATTGTCTGTAAGGCTCTAGCATAGATACAATGTATTATACATGTACACTGCATCAATGGGCTTTAGCCTGAAATCCAAACAGTTCAAATGTGATAAGAGACCGAGTAGTGCTCTAAGGCTACACTCAGAAGTAAATGCTGTTATGAGAAACCAGCTGCTGAATGCATTAGTTACTGAATTTTTATTTTAGTGGGCATTTGTGTCTTTTACAATGGTTAACAGCTACATTAACCCCTATTCAAAATTACTATCCCCTGTCAGTGCAAGGATAATAACTCCATACTTCCGATGGCTATGCTGACCTCTGATACTGTGGTCAAGCTTTTTATATCCAGGTACCTAAACACCTGCTCCAAGCATTTCTTCATTTGTAGTCTCTCAGCTGATTGGGCCACTAGGACCTTTCCCTCAATGTTTGGGGTGAGTTCCCTGGAGACACTAATAGACAGTTCATCATCTGACTGCAAACGATTAACATGGCGTAGTAGTCACTAGTAATAACTTGTATCAGCAAACAAAAGTTTTACAAATCTTCTTCATCTTAGTTAAGTTATGGTGAACGTCGAATTGACAATACCAGCTAATATCACGATGGAAAAGCCTGCATAAAAAATATGATAAGACAAAGCAAAACTATTTTTGCAGAATTTAAACAACTCTGGATTGAACTAGGCCGATCTAGCTACATGCTCACATTTTTTGCAGCAGAAGACTTGTGTGGGAGGAGTTTGTCAGACAATTGGTTGTCGGCGGCCATTTTGTTGGGCTGTTCAGTTGCAGTTAATTCATCCCCACCTTCAATCTCTGGTTTCTCTAGCACTATCGAAGGTCTACCAAAATATTGGGAGAACAAACTATTACATGTACACATTGCTGTCTGTGTGTAGATTAACTATATTGCCAGCACACACTATATAAAATATTAGCATAGCAGACACTATATTATAAACTATTAGCATAGCACACACTACATAAACTATTAGCACACGCTATGTACTATTATTCTTTATATGGACTCTTACTAATATAATATAGAGATTAAGACTTCAAATTTGTGCATACGACTGACGACAAATACATATACAACTCTTGATAATTTATGACATTTTCAGTAAATAAGCTATAGACTATGTATGTAATATTATAGTTTTTGCAGGACGTTGGCCTGCCTTCTACTCTATCAATAAAGCGGTAATAATACTAACTTTTTTCCAGCTATGCTAGGTAGTATCGCCATATTGTCGCTGATGGGTCCTACGGCTAAGTTAGACAGGCTGGTGGGATGTATGGTTGATTGATTTACAGGCTGTATAGTAGATTGAATGGTTGATGGCTCGACAGAAATACCGACAGAAATTCCAGTTTGAGTGGCGAAGGACGTTGTGTTGTTGTTCTCAGGTTTATTTGATATTTTGCTGTTTTTTGTAGTTGAGGATGTACATTTTATGTTGTACGGCAGGTCAGCGTCCCATTCTTCTTGATTAGGGACACAGTTGCTACATACGCATTTTTCTGTAAAAGTTATTAAAACACAAAATAAGTAATAGAATACCATGAGTAACATTTTGTAGCGCTTGCTGCTGGAATGTTCCTGTCTTGACATGTGTGCCTACGTTGAGCTTTTAGAGTAATAAAAATGCTGATAGTGGTAAAATTTAGAGGTAGCACTTTTTCAGAAAGATTCGTCATTTACTATATCAAGTAGCTTGCGCTTTCAAACAGGTGACAACAGATGCAATTTTCAGCAAAAAAATAGGTTACATGATGCTACCCATCACCGAAGGAATAAAGAGGGAAATGTTAAATAGAGACATTTAAATAGGTATGGCAAGTAAATGTTCATTAGATTTTTATAGATGACGGGGCGTATAATTAAATGCAGATTGAGATTTTACTTTGGGTTGTGAATAAGATGATGGGCTATCTTATGGTTCACTAAAAATAAGAAATGATTATATGGACAGGTATCACTCTAAGTGCATGTACTGCCAACGGGTACCGAAATCGGCAACGGTGCTCAGAGACTTTGCCTTTTTCTTTTGTGTAACTGGCGATGACTTATTCTTCCGTCCACAATCTCTGGGTTTGACTGGCAGACACTCATCTGAGGAAACTTCTTCTACATCAGAGCATTTTCCAGTTTTCTTCAGATTTTTAGCAACTACACTTGCTAAAAATAAAAGCATCACATGATTATTTGTTCTATTCAACTTGTTTTGGCAAATAAACCAATAATGTTCTATATATATATTCTATCTAATCCAAAAATCAGATGTTCTAGCACAGCTAGCACATTTGCATAGCATATGTATGTACAATGTACATCCATATGCTATGCAAATGTTCTAGCACAGCTAGCACATTTGCATAGCATATGGATGTACATTGTACATACATAACGTGTCAAACTTTTTACAAGTGAACATAGTAATAAGTAAGACTAAAACGTACATGAACACCTCTTTTTCTTGAGTTCTTTCTTACAGTCACACTTGTTTGGTCGTCTGCGGCAGTCCCCTGTTGGCTTCACAATGTTATTTCCTTTTATGGGAATGTTTACTATTACTTCCTCTTCTGGGCAATCCGAATCGGCATTCTCATTCGGTTTCATTATATAATAGACGTTCATACCATCCGTAACCAGTGTGCCCTCTGGGATATCAGTATACTTAGTTAGCATTATGGGATATCAGTATACACTGTAGCATTATGGGATATCATGATACTTAGTTAGCATTATGGGATATCATTATACATTGTAGCCTTATGGGATATCATTATACATTGTAGCATTATGGGATATCAGTATACTTAGTTAGCATTATGGGATATCAGTATACTTAGTTAGCATTATGGGATATCATTATACATTGTAGCATTATGGGATATCAGTATTCTTAGTTAGCATTATGGGATATCAGTATACATTGTAGCATTATGGGATATCATTATACATTGTGCATTATGGGATATCAGTATACACGTAATCTTAGCACTATGGGGTGTCAGTATACATTGTAGCGTTGCGGGATACCTGGAATGTTGAGTGACTTTCGCTCCAGTTTTTCCAGCATGCTCTCGTTTTCACACAGTTCTTCACAATCTATCCTACTTGGCCTTCCCTCTAAGCACTGTAATACCAGGTACAGACGTTCGTAGTGTTCTAAGCACATAGGTATAATGCAAGGAGATTGTTGTTTGTGCACTCATAAGCTATTGATCATAATTAGAAGTTGTTCTTGTTTACTAAAGAACAACTTCTCTCGTAAACAAGAACAACTTCTAATTATGAGTGGCCATGATAACAAGTCACCATTGTGACCAAGCTTTACCAGAAAGCATAAACTGGAATCATGAACTGATAATCAACTCGCATGAAGATATTGAACTTAAATTCTACCCATTTCAACTTCTTACAAGTAACACAGGCTATAATATTTAGTTATTGTAAAATATCTGATGAACCACGTATACCCTTTTAGATCTATGGCTTCCTTGGTCAGAGCGTATCCTGGATCCTTTGGACTCAGAGACGCTCACTCTACGAGCAATGTCTTCCTCTGCAGTCCAGCTCTTGTGTGTATTGGCTACTGACAGTCTACTCCTGGACATTGCGTCACTTCCCTGGAAGGTAATGCACGATATACATTATTACTATTCTAGACTGTAGAGGTAGAATGAGACAGCAACTCTAACTTTGAGACGATATTCGAGACATTACTTCTCGAAAAGTCGTCTAGACTGTATTATTTTAGTTTAGAATGGTCTAGATTGTATGTACATGAACTGAATGTTCAGAGAGTAGAACAACCTTTAGTCTGCTAATTTACGAAGTTTGAGATATTATGCTAATATTATCACCTGATTCTGTGTTTCTCTAGTGACCGTCTTACTGGAAGTTCCATATGGCTGTTTAGTCGTCACTTCCACTTCACCAACCTCACTTTCATTGTACCGTCTTGGTATTGTTGGACCCATTACTAGATTCTGTTGGAGATCCACATCTGACGGTGGAGTTTGACCTAAATACTCGGGAGGTTGATGGTATTGTTGATGTGAGGACTCTTGTTTGGGCTCCATCTCTGCTGGACTGTACTTCGATTCCCTCTCTAAAGATTTCACAGACATTTTGTGTGAATCTGTCGACTGATAGTTGCTTCCTGTTTGCAGTTGTGGATTCGACTGCAGAGCTCCACTAATGAGAGATTGGCTTTGGTAGCGTGGCGTCTGACTTTGAGGAAAGCTGTAGTTGGGTACACTAAAGTCATTCGCTTTGTTAAAATGTGGTTCACTGAAACGTGACTGATTGCCATATGTCGCGCTATTTATCGATGGACTCATTTGTGAATCATTGTAACTAGAAGCGTTCGTCTGGCCTAGACTTTGATTGGTAGGTTGCTGGATGTCATTAAAATTTGATTGGTCAGCCTGTTGTCGATTGTAACTCGATTGGTTCATTTGTAGCTGATTATATTGTGATTGGCTCATCTGTGGGTTACTATACTGTGAGTGGCTCATTTGTGGATGATTGTACTGTGATTGGTTGATCTGATTTTGATTGTATTGTGATTGGTTGTATTGTTGCTGCTGGTGGTTGTCTGGTTGACTGTATTGCGTAAAATTTATTTGGGGAAGGTTGGTTTGGGGAGGTACGTAGTGAGAGTTATTTCGATGGAATGAGCCATTTGGTACTTGTGTAAACTGAGGTTGGTATACTGGTGGTTGTTGGTGTGATACTGTTTTAAACTGAGATGTATTATATTGAGTGACGCTGTGCTCTGGGTACCGTTGTTGAGATGGATTCAGTGACGTCTGCGAGAAAGATCTTCTACTGCTGTGCTGCGATGGTATAGCTCTGTTAATATTTGCATCCTGTATTGACGAATGCCATTCAGCAATGGGCACTTCTCGAACTACATAATAGGAAATGATAGAACTAATATATGATGGCATACCTCACATGAAATGTGCAATATCATACCCTGGATTAATATAATATCGATAAATACCACAGAAATAGACAGAAAACAGTGCAAAATCCTATTGTTGGTTAGATTAGTATGCCGTAGGTGACTCAAGTTTTCAATCACAGCGTACCTTCTTGGGATGATTTGGCTCTCAGATTTCGACTTTGACTTTGTTTCATTCCCTGATTGGACAAGCTGTTGGACAGCTTGCCGACTGGAACTACCTTCCCAACAGAGACTGCTTCCAATCCATTGACAAGACATGATTTGAGTCGGCTGGTAGACTTTGCTCTCGGCTCACATTCTGCCCTCGACCTAGTGAACCATGCACACATACATGCTAATACTCATACTACAAATGTTGTGCACTTGACCTAGTGAGTTACACACACATGCATGGTAATACTCGTACTACGTATAACCATCGGCCTAGCGAATCATGTACACATATGCTAGTACTATAAACATCGTGCATGAGGTAATCAGAAGATCTGCATAGTTAGGATATGTGAACATAGATCACCTATGTCCTGAATAGGATGGCTTCTGACTTCTGCTTCTGGTACAACTGGGCTGAAACTGTGGCAAAGAGACGTCTTTCCGAGATGCATCGTCTTGCGCAGATTTGAACTCACTAGAAATGAGAAACGCTCTGTCAATCAGTAAATTTTGTTGTCAGCTACAGTGCATGTGATACAATCAATTGCTACTATGTGCAGAACACTGCCGCATGTTATACATAAAGTTATCGAACAATAGTTATCATCTCTTGCCCTGATAGTTGTTTAGAATTAGTTCACCTGTTATGCATGGGCTGTCGCTGGATCTCACATGAGTACTGGCTGCCAACTATAGCACCTCCGATCCTCTGCAGATAGTCCATGATCTTCGATAGCATTTTTGGTTTCATATGCTTGCTCATTATTATCTTTTTCCTGAGTTTGAGCAGCTTAGCCTTGTTCTCATTCTGGCTGGAAAGTCCTAGTAATACAGGAAGTGTATATAGTGACATGGTCTAAGATACTTGATAGAGTGCTGTACCGAGAGCGACAATAAGTTAGCCAGCAACGCTCAGCAATCAGTTATATGGACACTCCTAATCCACTAGCGAGTAAATTCATGTGCTAGATTTTTAGAATGACGACAGTGAGCCCAGATAGGATTGTAGCGTTAAATTATATCTTTGTTAGCTGAACTCTTGATCACTTTTCCGCCAAGGATGGTCTCCCCTGATTGCTAAATGTGCTTACTTATGTGAAGGAGTCTTGATGCTACTAAACATTGTAACTAGAAGTCAATGTTCAGAAAATATAATGCAAAGATTATCAAACCTTGATAGCTATATGCAATATTTATTTGAATTGTAAAAGATTCGACAGTAGTTGCTCATACCTTCGCACCGCTGCAGGTAACCGTCTGCTAATAGAAGAAGCATCTCTGTGGCTCCGAGGTCAGACGTAGCCTCGGGTCTACATTCTTCTTTCCTAGACTGAGATGGGGATCTAGAACATTGCCCCTCTCCAGCTGCTTGAGCACATGGTGAGTATGTCTGCATACATGGTACAGGTACCAGTTGCATTGGTAGGGAATGGTTTCTGTTATAATTCTCTGTCATTTGCTGAGCTGTGATTGGGCCAGTTCCACCTTCTGCTGATGATGTCATCGTTGGCATATTAAAGGAGTGGGGTGAGAGTTGGTTAGACACTCTGTCATTGAAAAAATGTACACTTTGGGGTCTTAAATATTGAGAGCTCTGATTAGCCGCCACAGGTGTCACAGGAAACTGTAAAGATGTAGTTGGTAAAGCATGAGGAGTTCCAGCAAAGAACTGGGGCGTGCCAGGAATAAGGTGTGGTGTACCTGGATAGAATTGTGGTGTTCCAGGCACTAATTGTGGAGTTCCGGGTACCACTTGTGGAGTTCCAGGTACTACTTGTGGAGTTCCTGGTGCTACTTGTGAGGTCCCAGGTATAACTTGAGGTGTACCAGGTGAAAAGTTTGCTGTGTGAGACAATGCCTGCATTGACCCAGCAAAAAGCTGTGGCGTACCAGGGAAGTTTTGAGGAGTTCCTGGAATGTTCTGTGGAGTACTAGGGATCACCTGTGGAGTACCAGGTATTACTTGTGGTGCACCAGAGCTGTTCTGCATCACTGTAGAGAACCGACTTGCATTCATTACATTTGATGTGGGATTTATTTGTGGTACCGAAGGAGCGTCCCAGTGAGAGTTACTTAGTTGACCTAGCAATTACAAAAGACATGTGATCATAAAGTATTACACTGTAATTACTTTATTTCAATCTGTTCCATAAAAAGTTAAAAATTGTCACATTCAGATGGGAGGAGTTCAAGTCTCCATAGCCTGAGAACTGTGTGGCTTTGTACCTTGAGTTGCACTGTACTCCTGTGTTAAAGAGTTGCGCTGAGTTTGTCCGCCACGAGGTGTAGTTGCAGCTGTCCAATCCGCAGCCATCGACTTCCTGTAATCGTTGTATAACTTTGTTGTAGCTCCAAGTTTCTCGACTACTTCATTATAAATATCTTCAATTTCTTTAAATTTGATTTCTGACTCCGTCATTTTGTAAGCAGTATGATGTTTGGTCACTGACTCAGGAATATCTCTGATAGAATATTATAACATAAACATAGACACACACACATAGTGCACATTGTGTTGTTTTACTTTCATGGTAATTCTCTGATTATAATTAGGATGGGTTCTGCTGAGAGGTAGAAAAGAGTTGCCTAACTATGGGGCCTTGGTATACACTGCTACTAGTAATAAGCTGCCGTTATACCAATTGCACATAATAATATTATATGAATACAAGTGTGAATTTAGAAGATTTAGGACAAATACTATCATAAAATAACTACCAACTACACATGTCTGTGAATCTACCACTGTTTAGCTAGGGAGGACAAATTCCAAGTACAATTATTGACTTATGATTGTCAATGTTGCTGATTCTAAGAGATATCGGATTGCTGTTAGCAGCCGTTTGTAAAATTATTATATAAATGTAGGAAATATACTCGTATTATGTTATGTTGTATATAATTGTATATACTGTACTTTGTACATGTATATCTCTACATTATAGAAATTATTATTTCTATAAAACTGTGACTACATGTATATACATGTAGTTCTATAAGACTATCTGGTAATAGAATGATCAGAATCATATTTTAGACTTATAAACTTTCCATCTGTTTTATGCTCTGATTTTGGCATCTTTGAGTACTTCGATCATAGAACACAAATAAATTATAAGTGCAGTATATACAATTGTAAATGTATATGAAATACATTGCCCTTGCCTTACTCCTCCAAGTCTTTGCCTGTCTTATGCCACTTACCATTATAATTTGGGGTGTTCCAAGGTTGATCAAAGGTTAAGATTGTCTGGACATCACTCTAGGTGAACTTTCATGATACTATAACACATTAAATATGGGTCTACTTAACGTCATTGTATATTTATTATTATTTTATTATTTTCTTTTGGCTGATTGTTCAACTCGACTTTATTAGTGCTGCGAAGATAGGTTAGCCATTGTTGTCCTTAGAAACTCTCTACAATAAAAATAGTAGAGTTCTATTATTTCTATTAGTACACGTACATGTGCATAGTGGAGTGATGAGTGTCGCCTATTTAACTCTTGATAATTTAAACTTAAAGCAATGTCAACTACACTGTCTTTTCCATTTGCATTCTGCATGACATAGCTGTTTCCAACCGAAATATCATACATCTATGCAACATATTACTAGTAATGAAACTGTTCCATACTAATATCATAAAAATTAATTACTTTATAGCCTATATACGTCATGCATAATTACACTGTAATGCAGAATGATTTTCCTATAATACACATATTATTTCAAGAAAATTATTTGCGCATGATTTTATACTTTTGCAACTTATTCAAGACATTCAGCCATATAGGCTAAACTTCTGTGTTATGATATTGCTTATTGGTGAAACCAATAAGTACCGTGTAGTGGTGTTATTGAGCATTACAGTACACATCCTGTATTCCTATTACTGCGACATAGGTATATGACATCAGTATGCAAATGTCCTAACTGCTTCAATTTTCAAAAATTGAGTTATTGGCACCAGTGTATGTGTGACTGAACACACATCATTTTCTTTTTTGTTGTGGAGTTTTATCAGCTCTGGTTGCTTCATAAAGAGAATGCAAATGTCCTATGTGCATTCCTGTCCCATGCTCATTCTTGAATGCAATTGTCCTAAGTGACAATTCAATCAACTATTGGTCAATGACAATTAATTAACCAATTGGATACTGCTTTTGTTGACCTGAGTCAAAGGTCAGGCACTGTTTACTGTGTGACACCAACAATGATTTAGATTGGTGCGTAAAAACCTCTATATATAAAGCAGCATCTCTAGTTAAAAAACCCACCTAAATCCTAGATGAAGTTGGCATCTGCTACCAGTATGCGTCAGCAATATACCACAAGAGCAAAAATAATGCTTGTACATTGCATCATTTCCCACTCTATCCCCCCTCCACTACCCTACTAATCTCACCATAGCTAGAATGGTTGTATGATCTAGCCAAGGATTTGCTCATACAATGAAAAACAAAGCACATTACATGGTTAAAATTGAAGTACAAAAGCCATGTCTGACTGCATCAATTAGTTATTCTCCAAGTTATAAGCTATAATACACATATACATGGAAATGGATATTATATGATACATCGTATGTGCAACGTAATTGCTTCCTTGTTGAAGTTCAAATTTCACAGATATACCATAATACAATATGTTGTCATGTTTACAATTTCTAAATACTTGAAAATAGCAATATAAAAGTCAATCCTCTAACCACATTGCATGGACATATTGTACTGAGCAGCACTTAGGACATTTGCACTCTCATTTCATTGTTTTCCAGTAGAACAATTGTCCTAACTGCAATCACAAATTGTTAAATCTGGGAGTTTTTCTCACAGCAAATATGTAAAAGCACTGTATCTGGACTAGCAAATCAATATTCAACCTAGACACTGCTTTTCGTGGAAATCTTTTGGTAAGAAATGACAATTTGGGCACCTCAAATTTTAACATTGCAATATCTCCAATTTACATTGTGCACACTTAGGACATTTGCATACTAGGGCAGCGAATGACATAAATATATGACATATGCAGCATATAAATGTATGAACACTCACAACAACATTGGAAGAGAGTCAGGCCCTCCTCTACCAGGCTGCCTTCCTGATAGCCTTGTTTCCAGCTCTGTTACAGCTTGCTTCAAGAGGGTTACCTTGGTTTTCAGATCATCTGCTAGAATACACTTTTTAGATCTCAGGCTAACTGGGTCATCTGCACCATCTACATGTTTAGATGTTTATATTATACCAACTATTACGCTAACCTACTGTTACAAAATAGTTGATGCTATTGCTGACTATGTAATGTGCTTTACTGACTGCAAAGGTTGTAGTCGGTTTTTGCCATAAGCTGTGGATTTATATTTCTAGATTTATAAAACAGATACCATGCTTACACTAGTTATATTTCCAACATCTGTTTGTACAGTTCGTTTTCCATGGAAATTTGACTGAGAAATTAGATACTGTCTCATTGCTCCAGTTCCACCCATAGCAACAGACAACTTCAAATTCGATTTTGTGTTTACACCACATAGACTTATGCCAGAGTTGAGTGAAAAACCAGCATTGGAGTTGGCAATGTGTGAATACCCTAGATCTGATAGTGTTGGGCACAGAGTGTACATGGGTCACAACACTAAGAACAATACGATGTTGTTGACAAGTAGTGCATTCTGTTACCTTCAATCGCACGAGACGATATTTCTTGGTGTAATGATGTCACAGACCGGAAGCGATCTCTTCTGTTCGTCCAGTCAGAGATGATATTGTTCATTCTCTGCTGCATGTCTGTTCTTGACTGCTGCGACGGTTTCTTGTTTACTGACAATACTACAGTTCTATCAACACTGCTACGCCTGCTGAGATCTACAGAGTTTGCCGTTTCGTCTGAATTAATATCAAAACTGCTCACTTCCTGTAAATATTGTGGATATTCAGGTAACCATGGATACTAGAGTTTTCTTAAAAACTATTGTAGAAGAAAGGGTTGAGACCTTTCGTACAGAGTGGCCAAATATTTTTGCATGTTTTGAACAAACAGACTATGGACTATCATGTCGGAAATCCAGGTTTAATTCTCATGGAGGCCATCGGTGGTGTTCGATAAGGGCAAACAACCTTATATTGCTCCTGTGCTACTTCAGTTACTCTGCCACTGATGAAATATCTTTCTCACCCAAAAAGTTCAAAAACTGCAGATCTCTATAGATAATCGCTTTCTTACCTGAAATTAATAGTAACAGACAAACTTTGAAAGTCGCTGTTCGAAAATATGAGTAAATGTGCATAATATGCTATTGTATTGGATAACGTCGCTGGACTATCTACCAGAGCGTACCTCTATGGCGACAGACTGGGCACCTGTAGAGGCTGGCCTGTTCTCTAGCAGTTCAACTACCTTGTTTATCTTCTCAATCATGCAACCAATATTCCTCTGCTGGTCCTGGAGGACGTCGAGTCTGCATAGTATTTCAGCCTGTTCTGGGGTGTCAGATTTTGTAACCATTGCACTGGTTGCCTTAGCTGACTTCTCTCTGCTAATTAATCAAAGTTGTTACTCTATTATTTCAGTACAAGTATTTTAGTATTTAAGTAAGTACTTAGAAAGTATTTAGTAAAAGTAAGTACACTGGAACTTGCCTAATTCAGCTTTGAATAATTCAAAACTTGGTTGGTTCAAACTATTAGCCTTGGTCCCTGCTGAGCACAATATAATGACATAAATTAAGTGAAGTGAACTTACAATTCAAACTCAGGCCCAATCCAAACCAATTATGGTGGTCCCTTGGAGTTTGAATTAAGCAAGTTTCACTGTATTTGAGTACTATTTAAGTAACATAAAGATTGGCATTGATTTAGCTGTCAAGTTACGATTATAAAGCTATTGGTTTGGAAGAAGAATTTCGCTGCTCACTAAGAAAACTTGGTCACCATGTGGCAGCATTCATATCTGCACCAATAAAAACTCATATCAAAAGCCCATAGTACCATCTCAGTTTTCTACTTGACATTGATATTACGTACTCAAATCCTCTACCTACACGATGGCGGTTCGCTGTGTAGCAGTTAGTCCATCTGGAATGTTACTCGAAGCTTCGCTTCTATTAGAGGTGAAGTCTGCATCTACCTCCTTCTCTGCTGTGTCCGGAAGGCGCTGTGTACTAGAGATTGGCTTCAAAGATGGCTGACTACTGACTTTCTTTAGCTCCTGCTGAACTAGATCTTTAATTAAGTCAATAATCTCTAACTGCTGATCGCTGTCTAACGGGTCTTTTGGTTGGGCTATCGCAGATGAAATTTCCTAGAAACACATTTATCATATAATTATACACATCTGTACCAGAGCTTTTCTTAAGTGCTTTACCAGATTCTCTCTCTGGGTCAATTGTATACTAAAAGGTACAGTAGTGAAGCAATTACTGTATAATAGCCTCCGGAATCTATTCGTGTCTCATGAAAATCTCTCAAACCTCTGTATCAATTGTTAGCACCCAAAGTTCAACAGTACAACTGTTCAAGCTAATTACATCTGGAAGTGGCAAAAACTGTAGCAGCAGGCCCTCTCACGTTATGGAGCAACAATGTCCATGCCACAAAATCTTCCTACAGTTTCACTGTGCTGGCATGTGGTTTCAATAAAATTCCATACTAGTATGAATTACATGTGTTTTTAAATCATAGAAAACATTTTGCAAACAAGTTAACAGGCTCTGTTCCAACAGAGAACAAGCTGATATTTCACACAATGATATTCCGTATTGACAACAAGTCTGATACCAACTAGACACCTGAGATTGTGTATTGTCTTCTCTTGTCACTGGAATGCTGACTCCATGCTTAATCTGAAGAGCTAGCAGCTGTTCTCTCCTCTCTCTACGTAATCTATCAATCTGTAAGGATACATTACAGTGTCTTTAGATATGTGTTTATATGTATGCATAATACATAAACATTCCACTATCACATATTCAGAGAGCCAAAAATCTACATCATTGATATCATCAGAACTAATGCTAGCAATCTTGCAGCAAAATAACATCTACAATCGACGAATCCATAAAGTGAATAGATGAAGTTAAACTCGCGGTTATGACATAATATCAGCAAATCAGCATTCATTGCAGTTTATAATCATGCAGACATGTAGATACCTACCAAAGATTCATTACTATCCTTAGTTGTAACCTGTTCACTAGTCTTTGGCATCACAGCAGGGGCATTCCCTTGACAAGCTAAAAATGAATCTGCCTATTAGATGTGTTGATACAATCGAGCCTGATATAATCGACTAATGCATAGCATGAAATATAGTTTCCACTGCAATGCAACTTTCTTTGCATGACAAAAGTGGAAGATAACAATACTTATGCTGTGCAGGTGCATCACATGTAAACAGTTTTACTTGATTTTTATTTCTAATTAGAAATGCTTGAATGAACTACAAGACCCAGAATATCAGACTGGGGGGACTTACTATTCTTATTTTCCTTGGCCCCATAATAAATCTGTGAAGACCTGGTAGAGCTAATGCTTCTACTTAGCCTTGGCTCCTCACCAGTGTTGTACCCTCTTTGGTAGTTCACTAAAGAAACGTAATTTACATTATGACAAGTCATATAGATTATGATGGGAAAAATGTAGCCTGTTTCCTCTGTGCTTCAGCGAGGTAAAATAAGAGTCAGAGTGGCTGCCCATATTAAAGGATTCTTAAAGTCAAATATACAATGTTTTTTGGAAGATCATGGAACGCGAGTTTATCACTTTGATCTCTACAATGTGTAAATTTTGGTCAGAACCCCACTCAATGATCTCTAGGGATGTGCTTCCTAAAATTTTGAAGAGAACTGTATAATATTTAATCTTCTAAACATGAGAACGGTTGTCCCTCCTGCGGCTATTTTTATGGAATACATATAAAAAGAAAAGTTAATTAATAGCCCGTGAACACATATATTTAAGAAGCATTACAGCCTGTATAGGTAATAGTCCCACCTGGTCTGACTCTCCGAGTCACACTCACTTCAATAGCCTCAGTAACCTTTATTCTTGGTTTGATCAGAGAGTATGTTCTGAGTTTTTTCTCTGCATTGACTTGTTGGTATTTATGTTCAATAACAATTGTAGATACTTTGGCCCTTCTTTGTAGACCCCTGCTTGAACTGCATTCACGAACTCGTACCAGCTCAGTGTTGGTGATTTCTACCTAAGTACAGATATAATCACAAAATATAGGTAACTCCCACAATCCTCCAGATACAGCTGATATATTTGGTAAAGTATAGCTGGTATTAGACATCTGCCTTACAACCTCTAGTTTGAATCTAAACCAAAGTTGGTATTTAAAGGTTGCGGTGGTGCCTGGAACACATATGCAGATCAAATGTAGTGTACTTCTGTAGTAGTGAAGTTCTGTTATAAGCCTCCGATTCAATGATCTATTAGTATTAACTCTTCACTAAATGAAATATTGCATAGTCAAACAATCAGAGATCTGTGAAGAAGCTGGTTACACTCGAATGTACCTTTGCTTTTATTGGCTTAAGCAGAACTCTTTCTGTTTTTATAGCTCTTGCCGCTTTTTCCAGCATTCCTATTGAAGCATCAATGGTGGCTATAGTGGGTCGAGATTGTGGAACTGCATTAAGGGTTCCTACTCGCACCAGTTCTACTACCTCTCTGTGAGTCAAGGCAGACAAGATGTGCTTTTCCTCTTCGTTACTGTTAGTTCTGTTACAACCTTTCTTCTCACACAGTAAGTGTAGACTATCAGTGTGTGTAGAGAGTCGCCTACCTTTATAAACATTAGAAGATTTACTGCTCCTGCATGTAATATGATAGCAAAGTGACTGCTTATTTTTAAAGTTGCATGTACATATCTATGTTAATTAATGTATATTTCCCTATTTGGAACTATCCACTACTAAACTGTACTTGCAGTCATATACACATACATGTATATTCATATAATTATGGGCACGCTGTCGGGTTTCTGTTTTGTGATAACATAGTATTAGTTGCTTCCAACTCCCTCAGCCTCTCATTGCATATAATTTGCTAAAATGCAATTATTTTACCTGTCACATCATCCACTATTTTACCTGCCATGTCATCTGTGTTATCTTCTGCTTGCATAGACCACCGGACTGCCTTACGAAGACCTTCAGTGATGTCATCTATTGTCTCCGATGATTCCATAAATTCACTAGTCGTACGATTCTTGGGTTCGCTTCTAGTGGTTATATACAGCCTCGACCAGCTGACGTTCCCATTTAGTGAATGGTAAGTTGGCAATGACATATCCGTAGCCATATGTGAAAGCTCCCCTGCATACATGTAGCATTCAGTTATAATTGTAATGGAGTACTTTATATGTTGAGATAATAATTTTATTAACAAGATGTGCTTGTGTACATTATTTGGGCTAGTAATGATTGCAATGTTGTAATTAAAAACTAATCTGTATTATAGTTACATAACCAATTATTAAAGGCGATAAGGTTTGGCAATTTGGCAATTTTTGTGATAAACTATTCTCCCATGTAGACTATGTGTATGACATTCTAAAAATGCAGACTGTAAATTTGAAAGTTTAAGCCGGCCAACACTGTCGTTATTATTTTCCAACATTGTCCTCGAACTCTCTTACTTGTGTTAACTGGATCGCTGTCATTAGCGTGAGCAGTCAAAAATACTTGGTTCTCTCCCCCGGTGTGCTCGAACTGCGAATTATTTGTGGTGGTTTCCACCCTTGGTGGACCTGAGAGTATCCGGGTCTTCCTGTGAATACAACATGTAATTGGCTTTAATATAAAAAATAATATTTAGAGCAATTTTACAGCTTAATTGTTTTTCTCGTAGAACTCGTAGAATCCTTTTGTTATCTTAAGTTGTAGATTGCAGAACATGAAACATTAGAATTATTGCTTTAACTACATTATTTATAAAGTATATCATCTTGAGGCCATTAGGGTAAATTATACTTTAACAGTTGATGGCATCGTCAACCCCATAGCGACTCCTTTCTGCATAAACACGGATGTAATATTGCTGAATATTTCTCCAAACCTTTTTGACCTCGGTGGTTGTGTTGTATTGGGCAGAGATCTGTTATTGATTGAGTCCCTCCTTGCTTGGTAGAATTGGTTATGTATATCTGGATAATTCTCAAGTATGGCGGAGGAGAGATCCGTTGGTAGTGGAAAATATGTGTTCCTTCCAAAGTCAGCGGTCAACAGACGAATAGAATTGGTTGCTGCTCCCTGGAATCAATTAAAATAGTAATAGTCTCTCCAAACATTATCTCAATGGCTAAACTGTCAGTCAAGAGATTTTGTAGATTTCCAATATTTGTAGATTTGTCTGTTTTGCTTCCACTGTTGAGATGTGTAATGGGCATCATTATGAATTATGATGGTGCGTGACTATCACCCATTCCAGAGGTGAGTCAAGACAGAAAGGAAGAATATTAAAACTAAGATCGCTGTCTACTTGAAAAAAGCTTATACAACACACCTGTCTGTCTGTTGGTCTATTACCTCGGTGTCTTCTGCTACCACTTACTTCATCAACCACGTTTAGCCTCAGACTTTGGAGGATTTCGTCGTCTGTTCTAGAAAGTGAAAGGCTCAAATTTCGTAACAATGACTTCTAATCATGGAATTATATGATCATATGACTACGTTCCATTCATTACATCTACTGCTACTACATTAATAATCGGTTATTCAGCAAAGACTTACCGATGTAATGGATTGACGATCGACCATGGTTCAAAATCTAGAACACCGTACGTATGGTCAGCTGAATTAGATCTAGAGGTGGGTTGGCTGGCCATGGATGAATGCTGCATCAGGAAAAAATAATCAAGTATAATATAGTAAGTAACGGCATGGTTACATGGGAGACAGTTATGGGCTCAAAGAGGCTGTCATTTGTTCATCGAAGTGAAGTCAAACATTCTGACCTTTGCATGGCCGAAAGTCATGGAGCCCTATTCTAATAGTTAGTATCAGATCCACTGAAATTAATTCTAGAACTTATTTTAGATGAACTTTCATTATTGGCTGAGTTATAATTGATGCCAACGACAGGCTGGCACTACGCCTAGTCCATAGATCCAGGCTGGCAAACTACAACAGGCCTGACGTGGCTTATTGAAGCTCATGACCTCTCACATAGTATTAGCAATTGTTTCAAAAGCTGATGTTTAAATTTAACTATACCAGGTTGTATGTTTGGGAATAATAGAATTGCTGATGAAAATACTTTATGTTCTAAAACTGGGAAAACTGGAAAATTTTAAAGTGCCTCGAATATGCCTTTCAAGTAGAAATGCCAGAGGTTTGTCAGCTATACTTCATTAACAATTACAAAGTTTATAATTTTACTACCATCTGTGGAAACGACACACGTTGCATACGTTGTGTCACCGTGCCGCTTAGTTGATCTTCCGGAGCTGGATTATTATATGGCAGAAGGCTGACTTGGCCCGTCACATTTCTAACTGGAATTAGTATTACCTGTTCACCGTGTGGCACATTTTCAGCCAAAGCCTGGTGTATTGGATTCTAAAAACAGTAGGATTGCAAAATACAAAACAAATGCAAAACTATCTGTAAGTTTTTATTAGGCATACAATGCATATATAGTAATAATTGTCTATTTAAACATGCATATACATGTAGTTAAGCATATACATGTAGTTAAGCATATACATGCAGAAAACCATATGGCTCTTCTAAGCTGATACTGCTTTAGTGAAATACATGCATAAAATAGTAATTTCGAAACAGCTAATGATGATAATCGACATTGTTTTTAATTTTAAAATAGCGTCAATAATTAACATGGTTTTTTATTAACACACTTGCAATACGAAAGCAACACATAATATTTCAAGAGTATAAAAGATTTTTTATAAGTTTTAGTATAATGAGCTTACATTGGCAGGTTGTGCTTGGTGGTCATGGGCGTACACTTCATGCCCATCTGCTGTTGCTGCCGGAGTTTCTGCAGATGTTGATCTATAACATAATCAGTTCTGTTTGACATTAATACCCTGTCCATTGTGACTTGGCTTCTTGTGAGCATTAATAATTCCCAAATATTTATATAGAATATTGCAGTATAAATTGTGGTATTGTAGTACCATGGTTTTGTAGTGTCGTAGTATTGCCATTTGTCTTAGAAACAGGCTGTAGTTCACATATTATGTGAAATCAAAGAAAAATTGACATTTTTCTTCTTATCAGACTAACCTAGTTTGGGTGAGAGCTCTGCTTCTACTTCGTCTCTCTCTACCACGCCTTCCTACTAGATTAGTTGGTCTCTCTTCAGCCAACGTATTAGCTAGTTGTGCCATGCCTACCCACTGGTCATTCTGGAAAAAATAGTATGAAAAAGTAACCAATAACAACATTGGTCAATTAAAATTACAACTTGTGTTGGTGTTTTGTAATGATTGTGGGATTTCCTATGTAGGCAGATACTTTAACAGTTGAGATTGTTACAAAATAATAAAATAATTAGAAATTTTTACTGGTATCTGAATATTTCAGGACATGCTATGCTATGCTACGCTACGCTGCGCTGCGCTGCGCTGTGCTATGCTACAACTACCTCTAGCCTGTAAAATGTACCTGCACCTACAATACTTACATGTATACCTACATGTACATACGATACCTCTGCCTACAATACTTGTACCTATAATACCTACAAGTGTATACTTACAATACCTACTTACACTACATTTATAATTATATACAATATGTGCATCAACAACATATACAATGTATATATACCTACAATACATAATACACCTACAATATAGTACAATGCATATACCTAAAATACCTGAAATGTGTTTGTAGAACCATCCATAAACTTTACACCCACTTCTGGCCTCTTCAAACATTGAAGCATTTTCTGAGAGGTCATTGGCTGGGTATCGAGGACACCAGGAGAGGTCTGGGTCTTGCGCCTCACCCGTTTTGGTTTATGCTTAGATACTCTACTGTCCAAACCAATTGCTGCTGAAACGTCCTTAAATTCAAGAAGTTCCAATATTGTCTCCTTATCTGCCAATTTATTAGCTAGCTCTTTGGTTGAAGATTCTGCCGCTATTTGCGACTGAATATTCGTTCCAGCATTGTTCACATTTGTGTGAACCGGTAGTGAAGACAACTCAAAGTTGCCTGGAAAACTTGAATCAATTCTCTCGTCCAATGTCGTTGGCTGCCGTCCACAATTATCTAATTTTTCAATCTGATCAATTTCCGGAGCTTTACTGTATGCATTGCTACCAGATGTCTGTACAGTGGCATCCATTTTGTTGTAATAGAATAAAGTTGGAGTGTCATATTTTCTGCCAAGAGCCTCTGGTAATAGTGATGCTGTCTTTGTCTCCTCCTCACGGCGAGTCAGAAATGTTTGTAGTTTATCAATGTAGAACCTGATAGTGTTTGGAGAAATTGGTTCTCCACTGTCTTTCTGGCAAGAACTAATATTCTCAACCAAGTCTTTTGGAGAGAAGTAAAGCAGATGTCCTGAACTGTAAACGGAAACAGATCACTAAGTAACATATTATAAACCTATGGAATTCAGGTACAACTGAAGCTCCAACATGGAATAGGTTTGACTTGAATTTGAAGTGATGAGTCGAGCTCTAGCTAGAGGAAAAGCTGTTTTCCTACTCTCTCTAATTCTGACAGTATTTGAATAGCAGGGCACTAATATTTTATTGGATGGATTTTTTAAAAACGGGTCAACACTATATTTTGATAGAGGTGTAAGTTATTGATGTCTGCATAAACGGACAGCTGTAAGGGCATCATAGAAAGATACCATGCTTGAACAGATAGTGTAGTACTATGACACAAATTATTACAAGAATAACTTAGCTCAATTAACCTTTCAGCATTAATAATCTTCCGCCCCACAGCAGTCGGACTTTTTGTTCCTTTAGGCTCACTATTCACTGTCGACTCTTCACAGACTTGACTAGTGGCACCGGCTTCCACTCCATTCCCTTCTATAGGTAACCTATAAGAGTTACTATTCATAGGTAACCTATAACAGTTACTATTCATAGGTAACCTATAACAGTTGCTATTCATAAGTAACCTACATGTATACCAATTACTATTCATAGGTAACCTAGATGTATACCAGTTACTATTCATAGGTAACCTATAACAGTTACTATCCATAGGTAACCTATAACAGTTACTATTCATAGGTAACCTATAACAGTTACTATTCATAGGTAACCTATAATAGTTACTATTCACAGGTAACCTATAACAGTTACTATTCATAGGTAACCTATAAGATTTACTATTCATAGGTAACCTATAACAGTTGCTATTCATAGGTAACCTATAACAGTTAATATTCATAGGTAATCTATAACAGCTACTGTTCATAGGTAACCTATAACAGTTACTATTCATAGGTAACCTATAACAGTTACTATTCATGGGTAACCTATAACAGTTACTATTCATAGGTAACCTATAACAATTTCTATTCATAGGTAACCTACATGTATTAACAGTTACTATTCACATGTAACCTACATGTATAACAGTTACTATTCATATTATATATACATGTAGCATTTCTAATTTATTTACAGCTATTAATCCACTAGTTTCTACGCTCTCTATACAGCTCTGAAGTTGATGAATATGTTGCAGGACATTTATTACCACCACACTAGTACGATACAACACTTGGTCAGCACATATGTAGCTTATAATTAGTAAAGTTTATATTATATTACATTGCATATACATGCCTGTATAATGTAAGTACAGGATGGTGCTCTTTGTGTTTACCTGGTAAAGTACTGAATTTCACCCTCAGTTAGGCTGGTAGTGTATCTGATATCTGATTTCTCTCTCCATATGTTGTGTCCATCAGAGTTCGAGTCATCATCTAAATTCCCAGCATGGAATGAGCTATGTGCAGTATGATATGAGCTCTGTCTGTTTAGTATGCTGTCAGCTGATTGGACGCCCTGTGTTGGGGTCAGCTGACTTGACCTACTCCGAACTACTTGGTTAACGATTTGGTTCACTAGTTGGTCAGACATGCTGTCTGCCGATCTGTATGATCCCTGGAAATGTTCAGAGGATATACATGTATTACTACTTGCACTATCTTAAATGGTGAATACATGCAAAGTATAATATGTTGTAATGGTTACGCACAGTCTTCCTCAACCATCTGACACTAATTATATATGTACCCATATGTATATCTGCTTGTATTCATTGCTACTTAGTTGAATATTGTTTGTATACTTGAATATGGCATTACTGAGACATTGTACTGTTTTTTACCCATGTAAAGAGGCCTGACCTCTCAGAATTACTTGATATTCGTTTTGTATATGATTTAGATGATTCTAAGCATCTTTTGTAATAACGCGACCCATTTTGGGTCGGGCTTCCGGCCGCCATGTTGTTGCGCAATTTCCGGACGACCCTACGTCGTCTTTTTCCGACACTACGTCGGCCTTTTTACCGGAACTTCCTCCGGAAGTTCTGTTACTATAAAGGGCATTGTTTTTATGTTTGTTGTCTCAGTTCTTGCTTGGATCTCAATAAAGACACATCTATACTTATATACAGAGACTTTCACTTCGTAGATAGGTCATTCTAGTTGTTAAGGTCCTCGACCTTGCAACACAAACTGCCTACTAGGTCGGATCACTCTCTTTCTCAGTATAGTAAACAAGCATAACTCGGGATCACATGGGTCGTCTTTGGTAGTTCTTTGACTACTGACTCCGATCAATCTTTCATGTAATGAGAAGGCCTAGCACCACTCATAGGCACTTCACTTTGGACTCGGGAGTCGTCTTAGGACGACCATACCAGAAACCAAAAACCATTACAATATTACGCTACATTTATCTCTATATCATGTTATTATAAACAAATATCATATACAATAGTAGGCTATATACGTATGTGCGCTGTATATACATGTCATATATCATGTTATTTATCATGTGCATAAAAAATTCCACGACTACTTGGCTTTACACACATGCAAGTGTAATTATAAAGTTTACCAAAGACGATGACCTAGGTATGTGTTCGCCAACCACCAGGGTATCTTTATAGCCATCACACGTAGTCTCCATGTGTCTAATCACTGACTTCACATTGTCAAATCCCTTCTGACACTGGGGACACCTGTGATTTATTTTTGGTATTATACTTTTTATTTTTACAAATTATTCTAACAACAGTTGCAGGGGTAATTCAAATATGCCGTACAGCGTGCAAAATGCAATGTTAGTTAATCTTAAATAAATTCAGTAGAGAAATGGTGCAGTGTTTACTCACGCTATAGTTGACAAATAATCATCTTGGATAGAGCTGCCATACTTAGATGCCATCTACAGTCTCGCAAGTGGTTTTAAGCACTCTCACATTTCTTGCTAGTAGGTCAGACGAATATAAGAATCCAATTGTAAAAGAAGTGTAATTATAATTATGGGTAAGACATCAATCCTGGCTAGTGCTTCTAAAGTAACATAATATTTTAGTAGCATTTTGACATACGCAATGACACAATAAAATTTCTGTTTTCTTCCATTGTTGGTTTGCAAGCAATGGGTTCACAGATTGAAATCCCAGAAGTCTAGAAACTAGGTCATATTAGCGTAATTTGTCTCACTTCTGTAACTATGCTACTTGTTGGTCTGTATAGACAAGGGTATTGTAAATAAAATATGCATATGAAGCACAATGTGTATTTGTTCTATAAATGAGCAGTTTGCACACAGCAGCATACTTTATTCCATATTCTATGATGCTGTGACTTGTGTGTATGTAGCCTACATAATGTACATTACATTGTAATAATAGCAACATTATACATGTATTTGTACATGTATACCATGTTGTTTGTACATAGTTATATATATCCCAGTTACCAAATAATCCGGCAGTTATATCCCAGTTACCAAAAATCAACAGCAGAAGAAATATTTTGTTTCAACACAAGAAATATTTTATTTAGTGTTTTTAGAAAAAGTAAATAATGTACACAGCAAGTAATAAAAGTGATTATAGGAGGTTCATAAAAATAAGTCTGCAAAGCATTTGAATAGTGCAGCACATAGTGTGTGCTCCTCAGAGATCACTTAGCTCCGCCTTCTTTCCCGTTTCCAGATTCTGTTTCTGCTTCTCTGGTATCACTAGGACTTCCTTTTTTTACATCACTGGATCTTTCTTCTCTAGAACCTTGAGGCTTCTCTCCACCAGTATCACTGAGATTGCCGTCTCTGACATCACTGGGATTGCCTTCTCTGACATCGCTGGGATTGCCTTCTCTGACATCGCTGGGATTTCCTTCTCTGAGATCATTGGGATTTCCTTCTCTGACATCGCTGGGATTTCCTTCTCTGATATCACTGGGATTGCCTTCTCTGGCATCACTGGATTTCCCTTCCCCTACATTCTTCTGCTTTCTTTGTTCGGCATCACTGGATTTCTTCTGACCGACAAGACTGGGTACAGCTGCTGCTATATTATCCAGTTCTATAATGATTTCCTTCCAAGTCTCAGATACTGCCTCATGATCAAATGGAAGTTCTCCCTTTAGATCAGCTACCACTTGTCTCATATACTTCTCTCTCCTTCTTATAATCTCTCTCGACAGCTTACTGGGGGCCGCAACACGTACGCGCTTTGAAAATTTTTCTTCTGAAAACTCGTCTTCCCAGCATACCTTGCACTCTAGTGGTGTGAGTGCCGCTACTCTGTCACGAGCACATGTTGAGTATGTCTTTCCAATATGGCCTAGGTACTCCCGAGCTGTATGTCTGAAAGGCCGATTTACCTGAGGTCGGAACTGTTCAATAGTCTGAAGTAGGGCAATATGAATACAAGCTGAGGCTACAAAGAGTGTCAGACCGGGCGCTGCAAACTCTTCACTCCTAGCATATTTCATCACGGTCTCACTAAACTTCTTTTCAACATCTACCAGCAAATCGATCATCTCTGTGATTTTTCTCGCATCTCTAAATCTGTCGAACTGCTTCATGCTCTCTTGGGAAAATAACAGCATTTTCATCCCAAGTTTTTCATATGCAGCCATAACATCCCTTATCATTTCTCTGCTGCACTCATGCTTGCAAACCTTGGGTAAAGGTCTGAAATACCTCTTAATCTCCATAGAGAACAAAATTGCGTCACTACTTGGGTCGTACAAGTCGTTATACACTTCCTTAAGCATTGCAATGCCACGTAGACCTTCATATCCCACAGCAGATATTCCAGCCAAAAGACATTTGATCCTTATTTCAACTAAACTGGGCATTGTAGCTGATCTAACAGGAAACACCTTCTCTCTCCAAATGGCAGATACGTCTTACAGGAAAAGTAAGAGTGATTTCAACAGACTTATTTACTATTTTTCTGAGCTTTTTGAATGCTGTAAAACAGCCCTCTTACAGCTGTGTGGCTTAGAATTGAACATTAAAAACACTTCAAAGTCAATTATTTGATATTGCAATAGTACAAATCAATTCTTAGACAAGTCATGTCCATGATGTGTACGCCTAGTTTTGAGCACAACCTACTGTTATTTTTTTGTTTTTGCCAACGGGAGCTATTGACATTATTTGTGGTCTATCAAAACTTGAGCTGCCATGAAAATGTTATTTCCTCCTGGAGTTGAACTAGGCATTGTTGCATCATCTTTGTCTTTCTCTCAAGCTAGAAATACTTACTACTTATGGTACTTCAGCAGTTCTCTATACATGTATTATTCTGCCACTCTCTCCATCTGTATTTCCAGCTATGTGATGGAACATACAAAGTTGTCCTCTCCTGCGGGTAAACAAGGAAAGATAACTTCAGCTCATAATTTGAGCTGCTCATATAATATGCATGTATTATAGGTCCAATAATAATCTTAGACAGCTCATTATAATGTTGTGGTTGAGGTAGGTGCAAGACAGTAGCATTTATTCCTTTCCCACACTGAAGTAGCCAATTTCCCTAACTGTAAGATAGTGTATAGTGACTACCCCTAACTAGTGCCCTGTAATAGATATGGCACTTATTGATTCATAAGATGCTGTCATGAATAACTACATGACCTTGCTGTTCCATATGCATGCTAACAGCCTAGTTTCGCCCTTCCTTCCCTGCTGGCTGAGTACATATACTTACAGCTTGAGGGATAAGATAAGACCCAATAATAACAGATCTTGCCCAATTTTTGTAGGTATAAAGGACAACAAGATACTCCCTGGACAACTCTGTGTTCCTTGATCATGTAAGACAATAAAATATTCATGTGAACTAGATTACCAGGGGTCTTTTACCTAATTGCAGTGCACACGGGTAAAATTGGTTAGGATATCCTTGTTACTACTGATAATATACACTGTACATGTATGAAACTACCGTTGTAGTCTATGACAGTCGTTTGCACAAACTAAACAAACACGTGATATTAATACATGTAGGATATGAGCATTACAATTATTTTAGATTCTGAGCACTCTGACAGGATGACTAGAAACAAGTAAGTGTTTCAGCTATTAGTAGTTCACACAATAACACAACGTCTTCTGCTCAGTTTTCTCAAATTTCTATTCTCAGGCTCTACCTCAGTAACCTGTTTCATAGAAGTGGCTCAGAGTTCACATTGACATGTGCCGTCTGCTGATGAGCTAATCATGATTCTAACAAAATACCTGCAATGTGGGGAAGACACATAGAACCATGTAAAAAACTTACCATAAATACTTCCTACTTTTAATCCCAGGTGAGAAAGCAATGATCTAAAGAGACCTGCATATAAATATATGTTAAAAATAATAATGTATGCAATGTTGCATTAATTTGACATATTCTGGGCTGCTGTTATCATTTCAGATGGGGCATCTAGATTATATATTAAGTCACCCCAACCTTTGGCTTTGTTCAATTTGATATAAAGTCTTTTCTCTCAATTAATTTAAGAAACAAATTTATTGGTATCCTGCATACAAGGGAAACCATCTTTAAATGACACAACATATTATAGTGAATATAAGTCAATATAAATAACATGCAGTTACAATGATAGATAACATTCTGCCTTCTCTGGAATTCAACAGGAAAATCTTTACTATAGCAGATATTATTATTTGTTGACTCTCTTCTTCAGCTCTAGGTCTTTATTTTACATCACAGGGACTTCCTCTCTCTAACATCAGTAAGATTTCCCTTTTTGACATCAGTGGAATTTACTTCTCCAATAGCACTGGGATTTCCTTCTTCTTGAACATCAGCAGGATTTCCCTCTCTGGCATCACTGGGACTCTCTTCTTTGGCGTCACTGGGTTCTGCCTCCATGAAATTACTGGGTTTGCCTTCTTCAATGTCACTGAGCTTTCTTTCTTTATAATCCAAGGACTCCGTTTCTTCAGTGGTACTGGACTGCATTCCTTCAGCAACACGTGGCTCTGTTTCACCAAGATCTGTTGGCTCCACCCGTGCAATAGCTACGCGTTCCTCTCCATCACTATCACCCGACTCTTCCTCACTACCACGGCCAAGTTCTTTCTTGATATTGTAAAGATAGGATTCCCAGATATTCATCACCCTGTCAAAATCGAAAGGCAGCTCATCCTCAAGTTTGTCCAGAATGTGCTCAGTATATTGCTCCTTCATCTCAGTAATCTTTGCAGTTGTTACATCAATCTCTTTCCTGAAGCTGTCCTCTTTGAACTTATCAACCCAAAATATATTACACTTGAACGATGATACGGCAGCCATTCTCTCGTTTAAGCACTTCTGGAATGTTCTGCTAAGATGGTCTCTGTAGCCCTGCACCTTACTTTCCACAGATGTTTTGTGTGCTTCAACAGAAGGTTGCATACTCTCGATTGCCTGAAGTATGCAAATGTGAGTACAAGCTGCTACGACAAATGCTGGCATTGCTGCAATAGCAGAAGATTCTTCCATCACAGTTTTTGCTAGAGCCCCACAGAACTGACTACCGAGTTCTAAATGGCAGAGAAGTTTCATCTCCAACTCCTTTGCATGATGTGGTTTGGACTTGGTGCCTCTCCAGTTCTCGTACAAATCTTGAAAACAGTTGATATGGAAAGTAAGCCTTTTGAACTCGGAACTATATTGTCTTTTCATCACTTTGCTGCACTTCTGTTTGGTAACATAAACTAGAGGTTCAAACAAGATTCTCATTTCAAACTCGAATAGTACTGTTTCATCTAAGCATAAATCAAGAAAAACTTCTCTCAACATTGCAGCCTCTTCAAACCCTTCTTGGCCTCCCCTAGAGATGAGAGACAGCAAGTTGTGTATCCTCTTTTCTGGCAGCATCTTGACTCTGACCAATCACCGGCTTGCCTTGTGAGCTGCTATATACCTTATATTTTGGCAACTGAACCTTTTATACTACCAACTAGCAGGCTGTCTTTAAAAGCTGTTCTAATGCCATCCAGGTAGAGATGTAGCTGCACCATAAGCTAATACTACCAGCTGATTTAGAACAAGGCTACTTGTACTTGTACATATGGATGATTTAAGAGACAGTAAAACTACTAGTACAGGCAAAAATAGTATTTCCAGCAATAGACACAATTTATAAGAGGAATATATTACTTTAAATATTATTTTGGCTATGTATGTTTCTAAACGAAGAATACTGTAGTGGCCAGACCAGCCCAACCCCAACCTGCGGAAAGGTCTCCTATCAGACACTATAATATGTAGATACTTCCATAATTATTGCATGTGATAACGGACACTATGAATGCCATATCTAATACTACTACGTATACACCCTTTTTATACCCATGCAACTGGGACCGACGTCTTAGAATTTGACGTAATTAATTTTGCACATTTTTTGTATGCTTTTAAGTATATTTGTTGTGGCCGACCTATATAAGGTTGGGTTCAGTCTTCCGACCTCCATTTTGTTGTGCAATTTCCGGATGACGCTACGTCGGCCTTTTACCAGAATCTTATTCCGGAAGTTAAAAACTATATAAAGCAAATGTTTTACACTGTTATTGTCTCAGTTGATGCTTGGATTTCAATAAAGACATATCTATACTACTTATGCAGAGTCTTCTCTCGTAGCTAAGGTTAGTTCCAGCTGATAAGGTCTTTGACCTTGATGTCGAACAACCTACTAGAACTGAACATACTCTTTCTCAAGTATAGTACATATGCATTGACTCGGGACCACATGGGTCTTCTTGGTTAACACCATAATCACAAGTACCTGTCGGTCTTTCATCTAATGCGGAAGGCCTAGCACCACTCATAGGCTCTTCACTTGTACAAGTAGGTTGTCCCCCGACCATGCATATATGATAAGAACATTACCATACTATGTACTATACCTGCATAGAAGGAGGATTTATTTAATGCAGAATTTTAAAAAAATGTGCCCACAGTCAACTCGGTGAAGTACATGACTGTAATGTTGCCTTTGTGATTATCATTGGACTACATGTAAATATAGAAATTGTATTTTCATGCATAAATCGACAATTCCAAGGGGCCTGCACTAACGAAACATCCAAATAGCTATAATTTACAATGTATATGGATAGATGAATAGTAGTGAATAGTATGTGTCATTGAAGAAAAGTGGGATACATGTACAAGAGCAAAAGGGCAGCACTTGCTAGAGGATGGTAGTCACAGCTTGTGGCAAGAGAGTAAACTGGGCATATATGATGCAGATATATGAGATACTACATATGTATATGTAACTTAGTTATAATTAACTAAAAAAGTATTGCCTTGATCAAAGCAGAGGGTTGTCTCCACTCTAATTTAGCCTTCCTACCTCCATTTGACACATCACCTGACAGAATGACCTCCTTTCAACCAAGCCGCTGGAACCAGGGTTAAACAACTTTGCACAAATCAGAACTGGTGATCTACATAAATGTTAGCATGAAGTTATTAATGTACACAGCGTACAGTTTTATACCAAGTGTATTTACTACATGTATAGTGGACTCATGCAAGTTAAAAATTTGTCACAATAAATTGTTATACGAGATACTATAATTGTATTGTGCTGAAAACTACCTAACTGCAAGACGGTAGAAGGCCTCACATAAACATGTAAAGTTAATGATGCCTATAAATACAAAGCCATATAGCCCTTTATGTTATATAAGGCTAACATGCATCAAGCTACCATCAACATATACATGTGCAAGTACACCCACACTTAAGTTTGAAAATGCATTCAGTCAAACATTTATTTATTTACTTACTTGTTGCAAAGATAATTCAAGAATTGAGAATGTAGTGAAACATGACTAATGATATAATAGTAATAACAGGCAAAACAGGAAATCCAAGGTAATTTTATGATTTTATCTCAATAGAAAACAGATATTCACAAATAAAATACAATTAATATAGCCTGTGGGGAATTTAATAGCGCTGCCAAGAATTGTTCTTCATTATTTCTCAACATCTGTTCTGTATGCATTATTGGCGTAGGCTACTTATCCTACATGTATTACATTACTGTGAAGATCCATCAGAATCTCCTTGGAGAGCAGCAAGGGCTGACTCAATCAAAGGGATTAGATCTGACTGAACATCTTCCCAAGCATGGACAACGGCATGGTAATCAAACGGTAATTCTTGATATAATTCGCGTATAACTTTATTGACATATGATTTCCTTCTCTCTCTAGCCTCTGTCTCGACCATTTCAACTTCGACTTCGCAATTCTCTTCCATGAAAGTATCCACCCAGCACATACTACACTGAAATTTAGAAACGGCCACTTCTCGCTCAGTCATACACCTCATAAACATGGTGGTAAGATGATCCCTATAGTACTGGATCTTGTCCATTAGCCGTTGTATAACAGAGCTGTCAAGTGGATATAAGACTATGATACTCTGAAGAAGGGCTATATGAATACATGCTGCAACAACAAAAGCTGGCATAGCTGGAACAGAACATGAATCGTCCATTAGACATTCCATTACAGAGCCAAACTTCTTCTCAGAGAATTGAAGGTAGGTACGTACTCTTTCTCTCTTCTTCAAACACTCTGGCTCGACAGCTTCCTTAATCTCGACATATAGCTCTGTGAAGCAATTAATATGAATGGCAACCCTTTCAAATGCAGATGTGAACTTTCTTTTTACTGTTTTACTGCATTTCTTTCTGGTTACATTCGGAAGAGGTGCAAATAACCTTTTCACTTCGGGAGCCACTGCCGCCTCACCATTTTTTAGCAGTACATCCTCAAAGACTAGTTTCAGTAGTGGCATTTCTCTCAGGCCATTGAACCCTTCTAAAGAAATTCCTGCGAGTAGGTGTGTTATTTTATCCCTTACTAAAGACATGATGACTCACACTTTATTACTACAGAGTTTTAATTTGCTTAGCCTCACGCAGACAACAGAAGGATCAGATATATTATCATTAGGCCTATCTGAGTACATGTGTATATATACCTATGGCTGTCTCAGTAGCTACTTTATCCAGCTTTATTACTACGTGAAGAGTCATGGCTTCAGCAACCGGCTTTTATGTTGGGGCTACAGTGTTGTATTAAATCTCTCAAATTTTTCAAGCTTCTGGAATACAGATTGATTCCAGTCTTACTATCTGCAATGTGCAAACAGTAAAGTCTGAATTATTCATGATGTCACAACATTATTTAAGAAATACACTGGATAGATTACGTGTAAATAAGCCTTGTTTATACATTGTACATGTATGCCTACATTGTCAGCCATGTTGGGTCTTCACTATTTAGGCGGGCGAGCTTATCATGCTGCCAGGTGTCATTGGCAAGTGCTAAGGAATGGAGGAGTAGGAGTAGGTGCAGAACCTTTCCTGGAGATGGCTCCCTTTTGCAACTAGAAGTCATCTACTAGCTAACAGGATCACAACTGATTAAACACCCAAACACTTTATTGAACCAATCACGAACACTCAGACTGAGTTGGAGTAGATTCGCAGGTATTCCCAGTGATGCAGTGTATAATGTAAGTCCTAGTCTAACTATATGCTTCCAGCTACTCTACAATGTATGTGCGAGAAGCCTGGTGCCTGGTTACATTCCTAAAGATGGAAATTCCCACTAGTGCAATTTTGATTCTAACCAAACACAAGGCAGTTATCATCTGGTTTCAACCAATCGGAAGGCAGTTGCTCAAGAATGTAAATACATGCAAATGTAGATATTATGTTATTTACTCTCTTGTAATTGGACAGAAGTTGAAATACAAGTCAGTACCAGTAGCTACTAACATTGTACTAAACTGGGTGTAAAGTACATGTATTATCTCTGGATGCACAGATAATGTCAATTCATGACTAGAAATTTTCTGAACAGCTACATGCATGTTGATTTCAAACTGCACATGGAACTATACAATACAATATATATATTATATATATTATTATATATTATATTATAACAGTTTTCTGAGATTATCCTTGACCTGCTAAAATTGCTATTCAATAATGTCCACAAAATCAATGTCTGTATTTTAACACAACATCGTTGTACCTGTATCTTTTACTGAAAGAGGTGTAAGAATACTTTCAGGTTGAATCTGAGTGTCTTCTAGCTGTAACAATGTAGTGGATCTTAGCAAGGAAAGTCTCCTACTGTGTCCCTCGACAATTCCCTAGAGTTGTATAGACACTTCAGCAACGGCTCCCGTGTAAGTATTATTGTAATCCGATACCTAAGTGCTCAAACAGCAGAACTCCAGTTTTTTGGTAGCGCAATCAGAGTATATTTAATGTTCCAGCAACTTAGAAGGTACAAGAGTTAAAAGTACAGCAGTAGATAAAAAAATAATATGTAGTTAAAATTGCACGCCTTATATACTAAAGGTTTGATTGTAGATGCACCAATAAGAAGTAGAAGTGTCTCCAACGGAGGGCCGGAGACCAATCATAAAAGAGATTGCCCCATGACGGCAGTTAATGACTAACAATGATGAGATACTAGCTCGGAAATACTTAATTAATACATGATTGCGAATCAGGCTATGCCGTGTAATTATAATAATGCGTGTCAGTAAGAAGAGTTATCTGTTCATTACTATTGACGACAATAAAATATATATGTATAAAAAGGAAACTGCTTGCGTTGATTGCTACAACCACTTATAAAATATTCATGCGATATACATGTATATAATATATACAATGTAATATAAGACAATTGCTAATGGATTTGTGTGTCCATCACAATAAGACATCAACAACATATTATTATTTTCCAATAACAAGTTGCATACATTGTATTTTCCTTGAACCCAGGAAAATAAAGTTATCATCATTTATTATTCCCGTTTCCAATCGAATGATCATTCTTGATAGGACTAATTTGTAAAAACAGAAGCAATAATGTTGCTATCTGCTTATACAATAACAAGTTCTGGTTAACTGAAAACAACCCCATAGAGTATTCTACTGGCTAGAGCCTGTTCTGTTATAAAATTATCCTGTAGGTGTTCACAATAATAAGCCTATATATGGAACAGAGAGGGAATAATACTATATATTATGGCAAAGGTATCAATAGCTCTACTAAGTTATGCTCCTCAAATATTAATACCTTGCGCTTAAACCTTTTCATCCATGTTTCAACTTTATCGGTAACTCACTTGATAAGTGACCTCTAAATAATATATAATTCTATGCTATTTAACATGGCTGAATGTATTTAATAACGCTGAGCTCTGAATCAATTTTCCCACACCTGCTGGTAGCCTGTTGTGGTGTACATATCACTTAGTTTTTGCATGAAGGATCCACAAAGTCATCTTATTATAAAACTTCAAATAAGCAGCTGAAGAAAGAGTTCTTGGGGTTTGCGTCTAAAATATCAATAGAGCGCAACTCCTCATCAGGCAGGTACTGAGTGCTCTATTTTTACATGTATTATACAATGTACAGTATATTGCTTTTCAAGCAGTACCAGTGTGATATAATTTATTAATATAGTTACATTGGAGGAACTCCACTGCAGGATGATAACTTAATGTACTATTATATTCTCTTGATGTTATATTTTATTTATTATTATTTTTTAGCATTTTTATCATCCTTTATAACTGAGCTCATCATAAAGGTGTATTCCTACACCCATGATACCACCTTTCTACATGTTTATATTATGTACAGATGAAGATACATGTTTATGCTATATCAGCCGAAGATGATAGTACTAGTGCCACTGCTCTGTTCTCTGCTGATAAATACTCTCCTATGTGTGAAATATCAAGGCTCTCTCTATAACACGGACCAGTCCCCTATTCTATCTTCTGACTATGACTCTCTTCCTTCTCTCAACTTGACCAAAAGCTGTGAGTATATATATACTACCAACAGACATTGCGCTGGTTTAGAATTGACTACCTGTACTTAGCAATCTCACTAATTATTTTTATGTACATGTATAATAATATGCCTTGATTCATTGATCAAACTCTGCGAGACATAACATTCTCTCTACCTCAACTTCAATATAAAAGATTTTACAAATTATTTGGAAGAACTGATCTGTTAGGATATAACAATTATTGGAGTAGAAAAAACATATAATAATAACTGTAGCTGTAAACCGTAACTGTAACTGTAAACTGTACACTGTAAACTGTAAACTGTAAACTGTAAACTGTAAACTGTAAACTGTAAACTGTAAACTGTAAACTGTAAACTGTAAACTGTAAACTGTAAACTGTAAACTGTACACTGTACACTGTAAACTGTAAGTTGTAAACTGTAAACTGTACACTGTACACTGTACACTGTAAACTGTAAACTGTAAACTGTAAACCGTAAACTGTAAACTGTAAACTGTAAACTGTAAACTGTACAATGTACACTGTACACTGTAAACTGTAGCTGTAACTGTAAACTGTAACTGTAAACTGTAACTGTATCCAACCAATTGCACATTCTGACAGGCATAACAAACAGGTATGTGATAGAATTCACCTTGTCGTGTTCACAGGTAGATCTCCTAGAGATTGTTCCCTGCAGTGTCTGAGGGATGGGGATTGTGAAGCATTTATCTATGACCCAGATAATAACAAGTGTCATGTCTACAACTCATCTCTAGATAGCAGGTGCCAAGGCGATAACGTATCTCCTCGTCTTCTCTATGGAGAGCCTTATAAGAAGGTAAGAGATGGGGAGATAATAAAAAGAGAAGACAGTGGTTTGGGTAAAACGTTCAGGCTGGCTTTGTAAAAAAAGTTGACTTTACATGATTGCTACTGTTATGGGTTGATATAGATTTGAACTGTTTTAAATGCAATGTTGGCCTTCATTCTGTATTCTATGAGAAAAAAAGAAAGCAAATACATGTACCTGCTGGTCGTTATGGCCCTGTGTAAAGGCATACTACTTATTAGTTCTATCTACAGAGTCAGGTACAGTTTGGCATCAATCTTTGGCATATTTACTAGTTATAACGAAATGTTTATTATTCTATTCACTTCAACTGCTACCTGCACGTTATACTTCACAATACTACGTAGTTTCAGCAAGACAAGAGCTATCTTTGAATTTAATTTTAGTATGCTGTACGGCTGTACTAATGTAAATTACTCATTTTTCTTTTAGAAAAGCAATGACTCACCTCGCCCAGCCATCGCTAAAGGTAATTATAAACTGTCTGTTAGAATCTTCACATTTTCCATGTGGAACCAGCAGACTTAATGGCAGTTACAGTAGTACAAATATTGGTGCATCTCTCAGTCACATTTGAGAGAATAATGTCGTATATTTATATTATAATTTTATTATATGAATGTGGATTAGACATGTGAGTGCTGCTGACCTCTGCATGTGCTCAAGAACACTGTTAGATAATTATATTATATTCAGACTAGTAGAGGACATCACATTCATATGTCAATCAGTGCAACTCAAGCACTCACCTGTCATATTACTGAATATAGAACCTGCCTATTGTACTGGTGCATCTGTGATATAATTTTAGTCACCAGAGTATAACTTGCATTGTAACATCCGTCTGTAGACTGTCAAGACCTATTTGAAGCTGGTAAGAGGGAACCAGGAGTCTATACTTTAGCACCAGATGGGTGTAGAGAGTTCACAGCGTGGTGCGATTTTGACTCAGAACAGGGGTGGACTGTTATCCAGAGAAGGGTAGATGGAAGTGTGGACTTCCACAGGAACTGGCAAGAATACAAGACTGGCTTTGGAAATAAGGACTCAGAATATTGGATTGGTATGTAAGAATGTAAATTATACTAAATTAAAAGTTCTCCCACAGATGATCATTCTCCTCAAAAATTTTTCTCTCAACCCGGGTACTGCTGAGTATCTTAAGTTTGCCCCATCCCTTTTCCTACATCAATACTTGTATTACTGTAGTCTCTTTTCCTTATTAGCTCACTCATAGTTGTACTCCTGCTATCTCTCTAATCTTCTCATTTCTTCTATGTTCATCTTGGCTAACACCTTAAACATTCCTCACTTCCATGGAACTTATTCAGTCCGCTAGGTGCTGTGTGAGGAGTCAGTGTCTATTGATGACTGAGTGTTGTCCATTTGACTAGGTAATGAGAAGCTTCATTGGCTCACCAAAACTAGCTCAAAGTTGAATGTATATTTGAGAAGATTTGACGACATGGAAGGCACTGCTAACTACTCCATGTTCATGGTTGGTTCTGAAACTACAGAATACACACTAACGGTATGTCTTTATACATTTACAGTACACTGCACAAACATTTTTACCTTAATATTGTTGAAGATGCATTTAGGGAAATTTAGGACATCAACTTCCCAGTGATCCTAGCAAAGATTGTTGACTATGAAAAATAATATTTAATTCTAAATAGTTCCATTCAGTAAAAAGTTATATAATATAAATTGGTACAAATTGATGCGACAATAATCGATGATCGGCACAATACATTTTGGGGATTTCCAGCATCTCATTTTCAGATATGGCATAATTGAATGTGTGACTAATTGAAAAAGACTGTTCGAAACAGGACGTTTCAAAAGTGGACAGTTCAACACCGGACATTTTGAAACGCCTAACCCCAACCACCAGATTTCAAGTAATTCTTATTTTAAATGTCATTTTTTGATTTAACTAATTAAATTCATTGATTAAAATTAATAACCTGCAAGTTTTGTTCTTCTAAATGTAGTCTACACAGTCTCGAATTGTCCTGTTTTGAACTGTACAATTGTGAAACATCCTGTTTCGAACTGTCTTTTTCGAAATGTCCCTTTATCATCATAATTGTATCAATTGACCAACATCGACCTTAGCATGTTTTACTTCCTGCAGCCAATTCGCCCTATTACAATCATTACGTTGGTGAGCATGTTCTTCTGGTTGCTAACAAAAACACTCGGGGAAATAACTTTGTCGGTTTGCTGTTGTGTTAATTTTAGAAAAATTATATTGGTCCTCACTCTTCAAATTTCTAGAAATATATAAAAGTGTTATTGATGTCATTTATTTGTACATGAGCCATAATATTATATAAGTTATTTATATGTTAGTCCAATTATGGTGAAAACAGACTAGTGAATTTCTGGCCAGTTATTTGGCTGATTTTTAGAAAATATTGATTTCTAGTTCTTTAAATCCAAACAAGCACTTCTAGGAAGGTACGGTGTCGTTATTGATGTCATTTGTTCGCACATGTGTATGCATTAGTTGTTGAAATATTAGCCATATTATAGATGTAGTGTAGGTTAGGAATGCCCAAACTTTTTGACATGCATGTAAAAATTTGTGGTAAAAATTTGAGGTGATGAAGGGACACCAAAATCCATGCAAAGGGACACATTTGGGCATCCCTGGTGTAGGTATATACATTGTAGCTTATAGAAATGTCATTTCAACAATCTAGTGAGGCTCTCTTTATTCTAGATGCAGCCTCATCAGTCTAAACCAGTCCATAAACTGGTTTAGCTCAATGTAAACCAACATTTATTTATTGATGTAGGCTAGTGCATTTGTTAGTCAGTCTGGAATTTCCTTTGTGGGTAGAGGGAGCTGCATATAGTAGAACTATTTCAGGTATCTGGGTACACAGGCGATGCAAGTAATGGGCTGAACAATGTGAGCGTACAAGATCATAATGGGCTCAAATTTACAACATTTGATAAAGATAACGACCTAAGAGACTGGTTAAACTGTGCTGATGCGTTCACCGGTTAGTTATATATTACATAATACAATGCACATACACGTAAATTTACTACATGTTATATTTGTATATGCAAGCGGGTTAAGATGGGTTAGACTTACCATACAGTATCACTCAGTGACAGGTACTGACTATAGGATTGATGGTACACACACAAGACTACATTGGCTGCGCCAAGTTTTTTTTGCTCTCAGTTTGTAGGCAGGTCGGAGCACACTGGTGGTACAAAGACCTAGAAGTCAGAAGACATCAGCGGGATTCAAACCCAGAACCTTCAGTGTTTTTGCGCTTCTGGGCAGGCGCTCTAACCTACTGAGCCACCTCCTATAATGTTGTGTATGTCACATAATACAAAATAATGGTCGTATCTCGTATGTTACCCATTAATATATACATGTATTACATACTTCATCAAAGTATTATAGTACATTATAATTTGTGTTACATGCTACATACACAATCTATGTATATTCTCCTCCTATTATATTGCACATTGCCATATGTTGTATTTATTTTCTAATAATACAGTGTATATATTGTATTTTTAGCAAGGAATTTGTCTGTGAGCAGTCAGAGACTTGTTTCAAATCCATGAAAATACTAGCATGATCATAACCTGAATTATGTAAAGTTATTGGCCAAAGTACACTGTGACTTATTAAATTATAAAGAGTATTAACATAATACCTGTGTGTATGTTCCACCCCACCCTAACCCACCATCGTGAGAAGACATGTGTTATTTTCTTCATCTTAATAGTTCTAACACACCTTCCTCTGACTGGAGTAAAGTTATGGAGACACAAACTCCACTGTTGGGTTGCCACGAATATATAAATGATTGTAACTTCACCTACCAGCCACCAATCCAACTTCTCTCTCATCCTTTGTGCTCTCATTCAAGCTCTTCCTTTATTCCTTTAGCTGCTTCTAGCTTTCCTGAGTTGTATTCATACATATATAGCTAGTGGTTTTATCCTAATATTTTGATGTGTATCCGTCATTAGAGGAATGATGTATGGATATACATCAAAATATTAGGATAAAATAAAAATATTCGCTCACACTAACATTTTCCAATAGCTTACTCAATCTGGAACGTCCACTATGATTTTGACTGTTTACTGTATTTAAGGTGGCTGGTGGTTCAGACACTGTTACAATGTCAACTTGAACGGACTATATACCAGTGAACCGCCCACAACTTCCCAAAGTGCTCTCTGGTCCGAAGCTTTCACAGAGGCCCTCACTACCATCGTGATGAAAATCACCAGAAATGCAGTAATGTTTCCCACAACTGTTAGTTTTAAAAAAATATAACCTACATTTATTTTTATACTAGTATACTGAAAACCAAGCAGAATGCAGAATGTGCTAGAATTGTATTGGGAAGTGGATAACATTATTTGCACAGAAATTCCTAGTTTGAGTAAAAATAGCAACAACCATAGTAATAGCAACAGTCACAGCAATAGTAACAACCACATCAATAGTAACAACCACAGTAATAGTAACAACCACAGCAATAGTAATAATCACAACAATAGTAACAATCACAGTAATAGTAACAACCACAGTAATAGTAACAATCACAGCAATAGTAACAACCACAGTAATAGTAACAATCACAACAATAGTAACAATCACAGCAATAGTAACAACCACAGCAATAGTAACAATCACAACAATAGTAACAACCACAGTAATAGTAACAATCACAGTAATAGTAACAATCACAGTAATAGCAACAGTCACAGCAATAGTAACAACCATGCAATAGCAACAGCTATGACAATAATACCTATATCAACAGTGCCATTGTGCACAACTGTGTTAATAGGGCGTTTTGTGACCTTGATAACCACACTGAGCAGCACAATGATATTTTAGTTGGTATTTGTGCTTATGTTTGTTAAATCTATTGAGCAGCCAATCACCAGTGAGTAAATCGGTCTTGAGGCCTTGAGCACCTGGGTGATTGCCTAGCTGCTTTATCTTTAATGAGAGAACCTAGCAATCTTCCACTTCAAAAGGAAATTAATTATCGTTTCTGCATGTTATCAGGAATTCATCATCAACCTAATAAATTTTTTCCGAGCACTTGCATGGATATGGGTATAAACTAATGCACAGTCATGCACTTATCATGAATATATTTTATTGCTTATAGAATAAATATTGTACCATAGCATATATATAAGAGATTTTCTTAGATATTGCAGATTATATATTATATATCGACATTTATAGCTATATTTACATTCCTAGAGATCAATGTCATGTGTCTGCTTTACATTGTATTTCCCTAACATGGACATTGATGTGGCTTATTCACTATTAGTAGCATAATTATTATGTTGGTTTTCTTTTTTTGTGTAAACTGGGAGTTGTTGTCCCAAATTCTCTCCAATTAATAAACCTGTTTCAACTCTTGGATTGCTTGTTTGACTACGTAGCAGACATAGAAATGTATGAAAACGCAGTACTCTGTCTTCCATATATAGCATATACATCTACAAGACAGTGAAAGCATATAAGAACATTATTAGTTGACTTCTGCCATCCTTTGCCACCAGCCTTCACACTACAGAGCTGGTGTGATATAATTGACAGAGCTTTTTTTACACGTGCATAGTCAATACTGATGCTATTGCAGTCTGGGTGGGTATGGTGTTGTAATTGACCTAACCAAGTTTTATCATATTATATTATGCGGAAGAACTCTTTTAGCACTAAATTCTGTCGCCATAAACTATAAACGCTATAAACTTGCAGACAACTTTTTACACAGTACTGATCAAATGCATCCCTTAGCCTTCATGTCTATTTAAAATTAAAAGGTTGCATCATATGTTTACCGGGATAGGAAATTTGAAGTCGTAGGGGCCCGGTTTCAAAACCCAGTCAGGAACTGGTATTTTCAAGGATGTGAAATCGAGTCCCTGACTGCTCAAATGATCTTTTCTATCAAAATATCATACTAACTGTATAGCATGTTGTGTATTGCATGTAATTGTACTGTACTGTACTGCACTGTATAGCCTACATTATTGTACTGTACTGTATAGCCTACTGTACTGTACTGTATAGCCTACTGTACTGTACTGTACATTGTACATTACTGTGTTGCAAGAAGTTGCCATGTAGGAGTTGCCTTTTCTACACATAATGTTATTTTAGTCTCGCAAAAACGTTACCAATAATAAAGTTGTATATTGTTGTTAGTAAATAAAAATATTGTAACCAAAAATAATTATTATAAGTAAATTTACAGGTTTTGGTTTTCTGTTCTAAATGATAGTTTAACAAATTGCCATTTAGAGACTAAGATTAGTAATCCGACTTACCAGAACGAAAGTTACTAGATCCATCCTAGTAACTTTGCTAGTACCCAAGATAATACTCGGTAAGAGTTGAATTGAATGGTTCAGTTGATCGCACCATTCATTGTGAAGAGTATTTTGGCGTGAGTTATAGTTTGTAAGTTCTTAGTATTAATATACAAGTGTGAGCAATTTGTTTGTTCTGTATTGGCTTGCAGTCGTAGTAACTGATGTTAATTTTCGTTTGCTAAGTCACTAAGTCTAAGTGCCTGCGGTGTCTGCCTGGTCACTAGTGTTTAGTTTACCTAATCTAATGATACATTATCATTATGTATCTGATACTACTGATACTGATATTATACTGATATTCAAATAAAACCTACTCTTACTCTACTCTACTGCACCTTTCTTTCTCTGCTAGACAAGAGAATTAATTAGAGTAGGCTACTTGGACTTACATGTATCTTTAGTCTTATTATATTATTAAATCATTAGACTAGAAAAGTATAGTTATTTATTATAATAATCATTATATTACAATTGTTAATTAGGCCCTATGACGTACGCAATAGAATAAACTAAACTCAGCAAAGTTAGTCACTTCACTAGACAAGACTACAATTAGGCCTACATGGTCTCTAACTCTACTAGAAGTATTCAGTTGAAAATAGATTCAAATTCTTGAAATTAAGGTTTTGTCACGTGAATAATGATATTTTTACTGTCAATACCTATTGTCCTATACTGTAACCTTATATAGGCTTAGGCTATATAATAGGCTATAATATACAGAGCTGTAAAGAGGCCCAAAAGTCATGAGTCTGGGGTCTACAAAAGTCAGTACCCCAAGACTCAGCACGAGTCTCAAGTCCAACACTGATTTCAAGAGTCAAGTCACGAGTCGCATAAAATCAATGGCAAGTCGTTAAAGTCTTTGTATTTCAAGTCACAATTCACAGGAAGTCAGTGTACCAGGAGTCTGCAAGAGTCCAGAGTCCGGAAAATTGCTCAAATCAAGTCTTGACAAGCAGTGAGTCACAAATATTTGTATGCCATATCCTAAATCCTAACGCGTACATTTTTATAGTTTCCCAAGCTAAACTGAAACCTTTGAGAAAATATGATAAATGTCACGTCAACGTAAGGCCATGCCTATGCGCCCCAACGTTCACAATAGCATATAAATGGCTAAGTAAATATAACGACCCAATGCGTATATATTTATAACAGCGACTTCCTTTTTATTTTTTGCAAAAAAAATTTTTCTTGTACAAGTGAAATACCTACTCGAGTCTTTAGCACTGCAGTTAAATTCAAGTCAATATTTGGTTTAGTCGAGTAGAACAGAGTCTTCTTATTAAGTTCTGATAGAGTCAGAGTCAATGAGAGTCTTTTCAGGTAAGAATAAGGGCAAATCAATGAGAGTCCTACAATTTAGCAAAATTCTCTCAAAACTCATGGAGAGTCTGACTCGAGTCAGACTCGACTCCAAACTCGAGTCACAGGGACTCTTTTACAGCTCTGATAATATACACATAATTAGTATAGGCCCTATGTATGCATATGTGCGTGTGCATGTAGGCTATTACTTACAATTTTGTATTCTTTTGGGTTTTACCTAGTTATTGCTGTTCTCAGTTCTACATCTTCTCTTTAGGTAGTTGGAGCCGGATTTTGAAAACTAATAAATGCAAATAAGTTTTGTGTAGTTGGGATTTAGATGCTACAATGAGATATCTTTCAATAAGCTCTCCGTGTACCCAAGATGATGCATACACAGATGCAAGTTCTCCTCTAACATAGTGATAGTTATTTTATTTACAGCAACCTTGCGTGATCTCATCATATTTACAGTGTCGATAGAGTGCCATTGTGGCGGTGTACCTCCTAAGTACTTTTATTAGGAGGGCATGCCGATGACTTCAAAACTGTTTTATTTTCATTTTGTCTTCGCATAAATTTATCTTATACCAAATTAATAAAAAGTATAAAATAATGTGCCTGTAACAAGGGATTGGACTGTATTTTAATTTCATATCCGATCAATGAATATAATTAAGCCTACTAATATAGTCAATGCAATACAACAGCAAATTTACTTTCACATTGGGTGGCAGACCAATTAACACACACTAGGAGCATTGATTTTGTATCAGAAATATCTATGATTCTAGTGTGCTACACTACATATAATTTTATGTAGTAACTTAAATGTTAGCCATTAGAAATACTTTGAGGTCTAATATAATTCATGATGAAAAAACTCCCAATATGGAAACTTTGTCAATGAATGAAAGTAAGGTTTGACTTTTAAGCTTACTCTTGTTTTATTTCAGTCAACTCTGTGTTTCTAGGATGAGAGTTGATGCAAAATTTTCTTACATTGCTTCTAACTTCATTTTCAATGTAAACGTATCTTAATTTTATGGGTTCAATATAACATATGAGTAGGCTGTAACATTATTAATCTCCCTTGACATGGACTCCTGAACCATGGACTAGATTTCAAAATCAGTTTTGCTTTCAACTGCTCACAATCTCACTAGCAGTCTCATATAACTACTTTAGTAGAAAATTTTTGTCTAATTATAAGCTGTTTGGTGATACCACATACCAATTAAATGTCTGACAGCACATTTTTGAGTTATTGCTATCTGTAGTTTACGACACAGCAGAGAGTTAAAAATCTAAGATTCAAGTTTGTTGATACCAGTTATAATCAACATTGCTGTACTGTACTGACTGTCATTAAATTTTTGCTGTCAATATTTAGGACAGTATAGAGTTGCACAAAAGGTATAGCTCTAGTTTGAGGCATGTTGATGTATGCTGCTGACAGCTGTATTCTGCTTCATCCAAGAATAATGATGAATAATAACTGTATATCAGATAGAATTATCAGCCTGTTAGTCACTCAGACAGGTGTATGCCATTGAAAGGAACTATAACATGTACCATGTTTAGTATGTAGGCCTACCAACTATAGTATATCGGAGCCATAACATGTACTGTGTTTAGTATGTATAGTATGTACTAACGAAATAACTAACTGATGGAATTATAGCATGTGCCATGTTTTTTCCGAATGTGTAAATGGAACATGGAACAGTAGTCTGTGTGGAATGCTATTATAATTAGAATTTCAATTCATTGTAATTGTGTACTTCTAAGATATGCAGTTCCAAGTTATGCAGTAGATGTATGAAATATACATGTACATATTCCCAGTAGGTGTTGAGACATTAGAATCTTCTACAGTAGATTACTTTATGGCTTCTAGATTATATTATGCAATAGCTCGTATAGCATCAACCAGAATTTCCGGCACAGGTCAACTTCCAAAAAAAATTTTTCCGGCCAACTTCCGTCACAGAGTCACAAACACACCGGCCTGGGCCAAAAGCAAAATCATCATTTTCGTGCGAGAAACCCAGCTGTGCCGATGAGCTAGGGATGATCTTCTCCGCGACCAAGCAAAATCCCAGGTCTATAGCCCTTGGGGCCTAGGCTGGACGGCCAACTTTAGATTTTTATTTGCAACCCAGGTCAGTTCAAGAGGTCGCGAAGACACTAAAGGCCAAGATTAGCTCAGTCAGCTTTTAGCCAGATAGCTATTAGCGTGTATCAGTCACCTACATTTTCAAATGCATTCAAGTGTCTTTCCCAGCACACAGTTATGTTATGCCTGCATATTTGAATCAATTACTACACAACAGTAGGGAGTAGGCTTACACTGCGTCGGAAAAAATGATTTGCTTAAAAAAATTTTAGGGCGACTTATTTCTGTAATGGATACACTAGCTTTGTATGCTGGCTATCCCTATTCATACATGTACTTGAATTGTCTCAGCTTCACCTCAATCTATGAGAATAATGGAAGACAATAGCTACAGTATGAATGAATACTAATTGGTATGTACAGTCACTTCAGTTGTTCTAAAGGAGTTTCACACACCTACTATTGCTATAAGTGCTCTAATCATAGTCGTATGTGCAGTATATATGTAAGCTAATCATAGTCGTATGTACAGTATATATGTGTATGCTAATTTTAGACATTTTGAAAAATTATCAAGATGAAACTTCAATCAATCAAGCTGGTCTATGTCCAGTTTATTAGTGACAGGGAAATCTGGGAACAGTTGAATAATTGTATTCTGTTATGATGCAGTGCAATCATAATAAGCTACATGGTAGAGTACTAAACTAACACTGTGTGTTTAGTGTCAGGTACCGTAGATATAAAATGTAGGTACCTATGAATGTATATTATAATATGCCTCAAGGTTCTTGTGGAAAGGCTATCATAACAGTAGTAAAAGGAGAGTGGTATAATATTCATTATTGTCATTCAAATAAAAATATAAGACAATAACACTAAATGTATGGCATGTAACTAAACAAGTCTACTATGTTATTGAAATCCCTAAGATAGGAGCAGTGTTAATAGACTGCCAGTGCCTCCACTTGTATATATGAAGTGTCAGCCTATACAGTTATCGTTTTAGAAGTTCTCCTTTCCACTAGCCAAGTAATGACCTGTATAATATCATGTTACATGTAGATAGCAGTCATTATGTATTAGCTGCTTGGAAACACACTAGTAACTACCTAGCTACCAGTACCTAATGATACATCTTTAGTAACGAATCACTATTTCCTTGTACCTCCTATATTCTACATGCAGAGTAATGACTGCTGCTAGATATCATGTCAACCCCTATTGGTAAAAGCTTGTGAGTTGTGACACTGTTTTTATGTTTTTTTTCTGCCTCATATTTCAGTAGACCACTGCGTACATATGATCATATTAAACAAAAATCATCTAGGCCTATTATAGAAAGAATACTTTACTTTTCTTTAATGTGAAAACACCTGTGCCCCCATTTTAACAATACTGTGTTCTCTAATATTATTAGAAGTTATGTGCTCCTGTTTTAGTTTGATTGAAAGATTTCTCCATGATCAACTGCCGTTAAAGTCGTATCTGTATACAACCATTAGGCCAACAGTAAATCAAAGATGGCCGACCGAGCTTCGGCACCTGACAATGAACTGATGGCTGTATGTGATCGTCACCTTCAGCTCAGCTGTGTCTTGTGTCAGAATGAACAGCAAATGGTGTTGTCACGGCGACTGGAAGACGTGGTGAATCTCCTTCCCTCTCACAGATCCACTAACAGTACGCCTCGTCGGGGGTCTGATGTACGCCCGTCCCTTCCTATTACAGACACTAACCGTCAGGTGCTAGCTCTATGTCAAGGCACATCGTCATCTGGTAGACAACCCAGTTCTTTTCGGAACAGATCTGCTACACAACCTGGCACATCTGTTTCTGGTCAACTCCGAGGTGGTAAGTGTAACTGACTTGTATGTAACAAGTACAATGTTGATGGGAATTTATTTGGTTTAGATGTATTTTGTAATAAGCTTGAATCTGGCTTGGCTCCTAATTATTATTAGTTTTTTGTTTTTTCAAGTGAGTTTCTTGTCCTAAACTACATATATATGATCTTTACACAGTTTTGTTGTGACTGACTTTAGCAGACCAACCTACAGCTAGTGGTTACTCTACTGAATGTATACCAGGTGCATGCTCTGCCACGCCTCCTCGGGAAACAGGTGTACCTCCTATAGCGACAGCGATTACTGCTAATAATACTCATAATCTACCTCAGGAAGAAGATGGTGCTAGACCTAGGTAAGTGTACTGTATTTGTTTAGATACTGGATCAGTACTCTGCTAAGTTCTACAGGCTTCGAGGGACGTCGGTTAGCAGTTGAACTGGGTACTCAGTCGTTGTGAGTGAATATAAGTGGAGTTGGTGCCTAGAGCTGTATGTATCTTGTCTATAACCGAATTTAAACTACAGGGTGCGGGGTGTGAGGAGATCTATCACTTCCCCGGAGAGTCTATCCTCGGTAAACAGGATGTCGATAGCTTCTACTATTCAGCACAGGGCAGCTGAGTGCGGCGATCTTACTAATGGAGACGCTCACAACTCTGCTACTGGTGGTAGCTCCAGGAGAACATCTCTCATCAGAGGTCTGGAGAATCTCATCAGAGTTACCAGAAAGAAGTTCAACAGAAGATCTAGAGAGTCAACTGGTTTGTTACATTATCTATATCTGTAAACAGCTGTATACTGCACTAGTATATATCGTATGTCGTACAATGTAATTATAGTTGTATTCTCTGTGCAGTTCGTGTTGCCCTCGGTCCAAAATAACACCATGATGTTCTGTATGGTTTGACTTGTTTTGAATTTTCCATCCAACCTGAAACTTATAATATATCATATTACACTAGTACAGCTTGCACCAATATAACACTATGTACAACTTACACCAATATAACACCATGTACAGCTATCATTCTGCTGTTAGTTGACATACATATAGGCTACATGTATATGCTATGTATATCTTTTACCTCAGATGGCAGGTGGGACAAACCAGAGGGTTCAGGCAACTCCCAAATTGATGGCACCAACACCCAAAGATTGGCCAGTGGACCGTTAGCCAGCATTCCCTTTGTTATTCCAGTGATGAATATGGGCCCTTCTGATACCCCCAGTAAAGGTGAGCTCTATACTCTAACCTCTGGTGGTGTGGGAATGGAATCCAAGTATAGTAACATTCTTGTGCATAGACCACACAACATGTGGGTGTGTCCAGGGTTCTATATAGGCTGATTAACATACCAGATGTAATGTGTGGGCATGAAGGCCAACTCTAATAGCAAATTTTCATGGAATAAAATTTAATCATTTTAAATTTTGTTTCTCTGAGAATTATCTGTGTGAAGTCTCTGGGTGCAGTGTGACAGGTTACATACAACCCTGTACATACATGTACATATACATGTATGTAGACTATATACACATAATTACATATACATGTCTATATTATACGTGTACATGTATGTACGTATACCATGTATGTATACCACATTAACACTAACTAATAAGTATTGTAGCTGGAGGTTGTGTTTTCTATTTTTAGTGTTCTTTTCATCTAGGCCCTAGGGAGTGTGAACCAGTACAATATTATTTTGTAATATAGCAGCAGTATGTAATAGACTCACAATATACAAGTGACAAAACTTGTATAGATAAACAGTGTATAGGCTTTACATGTATATACACTTTACATGTATATACATTGTATATAGCCCAACTACCCCATGAGTAGTGAATAGGACATAAACATGGTATACATTTACATTTTGAAATTGTACTAAATTAGAGTAGACCCGATTAGGTGATCAGCTACCCCCATAGGCATGAGTACACAGTGTACATTTAGTTAGTGTTGTACTATATGTACATGTATGTATAGTTAGTGTTGTATTATATGTACATGTATATATAGTTAGTGTTGTACTATATGTACATGTATGTATAGTTAGTGTTGTACTATATGTACATGTATGTATAGTTAGTGTTGTACTATATGTACATGTATGTATAGTTAGTGTTGTATTATATGTACATGTATGTATAGTTAGTGTTGTATTATATGTACATGTGTATATAGTTAGTGTTGTACTATATGTACATGTATGTATAGTTAGTGTTGTACTATATGTACATGTATATATAGTTAGTGTTGTACTATATGTACATGTATATATAGTTAGTGTTGTACTATATGTACATGTATGTATAGTTAGTGTTGTACTATATGTACATGTATGTATAGTTAGTGTTGTACTATATGTACATATATATATAGTTAGTGTTGTACTATAATTATGTACATGTATATATAATTAGTGTTGTACTATATGTACATGTATATATAGTTAGTGTTGTACTATATGTACATGTATGTATATTCAGTGTTGTACTATATGTACATGTATATATAGTTAGTGTTGTACTATATGTACATGTATGTATATTTAGTGTTGTACTATATGTACATGTATATATAGTTAGTGTTGTACTAGATGTACATGTTTGTATATTTAGTGTTGTACTATATGTACATGTATATATAGTTAGTGTTGTACTATAATTATGTACATGTATATATAATTAGTGTTGTACTATATGTACATGTATATATAGTTAGTGTTGTACTATATGTACATGTATGTATAGTTAGTGTTGTACTATATGTACATGTATGTATAGTTAGTGTTGTACTATATGTACATGTATGTATAGTTAGTGTTGTACTATATGTACATGTATATATAGTTAGTGTTGTACTAGATGTACATGTTTGTATATTTAGTGTTGTACTATATGTACATGTATATATAGTTAGTGTTGTACTAGATGTACATGTATATATAGTTAGTGTTGTACTATATGTACATGTATATATAGTTAGTGTTGTACTAGATGTACATGTTTGTATATTTAGTGTTGTACTATATGTACATGTATATTTAGTTAGTGTTGTACTATATGTACATGTATGTATATTCAGTGTTGTACTATATGTACATGTATATATAGTTAGTGTTGTACTATATGTACATGTATGTATATTTAGTGTTGTACTATATGCACATGTATATATAGTTAGTGTTGTACTAGATGTACATGTTTGTATATTTAGTGTTGTACTATATGTACATGTATATATAGTTAGTGTTGTACTATATGTACATGTATATATAGTTAGTGTTGTACTAGATGTACATGTATATATAGTTAGTGTTGTACTATATGTACATGTATATATAGTTAGTGTTGTACTATATGTACATGTATATATAGTTAGTGTTGTACTATATGTACATGTATATATAGTTAGTGTTGTACTATATGTACATGTATATATAGTTAGTGTTGTACTATATGTACATGTATATATAGTTAGTGTTGTACTAGATGTACATGTATGTATATTTAGTGTTGTACTATATGTACATGTATATATAGTTAGTGTTGTACTAGATGTACATGTATATATAGTTAGTGTTGTACTATATGTACATGTATGTATAGTTAGTGTTGTACTATATGTACATGTATGTATAGTTAGTGTTGTACTATATGTACATGTATGTATAGTTAGTGTTGTACTATATGTACATGTATATATAGTTAGTGTTGTACTATATGTACATGTATATATAGTTAGTGTTGTACTAGATGTACATGTATATATAGTTAGTGTTGTACTAGATGTACATGTATATATAGTTAGTGTTGTACTAGATGTACATGTATGTATATTCAGTGTTGTACTATATGTACATGTATGTATAGTTAGTGTTGTACTATATGTACATGTATGTATAGTTAGTGTTGTACTATATGTACATGTATATATAGTTAGTGTTGTACTATATGTACATGTATATATAGTTAGTGTTGTACTAGATGTACATGTATATATAGTTAGTGTTGTACTAGATGTACATGTATATATAGTTAGTGTTGTACTAGATGTACATGTATATATAGTTAGTGTTGTACTAGATATACATGTATATATAGTTAGTGTTGTACTAGATGTACATGTATGTATATTCAGTGTTGTACTATATGTACATGTATGTATAGTTAGTGTTGTACTATATGTACATGTATGTATAGTTAGTGTTGTACTATATGTACATGTATATATAGTTAGTGTTGTACTATATGTACATGTATATATAGTTAGTGTTGTACTAGATGTACATGTATATATAGTTAGTGTTGTACTATATGTACATGTATATATAGTTAGTGTTGTACTATATGTACATGTATATATAGTTAGTGTTGTACTAGATGTACATGTATATATAGTTAGTGTTGTACTATATGTACATGTATATATAGTTAGTGTTGTACTAGATGTACATGTATATATAGTTAGTGTTGTACTATATGTACATGTATATATAGTTAGTGTTGTACTAGATGTACATGTATGTATATTTAGTAATCACTTAGAAATATTGTAATAATATTATTTAGTGATTATTAGTAATGACTAGTAAGCCCTTTCCCACCCTTGAGATGCTAATGTATAATACTTATAACAAGGTTAGTTACTAGTACTCTTATTTATTCTATCAATATATTAATACTTGACTCTCTGTGTGGTAGACAGATATAACCAGTACTATACTGTATGGAGTAGCTAGTCAAGTAGTTAGTCTAATTGTAAAATGATGTCTCCACTTTAACATAATTACTACAAGCAATGATGTCTCATAACGTGGGAACACAGACATACATGCATAGTACTTAGCTGCTTCAATAGTTTGTGTCCTAGGGCTACAATAAAATCTCGTTGCTAAAGGAGGAATACTGTATGTCAAATATATACAAGTAATATACAAATGTACAGTATATAGCTTGGTAAAGTCTGGAGAAGTAAGGACTTTAGTCACTTCATTGGATGAAATAAATACCAGGTCACAGTAAATATTACACTTCATAATTCCTACGATATTACACAGTATAGCCTACATGTATACATTACTATACATTGCTATACTATACCATACTGTGCTATGCTATACTATACTATACCATACTGTGCTATGCTATACTATGCTACTTATAATGATACTATACTATAAATACATATACATAATTTTAGAATGTGAAGACTCAGATGGTATGTTAATGCCTGTACCACATGTAAGAGCGCACACTACAGTAGACTACCTGCATTATCTCGTACCTGGACTAACTAAAGTAACCAACTGTGGATTCTATTGGGGCGTTATGGACAGGTACGAGGCTGAGGCCCTTCTAGATAACAAACCAGAAGGGACATTCCTGCTACGTGACAGTTCTCAGGTAAGTTCCACAGGCTATGGACTAGCAGTTTGTTAGTTGTACATCTGCTACTCTTTGTTGGTGGATTCCTATGACAATAGAGGCTACTTGTAGCCTTATATGCCACATAGAACTCTCAGGAATAACAACTACATATTATCTTATAACATATATAGTGGGCTCTTGGCTGTCTATATTTTTTCACAATATACCTACCAGAAGCAGATGTTAGACATAATAAGGTCTGTGAATAAAATTTCCGATATTTCTACACCTCAGCTCAGCATATGCTCCTGGATCCATCTACACCAATCCATCTACATTGTACATGCACATAGAGTAGGCCTATATTATTATAATATACATTTACACCATGCTGGTATTAAGGAAACGCCATGTGACATACATTAGTCCTATTATAATGTTCAGGATCTATTTCCTTATACATAAATTAGTTACTATTTCAAGCTTTCAACAATATTTCTAACAAAGTGACACATTGCAGTCTTGTGGTGTAAACACATTCCTCAGTAGGTGTAGTATCCTCTTTTCTCTCTACTACTACTCAATAATGTAGTGACCCACACCTAGCCACTCCTTTGAGGTGTTCAACCAATAATACATGTATATAGGGAGGACAACTTCTCCTGCTTCAAACTTTCAGTTCTGCACTCCAACACATGCTACACATCTCTTCATTTCTACATGTATTATAGTGGTACCTAGCCTGTGTTCCAAACTCTCAACACACATGTGGTTACTATCAGTAGAGCCCTATAATCCATCAACCTATGAACCCAGTCTTGGAATAGAACCATAAATTATACATAAACAGAATGGAGTCTGTTACTGTAGTTGTTGGTCTTTTATTTGGATTAAATAGTTAAGGGAGGGGACGCACTTGTGGTTTTAATATCACAGTAGTATGGGTGTTAATCCGGGAGATTATCCTGTTAATCTTATGTGTATAATTACAGGATGACTTCATCTTCTCTGTTAGTTTTCGTCGCTACGGTAGATCTCTACATGCCAGGGTGGAGCAGTGGAACCACAAGTTCTCATTCGATGCACATGACAGCGGAGTGTACAAAGCCAAGTCTATCACCACTCTAATAGGTAAGGTGGGGGGCTCTGCTATCACCCCAAACACTGTAGAAATCATGAAGGCACCTTTATTTATCCCAATATATTTCCCTAAGCAGGGTCCCTTAGCCTTGATTCCTTATTGATCTAACTGTATCCTGGTTTCAGTGAATCATGTTACTTGGAAAGGAACGAGTATGCAAATATGTTGTGTGATCACAGTACATTCCTTAGGACAGATGTACTGTAGGGCCTATACTGTGTGAATTTAAACTCACACTTACCATTATTGATTGGAGAGTGTAACAGTTCTAGATCAAGTGTTAATTAACTAATACCTTAATCCAACTGTTAAGCTGTCTATCTCTGTGAATGAGGTACCTATTGTACATGTCAGTTTAATCCATACTGTTGAATCCAAGAACTAGTGTCTGCATCCCCAAGTCTAAAGATATAATCTGAGACATTTAATTCTTCACAACTATCCATTACATTTTATTGGCCATTATGTAAAGTGCATGTGCACCTATATGTCAACATGCGATAGCAGTAATATTATATACATGTACATTGCAGTTGGAGTTGTATGTCCTTGTAGCACTGCATACACCATATCATTCTTGTAACTGTTTACAATGTATTATACTTGTAGAGCATTACAAAGACCCTCAAACTTGTATGTTTTTTGAACCAATGCTGACTAGGCCTTTGAATAGACCAAATGCGTTTAGCCTCCTCCATTTAGCAAGGTAAGTCCTGACAAGTAACATCAGTCGTTGATTGTGAACTGTAGTGTAGATTGCTAGCATACACTGTGTAATAACATTTTGTATACTGAACTATCATATTGCTAGTGTGTAACATCAAGCATAATCTATTTGCATGTATATGTACATACATATTAGTGTGGGTAGGTGTTTCATCACAGACGGCATCAGCTGTGACTCACATCCTATGGTTGTCTACAGAGTGTGGCATTAATCCAATTGATCACAGGTAACACATGTACAGTCATAACAGGTTATACAATGATAATATGATGTATGTTTTAGGGCAGTGGTATGTGACAACATAACATACGACTGTATAGACCACCTGGCTATACCTCGGAACTTACAGGAATATCTCAGGTACTACCACTACAAGCAGAAACTGCGAGTGAGAAGACACTCCAACTTCCAGCAAGCTCGTACCCAGCCTGCTCCATCTACAGGGAGAAGACAACTGTAATGTTCATCTTAAGCTCTCATACTATCAGCATAATATTAGTTGTAGGGCCCTTGCTTACCCCTCTCATAGGCTATTGGATATAATGTGACGGTGTCCTCCACCTACCACTCTATTCAATCTACCTTGGCCTGCGAGACCTTAACCAACTGGCCAGGTTTTATTTGTACTGGAATTCTGGTATAAAACTGCTAGAGTATAATATTCTCAAGCCAGCACACTGCAGGCTGAGTTTAAACACTGCAGGTTGACATGAATACTATAATAGCAAATAGCAGCAAAGTTTATTACATATTTTTCTATGCATCGGATATATAGTATATAGTGTTAGCAGATTGTGTAATGTATTTTTGTAGTTCCAAAGCACATTGGGAACAGGCAACATATTCTGTAATGGGTGTGTTACATACTTTCTAACCTCCCCTACCCCAATGTCTCTAGTCAATCCATTATTTAGGAGCTGGTCATGCTTGTAATTAAAAGTTGCAGTCTAAATCTGCAAGATTATCCTGCACATACAAAGTCTATCTTACAGAAAGAAAGTTGTTTATATTATTTTTACACTCTATTTTAATTTTCGGTAGAGATTAAATACAGAAAATATAAATTAACTCTGATTGATTTCCTATTATCATTTCACACAAGAGCAAACAATAATATAATTCTTAGATTTACCCTGGGGGCTGTTCAGTACATACAGCAAGGAAGTTTGTTTTCTGAAAATGTATACAGCCAGGAATGAGTGTGTAATCAATACAACCCATAAAATTAACCAGTAATATGGAAGTTGCCTTCCCTTTCATACCGTACACACAGTGCTATGGGTGATTCGCTGGAATTGTCTTCTCAATTTCCAAGTAAAACGTATGTACAATGAAAGAGTAGGCTAAGAATAATAAAGAAGTACCTAGAATATTCTAAGAGATGGCCAATCTGTTGTATTACGTAGAGGTAGCAGTCTTGTTCTTTTTGTCTGAGAAGAAGTTTCGAACAGTCATAACTTGTCCGATCATAACCACGAGAATACAGATGAACTCTGCTATACTCCACATCATCACCCTGTTAGCAGCAAAGAGTAGTTATAGTGTACACTACATTGTACAGGCATATAAAGTGTTGTGATTTGCTGCAGTCGTCACTGTAAAAATTTTGAGATGCACTTTCAAATAGCTCTTGAGCAAAATAGTAGAAATCTCCATCTGCTTTCATAGTCCGGAGTCGTCCTCTCTCGCGGGCTAATAACAATTGGGAGAGGACAACTCCGAATTATATTAATTGTCTATGATAATATTCATAAGTTTCACGAGTACGCTATGTTGAGTTGATTAACAATCTAGTATAAAAGGTCTTTATCCCTATCAGGGGCGGATATAGGAAATATTTCAACACCAGCCTATTTTCAAGAAGTCATGAATTTCACGCGTCTGAGGAAGTTAATACAAGATAATTGTGGAACATGAACATGAACTGCCTGAGCTAGTAAATAGAAAATGAATTGAAGCCTAGATATGCATAGTATTGATAGTTTACAGAGCACAGCTAATATTGCATGCTTGATTGAACACACGCCTAGGATGGTGGCGTGGGTGCCTATAGCCGCCCCTGATCCCTATACTACTACAAAAATGCCTAGATTATTTTGAATCACATTCATGCACACACCCTACATGGGAACAAAGCATAATGAAATGCAAGCAATTTGACTGCTATTAGAAATGTACTTGTGGCATGTGAGGAGAAAATAACAACACCACAAACTGACCTGCTATTGATGTCTTCTGCAAACGATCTCCCACTCATCTCCCTTAGCCTAAAGTGCTTCTGGTAATCTGATATAGTATTGAGGGACTCGTGAATGCTGCCCGCAGACATCTCAAGCTGTATAACATTCGGGAACAATAAAAACTTGTTTGCAAATGAACTACCACCTGAGGTGAATACCTTGAGAAGTGTGCAATATAGACAACAGTCATGCCTATTTAACCGATCAAGTTATGGTACAGAGTATAGAAACTAAACATTTTAGAGTTTTCTACACATATTAGAGAAGACAACTCACAGCGGTCATAGCTACTCCACCTCCAGCAGTAGCCTTGGCAGGGAACAAATCTGGTTCATCGCCAGCAAAGAAATCAAAGTAGACCATCTTACTAGTGAATGTAGAGAACTTATTACTGAAACACCTGTAAGAGAAGAGTATATGGATGGTAAGTAAGAATAGCTGTTATGGGAGTACATGTACACACATACACTAGAACTCATGTATCTATGTAACATCAAACTAGATCTTGCACTAGTTGGTGCTCAGTGTACCCTGTCCACTAAGAATGCACTCACTATACAGAAGTTCAAAATAAATTAATTGATGAATATTGCCAGTAAAAAAGATAATAAACTTTTGATTTTGAAACAAAGATTGCTTGCTAGGAAAAGACTAAATTTAATAAATGGGATATATATTATTACTACAGCATGTGACAATTACACTGGATATCAACTTCAATATAGTGTTTTCTAGAATTGACTGCTAATTGGTGGCCTCATGACACATTCTTTTAATATATACCAGGGTGATGTGACCAACTTGAAGTGTTTGCGGTAACAGATAAGATGTACATACCAGGTATAAACACCTTCCTCTTTAGTAGTCCAGGTATGAGTGTCGTATTGTTTCTGACTTTGTTCATAGAGCACCTGACCATTGGGAGACTTCAACGTTACGTCTACATCAAGATTTCCTCCCTCTATCACCTGAGAGAGACATTAATACTCATTACAATACCGCTGTGTGCATGATGAGAGGGATCTCTAAAAACCTACACTTACAATGTATGTTATTAGTAGACACTGTCCATTACGTTAACATTCCTAATCTGGAACTAACCAAATGTTTACTGAACTTTATACAGGCATTTTAAAATAAATATCATACCATACTGTTACTTTTAGGTATAATAGCACTAACAATGTGCTCTATAGCACACACCAAATAGGCTACTTGCAGGCCTAAATAGTGTTGAGCTAAAAATATTGCTAGGCCCCTCTTAGTATGACATTCGCGGTGCCGGTCCCAGGCACAAGTTCTGAGTATGACAACATTTCTGCGCTCACTACAAAAACAGCAACACTTCCAAATAAATTGGCTCTACCACTAACCAAGAACCTTGAAGCTATTTCAAATTTTATTAAAAAAACTAGCAGAGAAACTTTGCAGTGTTGAAATAATAGTCTGGAGCCTCTAGAAGTTGTCTTATTCTCCATGTATCTTAACTAAATTGTTCATAGGCAGAACAGCTAGAAAGCTTCAGTTTAGCTTTATTATTTCTTCCTCCTTTTTACAAACATATTCTGTCTTCAGTCTTGTTTCAACTATAAGTGAGTAAAGTCAAAAATATATTTTGTTCTGGTTATTAAAACCATCTTATACAATCTGCATCATCAGCTACACAATGGCAGACAGGTTATGGGCCCAGCACTCAAAGGCAGACTAATACATGTATTTTAATGGAAATCAGGAATCATATTCACTATGAGAAACAATATTCCTCAATAACCTCTACACACTGGATCAGGTAGTATACAAAGCCATATTGCCTAATGGTGATGCAACTAACAAAACCAGAAGAGCATACATGCTAAACTAGTACAAGTTCTAGACGAGAGATCACTACAGCTCATCATGAATGACACTGCAAATAATGCTCTTAACGTTCTCGGACAGCAATTCACTTTTGTAGAGAAACACAGAATACTCTACACAATGTACTATACACAGCTGAGTATACATGTAGCCATGACACTAAGTGGCCATGTCACTACGTAGCCATGGTGTATGCAATTACTGCGCTATGCAACTACTAAGCTACAACTATACTACCAAGGCCTGTAAATCGTGAAGAAACACAAGATCGCTAGGTCCACACTGCCAAACAAGGTAACCAGCCAGGCAAGTAATTACTATTTACAAAAATTTGATGTTAAGGGGGTATACCTAAACTCTCCTATATTATATAGATGTCTATGTACAGCTACCACCAGTATACGAGTCAAGGACATTAAGCAGAAGCCATATTCAAATGATTTAATATGACTGAAACTAAAAATCCAGCTGATGAAACCTCAACTCTTCAAAAAGCTAAGGACACCAATGACATTTACACTAACTGCTATTGGGAGTCTATTATATCAGTTTTATAGTTTTCAAAATTCATCATTTCGTGAACATACTGACATACATGTACAATTAACATAACATCACTGACATTCCAACTGCTTGATGAGTTGCTCACATAACCAAATGCACTAGCTCCAGCTGGAGGGGGCATGTTGAACTAACAGTCTGAAGCCCCTACAAGTTGTCTTATCATATCTTACCTAAAATGTTCATAGCTACAATGCTTTAGTTCAGCTTTATCATTTTACTCCTCTTTTTATAAATCATTTCTGTCCCAGTTTTAGTAAAGTCATAAACATATTTCTCTGCTAATAATCAACATCATCATTATCAATCTGCATCACCAGCCGCACAATCACAATGGCTAACACTGAGAACAGACAGAGAGACTGAGTGGCCTTAGATATTGACACGACTCAGAGCGTCATTTGGTAATTCTTCAGAGTGCAGATTGACTGCTTGACTAAATAGTGAACTGTCAATAATAATATCAATTTTATAGCAAGTTCTACCATACGAAACATTTTAATAATAAATTATAATAATAATAATTGTCAAAACTTTTTGTATCTGCTTGTCTTGTGAAGATGAGGCGAAATCCAATCTGGTTTGAGTTATTCAATAATATAATTTTCTTTCTATATTACATAGTTACTAATGCTTATTAAACAGAAAAGTTCGCTACACTATAGAGAAACAAATGAGTCAGGCTAGACTAAAGTAAGCGTTCAGTTTCGAGTTTACTTACTTGAAATTCAAGAACTGTCTCTTCTCCCTGTTTCACCTGCTCATAAAAGCACATTTCATCCTTAGCTTGTAGCATAAATGTAAATTCCGCCCCTTGTGCGCAATTCAGTTGGATTGATAGAAAAATCAAACTTAACAGTGTTGAATAAATCATATTTTCAATTTTAATACGACTACTGAAATTTTGTATTGAGAAACTGGCCAGCGATTCAAGGCGTCGAAAACGAAGGCCTAACCAGAAATCATTCCCTCTTTTATGTATACAGATGGCCATTCATGCAACCCCCGAGACTCATTTTTCTAGCGAATTCAAGGCTATGAACAAGAATTTATTGGAGCCGCTACGATAGCCTAAAATGACGTGGCAAAATAGCATTTGATATGAGTGAAAATTTTAAATTGCACTAATGTATCAATTTTATTTGGCTATTTCAATTTTTAATCAATTTTTATTCTACAAGTTTAACTTCTAATAGAAATAGATATAATAAACAAATAACAAACTATATTTGAGATTTAGTTGTCAACTTTACATGGGAAAACAACTCCGTTATAAAAGATCTTGAGCAAACTGTCATGTACATATCATTCTGTAGATACAAAATACAAGCACTTCTCACTTCTCAGGATTCAGGGATCAGGAGTCACTCAGGTTTGCTCTGTTTGCTATGCACACATATTTGTCAAGCTTCTCGGCTGAGGGTGGATAGGGGGAGCACTTCAGATTTTGAAACCCTGCTCCCTCTTTGCTAAAAACTCCCATTTCCTCCAGATACTCACTAAAAATTGGCTAACCAATCCAATAAATATAATCCCAAAGCAAAATAACGCAATGGAGCTTCATAACCCAAGTTACTAAAGGGGTCGTTCAGAACACTGCAGAACAAGTTCAGAACACTGCAGAACAAGTTCAGAACACTGCAGAACAAGTTCAGAACACTGCAGAACAAGTTCAGAACACTGCAGAACAAGTTCAGAACACTGCAGAACAACGGAGTATTCTCGTGGCTCATAGGTCATGATGGCATAGAAAGTACATGCATTTTAAAAGTGTAAGCATGAGGTAGCCACTCAATCTGCTAGTGCTAGGATAGGATCAGGGATAGTAAACATATATGATTTGAGTGTTTTAATATATTAGATATAATTATGGATATTTCCACTTTGTACAACAACTGAAACAATAATTTTAAAAAGTTACAAGTATTTAACCATTTTATAAATCATTGTTAACTGCTAATTCAATTATTACCTCAAACATTTTTGCTCCATTGGCAGGTGCCCCAATCATCCCTCTTTGGAGCAGCAATAACTTGGCAAATGTGATACAATATGATAGAAAAATGAGATATTCTGGCTCATAAGAGGCAGTTAGAAATTAATACTGCGATATGAAATGTCTATAATATAGTGAGACTGGGATTTGGGGTAAGAGCAGACAACTTACAAAAGGAAGAGAGTACGTCATTCTCTTATTTTTTGAAGATTAGTTAAATTAGAACATATATAAATCTTGTTATCACATATTTAGGGAATGTTAATGCATCAGGAGGGTTGGGGATCATGAGCACGAGGTAGCTGCTCAATCCATTGAAATATAGTATATCTTGCTTGTACTGTGTCATTTGCTGTCATACTGTGTCATACTGGATCATGTCATATCTTTAGGCCTATATGAGATTAAGCAGAAAATTTACCCATCGTCAATTTCTTCCCACTCACACTCAGGCTTGGAGCAGCACAGCTGCAGCTGTGCTGCTCCAAGCCTGAGTGTGAGTGGGAAGAAATTGACGATGGATCTGAAGTGTCCAGAAAGATGAGCCCAGATGAAGACTTGTGAAAGCTGGTGTGGTCAAGGGGGAGTTAACACTTCAGTCTAGCATATTATAAATACAGTGTTATACACCTACTAGCTACATTATATTAATATATAATACATGTATAATCATAAAATGGAGTATAGCTTTAATATTAGTTATAATTTGGAAAAATGTTGGTGTGAGCTAATAAAACAAGACACATTTTTTGTCGTTTTTCAATTATACTCCCAATATTTTGATGCTTGTCCATGCATCATTATCAGAGGACAAATTATGTTACCTTATTTAATATTATATACATGTACGTATATAATAAATAGATAACTCCCTGTGAGAATCCTAAATAGTGACATCATCAGATAAAATAGTGACATCACAACATCCAACAGTGAGACAGATAATCACAGAATGGTTATATCAGTTCACCTTATTGAAATTGTGTGTAGTATGCTGTAGACCACAACATTGAAGGGAGGATAACTCCAAACCCATCACACATACATGTACTGTGTTAGAAAAGACATTGGTCTAGCCAATAGTGTGTCATAGTGTGTAACCTGATAACTGCTTAAACTTACCTCCATGTACTAGTTAGTGCACTAGTACTATTATTAGTAACTAACACAAAGTGTAGTACTTCTCCATCACATAGCCAGTAGGATCTCTCACCAGTGTATCACTATAATTACTATTATTTATGTGCTAAAGTATATACAAGTATTACTATTGTGCATGTTGCTAGATAATATGCTACTATTACTTAAGTTCTATAGCATTATGTACTAAAAGATATGTTGCTATTATATATTATGCTAATGTATAATTATATTGCTATTGTTGTAGTGTGCAGGGTAAGAGATACTTTGAATGTGCTCCTGAGTACGAAGGATTTGTTAAAGTTGAGTCAGTAAAAGTGGGTGATTTCCCAGAGGAAGTGACGATGATTTGGATGAAATATAGAATTATAAACCTACAACATAAGCTGGAGGCCAATATGCCAACATGGATTATATTTTCTAGCTTATAGTTTTTAAAACTTGTATCATGGAAACTATGAAGTGATGCCAACTGACAAGTTGACATGCACATATAGGTGCCCATCGGACTAACAAGGAGAAGAGTCTGCCTTAACACATCATTTCAGTCCTCAGCTATTCCACATGGACAATCATAACTAAAATTTTTACTACATGTAATAGATTTGATACTTTTATAATTATTGTAAGTGTACATGCATTTTAAAACCCCCCAAAAATAATCATTTTTCTATGATGACTGCTCATAATCTTATACATTTTTATTGTATTCCAGCTGTACCTTTACTATTATAACTATATACTCATATGTTTTCTGAATGTAATGAAGTTGAACTCTTGTTACCTGAACTTGAAACACAAGGTTTTTCACCGTTGTTCTGTTTTATTTTAGTTATCCGTCCTGATTTCTGTTTGTATGTACATTATTTTGCTGCAATATCACAATAAATATGGTTTCTCTTCAAACAGGAATTAACAGTTACTAAATACGTGATAAGACAATATAATATGTCTATATGTTGAAGAGAAGACAAATCTTATTTTTTGAAGAATACACAAAATTGTAATATTCAAGTGACTTAACATTATATTAGTGATAGAGTATTCATGGGAACCAATGTTATAAATCTGAGGAACCCAGGCTTGGGTGTAATTCCAGCAAATCAAATAAAGTCTCACAATGTAGTCTAAGGTTCACTAAATAGAAGTTAATAATTGCAAATAGGTGCTGTAAGTTTGAAACACAGTCTAGGCTTTATTTATAAAAAGCCTCAACAAATTTTCAAGGAGGCTATGATGTCCAAAATATTGGTTGGAAGGGGGGTGTCCAAGGGGTGCATTTGGATCGCAGTCTACAAACATAATTTTTAGGTTTCAAAATACATAACTTTATGTATTTTGGAACCTAAAAATCATGTTTGTAGACTGTGATCCAAATGCACCCTTTGGACACCCCCCTTCCAACCAATATTTTGGACATCATAGCCTCCTTGAAAATTTGTTGAGGCTTTTTATAAATAAAGCCTAGACTGTGTTTCAAACTTACAGCACCCATTTGCAACTATTGATTTTTGTTTAGTGAACCTTAGTCTACATTGTGAGGCTTTATTTGATTACATAAATTTATGTATTTTGAAAGCCAAAATCATGTGTCTGGGAGTGATTGTAGACTGTGATCCAAATGTACCCCTTGGACACCCCCCTTCCAAACAACATTTTGGACATCATAGCCTCCTTGAAAATTTGTTGAGGCTTTATATAAATAAAGCCTAGACTGTGTTTCAAACTTACAGCACCCATTTGCATATAAGGAAAATAATGAAGTAGACTCTTATACCACATGAAGTTCTTAATGAAAAATCTAATGTTTAGTTTTGAAGGCTCACGTAGGGACACAGTAATAACATTTGAAACTGTATAAAACACTAAGCTATATCTGCTTTTCCATACTGCACCATACTGGAGTCATATCATATCTCTAGGTCTAATGAGATTAGGTGATAAGTGTTTTATGGTATGCAACAATATTTTTATAAGGTGCATTTATGTAGGTATAACATTATGGTTGCAGGAGTTGTCACTCCGCTTCACCAATCTTCCCTATCTAGAGTTCAGCAGTAAATTGGCAAGCATGTGTACATGTATTATGTAAATTCAGATTATAGTATAGCTTAGTAACAGGTATAGTAAGAACTGTAAGGTACAAACAAGAAATGAACTTCTTTGAGGCTTTTATTGTTAAACACCCTACAAAATGCAATGGCAGCTTGATTTAAACACTATTATATAACAATAGTGAATCCCTGTATAAAAATATTCCCGTATTCGTATGTGGTAAACAAACATTAACATGGTAAAAGAACACATTAAGAATATTTCAGTAGATAGTGTACATGCATGTACAAAATTATTTGCCTATGATATTATTCTCACTATGTGTACCTGTAAAATAAGTATGCATGAACCTGAATTTTATTTGAAAAAGTACAATGTACTTTCCTATTTAATATCTATGTACATAGGATTTCTTATTTGGCATTTAACCTGAATGGTAACAAAAATATTATATACATATACATGTCACTAATAAATCATTCATAGATAGTTACTAAAGTGCTAATAGCAACAGACCCAATTGTGTTATTATTATCTTAAAAATTTGTAGCATGGCAGAATTTGCAACATTACATAATCACAGGAGTTGTTATCTCCCATCTTAATGGTGAAGACAACTCCAAATAGCGCAAACTTCTAACAAGCGTTGCTCACTACTGCCCCCTACTGATAATGCAGCTCTAGATTTCAGAATTGATTGCAAAACAATGCACTGTTCAACAACTCCTACAACGCCTGGGCTCCATGCAGAATTACCTATACCACGACCTCTGCTCTTTCAAGCCACCCTATGCATGAAATGAGGATCAAGGGCTAATACTCTTGTCGGATCTAGAGTCTGAAGTCTGGTTACTGCAGATTCTGTCATATCTGTACTTGGGAGCGACTGGGGTAGACAGAATTTGGGAAATCTCTGCAGGCATAAACGCCCATGGCACAGTCTTATTGGAGGAAAGACGGCATCGCTTGCCGCTAGGGCAGAACACCTCGCTCTTCACACCTATAATATAAGTAAATACATTTGTTGAGTATATTTTTGTACAGTTGGAATCAGAGTGGATATCAGTGTATGATAAGAGATATTACAAGTAAGCATATAATATGTAAGTGTAAATAGAAACTAGTTTGACTATGGATAGATAGATAGATAACACACACACAGTAGAAATATAACACTTCAAAAGCAACTATCACATGTTATTTACAGATCTACTCTATTGGTACGTTACGCATGTAAAACCTGGGAACTAGAAACACTACGTTTCAGCACAATAGTGAACAGACGGTGATGTGTTGGCAAAGTGCCCCCTCAATCTTACAACCAAACATAAGACTGATATAGTCTGACAGACCTTCTTCAGCCACTAGCATATCACAATAATCCAATAATCCGGTAATTAGATTAACTAAATCTCCATATATTTCTAATTAGTAAACTTCCATTAGAATCTTAGTCTTGGTTTAGGATTAACCATCAGTAACTCTCAAAGTGACTGAAGATCTTTTCTCAGAAGAAACAAACCAATATCTCTGACGCATGACCAACACCTCTTTATGGAACATATTCCAGGTATATCCATAAGTAATAAGTTCCTATGGGGGGGGGGGGGGGGGGGGGTACCACTTAGCCTTAGTATTCATATGTAATAAGTGCCTATGGAGGGGAGGTACCACTTAGCCTTAGAGAAGTGTGATACCGGAGTAGAGAATAGCAGCCTAAACATACATTAATATAGAATTAATATTGTGAAGCCTCACCTTGCTGTTTGATGCTGTCTTTACTACATGGAAAGCAGAACTTGTGGTCAGCTATTGCCGGACACTGCACAAAGTGTGTATCTTCTAGTTGAGAGCAGCAGAGGAAACATTTCATTATATCAAAGTCAGGTGGGGTGGTACTAGACTGTCTCTGTATATTATGAGGTGATCTCTGAAATAATAAGGCTACTGTTTCACAGATGCATGGAACATGCAAGGGCCATGAGATGATAACTTCCGAATCCTTTTTACTAACTCATTATGTTGAACTGGAAGAACTTCGAGCCGTTAAAATACAGTCATACCGTAATAGCCTATCTAGAACTAACACCAGGCCACAGTGTAATCAAAAGTTCCGGATTTGTTGAGGATTAGCACTTATTGAGAATGCTGAGAAATGTAGACTATGCGCTAAATATGCCGATCTTATTATCGTATGATCAGCTAACAATCATGTTTATTTGTGGACATCCCGATCTTATCTAATAAATTGTAGTATGCAGGAAAAAACAAAAAATCTTCGCATTACGAGATTTTATTTGCATTGAATACTTTTTCTACAGATTAACTTCATTAAAGATATCCTGCAGAAGATTAGCTTACCTGAGGTGAAATGAGAGGGAAACCATTAGTAGGGGTTGGTGGTGCCAAGGAATTCGTAGAATGTACTAGAAAATAAATAGAGCATAGTGAGTACAACGTATATGGATGGTAGAGTACTGGTATTGTTAAGGTGACTTCTCTATGCTGGTAACTAGCTACTAATAACTAGTATCATTACTACTACTACTATCAATAGTATCATTACTATTACATAACTATAGTATCATTACTATAGTATCATAACTATTACATAACTATAGTATCATTACTATAGTATCATTACTACTACATAACTATAGTATCATTACTATAGTATCATCAGCATGTAGTACTAGATACGACGATAGTACTATCATGTGCAGTAGTAGAAGAACGCAAGATACTGCAGACCAACTAGGGTAGTCGCGTATACAAAATCAAAAACATTGGTCATCAGTCTACATTGTATATTCACATAACAGTAATTCACTCTGCAAACTATAGATTTACATTGCTGTACTCAAGTGGAATTTCCTTCACAAACAGATTTGCATCCCTGGAGAGAAGACAAACTTCCTATTAAGGGTTTATCTGCACCAATTGGCAACTGCATGTCGTACAACACTCAGTTCAGATTAGTTGGATGATTCACTGTCCTCAACAACCCCTCCCAGTACAATAATTTTAGGAGTGCGCCATCTCTACCACTAGCGTTGGCAAACGTTTAGAACAAAATCCAGATAATTTGTATAAAAATAGAATAATTATTGCAATAATGGTATACGCCTCAGCCACCTTTGTGTATTATTTGCAAGTTTCTGCATAAATTAGATCATTAACAAAGTTTTTGCATAAAAGTTTAGACTAAAATAATTCATGGTAAAAATCCATTAGAAATTTTTTCTCTAATGTATGCAAGAGATAAACTGTAGCTTACATGGGCTCTTCGTGGAGTGCTGTGTGGGGCTTGGCATTGCTAAAGTTAAACTTGTCGGTCGCCTAGCCACAGGAGAATCTGCAGACAACCTTTTTGCTGAGGGAAATCCTGGCATATCTGAATCTGATGCAGTTTTCCTCTTTGAAGACATTGAAGATGAATTACTCATGTTATTATTTGAGTCGCCGTAAAGCTTAGCTGAGGTCATATCGGTGGATAGGTTGATGGAAAACTTTGGTAAGCTTGGATAGTTAGGATCTATACGTGGTACAGGTATTAATTCCTCCTTCACTACCTCCTAAAAGATACCATCAAAGTCCATAAATTGAAAGAATAAAAGGTAGACAAAAATTAATTTTACTGCATAACAATCATTTTTGCCTACAGAGAACTTGCGGTATAGGCATTCCACAGCAAGGGTCCCTCAGTAAAACAGCAAAGTATCGTTTAGGATCAAATCAAAGTCATTTAACCTTATTCTTCCCATTTAAAAGCTAGTAGCATAAGACTCCAAGTAGAGCTTTTAACAGACTCTAGCGACTCTTTAAACCATAGAGTTATTTAGGCACAGAACAATTGAACAATCTGCAATTATTATGCAATACATAACAATTACTTTTTTGACACAACTCATAATAGTATCATGTTGTAATGATACAGATTCCAAAGGTGCCTGACATTTTGACTTATTCTATAAAATACAAATATTTGGATATGCTAATAACGATGCCACCCATAGAGATTGGGGAACAAGTACTGCAGCTGCCTGTCCACCTAGTATCAATAGTCATATAATATTACCTGTCAAATAATTAAATAATAAATAATTAATCTGGGCAAATTGATGAAGTTTTCCCAGGATTAAGAATGAGGATGGTGATTAATAATAAATATTCTACTCATAGACTGGCTGAGTATAACCATCTGGGTTAATTGGATACCATTAAGTAAGCGAATGAGTGAGTGATGGACCTTGTGATTCATTTTTAATTGAACGACTTGTTGCAGTATAAGCTCAGCATTAATTGCTACTATGTTGTTATGTATGGTAATTAATAACTACGTAACTTCTTAGCATAAGAACCAATAGTAGACTCAGTACCTAAGGCAGCTAGCAGACTCTATGCATTCCTTTGTTAAGTGGAAACGAATGCCCTCATTAATTAACAATTTTCAAAGGAATAAAAAGCTTTAAAATATTTTTATCTTCATCTGAATCACATAATCGTTCTGACTCATGGATGTAACAAAGATTTGGAGTTATGCCCCCATAAAAGATTGTCTAACCATCAGCATTACCTTGAATGATCTAACATTTTCGGGTAACAAGTCTCCAATTAATCTCCAGTCTCCTTTATCTGGTTGCAATTCGTATTCAAGATATTTGAAGCCTGACGAGAGAGGACGACTCATCTCCTTGAGGGAATTCTTGCACATCTGCTTAGCTACACCGGATGCAGACGTATAAACCTAAGAGCAGAGAGAAGACAATTTATGATAAACTTCTAGATTAGCTTTATTGCACTTGTAGGCTCGTGCATGCACTTACAATTAAGCATACAAGTCATGTAAGTGCATAAAATATTTAAATCTGATTAGGCCTAATGAAAACTTCAAATTTAAATAAATTTAAATATATTCAAAAATTAACACCTGAAAGTGTCTCTGAGCAATTTAAACAAACACTATCTACTCAGGGATACATTTATATAAAACCACTAGTCATTAGTACAGTATTTGGTCAGGTGTGAAATCTCAATTTAGAGTTGTCCACCCTCATTTATTAACTGACTGAGAGATTAGGACAGTGGAATACTGCAAGGAGCAGGTAGCATTCTTGTGGAAGATTAGGTTATTAGTGCCACACCCATCTAAATCTTAAGATGGTCTACGTATCAATTTCTGGATATAAATTGAGTGAGACGAGAATGAGTGAATAGCAGGGATTAGGGGGAAAGGAAGTCTAGCCTGCCATATCATGATAAATTACAGAATGGTCTATACATTGATAATCTACATCATTCTGTATGATTCAAGCTCCATAAATAAGGTGAGGGCAGAAGACTTTCATACTGATTAACAAATGTCTGATCCAACTTTGGGACACTTATCAGACCCTCAACAACCGAGAGCCGATAAAATAAATTATACGAATTCTGTTCTGACTTTGGGATTATCAACTGTCATTTCACATTTTAGTAAAATATTGAATGACATCTGAAGACCATAGTCAGGTGTTACACAAAGATTGGGAGTAATTACACTGCTGTATTAATTTTTAATGACAGTCAGTTCGCCTTGATAGACGTCGTCGTTGTTAAGGTATGCATGAGTCAGCTTGATGCTAAATAAAATTAGTACATTAATCTCCTTGGATACAAACTACCTTCGCAAAAATGGTACATTCCACACATTGATGATGTTATCAGCTTTACTGTTATCTCTGTTAGCTGAGGATATGTCTGCCTGAATTTATATCATCTTGACTCACATTTAGAATATAAAGGAATATTTTACCTATCTTAAGATGCCTGTCGCATAATTTACATGTTGGCCTACACACAGCGTAACCTAACTATGGGAATGGGTACCTATCAGATCCGCATGCATAATTTTATTCTTAGTGATGATTTAATAACTTCCTTATGATAATTCATTCTGGCAAATTTCCAATAAATATCAAGTGGGCTGTGGATTTCGATACAGCAGTTTTACGAGATCTGCAGATAAGAAAGATATAGTTCCTTTTGAGGGACAGCAAAAAAAGTTCCTTCATCATAAAAGTGAATGAATGACTAACCTGCCCTGAGCCCAGAGGATACTCAATGTAAAGCTTCAGATCATAATCTGTCCCAGTCTTGAGACTAGCATCTACTGCAAACACTCGGCCTCTTTCTGAGTGAGATTTCTTAAATCGAACCTCAAATGGAGTGGCTCTAGCTAAGGTCTGCAAGGCTTGTACAACATGTGGTGGCTGTAAAGTATTGTAAAGAAAATTGAAGATGGCTATTTCCATGACAGTAGCCTGCCACTTGACAATTCAATTTAGTTGAGTATCACTATACAACTTACTAAGAGTACCCACTGTCAAGCAAAAATTTTATTTCAAGCTTCATTTAATAATCATGTAGGATAGTGGTATTTACAGATGTTCTCCAATCTTGTGTGTAATAGTCATAGAGAATTTCTTGTATAATTACAGTGAAAGCAAATCAGATAAAATTGTGAAAAGGGATACAGCGACACATCACCAGAATTTCGAGTCTCCCACCAATCGACAAGTAGATACCTTGCTAGAATAGTCCAAGTTTAAAGGGGTAGTTAAAGGTCTGTATTCTTCGATTGGGGTACCAGGAGAAGACGATCCTTCACTCATTGCTGATGATGAAGCACTAGAGGACAGTTTTTGTTGTGTTTGGCTCCAATTGGTAGCGGCAGCAATACGTGCGGCAATCATACCTATAATATATTGAACAAAACTATTAACGATTTCTTCATAATAATAATAATCAGTGAAATAATCAGCATAGTGTGGCCATAACCTTCACTAAGTCAATATGAATACTTGGTTAAACAACGTGAATGAGTCAATGTAAACAGTTGCTAATTTGATAACATATATTATATATCAGTGATTAGTATCTCATAATGCTACTAATGAGAAAAAGAAGACTTAGGTCCCAACATGATAAAGAGTTTCCAGAGGGTAACAGTTTTAAAACTGCATAATTAACAAAAATGTCATCCAAATAATATCTGAGTTCCTCCGCTGTGGTAAGCGTTTGCGTTATTGACATCCCACACTAGTCTACTATCTTGTACGAAACAATCGGGTTTAAAATAGCCTGCATGACGCATGATGTTTGCATTGCCGCAATAAAGAAGCAAATCTGAATGCTTCAGAACAATCATGGACATCGAGCAGGCTACTGCCTTTATAATGTAAATATACATAGACCTCTACACTACTTCGATGAGGATGCTAATAATCACAACAGCTCATACTAAAAATATTTACACTGACAACATAACTATCAGAGTGAAGTCAGTTGTCTGGGCAGCACAATGGCGATTGGTAGAAATGGTAACACTATATAAAATTACTATAATTACTGCAACACTATGCCACACTTTGTAATCTGCATGCCTGTAACAGTACAAGTCATGGCAGTGGAACAATTGTCTATCGTGAAGTTGTCTCCTCTCCACTAATATAAAGTCATAGATGGTGTTTGACAGGAGTCCAATTGTGATACTGATGCCCATAGTTAGAAATATTGAGTGAAGTGAAAAGGGGTGGATAAAGGTGTGGAACAAAGGCAATGCTCCGTTTCTGTTAAAAAAGCTTATTAATCAAGTTATGTCTGAATAAATAGTAGGCCTATTAATAGTGTATTAGCATAGACTCACTGAGTGACTGTATGCACATTTCATCTCACTTGGTCATAGTATATATTATTACTATCGTGGAGCTTAGTCTACATGTATATTGTGTACCATGGAACTTAGCCTATGTTGTGTAACTCTATGTAATTATGTTCACACTCATTTACCCCCACAAGTTACAAGTTGAGTTTATTTGATTTGCTGGAATACAACCATAAAACTGGTAAAACAATGAGTTGTACCACTTCCAGCATGTTATTACAATCTTGTAAATACTGTGTCTAGTTATAAGTTGCATTGCCAGTGTAGTCAAGCCATTCACCATTCTTCATAGTCATACAGCGTAGATCTGCATTGTGTGTTTTGTAATTGTAGAAATGAGGCTGAGGGTGACATAAAGCTGCTGGTAGATGTAACATCTCCTAATGGAGGACGCAACTTCTGATGCAGTTTCAATTAATAACTCCAGCGATGTAGAGCTCATGCAACATTACATTTGCTCCATCTTGGGCCAATCCACAAGTTAGAATACTAAAACACTTTGTGCAAAAGTAAGATTGATGTCATGATATAGGCCTAGGACATCTTCTACATAATTATTATGTCCATGTACTTATATGGTATTGTGTGTGACACAGGGAATGATCATGCTGCCAACAAGGCTGATTGTCAACATTGAGTCTTATCTGCTTGAATCATGCAGCAGAGCTCCAACAATATTTACTTACTTTATCAAATTTTATCCATTTTTAGTAAGAGCTAATTTAAAATAGGTCAAATAAACACCCATGACTCAAGACAGAGAAGCACATAAACAAGTAATGATTGAGGCAAATTCTAAAGCCCTTCATGTTCCATTGTAAACAGTATCAATGGGTTAAAGGTTTGATAAATAAATATTAAAGCATGATTCACATGTGAATGATTGTCTAGCCTAAGCACCTAGTGCTTACTTTAAAGTTGGAGGACTAAGCCACCTCCCCTTTTAATGTTACAATGATTATGCATAAGGAAAAGAATAGAAATGCTGATATCACAACTTTTATGTTATCTATAAAAGGATTGCGTAACCTGTAGTAAGTAGTATGATTATACAAGGGAACTGCAGTTACTACCTCCAACATGCAAGTGATGTAACAGCTGACTCCACCAGTCATGTTTACACTGCATACCCAAGTACCTAGTTGCGCCAGGAGTTGTGCTACCATGAGAGAGTAGATTACGTCCTATGAGACGGAGACCCTCGCCACAGGCCCGGTGACCATACATACATATAACCACTAAATCTGATTCTGACTCTATTTTTACTGGGACACCCTTATCACCACCCCAACTCTTCCTCACGAGGTTGCGCATCCATTGCAAACTTATACTAGGCCTACAGTATATGTATATTATCAGTATCTAATCCGTGGATAATCGCTTCCAGCTACTGATCTAGCGTTTGGGGTGAAGCACTTCCAAACTTTACTCTATACAACGAAATTTACAGAAAGCAACAATTTCGTAATCTCAACCCAGTTTACGTGTATATGCAAATCAGTTTGAATAACAAATATCAAACTGCTGCCAGCAGAGCTGTATGAGCCAGCACTGCACAACTCTCTTTCAGCACATTGCCAGCAAATTTGGAACACTATTGGACAGAATGCAAATTAAAAAAATTCTTTCAGAACAAAAAGCAAAAAAACTTGTTTAGCATTTCTTTTCAATTGTATTATATCCCTATGTGTGGGTGTATATAAGTTGCTTGACGTAGATTTTAACAGGTCTAGCATACCAAAATAAAGTAGTGATGTAAGACAGTGCTGCGAATTTGCCGTCAGTAATTTTAAAACAAATATACTACCATGGCAGTATGCAGCAGTAAATATTTTTGGCGATCATAAGGGAATCATTGCCATAGAATGCTGAAATTGACTCAGTCTCAATACCACCATAATATTAATATTGTAAAATACTTGAAAGTAATGTAGATCGCAAATCATTTCACAATTCAACCTAACAGATTTCGTGTGTGGCAATCTAAGGTTGCTTTCTCTATTCTGGCAATGTTATTTATTTTAAAATATTTGCAAGTCCATAAAATGTTCCATTTGCTACTAGACGCAAAAAGGAACTACACTACGTATTATTATGGAAAAAAGAGCCAACTAGCTGTCACTTGAATTTGACCTCCAAATAGCCATTGTTCAGGCAGACAGCACTGCAGTAATTCAACTTTGACCTTCATACTGACAGGACTTGTGAATGGGACTGTATTACAGTGGTTTAGTGGTGACCATAAGCCCTACTTTATCTGTATACAAGTCACCAGTGATTGTCATTTTCGTTCATGTTCATGATTCAACTGTCAACTCTACTTCTGTGATCGTAATCATTCCATGAATCATAAAGTCAAACACCCAAGCAAAAACTGACAATTCTAAATGCAATGATAATACCATATTAGTGCTCATTATATTATTACAATGTACACAGCTGTGGAATACTACAATGAAATAATATAAATATCATGCTTCATAAACATTATAATAAAGGATAATACATATAACCATAACTAATGTAATACCAAGATTTTTGTGGGTTGGATGAATGGCTAAATTTCCATGATTCACCCCAACACCAGAACTTGTGGAATCTAGACCAAACCAAGAATCAACACATCTGGCTTTATTCCGAGACAATAATATTTATAATTGTCAATTACATATAATATATACATGTACATCTATGACCAGTAGATCTTATACCTAATGTAACACTACACATGAGTACTTCAGAATGCAGGTAAATTAAAATTTAAAGGTGGTTATAATAAGCTACTCTGTTGATTCTACAGAGAGCAGATAAAAATATTTTCAGCAAAGATGTTGGCCTTGTAAAGTAATGCTAAGGCAGCCAAGTTGGGGATGAATAACCTTTTGACCTCTATATTATATTACATCATCAGCTGACTGTGAAGAACTAGAAGCTATTAGATTATGTAAACAGTTGGCTAGATCAATTTACTTGGTAAGTAGTTGGCAAGTATCCAACTAAATATGTACATGTACAGTAGTTATCTAGTAGTTGTAGTAAGCCTACATTACTAGAAATAATGTGTGTATGTATATTATAATGCCCACAGCTTATACACTATATCTAATAGTATGCTACCATGTAGGTGCAAAGTCAGACAGCAATGCATATTTCATTCAACCAACATGCAAAACAGTAAATCAGAGCAATAAATTATTAGTATTATTAGTAAATTATTGCTGTCACTCATCACAAAATAATGACATGTACATTTAAACACTTCAAAAACAGTGGTTGGTAACTGAACATTTTAAAACTATTTCAAAGAGTGGAGCATGAGGATATTGTGCTTTTTCTAAATTTTCAGTTCAAAACTCTTGTTCTGGTTTTTGAAAATATAATTTACAAACACTGCTTGCACATTTAAGCAAGATATTGAGGTGAAAATAAAAATTATAACAAATCCAAGGTAGCCCATCCCTCCTAGTCATAAACGCTGCAGGCAACATTATAATTATTGCTTGTCATTGTCTGTGTGTAGAGAAGTGTAGATAATCTGATGACAAAGAGCTAAGTAAATCCATCATTAATTTTGTAGAGAAGGGTTTGTGTACACTTCTTACAAATTAGCTATAGAGGCAGGTACCTCAGTCTAATGCACATTCCATTTAGGTGATTGTACTAGAGCAAATATGGCTGCCCCTGCACTAAGAGGTCAAGGTACTACTCCTTGTTATACACCAGATTACACTAATATCTAACAGCTTATCACACTGGATAAGTTTGTCTAAGACTCCCTGCTATCAGTGTTCAGAGAGAATGATGGGTAAGAAAAACTGACAATTGGAACCTGGCCAATACTGCGAGGGACAACTCCTCAACTAACAAAGCGAACTTTAGGTTGACCTGTCTGTCCAGCAAAGAAAATGAAATTAGTAATTTACGTCTATGAGTGACTGTCCCTGAGATACTGCCCATAGCCCAGCACAACAGCTTCACTGAAAGTGATAAAACATGTCAGCACTCTAGTCAACACATAAATCAATGAAATCTAGCAGTTAAATAAGCACTGGACTATGCGTTTACCTATCTATGTTCATGTAACTTGGTCACCAGTTAGCCAGGGTCAGCTTGTCTAACTACACTAACAGCAGCATCAGGGCATCAGCTGACAGTCCACCAGTTGGTGAATGAGTCAAGTCAACCTGAGCGCAGTGAACCTTACGCACAGACAGACACATGAGATAAAGAGATGTTCATAAATGGCAGCATGAGGCTAGCTTAGGGCATTGAAGTCTGTGGCTACAATCTATCGCTTGCGAAATTGAATTCACAAAATGTTGAAAAGTCGATACGCTCACAAACAGGTGAACAATATGCACTTCGACGGCACACCGTCCCTCATCAGAGGGCCACATATTATTTTAAAAACAGCCAAAACCTCTTCAGTTCAAATTTTGCATTCTTCACCTGATAGTCATTATTCCGTTTACACCGAAATTTACTGCCAGTCAGTCAGTCACAGCCAATATAATAACAACATGAAGGTATTTGTTTTCACTATCATTCACCAGAGACAATAGGCTCACAAGTATTCATGCATGATTTGGTCATGAATCACAGATCAGGGCAGAACCAGTGCCATACACGTAGCTCTGAATACTTTCAATAAGAGGGTAAGTAGAGGTGAAACTGCTAAAACATAACTTTGAAAATGATTATTTTGTAACTCCAAATCCCAATGGCTCACCTATCAGTTGCGAAGACCCAGTCTTCAATGAGATTTGTGAAGTGACCCCTTACCAGCGGAGATTTGGACCATAAAAAGAAAAACATTCACCATCACAGCCAATAGTGGTACTGTTTTCAAACCGAGTGCAGTAGGCAATAGAAAGGACGATTTCGACCGGTTTTCCGGTTTACCAGCTGCAGTTTTCAACTAGTTGGTATCTATAAAATCACCGATTGAATGGGTGATACAAGACAGCTTGAGTAAAGGAAGGGCATGATTTGCTAGCTACAAAGTCATGCAGGCAGCATTCACTTATTATCAGGTAATACAGGATGTGATCTAGGTATCTGACATACCATCTCTCTGATGGATTATTTGTGTAATAAACAAGACAAGATCAGAGTATGTAGTCGAAAGACAAAATATAGTAAGATAAAGAGCATAAGGTTATCATACCAGACCTACAGCTACCAACACTAAAGACAGAGTGTAGGATGTGGATGTTTGCAGGATGAAGATATCCTACCCTAGCTGCCCACAGGGCACTGCTGCCGCTGCTGCTGATAACACTTCATATTTGAGATGTAAAGTGAAATATATTCGAAAAGTCTAAGCAGATGTTTGGGTTCTGGCCGTCCAATGATATGCAAAATGGAAGAAAACCCGATTTCGTGTAGTAAATGTACATCGTAATGTATACAATTCTACATGTGTATTTTATTTAGCTGACATTCCAAATGAGCTCTAGTCTCACAGTCTGTAACAGAATTGGCTACACAAGTCATTATTTATTAGATATATTACATAAGCGCCCATATTATACAGGTACAACATGTAAGCCCGCATCATGAAAACATTACAGAACATGAAATAGTGAACCTAGAACCAATAATTAGTCGCATGCTGAATGAGCTGATGGTATGCTATTAGAGCATTGCAAACCAGTTTGGTTCAGATGTGATGTACCTTGTATAATTGTATAACTCATGTCCTGCGCTGATCTAACATTGGAGCACGTGTACATGTAGTGACTAGACGCCTTGAACGTGACGTGTGATACCACATTGAGTGAACCATCTTTGACCCGTCGAGGGTTTGGTTCAACCATAAATAAGGTTTCTGTTACATAGATGGCTAGTCTATTCTTGCCATGTACGCGGCTAGAATACTCCAACATCCTGTTTCTATACATTTATTATAATGTATAGTTTATGAGGCTTGCCATGAGTTGGGCCATGGGAGACATGAGTATTGTATGTTGATGAATCAGTAATGTGGAAGTTGAGTTGACACCCCAGGTACTTTAGCCTGTGGTCGACTACGTTTGCTAAGCCGTACTTGAGACTTCCATATACATCAATCATTATAATAACCTCAAATATAATATCAGCAACAGGAAGGCTACACATGGAATATGCAGCCTTTTCATCACATTAATCAAATGTGTGATGTTTGGTTTTTCCTCAAACCCAGTCAAATATTTTTATCATATTATATTACACCAGACTAGGTAGCATATACCTGTGGACTAGAGTAGGGAATAATAATCCATTGAGATAATTAGAGTTGAAGGGATTAGTGAGGCAGACTACCTATACATGTGCAGTTAATTCTTAGACTTAGTTCCTACCATACATCCAACCCATAGACTTTGTCCCACACAATCATACACTTGAGTCAGCTAAGCATTATCACCATAGATATGATTGTCATAAGACTAACAAAATCGTAAATTGTAAATCACAAAAGTAGCTAGTTCGGGAGTGTTGTTCAGGCATTAATTTAACTGATAACTGAAAAAAGTATATGTACATGTTGTGGCTGTGTGCACGTATAAACTCCCCCCCCCCAACCAAAACTGATACAGACCTCAACTATTCACCCAATCGAATATCTGCCACAACTCATTGGCTGAAGAATAGCATGTCCTTGAGTAGGACTGCGGGGAAGTTGAATGCGGATACGGGTAGCTAAGCTACTGGCATATTTGAGAGTTTGTATTCCTGTCTCCTTGTCATTACTCTGTAGCATTCACTAAGGAACCTCTGTAAGAGCCGTTTGATTAATGAGGTTTAGAAAACGGCAAAAATAGTTGCAGCTTTAATTGTTATTCATCCAAGTGATTTCATCCGATTCCAGATAAAAATACCCACAAAAAATTCTTCTTCCGAATGACGAATGAGTCTGAACACGAACTTCTTATCTGAACCCATTAAACAGGTGGAAGCAAATTCTACTGCTTACATGTCCAGGAAAAGTATTGTTTGAGATATAGGAAGGTGCGTTCAACCTACATCTATAAGCTGAGATATTTCATTGCATAATAGGTCCTACATCTGCGCCGAGTCACGATGAACTTTGTGTGTTGAACAAATATTGTTGATACTGTAACAGTTTCAATCCGCCCCCATTGACAGCCCCGTGAGGTTCACAATAGCCAATACCACATTCAAAATATACTGTATGTGGGTGTAGGCTATTCTATGTTGTAATATTTTAGCCTATACACGAAATTAACCAACTACACCTCATGGTAAAAAGTCACAATTCCTAGATCTAGCTAGCAGGCTGCATAACTTTTTTACGGAGATATCAGCAGCATGTTTGACACAGCGTATTACATAATGTACTGCAGGCATGTTATCAGATGCACGGTTGCAGTGCAGAAGAGGTGAGGAACAATGATTTCTCGAAGAGCTGCCCATGAATACATATACAAGTGGGTCCCTATGAAAATCTGAACTATGTTGGTAGTTATTATATATACAGAAATACCAAGCTATTAGCTGTTATCTACCCTGTACGAATTGTAAAGTAATAGGGGTGTCTTGAGGGACCAGTGGGCTATATCCTCCTCAATGAATCAACTTGACCACTATATCTACATGGACATTGTAGAGCCAGTGTGTTTATCATAATTATTGCCACATTTCCCTAAAGAATCATACATTGGTGTGGTTATAGCGTATAACAATGTTATCATAGTAGGCTAAACACTGTATTACAGACAGGTAGTGTTGTTCTACCAGTAGCTGTTCTAGAATGTAGAATCTACAGTTACACGCAGTGAATCATTGTCATAAATATTCAAAGCATGCTCATTCAATATAAATCATTGTGCAGCCATCAGGCCTACATCTATCTCCAGGTATACTTTTACACCCTGTTTATATCTCTAAATCGGGACAGTGCAACCCCCCCCCCAAACTTAGCTCCCAAACACAGTATTTATAACGATACTTTTCACCCTCACAGAGCTTAGGAAAAGATAAACAAACATGACCAGTCTACATTCTTTTAGCAAAATCCACGTCTAAAGTCACTTGTTTGCACTTGGTCAGATATTTAGTAAAAGAATAGACATTATTATAATATAATCATACATACATGTGTCATTCAGCAGACTTACAAACAACGAAAGGAAACAGAAATAAAATAACATGCCTGTACCGTGTGAAACTTGGAGAATTAACTTACCTTGTCTGTAGGCCATGCTGGCAGCGGGAGACATAAGAGGGGCTACTCCATTGGCTGCTCCTGTATTTGGTGGTAATATGGAATGTGATGTCACTCCCCCAAAGCCCCGTGCAGCAAAATCCACAAAGCTAGGAGGAGGAATACCAGGACTTGGTTTAGTGTCACGATGAAAAGGTAATGGTGCCGCAGGTGACGGCATTGTATCTTTGTAGAAGGAATAGTCAGAAAGAACTTTGTCCTGCGGTGTGAGAGGATGTTTGCTCGGAGAGTTAGCAAAGCTTTTCTGTAGCCTGCTGACATGTTGCTGCCTGCTGGCAGAACTGTCCTTAGAATTAGTATAGTTAGATTTTATTTGCTTAGCCTGCTCAATGATGATTTCAATACGATCACTCCCCTCATAGTTAACACATCCTCTACACACGCTCTCAGAGAATTCCCTCAGCAAAGTCCAAGGCATCTTGGGTAGATCACACAGGAAACATTGCTCTCTGTTTGCAGAGGAGGGTAAACTAGCAGATGGTGCCGCTCTAACTGGAGAGTTCTTAAAAGATACAGACATTGTTACCTTTGTATAATGTCCCACTGCCACTATAACTAGCTGTTACTCCCAGGTACTTTGATTTAGTTCTCAATCACAGTTCAGCGACTGACTGCTATATTGGCTGAGTGAATCTTGCCACAGAATGGTTCGAATTCGAAACAAGGTGGTATAAATTGTACAATATAGCGTTAACAGCTTCAGCCAAGGCACCTTGCAAGCACCTGCAACGAGTTGACTGCAGGTGATGGTTATGACTATAACACATCATTTACAACTTTCAGTGTACTATGATGATTGATATCGCGTTCCTGATTGGATAGTCGCGGTATTAATGAGTAATTGACTGCTCACTACTATAATAGCTCAAAGTACTACTCTGGCTCACGCGATGACGCACAACAGCCCAAAAACCAACTAACCAATGCCGGCTCGGAAGAACGGGACCTAACCTTTTGCCTCCACTACAATTGCCAATATGGATCTCGCGCTTTAAAATGAAATGATTTGTAGTTGCCCGTGGCAACAATCAATACTACGAAACGTCATCCGCGTCGCAATTAACATGCATGAGGTAATAACTTCAAATAAGATTGATGACCTTTATCTGGTGGAAGCTAAAGAATTATCCTCTCTTGCTTTCCAAAGGACAAGAGAGAGGACAACTCCATTCTACAACAACCATCAAAGGCACCATCTTGAAGCTAATTTGCTTTAGTTTTTTTCTTTTCAATTATATATACAACCCAATGACAAAATACTTTGTAATTACTCTATCCACTTCATGCTGCTCTTTCTTCTCATGACTGCATGTATTACTTCATACTTCTGCACAATATATGCAATCTTACTGTCAGAATAGTGTATCATGCATTGTATGTTTCTCAGATTAGAAAAACGCTATGTGGTCAATCTTATCACTTGTATTGCAATATTATTGGAGATAGAATAATTCTATTCTGATATTCCAGTCCAATGCAAAACACTTAGTACATAAAGACTGAGATTGAAAGATTACATAGCACATCTCCCTAACTACACTCTTGTTTATTCACAGTCTGCTGACTGTTTGCAGTCTGTTTATTCCAGCTGGTAAAACAACACCTTATCCTCGCCCCTTCTAGGGGCAATCAAAGTCTTGTCAGAGACATGTAGATCTATAGCAGAGCTCTCTGGTCTTTTGGTAGGATCTGATATCTCCAACAACATCTCTTCTGCAACATAGAGATTTACCCTTTATGGTGTGGGAAGGCTATGCCAAGCCTCCAGTCAATATAATACAAAAACATAATATACTGACACAAAAATACACATACAGTAGTAGTACTAGTAGAAGTACTAGTAGTAGCACTAGTAGTAGCACTAGTAGTACTAGTAGTGCTAGTAATAGTGCTAGTAGTAGTGCTAGTAGCGGCGCTAGTAGCGGCGCTAGTAGCAGCAGTAGTAGCAGCAGTAGTAGCAGCAGTAGTGCTAGTAGCAGTAGTAGTAGTAGTGCTAGTAGTAGTAGTAGTACTAGTAGTGCTAGTAGTAGTAGTAGTACTAGTAGTGCTAGTAGTAGTAGTACTAGTAGTGCTAGTAGTAGCGCTAGTAGTAGTGCTAGTAGCGGCGCTAGTAGCGGCGCTAGTAGCAGTAGTAGTGCTAGTAGCAGTAGTAGTGCTAGTAGTAGTAGTAGTGCTAGTAGTAGTAGTAGTGCTAGTAGTAGTAGCGCTAGTAGTAGTAGCGCTAGTAGTAGTAGCGCTAGTAGTAGTAGTGCTAGTAGTAGTAGTGCTAGTAGTAGTAGTGCTAGTAGTAGTAGTAGTGCTAGTAGTAGTAGTAGTGCTAGTAGTAGTAGTGCTAGTAGTAGTAGTGCTAGTAGTAGTAGTGCTAGTAGTAGTAGTGCTAGTAGTAGTAGTGCTAGTAGTAGTAGTGCTAGTAGTAGTGCTAGCGCTGGCGGTAGCAGTAGCAGTAGTAGTAGTGGTGATACACTGCTAAGTATCATTACTCTTGGGTATTCCCGAATGTTTATATGTTTATGCTTGCAGCTGTCGGTGATGTATTTTATTGTCTATGAGTTACTGCAACTTGGATGTAAAACCTGACAGAATACGAGTAGAACGGCTGATATAGCACCGTATAATTCTACCATAACCATTATTATATAATGAATATATAAGACTACAAGGACTCACCTGATGACTGTACCTCAGTCTAGCATCTAACCAGTCTCTATGGTTACTCAGTTCACTCCACTTAGCTCCAACATCTTCCTCCATAAACTTCTTTACTTCATCTTTAGCATTAGTTTTTATCTCTAACAGCTCACCATCTATCTTCTTGTACTCCAACTGAATAGCCCTTATCTACAGTTGATAAAATAAAATATACTTGTATAATCCAAGTTACAAGTATTGGGTTTGTGTAGTTGCATGAGATTAGTAGGTGGTTGGTTATACCACTACAATCAGACTCGTGTATGATAAGTCCTTACAATATGCCCCACATCCACACAATATGTGATATAACCTTTCTACCCTGACAAATGAGGTGAGAACAGAGAAGATGCGCAATCAGACACAATACAAATCTGTAAGAGTAGATGTAATAAAAAAACAGAATTGGTGGGAGGAGAGCAAACATATAAACCCGTATAATGCAAGTCTAAGGAGGGTAACATGCTAGGATTGGCCAAGATAATTCCTGTTGATAAACTGAAAATATTTTCATGCACAGAGAAAACAACTTTCCCTCTCCCTCAACAACTTGATCTCTAAGCCCTTGTATCTCTTCAGATATATCAGTAACTAGCTCCTCTAAAGCTACCAGCTGGTGAGCTGCACCTGCATAATATTGTATAACATGAGTCACAAATTCGGAGTTGTCTTGTCTACAATGCATTTCCACTGAATTAAAGAAAAGACAACTCTTACTAAACCACGTGGTGCATGTTTGGAAGAGTCAATCTATTTGGTTAAACCGGCTGTCATTTAAGCCTATAAGGGCTCAGTTTGGTCGATTGTGTATAACATACCACTCCTACCAGATAAATTTTAGAGTCAGCTGCAAAGTACCCACAATGCCTGGTTGAGCTTGACCACTGCACACCTACCAGTAGTACATGTGTCCAGTTTTCCAACACATTTCAGACATGCAAGTAAAACGCAGTCTTGACAACCCAAAATATAAGCTACTTTGGGGTGTCGAGTGCAATATCTGGTCTCCAGTTTCTTAGCCTGTAGTCTATAATCAGTCATTGTGATCATAGGGTGGCCACCATTCAGCTCATCATGCATCTAAATAAACAGAGACCACGGTCTACACCATTTGTAGAAAACATTGGACCACATTGAGCTACTTATTGAGCCTTAGAAGCCATAGAAGTAAACTAAAACTGATGTTAAACATTCTAAATCAGATTTTGTGGATGAGTTGTAGCTATTTCAAGCCAAATACATTACTATACAGTCCAGTAGTTAAGAAATGGCATGCAGTAACATGTACTAACATACCTCTTAATGTTTAGCACAGTGTTTGGTTGAGCAGATAGTACATTTGGCAGATTTATCTTCTCCTGTAACTGTGATAGCAGAGGGTAGACTGTCTACTGTCATGTCAAGCACTTCCCTGGTATTTGAAAGGATATTATTATAAATATAACGTGTCACGGTGCCATAGGTTTATAATAATAACAGTATGGAATACATTTTAAAATACAGAAGTAGATACAATAATAAACACTAAGTTAATGGAATATAATTTACTTGCAGAAAGGACACCTGAGAACTTTATTGAGTCTGACAGTCTCTACCAAACACTCAAAACAGTGCACATGGTTACAGGGTAGAATTCTAGCATCTTTCAACTCTTCATCTTTACTCAGACAGAATCCACACTCTATTTCAACCGCTGTAGCTTCTGCCATGATAACCCTGTAATAGAAATATTATTATAATACTAACCTGTATGTACATGTATAATAATTTCAGTAATGCAAATGCCCATGTAAATGTTATTTGCTTTAAAAGTTCAAGGTAAAGCTGAGTCCAAGGAGAAACGAAGATCAGACGAATCAAATTATGTGTACTGTTAGCACTTTAGGGGTCACTAGGTAAAATGGTCTCTCCTGTTGATCCTGAAAAGCCTTTCTACTTGTAAGCATTTTCTTGTTTCAGACCTGAATAATATTAACTAATTAACAGATATTCTATTTCTACATGAAGATATGACGAAATCAAAAACCTGAAGGTTTTGACCAGCATGCTTTTTTAGGTATCATATAGGTGAAGGACCCTCAAGGTGGTATATTAGCATTAGGGTTCAATCGATACACCAATTTTTCTCACTAATTTCTCAGTGGGTTTGAATTTACGCAAGATGGCAATATTTCAACACAATATTCCAATTGGAATCGTAAACAAATATTGCTGTATTACAGATTACTTCAATATCCAGTTTCAAATTTAGGAAATAATAAACAAAGTTGCATGATTTGATTGGGGTTGATGGGATGGGATGATGCTTACCAAAATATCGTTGAAAATGTCTTATGTCGTAAATAGTGAGGCTTAAAAGTGCCCTGGGTGTGCACCTAAAAACTAAGAGTCTCTCTGTAAAACTGACTTAACGTTTTATGATATACAGTAGTACACATTCAATATTGTTCCATGTGCTGCACTCTGATATGCTACAGAAGAGACCATGTTTTGATGGGGGTTCGACCATTGTTTTCCGTATTGATGTGAGTATATAATATGTACAATGTATATGAAAGTATTTTCAATTTGGCTATTTAGCATCAGTGTACGAGAGAGGATTGTACCTATTTGTGTTTTAAACTGTCTGCGCTGACTAGCATAGTGTTGCTGTCAATTGTGTAAAAGTGTATAAAAGCTATTCAGTGGCAAAGGTTATTGCCTTTCTGCTGTCGCTGCCAGTACAAAAGTACTGCTAAAGAAATTTTACCGGCAATATGCTAAGCATATAGTCAATAGCATCCCATAGATTAAATTTATGATGGCTCATGTTATGAAGTTATGGTTACAGTGTTTATAGAGGGAAACTTCCCATGGTTTTGTTTAGTGTTTGCACTTTGCATTATTACAATGAATAGGGAATACAGTGTGTGCATAAATTATTGAGTAATTTTGAATGAAGGCAGTAAGGCTAACTAACCCACCAGGCCACCACAGTAGCTTCATACAGCAACCACTGAGCAGCGAACTCAGGTCTAGATACCAGCCTGTATGTGCATGGTCAGCACCCCATGAACAGCAGTAGCAGTCATAGAATCTAGTAGAATGAATATAATGAGGTATAACATAATATAATATAATATAATATAATATAACAGAAATACTGTCACTATTCACAGCTATTATAAGGATAGACTATAGTTTGACATGTATCAACATTTCAGAAAAATATATAGCACTGTAGGTAATTTATACTAAATCATGTCTGTAGCTATAATATGCATGTAGACGTAAATTGTAAACTGCAATGTAGAATGTGGTTGTGGTTCTATGGTTGTGGTTCTGAAACTGAAAATAACAGGAAGGATGACATTTTACATACTTATAGTCAGCGTGGTAGATAAACTAATGTGGACATACAGCGATTGGTTGCCTGGAGTACCATGTGACTGTAAGAAATGTTGGCATGTGGAGGAGAGATAGATGAAGTAGGCTATATACATGTACGTGTGCATGTATTACGTGTCAGCAACTGTCGAATACTTAAGACTCAGTAACAGATTAACTGCTATCTTAATATAGTTATTACATTTAGACTAAATATTAAATAGATATCATGGTAACCATGTCTATCAAATAATAGTTGCATCTACAAATATTATTTTTTCTGATCAAGTTATTCTCTATTCCATGTTACAGTATTTTTAAGATTTGAAGAAAACAGTATCCTTATACACGTATATTCTAAAGCTAGAGAATTTTGATGACGCTGCTTTCTGGTATAGACAATAGAACAACACATTGTATACATTCATAACGATTATGTCTGCTGTACAATTTGACATATTTCAGACAAAAAAGAAAGAATGAGCAAAAAATGTACTTGTGCAAGTTGGACCTGAGGAAAATAAAAATTACGTATAATTTTACCCACATGTAAATTAACTATAATTATAGGACATCTGTTCAGCTTTTAGATTTTACACTAAGAGTTTTAAATGTGATAGCCAGCCTTACAACTACTTCTAGAAGTGTATATGAAAGCTGTAAATTGGTATAAAAGTACCTATATTACCTTAAATACAATTAATCATAATATATTTCAGTTGGGAATACCATGTAGGCCTACATGATTGTGTCTTTCTTAAAATAATTTAGTTCTTTGGGTTTAAGCTGTATTTATTTCGAACCTAATACCAATTGAAACCCTTTTTAACATATTATATATGCATAGCTTTGCCGGCCGGCAGCGAGCAGCAAAAATTACTAAGGTGGTGTAGGATGTGTGCAAAGCTTATTGATTGACATGGTAAATATTTCATTATTGAATCTATATTAACTATGCTATTAGTTTTTGTATGGTGTTTCCCTTATACTTGCGGCTTTTGTCTTAGCTCCATGGCTACGATGAGAATGCACACAAACACGTAATAACATTATCAAGTTGGCCTACCACTGCATATACCCACTCACTGTAAACACTCAAATATTACCACCAGTCTACATTTCTACGAATTTACCTGAAATATAAAAAATCCCAACACAAGCATCATGCTGTGTGGCATTTGCCTGCAGCAGTATTATGACTAAGCTATAGAGTATAGATACTGTGGAAAGCAGTGGTATATACTTGATTTACAATGAAAAGCTAGTGTGATGCTTTATTTCCCCCCCCCCCCCCCCTGCTCCGTTGTGCTGGAGCTAAGTCAACATACAATGTACTTATTGCTCAACCTCCTTAGTCTAGAAAGTTTGCTATCGAATTGAACCCAGTTTAGGTTTCCATATTATTCAAGTAGCCTTAGTTCTACAAAAGCTGTTTATAGAACAAGATGTGTGAATGATTATTGATTTACAAGTTCACTGAAGATCGTGCAGCAAATATAGAGCAGATATTAGTTGATATACAGTATATTATAATAGACCATTACACAACATGAGGAGTTGTCACTAGCTTTCGTCATCGTCATCGTATTTAACTTGATTGATTCGTTGGACCAATTTATTTTTAGACATGTATATCTAAGGTGAGGTATTATAACCATGTCTCCTGGGCTTTTTACTATCCCTACCTATCTACTAACTGGAAATTATTGCGGCCAGTTCGACCGATAAGCTTTCAGTAAGCTCAGGTAGTGGCAGACGGCAGTGAGAGAAGAAAGGACATAGGCTGAGACTGAGCGCTAACAGGGAGCCTTCGTATGGGACGTCTGGAAGTCACCCAGCTAACCACACACCAAGTTCTGCGGGCTGTTAGGTCTCATTGGTAACAGTAAATAAATTTTTAACTAGCAATAGGTGCTCTAATATATCATTCAAAATTGCACTTTGTTACATATTATTGTTAGTAATTTATTGATGTGTCATATGATACATGTAGATTACAGTTACCCTATGTTACACAGACTAACATTATGTTAGGGTGAGTTCAGACTATAACTATCATTATAGCCTGGACTTCCATTTTATGCTACTTATACCAGGAGATAATGATATAATTTAATTACATACATGTAAATTTAGTGTTCAGGGAAAGAGCAAGAATTCTCAAAACTAGTACCTTTTGGAAATCTTCTTACAAAACTAATTGTCATCTCCTTACCCTGATAAAATATGTGTCCCTGAAAACCTGAAAACCTAAAACCCTGAAAATGGCATAATAGCATTGGTAACAGTAAATAAATTTTTAACTTGCAATAGGTGCTCTAATATTATGCAAAATTGCACTTTGTTAGTAATTTATTAATGTGTCATATGATACAAGTAGATTACAGTTACCCTATGTTACATTGACCAACATTATGTTAAGGTGAGTCCAGACTATAACTATCTTTATAGCCTGGACTTCTATTTACATGTTACATTTTATGCTAATTCTTACACTAGATTTTAGTCGAAGATGATAATAATATAATATAATTACATACATGTAAATTTAGTGTTCAAGGAAAGTGCAAGAATTCTCAAAACTAGTACCTTTTGGAAATCTTCTTACAAAACTAATTGTTATCTCCTTATCCTGATAAAATACATGTGTCTGAAGAGGAGAGTGTGGATTAATCAAAACCAAAAACAATGATTTTACAAAATTCACATTCTCCATAATATACACCTACATGCACAAGGATATATTTAATAGGAGATTAGGTACACATAGCTACTATAACCTATAAATGATCACCTTTATTAGGTGTGAACTTGTCAAAGTACCAGGCTGTTGGCGAATTGTTTGCTGAATGACTATAAATCAGCTAATCCGTAACTGTATATAGTCATAGTGACTGGTTAATTGTAAAGCATAATATAAATAATACTAGAGGTCATGTAAATAAAACCCCATATAGTGCTATATAGATAGGTTAGACAGTTGTCTGAGCTTCACCTAATACTACGCACTATGTGTAATACTATTATACATGTGCATGGAAGTCAGGCTATTATTATATTAAAGTTGTCTTCTCTCTAACCCACTGTAGTTTGGGTGCAGCTTGGCCCTAGACTTGATCAGGAATATTGTAGGTTTTCTGCTTTTCTAATGTACGTGTGAAACCAGTCTTATAAAATGTTAGGGGGTCTTATAAAGAATGATAATAATAACGGTCCAATATTTACATGCCTCCTTATATCTGGGAGAACAATCTGTATAATATAATATTGCGATATGCTATAAATTAATTCCTAAGATAACAGCATTATCTTAAACATCAAGTTATCAGCGGACATGTTTACATTTTACCTGATTGGTGGTGTGACACTCATGATTGGGATCAAATGAGACTCTCCATGTAATCTAGTCCGAGAATGATGCTGTATATTATGATAGCAAGTAATGAGAATTATACCTGCACTATAGGCTATTTTGTCAACCCTATGTATACCTGCAAAATCACCTTTCGATTTATTTAGGATATCAGGTGTTATATTATATTATACTCTTGCTGGGCCACATGTTTCCAGCTTTTATGTACAGCTTTTGGAAAAGGGGCAAGCTTGAACATTGCTATCTCGGTAAAAGCTTGCTCTCTTGTGAACCAGTTGTGTACTGTCATGTATTACTTGTGTTTAATTTGCCCACAACTGGTATATCATGTCACCATTAGGTCATAATATTGCAAGTGTATTTTGCCGGCAAGTCTTTTATGTGAAATCATTAGGAAATATTGTTGCCTGCATCTTTCATGGCTAACGTTCTTATTGTAAGATATATGGGAGCATAACAACTAGTGAGTTCAGGTTGACATCATACTGTTTTAGGCTGTAGGAGATAATTACACCAAGAGTGCAGGAAAAAATTGCGGTGAGGTTTAAACATGAGATCCTTTTTTATGTTAGGAATAAATGTCACTAGGCTATAATACTAAACTCTGCTGCCACTGCGTTCTCGCTGCTAGTCAGCTGTCAAAGGTAGTGAATTGCCTTACAATAATGAACGCTTTATAATTGATTGAAATTGCGTAACTCCCTCCACAGCCTCCGTTACATTTTCATTAATGTCTTACAGTTCAATAAAATACTTTCCACTAGATCAACCAAAATATTTAGATTTATATTGAAGCTGCCGCTTTGTTATAATGGAGCCATTGTGTGCTGACAATTAAAGGATTTGAACCTTCGACCTTTATATATCTGTAACGTTCCGTAATAGAACAACTACGTTAAGTATAATCGTGCTGCCTTTCATAAACCTGAAGGGTAGATTCAATAGTTCATGCTTAAATTAGTATTGAATTCCGTTCTGTCAGTGGTAGGTTGTTTGAGAGGTAATATGCTGGTTGCATAGTAGCCATGACGTAGATTGTAAACAATGTGCATACTAGCACACACACTATAATCTAACAGTGTTAGTCAAGCGCACAGTGATATGTATCCTGTAGAATAGAATAATATTGCCATGTATTGATCAGTGAACAAAATCAATATTCTAACATAGGATGCATGTATGTCGAAATAGTCTATGACAGTAATCACCCAACTACTGGCCCTTTAGTGTTCAGCACCACTGAATACCCAGCTAATGAGAAATATGACCCGGTTCTTGTTATTTTTCTTACTTTATGTAATTTAATTTAGTTTATAGGCATATGAAATCATAACCTATATACTTTCTGACTGAAATAGTGTAATTTATTACTACAGCATTTCCTGTTAGCATGAGTAATATAATGCAAGTACTATCTATACATCTTAGTTGGGAAATACAGGGAAACATTTAATCATTGTCTTAAATTTTTGCCTGTTGCTGAAATATGACTGACTTACTAGTGACTGACTAGTGACTGACTAGTGACTGACTGAGTGACTGTCGGATTAACTGACAAGTGACTGATACTCAATGCAGAGGAAAGTGTGTGTGTCATTCATTCATATTTCATAAGTTGGCTTAATATAATATATTGCTGTATTTTATCCACAAGGAATAATTATGAGGGATGGAGAGATTAAAAATCGTATTCGACAGTTACACCACGTGACATCATTTCATTCTGTATATTCAATATACAACATAATAGTACTTACTTTAATTATTCCATCAACATTCAGTACAATGTTGAAAGAAAAAACCCTCTAAATTATAATCTGAAATCTTAAGCGTATAATCTTATATCTATATTAAATTCTGTTCACTTAACACAATGCACTGAACCCTCCTTAGTAAACACTAGCTATGATTTTATTTATACACCATCCACAATAAGGTATTAGTATTGGCAGCACCAGCAACATATTGGTACAATACAGTAGCTGTCCTGTATCATGGTATGATATACATGTATTTCTATGACCTATTGTATTATACCACGTTGTGTAATATATCTCTTTCCATTATAACAATAATATAGACATACATAATTTTATGTATGTATTACAATGAGTGCTGCCACCTTGCTCTGCACTTCAAGGGTGTGATCCCTCCGGCAGATAGCTAACTATACAAGTCATACTAGTCGAACAGGACTTGTCGTAGTCTTCTAGTAGACTTGAAGGGTGTAAACTAGCTGTTGAGTCATCGGTATGTGTGTATATGTAACAGTTCTGTGAAAAGCACAGTCATTATTTCCTACACATAATCTACACTAACCATCATAGACTACGCAGTGTTATAAGAGTACATGGATAGACTGTATTTAGTTATGTACTAGTAATGTTAAAATCCTACAATATTAGTTTATCATATCTAGTTCATATCCTAGTTCATAATGTTATACGTGTACACTTACATCATGGTGCTATTTGTCGTAACTAACTCATATCTAATTTTTTTATCAGATGGTGTTTTTACTAAAAAACTAAACAACTAATATGCAAGTCTATATTTATGCAATAGCCGATCAATTATAAGTAGCATTATCAATTTTTATGCAGAAAACCTTCATCTCAAACTCCATTAACCTTCCACAATAATTTTATCAGTACTTTCGTGTTGGACAGAGAGTGAGATATGCAACAGTCTGTAGGCCAATTAACTTGGTAGTATTGTTATGATATATTTATTCGCAGTATTATTTGCCATAGAATGTGTTTACTGTAGCTACAGTGTACATGTACTGTATAGTGTAATCTGCCATACAGGCTCTATGACAGTTCTCGTTATGCAACAGCTCATGAGTCTCCACCACTGATGAGAAATTAGTCTCCACCCCTGATGAGAAATTACGTGTAGATAACTGAGATTTAACCTTAGCTCTTGAGTTAATTCTCTATATCTGCACCTAATTCTTCTGTACCTAAGTCTACACTTCTAACTCCACTGCCAGCCTTCAGTAAAATTCGAACTCACTAAGGCCTATGGGAAAGAAACCGCGTTGTACCTTCAAGAGAAGACAACTCTGGCGTGCTACACAGTGTTGTTGTGGTGTGACAATTGTATACTCTTTGGTAAAGGTGATATATGTACTTGAGTGATACTGACATATGTGCTCACGTGTTGGCGAAATTCTTGTCAAGTTATATGAGATGATAATTCTGTATTTTCTAAAAATTGAGCAAATGGTTTCTTATACACATACAGAAATAACATCCTTACAACCATGTATTCTTTGCTACTTAATTCCCACGTGTAATGCATGATTTAATCCCAATGTTTTACTATCTAATAGCAAGTGGCAGCATATATATGCAAGCCTGGGGTTCTAACAATTACCAGAAATCAATCGCTTGTTGATATAATAAATAATAATATTGAGCATGAGCTTGAGTTGTAGTACTGTATGAGTGGAGAGCACCTACTGTATAGGAAGTGAATACAATAATCATAGTGATTAGAATGAGCATGGTCAAATCAGTCGAATCAGAGTCTTACAGGATACTATGTCTGCCTGTCCTGGTGTATGGAAGAGGAAGATTTGGCCGCAGCAAGAACTGCTTAGTTATAAAATTTGGAAGGAGTTATCTTTTCTTTGTCATGAATAGAGTCTTCAGCTTATTATAATTATGTGGACTACATGTGTGAGGTACAACTACATGTTACTTGCTCATAATATACATTCTAATTACTGATGATCATAATGACAGACCCACAATCCTCCAAATTTAAAAATGTTAGAGTTTTAGTAGCTGTGAAATACATGTCCTATCACTACGGAGGTTCACGTCTATAGGCAGTTTGATTTGTCTCCAATCTCGATGATCTAGCCTATCATGAAATTTTACCACCTTTATGTGAACATAGCTGCAGAATTGATATTGTAACCACACACAGCATAAAGCTCATCCTACTGGTTCACGTATTGTAGTCTCATAGCTAGTACTATTGATTCACATAATATATTATAGTCTGACAAGTCGTATTACTGGTCCATATATTATAATATGATGGTAACAGCTCGTACTGCTGGTCCATATAGTATAGTCTCACAGCTACAATATCGTCCACAAATATGCAGGATGTCCTTCGAGTGGCAAAATTAGTCACTGTTGGACTGAATGCTAAAGTTCAATTGGTATCAAATGTGTAACTGCACAATACCAGAGGGTTGATGAATTATATACGTTTACATTTATATGGTCCACAGTCGACACCATTAATGAATAACGGAACTATTTCGAAGTCAATCATCTACTTTTATCGAATTTTAATTTTTTGCGGATGATTCATGCCCATCTGCATATTATATTGTGAGCATGTAATATAAGTGCATATGCATAAATGTATTATGTGTGTATTATATAATATATACAATGTACATACAACAAGTAGTACTTGTACATGTGCTATGACTGCATAGGTGTACATGTACAGGTATATAAAGGTACTCAATTCACCACAACTAAAGGAAATGCAAGAGTAGGCAACTCCATGAGTGTATGAGCCCTAGTATGTACATAATACAGCTAAATATACATGTGATCAAGTCCATATGGAAAAAATATATCAATGCAGACGTTTCAATTTTTAAAAATTGATTTGCAGTTTATAGAAGATAAATCCTTCAAGCCTCGATATTGTCTGTTGAGTGTCAACTAAGCCATGGAAGGCTGGATTGTTCATGTTATTTTGTTAGTGTTTAGTGTTCGTGTGACAATTCTAGGTAGCAACTTCATGCGTAGAATAACCACAGCACGGCAGCAAAACATAAAAGCACATGTACGTGCAACATACATGTACATGTATATACATGTACATGTATATATATTGAAAGAATGATCAAGTTTTCTTCTCCAATAAAAATATACAAATTCTTTTGGCTCCAAACCACTTCAATGAACTAAACGTGGGCTACAGCCCTCATTATTATATGGATCCATAATTGGAAGAAGCATTGAATAGTATTACGTTCTTCAGATGGAGTGGCAATCCATCCAGCATACAAGGTTTGCTTATACATGTATAATGATCCAAAGTGAATAAAGATAATTTAATAATGGGATATTTCAAGTATGAAGTCGTATAAAGACATATAGAACCCCAGATTAAGTGGAACACAGCTTATGTTGGCATTAAAAAATTCTTCAGATGAGCAAGAGCATGCATACCATACTCATATTATATATTAATATAGTAACATAGTATCCTCTGTATGCTATTTACATATTTTAATATCAGTACACTATACAAATGCCTCCCTGGGCATCTTCTACAGCTACAATGTATGTAAGAAATGAACTATGAATTTTGCCAATTTCTATAGCAATAAAACAAATATATTAACCACAGGTATGGGACTATTATAATGTATTATAATGATATATATCACTGAGACTGTACTATACTGCGATAACACCCACAATATATTACATCATTACACTGTATGTTGGCTATTACTCCTATTAGTGATAATCAAATATTAATATATAATTATAATGTGAATATTTGTTCAAAGCATACACGATACTGCAGTATAATGTCTTATGCACATATAAAATTTAAATTAACTAATGCTCAAGTTTCACTGATCAATAATGCGTCTATAGAAAAGCAAACTGATGCTGTCTGCGCTGCTGTCCCATTCAGGAGATACATTATAGACCTTTATACTAATACCAACGCTCCGTTGCCAAGTCTTCTAATCTCGTCTCACAACTTGACTACCGGCAGCATGTTTGAGGTCAATGATACGTTCAGTATTACTGAGGGTGGTTCCCATTACAAGCCGACTTGTACTAGCTAATAGAACAAGTAGTGCTATCAGGTCATTGTAGAGAAACAGAGCAACGGAATTAATGTAACAAAGGAGCGTAATTGGCTCAGAGTTATAATCTAGCCAGCTTTAAAGGATGTAGACCACAATAGATGTAAAACACAAGTTATTGCCTGAATTCAATTGCTAGTTTAAATTTCAATCAACAAAAATACGTGTCTCTCTCTCTGCTGATTGACATTGAAAGAAACCTATGAATTTATATAAAAGTGGATAGTAGTCCGTGCTGTAAAAATACAATTCATGATGAATTGTTTTTGTCATTGCCTGCTTATTTTGGAGATAGTTGTTGTTATGTCATGAAAAATACATTTCTGATACAACTTTTTAGTTTTACTGACTATGAGAATGAAACAAGTTGAGCTTTGCTACTAGGTTGAATTGATATAGAGTTGTCCTCTCTTTAATCTGGTGGGCAGACAACTACCCATAAGCACGAACCTTGTCCTTGACCAATCATAAGTTATTGTCATTGATCATGATTAGAAGTTGTGCCCTCCTTCTTTATTTCAGCAATGCCATAATTGATGTCAGTTGTCACTCTAGTCACAAATGGTTATAATAAATTTCTACACTTGAGTAATTATATCTGTATAAACATATTTCTATTTCATCAACCTTTGCGTCAACTGTAGATACTCAACAGCAGAAATTCTCTAAATACTCATCTCTCTACCCCTTCCCCCAGTTTGTCTACAGGCACAGCATGTTTGGGCAAAGATAACATCGTCATTTAACCACTTCAGAATCCATTTCAAGTGTGTGTACTGGGCTACAACATAAAGGTATTATAGGACAACAACCTGACAGATGAATATCGAGTTATGATACTGACCACTTACAAGTTTGTAACTGGTTGCCAAGTCACACAAGACTGTGGTGGGTCATAACCTCCAGATTAGATGGAGCTTTACTGTATAATTATTGATAAATTAATCTTTTCAACAACAAATCTGTACATTTGAAACTAGCTTGCCAGCGCAGCTCCCACTACTTGAGTAGTAGTAATGCATATAGCTCACATGCTATACTAGTGAAATTTTACAGAGTTTTCTGATGGTAGAACCTCTAACAGCATTACACAGCCACCAAGTAGTTAACCTGTCAACTTATGATAATACCCACTGGTTTGACATTGTTATTGCAACCCTGGATAGAGTAGGTCAACCAGGGGTGTCATCTGCTGGAATGTTAATGAAATGTTGTAATGATACCGGCTGAATGATGCATATTATATAGGTCAGGAGAGGATTATCTACTAGCTACTAGACATAATTCTGACCACTTGAACACGGTCTACCTTGATAATTTCTTGGGTAAAAAGTAGTTATTGATGGCTTGATGCTACCTAGGCAGGAATATAGTAATCATAATGCATTGTTTGTTGTATATCTATACTCTATATTCTACAACAAAAGACAAGCATACTACATACATGAAAAAATAACCTAATGACTGATGAAACCTAAATAAAATCTAATCGACTGAAGTAAGGGTGAATCTGTATTATTATGACAACTTAACCTATAACATAATATATAACTATAACATCTAATAGAATACGTGAAGATATTTTCCAGTGTTATTGAGTGGACAACTCTGAGTGGTTACTAGTGCCCATAATATAAGTATTATTCCAGACATGTTGAAGATCTAAAGACTGCAGCCAGTAGTATGCTTAGTTGCTTTGTCCATGGCACTTGTACTTCCAGATGAAGAAGGAGCTGATGTTAAGTATAGCCATGACGACTAGGAATCCAAGAACATACAATGCATCAATTCTGTATGGGTAGTCACCAAGACCTGCAATAGAAAAACAATAAACTGAAGTGTCTACAACCACAGTGTTAGAATTTTACATGCGGGCAAACATTTCAAACAGACATATTAAACTGGACTGACTTGATAAATGTTGAATTACGAGATTTTCCAGCCAATAATGTGAACACTAAGTTGGAATTTGAATTGTTATTTTTTAGACACCTGAACAAAAGTGATCATCGTGATGGTAGCAAAATAGTGAGCAAGTGCTACTGCAACTGTGGGACGAAACACTGGCAGTAGAACAGTTGCTTCACCTGATATTCACAAAGACTGCTTGGAGTTGTTCAAAAGTCAAGTAGCAAAATAGTGAGCAAGTGCTACTGCAACTGTGGGACGAACCACTGGCAGTAGAACAGTTGCTTCACCTGATATTCACAAAGACTGCTTGGAGTTGTTCAAAAGTCAAGTAGACATGTGAGGGTAATGTCATTGCAATGTCGACGATAATAAGACTAACAGAAGCAGAGGTGAGGAAATGTAGGTGGCCATGGGGTAAATGTTTGAATTTTTAATTTACGAAAATGAACAGCAAGTCAATACGGAATTCTGTAGAATGTCAACATAATCATTATGTATGTTGACAACCATGGTGATTGATTGACATTAGGCCCCTACATTAATCAGAATTGAGCATCATGAGGATATCAAATAAGTAATAATATAATTTTTATCTGAAACAATAAAGCACAAATGTTTTCATCATTATATTACACTAACTATAAAATTGCAAACAGATTGGGACTTTTATGTTTTATCCAATACCTAAACATAACAACATAACGGTTCCAAGTTTTTACAAGTAAAAACAAAGTATAATAAAGTGCAATAATTATAATTAATAATAATGATGATGATCCATGGTAATTTTGATTTGGCCAAATCTTACAGGCTCAATTGAACCTTTCTGAATTTGTTAATAAGCTAAGCTTGAAGCTTTTACAGTTGAACTTGGAGAAAAAAAAAACAAAACCACACTTGAAATTCTGTATTCTCACCCCAGTTCCGATCTGATCGCATGAACTAGCAATTTATCTGGACTTAGCAGTTTTCAAAATTTATCTGGTTGAAACTGCTTATCTTATTAGTCAAAAAAAATTGTTAAAAATTAAAATAAAAAATAAATAAATATTTATATTTATATTATATACACAAGCGACATAATGATTATTACTTACTATGGCGTTTTGCATCACATCCTTGCTGTAAAAAGCATACAATTATTGATAGTACAGCTAGCATTTGGGTATACATTTTGAATAGGAAATCTTCTCAATTCAGATAGACAAATAAATCAAGATTTCTAGTCAACTTATGAACAGACTCCGGCAACCGGGGACCTATATTGATATTTCTCTAAATCGTACTTAGCATGTAAAGTCTTTATAGAGCTATAGGTCATATAAATACCTATCGTCTTTCTTAGACTATGGATTGCCTCAAGTCCTACTGTTACCAACAACACATTTATTTTGCGGGTGGCTAAAAACTGGACCCGAATCACGCTAGCTCAAAACTTAACTTTGCGAGCTAATGCATGACCTAAAAATGGTAAAACTGGAGTCATGCTCTCTTGTTTAAAACTGTTCGCCTGAAGCTGTCCAATCACAATCGAAAATTTGACCACTATATTCAAATGAAAATAATTCAGATCATGGATTGACGACTCTGGTTTGGGAACTTGTTTTAGTTTTTTTACAATTTTGCATTAATGTAACACACCGTTACCATGTCTTATTTTTATAAATCAATTGATAAAGATTCAGTCAGAAGTTTTATATTTGAAGACTTGAAGGTTTTCGGGGTTAAAGTTCCAAAGCTAGACAAATTGGCAAAAGCTGCTGAAGGTGGAAGGGTGTCCAGATCAGCATCCCTAGTTCAGCTGCAAGGGCAGGTAAGCGCAAACATGTAACGCAATGTAGCTAGTGAGAAAGACTAAAATTTTATGCTAAAAGTCGAGTTTCATCCAAGAATTTATGCCAATTGAGTTTTGAGAAACAATACAATGATAATAATTATTATTATTATATAATTATTAAATTATTATAATATTATCATTATAAATCATTATTTATATAATTAATAATAAGGAATTAGTGTTATTATAATACTAATTCTTTATTACTAGTAATTAGTATTAGGCTATTATTTTATTCATTATAATAATATAATTGTAATAATTATAATTATATTATTATAATGAATAATATAATAGCCTAATACTAACTTTACTAAGTTTAATTGAATTTAATCTAATGCGAGATTCACCTGAATGCCTACTCACTGGCTCAATTGGACAAATCATCTCACATGACAATCAATCATTATGATTGTCAGTGGCTCAGTGGGAGTGTCTCACCTCTGACTGAGTGTAGCCTCTCCAAATTCAGACTAACATTCCTCTACTTCTTACCTAGGCTACTTGTCTTTTTTTGTTTTCCAAATCCAATCTAAAATTGAAAATGAATACTATTATAATCATATACATTTACATGTAGGCCTATTAAATATATACAATGTAGGCTAGTATAATTTAAATTTATCCAAAATCGTTCCTGTCAAATCTGCTTAAAATAATTCAGTTCCAAGGTTCTTCTCAGAGGGGTGTTTCATTTTAGGAATCTGATTTCATTCTCATTGGTTCATAAGTGATAACTGATAGATTTATCAATACCATTGAGGAAATGTGTATTGTTATTACTTTCGTGCTAACTGTCACTATCTAATATTTTGTTTATCAAGTCTAGTGTAGTACAAGATGCCTTTTATGCTTCTCCAACTTATTTGTTAATATATTTGACTTTTTTTGTGCATATCTTTACAGAAGAAGAGAGATAATGACGTTGTATTTGGTGTACCCCTTTCCTTTATGGATTCAATAGAAGATCCAAATATAGGTCATATTCCCAAGTGAGTTACAGTTCAAGTGCTTGTCGGTTGATAGTTATTATATTCTAGTATTCGTATTTGAATACCTCGACAAATTAGGCCTAAATAATATTCGGAGTAATATAGTGAATAAAATACCAGTTAGCATTTTTCTATATTATAGAACAGTATCTGGGTAGGCCTAGTATTTTTAGGACTTGCTTGATGTTTCACTTACTTGAAAATAATTATAATCTGAAGATTCTGCGCAATAGATTCATCTAAATAAAAACAGATGAGTTGGTCTGCTGAGGTGTAGAGAGCAGCACATCATGTTTGTTGTGCATATTATGCTATAGATTCCTTGCCAATGCACGGCAATACTTGCTACAGAACCTTAGTAAAGAGGGCCTATTCCGGAAAAATGGCTCCACCTCCAGGCAGAAGCAATTGGTTGTAAGATATTTACATTTACTATATATTCTCTAGCTTGATGTAGTGACTTGCTATCGCATATACGGAGGAAGTGGTGTTTGCTGCAATGATATTAAAGGGGTTATGCCACGTGTTTTCAGATAGCATTAAGACGCACTCAGCTATCTAGTGGCATAATATATTGAGTGCCTAGATATTTACTATTCTAGTACTGTTAGTTATCATATGCTTGCGGCTTCCTGGCTATATTTAGAACAACTAGACCACAACGCAATGTATAGGCATGCAGAATAACGCAATGATAGCCGCTGTATACAGTGTGGCCAGATGAAATACCGGACCTACCAATAAAGGCAGCTAGTTATTGCCAGCAAAAGTAAAGCCCAGAAAAATTCAAAAACTTGCACAAGTTATCCTACTGCTATATTAGTAAATCCTGTGAAATCATTTGTTCACTACTGTACTCTTTCTATGCAAACAGCTTGAATTCAACAATTTTCTCTATATGACATAAAGCACGCAGTTGCGTCTTCATAACAAAGTTGCATTTGAATCAGCATTGAATAGCGCTGATGAGTCAAGCATGGGCAAGAGGACACAACTCTGCTTATAGTAGCACAAATGGAATAAACCTAAGTAAGAGATGCTGCTTTGAACATAGACATAAACCACATGTCATAGCCCCTTTAAATTGTCTAGCAGGTCACATAGCCCTTGTATAGTCTTACACTGGTAGGATTATACTCTGTGCTGAGCAGTACCCTATAATAATGCTGTTGTCACTGGGAACTCTCCATCCTGTGTGTCTGATATGACCTTTAGTAGTGCTGTTTTATAGAATGTAATTCCACATAGCTTATTACATGTATCATATGTAATAGGCTATGTTCATATAATGCTTCTCAATGTGGAGAAGTTATATAATCACCCAATGTTGGGTGTATTATCATCAATGGAATTGAATTAAGACCAAAGGATAACTTTGGTAACTTCATAATCATGTGACATTATAATAAAGGTGCTTGTACGGTTTCTGTAGCAATATATAGAGGAGAATGAGGGGGTGCTAAGTGAAGGAGCCCATGTGTTTGATGTCACAAGTGTCATCAAACAATTCTTCAGGTCTTTACCAGAGCCTCTCATTCCACATATACTACAGGTAATTTATTGATTCACTAAATCTTTATCGTTATTTCTGTTACTTATTATTATCAGGATGTATCACACTGAAATGCAGCTCTGTATGTAGATAGTATATTTGTTTGCTGCAGGATGCATTTGTCCAGGCTGTGCGATTATCAACAGCTGATTCTAAGGTGTACGTGCTTAACCTGCTCTGCCTTCTGTTACCAGAGGAACACCTCTCTGTCTTCAGATACCTCCTGGAAATCCTATCTGATGTCTCTAGTAATTCTGAGGTAGTTCTTTACTAACACCATAATATGTAGCCTATACTACCACCTGTTCTAATGTGTCTCCTTTGGATGGTGAGATAGTGGTATCACACAAATAGTACTACTGTAGATATAGTAGGCCCCTATGTAATCTTTGGACCTGTTAGACTAGTAATATTTGCTTGTGTAATGCAGTCTCACCCTGTAAGTACATGGGAAGGTAGATTTATGTCACAACTACATGACTGTATTAACAGCCATCACCTCCTCTCATATTTATCGGCAAACTATTGTCTGATGGTTGGTGCACTCTCATGTTCCGGCGTGTTCCGTTGAACAAATGTTAGTACAGTGCAGTTACTAGACTAGTTATTCAATTCAGATGCCAACTCATTCAAAAGTGTCAAGTAGAGATTGGAATAACTTATAGTTAGTTGGAGGACTTTCTGATAAACATACTCATTACTCATCTAGTTATTGTTACAGTTAAATACTGATTAGTGAATGGGGAAAATAAGTAGAAAGCTTAAGTCACAGTGCATATAGGACTATAATTAACATGGTAGACTTGATGTACCATCAGTTACCATTACATAGATGTTTGGTTTGAGTATACATATATACATGCACATGTACACTTTATGTGTTTTACTTACATGCAGGAGAACAAGATGAATGGACACAACATAGCCCTGTGTTTGACACCTACTTTGTTCCACAGTAAAGACGACTGTAAACATATACACCAGCAGGCAGAAGCCATAGAGCTGTGTATCAATAATGTCATCAATATTGGTGAGTGCTCATGTAGTGAAACTATCAATTGTTGTTCAATGACATGACTACAGTATGATGCATGTATGATGCATGTATGATGCATGTATATATTATGTAGGCGTGGTTCCCCCATCCATAGAGGAAAAAATGGTGATGCTAAAATCACTCGAAGATCAAGATCTCAGCAACTCTGCTGCTCTGAACCAGAACTCTGTTCCCTCCAGCGGATCCACTTCCTCCAGAAGGAAGAGACGTAGCGGCTCACTGCAAGGTTGGTGCTGGGTGTTATGTAATCAACACCCTCCCCCATAGCTCTGAGTGGTAGGGAATATTATTGACTCCTGCTATGAGAGGGCAACTCCCTTAATCAATGCTTTTACACTGGTTGACAGTGTTGAGCATTGATATGTTCTTTTTGAAGGATTCAACTCAGTGACCCTGTTATTCCATAGACAAATTTCTGTCTAAGCTGGTATTATACAATTACCTGTGATTCATCAATTCTTTCTCCGCGCTGACCTAATTTATGCAGACAGATGTTGCTGACTTATCTTTTGATGTCTGATTCATTGAGAATAAGCGTTAGCTTGACTATATACTTGTATGTTAATTTACTAGGCCTTTCCCAACTGGGTAAGTATATGCATTTATTGGGTGGCTTTCTTCATCCACTCCGATTTAATATAGTTTCCAGTGTTGCGCTTTCACTGTTAGATAGTATATTGCTGTAGTCACTCGTGTGTCTGTAGTATGTACTTGGATATACAAACAGTATATTAGTGTTGGTTGTGTGGATAGATACAGGTGAATAATCTGTCATAAGTACTACTATAATTGTGCTATGCTATGGTGTGACCAGTTACTTGAGAATTGCTCTCACATCCTCAACAGGATACGTAACGCTAGACATTAGCTACAGTCTAAATAAAATGATGTGCTTGTAGACCGATTTAGACGTGATAATGTAGTAACACGTAATTAATATTGCTAGGCTGCTAATACTTTCAAATTAATTGATTAGAATGACTGCAAGTTTTGTGAAATACCAGTGAATATTATACTGATTTTGGCAAGAATATCATTCTCTATCCTATCAAATTAAAATATGAGGATTTGAAATTAAATCGTTTCTTTCAGCCAGATAGTGAATACTAATCCTATATTTATGAAATAGTATTTCACATTTGTTGATATTTGGCTGTGAAAGGTTTACGGCCGAATCATGTCTATATTAGTGACTAATGTTAAAGTATGTTACCGTCATCGCTAAATGTCATAGTTTCAATAGAAAATAGAATACACTTAGTTTGAGTTATACACACGTACTTAAATAATTATGATTTTTCTTTTGCTTTTCCTTTTCCTAGTCAACATGATGCTCTATGTTTTAGAGTTGAGGCCCAAAGCTATGTTTTATATCCACAGGACATTATACTCCAGTGGCGCCGTTCTCATTTATCAGTAGGATCACAGGCTATTATTTATACTCTGTAAACCTGTTAACTACAAGACTGTGCATATTGCTACCTTGTTTCTTGGCAGGTCTGGTCGGCAGTATTCGCCGAAGTGTAGAAAGATTGAAGCATAGAACTAGTAGACTGTCCTCCTCTGTACCTAATGACTTAAATAGTATCAACCAATCAGAGGGTAACCCTAAACTGGCAACAGTTGATGGTACAGATAACTGCACTACACCTCATATAATCCAGAGAAGTCAATGTAATGAAGGAGGCGGATTCTCTACACACAAGAGGTATCCACATATTGTAGAGGTTATGTTATTGTCATAATATATTATTAGAGTACAATATGTTACACTGTTATGTTATGGTTATAATATTATAGTACAACACATTGCACGATGTTATATTAGGCTATGGTTGTAGGCTTATATTAGCCTGTATTAGCCTATAGTTTTCATAGTTTGAGAGGTGTGATCCGTGATAGTCCTCTACTACTCCTACTATGATACTTTGTATGCATGCGTTGCTTGTTCGTACCGTTGTATGTTGTAATCCATTCACTGGTTCATTGACAGGCGGGCTATTATGGATAGATCCGGTCTTTTGGGTAACTCCATGATGAAGATTAACATGTCTGCACCAGGGCCAGGTTAGTATTCTAATTAGCATTCCCATGCATATAAATCATAATGTGAAGATAACTCCGTGGCACTGGCTAATAATAATACAGGTATAATGGTTTTTCGTAATTAGAAGTGATTGTACTGAAGTTAGTATGTTTCACTGTAAGTCATTAAATTACAGAACAGACGTTTGAAGGTGCCAGTCAGCTGAGTGAAATGACTATGGATTCAACCAAAGCAGAAGCTAGTAAAGTATCCAAGGGCAGTAGGAGGAAGTCGTGGGGGAGCTTAAAGAGCCCCTTCTCTAAACGAAGAAGGTCAGTCAATATTCCGTTTATATACATGTAGTCCTGCTACTACTGTAGCTATCCAGCTAATGTCATCATGGAACCATACTTGTTGTCAGCAATTGGTCGAATGAAGTTTAAAACTGATTTTATTGACTGGATAAATGGAGGAAACCACTGATTTTATTACTTCAGAAAAATGCTCAAGGTTTTGACGCTAATATTACGCTGGTTGTTTTCTAGAACTTACAATTTTTGGGAAAATATTTAACACAACAAATCAACACAAAAATAAAACTAGGATGCATCCTTTGAAAAGTTGTATTTAGTCGGAGTTTGGAGCAGATGTTGATAATTGGAGAAATTTGGCGCAGAAACTAACCTAACTTGTCACACATACTGACAGGCACTGATGCACAGTGTCATGCAGGTGATTGGACTAGTGACATGCTGACACAGGTTCTCTTATTCATCTGTAGGAGTGTGTCAGCTGGCCCTGTGTTCTCTCCCAACGTCTCCAGGTCCTCAAGTAGAACCAGAAAGCTGATCAGAAGATTGAGTGGGGGAAAGAGGAAGACCCCAGTAAGTGATCATAGTAGCTAAGGCTATATTCCGTAGCCAATCAGCTCACAGTGTACCATCTCTCACTAGCATGTACATGTAAATACAGTATGTACTGAAAGAAATATTGGCCATTAGGTTGGCTACCAATGCACTCTGACAACCCTAATTTGAGATGAATTTGATCAACTACAGTATTTATTAACTGTAAAATAACTAAGAAATATGCATTGTAGGATATGATTGGTCAGAGACTAGCATTTGACAATGAAGATGATGTTGCAGCTGACAGACAACGTATGCCGTCTGCTCCATCGGCGTGCAAGTTTACTCTAGGTATGAGCTGGTGGGAGTTGTGTGAGCCTTATAGACATGTAACGTATAAGGGTACCGTTTGTGTTGTCTTGTAGCATGTAAGAGTAGCATTAGTATTACCTTGTAGCATATGCTAGGAGAATTGGTATTACCTTGTAGCATATGCTAGTAGCATTGGTATTACATTGTAGTACTTACGATTACTATTCGGTAATGCTTACGCAGGTGAAAGTATGGACATAGACGGTGATACCAGTAATGTCACTGACTGTGGTACAGCTGATGACAGTCAAGTAAGTTAATTTCTTCTCTAGTAGTAAGCTACTGGTAACTTGATTGTGGATCTATCTGTCTGTCTGTCTGTCTGTCTCTCTCCATCCATACAATCCACACTCTACAATAGAAACGTCTACGTTGTGTAATTTTTGAATAAGCCTATATAATCTTCTACCGTGATGCGTTGTAAAGTTGGGTGTATAGCCTGAGTTCCTATATTTAGGATCATGCTGTGGTACAGCACGTCTCCAGGAGCAGAAGTAAGCGTAGAGGACCGTGTACTAGGAGCCAAGCTAGATCAGCAGACACAAGGTTGGATATACTGTAATAGTTTTCTGTAGTCTCATTTGTCACCTCACTACATACCCAATACTCACTTGTCTTATATTATCTGGGGCACTATATACCCATACTCACTTGTCTGCCATTATCTGGGCTACTACATACCCAGTACTCACTTTTCTGCTATCATCTGGGGTATTATATACCCAATACTCACTTGTCTTCTATTATCTGGGGTACTACATACCCAATACTCACTTGTCTCCTATTATCTGGGGTACTACATACCCAGTACTGGTAATATTTTACTGTGACAGGGTGATAAAGAGAGGTCGGCCTAACCACCTCCATACTGGGCTCAATAGAGTTCAGGTTTCACTAACGGAGGGAAGCCAGACTCAGGACTCCACCTCCAGTCTCCAGTCTGATGACGGTATGCATATAATACTGTGGTATATTATAATGGGTTGGTTAGTTGAATATCCAGATAGCGAGGTTTGTCTCACCTTGTCTACTTTTGATCAATGGGCATCACTACAAGCTCACAAATGAGTCACGCTGTAGCTATTGATGCGGTTATGACCTAACATCCCATGGTTTATATATAAGATGCTATTATATTGTCTAAAATTGGCATTATATAAAATGCTGCTCTATTGACTGTATCGTATAACAACTACTCTTTGCTACAACTTGCTTACCCACAGATCTATACCCAGATCTCCGACCAGTTGTTGGTGATCTTTTGGATACAGGAAATGCTCTGGCCAGTGCTGCAGCCAAACTATCAAACGTTCCTGGAGCTAAAGCTGCATCCTCCAACCAATCAGAGGATGGTAATGGTGATTGGGTGGATTGTGGAGCTGCCGAACCTCTGTATAAAAGTGTCAAGGTTGACCTAAAGTCCCTGGTAAGTGATATTGTGTAACTGTAAGCTTTCCTTCGTTTATAACCGAGACTGGGTTCGTGTTTGTTTGTAGCATTTCGCATTTCGAGTTTTATGATGTGCTACTCTAACACACTCTTTCTTCATTAGCCTTTTTTTTGCAATCGTTTTGCACGTCTACCATATAATTTATATAAAGAGATGCACAGTAGCACAAGCTTGATCTTAGATACACTGAATACCACAGTTAAATGTCACTAATAAGTTTGTAGTGGCAGCTATTTGAATTACTACAACCACTATTGTACACTTTAAAAGGCGAGAACAGATTCCTTCAACACTCGTATGGAGAAGGTAGCAAGGGCTCACTCCATCATGTTTAAAGAAGGTGATAAACCTTCACCTCGACGTAGACAGGTTCAGCGTGCTGCCACCTATTCCGTTCCCAAACGTGCCAACGGAAGTAAGTTGAGTAGCTATTTAGCCCTCTCTAAACCTCTAAACTGAACTGATATATTCATCCGTTAGGATAGGAAAGTGTTACTGGTATATTGAGGTGTAGTCGATTGGCAGTTTTCAATTTTCCTTCAGTTCTACTATCTGCACAACACTAGGAAAAAAATGATATGCATTTGACTGTTTAGAGCCTCCGAGACCAGAGAAGAGATCAGGAGGTATGAAATCACAGGGTTCAGACACTCAGGTTAGTGTGAGGCAAAGAGGCTCTACATCCAGTATACAGCAGACTCCTGCTTATGATGCTCCATCTTTCTATGAGTCTGTTCGTGACAGGTGAGATGCTAACTAGTAGGTCATATCTGTCAGTCAATCAGCCACCCTGTCAGTCAGTCAGTCTGTCGGTCAGTCAGTCAATCGATGCTCGGTTGGTAGACAATGACTGTTAAACTTAGACAATTATATATGGTAATCGAGATAACTGCCATGATGTTTTTCTATGATAATATAATGAAAACAAGATTGATATTGTAGCATCCTATAGTCATTTTAGGTTTATATAGAATAGTTGAGTCTTTCACTTTTAACTAGTCTTGTTTAATGCAGTCACACTTTGACACCCGTTGTAAATAACCGTATATGATAGAAAAGTAAGTAATGCTAGGGTGTATATCACCTATGTTATTGATTGCAGTCGCACTTCATTATCACAGAAGATAACTGAATCCAGTACAGATACGGCTGCTGAAAGAGAGAAAATCACAGATAGTACCAGCAGTCTGCAGAGTAGCAGCAGCAGGAAGGGTGGGCAATCAACCCTTTTGTATTGTTCAACTCTTTTGAATAAGAATCTAGGCTATATCCCAGAATATGAATTCTGTCTTTAAATAATAGTATGCTAGTAGTAAACAGTCTATTTGCTCCATATACATGTACACTTATTTTATGTCCTTATTTCAAAGCTGAACTTGTTTTAGCACATGTAAATGAGTACCATGTTATTATAAGACTTTGTGCGCACGTTTACTATTTAGATAACACCAACTCTAGCAGCTCCTTAGCCCAAAGACAAGAAGGTGTAGGTTGTGAGTTTACTGAAGACTTTAGACCACCTCTCCCAGCTAAAGCTATAAACAGAGACGAGCACCAGAATCATAAGCTAACGGTAAGTAAGGCTTTGATAACTGTATGTCATACACATGTCTATGCTATGCTTATGTCTATACTGTGTCAGCTCTAACATTAAAGAGCTCATGCATATTTTATGATTATGTATTACCGTCTTCGAATTGATTAATTTAGGAGTTGTCCCATCTGTTATAGGTAAAAGGAGCGTCTCGGAATACCACAACCCATAGTGATAGCCTTGTAAACCTACATGATGCTGGGAAAGTCAAGGTTGCCACAAGGTCACTCAATCAACCCTCCAGTAGAGAAGTAAATGTTATAGCTGCTAAACCTCCCAGACAGGCCCCTGTTAGGATACCAACTGTGTTTGCTAAAGGGGACCCCCGCGCTATGAGGTAAGATAACAAAGAGATGTTGTGGGATAAGATACACAGGTAGTGAGGTTAAAGGGGTTATGACATGTGGTTTATGTCTATGTTCAAAGCAGCATCTCTTACTTAGGTTTATTGCATTTGTGCTACTATAAGCAGAGTTGTGTTCTCTTGCCCATGCTTGACTCACTAGCACTAGTGGATGCTGATTCAAACGCAACTTTGTTATGAAGACGCAACTGCGTGCTTTATGACATATAGAGAAAATTGTTGAATTCAAGCTGTTTGCATAGAAAGAGTACAGTAGTGAACAAATGATTATACAGGATTTACTAATATAGCAGTAGGATAACTTGTGCAAGTTTTTGAATTTTTCTGGGCTTTACTTTTGCTGGCAATAATCAGCTGCCTTTATTGGTAGGTCCGGTGTTTCATCTGGCCACACTGTATACAGCGGCTATCGTTGCGTTATTCTACATGCCTATACATTGCGTTGTGGTCTAGTTGTTCTAAATATAGCCCGGAAGCCGCAAGCATAGGATAACTAACAGTACTAGAATAGTAAATATCTAGGCACTCAATATATTGTGCCACTAGATAGCTGAGTGCGTCTTAATGCTACCTGAAAACACTGGCATAACCCCTTTAAAGAGAGGCTGTAAGATGAGAAAGAGGCTGTGAAATAGGGAGTGCTGTACACTACATTTACATATTACAGATACAAAATGGCTGCTGACGCCGTACGTAGACGGAGTTTGCAGAAAACGGAGGAGGTGTCCACTCTTGCAGGTTGTGGAGCTCAGGCTTCACACGAGACACCTGTGCCCAAGGCTATGGAGGCCAGAGGTATGTCAACTACAGTCTATATATATGGTCAGCAAGAGGGAAGGTAGTGGTGATTCACACTCGGCATTATTTTCTTCATTTGTAAACAATCTGGATGAATTATTTGATGGGTTATCAAACTTGACAGCTCTTAGATGCAATCAACGTGTAGAGTGTTGTGATATATTGCGATGTAATCTAGTTTCAGCTGACGGTATGTCCTTCAGTTCTCTCCGGCAGCCACTGTCTCCTCCTATCAGAACTAGAACTACTGGTGAACCATACATTCCAATCTCTACTAACATAGTGAGGGGAGCCCTAGCTACCTCCTCAAACCCAAAGGTTAGCTATACAGTTACATGTACATAGTAGGCTGGTGGTTTTACAGTTGCATGTGCAGTTGTATATACATGTAGTAAGCTGATTTCGGCCTGCTGCTATATGCGAACAGGGGCTTACATTCTGCTTCTGTGTATTTGTTACAGGTTATGAAGAGTCCACAAGTACAGCGCCACACTCCCACCCCCTTCAAGGAACACTCCCCCAACGTCAAACACCCGTCTGCATACACCCACACACCAAAGATAAAGTCAGCTATGCTGCCGATGGATAACATAAAGATGGTAACTCGCTCCTCATCCGCCAGCTGTAAATCACCAAAATCCCACCAGACCTCTGCACACAGATATGTTCCTTATATGAAAGAGACACCACAAAAGTTAATCAGGCCAAAACCATCTGCTTTATAGAGTTGTCTGCTCCTATACCAATAAAGGCAGATGATTCCAATACACTAACAATCAGCTATGTTGGAGTTGCCTTCCTTTATTGGTATAACCCCTGATATTATTTACTGATGGTTTTTACATTTCCTTGGATTATTGTAGCTCTTATAAGTTAAACACATTTATACGTTTAGTTCTGACAATTTGATTGCTAATTGATATACTCTACTCTATCCAAGAACTATAATTTAGGTCACCATGTTTATATATGTATACAATGACAATCCAATTAGTCATGATCTCTAGAGCATTCTCTTGAAAAAATGCCATGATCTCTTATTATATCTTGGTATTATATCTATTGTTTTGTCAAGGTAATGTTAGTGTATAAAATACTGTATTATACATATAATTATGTGTATGTGTAGCTGGTATATGATTGAATTGGTGTGCAATCAATGTCTCATTTTACATCTTTCATATGCCCTGTGTTGTAGTAGTAGTGCAGTAATTATTTTAAAGATGAAAATAATAGATACCTGCGAGTAGGAGACTAAATTTTTGATACTAAATTGATATTTGGTTTTGGAGCTGCTTGCCATGAAATAAACACCAAAGCTGAGGGCAAGGGTTTAGAATGCATTACTAAAACATCCCACAGTGTACATACGTGTACATTCACCTTGCATGGAGACTGACAATATATTGGTGGCGGTTGTCTTCTCTCGCTAGTCGTGTTTGTGAAATATTTCTGGAAACTACCAGGTTAGAATATAGGGATTTCCGGTTTAGAGAGTTCAAAACAAAAGGTTGTATCAAAGGTAGTGGTTGTATATTGTAGGTTGTAAAAGGTTGTATATACTTAATAACGCTCTTATATTATATTTGGCAAAACTGCTACAGCCTATTAATTATGATATATTTTAGTAGATTGTTATAAAATGATTAGCTAAATATAAAAAGTTGTAAATGAAATATTAATTATTATCAAATAATAATATAATAATAATATTAATTATTAAAATAATAAATAAATAACTTAATATAAAAAGTAATAAAATATAAAATAAATTAATAACATTTTTATTCAATTATTTATTAATATTATTCATATATTAAATCAATTAGTAGTGATGAATTAATTATTATCAATAGCGAATATGTCATCTACCCAAATGTGATGTCAATTATTATTATATTTATATTATTATAATTATTATTATATTTATATTATTTTATAGTTATTGATTGATGACTACAAAGTCAATTTTGAATTTATCGATTCTTTTTCATTCTTCTTCTTCTACCTATAACTATTGACTATTATTATAATTATATCATACTAACTATTTATAACGTTATTATAAATACAATCACATGGATAGATATAGGCTACACTGTGAGTAGGCCCTATGACTATAGTAAAGTATAAACTATAGTACTAATAGTGTTGGATAATTATTTAGTGAATTGGTCTTTTCTTGTTCACCAAGTTTTGGGCCTCGCATTCCAATCAAGACTAGACTGAGAAGTTGTGTTAATTTATCGTACTTGATTGGAAAGCCTGAGGATTGGCAAAATAGATGTAGAACTATGCCAACAATATTATTGATTACAACCACTGACTTTGATTCATTCAAGTGCATACTTCAAGTTGTAATAACATAGCGGGCTTATTGTAATGCTGTTGACCTTCCAACAAACATATGTAGTCCGTTATTGCAAATTTAGCAATATCACTTTTATTGTAGGCAAATCACTGGGATTTGACTGTCATATCCCTAACATCTTTTCTGTGATATTTGTTATGGCTATGCTAGATGAAGGTAAGTCATGATCTGCTTAAACATGCTTTACTGGGCTGCTCAGTAATTTTCATAATAGAGTCAAATGGCTACACTAGTTAATACATGCATCATATACTTGATAGTACATGTTGGTAGCTGAATGTGCCTTTGATGTTTTGTTCTAACACAGTTTGGAATTTTATATTTTTATTCAGAATTGGGAATATCATGGCACGACTCTGCATGGATACCAATGCTTAATCCTGGAAACATTCTAGATTACTTTGGTCGAAGTAAATTCTATGATAGAACGTGCAACAATGAGGTTGTGAAAATGCAGCGGCAATCTATCGAACAATTAGTGTAAGTGAAATAGTCTGCCATAACTGCATATTTATATTTATTGACATAATTATATTTTCCACTGGGTTTCTACGATTTGAATTTGACTCACTTCAAGCCATAAAATCAACCAGTAAGTCTCCAACCAGTTTGTGGTCTGTATGCCTCATGTCTCATCTTCTAGTCCTAATTCAAATCGTGAAAAGCCACTGATGGTGTTTACTGTAACATGAACTTGCTAGATTCACTATCGACATTCTGTGATTGATATGGGAGGAAATAGTTTACTCAATATCAAACTACTGAAGAGTTGATGATGTTTTATATGAAAGTTAAACTGGTTTCCAAACTAAACTACATGTTGTGACTGACTACTTTTTAAACTGAATGGCAATGTGTCTGTAGCCACTGGAGATGCAATGTAATTCTGTGTCTAATATATTACAGTAACATGACCGGTATAGAGTATAAACTGGTGCATGTGCAACCGCCAATACTCTACATCATCAGAAAACAATACAGACAGAACACTGAGAACGGTAAGTGATGTGCCTGTGATTGGTAGGCTACTAGGTGTCTTCGCGACCTAAACTTCAGACCCAGGCCGATTTATGAAAATATTTTCTGGCACACATCTGTCACAGGGTCGCAAACACACCGGCCTGGGCCAAAAGCAAAATCCTCATTTTCGCGCGAAGAAATTAGGTGTGCCGATGAGCTAGGGATGGTTTCGTCCGGCCAAGCAAAATCCCGGGCCAATAGCCCTTATGACCTGGGTTGGACGGCCTTCTTGTGATTTTTAATTGCAACCCGGGTCCGTCCAAGAGGTCGCGAAGACACCTACTGTACTTAGTGGAATTGGAGTTCTCTTGCCTTTTTCTGGGTATCAACACACCCTTTTGTGTATCAATTAATAGCCAAGCGAGATGAAGATATTATATCACAAATATTGTTGTTATCATCTCAATCAACAACAGTGTGCCAGAAAAAGGGAGAGGACTACAAACTCCGGATTGGTGATGTACATATTTGTGAAAGGGGTAGTCATTTGTGTTATAAGTGTTACGTTGATCATATAGTCTGTGATACACAATGGCTATGGCCTGATCTTATGTTCCTATCCTATACTTGCAGTGACTCCGATGGCACACTTTTATATAATAGCTGGGATTATATACAAGGCACCGGATGTCTGTACTCTCGTCAACTCCAGGATGGTAAGATAACGCCTATTACTATTATAACCAGGTCAACTAGAGGGTGGTGCTTGCATCTTACAACCTTGTTATTGGACTAATAATCACTGGAGCAGGAATGTTTAGCTTTGGTAGCCCCTTGGCACCTCAGATTTTAGAATGCTTATAAATTGGTTTAGTGTATTACCCTTCCATGCCTGTCTAAGCATTGAGGGAATAACTCCCACTCATTATCCTAGATCTGGTCATCACATTATGATTATCATATCAATGCATGGTCAAATAAAATAAAGAACTACACTGTATTAATATGACGATACTATGTATAATAACGTAGCAAAATGTTTGCTACTTTATAACATGGGAGAAGACAACTCTAATTTAATATTATTCACTCTATTTTAGATGAATCTTTCTTTTAACCTCAACACGGCACTAAATAAATGTAAGTGTCATATTTACTGACCATCCTATTGGATTTAGTATAGCAGTGAAAGTACAATATAATTCTATTTACATCTACTGTCCTCTGCACAATATATTACATTTATTATAGTAATAGTACAACATTTAATGTATTGCAAAACTTTATTAGGCTAATGCACTGTACGTATTAATTATAGCTAGAACTTTACTCTTTATGTATATCGGTGTACAAGTACAATGCTGTAGCTATGATATATATAATACAGTATATTGTATAACATGTTATAGCTATAAAACACTCCAGATACCATCCATCTAAAGGTTATTGGTGGCAGTTCTCAGATAAAAAGAGTAAAGGTAGGTAACACGTTTAGTTCAGTTACCTCACATGTGCTGTTGGTTGATTTGCAACTAGTGTCTGAAGGGTTAGAGCATAGCCAATAGAAGTAAGGGCATGTCACATTATCTACAGTAAATGTTTCTTTTCTCTGGCCACATAGTCAGATTTTTGTCAAATTTGGAGTGATTCTTTGTTTTTAACTATTCTTCCACGCTCTCTCAATTCCTGCAATATTGCCTTCACTTTGGCTAAAACCTGTGGTTATAGTGGTAGTGAATTTACTAAATATTATATTAATTATGCTGAAGTCAAACTCGGGACGTGATCCCAAGTTTAGTGCAACAAGTGTGTCTGTCTCCTTCACTCTTTCTACTGACAGGAAGGAATTAATACTGACTGTTATACTCTACATGTGTTACAGGAGAGGAAGTAGAACCCCCTAAAGAACAGGCCTCCTGGTTCCAGAGACAGAGAGTGGACTTGCTACTTGGTGAGTTTTAATACACCTCCTCTTTATGTATTTAGCTACATGTTTTCTCAAACATGCTATTATAACAATCATATACATGGACTCAATTTTTTGTGGCGATAATAGTGACATGGCATTGGCTGTCCCATGTTCAACGACTATTAGCATACGTAGAAACATAGAAGGAAAACTTTCTATATAAATAAATTATTTGACTGCTAATTACAAGAAAGAAGACAACTTCAAATTAAAGTCAATAACTTGCAAATTCTGTCTAATCCTTTTTAATCAGATGTGTTTGCTCATTTTCACATTTTTCATAGTAGAAAAGTTTTATTGCCCAGTTACACATTGTAATGCTCATTTGGTACATGTATTTAATATTGCAGGTGAACTTGTTAGACAGTATCCTATGAAGGTGTCCCAACCTGTGCTGCCTCAAAAAACAGAACCACTTCAAGGTAAGTAACGCTGTGATATCTTCTTCTTTCTTCTGCTAGGGTTTCCTTGAGTAAAATAATTGTTTGCTATAAGACTAATACAGATTACTACAAATCTGGGTGTACTAATTGTAAATCAGACAGCCTATGAACTTCAGAACTTTACCAATACAAAGAGATAAATTAGTTTAGGAATTATGCTTTTATATTTATTATAGTTTTGCTGATTACTACAACTGTGAACTGGGGATTGCTCCCTACAGGAATGTTTTTGTGATCAGAACTGCCTGTATCTGTGCAGCTGGAAAGCTTTACTCACTATTGAATCAAGTGTAGATTTCATTATTCTATTATGTAATGTGAATATGGGATGAAGACTGATGTTTGTCTACTACAGATACTAATGTAGTGAAAAGAGAAGATAATAAAGCTGGAGCTGTGAAGAGGGAGTTACAGGGTACAGAATATATAGATCAAGGCCAGCCGAGTGCTAAAGTAGCTAGAGTGAAAGCAGAGCTAGGTTCTACGTGACATGTTGATCAGTAGTAACGACTGTTACTGACAATTACACAGGACTCGTACGTATGATCCAAGTGATGAAACATCCTTGCATGTAAATTATTGTAAATATTAGTTTGAATAAAATTATTATATTACTAGTATATTTAATCCTAGTGTCTACAGGTCTGATCTCTGCCGTATGTTGAATTCCTGTGCAAGCCTGTAGTGGATTGTTTATGGCCGATGCAGCCTCATTTCAGAGAAAGTCGTCTATGCACACAACAATATGTTGAAAATTTTGTGTTGCAGAGAAATGAGCATTTTGATCAGTTGTAACAGGGTTCTGCTTAAGCATAAATTTTATTCGAAACCAACAGACAAAAACAATATTTATAGGCTGAATATTTCTTTTCAGTAAAATGTACATAGAACTAGTGTGCTAATGTTTATGACTAGAGCTTCTGGCTTTAACCAGGGCATCCATCTCATCCACAGACCACAGTATGACTGAAAGGTACAAATACTGTCCATGAGATGTGCTAAGGAAATGCACATGTACAATGTATGATAGGATACGTCTTGCACTAGATTGAGTTAACCAAGCTTTGATTGGATGGGCAGTGTCGGTGAACATCGGACCTAGTCCTCTAGAATCGGCATCAGTAGGAGTATAGATGTTAGTACCAGCAGACATGTTGACGGATGAGTCACTGCAGATGACGACTTGCCTAGCTTATTTAGCACTGTCATAAAAATTAGTCATTTCTAAGAATTTGTCTCATGTCTCATGGTAAAAGTATAACTTGGAATTTTAGTTCCTATATGAATAGCCCAAATAACTTATCAATGTTGATACTCTGACCAAATGTCTGGCATCGAAATGCTTACTTTGCCAGTTGAGGCCCATATTAACTACAGCTTTTCACACATCAATGGCTACCACATTAAAAAATTACTAAATATACACTTGGTGAAGTATTTATGTACCTTGTGAGGTAATCGTTAGAGTTTTGCTGTTTCCTGTCTTCAAGTTGGGATGAGCAACATCTGTACAGGTGAGAGTTAGTCCAACGACATCATCGGTAGTCGGAGCATAGGCGTTGGTTTCTGCCAATGTTTCATCCCCTCTACTTATTCCTACACGTTACACCAATCATAAATAATTTTTTTTCAATGAAATTCCTCTTCATAAATCTAATAAAAGAATACAAAAATGGATGACCTCCAATAGTTTAGAGGTCAAGAACTTACTAAATCACCAGTCGGCTGGCAGCCGACCTGTTTCCATGCATCACGTGTTTGTGTGTCGACTACATAGAAAAAATTTGTAGTTGACATTTGATGCTAAGTATCTTGAACAATAAAAGGCGCCGGTCTCATAGCGTCAGCAAGTAGGCATAATCTGATCAATGCTTTACTGATCTCTAGCGGTTATGATCAACTGTTACCAGTGTAACTCTAAGTCCTAGATTCTACTCTACGTGTACTTACTGTAGCGGAAGGTAGAGTTAGCCTGGGGTGGAGTAGATGTGCAAATAAAAGACAGTTCTTTACCGACTACGATATCATCAGCATTAGCAGTCAGCTGTATTGTGTCTGGAGCGACTAAATGGGCATGCAGAATGAGAAAATTGAAACAGCCATGGTGTATAAAAGATATTTGGTGCAGCATCACAATGGCTCCTACTAGAACATCCTTGGCAGGTATGACAAAGAGTATTACATGTACCTATGGCCTACATGATGTAGACCAACTAATGTTCGAAACAATCAGCATATTTCGACCTCCTGAGCAGGTTATAGGTTTGGAGTTGATGATTAAGGTACACCCTTATAAAATACGAACTTTGACCAAGCACTCATTCTCCAACTGTAACTTTCCAATTAGTCGCGTATTTGACTAATTTATCAGCTACCATCTGGTTCCTGTTTCAACCAACTTAACTACATTTTATTGGCGACAGAATTTACAGGAAGTATGCGCCATATTCATCAATTTCACAAAACAATGTCAAATTTTAATGTAAACTGCACCTTTGACTTCGCCCACATCCTGAGTAGTACTGGTTTTCGTCTCTCCATTACTCTCGACGGCAAGACAGTAGAAATAACCATTTACCATGTGACTCATCAGTGTAACATTGAACTGAAGGCTTACTAGGGAAGATCCTGTCATGGCAGCCGGGCACTCAAATGGCTGAATCTTGATTGGACGCATTATGTTTTCACCAGTTTTAGACATCCAATTTCCAGCCTCATCCACTTTGCACCCAATTTTAAAAGACTGCTTATCAAAGGTCTGGTTATAAAATATCAGACTGATTTCGCCAAGACTAGTGAAGTTGGTAGCTCTACAAGTTATGACGTTCGGCTGGCTGACATAGAAATCGGGAGCCGTAGCCGAGTGAATTGAGATTCTGATCCCACTGAGTGCTGAAACTAGAACACAAAGTCATCTGCAGATGAAGTAAAATAATAGACAAAGTCAGGGACATCAAGCTACTAATAATAATACTTCCCATACAAAATAACACAGGGCCATTCCATGGGGACTGATCAAATTTGCGTGTTGGCCCGACTCTGATTCTTTTGAAAATTTACAGGTTGAAAGAGCACCCTTGAATTAGTAGGAAACCACCAATTTTTTTTCTATTTGAGCCCTGTGGTTCCGGCAGCAGCTCGTTGAAATGTGGGAAAATGTGGTGGGGACAACTCCAAATTGAATTTTTTGAAATTCCTAAACATTCAAATTACTACTGTGGCCACTGTATGATACTTAGAGCTGTAATTTTTGTTACATAGATACTTTTATATATGTGCTTCAGCTCCATTATTTATTCAAGCCTGTATGGTCAACATATTGAGGGTCAGAGGTCACCGAAAACACCTCTCGGAGCTAGTTTGACCAAAATTCACTGAAAATCGACCAAATAGACACTGCTGGATCTGATGAAAAAAAGATTGATATACAATAACTAAGTATTGAGGATGCTCAATACAAGGATAAATGAATTTTTGAGAATAAAAAACACTCTCCAAAATGAACTGTATGGCGACAGCGGCTCAAATTCAACATGGCCGTCGTCCGAGTTGGCGTTTTGGGGTGTTATTCAAGGCTAAATCTACTAAACTTAGTAGTGAAAATTAATGGTGAAAATGTTGCTATATACACAATTCACACCTGTAGAGTCCATTTCTGCAATAAAAACTTTGTCTTTTTGGGTCTATAAGGCTGAATTCTCAGATTCAAATTTTACATACATTCGCTATAATATTGTGACTATATCACCAATGCAGTTAATTGGCTATGGCCATAAAGGCCAATCAAGACTTAATTTAAGGTGCAGTTTGGGGCTAGGCCTGGCTATGCAACCTACTTTGTGAAGAAAAATGGGTGAAATCCGCTTTACTAGCCTAAACATGCAGTTTTGTTAACATTGCCATTACTCTTCCCTTCACACGTTTGTTAAATGAGGCAGAATAGCTAAGCTATGCAGTGTTTCCAGGTCAGACTTAACCAAGTATTGTTTAATGAAAAGGAAGGGGAAGAAGATGGAGTTCCATAGAACTAAGGCTTCTTTAATCAGTGGGTGAGGTTGTTTTAGCTCGGGATTTTTTTATGGTCACCATTAGTTATCAGATTTTAATCAAAAATATACATGGAAAATTATAACCACAGCCCACAAACAATAGTTTTGACAAACTTACATACATGTATATATACATGTACATGTATTTAGCTTACAATTAAACCAGTCTTTACTAATTAGCTTCAAAAATATTTTTTGTTCATGATATGTGAATAGTTCCTTTTCCGGTGTATAAGTGTTGTACAGTATTTATTAGAAGAGATCGAATTTCAGCAGTCTATAGTATAACAATTATTATGCCCAGGTCAATATGGTTGTCTGCACTTAAAAAGGTGAGATCTGCTCTTCTTTTATTCACTGAGCGTAATTTTTTTCAGATAAGTGGTTTTGTCTTTCGAAGGGTCAAAACTATCTTGATTGAAAATCGAGTTGTCGGTATAAGGACCGGTAAATTTGGCGAGGTGATGCTAGCAAGTACATTAAACATTATTACCTTTGGAAACAAGCGAACACTTGTAATATAATTTCAACTTGCTAGGTACAACTAAAACTAAGTCTCACAAAACCATATTCATATTTTTGATCACTCTGTTGATTAAAAGTTAATGCATGTCGCACCACTTACCTTAGTTGTGGTCATTTATATAGGACCAAAAAGATATTTTTGGAGCTAATTAGCAAACACCGGTTAAATTGTCAGCTACATGTAAATATATACAAAAATTGTTAAAAGTTATTGTTCGAGGGCTGTGGCTATAGTTATGCATGTACATATGTATATTTGAGTAGAATTTGATAACTAATGGTGACCCCAAAATTTGTCTTGAACTAGTTTAAATAACCTTTAACTCCTCAGCCTCACCCACTGATTAAAGATGCCTTAGTTCCATGGAACATCACTTTCTTCACCTTCTTTTTCATTAAACAATACTTGGTATAACACACACCTTGAAATGCTGCTTAGATTAGCTATCTTACCTCATTTAACAAACGTGTGAAAGGACGAGTCATGGTAAGGTTACCAAAACTGCATGTTTGCGCTATTTCACCCATTTTTCTTCACAAATAAGGTTGTATAACCAGGCCAAGTCGCAAATTGTACCTCAAATTAAGTCTTGACTGACTTCTATGGCCATAGCCAAGTAACTGCATGGCCATGTAGTCACTATATTATAGCGAATATATGTAAAATTTGAATCTGAGAATTCAGCCTTTTAGACCCAAAAAGACAAAGTTTTTATTGCAGAAATGGAATCTACAGGTGAGAATTGTGTATATAGCAACATTTTCACCATTAACTTTCACTACTAAGTTTAGTAGATTTAGCCTTGAATAATGCCCCAAAACACCAACTCGGACGACGGCCATGTTGAATTTGAGCCGCTGTCGCCATATAGTTTATTCTGGAAAGTGTTTTTTATTCTCAAAAATTCATTTATCCTTGTATTGAGCATCCTCAATACTTAGTTATTGTATATCAATCTTTTTTCATCAGATCCAGCAGTGTCTATCTGGTCGATTTTCAGTGAATTTGGGTCAAACTAGCTCCGAGAGGTGTTTTCGGTGACCTCTGACCCTCAATATGTTGACCATACAGGCTTGAATAAATAATGGAGCTGAAGCACATATATAAAAGTATCTATGTAACAAAAATTACAGCTCTAAGTATCATACAGTGGCCACAGTAGTAATTTGAATGTTTAGGAATTTCAAAAAATTCAATTTGGAGTTGTCCCCACCACATTTTCCCACTTTTCAACGAGCTGCTGCCGGAACCACAGGGCTTAAATAGAAAAAAAATTGGTGGTTTCCCACTAATTCAAGGGTGCTCTTTCAACCTGTAAATTTTCAAAAGAATCTGAGTCGGGCCAGCACGCAAATTTGATCAGTCCCCATGGAATGGCCCCACAGCACAATATGTGCATGTACCTTGCTGTCATAACCTTATATTATATACTGCACCTAAAATGCAGCAGTGTATTTGTATTGTGGTGAAACAGCCTCCGTGGTAATGGCCTCCCTGGGCTAGCCACACTGACATTAACATTCATACACATACATGTATTAACAGTTATCCATGTTATTCATTCGTGCATTATTGTCTCACCTTGTACAATTATTATACATGAATGCTTATTCTATATTATAATCAACCACTTATCGTGTGCTCTATTATTGTTATCCACCAATCAGATTATTGCAATTACACTTGTTTTTTCCCACATATTATAAGCAATTATCTTCTCCTATCTGATTGTACTAAACTGAGTCTTTTACCATGTACTTTTTAAGGCCGATATCTTGGAATAGGGTCATACTTATATACTTTCCATTTTGGACCATTGCAAGCACCTTTTGTGCCAAGGCCGACCTTTTTTGTGGCCGACATCGGGCGGAACCATCCATGTTGTTGCATCAGTTCCGGAAGTTGCCGGAAGTAGATTTAGTATATTATAAGGTAGCACATTTTCTGTATAAAATCAGTTGTTGATTGCGCTCTAATAAAGCAACATCTCCTAACTCAAACCTAGAGGTTTACTCTTGTAGGTGGGTAACTCCACCGGCGGATCCATAGATTCATACGGCTCGAGTTCATCCCCATCCTCGTTTAAGCATGCATATCTCTACCCCACTTCTACGGCTTAGGTCGATCCCGGATTCTATATGAATCTAGCGTCGGGCTCAATTTCCTAGAATATCAGATCTTTCAATGCACTACTCTGGAGTATAAAGTCTGCAAGACCTACGTCGACCCTGGACTCTTTAATGAGTCTTGGCATCGGCCTACGTCAGATACATAATAACAAGAGCACCTAATAACTGTTCACTCTTTTACGTAATGTGTGGAAGGTCACTTGGTCATCCTCTACCAACTTCCAAGCCCTTCCCATGGTCGTGCCCTCGGCACCCGCATGTAAATAAACACTAAAACATTACAGTATGTATATTTGAGTAGCTAATGCAAAATTGGCGTAGGAATTGCGAGTTCAACATTGCGCACTATAAAATCGCTATGGAGCATTTCAACCCGTTGTTACTCACACACCCTTGGAAGACATAGGCTACTTAAAATTAAGGTAGTGCAACTTCCTACACTAATGCGTCCATTAGTGGATCGATGACCATAAATAGAATTTCTGAAGACCACTATATGTGGATGAGTTGTTGGTAACCTGCATATTGAATATCTTTGTATCTAAGATTTGACCATATGCATATATTCCTTTGTTTCTACTTACCCTGAGTTGGGGCTTGCGTCAAGTGATTAGCTCCAGTTGAAACTACAAAATGTACTATGCATAAAGTTATGTAGTTTTGCATAACATTATGCATGTATTTCTACTTTTTGTCGTGAATAAGTCCTTGTTTATATTAATTCCCTCCTCTAAACTTTTCGAGTCTAATGTCTAACCTACTGCCATCAAATTCGAATAAGGACAAACAAAGCTGGTCTGTATATTGTGGTGTTTCAGCTCATCTAGCCTGCAGACACTAACTATACTGCAAAGACTATACCTAAATACATGTACACTTGTTCATTACCTATTACTATCAATTAACTGTCTTGCTTCTGTGTTATTATTATCAATCAATCATGTTCATTATACTTGTTTATTATTGTTTCTATGCATATGCATCCTTACAACAAGTCACATAGTTATATAGATCGTTATAAGTCTTTTTGCCTATTGTAAGTAATGGCCGATGTCTTGGATCATAGTCATTTTAATATATAATCTTTCCCACATGATTGTAAGCGCTTTTTGTAAATGGCCGACAATTTAAGGTCGGACTTCGGGCACTTTTCAGCCATATTGTTACGCAATCTCTGGGGCCGATACCTTATCGTCCCACCCGATACCTTATCGGGCTTTTTACCGGAAACTAGATTAGTATAAAAGCCAGCACAATTTTCTATGCTAGTCAGCTATTGATTGCGCCCTAATAAAGCAACATCTCTTAACTTAACCTACAGAGTCTTACTCTTGCAGGCAGGCAGCTCCAGCCTTGGTCCCCTGGACCGTTAGCGCCCGAGCTCGTCCTCATACTCGTATAAGACTCTTACCACACTCTTGATGAGTATAAACATCGGACCTTAGTCGATCCTTAACTCTTCAATGAGCATGAGCATGAGCATCGGACCTACGTCCCTAGTTCAATACTAAGAACTGCTACACTCTTAGGAGTATAAACCATCAGACCTACGCCGACCCTTGACTCTTTCATGAGCCTAAGCATCGGCCTACGTCCTTACAACACTAATCAGAGCTACATAACTGTTCACTCTATGTAATGGTGGAAGTACAACTTGGCAGCCCACTACCAGTACCAAGCACTTCCCACACTTGCGCTAATATCGGCACCGGTGTGATCTACCTATAGCAAAAACATTATAATAATATTACAACTTGCCCTGCCACACCAAGTCACTATAAACATACGCCTACATGAGTAATGGCTTCACTCAGGGCTGCAACAACCAGGGGGACAAGGTGGGCATTTGACACCCCAGAAATCTGTCCAAAAACAAATACTGTTGGTGAAAAATTGAACTTTGTCTAAATTGATCACAAAGTTATGGCCATCTAAAAGACAGCATAATCAGCCTGTAATTCTGCATATTTGACTGGAATTTAATAGAGAACATTTTAAGCTATTTTACATGTAGTATCAGTTGGGGCAGCCAGATACTCCGACCTGGACTTCTTGCCCCCTCAGCCAAAAATAGTTGTTGCAGCCCTGGTTTCACTCATAGGGGTGTTAGTATAGGATAATTATTTAATTATGTAATTATACATTTTACTTACTTGCAGTTAGGGTTTTTGCTGTTGTATTGGGTACAGTCAATGTATTGGGTTCGGTCTTTGTATTAGGTTCAGTTGATGTATTGGGCTCAGTTGGGCCTAAAACATATATGTACAGTGTATTATGTGTATATATAATATAGATGTGTAGGCATTTTTTGTGACACATGTGGTGTTTCAGCATAAATGCCCAGTCTCTCATGGACTGCCCCACATATGTGCTTTATTATTCAACCAACCATGTCTTTGTACTTGTTTACTGCTATTGTATTGTTATTACAAGTACATTATTGTCTATTTCCATTCTAAGTCTTTTTGCTTATTATAAATAATGGCCGACGTCTTGGATCTTAGTCATTTAATACATAATTCATTTCACATGGTTGTAAGTACTATTTGTGCATGGGTGATCCTTTTCTGGTCGGGCCTCGGGCACTTTTCAGTCATATTGTTATGCAATTTCCGGGGACGATACCTTATCGTACCGCCCAACCCCCTGTTGGACCTTTTCACCGAAAATCCAAATAGTATAAAAGCCAGCACATTTTCTATGCTAAGTCAGTTGTTAATTGTGCTTCAATAAAGCAACATCTCCTAACTCAACCTACAGAGTCTTACTCTTGCAGGCAGGCAGCTCCAGCCTTGGTCCTTGGACCTTTAGCGCCCGAGCTCATCCTCATACACGTATAAGTCTTTCACTACACTCTTGATGAGTATAAACATCGGACCTTAGCCGATCCTTAATTCTTCAATGAGACTAAGCATCAGGCCTACGATCCCACTTCAACATTGACACTTTCTACACTCCTAGTAGTAGAAACCATCGGACCTACGTTGACCCTTGACTCTTTAATGAGTCTAAACATTGGCCTACGTCCTCTACAATACCTATAAGAGCTTACATAACTGTTCACTCTTTATGTAATGTGTGGAAGTTTACCTTGGCAGCCCACTACCACTACCAAGCGCTTCCCACACTCGTGCCAATACCGCACCCGTGTGAACCCCAAAGCACAAAACATTACACACACACAAGTATGTGTCAATGCATGGATATCTATGACACTATCTCTGAATGTAATTTACTATTTCATAATATAATTAATTTGGGTAACTTATTCAATGTCAATACATAGGCTATTGGCTAGCTCGGACAGTGTTACTTCAAAATTTTATACTTTTTTGTTCTAACTAAAGATAGAACAGGTATTTTAAGCCAGCATCCCACCTCAAATTATTCACACCTGACACCGGCAGGGCTCATCTACAGCGTAGATCACATTGGCAAACAAAAACTTTCATAAAATGCAGCAGAAATTGTTGCGATACACAGAGGTACATGTATATACTTGGGGCCTATGAGGTACGAAACTGTATCCATCCTAATACCCTTTTCCTAACTGCCAACCACACACTTACTGTTTTGTAGCAGTTACAATAAAAGATAAATTGCTTTTCATATTTGCACGCTATTTTATTCTTGCCTGTATTATAGACATTAAAAATATAATTAATATGATTATTTAATCGAAGCTGAACTACAGCTGCAATAAAAAACTGCTTGCAAAATAAAAAACTAGTTTTTATATTTCTTAAACTAGTTTGTTACAAAATATGAAAGTATAAAAAGCCAAGAGTAAACAACTCTTACGACTTTACAGAAAATATGACCACTTATTACCAGATATTAGTAGATGTAATGCTAACCAAGTAGAGAACATAATATGAGGCTTGCAGAACATTATAGAACACAGTCATGATGCTTATAGAACATGACGACTTCAATGAAACAAACTAAAAACATATAATCTGTTAACTTTACCCGGGATATAGTGCTAGTTACAAAATATAATGTGATATAAAATATTGTATAATGTCACTCTAACTATGCCTTGGCTGCTACTGAAGCCTGTTCTGCGCCACTTTTGTTGGCTAGAGAAAGCTCCTGAGATGATTCTGATGTTGTAGGTGCTTTTTTAAATGGACCAATATTGTACTTTAACAACATAAAGAAGACTGTTACAATTACTCCGAGAGATACTGCCGCAGCAACAGTGACACCAACAATAACTCCTACATCTGCAATGAAGAAGGACAAAATGTAATCAACGCAATTTAAATTTAAACAAGTGTCTGTGTAGGTATTGTTTAGAATGGGTTAGTTGCGATCAAGATAGCTTTTATTTCACAAAGCATTTAAGTAAAAGCAGACCATTTGAACTGCTACAAGGTGTCCCTGAGAGACATCTGTGATTCCATAAGCTTATTCAGTGCAGTGCACTCCATACAATTACATAATTCGTTAGAGCTAAACAATTTTTGTCAGTTTGTGAATACTATCAACAGCCGAATTGATATAAAAGTAATTTGACTGTAACATCATACTCTTGTCATCTGCGCCCGCCTTGTCATCTGCGCCCGCCTTGTCATCAGCCTTTCTTTGATCTGCGAAAAGGAAATAGATTAGGAATTGTTAACAATTGTTTTCCTGCCTCTTGGTTAAAAAATTCATAAGCAGCAATGCTTTTTCTCAAAGGACCGCAAATACAAATAAGTATCATGCAGTTTTAATTTGTGTCTGGTAGGCTGAATACAATTTAGATACTAGATTTGGAAATTCAGTGAAAAAACCCCAAATGCTCAGTGATTTGTGGAAGAAATGGGTCGAATGATAACTTGGTAGAAATGCTTTGAGAACATAATGTGCATCATTGAACCAGATAAAAGGATTTGAAGATGGGAGTATTGCTGAGATGCTACCCTATCAAATGGTAGCTTTGATTAAAATTAAAAGGATAGTACATGTAAATGTATATAATTAGAGATATGATGTTGGGAGAAGACAATTTCTTAGTTTAACAAATTAGCCATGAGAACACATCGGTTTATGTACGTGTATATGCTAGCTTTTAGTAAAAAAACATTCAGTTACAACTTCAGGTGTGGACATGCACCTTAAAAACTCCAAGAACAAGAACTTTAAAAGCATTGATTTTAAAAACAGCCAGTTAGTGTTTCATATAAGGTCTACTTATTCTGCCTTGTTCAAAGCAGTTTAGTTCCTGCTTTGATAAACTCCAATGAATCAGGCTTATCTGAGTAGAAACTACACTATATTGGGGGGTTACGGGTTTGGCCATCTTTCATTTAGGATCTTTTTTAGGCAAAGGAATCTGCTTTTGAGCAGCCAGGGACTTATTTCAGATCCATGGAAATACCAGTTCCCATACTGGGGACCCTTATGGGGCTTCATCACTGTGCTAGGCGATTAGATGCTGTAGAGGCACATGGTTCAAGCCCCAATCTGGAACTGGTACTTTTATGGATGTGAAATGCGTCTCTGACTGCTCAAAAAATTAATTCCTTGCCTGAAAACGTCAAAACCCATATTAGCATTATTTAAACAGAAACTTGGGCATAAACCGTGGATAGATACAGGCTAGAAAATATTTGCATACAAAATTATATATACCGTGAAAATTGCTTAATTCAAACTCCAAGGGACTGCCATAATTGGTTTGAATTAGACCTGAGTTTGATTTGTAAGATGACTTCACTTATATGAAACCAATAATATGGTGCTCAAGAAGGACCAAGGCTAATAGTTTGAACTAACCAAGCTTATGAAATATCCGAGGTTGAATTAAGCAAGTTCCACTGTGTCACAAGATAGTAGTACTTGTGAGAGTTCGGTGAAGTCACTGTAGTCAGAGATAATCAAGTGACACACAGTTTGGTCTATCTAGTGCAGAGAAGATGTAGTGTGTAGTGTAATATATCCTTGTTTATTGCTAAAAGAACTTTTAGCAATAAACAGTGACTTCACCGAATTCTCACAAGTACTACTATCTTGTGACACACTGTACATGTAATTAAGCCAATTCAGTGCATGCTAGCATAGATCCCAGTGTAGGGTCCAGAGTGCAATAGTGTGGGTACATGGTTCAATGTTGAAATTGTATTATAGGTGACACTGGTCATACGATCGTATAACATGCTGCACTCTGGTGAAAATGTACTTTTATAATTTTATTTTGTACTTTTGAGCAGCCAGAAAATTTAAACATTGGACCATCTACAAATGTAGCTACAGCTATATTGTGGAATGAATAGCACTGGATAACCATGTGACCCAGACACAGAAGAGCTGTACGACAAAAAGCATTTCCACTAGATGGTGCTGGTGAACACATGCTTCACTACATGTAACATAAAGAGTTTTAACCAAACCATTGCCAGTGAAAAGCACACTGTGTTATACAAATTCCCTGGAATCTGAGTACTAGTATCCATTTTACATAACTTAAAATCCAATTTTTAAATTTGCCAATTTAATTCTAGATTTAATTAAAACCAAATCCGATAATTATCCACTAAGAAAAAGTGAAAACCAAATGCCAGGGGGTCCAGAACCATCACCAAGACCAGCTGCTGGCAGCAAGAACTTAAATTTATATCGGTTGATTTCACAGCTCAACTAGCAAGTAACTCATATGTACTCGGATTCAATCAAATTTGGGAATATTTACAACATTCAGCAGTGAGCACACAGAAGTGACATACTTGCTCTGGTGGTAGACCCAGGGGATGCATGATTAGATACGGTGGGACTATTAGTAGTAGTAGCAGTAGTAGTAGCGGTAGTCGTAGTAGCAGTAGTTGTTGTAGTCACTGGAACAGCTGAAACAGTTGTAATGTAAAATACTACAAATACTGAAGTGTCCACTCATCTTCCAGGTTTCCACTTCCAAATATTCAATTGGCAAAAATGGGTGTAACATCTTCAGATGAAGAATGGATTAGATGAAGACAGGTAAGAAATTAATAGATAGCCAAGTAAAGTAAGTGAAGTAGTAAAAGAAGGAGAATGACCATAAGTAAAACATATAATTTAATTTAATTTAACTAGCATATTTAATATAAGAAATATGAAGTGAAGACCAGAGAATTAAATAATAAAAGCCTGTTCTTTCTGATGAGTCGCATAGGCCCTGTGGCAATCTTGAGACAGGGTAATGTCATAAACATTGTGTTGCAAAATACATATCTAATATCTAACAGTCAGTTTACTATTATAGTAGCGAATTGTTTGTATGCTGAATACCAATTATTATTACCTTTGCTACCTTAGCCCCTATTATCTGCCACGAAAGTTAGATATGGTTATATGTGTCGCGATGTGTGATGAACATTGTAGGCCAATGAGAAATTACAAAAGGTTTGTTCAGTTATTAGACTGGATAGGGTGATGAAATGGTAGTACACTCAACATGAGGAAATAAATGAGTAGCCAACCAGTTAGTAGTAGGAAGTACGCAGATACCTGGATTCAGATGGAGTCATGCACCATGCAGTAGCACACCCAAGACATAGCAACACAGTATGCAAGGAAAAAGGCATAGAGAAATAGAAGAGTGCCAAAAGTTACGAAAGAAGTGCTTAGTGTAGCAACTAGACAGAGGGTTGGTTAAATAGAGTAGCGGTAGTCGATACGGAAGTGTATGTTATGTATGCGCGGCTAAAACAATAGGTTTTGCTACATTAAATTAATTTTGACAGACTGCAAACACAATAGGAAAGGTGTGACACAGCTCTTAAACATTAATAATGAATAAACCTTCTAATAGATTTGATTATAATAATATAATGGGTCGGCGCATTCACAGATTTTAACTTGTACTAGAATTAATCATATTATTTAACAAGTTAACGAATAAACGGCAAGCAACAGTTACATAACACAATGTAAAGTTTCTACTTACTCCATGTAGCAGTCCTCAGGATATTATCCTGCTCCATGAAAAGAAAGGTGGTGTGGTTGAGCCAAACCCCTGCTGTCAACGCTTGAATTCGACACTCTGCATTGTTTCCATCAATATGGGTTGTCACATTCCTGGCGCATAGCGTAGATACGTCTCCTGCAAATATCACCAAGTGTTAATAGCATCTTACATGTATCGTCTATATCTGAGATGTACAAACTAAACTATGGTGGCGCTTTGCTTTTTTTAGCGACCTACCTCCCATAATAGTAAATTGCGGGTAGAAATTTGTAAATTTGTCATTGCATAAAAGGACAGTATGTGATGCGACATGCTATAAAAGGCAAGAGCAGCCAGCTGTTTGTTGGTGAAGATTCATGGCATGACTCTTTGTGGCCACACCCTTTCTAGGAGTGCTCAGTACGAACTTTGTAGCAAGCTCCCAACCCCCCCCCCCCCAAGACAGCCTGTTAAAAGGGTTCTGTAAGAACTATGCCAAGTATTGCAAGCATTGCACTGCAAGTATCATTGTTATCTATTATTGTATTTTGTGCAATAATTTGCTTATAAACACACCAACTGGATCATTTCAGCTTTCAGCACCTAGTCTAAAAGCTGTCCTGCGTAGCGGATATCTGACCTAGCACGGTATATTTTAAAGTGGTCTTTTGGCCAAAAGGTTTGGGCACACCGATCTTCATGTTCTACATAACAGTGTATATACATGTATTTTCAAGAGTGTGTAGGCTACATGCATGCATGTGCGTAAGCACGCAAGTATGTATGTATAGAATATAAAAACATAACATGTACAGCATACTCATCTTACCATCGGTTGTGTTGAAGAAATACAAACGCCGCCTACCCTGGTCAAGGATTACCATTCGATCCGTCTCAACAGGATTAAAGTGCATTTCACCAGTGTAATCTCCTAAATCTGTATCTTCTCCAGTAAAATTGAATTTAGCCCCCGGATTTAACCTAATAGCAGTTTTTGAGGCGCTACAATCACATGACATAGCAAACTTGAGCATTTAAAATAACGGCAATCCAAGGAAGTGCCAAATCAAGCACCCACCATACTCAATCAATCAACCACCATTAGATCAGAGAACCACCAATAAATTATCTGATGAAGGCCAGAAAACTGTACAACAAGCAACAAGTCACCAATTAGCAATCTTCTAACTCTATCTGCAATACATCATGCACATGTCGAAGATGTCTTGACAAAGGCTCATCCCTGTATATTAGATTGTTGAGTGTAGCCACCAAAAGCCTGTAGAGATGAGGATAAAAGCTTTTGGTTATCACACCCAGCAGTGGTGTAGCATACCGTTAAACGTCAGCGCTATTGCAAATGAATTCTGTGCAACACTTTACCCGGAAGAATAATTGGCATCAACTGAGTAATGCAACATTCACACTGCCGTTTATACCAACTACTAGCGGCGAGCGGTCAACGCTAACCACAATGTGGCTAACTTTACTATACTATAGCTGGCACGTGTTAGTTAGCGGCGGGGTTTAAAGTTCAGCATGTTGAACTCGTTGACCCCTACCGCTCACTGGAGCATGTCACTATATAATGTAGTTGTGGTTAGCGTTGGTCGCTCGTAGTTGGTATAAACAGCAATGTGAATGTAGCATAATCCGGAATAATTAGTACTCACCTCAAGTATGTGACCATGTTACTATTGGCAGGACTCAAGTAAGCATTGCTGTTAGAACGAAAGTCACTGATATTGTACTTGATGAGACCTGAAATAAAAGTCAAGGAAATACATTAAAGTATCCATAGTATGAACATTCACAGCTATACCCCAATACTGAATGGAAATTCCCTAAAGCGGTACGCTCATGTACCATACGCCCACAAAGTAGTGATAAGCCTCTGGATGGAAATTTTAATAGTAGACAGTAATACGCTGTAGGAGAGCCATACTTACAAAAACCAAACATTTGAAAATAAACATTTCCCTGAAGTGTTTACAAAGTAGTAATGGGTATAATACAGACTTTCATGCTTAGATATAATTACCTCTGTAAACCTTGTGCCACATGTCATCACCATCTATTAGCAAATTGAAAGAGTTAACATCGGTATGAGGGGATAGAATGAAGGGGTCTACAACTGATCTACCAACGTATTCAGATTGAACTGGATCCCAGCGATACTCAAATATAGCCTGGAAGGTAAGCAAATGATGTTATAACACAGCACAAACACAGTAACTCCAGCTCTCTCTTCACCTGTTAGTCCACTAACATACAATGCTATACAGTACTTGTGCACGTGCTATACAGCACTACACACCATTGTATATGTGCTACACAACAGTAACACAATATGTGCCATAAAACAGTAGCATTCATGCTATAGAACGCTAATACACATATACATGTTGTTAAAGGGTTTGGCCATCTTTATATACATGTATATATATAAAAATGGTCAATTCCCTTAACATCATACAAAGCGCAATGTAGCCATAATAAAAGGGGTGCCTCGTGTGCAGTTCGCTCAGAGCATGTCTACTACTCACTGGTGAAGCTTCCTTTTATAAGGTTGCTGAGCTGGTGTAGTGGTAGCATGTTCTGTTCACTGTGCTAGGCGATTAGGTGCTGTAGAGGCCCGGGTTCAAACCCCAGCCAGGAACTGATATTTTCATGGATTTGAAACAAGTCTCTGACTGCTCAAAGATAAATTCCTTGCTAAAAAGACATCATATACATATATAATATACATGTGCTCTACAATGTCATGTACACCCTTTCAATAGTATTATAGCACAAGGCAGAGATTTTAACAATATCTGCAGTCATCATGGATTAATGTTTGGTAGCTGCCAACTACCCAATAGCAGCTAGTGTTTTCGCGACCTAACTTTCAGGCACAGGCCAACTTGCGAAAAAATTTTCCAACAGAGATCCGTCACAGAGTCGCGAACACACTGGCCCGGGCCAAAAGCAAAATCCTCATTGTTGCGAAAAAATCCTAGGTCATTATAGCCTTTTGGCCTAGGCCGGATGGCCATCTTAGGATTTTTATTTGTGACCTGATTCTGTCCAAGAGGTCGCGAAGACACTAAGCATAATAATTAGCAAATAAAGCTATATTTCAAAGCTGTTTGGGTAGAAACATAACATAACAAAGCGTGCCTTCATGTAGAGATTTAAGGCAACAGAAGAGATTTAAAGCAGCGGGTGTGGTGTCAATAATTCACAGGAATAATCCCCGTCTATGTGGTACTTCTCACAGAGCAATAATAAATACGTAGCCATGTGGGTGATGTCGTGTATCTCATATTCAACTCACATTACGATCCAATGCAATGAAGAATAGTTCTGCAGGTTCATAATAGGCCAGATCCACAACAAGGTTTGGATCAAAAATTGCAAGATCCGATCTACCACGATACCAATCCAGGGTGGAATTTCCACATTGACCGAAACCTGAGGAAGAATACGGGCAAATATAAGATCCTTCTTCACCTAACACAGTTAGGCCTGCATTGTAATGACTTTGCAAACTATATATACAGCCGCACAACCTGCTATTTGACATCAGCTACAATCTACGGCGTTTTTCAACCTTATCTATATATTGTCTCCCTTGTATGTGCGAAAGTCACATCCTGTGCACACAGGAGAGACAGTCCTGGTTTCTGGTTCTGCAGCTTACGAACGTGCGACTGTTTGAAAAAGACAGTTCGAAACGGGACTTTTTGAAAGTGGACAGTTCAACACTGGACAGTTCGAAAAGCCTAACCCCAACCACCAGATTTCAACTAATTTTTTATAATGTTACTTTTTCATTTAATCAATTAAATTAATTAACAGAAATTAATTATTTGTGAGTCATGTACTTCTAAATGTAATCTACACAGTTTCGAACTGTCTTTTTCGAAATGTGCTTTTTCCGCAGCTTACATGCATAGAGAATTCAACTACATAACATAGACATAGATATCTATATTACCTATGATAGTGGTTAATATCACAGCGTCTCTGTCCAATTTTCTTATACAAGATGACATGTCAGAGAAATAGATGTATTTCTTATTCAGAGACTGGACCATGTGCTGCGGCCTAATAATAGCCATTGCATTATTGTCACCATCAATGAACTCACTAGGATCACGGTAGTCAGCCACAGTCTTGCTAGGGTCTCCATACAATACTACAAAGAGTGAAGGCAACTTTATACAAAACCTTTGCTCATCGGAATAATATTAAAAATACAAATTTTATTCTCCAGGGCAATGGGCTGCATGCTGCAATAAACAGGACCCAGTGGTCTGCCTGCAGACACTGTGGTTTACCTGCACACACAATGGTCTACCTGTATACACAGTGGTTTATCTGCATACACAGTGGTTTATCTGCATACACAGTGGTTTATATGTATACATAGTGGTTTATCTGTATACACAGTGGTTTATCTGTATACACAGTGGTTTACCTGCATACACAGTGGTTTATCTGTATACACAGTGGTTTACCTAGACATACACATATTTGCATAAATTTACCAGTGGCAGGTTGTTGCAGATTATTGATAGGAAGATTGCCAAAAGCACCGTGCCTCTGCAGTGTGTAGTGAGGATATATGGCTATCAGTAGCTGAGTTTCATCTCTCAAGTCGATCTGTAAGCTTCCCCTGGTAATGGTTGCATTACCAGGCCCCACTGCAGGATACAAGTTGGTTTCTGTGGTTTCGACATCTGCATCATTCATGTCCAGGATGTAGCCCTTACACACACTAGGGAGACAATATAACACCAAGTAAAACAATCAAGAGCTGTTTGATATTTCAGGCCTATTGACCATGTGGACCTTTCAGTGACTGTGAATCATACGGCCAGTGGGACAGCATTATTTCCTATGCAAAGCCCTATTTGAAAATACTGGTATATTTCTGCAGTACTAATTGCCATCACACTCATAATTTCAAGCCGTGAAACAATTAAAAATCTGGAAGAGCTACAAGGAAGTTACAATATATTAGATATGTTATCATATCAGGGTAGTTCATGGCAACAGTTAGCAGAATAATGACATATTTATCAACAGTGGAGAGAGGGTCACTGATAGTGCAATGAATCAGGTATGTACAATCTACCAGGAATATTCAGCATGGTGTGATATACTTGTAGGTCTAATATTATAATTTGTTACTGTTCAAAATATAGGCTTACATGCAGTTATGTAATTATTATATCATACCAAAATTGTTCAGACTGCATACATAACATACATACATAGCAGGCTGCATAAACGTACTTGTAACAGTTCAAGTCATAAAGATACTGTATATAAATGTAGGGTACATAAATTATACATGCATAATATACTCAACATAATTGGCTTTTGATCGCTGTATAAATATTAGATAAGTAGGTTTCACTGATTACATGAGGAAGTTAGTGTTATGCTACATGTATGTGTGCTGGGAGATAGATAAGTATAATAGTGAATACACCATTCACTAAATATACACTAAAGATTTACTTTCAAACTAAACCTGCTAGCAGGTACTAGTAGTGCCCCCTATATGCTCCATGCAATACAGCAACTTCCTTGTGTAGCGATAAAAACATGGTCTGTAGAATCACATAGCAGGTAAATCACGGGCTTTCTCAATGCTTATGCTGTCGTGTGGCATAAACGTAACACATTATTAGTGTCTTCATATCCTCTTGGAGAGGTGTAAGATAGCTGTTTGGTTTAGTTGGAAGAGCAAAACTAATGGCCTGTACTTTTGCTTGGTTTCAAGATAACCGCTTTCAAATTCCTCGTTTGCTTAGAGAGTCAATACTTAGCCCTATGGTTTTGCATTTGGATCTGAACTGCGCCTAAAACTTAGGCTGTGAAAACACTTTATATGCTTTTGTTGGTAGGAATTGCTAAATCTCCGCCACCAAAGGGGAGACCAAATGACTAGTCTATTTGCTATTTTATTCCAATTCCAACACACTGTATACAACACTAATTTACTAATATCTAGGTAAGGGAAGAGGTAGGGTTGCCATGCTAGTGTGTAAGGAGAAATATGATAGCTAAAGGTATATGAGTAGTCACTGTCTGCGTCAGCCAGATGAAGATAAAATCATTTTATAGGCTAATTATGTGGGCTTTACCAAAATGATCATAAATATTATATTTTACATCTCCAAGCCAATTTATATGTAATTATTACACACATAGAAGATTAGGGGGTTTGGCCACTTTTTTATATAATGATGTGTTTTTCAGTGGTAGCATGTTCTGTTCACTGTGCTAGGTGAATAGGTGCCGTAGAGGCCCTGGGTTCAAACCCAAGTCAGGGACTGGTATTTTCATGGATTTGAAACAAGTCTCTGACTGCTCAAAAATAATTTCCTTGCTGAAAAACACATCATTATAGAAGAATAGGTTAGTAACACAAGGTGATTAAAGGGCTAAATGTGTTATAAACTTGTTGCACCCTGTACCCCCATACAAGCTTTAGCTTCAGTTCATTAAATAGAATAGCTAAATACACAGCAAATTATATTCAACACAGTGAGATGCTTACCACAGCACAACGAGTAGTGTATAGAGTTCAGCTATACTTTTCAGAGACATCGTGTCCATTACATATATATAATGGCTGTCAAGGAAGGTGTTGATTGGTTGTCAAGGAAGGTATTGATTGGTTGTCAAGGAAGTAGTAGATCTTCAAAGCAAATACCCAACTGCCCTGCTCTGGAAGCAACATACAATGTAGATGATAAATCCTGATAGGAGCATAAATAAGTCAATAGTGGGATTCAAAGCTTCAGGCTTACTAACATACATGTATACATGTACACATACAATGCATACTGCTGGTATGCTTAAATTACATGTAAATGAGAACCCTGGATATTACTCAACTGTTGACACATGTTAGTAGTAGTGCACAGCTGTAATCACTTCTCTTTCCATCACGGAAGCTTCAAATTATTCAATTGTTTATTTTTGAGGCAATGGAGTGAAAAACTTATTATCCAAGTTGCACTTACGATAGATTTAGAGCTATTTATCAGAGTATTAAAACTGATTGCATCAGAGTAGATTGACACGTAAATAAAAATCCCACATAAAAAATTATTATATTCTAAATAAATTTAAAACTCAGTAATTCCCTCAAAAACTTAGAAACAAACTACCGGCAATAATACGACGTGATGTCAGCCATAGAAACTGAACAGATAAGTGTGCAATACCTGTCAATGCCATGGCATGCTACTCTAGGATTGCTACAGGCATGCCTACTCGCAGTTTAGACCTACATAACAACATAGCGCATTCAATGTCTTCATAAATTTACATAGCTATAATATGTAAAAATACGTAGTTATTTTAGCAACTTACAGTAAGTGAGCTGATTTCTTCTTGGATCTTCATCAATCAATCAATCAATAAGTAGCTGATAAATATTTCCATACAGCTGTATTATATCTTACGACTGGTTGATGGAACAATATTGTCTACAATATTTCAACAACATTTTGGTAATAATAGGAAGTGCTCTGCAAGACATAAACAATATACTACTAATCTTCCCAGAGTAGATAGAAAGTGACAGTATGTAAAGTGATATCATTTGTCCTAATAATCGTTGCTAGTGACAATGAGTAGGCTAATGTTATCAAACTTCTTAGCATAGTTTGAAGTAGATTTTAGCCATGTACATGATTGTACATGTATGTTGCACACTCAATCTTATGGCGTGACATGTTTACTACTTCTATTTCGATTTTTTTCATACGGGATATTGGAAGTCTCTAGCAGCAGCAGCGGCGTTATCGGTAGAGTTAGGCAAAACTATTAAATGTATAGTGTTTGATGCAGTATGTCTGTTGGCTGTCAAAACATGTTCCAGAACTTCATCATTCGTTTTAAGATGTAAACCTATGATTGTGGCATGACTAGTATGACTAAGTATAACTAAGTCTCGATTATCCAGTTTTCGGCACTTCAATGAAAAACAAGTGACATTCTTCTTATCAACGACTATTAATGGTCTTTGGTCAGCATGTTGTTTTGGAAAGAAGAAGGAAAATTCATCACTGTGCGTTCTTATTTTGGCCAAATTGCCTGACCTGACAAAGTGACAGTCACTGCCTGTTATGAACCCAATGTGAAGCAGTGCTACAAGGCCGGAACAGGCAATGCTGGTGCTGCCGTTTTTAACTGCTCCGCCATGATGTGGCTGCTCTTGTTTCAAAGAGGGCAGAGGTGGATCTTTATCCTGCATGCAGATATATTCCACACAGAAGACACCCGTTATTTTAAGTCCTGATTCGCATGGACTGAGTAGTTAGCTTAAGCCTGAAAAGCTTGTCATCGCAGCAAATTGGACCCAGGCTGTCTGAACTAGACACAAGTATCTTAACCCTTAGGCCATACTGACTAACTGAAACATTCAGTACAACATAGTAATAACAACCTGATAGAAGATACTTTGAAAAATGTCAGTGTGGGCTAGTGTTTTAATTATAAACAGTAATACAAGACGCATTTTGATTTCTGATTTATTTCCTCTGATGATGATGCTCGGATGAGCATTGAAATATTAGGAAATAAATCAAAAATAAAAATGCATTTTGTATTGCTATTTGTAGGAGATACTGTTGTGAACAACATTATGGTTTGAAGTCAACCCGGATCCAGACTTGGAAGCTTACACTCACACGAGAGGCCGATCGTCTTTTCAGGTACAGTCTCATGACTAGTACCAGGACCCAGCAATCCAGCCCCTCCCGCAATGTAGGTCCCACCCCTGCTAGCCCCAACCTAACCCTAGGAGTAGGACCCATGCTTCCAGGTTTTGCGCCACTCCAACTTCGACAAGACCTTGCCACACAGTACTCGTCGTGTTGTTCAACTGTAGGCTGAACCTGCTTACTCTTCTAGCCTTCTGCTTCTGCTTTGTAAGCCAGTTCTGGCTTCCTCCCCGTACTCTGGCCTGTATGTTTTACGGCTGTGCCTCAGTCAGACACAACAATAAAATAATAATAAAACATACACAGATACACAGTTCAGTGAGCCAAAGGTTTGGTAACTTTAATGAAAAAAAAACAGAGTCCCTCTAGAAAAAGAAAACAGCCTAGCCCTGCGACATCTTCATGCACACAGTTACACACTCGCACTGACAATGACATTACCACATGCACTCACACTTACTTTACCACACTAACACTTACTCAGTTACTGTCACTCACACAGCTACTCGCCATTGACCCTATAACCAAACTGTCTAAGTCCTAGCCTAAATTCCAAAAGTAAAAGACTCACAAGGTGAGTTTAGTTAAGTTTACAAAGTTAGCTGGACAACTGTACTGTTACTGTCGACTCACGAAGCTTTGGTGAGACGTTTACAAGATAAGGTAGAGGCGTAGTCAAGTCACATTGAACTTCTTCAACCTCTAGCTACATTGATTACATTCTCTTGACATGTAGAATTGTAGAGAGTACAAGGTTATTATGAATTCTCTGTAGACGCTTGGAATTGAGATAAACTAGCTAGCTACTGTGGTCTGCTTGTACAAAGACTTCCACTAACTTTGGCATATAGAATTCTGTGTATAGTATCTTGTAGTCGCAGAATGGTATCTCGGCAGGTAATTACCCAAAGCAAAACTGATTGATTATAGAAAAGTAGGTGCCTTCGCGACCTCTTGGACGGACCCAGGTCGCAAATAAAAATCACAAGATGGCCGTCCGACCCAGGTCAGAAGGGCTATTGGCCCGAGATTTTGCTTGGCCGGATGAGACCATCCCCAGCTCATCGGCACCATAGAGGTAGGTATACCTACCTCTATGATCGGCACACCTGATTTCTTTGCTCGAAAATGAGGATTTTGCTTTTGGCCCAGGCCGGTGTGTTCGCAACCCTGCGATGGATGTGTGCCGGAAAATATTTTCGTGAATCGGCCTGGATCTAAAGTTTAGGTCGCAAAGACTCCTTTAGTAGCACTCCCGTTTTTCGCTTTTATCCTTGCTTGATCATACAGTATGAGTTGTCTGTCCAAAGCATGGCAAAGAATAGAAATTAATTCACCAACCCCAATACTATCGGCAAAACATTTACGAGATATTATAAGTCAACGAGTCTACAAAGACAGTTTAGTCGGCTTGATCTTGACCTCTCTGCTATTTTTGCTGGATGGATATCTTTATTGTGAACAGAGATTCACGTAATAGCCATTTTGTCATTGGTGACTGGTGACCTCAATTGATTTGATAAACTAAAATTTGTAGCACTATTTTTACTGTGAATTTTGTGTCATGTCAGAGGTTGGGTGCTATAACTGAAGGGCCATGCAAGATTTTGTGGTTTTCACATGTGTATTGGTGCTGTTTAAAAGTGCTCTGTCTGCAAAATCAGGTTTACCTTTTACCGAAGCCAAGGGTGATGTGTTTGGTTCCCACCACAAGGTTGTTGCCTTTGCAGATTTAAATTTTGATAAGACGACTGATATCATAACTTTGTCATTGGCTGGTAAGATATATTTTCAGCAATTATGTGGTGATGCTGTACATTTTAGTATTTAACGTAGGCATAGTCTAGCTAATAGACCTATTTAGTATTTATTTTATATAATAATTATAATAATAATAAATATATAATCATAATTAATATATATATAATATTTAAATATTTAATATTAATATGTATTAATGAATTATGATTACTGTATGAAATAAATACTAATTAAATATCAATTTATTTATATGATATTAAATTTATATTTAATTTGTATTTTATTAATGTTAAATGTAATAATATCTTTATAACTTTAATTATTATTATTATTAATAATTAAATTATATAATTCATTAATTCCATAATAATAGTTATAATACTATTTATGTTGAAAAGCCAGACTCACTATTCTCTACTGCTAGTGACAATTAGGTTAAAAAACCAAACGCAAAAAGATGCCGCAGCAATAAATAGAGACGCAACTATGAGAAGATAATCACAATAATGATTTATTCCTGTTGCTTCATTGCTTCATCATATAGAAGTGCCACAAACAGCACTCTCACAATTAATTCTATAGTTTTATATTTTTCACAACCTTGCATTTTCAGATGGTGTACTGCAAGCCTTGTATGGTGGCGATGACCGTGAGGCAATGTCTAGTTCTCAGCTACTTCATCTAAACAACACAGCTAATCTATCTAGTGTTGTGCCAGCAGATTTTGATGGGGACTTAGTAACTGACTTTTTGTTTACATATAAAACAGCGGATAATGATGAGTATAGGTTTCAGTTATGCTTTGGCAAGATGTCAACTATTCATTATGATACCTGTATAAACATAGACCAGAGGAGCAAAGGAGAGCCTATGGTTCTTGAGTAAGTATCTACATATATGATTTGATATGACCAATTGACTTATGTTGACATGATAGTTTACATTCTCAGTTATGTAGGCTTTGATATACAATGTACATTATAGTTCCAGTCCACAGATAGGATGTGAAATTTAATGCTTTACAAAAGTTACCCTTTTCATGAATCAGACCAACTTGGTGATATGCAGGCGTGGAACACTTTGTCAGTACGATCTCCGTTCTAGATAGAATGTTACCACACTACTACATGTATCAGGCTTGTGCCAGCTTTATGGCTATATAGTCATAGATGCAATTATCCTCGGATACGTAGTCGCTTGGCAGCAATAAATATGGTTGCGCTGTATGTTATACTTTATTTTATAGTGATTTTATATTCCAGTTATAATGCTGATATGCTACCAGATCTATTATTGGAAAACCCAGCAGGAAATCTCACTCTTTTCCTATCTCAGGGCAGGTGAGGACATTAGGTTGTCTTCCCTATATTTAGGGCCACTTCAAACTGTCATTCGCTACAATGGCTACCATGCATATTTGATCCAACTTGGTTGACCCACTCTGAAGGAAGTGATCGTAATATGCTCCACAATTCTTTATATCGGACCACACCTAAACTGATGTTGAGCTCGAGGAATAATAAATTCATACAACTATTATTGCATAACTGACATGAACTAATTTGTTACAAAGCTATGCTAAGTATGTGCCTACTATACAATGTATAATATATATGTGTACATGATTGTATACCTACAAGGTGGGATTGCTAGCCATTGAAGGCTATAGAGCTTTAACCAGTGATCATGTTTGAATATATTAGTGTGAGTATATCGTAATTTGAATTATCCACTTGTAGCTCAAGAAACTTTACCTCCCAAAACCTAGATAGTAGTTTATGGGGTAAACTTTACCACCCACAGTCTAGTGCTTTCGTAGATCTCAATGGAGACTATGCTGCAGGTACGATATTCACTTAATATTCAGAAGTTGTAAATGTGTCAGAAGATTGATATTAGCAATTCGACTCTTCATAATGTCTGCTCTTTGTCTATTTTCTGTAGTGCTGTATAATGATAGCATCACCTTTTTAATACTTCTCATATTCATTTTTCAGACATCGTGCTGACAGCTGTTAAAGGACTATATATTTCTCTCAATAAGGTAATACCCTGTAGCATATTATATTTTTACAATTTAATTACATTTAGTGTTCTAGTAATAGCATACATGTTTGCCATATTGTATAGTTTGCGAAGGCCAGTGGCCTTTAAGTGCTTTAGGACTTGAAGTAAATAGATGTCATGTCTGTAATTGGCTTTGTCCCGATGTGCATGTAGTATAGAAATGATGTGATACTGTAGGATGGTCACTTTAGTCTAGGTGAGCCGGTGAGCTCGCCTTGCATGGTTAGTTGGCCTGGGCCGACTGAGAATACAGTGATTGGTATGAACTCATTTCTAGATTACGGTAAGTGAAGTAAAGTAGAGACATCATCACTCTTAATTAAAAATTATGCCGATTAAAAATTAATGTTTTTTGTGGTATTTTTCATGTTTATTATCAAGGGCCATTCTTTTCTATCATGCAATTACAGTATGGGCTACCTGTATTTATAGCCCTGTATAAAATGTGCTGCACATAATGAACGTATAGTGAACAATCAGCTGATTGCATATCTGTTCTTCATTTCCATTCTTGTTATAAATCTATTTTTGCTTCCATGGATGTATTTGTTGCTCAGTTGATTGAGATGCAACTATTCTAACTAGTACTTAGATTGTTGTTATGCTTTATAAGACAACATGTTGAAAATTGTGAAGCTGTAGTGTCAACTTTCTGAGCATGTCCTTGCTACATAGTAGGCCTACTGGTAAAGTATTTTAGTTACAGGCACATACAGCTTACACAAACCTTTCACTCCTGAGCTCATCACTGATCCTATAGGCTCGTGTGTCTTACTGAAGATTTATATTCTATTGCTGCAGATTCTGATTCACATATGGATGTGATAACAACAGTGACAGATGCTGAAGGACGGACAACTCTTTATCAGTTATCAGGTCATGTCTTAGAAAAATGGCTGCTCAATGGCTGCACGGTATGGTGTTACCACTGTATATAGTCTTTCCCTTTTGTACCTACTAACTTTATGCATAGAGTCTCATGTATTAGTGCCTGGTAGAACTGAGACACGTTTTAGATGGCGCAGTGATAACGTAACTTAATACAACAATTGGTGTCAGAAGACCAAACATACACATCTCATTTTGCCTCCTCATGCTAATTTTTGTGTACATACACATTGTAATTGGTGTTGGTGGCTGAGTGTTGGCAGCTGAGTGTTGACGGCCGAGTAGTCTAGCGCTGGTCAATCTGGTTTTACAGCAATGACGTAAGTTATCTACAAGGACATGGGTTCGAATCCTGCCGAAGACCTGAAGGTTTTCATCCCGAAGAAGGTTTTCCCTCTGTGCCATATTGAACTATAATAGCATCCAGCTCTAGGAGCTGTGGTGGCCCCTCGATTAGCTCTGCTATTGGACAGCCACGTTGAACAATTGTGTTAGGCGCCACGGATATGTTAGAAGTGCCAATGTCTGTAGTTTATGATCTCACTATCTAGTACATGAGAGTACTGATGTCTGTAGTTAATGATCTCAGTATCTAGTACATGATAGTACTGATGTGTTTTAGAAATCAGATAACAAAACTCTGTTTACCAAACTGGATGTGAAATTTATTGACAATTCTGGAAACAAGTGGAGTATATCTTCTACTGACAGCTGGCTGAGGTCAGGTGACCTAGACGGTGATGGGTACCCTGACCTACTGGTGTCCTTGGCGTACAATGGGTGAGTCAACTAACATACTACTACTGCTGCCACTACTACTGCTACTACTACTACTACTGCTACTGCTACTGCTACTACTACTGCTACTGCTACTGCTACTACTACTACTACTACTACTGCTACTACTACTGCTACTACTACTGCTACTACTACTACTGCTACTACTACTACTACCGCTACTGCTACTACTGCTACTGCTACTACTACTTCTACTTCACTACTTCTACTTCACTACTTCGACTATTTGTTATTGCTTGCAGGAATACAAGGCCATTTGTTCTACTCAACTCTGCATGCAATGGTTCCTGCTCAGATAACTCCAGAACCTTTGAGGTCAAGTGGGACTGGCTTAATGTGCAAACAAATGTAACCCAAGTCGCCATGTATGAATCGCACAATGATGTAAGTGCAATGTGAGAGACAGCTGACTGGTTTTACTATAACATTCATGACATGTTTGTCCACGCAATATATTATGTAATCATTGTATAGTTCTCGACTTCTTATCATTTGGTTTTTCCCGTATGATGAAGTGAGGTCGATTTTAGACTCAGTAGCATTACAATCCTACATTGTATTATCTTACAGTTGCTAGGTTTGGAATAACTTTGTATATTGGCTTGTTACTATGACTTCCATGTTACTATGGTTACAGGGCGTTTTAGATATAATATACAACGCTAGAGTGGGTGATTCGGCAGAAATTAGATTGTTGGATAATAATATCGCCAAGCAGTCATGCTTTGTGTCAGTTAAAGGTATGCAGTTCCTACTACAACGTGATATGCATGTAACATTACTATGTATGTTGTATGTGGATGATTTACACAGCAGATATTACTCTCATTCATGTACTTTATAGTATATTATTTAGTTGCATGCATGGATTTATCATACATGTACATGTAGCTTATAGCATATATATTATGTACAGTGGAACTTGCTTAATTCAACCTTGGATAATTCAAAAACTTGGTTGGTTCAAACTGTTAACCTTGGTCCCTGCTGAGCACTATATAAATGGCTTCAAATAATTCAAACTTGCCACCTGTAATTCAAACTTTATTCAGCTTTGGCTCGCACTATAATTAATGATTATACTATCACAGCCAGCATTAGTCACCTAATGATCATTACTAGTAGCTAGTAGTTATTAGTAGTTACTACTGCAATATGCTTCTGCTCAAACTAAGCTGGGAAAACCCACTAATTGCTTTACTGTTCCTTAGCTAAATGCATTTTTATACTGTTGTCCTGTACGTATGATGCAGATCATTATATAAAATGAAGGGATCACATAATTCAAACTTGGCCTAATTCAAACCAATTTAAATTTGAATTAAGCAAATTCCACTGTATGTGCACAAACATGTATAAGTGTAGGTTACTGTATTTAGTATTTATATACAATATAACAACATGAAATTTCTATTGTACAAGTTTCCAGACACAAATATGCATTTACTAAATCATAACTAGTTCCTTGTAATGGACTACCCGACAAGTTGGAAATTTCACTTTTTATGTCAAAATAATATTTCAAAATCCTCACTTTTTTAACGTAATTTGTTAGGAAAACTGCTGAGATCATTTTTAATTTCAGCCTAGAGGTTATGCATGTCCTATTTCACTATGCCCATTTTATACAAACATCCGGATCAATATTATCTGTGTTGAATATTTTGTTTGCAGTTGGAAGTGGACTTTGTAGCAAGAAAGATGAAGATGACTGCAGCAAGGTTTGTATGTGTACTTGTTGTATATAACATACATGATGCATGTACTTTTTATGTGCCTGTACTGTCGATTATTAGGAGTGAGCATGCGCATGTACATGTACGAGTACAATGTACATGTTGGTGTTTGATTGTCATTGGTTAATCAAATATTCCAGTGATCATGTGATACACAGAATATCCACTTCACTTGTATTTATGTATCGTTATTGTGTTATCGGTCATTGTAGCCTTATCCTAACATGGTTGGAGCGACAGTACGGTACGCGTCCACCCACCCCGATGGCACCTTAGCAGCTGGTGTGGCTACTCAACTAACACAGTCTACAAACAATGCACTCCAGATTCCATATGTACAATTTGGTCTGGGAACCACTCCGAACTTTGTGGACTCGCTCACTGTTGGTATACCCAGAAACAAAGGTGGGTTTTTCATATGTGCAGGTGCCTCAATAGCGCAGTAGGCAGCGCGTCAGTCTCATAATCTGAAGGTCGTGAGTTCGATCCTCACTTGGGGCATAGTTTTTATTGTTGTATAACTCTCCAAGACTCTCTGGTATGCGGGGCATTCATTGATATTTTTGTTGATAAACGAGTAGAGTTGAACAAGAATTTCAATCAGTCCTTACACTAGTCTAAGGTGCTGCTAAAACATCTGTAACTGATTGCTTCCCTGTATCATTAGTGAGTTGTTATTTGACTGTATTGATAGATTATGAGAAATGGACAGAAACGTGGAAAACTATAATACCAAACTCGCATTTACTAGTGGTGCCCAGGCCACCCGGAGAACCGAATAAGTAAGTCTTGGTTATAAATAACTCATTCAGTGTAGCTATGTATATTTATATGTCACATGTACGCATGATTCCTGATTTACTTTCTACTACAAACACCTAGCCTTGGTCTATACAACATGGAAAATAATATTCACTTTGCACCAGCTTTCATTCACATGTTTATATTATACTCAATAGAAGCGTAGCTGAGGTAAGCCTTTGGTAATCGATTGTCTGGCTTATTTATATGCAGTTGCATATCTTCGCATGATTAAATTGGGCACGACTAGAGGCAGCTACTAGAAGCAAGAATTATTGATTGGTCATTTGCGTTATCCAGTTTTCTGTCGTTTTAATGACATTCAGTTGAACTGAGTGAGGGTGTTTCTATTCCACCATGTTTAACAACTACTCTTGTTGATAGTCTGTTATATACACGGTGACTATTGTAGATGGGTGGTACACCTGTATGTAGCCCCGAGTCACCTTGTGCTGGTAACTGGTTTGGTTATACTGGCGCTTTGTGCTCTCACATCCATTGTTATAGCACTATTACATCTCAAGGAACGGGTAAGTAGAACAGTGTGGTGATTGTAGTAGTATTAATATCTACTGATGTGGTGATGTAGTACTGTGTGTACTGGTATATTATCTACAAGTACTCGTATATGATGTGGTAATTTACATGTAATAGTGTATGCAATAGACAGATGTTGTGATGTAGAAGTGTATCTACTGGTATTAGTGTGGTGCTGTAGTAGTATATCTATTAGTATAGTGTGGTGATGTAGTAGTATATCTATTAGTATGGTGTGGTGCTGTTGTAGCATCTCTATTAGTGTAGTGTGGTGATGTAGTAGTATATCTATTAGTATAGTGTGGTGATGTAGTAATATATCTACTAGTAACTGGTATATCGTGTGATGTAATAATTGCCTACAGTGTAGGGTGCATCCACCGTAACTCCATCTACCATGAATAACACCTTTTCTATTTCTCAATAGTATGACGATAAGAAAGTCAAGCTACAGGAGGCCCATAAATTCCACTTTAGTGCTATGTGAACGTATCGATATAACTTCACTGGATACTCACTGGGTGCTCGCCAATATGTGCCAACAGGTCTCTCTATATGACTTGTGCCAACACTGTTGGCCCAGGTAAAACTCATCAGGTGAAGGAATTGATTGTTAAAATTCAGAAATGCAGTCTATGGTATCCTAGTTATTTTACAGTGTACATTATGATATACATATATTATACTTATTTATTAGCTGTCACAATCTACATGTAGTAGTGATGTCACACCCTGGTAGTGGTGTCATACTCTAGTAGTGATGTCACACCCTGGTAGTGATGTCATACTCTAGTATTGATGTCATACCCTGGTAGTGATGTCATACCCTGGTAGTGATGTCACACCCTGGTAGTGATGTCATACCCTAGTAGTGATGTCACACCCTGGTAGTGATGTCACACCCTGGTAGTGGTGTCATACTCTAGTAGTGATGTCACACCCTAGTAATGATGTCACACCCTGGTAGTGGTGTCATACCCTAGTATTGATGTCATACCCTGGTAGTGATGTCAGACTCTAGTAGTGATGTCACACCCTGGTAGTGATGTCATACCCTAGTAGTGATGTCACACCCTGGTAGTGATGTCAGACTCTAGTAGTGATGTCACACCCTGGTAGTGATGTCACACCCTGGTAGTGATGTCACACCCTGGTAGTGATGTCAGACTCTAACCCTTCTGCTAGTCTGAACACAACTAATCATAATGTATAAACCGGTGAAAAATATATTTGTATACATGGTTGTATGTATCTTTGTATATAAATAGTTATTTTTGTTGAGCATTATGTTGATTTAATCTACCTGCTTATACGATATTGTCAATACCTGGTCTACAACCCTTTCATTAAGTTTAACAAATAAATTAATATTAATAATAATATAATTAAACATTTTAATTTAGTGCTGGAAAGTTATTAGAGAGAATGTCAATGTATGTGGCATACATGAGGCAATAAATCCAAATATACAATAAAATTATTACAAAATTCTCAAAATAAATACATTTACATGTATAATATAAAAATAGATACTACATACATGTATATGATTATTGAATCAAATATCAAATCGCCTATTATACTGTATATTATTGTAATACATGTACATGTATATACCAGACTTGGTTGCTGAATCGGGAATGGGTCCGAATATTATACAGTGCAAGTATATGCACTGCAGCACTGTTCAGTAACACAAACTGGTATCCTAAGTAATAAATAAATAATACTGATGTAAAAACTTCTCTGTAGTAAAATATTCTTCATGTTGCGATATCTTGCACAAACCTAGAGAATGATGAAGTTATCCTGCATTATCTTTGTGTTAGTCTAGCATATGTCCACTAACTAGTTTGTTTCTCAAACCCTCCTGTTTTATTTCACTTATAGCAAACTTTTTGGCCGCCATCTCCCATTTGTTGAAGTTGTCCTGGGATGCTGTTAAATAATTCAATAAACACTAAAGAAGTTGAAACTGTAAACTAACAGATTCATATCAGACAAGGAAATTGGAATTCATTGCCTCGTATTTATCCCTGCCAAACACCAGAGAATCTGTATGGTGTGTAACAGTACAACCTAGCTGCTTCACTGAAAGTGGCCTGTGTTCACAGATAACTAAATAGGAGCAATGATACCTAAACCTACTCGTACATGTACTTACCGACTAGTCTGATTTTCTCGATATCCCAAATGCCAAGCTTTCTAGAAGTCTGGCTGATCTTTATTGTTATTACCTTTCCGAGTTCTGCATGGCACTTAGTCCCTCTACAGACTAGTATACCAACGTCAGTCATACCTGGTAGAAGTTATACTACATGTCGTATCAATTATTCAAAGTGCAACAACCTCAAGGTATTTACTACATGTTTTCTTTGCAAGAGAATAAAAATGGTCACATATTTATTGCCAACCCAAGAAGGCTGTTGATGGTTTCAATAACATCATATCCACAATCAAAAAGTGTCCTTAAAGGAATAGTCAAATGGTAGCTTAGTTACCAACAGAACATTTTTAATTGACAACTCCCTAACGAAGATGGTTCAACCAATAATAATAGGCTGTCCCCCCCCCCCAGTTTCATGGTCCGACATTCCGCGATTCAATTTCGTTCTATCCTCCTGCTATATCTCGGATAGTAGTTTCTTTAACATTATCTTTATTATGTGATAGTTTATTTAAAGCAGTAGTATGACAGTATAGTTGATTGGTCTGAGGCACTCCAATAGGAATATCAAATGACAGTGCAAGCTAGCATAACTCCTTGTCTGATGAGGACTGCCATTGTAGGCGGGGAGGGACAGTTTTGGCCCAAGTCATCGATTTTTCTTTCCACTATCTTAGTCCTTAATTCAGATAACAATGACCTCTCTACTCACCATCCTGAGGGCTCCCCAAGTGCTCTAGTCCTTCCATGAGCTCTACACGTTCAAGTAACTCTTTATCTAGTATTACATAGTGAGCCTCTAGATATCTGTAGACATCACTGAGCTCTCCCAAATTCCTACAGTACAGCAATTCAGGATTTATGCTTTTTTGTTGATCCGATAAACTTCCCTCAGATAATTTTATTTATATGGATACATGTTATATATTTACATCAAATTATGTCGTCATGGAAACATGTCACTATTCACATGGAAATATGGCTGATTTGTGGCAAGAAGCTTCAAGATATGATAGTTATTTGAATCATAAATACATGTACTTGTACAATCTAAATAATGATGTTTAAATGATTTGTGTTAGCTTTTCAAGAGTGAACCGAATATAGTTGGCAGTTGAGAGTTTTGACTTACAGTCCACACTGACGACAGTTGATTTGTGAATTCCTTGGCTTGCTATTCCCCATTTCTCGCTTACGCTTTACTGCCAATCTTTCTTGATACAGCCTCATTTGTTCCGCCTCCATTAATTTCACAAACTTCTCAGTGGGAATCTCTGTCAGTAAAAACAGAATAACTCTCATGATTGGCTTATTTATAAAATAATGATGTTATATCTCGACAATATGTATTGGGTACACTTTTAACAAGGAAACAGTTCAAAATATAAAATTACACTTACACTATACCAAGACCATCAATATAATACAATAGATTCAGCCTTTAAACATTCTAAAATAACAAGACTTGAAATAAGAAAGGTCTATACTAACGTCTAATATGTTGAAGAGCTTTCTCCATAATCTTCTCTTTCCTCTTGTTATCCAGATACTGTTTGTATAGCTTGTCATCAACAATAGCAACTACCCTTCCTCCCCAACTTCTCATCCTACCTATATAACAAACATGTTCACAGTTGTTTAGGAGTTGATCTGATCAATTATACTTTCTGCCTATTAATAGCATGATGAACTGTGTACAGATGGGGGTCATCACTCATCACCACAATTAGTTTAATAAGCAAAAACAACTCTAACAGTATACTTTTGTATAAAAGCATATTGAGATATTTGTAGCAGTGTATGATTTCCATGTATGTGTTAAATATATCCTCAGTTGTATTGTAAGTCTTAATATGAATCTTTACCAACAAAACTTGACCACACAAAGATGCCTTAAAACGACGTAAGAGACACAAATATGGACAAGAATACTCACTCACCTGGTACTTGTACCTCAGCAATAACATCCTTAATAAACAGGTATCTAATAGTACCATTGCATGCTGGAATATCCACTCCTTCAGATAAAACTGATGTGGCTACTAAGATATTGAGGTCTCCGTTCCTAAACCTCTGCATCACCGCCTTCGACTCCTCGGATGACATTCCTGCATTATATTGAATTTTTGTTTTAAAATAAAAAATGTTACTATCACGTATTTTAGATTTCTATAATTATTAGTGTACAGTACATGTATTTACGATTCCCATGATGCTCAGCTACTCTGCTCATTGTTTGAACTAACAGAATCAGTGATTGAAAGAGATCAGGGCTAGATTAATACTAAATAGAAATCTATTGATACAACAGCTAACACCTTACCAAAGTCGTCAGAGGAGACAAGTCGAGACACAAATCTCTCAACTTTATACTGCGGGCCTAGACTCCTGATCCAGTCTCTTATCATGTAAGCTAGCCGCCTATATTCCACAAATATCATGATTCTGGGTAGCTCATTGGGCTGACAGTTCTCAGTCGACAGGATCATGTCTAACTCTACAAAATTCATTCTCGATGGTCGTGGAACCGCAATTTCTATTTTAATAACGGAAAAAATGAAAACCAGCCCCTGATGTCCGCACATTGAGAGCTATTGTTAACTCTGACAAATTGAGGTGAGCTAATATCCAAAGAGACGAATAACAAAATAAGTGAAAAATCCCATTCTTCCAATAACAAATTATGAGACATTCCTTGTTTTAAGCCGACATAATATAATTAATACATCGATTATTAATTGTAAAACTTGGGTTGTGAACCTTAGGCAACGTTTTCCCATCAACTTACAATAAAACACGTCTCGATATCATATTCACACTACACTTGAGCATTCTGTAAGGCAAATTACAACAATGACTTACGTTGTTTCAGAACTTGTAGTTTGTTGTTTGGGTAGTGTTGTTCCTTGCTTGCAAGCTCCTGGAGAGTGAATTTCCAGTCCGCTACACAGAAGTAGAGAACAACATCCACCTTTGTTAAGTTGGTGCATCAAACAAGCAATATTAAGCAAAAGGCAGGAAACACATCCATAAAAATGAGTCCGATCACCATAGCTGAGAACAAGACTACACGGGATATTTAAGCAATCATATGGTAACTACATGTAATTAGACAAGCTCAAAAAAACTAACCTTCATACTGCTGAGAAAACTGATTGCCACAGAGTTCAGGTCTAGAAAGTTGGTCTTTTAGATAGGACATAGCATCAGCGAGCAGAGCAAAGTTGGCCCATTTCAGTGCTTGCTGGTACACCTAAAGAATCCAGATTCTTTTTACATGTACATATAAATATTATAACAATAGCATGAATAATTGCATCTCTGTGAGCACATACTGGTTCCAATGACGTAAAACAGTTGCTAGGAGTTGCTACCCCTTGTTCCCACAAGTAACTCCAATCAAAGATTTTGAGTGTATGAGTTAATATGTGATTGAGATACCATCATAATAATACATGCATGACATTACTGCAACAACCTGTCCATCATGGGTGTACAAGTAATACATGGCCAGCTTACTCTCAGAAGTTTGACAGATATAATACAATCTCTAGCAGTGTTGTCTGGTCTGACGTCATGTACTCTTGACAGGTCACTCTCCAGCACAACACACTTCTGCTCAAAACCTTGTTTCATAACGTCTGCTGCAGGGTTGAAATGTATCCGCCGCAATGTCGGTGTGTTGTGTACTGGAATAATTCAGTGAACGAGTTCTACGGTAAGAGTTAAGAAGGCCTGACATGCTTACTGCATCTATTTTAATGGAACATGTAGATAATTTCCTGGAAGGTCAACTTGAATAAAATGAGACTGTAATTCAAGCAAAATTTTCTATGTTCATTCACATGAAGCACACTGATGAATACAATCTACAATATTGGCGACTCACATTTGGTCTTGACGTCTGTGATTATCTGCTTCATAATTTCTTCTTTTATGTACCTGGTGAAAGGGTCTTCTCTTTGTTCTTCTACATGTTCGACAGCTAGCGGAATAAATCATATAGTGTTATTACTAATAGATAAAATACGGATACTTTTTGCTATAACATACCACAACTGGTAAGCTAATCAGATAAGTGACAGTGTTAGTACTACTATGGTGAGCCTATAAACCTAGCGCATGGGTGCTTGCTATCAACTGTAATAATGGCTCCTATATTGATAACAGCAGGGCTGTAACAACTATTTTTGGCTGAGGGGGCAAAAAGCCCAGGACGGAGTATCGGGCTGCCCAGACAGATACTAAAAATAGCCTAAAGTGTTCTCTAACAAATTCCAGTCAAATATGCAGCATCACAGGCCGCTTATACTGTCTTTTAGACTATAACACTGCCCGTAACTGTGTGATCAATGTGTACAAAGGTCGCCTTTGGAGAATTTACTCCAACAAATTTTTGCTTTTGGACAGATTTCTGGGGTGGCAAATGCCCACCTTCTCAATGCAATAAAGGTAATATTTTCTGCTGTTCGGAGCAGTAATTTGAAGTTGTCTCCTCTTTCACGTTTACGTATAGCACTAGAGCTATATTGTTAACAGGAATCTACAGCGCTGTCTGGAATTCACCCGCAATGTTGTTTTAATTGGAGTACAGTCTAGAGATACGATGACTAGTTTCAGCGTTAGTTCTACACAGGCAGTCTAATATTTATTCAGTTAGGGCTTAGTACTACCCGCAATTACAATTAATAATAAATTCAGAATAGGGGTAATTTTAACAAACAGCGTTGTCTTGTGACAAGTCCCTGTCAGGAGCGCTAGAGCCAACTCTCTTTGCTAGGGAATTTTGAAAGCTTCCCCATTGTTTACCTTCCATCGTTTCTCATGGCTTTGAAAGAGAAAGGGTAAGTTGAGGTTGTTATTCCTCCACTCACTATTTTCAAAACTCATTGGATTGTTATTCAATTGCTCTCGCATTACTATCGAAGACCACAGAACAGTACAGTCACAGTGTCATTTGATTTGGTTGAATTTTATTATTCTATTGTTTTATACCCAATTTAAGATTAATTATTAATTATCTTATTGATATTGATATTAATTATAAATATATAATTTAGCCTATATTATATTTATATTATTTATATATATTGTTAATTATAATTATATTTAATAATATTATTTTAATTTTTGTAATGTAATTATTTTATGTACATGACGCTTGGTACACGTACATAAAATAAAAGCATTAATTTTAATTAATATAAATATTTATATTAGTAAAATATAGAAAGAAAGGAACACACGGTCCGGAGTACGATATTAAATGATATTTAGTTAATAACTTTTAATAATCTTATCTATAATATAATATAATTATTTTATATTTAATATAAATATAGATAAGATTATTTAAAGTTGTCACTAAATATCATTCATATAATATAAATATAAATATATTAATAACTATAATCATAGTGATAAGGGGTTTGGGGTTTGGTATTATCTTCTGATTCCCATTCTTTGTTGTTTTACTTGGATAGGTTATGAATGAGAGTCAAAATGAGTATTTTATTTTCATTTTCATTTTGATTTTTGATCTAAATTTCGCAATAGTCATAGGCCTATGGGCTATTATAGATCAGCTCAATCCTAATAATTATTATTATAATTTAATATAGTTAAAATGTTATCATATCATTGTGATAAATTTATATTATATTATTATATATCTTAATTTTTTATTTACTTATCATAATGATAATTGATAACGATAATAATAGAATAATGAATTATATTATCTACAATTACAATATTTTGCAAAGAGTCTGCGAATCAGAAAGCAAATAACTATAATATGTTATTCATAGTGATTGTGGTGTACCACCCTCAGTTATAGAAGATATCCAGTTGGTATATAGGCCCAACCATGATCATCCTCATGAGCTCAGTGTCTGGCAGCTATTGTAGGGAACAGCAACAAAATTAAGTATAGTCAATTGATAGTGACAAGTAGGCTAAGCATAAAGTGAGTACAATACAGAGTGATAGTAGTTGAAACAGAATGAAGATCCATAATGATTATCGGGTAATGCAATATTTCTTGAAGAGCAATTATTTAATATAAATATTTAGTTGTATTTGTAAATTGGTCAAGCAGATTTACAATGTTAATGTAAATAGGGCAACTCTAGAATGGTGCTTCTGATGGCCACTGAATAGGTCTGTGTAAGAACAGGCAAGCTTCAGCGCTATCAGGTAGCACAGGAGCACATCACGCAGAGATGTAGTCTTGTAGCTGGAATGCTAGCCGCTCAGCTCTGCACTGCCTGTTAAAATACCGACGAATCTAGTTCAGCTAACCATTGACAGTCATGCATGTGCATATCAGCTTTAGTTGCCATCAAATCATCAAGTCATTAATGCTGTTATATCGATTACTGTGAAATACAAATTTAAATGGTACATGTATCTGTTATTTGCAGATAAGAACCATTATGCTAAATGAGAACACTGAACCGGTTATTCACCTGTTTTCCTGGAATTTGCTGTTCTCCATCAGGTACTTGGTCAGGTTGCCTCCAGTCAAGAGCTTTCAATCACACCCCCTGCTGTACGTTTTTTCTCCTGGGAAATCCAATGACTGTCATACAGTGGTAGGTATTAATATCTAAGGTTAGCAGTTGTAGGCCTACTAGGTTTATTGCATTTGTCACATGTCAGTCTTTGACTATAGATTATGCTGCGGTGATGTACTGGCATCTATATTACTAACCTAATTGGAGGTCGACTGGTAGGTTAGTTAGTAGTTGTACTTGGATAGGGCTGGCCAAAGCTTTTTTGAAGTGGGCCAGATCTAAAATTTGCATGCTTGAGGTGGGCCACTTTATTCTTGTTTCAATTAAATGTTGTAACTTAGGTACATGTATACTAATGTATGCAGAAGTGTATGTGCATGTGTAGGTGTGCGTTATACAGTGTAGGTATAGGTGTAGCTCTGGGTGTAGGTGTACAATGTAGATGTACATGTAGGTGTACAATGTAGATGTACAAAATGTAGGTGCAGTCGTATGTGAGGTGTAGGTATACTTGTAGACTGTACATGTAGCTGTAGGCATATATTAGGTGTATGTGTAGGCGTGCATGTAGCTGTAGGCGTGCATGTAGCTGTAGGCGTGCATGTAGCTGTAGGCGTGCATGTAGCTGTAGGCGTGCATGTAGCTGTAGGCGTGCATGTAGCTGTAGGCGTGCATGTAGCTGTAGGCGTGCATGTAGCTGTAGGCGTGCATGTAGCTGTAGGCGTGCATGTAGCTGTAGGCGTTCATGTAGCTGTAGGCGTGCATGTAGCTGTAGGCGTGCATGTAGCTGTAGGCGTTCATGTAGCCTAGCTGTAGACGTGCATGTAGCTGTAGGCGTGCATGTAGCTGTAGGCGTGCATGTAGCTGTAGGCGTGCATGTAGCTGTAGGCGTGCATGTAGCTGTAGGCGTGCATGTAGCTGTAGGCATGCATGTAGCTATAGACGTGCATGTAGCTGTAGGTGTATGGTACAGACGAGATTCTGCGTTGCTAGTCATTACTGCCTCATAATTGTACTATGGTGTGGGTTAAACAGTTCTGAATGGTATTGGAATTCAAGCTTGAAGCAGAGTGACTGGCAGAATGAGTGTGCATTCTTATAGGTGAATGTGGCTTAGCACCTACAGTGACTTACTATAAGTTAGTTCAAGATTTTGGCTCTGCATGTACATGCCCATTCACATGGTTTCTGAGACTGCCCCAGGTCACATCATTTGGCTACTGTAGTTCAGTCAGTGCTAGTAGGCAGTCTGTGAGCTGGCTAGATGCCAACTGTCTGTACAGGCAACCAAGCAAGCTATTAATAGCCCATAGCTTAGTGCTAGTTATTAGTAGAGCTGCATGCTAGTACTAACGATTGTGTGTAGTGTTAAAACAGGCCTCATTGCTGTTTACTGTCTTGGCCTACAGCAATGTTTAACTTCTTGACTGAAGCAAAATTTAATTAAAACTAATGTTAATGCCATGAAGATAGATCCAGTTGAACGCAATGAGGATAATTATGCTTGAAAAGTGAGTACATGTAATTGTACATGTTTTTATCTGTAGCTGGATTTGAGGTAAGCCAACCTTGCCTAAAGAGACCTCTCCTTTGGGTATTTATGGTGGTGTCACTCAAACTAGAACATGATCACATTGACAGCAGTTATTGCCAGCGTTATTAGCAGAGAGAGAATCATCAGGTGGTTGGAGAACCGTACAACTACATGTGACAGTGGGTATGTATAGGTTGTCAACCTACCTCAATATATTATACATTGTACATATAGGCTAAATCACACCACATGTAGCCATCAGACTTGTAGCTTGCTGGATTTACATAGCTCTGTATGTACATACATGTATACATTGTGACAGTAGAGTAGGGCTACTTTTACTGGAATCAAAGCAGTAGGCCTACAACTAGGAATCGGTGTGCAGTAGGTTATGTCATTACACAACGCTACCTTTAGTTGATGCTTCAATTGTATTTAGTTTGACTGGCTGGCTATTTGTTATAACACTGCTCTTGTTGATATTATAGTACAGACAGTGATAGTGACAGATGAGATTCAGATTACTAGTCATTATGGCCACATAGTTGGTAGTTGTGCTAGGATGTGGGTTAATCAGTTGTATTGCATTGATTGTCAGTCAGATTATGCTACTGTGATTAACTGACGTCTATATTACTAACCTAACTAGAGGTAGACTGGTATGTTAGTTAGTAGTTAAACTACAGTGTGGGTTGAACAGTTGTGAATGATATTGGAATTCAAGCTTGAAGCAGAGTGACTGGCAGGCTTAGTATGCAGTCTTGTGGGGGAATGTGGCTTAGCACCTACAGTGACTTACTATCAGTTAGTTCAAGATTTTAGCTCTACATGTACATGCCCATTCACAGGGTTAAGAGTACTCCAGCTCACATAGTTTTGCTAGCTTACTCAGTGCTTACCATAGATATAACGGAATGTTTATATTACATCTAACAGTACATTCATTGATGTAACATTATTAGATCTACATATACATGTAGTAAGAATAATAATGCACTCGGCAAGTAGGCAGTCCATCAGCTGGCTAGATGCCAACTGACTCGACAGGCAAGCAAGCAAGCTATTAATAGCATATAGCTTAGTGCTAGTTATTAGTAGAGCTGCATGCTAGTACTAACGATTGTGTGGCCTCATTGCTGTGTACTGTCTCGGCCTACAGCAATGTTGGACTTCTTGATTGAAGCAAAATTTAATTGAAACTAATGTTAATGCCATGAAGATAGATTCAGTTGAACGCAATGAGGATAATTATGTTTGAAAAGTGAGTACATGTAATTGTACATGTTTTTATCTGTAGCTGGAGTGGAGGTAAGCCAACCTTGCCTCTCCTTTGGGTATTTATGGTGGTGCCAATCAAACTAGAACATGAATGCATTCACAGCAAGTTATTGCCAGCGTTATTATCAGAGAGAGAACCATCTGGTGGTTGGAGAACGTACAACTACATGTGACAGTGGGTATGTATAGGTTGTCAACCTACCTCAATATATTATACATTGTACATATAGGCTAAATCACACCACATGTAACAATAACACTATTGACTTACTGGCTTTATATCAGCCTATAATTATGTACATGTATATACATTGTGACAGAGTAGAGTAGGGCTACTTTTACTGGGATCAAAGCAGTACAACTAGGAATTGGTGTGCAGTAGGTTATGTCATTACACAACGCTACCTTTAGTTGATGCTTCAATTGTATTAGTTTGACTAGCTGGTAATTATTAGGTACAATTAATAGGTTGTACCAAAACAGCTAACACTCTGGCTCTTGATGATATTATAGTACAGGGCTGGCCAAAGTTTATTCTAAGTGGGCCACCTCTAAAATTCTCATACTTCAAGTGGGCCATTCAATTAAATGTTGCAACCTAATAGTTATTTTCAAGCACATGAACATTAATGCTGATGGAAGTGCATGTGCATGTGTGTATAGGTGTAGGCCTACATGTAGGTGTAGTATGGATGTACAGTAGGTGTACTTGTAGCTGTTGGTGAGTAGTGTGTGGTTATTGTACTGTATTGTTAGATTACTTTAGTAATAACTGCTGCCAGGTTGAGATGTCTAAATTATTAAATGGACTGTCAGAGTGGGGCTATTTTTACTGGAATCAATGCAGTACAACTAGAAATCGTTGTGCAGTAGGTTATGTCATAGGTTATGTCATTAAGTCAGTAGTTTTATACTTCATTTGTACTAGTTTGACTGGCTGGTAAAAGTTTCAAGACACTGTGTAGAATACCATGCACAATAAATAACCCCAGAAGCTGTCTAACGATTTTGTATTTGGCCATACTTATACAGTTGTAACTGTGCGTTATTTGTTTACCTCTAGCTGGTGTAGAGCTGGATCTGGAAGTGCCACTACTTGAGGACTGTGGGGTGATGCCAGTAAATGCTGCATGATTGATGGGGATAGCCAGAGGACTGTTGTGACAGTTAGTAGAGGGAGCGGCATCAAGTGTGTGTAGATTTGAATCTTTGGTGAGTAAAGTATAGAAATGGTCACACTATGTACATGCATGTACATTGCAAGTATAGCAAATAGAATTATTTTTATCATGCGCAGTAAATAACCTTAAGATGCCCAATGAATAACTTCGCACTTTGCTATAATATGTACACAATTTAAGCAGTTAATGTCGCTGTCTTCTATTTGTTTTGATGCTTCTCCAGGTGATCTTGAACTTGGTGCATCTGGCTTAGAGTTATGGTGGTGTACACAGCATTGAGTAGCCTACTTACCAATGCAGCACACAAAAGACCCATCCACGAAAGATATGCACTACTTTCTCAGCCTGTATTCTGGAATTGAGGAATATGCAACGAAATAAGTTATGCTGTGCCCATCTCTCTGGCAAACCTCCTTACGCAGTTGACATTACCAGTTTTTCTGCCCTTATAGTTAGTTCGTGAATAAAATTCATGTAGTTCATGTCAATACCAAATGTTTGATGCAGTAATGTGTAAGCGTCCCATTTTTAGTTCTGATTCTGTTTTGATTTTTTAAGACTTCTGGAGAAGATTGTTTCTCAGCTCACAGTACATTGTATATTTATATTGCACTAGTATGCTAGTAGGTAGATAGCTAAAATATAATCTATCAGGTATTATCTAGCAGCTACCCTTGCATTTTGTCTAGTTGAAGTCATTTTATGGTTTTATATCTGTTGTGTATTGTGAAAGAGTTTTCTAATCTGATCTACACAAAATGTGATGTGATGTTAGTGCTGCTTCAGTGTGAACTTACTCTTACTACTTATTCAAAAATGCTTCCATTAGCCTGGATTATGGGTGTATATCATAAATCTGAGACAGATTGCATTGGATATACATGTACATGTACATCTATCACTGATATACAAAAGATGTAGAATTTCTCACCCAAAAGCAGCAGTCGGCTTATTTATAGTTTGTAGTGGCAATGGGTAGAAATACTTGTGGCTACATTGTCGCGTTGTGTTATCTGCTTCACGTTATGTTATCAGCTGCACGCGTCACTGTTTTGAATCATCTCTCAATATTGTGAATAGTTTTTCTGTAATAGCTCTTCAATCAAGAAGAATTGTAAGCTCCACAGCAAACAACAGAAACTTCGAACTATAAAGAACCTTTCTGCCAAATTTCAAAGCTTTTGGTGAAAGCATTCTTTTGTTATCTGCTGAAGAAGTTTTTGTCGAGGCTTGTTTCATCCGCCCTGCTGAAGCCATGCCCATCGCGTAGTTGGCAGGCTATCGGGCTACATTGTCTCGTTGCGTTATCTGCTTCATTATCTGCTTCACGTAATGTTATCAGCTGCACGCTTGGTAGCGTCACTGTGTGGAGTCATCGTCTCAATATTGTGAATAGTTTTTTTGTCATAGCTCGTCAATCAAGAAGGATTGTAAGCTCCACAGCAAACAACTGAAACTTCAAACTATAAAGAACCTTTCTGCCAAATTTCAAAGCTTTTGGTGAAAGCATTCTCTTGTTATCTGCTGAAGAAGTTTTTGTCGAGGCTTGTTTCATCCGCCCTGCCGAAGCCATGCCCATCGCGCAGTTGACAGGCTATCGGGCTATAGTGAACCAAGGGCCTATTAGAGACAACTTCAAAAATTGCGATTTCGGCCGTACCTTTGTTGCATTGAGTTGCCCCCCTGGTTGTTACAGCCCTGGATAACAGTGCAAAAACAGGCAGTATGGGCGTATTACATGAGAGCTGACTAGAGACACTAGCAACAACCAAACTACGCAGCTCTCCTTTCTTAATACTCTGTACATGTACGAGTAGTATACTAATACTTGACAGCCTTCTGATATTTTCAACACAGAGTTGTATGTCAAGTTCGCCCTTCAGCAGACAAGAAGACGTGGGTACTTACCTTCATATGGTGGATTTCTGATTGCTTCCACACTTTCTCTGCATTTAATAGCCTCAGAAGGAAGGTCTTGCAGGTCAAAACGAGAACATAGAGATATTATAAAGTCTTCTGCCTGCATCTCATCTTTAGAGCTACCAATTCCTACAGTCGCTGTTAATCCAACCAACTAGAAATGCACCAAACATCCTATACATAGTATTATATTCCTAATAAGCCTGTGAATCTTACCTAAGCTACATTAGTGAACCTCTATACCAGGGATGCCCAAATGTGTCCCTAAGGGACAGAGTGTCCCTTTGTATGTATTTTGATGTCCCTTCATCACTTCTCAAATTTTACATGCAAACATGTGTTTTTGTGGCTGAGCGGTGAAAGCAATTGCACTGCTCAAACTACACCCAAAAATACATCCCAATGTTAAAAAATCCCCACATTTGAACATCTTAAAATATTCTTAGCTGACACAAGTAGATTTCTGTCAATGATTCAAAACCTACAATAAATTGATGGCCTGATTGACCTAACCACAATGCCAAGAGCTGAAGACAGAATAAGGTGGAAAGCGCAGCTACCACAAATTATCTAAAATTGCTGTCAAATTGATAACACTCTGTGGTAGCACATTCTTGTGTGAGAGTTTGTTCAGTCATCTGAACTATATCAAAAGCAAAAATCAGACAAGACGCAGATTTTGAGGATGATACAAGAGAAAGGACAATTCCATGTCACCCACTAATAATTGTATTCACAAGTGAACCGTTGAGAATGCTTTGAATATTCATTACAATTTTCATATAATTGGCCAAATCAGACTAGCGAATATCTTCGCCATGTTTCCTCACGTTTTGCCAGCATGATGACTTTTTTCTGATGCTTCCTCCATGAACACATTTTCTAGTCTGAGCATGTGCGCCAAAGCAGGCAATTATTGTTATATGTCATGACTCCTATGCGCACATTACATTATGACAGCGACTCAGTTTGGAATTTTTGTTTACAGACGAAAGTGTAGAATGGAGCTCGTAAAATATTGCTGCCCTAATCATAAATCAATGTTATTGAGAATTAAACGTAAAATATTAAACACGCTTGATATTTGGCGAACAGGGCGTTTGTGTTAATTTTGTGACGCCCTGTCCATCCACCATCATTTCGCGGCTAATACCGGCGCGAAATTCGCTAGTCTGTTTCTACTTTTATTCTGTTTTCGTGCACTTCAAAAGTAGATGACTAAATTGCTATTATGCATGTACTTAGGTTAAAACAAAATCAACAAATACATGTGTTTTAACTATAAAATCACTCATTTTGTATCATACTCAAATTGCCCATTTAATAATCACAATAAATGCAGCAGCAAAAACTAGTGTCCCTTGCTCTGATGCGCTTTTAGAATTTGTCCCTTTCCACCAAAAAGTTTGGGCATCCCTGCTCTATACAATACAGAGTGATCTAGGTAGTACACATTCTGCACTTGAGAAAGTAAGTACTCATACTTAAATTACTAAAGCATACATGCATGTACTTAGTAAACATACTTGAGGAAGGTCATGTCTCGAGTTGCACATGAACTTCTCATCCATATACTGGAAAAGTAGTCTGTTATAAGCATCGCCTCCCCTTGCATTGTGACACTCATCAAACACAATGAGTGAAAATCTTTTCATCGTACTTGAACTAAAGTTACAGACATGGTTTCAATTCTTCTGGTTGGCAAAGATTATACATGTAGATATAATGTAAATTCACTCATATATACATGTACATATTCGCAGTCCGATATGATTAGACTACAAATTGTTATTACTGCACATTGAGTAGTCCAAAATGTTCTGTTGCTGATCATGTGATGACAAAAACAACATTGAGTAAAATAATAAATAATTCATATATTCTTCATTATTGCAAGCTAATGTGCCAATTTGGCTGACTGTGACTTTAGTGATCATTAAACATGCAGGTTTAGACAGGTGCTTGCACACCGTAGATCGTCAGTAGTTACTTACTTAAAAGCGAGGAAGTAGTTGAATACAGTCTGAGGTGTAGCGGCAATCACTGCCCATTGAGTGTCTGTGAATAGAGTCTCAAGGTCATCCATGCTTGTGATGTCACCTCCTGTCAATTTTCTACACTGTGGACACACCAAAATAATGTAAAACTTGGCAAGCCGAATAATAATAATTTGCTGTAACCTACGTAAATATGCAGTTTTTAATAATTGGCCACTCCTGGATGCTAGAGACATGAGTACTACTATAACAAAACTAACCTTGTATGCCCAATAGACAGGAATGTGTCTTTTGATCTCCTCTAGCTGCTGCTCTACCAGGACTACTCTTGTAGCAAGAAACAGTATCTTTGGATATGGCAGATGGTCTGGATCTTTCTCTACAGTTTACGAAATAATAGTCGACAGATTGCATCGATGGGAAATAGCTGTATAATAAAAATGATGAGGTGCTGGCAGTAGTGATTAGATAGTCAACAACACAATGAACTCTAAGCAACACCGTCTAGTTCGTCACAACCCTTACATGTATATGGGTTATATAACGCACCATAGTCCAGCAGACGTTTTCGTATTGCATTAATGGCTACTGCAGTCTTTCCTGTGCCTGTGGGAAGTATGATTATGTCATTCCAATGCTTTATGATCTTCTCACTCACTTCCTCTTGATAATCCCGCAATTTAAACATCCTGTCGTCTAGATTACTTTCCCCAATAGGAGCTGGTGAACCGTTTGAACTCTCTTCTAGCTGAGGCAAGTTTACAGTCCTTAAATTGTGTAAACTCTGTGGTCGTTCAGCTATCAATAGAAAAGATGTGACCTGATAGCACTATAAATTTACATTGAATGAAAATAAAGTAAGAAAGCAACTTTTATAATTTTGCACAAATAACACAACTTGTTAAGGATTATTTAATGAGGCAAAACCTTCATCGCATACCATCTGTTGACCGTGGTTGTATGGCTGGTAGTTGGCGCCTTGGAGGTGGCCGAGGAGGTAAGGAACGATATGAAGTGGTAGCTGACATTCCGGTCTTGCTGTCAAAAAATGCTAGAAATAAAAAATGGAGAACATATAGCACAATGAAATGATTAAAGAGGGATAGTAAAACCATTTTGGTATTAATAATAGAATAAATAGAACATAGAAACTTTTTATGTGTTCACTCTAGTTCTTACCATATGGTGAAGGGAAATCAAGCTGTGGATTAAAATTGAACAATTCACAAGAACTTACATGTACATGTATTATATATATATGCATAAATAAATTTTGATAGTTTGACTAGCATTTGGTAGATAGAAAGTAGACTCTATTGTATTGTGCTATTAAAGATGTTTTCAAAAAGATGGCAGTAGTTTAATTCTACCTACATAGATGTGGAATAGGTGTAGAAGCCATGGCTGCAGCACTTCCTGCACAAAGGTGGCTAGCAGAGGAAATGGCATCTTGACGGTCAGAGTCAAATTCTGTCAAGACAGTTGGCCTATGGTTATCTCGTAACCCAACAGTAGATGGAGTTTGAAAATTCTTAGGGGCAGGAACAGGACGTTCCGACTGTAACGTTTGGCCTAAAAGCATAATCATCAGGCTATATATACTCCACTGAAATGGCAACTGCTATTGGGTTAGCAACATGAACGCATGGCCAGAAATGTCTTGTTTGTTAAGCACATTCAACAAACTGACATTTGTGTATACAGTAATGTTGATGAATGCATGTAGTAAATCTGAAACGAACTATGGACATGAAGGCTACATAAACGTGTAATTGAAGAATCTAACTTATCAAAATCATCAACAGACACACGAAATAATCAATGTGCTTGCAAGAAATTGACAGCAGTTACACAACGCGAAATATTCTTAGCACAAATTGAATAGTGCAACGTTAGCTTGTAAGTCGATTGATATGATTGTGCAACCGTACCTTTATAACTGGGCTCACAATCTATGACGTGATTATAGTTGGCCTTTGAGTTTGTAGGTACATCTCCAGATAAACCATAACGATCTGGAAGAATAAGTGTATGTATTGTATATAGGGTAAGAATGTTGAGTGCATGTTGGACACATTTCGACAGTACGGCATACTAAAATAATGCATTAGTGAAACTATGTATTATTATTACTTAGTTGCAACTTTATAGGCGCACACATTCACCAGAACATATTAATTGCAAATGGCTTTAGTTGACGATAAAAACAAGATTGGAGTACATTCTAAGCAAATGACCTTAAGGTATTTAGACTCGAAAGCAAAGTTTAATATTTACCTGCGTCTGTTTGGAAAGACTGTGATGTCAAGCTAAGGGATGTACCGTCATCACCACAAGAGAATGAAGGCCTTTCTAGAGTTTCCTCTGTTGAGGCTTCTATAGATTTCACCTCAGCTAACAATGATGTTAGACTGAACCTCTCCTCCTCTAATGATGCCATCATCTGAGAGACGGCTCTATAAACTACAATCAAATAAGACAGTGATGTCAATGTAATATCGTAATTATATGAGCTAATATATTCAAGCTCATACTCAGCACCAATACAGAAGGGTATTACATGCAGCTGTCCGACTAGTAGTAGTCATGTTGTACTACTAGCAAAGGTGAAGGTTATAGAGATGACTGCAGAGAAGTAATCCTGTAGTGATGGTAGTCATAGGATTACATACATGTAGATGTACATATAACTAGCCTACAACACAGTACCTCAGTGTAGAAGACTCAGTGAGGGGTGACCACAGACCACATAAGTAATTGATACTTCACTTGTTTCAACTAATGTATAGGGGCTAAAATATACATTGTAGACTCTACTGGTTGTATTATAGACTATACTATAGTCAAATGCAAAGTGATAAAACAGCAACATCACATGAGTATATAATACCATAACACATTGTATCATTCTTTAGACTACTCCAGTGAGGTACTGGTAGCTAGTTGCACTTACCTGGAGTCTACTGCCTATCCAGTTGCTCTGTCACTCAGTTATGATCAACGCTATCCTCATTCATTGGATGTATGCGGTGAAAATTGTGTATGGGAATTCCCCTCTGCTCGCTCCAACTAGTTCTACTCTTATTGGTTAGTTGTAGAAACCGAGCATTGTTATTAGACAATCAAGAGTAATGTTTTATGACTGGGAATTCCCAACATCTACTTTCCCATTATTACGTGCAGTAAATTGTTGCCAGGTAGCATGCTCCAATCGCTTGTACAATGTATTATACGATATTATAGGCCGTCACATGACTTGGGTTAATCAATAGAGAGCATTGACCTCTGTTAGTTCTACTAGGTTGGAAATCCAAAGTTAGAAATTTTAGTTAACCATTTCCTAGATATTATACTCATTTGCTTCAGTCAATATACTCAATGGCTTTCATTTTTGTTTATAAACTTTGCTTACATTTAAAGCTTACTCCCTATTTTACTTAAATTTATATATTAATATCTACATGTAGTTGCTTTCTAGCTAGTGTAGTACTTTGTGGAAAGCGTTATTTTGCGATTGATATGACTATTGCTACCACAATAAAGATTGCTCATAATATGTATATATTCTGCAGGGTATACAAGCAATGATTTCACAAATTCCATGGCTACTCAAATTCTTTACTTGCTAATTCATACCATCTGCAATATATTATGATGTTTATGTTACTGTGTAGCATTTTAATACTAGGCGTTTGCAAAGATATGCATCTTTTGCAAGATGTTTTATTTAAAACTGTCAAAAACTAAAAAAACAAAAGCTGCAAAATTAATAAAAAAAGAAGCAAAAGAGAATATATAAAATTCTGCTATTTAATTAGCAATAGAAAAATAATAATAACGAATACCTTGCTGATAGATGAGCTACCAATACATAACCCAACTTATGACAGTATATAATAAGTCTAAAGAATGTACTATATAATCATCCAATGCATGATTAACTAATGTAGCCTACAGGATTGTAAGAAATAATAACCTACAAGAGAAATATATATTGCACACAAAACCTTATTTGGATCACAGAGATGTTGAGGCTTAAAAGACAATCGTAAAATCTGTGTAAAAACGGTAAAAGAACCTATGATTCCCTTTGATGTTCAGCAATCAAACAGGTTCAGTGATGAATGTCGGATAGTTTATAACTAAAAATATAAACAGTTGAAAGATATACCAAGAGAAAAAGTATACAGTACATCAACTGACTAATGGACTTCAATATACTTACTCAATAACTGCGTATTTACTGATCTACATGTACTTACTCAATAACTACATGTGTACATCTACTAATCTACATGTACTTACTCAATAACTACATGTGTACATCTACTGATCTACATGTATTTGCTGAATGTAGTTGCCTTTCTCTATTTCTTCCTCTAGCTTCTCCTGGTGAATAGTATCAATGAACACGCAGCGTTTTACTTTCTTCCACTCAGTGTCCCTTACAGGCGGCTGCTTTTTGTCTATAGAGCATCAACAACACTGTTAACCTCGTCAAACCAGGAATAAATTAAATCTACCTGCCACTGTGGCTATTACTATCACTGTGAGTAGAGTATTACTCTGATTGCTACTATTACCTGCCACTATAGCTATTACTATCGCTGTAAGTATTACTCTGACTGCTACTATTACCTGCCACTATGGCTATTACTATCGCTGTAAGTATTACTCTGACTGCTACTATTACCTGCCACTGTGGCTATTACTTTAACTGTGACTATTAATATAATCTTTACTACATTCCTTGATAGATCAATATCAAAGGTCCTTATTATTCCTATTATCCCACTTCATAATATTACGTCGTATATTAGATATCCTTTTGCACGACTATACTATTATTTTAGTAACAGTGAATGTAGAGAGCACAAAACATCTGGTACCAACCTGATAGCTTAAATGAAACTTTATTCAAATTCCAGGAGCCGAGATGCTTCTTTTCATCAGCTACTTTGATAGTTCGTACACTGCCGACAATCATACCACAATTATTTCCACCTTCGACATTGGTACCTCGGCAGACTAAGTCGGCAGTTTCAAAGAAACCTACAAACAACAAACTGTATTAGTCCATGACATCATTAATAACACTGTAATGTTTAGTAGCTATAAAAAGGTAATGGTTAACAAGAGTTCACACATTACAGGAAGACAGTATGCGGCCATGATACTCTATTACCAAATGAAATAAACAATGAATATAATTTACCCATAAATTCATATCCTTGCATTATTTAGTGTATTTATGACCTAAATTTCAGGCGCAGGCCAAATTGGTCAAAATCTTGCTACCAAATCACGAACATACCAGCCTTAGTGTGATGATGTTACTTTTACCATGGAAACAAGGTCACTCAAATTAATTCTATTTCCAGACTTACCATCATACTTATATATGCAATCAGCAGGTTTGTGCTGAGTCACCTTGACCCTTTCTGCGAGACTACCATCTAGCACAATGTGATGCTGTGACATGTAGCAGTAGGTAGACGAAGAGTTTCCCAGATGCCTGCAGATTTAAACTTATAAGTATACTTGGGGTTTCCTGATCTGTACAATATACCGCGTATAATGTATAAGTTATGTATATGAACCTTCCAAGTTGCCCATAGAGCTAACAGAGGATAAAATAAATGACAGACCTGCCACATTTCCTGCAGGCTACATCTGCTTCTCCAGTAGATTTGAGAGATTCCATCTGCTTACTTGCCATCTCTTTCTCACGTACTCTCTGTTTATGAGCCTTTGTCTGTAAGGACTCCATCTTGGTTGTAAACTCTTTAGCAGATATTTCTAGTAAGATCGTACAATTATGCTAGAACCATCAAATTCTAACGCATCTAGAATACCATTGTCCTTGTTTATGAATAGAATTCTACTTACATTTTAAGGCCAAATATTTCATAATATGATCTTCTCAATAAAAATATGAACGCTTCAGCTAAAATGAGTAACAGCCAGGTAATAGCATTTACTACATTCTGAATTACTACGGGAGACATGGCTGGTGGCACAGAGTTAGCTCTATCATCAGGATTTGCTTGATAAATTGTTGACCAACATCACCCCTATTTCCAGTAACAACATTAAAAGGTGAAGGTTCATCAACATGCAAATAAAATTATTATCCCGTCCCGCATCCACTGAACTATTTACCTCTTATTTTCTTCAACTCTCCTTTCATCCACGCTTCCTTGAACTTATTTTCCTTGTATTGCTTCTTTAATTTGTCATTAAATATTCCAATAACCTTTCCACCTTTCACTCTCACCCGACCTACACACACCCATGTTGTTATTGAAGTACACACTGTAGAAAAAGGCACTCTGGTGGACAATGTATTGAGATCGCAAAATACTGCAAGTAGGCTACAAACCAGGCACATTTAATGTAGGTTAAACAGGCGGTCGAATGGTCATCCAACTAGTAACCATACACAAACAAAATAAAAAATGAGTTTGGAAGTAGCCCACAGATACTTGCCTGGTACCTGAACCTCTGCTATGGCATCCTTGATATACATATAACGAATAACTCCATTACATTCCGGCACATCCACTCCCTCCGATAGGATTGACGTAGATACCAGTATGTTTAGTTCACCAGATCTGAACCTCTCCATGATATCCCCTGCCTCAGAGGGGCTCATACCTGATTGGTTAGATTGGTCAATATATCAGCTGATAAACCAATCAGAACAGACTAACTTTTGTCAACTAAAGAGGATAGGCTTTGGTCATATGTGTGAAAAACCCAAGGTATCGCTAATAGTTTCCTTTTATCAATTCCTTATTTTTTATGCTTCCAACTACTTTCAAAAATATACTGAGAGCACAACTCCGCAATATAAAATACCTCTCTGTTGCAATGAGGTTTACACGGGATTATGTTTTCTGTACAAAGGAGCTTGTGGCAGGGACCTTTTAAAAGTCGTCATACAATGTAAATATTCTACATAAGTAACATACAACGGGATTGCACACCCAGACCACTAAAGGTGGATACCAAATTCAGAGGCTATGTTTACAAGTAATGAGATGATGGGAAAAAGATAACTCACCATCCTGATCAGACAATATAAGTGAGGAAACATATCTCTCCGAGTTTCTGTACTTTTCCCCCAAAGAGTGAAGCCAATCCCGAATCATTTTGGTCAACTTCCTGTCTTCCACAAATATAATGACTTTGCTTTGGAAGTTGTCATCGACTCTCTCGTTGTTACACTCCAGTATCTTGTCAAGTTCTATAGTTTGCAGAACAATAGAATTTACATAAAACGTTTCATTTCAAATGAGCATGTGATGATGATCCAAGTGAAGATCTGGTAAATACAAATTAGAAGGAAGAAAAGGAAAGAAGTAATCCAGCCAATCAACTTCACCATTTTTCATAAAATTAAAGGCTCAACCGATGCACTTTAATTACCGTCTCGAAGGAGTTGGAGCTTCTCGTTAGGATAAATTGCCTCAGAAGTAGACAACTCCGTCAGTTTACTTCCCCACATATCTGTCAATCAATACTAAATTCATGAGAATAATTATACTGCATCATGTTATGGTGTACAAGATGGTTGGACCAGAAGTTCCTTTTTAGTTTAGGACGAATTAACTAGCAATTTGGATACAATTAGTAAAACAAAGCGATAGTGTGAGCGGCTACTGGTTAAAGTAAAGAATGCACAAGTGGAATCGCTATAAGAAAATTAATGCTTATATAGTGATCAGCTATATCGGAAATGGCATGTCACACTCTTGGTGCACGAATCGGACAGGAGAAATAGGGGAAAGCCTCTCTTATGCTCTAAACTCTAAGGTAAGCTGACAAAACAGAAACATGATTGAGAGGCAGGTATGAAAGTAAGGAGAAAACTCACCTCTATACCATTTATAGCATTCACACGTCTGCAGATCTTTCCTCTTCATCTCCTCTCTCAGATAATCATTAGCATCTTCAACTCTGGCTAGGTTAGCCCACTGAAGTGCCTTGTGATAGACCTACGAAGAAACTATTATTATGAACTATAATATAAAGTTAGACTATTGTAACAATTCAACGGATTTCCAAAACATGCAATACCATTCCTAATCTATGTATAGAGCAGAAGAATAAAGGAATTGTGGTTTTTAGGTGACATCCAGGTCTGAAATCTAGAAAGCTGAAGTGAAGAAAGCCTATGATTCAAACTAACCGCTTCCAGTTTTCATCATAACATTGCTAAGGGAATTCCGAGGTACAAGTATATACATATGTACTTATCATCTACTGAACTTTTGGAATGGAACTGTGACGGTATTGAGTACCTGCAGATGGTGAATAGAAGCAATACACTGACGGGCCACATCCTCTACGAGCTCATGAAAGAGCCCCAATGCACTTTCAGCATCCCTTGTCTTCTGACTGAAGGAGCTTTCAAGCAGATCACGTTGACTGAACTTGAACTTTGACTCAATGTGCTTCAGAACTGGGGATGACTTCACTGTAATATCAACCAACATAATTGAATACATGCAAGTCAAGGTAATATTATTATTGACAGCCCTTGTTGGTAGTCCTTGTTGGCAGTCAAAACCATACATTACTTTTCTACAGTGCCAAATGGTCAATGGCTAATTTTTGTGTATGAAAGAAAAAAAAAACAGTGGATTTATCGATTATTTCACTTCAGTGTGTTAGTTAATAGCTGCTAGATTTATTGTATATGATACAATGCCTCCTACTTTTAATTTTCACATCATCTATGATCTCTTTCATTATCCGTTTGATCTCTTCAGAGAATGGATCTTTTCTTTCAGAAGCAACATCTCCAATCGCTGTAACATAATAAAAGCTAATCATTTTTGAGTCATAATAGTTAAAATAGTAGCACATAATCCAAACATAGAATACTGCATTGCCAAGTGACCCAAGGGCTATCCTATTCTCCTGGTGACAGTGGTTCCATAGCCTGTGAATATATTGTGGAGAAGTCAGTCTGGGCAGGGATAAAATGCACCGCAATATGAGCGAAGCTAATGTACATAAAAAATATCTGCAAGGGTAGTCAGCTGAGCATCGAACTGTCACAATCAGACCAGATATTAACAATCACCTGCAAGTGGGGTTTCTACGATATCATTCAACTCCTCTTTATACTCAATGACCTCTGTAGGCTGATCTTTGAGGAAAAATCGTGAACAGAAAGAAAGCATATAGCTCTGAGCCTGATCTTCGGTCTTGGGTTTTCCGATACCAATGGTGGCTGTTAAGCCAACCAGCTAAAACCAAAATATCCTAGATAAAATTTAATACAAATACATACAGAACGGATACACGTGTATATGAGATAGTGTACAAGTGGTTTCATGCTGTTTGGACGCATCTATGAGTCTCCAAAGGCTAATGAATGTCAGTAAAACTAACAGCTGGATATTGTGCAAATTCGCAATGAGAAAAGTCGAAAACCTCCCAGAGTTTGAACAAGACACAAGAAGTCAATATGCTAATGGCTAGACACCGTGTGCAGCCAGAAAACTTTCGGTTTCTCGAAAGACTGAGCAGTTGCTGCTAGATATTGCACCATCAGGTTGAGTCCTATTTCCATGTTAAAGGTGAGCTACTCTCCTCAAACTATAATTTAGCATTTCTAGCTGTAGAATTATATAGCAGTGTGTAGATATACAATGCAACTTGAAGTGATAGTAAACAGCAAATAAACCAGTTGTGAGAACCACTGTGACTCAAATAGATCTAACCTGAGGTAAAGAGGCAGCCAAGCACGGTGGAGAGTCAGCAAGTCTCTCATCCATGTACTGATCTAGCAGTACACTGTATGGCTCCTTCCCTTTGGCATTGTGGCACTCGTCAAATATTATAAGAGAAAAATTCTTCATTGTGCTACTCCTATAAATGTCACATTGCAAATGCAAATACAGAGACACATCAAGTAACACTACACTAGCCATTGCACATGCAAACATATAGGAACTTTAGTTAAAACTACAACAGCCATTGCACATGCAAACATGTAGGACCTTCAGACAATGCTACATGTCTAGCCACTAGGAATGCTAAGGTGGAATCAGATCAGTTATTTAGCCAGAAAGCCAGTATTATTGAAGAGACAGCATTGGGAAAGAAAAAAATAGAACTCTGGGAAATTGTGAAAATGGGGTCCCTTTCCATTAGTTGTTCCAGCTTTGATGAGTGGTAAATGATCAACCATGAATTGCCCCGACTGAAATTAGAGTGCCGTCAGAGTAACCAGCATACAATATGAATAAGCTACATACATGTACATGTATAAATCAACAAGCCTATTGATTGGGTAAAGTTGGTAGCAGATTAGAGATTAGTTACTAGCAGATACTGTAGTGTATAGCGAGAGAATCTTCAGGATCAGTGACCTGTCCCCAGGTGTGTGCACACATGCAATACGTCATAGCCTGTGGTACTGTAGCCTAACAGTAATTAGGTTGGGTTCCAACAGATTATTAGAAGTTATCCAAGCTTCACCAAGTGAAGATAATAAAAGGACAAACCAGTGCAACTGTTTTTCCTGTTTATAAATGTTGCATAGCCTGTGCATGTAAGCATGTTTCAACAATACTCCTACATTATAGGGGAAACATAAATGAAACTAGAAGTAAGTTAGTAAATATTTACATGAGTGTGATCTATAGGAAAACAGACTCAATACCCAGGAATATACTATACATTTAGGAGAGCTTACCTATAGCTAGTGCACTGTGCATTTCCTACAGTGTACAGTGATGGATTATGTAATAAATGTCAAAATGCAATAGAATATGCATGTGCTAGAATAACTATAGTAGTTTCTTATCACATTGTACTTAGTACAGTGTGGCATAGGGGCTTGCATTCAGTGTCTCAGTTTAGTATGATTTAATATAGTAATACACTATAATGTTATTATAATTATGTATATTGTACTCACTCAAAGGCATCAAAATAGTTGACTATAAGTTGAGGGGTGGATGCTATAAGTAGGACTTGTAAGAGCCTCCCCTAATATCCTGATGCTGCTAAAGGTATCGCTAGTGAAGCTAGTGCACTGCAATATATCAATATATGCACAGTAAATAACTCAAATTAAATATTTTGTGCAATTGCACTCTAAAACGCATTTTCTTACTAACAACTAATACATAAAGTAATACGATGTTAGATACTCCCTGATTAGTCAGTATCATTATGAAGAATTGGCTGGTATTAACTGACAGTAACCTACAGCACACAGTAATAGTGAACACACCTGACCATTCCATTTCTCTCCAAGATGTTGTTTAATAGCTTCAATTTGTTGTTCTACGAGCACCCATCGTGGAGCGAGAAATAGAGCCTTTGTAACTTGGTCTTCTAAACAACAACCATAAATGAGCATATTAGCTACGTAAAGTTTTAGTTAATGCAAGTGTGCATATAAAAGGCAAAATAAAATCTTTTTAAGACGAAACATCCGCAGTCATTGGTGGGACTCAAGCCAGTTAGCATCGCTGCTGCAGGTGCTAACCAACCATGTTCCGAAGACTTACATCTTAGAAAAAGTGTGAACTCACTCAATGAAGTTTATATTATAACATACCTGTACGAGTGTTTAGATGGTGAAGTATCAGGTTTGAAGCTATTAGAGTTTTCCCTGCACCAGTCGGTAGAATTATAATGTCATTCTCACCTCTAAGAATCTTCTCACTAATCTCCTTCTGATAACCTCTCATTTTCATACTCAGTCCACTGTCGCCTGCAAGTGTAGATGGAGAAACAAGATAGAACAGAGTGTGCAAATATGTCACTCAAGATCCAAGTCGAAATACAGAAATAAAGTTAAGATTCTCGTAGAAATACCAACAATAAATGCATCTTATGAAGCACATCAGTGTGGTTTAAACGAAGTTAGATTTCTTTACAAGCCAGTCAGAACTTAGTTGATAGAAACAACTAGTTGAAAACCAAACTGAATTCGTTTTAAACAGATTAATCAGTAATATCTTGATTAAAAGGATAATATTATGGCACACATATAGATGTAGACTTTAATGCAGGTTTTACCATTAGCTTGGGTTCCCTCAGTTGAGTTGGTGGTAGAAGCCGCATTACCGCTGTCTCCAGATGTCAGAATAGTGTTCTCGGTATTCTCAAGTTTGATACACTTGCTCTCAGCCGCTAACGGCTCTCCTGGACGTTTTAATTGGACATGATCTACAAATACAATAAAAAACCAAGTTGAGAGACAAGTCGATAATCATTCAATCTTGACACATGAAGATATTTAAAGCTCATTATTACAACAAAGATGTCGCTACCCAAGTCATAAAACTTGATTTATATCATAGATTAGGTCTGCAACGATTCACAAAATACAGTTTCGATTTTTCCAATTCTGCCAATAAACTTTTTCGATTTTTTCGATTCGATACTTCATTGCGCAAAATTAACAGAAGATACACTAGTGAGGTCAATCAGACCAATAACAATATCTCACAATTTTATTGAAATAATGTAACTATGTAGTACAACAATTTAGGCAAGTGTGTTACTGTAACCCCAGCAAGCAGTGAATGAAGACAATGAGCACAACTATCAATGTTGTTAGTTATTTGAATCATTTACCCTGACACCATTTACATTGTAGCAGTTCTTTGCAACAGTATTTGAGAACACTGTCGGTTGTAGAAATTGAGTTGATATTTCCATTTTTAGAATAACCAAAAGGAGTAGAATGAGTAGATTCCAGAAGCATACCCTTCTATTTGTGTGGAATATCAAATACAAATTGTATGTTTGGCTTTTGGGGCATTTATATAATGCAATTATAGACTTATATTAGTAATACATCTTAGTACATGTATTTTATAGCTATCCACTTATAGCCAACAAAATTACATGTACTAGGAAAAGAATTGTGCTTCACTGAGATTCAAACCCATGACCACACTAAAGCGAGCGCTCTACCACCATGCTATGGTGATAACTTGAAATTCCCAAGACTAAGTGTATATTCAACAAGAATCGAAAATTGAGAGCAATGAATCGATATCGAAAATGTTGCAAATTAATCGTATCGAGAATCATTAACGATTCATCGTTGCAGGCCTATCATAGATGCCTATTTGAGCATGGCCATAGTAAAAACGACTAATTAACTAAATGCAAAACTTAAAGGTGCATGACTACTTTTACATATCATTAGCGAGGAGCAATGGGAGAGATGAGAGGCAAATCAAGGGCGATCCATGCAAACCATAGATGCCAAGTCTCCCCGATTCTGCAGAAGACTTTCTCCAATTTTAGCTAACAATACCTAAACTAATACTGCAAACTACACACACCCTGCCAAATGCAATGTTGAATCTGTGTCCCTCATTTCACCAACGGAACTTGGCAAACATCTTCGTCGCAGTACTTAGTTTTAAATTTTTCATGTGTCAAAATTGCTGTAGAGGTGTGGGATTCTTTTCGAAGCTGTTCACAATATGGCTGTACGTTTTATAGGTAACATTAGGCGTCGACATCTAGTCTAGGGCAAAAAGGAGAAATTGGGTATTGAGCTGCTGGAAAGCCGCAGTAAAAACAAGTGAATAAACATGTTACATTGTTTACTTAATTCTTTTTTCAGCTGAATGAATTTATAGACAATTGTTTCAAACCAAGCGGGTAATATACTAGATCCCAATCGCAGGAGTTGCCAGTGGAAATTTCTACAAACCAATGGATTGGTTGCTAGAACAGACAAAGACATGGAGATTGACTCGTTTTTGGTTTTACCGTTCAAGCATGTCATTTTATTACAACTGAAGGCCTCCCATTCTGGCCTTTGGAGTGGTCCAGGGAATCGTTTTAACCTGAACCTGAAATAATTAAGATGAAGATCTGTCCGACTGAGGATAAAAATCATATGAAAATCAAAGAAAATGCAAATGTCAACATGGTTGAAATACTAATAGTGTATATCAATTTGCACACTTAGAATTGTGCATACAATTAATACAACAACTCATCACTAAATTTCAATTAGATTTGCAAATTTGGCAACAAACCTGAAGGAGAAAGGCTAGCAGCGAACGAGAAACTGTCAGATGTTTACTCACTGTTATCAATTGAATCCACATCCATATGTCCTCCTGTATCTTTAGATTCTTCACCATCATCCAGTAGAGTATCATCGATCGGTGAGTTGAGATCTATGTTGTCACCGTCATCACTATTACTATCATGATTCGACATTGTTTTTTACTGAACACTGAAGAAATCCGTGTTGGGGATACAGGAGTCTACGGTTGGGAAAACCCCCTTTGCGCCTAGAGATGACTATATCCTTCTGCGCGCGCATCTACATAGCTGCGTTATAGGTTTATATGAAGATTAGTTGTCGTAGGGCAACGTGACCCATCAGTAGATATCCAATGTTCGACCTAAGGTTTACGGGCTGAGGTCAAATTGGTTAAGAAGCCAATCGGCGTCCAGCACGGTTTAACCTGTATCAAAGTTACCAAATCTAGCGATATCATATTGCCTATACCATAATGTTATGGATTCTTCATTCAACTGTCATTCCATAAACCTTTTCTGGGTTGTCTAGACTCTTGCGGATCTAACTTTTGCTTTATTAACACTTCAACTTCTCTTCCACTTTCTCTCTACTTACTCTACTCCTCCTACTCTACTGTATATAAAAATCCCTTATACATGTATATAAGTATCTAAAATAGCTACAAGCAGCTAGAGCTACATGTAGCTAACTCCTATTATATTATATAGGTAAAAAAGCAACAGCTTCCCTAGCCTTACAATTACAATACCAGCTTGCAAAAACACTTCTAGAATCTACCACATTCTCCCCTCCTAGATGAGGTGTGGGTATTACCTACACCTACATCGATAAACACAATGGATAACCTGATCATAAAAAGTAGAAGAAAGTTTTAGTATTTTATGTCCATTAGTTTTAAAACTTAGTTTCTACACTATTGTCTTGTCTGGTCTTTAGCATCAGCGGTAGCAGATACAAAGATATTCCTTTGCCTCCTCAATATTCTGGACATCACACCTGTGCTCACTCCGATGTTAGTAGTATACGTTCCACAAATAGAAGGTTAGAGGCTCTTATAGGTTGCATTATACCATTCTACAGTAGACACTGGATACACCATCTGAACATCACACCAGTGCTCTCTTCAATGCAAGCAGTATCAGTCCAACCAAGTAGAGGTTTAGAGGCTCCTATAGGTTGCATTAAACCATGTTAAGCTACAGTAGACTTTGGATATGCCAGCTGAACATCAATATATAGTAGGCAACAGACAAGTACTCTTTAGTTAGAAATCTCCGTTTTATACCATTGTCCTGTTTTGTCGTTAGCACCATTAGTAGATACAAGTGATTCTCGTGTCTCCTCAATATGTTTGAACATCACACCTGTGCTCACTTCGATGTTAGTAGTATACGTCCAACAAATAGAAGGTTAGAGGCTCCTATAGGTTGCATTATACCATTCTACAGTAGACACTGGATACACCATCTGAACATCACACCTGTGCTCACTTCAACGTTAGTAGCATCGATTCCACAAATAGAAGGTTAGAGGCTCCTATAGGTTGCATTATAATATTCTACCGTAGATTCTGGATACACCATCTAAACGACGAGATATAACAGGCACCAACAAACAGTACTCATGAAATTAAAAGAATTACATAAACTAAAATAAATACATAACACAATAATTTCTATCCAATTGTCATTAGAGAGAAAGTATCATCCAGCTTCCTGGCTCAATGCTCCTAGGTGTAGATCCTGATGAGCTATACACAGCTTGATAGGCTATGGCATAAACACCACGCTCACGCTGGATTCTTACAAGATAGTCTACCCTATCCATCTAAGCATGACTTTCCATACGAGTTGTAAGTGTTAGAGAGAAAGTATCTTCCAGCTTCCTGGCTCACTACTCCTAGGTGTAGATCTTGATGAGCTATACACAGCTTGATAGGCTATGGCATAAACACCATGCTCACGCTGGACTCTTACAAGATAGTCTATCCTATCCATCTAAGCATGACTGTCCTAGTCAGTCGGAAGTGTTGAGCAGTTAGAGTGTTTAGACCGGAATCCCACTGCTGCCACCAATGTTATGGATTCTTCATTCAACTGTCATTCCATAAACCTTTTCTGGGTTGTCTAGACACTTGCGGATCTAACTTTTGCTTTATTAACACTTCAGCTTCTCTTCCACTTTCTCTCTACTTACTCTACTCCTCCTACTCTCGTATATAAAAATCCCTTATATATAAGTATCTAAAATAGCTACATGCAGCTAGAGCTACATGTAGCTAACTCCTATTATATAGGTAAAAAAGCAACAGCTTCCCTAGCCTTACAATTACAATAACAGCTTGCAAAAACACTTCTAGAATCTACCACAATAAGATAGGTAATTCTATGGCCTGTACTCTAGGAACTTTTTTAGTTCAATGGAAAATTTGCTGTAGCTCCAGAGCCATTTATGATTCTAACGCAATATTCGTTCAGCGTGTCTTGCATCGCCAGTCAAATGCATGATTTAAAATCGAAGAACCTTTCTTTTTACTCAATGTGACATTGAGTGAGAGAGACAGATTCAGATTGACGATTGATATTGAATGTCAATCTGAATCTCTGTCTCTGTGCTCCAATCATTTCCAAGATGAACACGACCTGTTTTATGAGAAAATAAAATCGAAATTATTCTAATTATTTTATTATAGTATAGTACAGAGTCAATGTAAATCGCAAGTTTTAAGTTTTTCTCCGATGGACACTACGTCTACAGTTTCTGTTTTAATAGAATATAAATATATCCAATATGAATATTTACGTGTATAGTATATCCAACATGAATATGAATTTAAGCCAATAAATAATATGAATATTATTTTATAGTATTATAATTATAAATAATATAAATATTATTATTGTACTTATTATTAATTATCATTGTATTGAAGTAAATATTGTTGTAGATTATAATATAATAATAATTAATAATTATAATCATTCAAAATGATTATATTTAGTATTATAATTATAGTTAATAGTTATAATTATAATTAAATATTCATGTTGAATTGCTTTACCTCTGACCGGTGGCGTAAGTAGAGTAGCAGTGTAGCAGTAACGGTAATTAAATGATTAATTTTTTATTGTAGGTCATAATGAAACTTGAATAAAAATTAAATATTTGTATTGTGATAGTGATCACATGAGATTATAGGAAGACCAAGTGACTTGACTTGTTGACTTCAAGTCCACCTTGGGCCCAGCTTTCTGAGTAACTACATGTAGTCTGCATAATCTGTCCGGAAATATCAACATTTCTATTTCTCTTTAGAAAAATTGGTTTAACAAAATGACTGGAGGTAAAGATGACTCCCAGTCTAAGACATGCGGTTGTCTATCTAAGGACCTGTTCCCCACCAAGTTCAGTTTTTTTATATTCATACTCTACATGGTGCTGTTCATCAATCAAGGTGAGTGTGTGCCAGGACATAGTCAGCAGGTGCCCATGGTATAGCCGAGCTCAGCTTTGATAAGGTGTAAGTCATTGCATTCCCTAGTCTCTATGAGTACACACTGATGTTACTTATGAGTGGTGTTATACATGTGATAATTTCAAAGCTGTTTCTTGCAGGTTTTATTCTTAATTTTCTGCTTTGAATATATTACAATACAGTCGTATAATTAGTGTTAACCTACGTTCTGATTCGTATGGTATGTACTCTTGTTACAGCTTGTTACTTCCATACGTTTCAGTATAATATACTATGTATATCTAAGTAAGTATTACATACATGTAGGCCTACATATTTGGCAAAAGTTCCTTATTGTAATTATAGATTTTCTCATTATGCATGTATGTAATATGCATTTACCTTTCCTGTAGGTTGCTAGGGTATAACGAATGACTTGTGGACCTGATGTATATGTACATTGTGTTATTATACTAGCTTTCTATAGACTATGCATTTATAGTACTTTATTCAGTGTTCTCAACTATAATACTGACTGGGTATTCATGGTATTAAGTTTTCATTCAGTGTTCATTTTGGATGATAGTTGCTTGTCTGTACATGTATAGATTGTATATTTGCTCTATGCATGGAACACCCTACTATCTATGGGTATATCATTACTATCATGGATAACTAATAAAGCTTTATGTATCAATTTTACACAGGTATCTTAGTGACTGCCTCCAAGAAGGAAGGGGGTTACAAATATAACACTACCATAGCCGTATTTCTTACCGAGTGTGTAAAGATAGTGGCAGCATTGGTTATGTATATAAAAGAGTGAGTATTGGTTGATAGGAGCATGGCTCTGATCATTCAAGTTTAATCAAATTATTAGTTATGTTGTGGTTTTATGTTATTGATGACATTACTATAATACATTGTATGTTATATAATGCATTAGTTGCTTTTCCCCTTTATATCGGTAAAAGAGCATTGGGTTATATTTTAACATATTGTCTATCCAGCCATGGTAGGATAGTTTTGTGTATCTTGAAATTTCGGTAGCAGCAATAACTCAATACCGTACCGAACACACACGCACTTGTTTAATCAAGTCAGAACCAATTAAATGAAATATGAACTGAAATACATTGTACTTCTCTTCAAGTAATATGTTGTAATTACATTCCGTAGTGCTGGTGCTAATCAGTTGCTCCCAGAAATAAAGAAACACTTCAAAGGTAAGTTATACTCGTATATACAGTGTATGTTGATTAAAAACCTTCTATAGCATTTATAATGGCTCTGTACCAAGTTTATATTAACGTTTACTAGACACATTAAGCTTTAGAAGTGTTTAATTCCAGTGAAATAAGTTAATACTATTTGTATATGTAATTTCAATAAATAATTTAGATCTTGACTCAATCTTACATTATTATTTGTTACTATTATTTGTGTTGTAGTTTGTTACTATTATTTGTGTTGTAGTTTGTTACTATTATTTGTGTTGCAGTTTGTCTGCTCTACTTCGTACCCGCTGGACTATATACTGTATATAATAATCTCAGCTTTGTCAGCCTCCAGCACTTTGATCCAACTACATACTTCCTTCTGCTGCAGTTTAGAGTCGTAATTACAGGAGTTATATTTCAGGTACGTGAGTTTGCTGCAGGTTATCCTTGTTCAGTCTCAAACTACATGTACAATGATATAGCACGTTAGACTAACTATTATTGTTGGTGTTTTTTTGAAAATTAAATAGGAGGTCTATTAGAAATCAATATTTGTATGCATTGCTGGCGAGGGAAGTCTCTGGAATTTCTTTACGCATTCTTTTCGTTATAAGCCAAGTTTCTGAGATAGTGTATCACACAGTGTTTCAAATCAGGCCAATTGGTATTGTGGTGTACATATCCTACTGCACTGTTGATCTCCACAGATACTGTTCAAGAAGAAGCTGTCCCAGATGCAATGGATATCTCTGATAATACTCACTGTTGGGTGTATACTTAAGGAAGTAGGTCATACCCTGTCAGCTTCCTCTTCTGCTGCCTCAGGCAGTGCTAGCTCCGGCAGCTTTCTATCTAGGTAGGTTATTGTGTGTTATAATAATATATCTATATATATACATGTCGATAAGTTACTGTATTATATGTTATACTGAATATATTATCATTATATAGGTACACCTTACTAGTATATACTCTCTCCTTGTGTATACATGTAGTTGTAATATATTTGTAGCATGCTCAACGTACATCTTCTGTTTATCACTATTCAAGTGTTTGCCTCATGTTTTGCTGGAGTATACAACGAATACCTTCTGAAAGATACAGGTAGGAAGTATTGTACTACCAGGACAATCAATGTATTATATATGATCATGTATTAAATGTAGCATATATTTATAGTATAGATAAATACAGCATAAACTGTTTTAGTTTATGCCTTGCTCAATCACTACTAAACCATGCCAAGCCAATTAAGATAGATGTTTATCTGATAGCTTGTTCCTTTCTATTGTCTATGTTATTGACTATTGTTAGTTATTACAATTGATTTGTTTGGAGAGTTTTGTGTTAAGTTATTGGTACATATTAGTATAGGTAGACTGTGCTTCAACTCACTGTACAAGCATAGATAGGTTGATTGGTGGTTAACTGTAGGACTAGGGCTTAGAATATTTATGTCGCTGTAAGGTGCTGCAACATATCCACCCATTCTTGTGGAGAATTCAGAACCAAGGCTACTACATTGTAGATAGCCATAGAACCCAGTCTTTCTACAGTATATACAAGTACATATTCCATTGCTGTGCATCTATATATTACAGGGGCTGATGTACACGTAATGCTACAGAATATATTCATGTATATAGATTCCATCATATGTGGTCTACTTGTACTGGCTTATCAGAACCCTTCACAAATATTCACAGTCCAGGTATATATAGAAATGATATTATACCAGTACTCATGTGTGGTAGACAAGAATATGACTAGCTGCTAGTATAATAGTGTAGACTAATCTACTCCCTCAAAGAGTGACTGCTAGAGGAGAGATGTAACATTATATTGCATTATATATTGTATGTCTGATTGGTATGGAGGGGGGGGGGGGGGGTTCGTTGACCTCATCCAAATCTCCCACAGTGCACCATAAACCCAAAACTATTTGGCTGGATACCTGGCCCTGATGACTGTCTGATATATTTGTTGTCTGATTAGACTCTGTATTTCTTTTTCAGGAGTTTGCCAAGGTTGTTGGTCAACCCAGTGTGGTGATAATTGTTCTCAACAATGCAGCTATTGGAGTCACAACCTCTCTCTTTCTGCGATCTCTCAACTCTATACTGAAGACATTTGCTAGTGCTCTAGAGCTCATGTTTACAGCTGTTCTGTGCTGGTTTATATTTGGTATTCCTGTAGATATGTATACTGTTATAGCTATAGCTGTTGTAAGTACTGCCACATTCCTGTATGCAAAGAACCCAGTAGTAAATAAAGGTAAACTCAACAACGAAGGAGTTGCCTCCCATGATAAGTCACTGAGAGGAGTTAGTGTTGAGCCCATTAAATGAGACAGTCCAGTCTATGTTCATGTAGTAATCCCGTCTTCACCGCTTGTAAATAATTCTAAAGTTACTTTAAGGGAGTTATGTTATCTGCTGAGGTTATAATCTCTACATTTGGAACAGCAAAGGTTGCTGTTTAGTGTGAGTTCTTGCCGTTAGTAACTGGTTTCATTGTTTTTAAGTAAATGTAAATCAACTATTACATTTGGATTTAAAAACTTAGCAATTACTTGTATTTTTTCTGGGATAATAATGAAAATTTTGTCAGAACTAGACCTTTCTATTAGAACTTGTGTATTGTTTGTTAATTGTGGTGTTTGATTTTTTGCTATTATTGATGGTGAATGTGGTAAGGAACTATGCTCATACAATCACACTAGTACATTCTCAACTAGTTGTCAGTTTTCGGGTGAGAGCTACATTTGTGTAGTTATTGTATAGTTTTCTATCATTTTTGACCTGCTGATTGAGGACAATCTATTGTTCTAATTTTATTAACAGTCGTTACTATTATTTACATTTACTCACAAATGAATGTGATATACATAATATAATATGATAATAGCAATTTGCAATAAAACTTATATTTTTTATTTGTCTACATGTATGTATTTGCAAATGTTTTAGAAGTGTTCTTCAGCTACAGCTAAACGCCAGCTCTACTTTTCTGGAAGTTTAGACTTTGAGAATAGTAAATAAAAGGAGCAGTTTGTGTCGTTGCAGTACCATATAACAATGTACCACCAGCCTCTCTTGCAGCATAATGGTAAATGCATGAAAATGAGCAAAAAATAAGGGAGTTGTTGCTACATTACGTAAAACACCAGATTTGTAGTTGTCTCTCCTCGACGTCTCCAAATAAAAACCTTGACCCCTGTTTTGTGCCTGAAACATTCACACCACAACTTGCGGTAAACCCATAGAGTTTTCTCTATGGGTAAACCTAGTTCGCCCAAGCCCTTCTTAAAATGCAGTTTGAGGTACTCACGTAATTGAATCTAGTCGAAACCATAGAGGCAACATAGAGATAACTCTGGGTGTGCCGATGAGCTAGGGATGGTTTCGTCCGGCCAAGCAAATTCCCAGGCCAATAGCCCTTGATTTATTCGCGCGAAAACGAGGATTTTGCTTTTGGCCCAGGCCGGTGTGTTCGCGACCCTATGACAGATGTGTGCCGGAGAATATTTTCGTAAATCGGCCTGGGTCTGAAGCTTAGGTCGCGAAGACACCTATTCGTATACCCCTTTGCATAGAGGTAGGATAGAGGCAGTACTCGGCCGCTATTACTATTGCGATCGTGACGCCTGTAAGGACCCACTTTTCTGCTTTAGACGCAGTTCCGGTTTGCTATTCAATCAATGGTAGCAAGACGCAATTGATAAAGTTTACCCAACACAATCACATACGTTGCAGTTATCAGTGCTCTGCAAGTTAACAACTTTCCATGAGACATTGAAAATACAACTTCTGATCATTGATCACAGAAGTGACCCACCTAAAAACTGACATAGAATCTGTGTTTACTACAATGTTTGATAGGTTCCATTTCAAAGCCAAATTAAGTCCCTTTAGCACAGCTTCCAACTCTGCTATTGATGTGAGTCATCAGGCTTTCTTATCTATGAAGCATCCTCTACTGTCTGACCATCTACCTGTACACACACTCCTACACCTATACTGCTGGCATCACACCATACAACACCTGCGTCAGTGTTAGCCACATGCCACTTTCCTTTCACAGGGTCTGCTTTCCTAACTTTGTCTAATGTTTCAAGCAACATTCTTTGCACTTGCATTATCCCACATATCTGATTGCGCCAACCTTTTCATGAAACTACACGCTACTCTCAGCCACCCTGCTACTGGATAATGTCCAATTAGTTTGCCACACATTGAAAAAAGTTCTCTTGCTCACATTACTGTCAGAGTCAACAACTGGTAGCTCACCATCACGCTGCCAGCTACAATATGGTATGCCATTTCTGCACCCCTCTCTAACTCTTAGCTCTGAAACCCTAGCATTGCTCAGTTTCTCTGGCTCTTTGGTTACTAAACCAAATCTCGACAAACGATTTCGAACTGCTTCTACTGAAACAACAGTTAATTCATCAACAATAATGCCATCTATATAGCTATCAGTGTTTTTAAATATCTTGTCATCTTGAGCAAGCACAGTAGACAGCACTATTGACATAGTTTTGGGTGCGACATTTAAACCAAAGCCTACCTAACCTAGTCATCACATACAGTTTACCTGCATAACTTACTGCTTGACATCTCTGTAAACTATCGTCCACATGTAGTTGTAAGTATACCTTTCTTAAGTCCAACAGGCTGGCATTATCTCCCAACAACCGCCATTTTCTCAGTTTATCCTGACAAACAGCAGTATCTCCACTTGGATTACTGAAAATGTAATCATTCAGCTCCTTACTGTAATCCATCACTGACCGCACCTGAGTTGGTTTATTAGGCTGTGCTGCAGCCATCAATGGTGTTGTGACGAAATATGCTGATTTGTGTATATCAAACCGTTTGGAATAACAGTTCGATATACAAGGACACAGGATTAGCACCAATCACAGGTACCACAACATGAAGTTGTGTACACCCAGTGATTAGTGCCAATAACCTATGTCATCAGCACATTCGCAGCGAGGTGCAGAGATATCAACTTGGATGTTGGGTTGACCTTTTGGGTCATCCCTACTTCCATTATGACATCCACAATTATTATAACATGACTGTATAAGTTATTAGCCACCGATATACTTGTAAACAACATTAATCTGATTGGTTTACCATAATACACTTAGCACATGTAGTAAATAATGGTCATAGCACACGTCTAACTAATTAGCATATTTTGTCATTTGTCCCTACTATTACTAAGTGATAATTCAGGTTCCATGTGCATGTAACATACATTGAGATAGCTAGCAACTCGAGACTCTTCGCGACTGCATTGTCTACATGTACATGTACTTGTAATAGCAAATTATTCATTACCTAACTTATCATTATATAACAGATATCTCTGACTGACTATCAACTAAACCCTGCAATCTGAATTCAAATGACGTGTATTAATGTCTGAGTTATTATGTTCCTTAAATTACATTCAGAACCAAATGTGAGATTCAAAGTTCAATTTAATATCTTTATTATTAAAAGCCTAACTATAAAATACAATACATATTATAAGCTATAAAATTGATAACTACATGGCAAAACTTACAGTTTCAGTCCTTTTGGTTGCTCTGTGTTCTTGACAAAATTGTATAAAAAGTATACTGTAAAAGTGTAAGATAGATATTAGTAAGCTCGATGTAAAAGTCTTATATCCTTCTACCCGCTTCTCTCACTCTCTGTGTGTCTGTCTCTATCGCATTGCCTCTTTTATATCAACCAGATTTGTATGTCATATAAATTCCAGACTACATGTACGATGTATCCAGCAGACCCGGGTATATCTAGATGGTACTAAGCTCCGGTTTTTGTTTCTGATGCCATACTCATGGCGCCATACTGGGTCTATGTTGCCCGTAGCACACTAGGATATTCTCATGGTATGACTTGTGCTGTTATATGAATATGATGTCATACCCATCACATCATACTTGATCTTAACCAATTCTAAGTTTTCTGTCTCAGACAGTAAAGCCAATGTTCTGTGCTGCTTGTACTGCACCAGGATATTCTCACGATAATTAAATAATTAAATAACTAATGTCATCTTTTTTTTTGTGTGTACTTTCTGTAGCACACCACAAACAAGTTCAGAGCAAACCATAATTGACGTCAACTTATATTGCCATGTAAATTCATAAAATAACTTTATAAAATATGTATGCCACATGTATATGCATGTAACATCCCATCATATAAAAATTCATAAAATAACTTTTATAAACATGTGTACTGCATGTATATGCATGTAACATCTTATCATATAAAATAATGCTATGCAATAATATTTAAAAGCATGTATTTATAAAGGTATAATATGTGTATAAAGGTATAATATGTGTATAAAGGTATAATATGTGTATAAAGGTATAATATGTGTATAAAGGTATAATATGTGTATAAAGGTATAATATGTGTATAAAGGTATAATATGTGTATAAAGGTATAATATGTGTTGTGTATTATTTATAACACTACATTAGTACGACACTAGTGTGTCAGAGGGTAGTCATATAAATAAATACATGACAGGTGTTATAACTAAAATTGGGGGTTTTGATATTGTCAGTTAAAACATTTAATTGGAGCCAAAGTACTTAGGACTCACCAGCTGTACGTAGTATGTAGTGGTAGTAGTAGTACGCTGTTTGTAGGTCCTTTTGTCAGCACCTTGATCTCCAATGTAGTAAGCTGTGTGGCGTAGGTTCTGGTTCTGTGGTCTGGGATGTGGCGGTGTCGATTCTATTCCAAGGTCTACGACATAGTTGTTCCGCATATATCCTTACTCCTTAGTACGCATTGATATGAGTTACTGGGTAGCATACGATCCACCTACACTCCACACTGTTGCAGTTTAGTGTAGTTTGTAGTGTTTTTGTTTTGGTGTTTTATTGGTCTTTGTTTGGTTTTCTATTTTCGTGTTTTCCACTAGCTTTACATCTGTATAATATGTACGTGTAACGTCTATGTAGTCGTCCACTCTTGTCACTGTGTGACTTATCTACATGTACGTCGACAGTCTATACTGCTGTTTCTCCATGCCGATCATTTTCACAGTCTACTCTAGGTATCTATCTCTCTACTGAGACTACTATACAGTGTAGGTTCTCCTCTCCTATATATAGGCCTACCTGTCCTATCTACAGTCAGCCAATCAATTTTAATGAGGAGTTATATTCTCTCAAGTGCGCAAGAGTGGACAACTCTTAAATATACTAATGGTCATTATTTACATGCAACAATGGTACAACACCAGTCACTTTACCATGCATTGTCTCGTCGTTGTTCATGATAACTCTCTTGAAAGTTCTTCTTTACTGTGTACTGTGCACACTGATTTTTGAGAGTGGGTTGCCCATCTCTCCGTTTCCAATTTACTGTCCAACGTTTACCATTAAATTTAGCATCAAAATCATTGTCACAATTTGATGACCTTTCATTTAATCCAACAAAGCCCACCCTGTCAAACTCTGCCGTAGCTGCAGGAAAAACAACTTGTTTAGTTTTAGTAATTGTCACACCACCTAATTTAGCAATAGCATCCATTCCTAAGATTAAAGAGCAACCACCTACCAACATGGGAGCTATCAGACAGTTAACAAACAAATTACATTTTCCAACCTAAATTGATAATTGAACTTCATCTTTACATGTAGTTATTTGACACCTTTCGCTCTGGTCCACAAGGCTTAACATCTATTTGTTTACTAAATCCCTCCAAAACAACCGATTGCTCACACCTGCTATCTACCAGTGCTTTTACGTTAACACCATTTACTTTTAAAGTTACCGCAGGTAGCACCGATTTGTAATTTAGTTGTTGGGGTGAGCGTCTGGTGCTGACACTGCCCCACCTGCGTTTCCTTGTGGGCAATTTCTGCTAATATGCCCCCATGACTGACAAGTATAACACTGGACACTCCGTCTTTTATACTGTTGCTGATTAAAACTTACATTTTGGGTCATCTTGATATTTCCAGTGTCGCAATCCTTGGCTAAGTGAAATGGTGAGTGGCACTTGAAACACTTCCTTGGAAAATCTCTGCCAGCAGCACAGGGTGTTAGTGTATCCACACGAGCTGTTGACAACATCACCCTAGCTCTGCCTACTATCTCCTCTTAACCGAGCTTCTCAACACCAGCAATAGATTTTATTTGTGTGGAAATCTCTAGTGGCAGCCCAGCAATAAACGCACATTTTAGCAGTGGTCCTGCGATTTCCTGCCCTATCAACGAGACTAACCGTCTTAAGTCAGCAACATAAACATCAACTGCCTCGCCTTCTCTTAACGCTCTAGATCGAAATTGGTCATATGCGCTGTAGCTGCTCTCACAAAATGATGTCATTAACTGATTAGTGACTAAACTTGTTGACTTCAAGTCCGCCTGGACCCTGCTCTGTGAGTAACTACATGTAGTCTACACAATCTAATAATCTGTCTGGAAATATTTCTTTTTAGATAAATTGGTTGAATACAACTACACTTGTACATGTAACTGTTCAGTTTTCCTGACCTGTGAGACTGTTGCCCGCTAGCAAACACAATTTGATAACGCATGACACTGATTTGGCATCATAATACTAATGCTGACTGTACTAAACGCCTTGAATTTCAAACTAGGGTTAAGTGTATGACAAGAGTGGATTACCACATACACAGTTGATTGACTATTTTAGTCAAAATAATCTGATTGGTCATTACTACACTGTACCAAATTCTAAATGGTCTCCATACTATTTCTATGGTATGGGGGAAATAACCTCACTACTTGTGAGTCATTGAGATGGCATAACTCTCAATATACGTTCATTCTCTTTATTCCTTCACTTTATAATTAGAGATACAAGTTGTTTTATACCAAAATTGATACCAAGGTTATTGTAATGATTTTCATTCTCTGAAATTGGTCTGATTCAAAACTTACTATCTTATACTGTTTCCGGCGTCCCCATTGTTGTCTTTAGTTTGCAGCATGGCAGGAGTGATTGGCAAACATTGTGTTATGGTACCACGGCTACGGAGCTGACTAGTGTGAATGGCTAAGACTGCAGTTCCTAGATTTTGGGACTGAGATGTCACAGCGGAGTCTACACACAGGGGGAATGATATTTCTATAATTTCCCCCTGAACTCGGTATGGTTTCAAGTACATGAACCTTAATATACCTACCAACCCACTCACCTGAATGACATACTTGATGACATGAGATGATATGAACCACCAACTGTATGCGCCAACTGATTTAAATATTGACATTACAAGAACAAATTGCTTTCCGTCTATGAATTTATTTTATGGAACTTATTCTACACCACTACAAACAAGGACAAATACGGATGCTCAATGACACTTCGGACTGGATCTTGACTAGGGAACATCAATTAGGACAACACCAATCATGACATTACCTGGACCTTATCACCATCGTCCATCACCAGGACACTACCACATCTACATCTTAACATTTATGACCTAATACGGACAGGAAATTTGAAGCCCTAAATAAGATGAGTAACACCGCTTATGCATATAAATATGACTTTTGTTCACCCGATAACATTGTAATATAATCACTTGTAATGGAAGCTGCGTAATAACAAGAATTTTATGGATCACTGACTGACTTTAGAGTAGCAGATGACATTGCTTATAAGAAGCTGTTTCTTTATAAATGTCTAACACTCTTACCCTTTGACATTGCAACCACCATGAGTGACAAATATTACTTAACCTAATGATGATTCTGATAACTCAACCGCCACTAGATTTCCTTGAACGTTTAAAACACATGCTGAAAGAGTAATCAAATTTTTTTGAATAAGTATACTTAGTTAAGTTGTTTGGTTTAAGGTAGTGATATATATGTATGTGTGTGTATTAGTAGTATAACCTTTATGTGTATTATTGTAGGAATGATTGCGAAGTTGATGTCAAGCTGTCGGCGGGAGTTTGACCGTGTGAGGATTACCGTGAATAAATAGATGGCTAGTAACCGGGCACTGCAGATAAACATTAACATTCAAATATGAAGTAGTCACAGCTTATCAAGACATCACCCCATGATGCAGTTATAGAAGAAAGATGCCAACGTAAACGACCTTTTCAACTACTTGGCTCCTTCCAGCTGAAGAACCCAATTCGTTGTTTTAGATGGGGAGATGTAAAGAATGACAAACATAGCTTCGTAAACATTATCTTACAGGAGAAAATAACTCCAAAATAACATTCCAGAACAGACAATTCCAAACCAAAAGAATGAACATTGTAGAATAGAAGTTATCTCCTCAGAAGTAGAAACAACTCCTACATGAACAAAACATGTTACTATCAAGAAGCAACGCTCTTCAACTACCAGTAAAGCAGAAGTTAAAAGGACATAACCACAGAATAACATACCACAAGTCACGCCCCTACATTATGTTATAGCCCATACAGATAGGCTAGAAATAATCAGGGGTTCTCAAAGGGGAGCTAATGGCCCCCCAGGGGGCCACAACAGAGATTTTCAGGGGCCACAGGGCATACATAGTATACATAGTATATAGTACATAGTACACAAGTAAATAGGAGTCATGGGACTCTCTTTGTGGCTTCCAAGACACTTCCCCCAGTGACCTTCAAGATGTTCTAGATTATGTGATTAAGGTGGTGAACTATGTAAAGGCCAGTGCTTCGAATACCAGGTGATTCAAGAAACTCTGTGTCACTATGAACGCAGAGCACACAGCTCTACTCTTTTATGCAAAGGTACGCTGGCTTTCTAAGGGCAATGTAGTAGCCCGAGTGTTTGAACTGGAGAAGGAACTGCAGCAATTCATCAAGGAGGGCAAGAAAACTGAAGACAAGTTTAGTAACAACTAACAACTACTTTCTGCAGCAACTGGCCTATCTAGTTGATATGTTTGAGCATCTAAATACTTTGAACTTGAAACTCCAAGGCCCAGAAACTACAGTTATCCAGTTGATAGATGCAATCAACGCATTTACCCAGAAACTGGAGAATTGGAAGCGCAAGACAGAAGGTGGAGTCTTCAGTTCCTTCCAGAAGATGTCTGAGTTAATTAGTGCTCAACCAACAAATTCCAAGCTGAAGTTGAACATTACTGCACATCTTGAGGCACTGAAAGATGAGTTTCAGCGATATTTCCCTAACCTGGAAGTGGAACCTACATCTCTGAAACTACTGAGAAATCCATTCCAAACACAAGTAGAGGACATATTGAAGAACACCTGCAAGATGAGCTTATAGAACGAAAAAATTATTCCGGGGCGAAAGATTTACTTGCTGAAGTATCCCTCAACCAGTTTTGGCCCAGAATGGCATTCAGCTATCCATCAGTAGCCAAGGAATGTCTAAGGATGTTACTGCAAGTCAGGATTTTCTACAATGGTGCAGTTGAAAAATAAATCAAGGAACCGCCTTGAAGTTGCCCATGACATCAGATGTGCTTTATCTCAAGTGGAACTACGATATAAAGAACTTGCAGACAAACATCAGTGCTAAGGCTCTCACTAACTTTCATATGTTTCCTTTTCTGGCTTGATACAAATATGGCTATCTTTCCAATACAGTCATCTATATATCATTATCATATATAAAAAGACGAAATGGTCCGCCGTCCTTCAATCAAATTCGGGGTCGAAAATCGGGATAATTTATAAATGTCGCATTGCTGCCAGTCAAGATCTCGGCTCCGGGTGGTGCTAGGACCTTAGGACCGGGTCCACAAACATCGCTGCCGGGGCAGGTCCCTAGCCTTAAAACCTCAGTCTCGACCCAAGGCGTGGTGGATGCACAACCCACCCAACCCACCAAATAAGTGTTGGATCTCGGGCTATGCCGACGGCGAAGACCCTCCTAGACCCTTGATTTATATATGTTATAATGCTGCCGGCGAGAATCTCGGTTCTGAGTGGTGCTAAGACCTTGCGACTGAGTGCCCAGAGATCGCTGCCAAGGCCGGTCGGTAGCCTTAGGTCCTCAACCCTGACCAAGGGCGGGTGGGTACCCGACCCACCCCATCCCACACATTGGTGTTAGAACTCGGGCTATTGACTTGGAGTTGTCTTCTTAATGCAATGGGGCGCAACACCTCATAGAATCATTGTAACATGCCTGTGCCACCAGAGGTCATGTACATGCATGACCACAGTACATCAACACAAGCCATCATTTTGCAATGAAGCTTGCGTCTCAGACCAAGCACAAAGTGCTTGTACTAAAAGTTACGATTTCTGATTATCAGTTGTGACCTCTTGTGGGCCATAAGAATTTTAGATTGGGCAAAGTGGGTCATGGTGTGAAAAATGTTGTGAACCCCTGCTGCTAGAATAAACAGTAACAATTATCTGGAATCCTGCAGTGTTTTGCTTAGCTAGTCAATAGAAATTAAAAAGACAACCAAGCTCCCTATGACAGATTGATATGACTATTGTATATGAATATTTTAGCCAATAGGAAAGGCCTTGATATTTGTTTTGTTTTGTTTTACAAAAAGTATAAAAAGAAAGGAGATCATATTATTAGCGCTTGCTGTTTTAGTTATTGAGTAGTATTTTACTCTAGTAAGTCATGAATGTTTTACCTAGTTAGCTTTGTATTTTTAATGTGTATTTTATGTGTAATCCCTGTTTTTCTTGTTTTCTGTTTATGTGTTTTCCCTGTTTTAGATTGTGAATTGAATAAGTAAATAGAACAAGGGGTATGAAAGGAAATCAAAGTGGAGTTATATTGAGTATACATACTGATCTAGATAAATTGACGTGATAATTGGTAGGCTATATTGTGGATTAGAGATACATGTGGATAATTAGTAATTGGACTTGGAATACTTGGAGGCAAATTGTATAATACTTGTTGAAGTAATTGTGATAATCTTGGATATAGATGCGTATTACGTGACATTGCATTGTGTAGTATATTGTGGATAATACAGTGGATAATTTACGTACAGTGATTTGTGAATTGTGTACAATTATAATAGTCTTGAGATAGATATTGGTTAACAGTACATGGTGATTAGTACAGTGAGATTTAAGTGATTAGAGCATACAGTCATGTCATAACTTTATACTCTGCAGTAACTTGTTTGTCAGGCCAGTGAGCCGCTATGTATTAGTTGGAGTTACTTATTTAGCCGTACAGGTTGCTGGTCGTCCTTAAGTTGCCCCATCTTATCATATACACACAGAATTTGTTTCAATATATATCCTGACTTATGTGACCGCTCGGACCTCCTAGAGAATTCACACAGATATCTTCCTTGGCATAATTGATGGAATGAGGGTGGTGCAATACATCAGACCTACAACAATACATACAGCTTACGTACATAATACATACACATACATGTATAATGACTGACCTGCACCCCTACTCCCATCACAATTTCTTTTTAGATAAATTGGTTTTAGAAAATGACTGAAGGTAACGATGACTCCCAGTCTAAGACATATGGTTTTCTATTGAAGGACCTGTTCCCCACCAAGTTCAGCTTTTTTATATTCATACTCTACATGATGCTGTCCATCAGTCAAGGTGAGTGTGTGCCAGGACATAGTCAGCAGGTGTCCATGGTATAGTCGAGCTCAACTTTGATAATGTGTGAGTCATTTCATTCCTTGGTCACTATGAGTACACTGATGTTACTTATGAGTGGTGTTATACATGTGATAATTTCAAAGCTGTTTCTTGCAGGCTGTTTTCTTAATTTTCTGCTTTGAATATTATTACAATACAGTCGTATCATTAGTGTTAACCTACGGTCTGATTTGTACGTTATGTACTCTTGTTACAGCTTGTCACTTACATGTACGTTTCATATAATATATATGTAAGTACATGTAAGTACTACATAGGCCTACATATTTGAATCTTTATCATAATTATAGATTTTCTCATTATGCATGTATGTAATATGTATATACCTTTCCTATAGGTTGCTAGGTATAACCAATGACTTGTGGATTTACATTGTACTGTATATTCATGTACAGTATATGTACATTTCATTGTTATACTAGCTTAAAAATATAGACAGTGCATTATTTGTACTACTTTATTCAGTGTTCTCAACTCAAATACTGACTATTCATGGTATCCATGATTATTGTGTTATGTCCACATATGTATACAAGTGTATTGTGTATCTGCTCTATGCATGGAACACCCTACTATCTATGGGTATATCATTACTACCATGGATAAATAATAAAGCTTTATGTATCAATTTTACACAGGTATCTTAGTGACTGCCTCCAAAACGGAAGGGGGCTACAAGTATAACACTACGATAGCCGTATTTCTTACCGAGTGTGTAAAGATAGTGGCAGCATTGGTTATGTATATAAAGGAGTGAGTATTGGTTGATAAGAGCATGGCTCTGATCATTCAAGTTTAATCAAATTATTAGTTATCTTACATGACAACTCTCCCGGTCTCACCGGGACCCGATCCCGTTTTCAGAACCCATCTCCTGCAAACTCCCAATCTCCTGCAAGCCCTCCCGGTTTGAGATTTTAGTCAATAATAACTTTTATTTGCTACTGTGGTGACTATTATAATTATGGAAATATAAGGCAGCTGACTACCAAGCTAGCAGCCCATACATTTATTGTGTATATGATATAATTTGCTTTGGAGCTACTTGGTTTACAAGCACTTCGTGCTTGGTCTGCGACGCAAGCTTCACTGCAAAATTTGCTCGCTTTGCTCGGATCAAATGATGGCTTGTGTTCATGTACTGTGGTCATGCATGTACATGACCTCTGGTGGCACAGGCATGTTACAATGATTCTATGAGGTGTTGTGCCCCCTTGCATTAAGAAAACAACTCCAAGTCAATAGCCCGAGTTCTAACACCAATGTGTGGGGTGGGGTGAGTCGGGTACCCACCCGCCTTTGGTCAGGGTTGAGGGCCTAAGGCTACCGACCAGCCTTGGCAGCAATCCCTGAGCACCTGGTCGCAAGGTCTTAGCACCACCCAGAACCGAGATTCTCGCCAGCAGCATTATAACATATATAAATCATGGGTCTAGGAGGGTCTTCGCCGTCGGCATAGCTCGAGATCCAACACTTATTTTGTGAGTGGGGTGGGTTGTGCACCCACCCCGCCTTGGGTCGGGACTGAGGTTCCAAGGCTAGGGACCCACCCCGGCAGCGATGTTTGTGGACCCGGTCCCAAGGTCCTACCTCCGTGAAGATGAAGGCAAACCTGCCATCAGAGTAACTGGCATGTCGGCACTTAATGACATGAAACCTCAAGGTTAACAAACTACTGTTTATGATTGAATCGGTGTAGCTGTCTCCAATTTCATGGAATTAGATCTCGAATGTGAACACTATGACATTGATCATCTCCCAACAAATTTCTTGTGTCTGAGACAGATTTTCGTATTTTACATCTTAATATCCGTAGTCAAAGAAAGAACTATGACAGACTATTAGCCCTTTTAAATATTTTACCTTTTCCATTGCATGCTATATGCTTAAGTGAAACTTTTTTATATGACAACGAACACAGCTGCTTCCCTCTTCCTAATTATATATTTTTAGGTAATAGTAGAGATACGAAGCAGGGTGGTGCAAGAGTCTATGTGCACAGTGGCCTGCCTGTCGAGGAACAGTCGGTGAATCTGGAGGGGGCGGAGGCTGTTTCAGTTAGACTGTCGGGTGCTGTGGTGAGACCGTTTCATTTGACCTGTGTTTATAGAACTAGGGCCGCAGACCTTGGCAAGTTCTTAAATTCATTAGACTTCTTTCTTCATTCCATAAATATCTCAGACCACATAATTAACTGGAGACATTAACAATGACATGCTTAGATCTGACTCTTCAGAACATTATTCTGATATCATCTCTCAGAATACCAGAATATCATAACCTTACCTACTCGCATCTGCTCTACCACTGAAACTTGTATAGATCATATTATGCTGGTAAATTTTAACTCATGTAAAATATATTCCAGAACATTATGTTCAGATATATCTGACCATCTTCCAATTTTTGCCACTTTTGAAAATCTACCGAAGCCAAATTCTGACATTTTTCAAACGAGAAATTTGAATATTTCAGAGCAAGTACTAATAAAAATTTTTGAAAACCTTTCCGGGGACTCGGTCATGAGTAATTCTGATGCAAACTCTGCTTATGACAAATTTTTGAAAATTTTTAGTGAAAAATTAAGTTTGATGAGGCATGCCCTATGGTTGAAAAACGACAAAAATCAAGCGCTCAAAAGTTTGACACTCCTTGGTTTAACTCATTCAGTACCAGTGTCGGATATATCCGACGCAAGAATTATACTCCAAATTTGTACAACCACCTTTACAACAAGAAGCAAATTACTAAACCTATTAATCCTTCAAGCTTTGGGATTGATTATAAATAATCCAATAAGCCCCAGAACTAGAGTAGCTGCAGGAAATAGCTACTAATATGCCTGCATGTAGGTCCTAAGCTGAAATATCAGGGTGGCCAGTAGCTCAGCAGTAGGAATTCTATAATTTAGTGGTTCAGCTTTATACACTTCATACTTCATGCCACTGAACAGTTTTTGTGTGTAAAATGTGTGGTGTTAGAGTTTCAGCAGTCAGATATTTTGAAAAGTACTAAACCTTCATCAAAATACTGATATGTAGGCAGAAGTGGGAAATTCATGATATTTTACTATTTTTCGACAATAGCAATTGTGTTGCTATATATGCTCTGGGTCACCCTCTATATCTGTTTTGCTATTAGAGCTATCAATATGAAACAGACCAATTTTTTAGAACAAGACGAGCTGATTCCAGATCTATAATCAAATTTAATGTAGCCTAAGCGGTTCAGATAGAGTCGGCCCATAAATATGCTTCGTTTTTCTAAAATTAGCTGGTACTGAATGAGTTAATAAAAACTTGCAAAAAGCAACCAAAAAACGTGATAAATTGCTAAAAGTATCTTTTAGCCCTAAGCCACGGCTAGCATACCAAAAGCAACGAAATTATGTCACATCATTATTGCGTGACACAAAAGCCTCTTACTATGACAATCTATTTTCTGGAATCTCTGACTCAAAGCAGCTTTGGAACACCATTAACACTGCTATTGGTAGAAAAAATGCAATTAACCCCAAAACCAGTCTCAGTTCTTTACAACTTGATGAATCATCACCACCAATTACAAATTCCTTTGAGATAGCGGATGCTTTAAACTGTATTTCACCTCAATTGGACCCTCCCTGGCTGCAAAGCTTTCTTATGAGCCTTTTGAATCCCAAAATAGCTCTAACATCAAGCCAGAATCAAGCTTTCAGCTCAGCGAAGTTGATGAAAGTGTAGTTTATAACGAAATTTCTCACCTCAATGTCAACAAGGCAACAGGGCCTGATGAATTTCCAGCTAAATTTATTAAACTATGTTGTCAATATATCGTGAAACCTTTCACTCATGTTGTGAATTTAAGCTCGAAAAGTTCTAAAGTACCAAATGAGATGAAAAAAGCAGACATGTGCCAAGCAGACAAATACTCAAGTCAAGAGTCAAGTAAGAGTATATATTCCCAATTGATAAAAAGTAATTTAGAGTCAACTCATCGGATGAAGCAAGTCAAAAATAGAGTAAGAGTAAATAAACAGCCATTTTGAAAAGTAAAGTAAGAGTCAAGCAACTAGTGCCAAAATGCTAGAGTCAGAGTAGAGTCAAAAGTACAGCGGTATGTCAAAGAGAATACCAATGGGAATTTTGTATAACACAAATTTCTGATGTATACAAGTGTGACAACACACAATAGGTAATACTTAGTGTTAGATCCGATTTTCTGTCAGTTATAGTAGTTCTGAGGAACAAAGGCTACTTCAAATTTGCACTTATTATAATGGTAGGTCTGTTTATCTATAAGCCTCTCAGCTTCCCTATGGTGGACAAGACTTATTACATAATTACACCAAACCAATAGAATTATCATTGATAGCTGAAAGATTAGAGTAAAGTAAGAGTCAAGCATCATGCTTTGTAGGAGAGTAGAAGTAAAAGTCAATTCCCAGCTTTCACACAATACAAAAGCACAAGTCAATTAAAAGTAATGAAAAACTGTTGCTCGAGTTAACTTGAGTCGAGTAAAATGACTCGAGCGCCCATGTCTGGAAAAAAGCCAGAGTAAGAGCGCTATACAAAAACAAAGGGTCTAAACTGCAGCCAAATAACTATTGACCCATTTCTATTCTGCCAGTTTTTTCTAAAATCTTGGAGAAAATTGTCAATTCTCAACTGCAAAATTTTTTGACTAACAACAATATCATCGTTCCGAACCAATATGGCTTTCAAAGGAAAAAAGGCACTGCAGATGCGCTAATCCAGTTCACCGACAAATGCTTCAAAGCCTTAAATGATAGTGAATGTGTTTTAGGGATTTTTATAGATTTTCCGAAGGCCTTTGATACTGTGGACCACACAATTTTATTAGCTAAATTACAAAACTTTTATGCTTTTAGTGACTCAGCGGTTTCTTGGTTTTCTGATTATCTCTCAAATAGAGAACAATTCGTCCAAATAGATAATATCAAATTGTCAAAACATAAGCTGTGGTGTGCTGCAGGGCTCTATTTTGGGTCCATCACTTTTTATATAGTATATTAATGATTTGATACTGCACACAAATTTTTTTGAACCAGTTTTGTTTGCTGATGATACAAACCTATTTGTAAAAAGTAAAAATCTCAACAATGTATCATCTGAAATCAATCGAAATTTAGATAAAATTAACTTTGAACGTAGAAAAAACCAACATAATTTTAATGGAAATCATCAGAATAAATTCAAGCTTGAAAATGACATTGAAATGAATAATTCTGTGCTCAGATGTGTGGATGAAGTTAAGTTTCTCGGTGTTACGATTAACCCAATTAACCCATTGTTTATTGTATCGAGGCTTGGGGAAATGCACCCGCCACCCATCTAAAAAAAGTAATTGTTATCCAAAAAAAAATGGTCAGAACAATTTTCAGAAAAAAACCTCAGGAACATACTGCCCTTTATTTTCAAAAACCTAATATCCTACCAGTCCCTCAACTCTATACGCATCGCATCTGTCTATATGCCCACAACGTCTATCATCACACTATCCTTCCCACTCGTCCCTACGATACTCGCAGATCCACACTCGATCTGCCCCTACCATCATCCACCTCCAGTGTCGGACATAGACAACCCTCTTACCAAGCTTCTGCGGCACGGAATCAGCTACCTGCTGAGGTCCGACAAATTAAAAACACAAATAAATTTGGGGCGGTCTTGAAACAGCACCTGCTGTCGACGCTGGTATAGCCTGCGTCTTTTTACGAATACTTATCTTTTTCAAAGCAGTCCTTTCTTCATAAATAATAGATGACACTTTCTTGCTTGCCGACTAGACTCTGCGCCTCGATTAGCCAGGCTACTGCGCACTGGGGCCCTCATCACTGATTGTTGGTGTTTTTAGAAGTGTATTTTCAATTAACGATGAAACAATAAATATCAAATCAAAAAAAAAACCACTCGGAGCCGAGATCTTGACCGGCAGCATTGCAACATATATAAATTATCCCGATTTTCGACCCCGAATTTGATTGGAGCACGGCACACCGCAGACCGCGGACTGCGGACCGCGGACCATTTCGTCTTTTTATATATGATTAATGCTATGCAAGTAAGCTTAGTCTCTCCAACTATATAAACGAAGAACTTTTGTTTGTGTTGCAATGGATAGTACATGTAAATGGATAGAAGATAGTATCTCATGGTGATTCACAGTATTAGGTAGTAATTAATAAACCACCTCAAAACACAACAGTGACCAGATTGGTTGCAAACAGTCAGGAAATGTAATGTGACAGCCTCTAAACTAATTGCAACAATTTCAATTAATGTTATTTTATCTTATGTTATCTTCACACTTATATGAGACATCATGGTTGCCTTAGTCTGAGACCTAGCCTGTCTTCACTAGTGTTGTGCTGGCAAACAACATGTGTACTCGTATTTGTAGCAACTTAGTACATGAAGCAAAACATTTTTCACCAGTTTAGTGTGTAACTACATGTAACTGAGAACTGTGCCCACAGCAGAGAGCCCATAAAGTGTGGTGCTTATTGTTAAAAAAAATTTAGATATTTTAGCAGTCAAAGAGTTGGTGAGGGTTGTTTGTCTCACGCGTGTAAAAATCTCCCTCTTTGATGTCAGCCCAACTTGTCATGTATGTTAGTTATGTTGCGGTTTTATGTTATTGATAGCATTAATATAATATATTACATAATGCTTGTCCCCTTTATATCGGTAAAAGAGCATTGGATTATATTTTAACATATTGTCTGTTCAGCCATGATAGGATAGTTTTGTGTATCTTGAAATTTCGGTCGCAGCAATAACTCAATACCGTACCGAACACACACGCACTTGTTTAATCAAGTCAGAACCAATTAAATGAAATATGAACTGAAATACATTGTACTTCTCTTCAAGTAATATGTTGTAATTACATTCCGTAGTGCTGGTGCTGATCAGTTGCTCCCAGAAATAAAGAAACACTTCAAAGGTTAGTTATACTCGTATATACAGTGTATGTTGATTAGAAACCTTCTATAGCATTTATAATCGCCCTGTACCAAATTTCTATCAACGCTGACTGGACACAGTAAGCTTTAGAAATGTTTGGTTCGAGTGAAATAAGTTAATACTCCTTGTACATGTATATGTTATTTCTATAAATAATTTAGATCTTGACTCAATCTTACATTATTATTTGTTACTATTATTTGTGTTGTAGTTTGTTACTATTATTTGTGTTGTAGTTTGTTACTATTATTTGTGTTGTAGTTTGTCTACTCTACTTTGTACCCGCTGGACTATATACTGTATATAATAATCTCAGCTTTGTCAACCTCCAGCACTTCGATCCAACTACTTACTACCTTCTGCTGCAGTTTAGAGTCGTAATTACAGGAGTTATATTTCAGGTACTTGAGTTTGCTGCAGGTGATCCCTGTTCAGTCTCAAACTGCATGTACAATGATATAGCACCTTAGACTAACTATTGTTGTTGGTGTTTTCTTGAAAATTAAATAAGAAGTCTATTAGAAATTATTATTTGTGTACATTGCTGGCGAGGGAAGTCTCTGGAATTTCTTTACGCATTCTTATCGTTATAAGCCAAGTTTCTGCGATAATGTATCACACAGTGTTCCAAGGCAGGCCGGTTGGTATTGTGACGTACATATCTTACTGCACTGTTGATCTCCACAGATACTGTTCAAGAAGAAGCTGTCCCAGATGCAATGGATATCTCTGATAGTACTCACTGCTGGGTGTATACTTAAGGAAGTAGGTCATACCCTGTCAGCTTCCTCTTCTGCTGCCTCAGGCAGTGCTAGCTCCGGCAGCTTTCTATCTAGGTAGGTTATTGTGTGTTATAATAATATATCTATATATATACATGTCGATAAGTTACTGTATTATATGTTATACTGAATATATTATCATTATATAGGTACACCTTGCTAGCATATACTCTCTCCTTGTGTATACATGTAGTTGTAATATATTTGTAGCATGCTCAACGTACATCTGCTGTTTATCACTATTCAAGTGTTTTCCTCATGTTTTGCTGGAGTATACAACGAATACCTTCTGAAAGATACAGGTAGGAAGTATTGTACTACCAGGACAATCAATGTATTATATATGATCATTCAGCATATATTTATAGTATAGATAAATACAGCATAAACTGTTTTAGTTTATACCTTGCTCAATCACTACTAAACCATTCCAAGCCAATAAGATTGATGTTTACCTGATAGGCATCACTGCTAGTGCCAGCTTGTTCCTTTCTATAGTCTATGTTATTGACTATTGTACTCAACTATTGTTAGTTATTACAATTGATTTGTTTGGACAGTTTTGTGTTAAACCACTACTGTCTCACCATTCAATATTTGCAAAGAATACCAGTCATCATATTTCATGAAGATTGATGTGCTGTTTGTCTTTGTAAACCTAGTGGCTGCCAAGATAAACTCATTTGAATATTGGCTATTATGACCTCCATTCAGCATTGAGACCTGTTAAGTTCCTATGGCTATGCCTGTTCTAAGTCTATACTTGTAACTTATGTACATAGGTGTCTTCGCAACCTAAACTTCAGACCCAGGCTGATCTACGAAAAATATTTTCCGGCACACATCAGTCATAGAGTCGCGAACACACTGGCCTGGGTCAAAAGCAAAATCCTCGTTTTCGCGAGAAGAAATCAGGTGTGCCAATGAGCTAGGGATGGTTTCGTCCGGCCAAGCAAAATCCCAGGCCAATAGCCCTTCTGGCCTTGGTCGGACGGCCATCTTGTGATTTCTATTTGCGACCCGGGTCCGTCCAAGAGGTCGCGAATACACCTATAGGTAAGCTACTAAGATCAAAGAGCCCAGTAATCTTATTGAGCCAACACTAACTGTCATTCTATAAACAACTCTTGTGCACAGTGATGAATAAGTAAGTTAGAGTCATGCCCACAAAAAACACACAATGCATTGCAAGTCCTATGGCTATCTCTGTAGCGCAGTTTTATATTAACTGCTTGAGTGCATCCAAAATTCCCAGTATAGGCTGATTGAAGGTGAAATCAGCCAATATTAAAATAGGGCTTTCTTGGCAGCTGCTAGGTTACCAAAGACAAACAACACATCAATCTTACTGGACAAGAATGAACAAGATTATTTGCAAATATTGAATGGTCCGATAGTAGTGGTTTAAAGGAGAATTTCAGAAATTGTGCCCTACTTTGAAGTTAGTTTTTGTACTGTTCTAAACAAGATATTCAAACAATTATTGTACAGTATACTAAATCAACATATGTTCTCTTATTAATAACAAAGGATTTGTATTTTATGACCCTCCTTATGCCTCAATTAGTGAAATTAAAACTTCTTCTAAACGATTGAAAAATTAGGAGTTATCTCCTTTTTGAGATTTCGGCATTCTATTTTGTGAGACTACGGTTTCCGGCGATCGACCATTCCTGGGGAGATAACTTTATACTATTATCCGTATAACATAATGCTATGCTAATTATACATGTACTTGTTTTCCTTACTTTCATTTCAATTTCTTGACTGCATTTATAAATTGAGTGGATTAATTGAGTTGTCAGTGCAATCACATAGACCTTAGCATCGTCTGTCAACAATGCAAATGCATTTATACCTGTACATGTATCAGTAATATAATACACATTTTATCATTATAAAACTTATGTATGACAAATGAATGTGCATGTACATGCTGAAGGTACCATATGGCACAACACACTGTATTTTTATAAACATTATAATATGTAATCACGAATTCTTTATTATATCTACAATACATATTTTATACATATGCATGTATAAAAGGTTTACACAATATCATTGGAAATAATTTCTGACACTTTGCTACCCATGAAAAACATTGGTAATAGTATTATTAAAAGTACATATTAAAATATTATACTGCAGGTGGCTAGGCTAGGCTAGGCTAGGATAGCTTCAACTGCTGAATCTATGGCAAAGCACTAATGATTACTACCATATAGCATATACTATGGTTTTATAACATAGCCAACAGATTGTGCTAGAGAGTATTGAGCAGTCAGAGCAGAGGTGTACAAGTGGAGGAAGTTCCAGCAGAGTGCAGAGTGGACTGTGTTATGATCAAACTTCAACTTCACTGCCTGGATTTCAACAGTTGAACACTTGCATAGTTGGTGAGGTAGAGGTCACTGGCAAGCCCTACAGTTATAGACTGACCTTGTTGACCATATGATGTTGACAGCTAACATAATGGCTGATAGCAAATGGTTGCAAGATTCAGGCCATGGAGGTCAATAATATTGTTTAGATGCAGAAGTGGAGAAATTTGAGATAACCTCTGTTTTTCAGTAATCGCTTTCTCTAGATTTATTCCCCCTCTCCAAAACCCCAGCTAAGGAGTAAGGAGGTCTATCTAGCTTTCACCACTACTGCACCTACATGCAAAAGCAATGGACAAATATTTAACCTCAAGGAGACTGCCGGCAAGGATACCAGACCAACTGCAATGATGAATGAGAGTTCTTCCTAAAGTTGTTCCTGTTGAACTGGATAGTTTACCCTCCATCGGTGTCTCTTGCGACATTCCAAGGCTATAACATTTTGTCTGGAACATCTTACCAGAATTTATCTGCAACCAAGAAATGGCTGTCTCGTGTATTACTTTCATTTGCACATAGATCTGCCTACACACACAGTCTTCATGTGTAACAATGGATAATTCATGTAAGTGTAATTACTATAATAACCAAATTCAAAATTATTAGAGACTCTGAAGGAGTATCAGAGTCTAAATCTTCTTTGCCGATAAAGCATCAATGTTTAAGATACAGGATTCTGAGTAGTTATTCATACAACTACCTACCCCGAGAGCTATATGGATATGAAACTGCATTTTCTTGAAAGCATCGGCTAGTGCATGGTAAAACTCATTAGAGCTTCAGTACTACAAACTCATAGAATAAAGTAAGAGAGCATATCGGCATCTGGTGGCCCAACTGCAGCAGGCACTGCAACATCCTACAACACAAGTCAACAATCTGTATGTGTTAGTATCAACTCAACACTGATAGTATGCCCACTATCGTCAGTATTAGTAGTCGCAGCAGCAGTTTACTAGCAAAATAAAAGAACCATTTGTGGTGATAGCTGTAGTTCGTATTAGCAGTAGGAGTAGTTACTTATAGTAGTAGTTAGCAGTAAGTTAAAGTGATAGCAGTGTAGTAGCAGTATTACGGTGATTTCAGTAGTTAGTTATGGTTGCATTGGTAGTAATCATGCAAGTAGTTAAAATCAGCAGTAGTAATAGTAGTAGTTGGTTACAATAATAATTAGTCGTAGAAAAGTGGTAAGTTGTCGCAGTAGTACCAGGGGGTCCAGTGGTAGCAGTAGTAGCTACAGTATCAATAGAATCAACAGAAGTTGAATTATCAATAGTAATAGTAGTAGTTAGATATAGTAGTCACCAAGTCACCACAGTGTAGGCCCAATATTTTTAGTCACATAGGCCTATGCCATTTTAGAGAATAGTTAAGAGTATCAATAGGGTTTGTCACAGTCACTGAGGCTAAAGTAAATTTCTTAATGGTCAGTATTGTGGAACAGATTCATAATATTGCACAAACATACATAGGATACTAGTTTTTTTTCAGAGATGTTTGCAAGCTTTATTTTGGAAACAGTCTTTTAATAAGCCATAAAATGTTGCTTGAATTAACTGAGTCTGGCATCTCTGTTTTTTTCTTTCAGTCATTGGGCTTACTTACTGCTTATTTTAATTTTATTTATCTGAACGCACGCCATGAAATGAAAATTAGCAAGATTAAAATAAAATTAAAATAGGCAGTAAAGGAAAAAATAGAACACCAGGAAAGTATGGATGTGGAAGTGATGTACTGCAATCCAATACAATGGGAAAAAGATAGTTCCAAACTAAACCTCTCCGTGACAGTTTGAACCCCTAACCCCACCCATTAATTTTCCTTTTTAATATTAATTTTTCATTTAATCAAACTTAATTATCGGTGAATTGTTTTCTAATAAATGTAATCTACACAGTTGAGAAACATCCTGCTGGAACTGTCGTTTTTTGGAAATGTTGCTTTACCATCTCCAACTAACAGCTTTAATCATTTATATTTAGCCTGTTTTGGTAAAAGCAACACACTAAATAAATTGAATGATATATTTATATTATTATATTGATTTGCATTGCCTTCAATTGATTGTTTGACTTGTAATCATTAATTTACAGCGGCAAGGAAGCAGTAACTGGTGATTCATTTGTCTTGTGTCTAGTCAACAGCAATCTGATGCCAAAGAAATAAAAGTGATTTTATTGCAGCTTCAGTTCATGTTATATTTCCCACGGAAACTTACTGAGAGTCACTGCTAGCTGAATCTGACTGAGAGTCACTGCTAGCTCCGAATCTGACTGAGAGTCACGCAAGCTCCGAATCTGACTGAGAGTCACTGCTAGCTCCCAACCTGACTGATAGTCACTGCTAGCTCCGAATCTGACTGATAGTCACTGCTAGCTCCGAATATGACTGAGAGTCACTGCTAGCTCCGCTGAACTACCAATGAAACCCATGGTAGAACAGTTATTAATTAATTACGTGCATAAGTAAATAAAAACAAACATAATTGATGATAAATAACTATTTCAAACAAATTAAAACTAGCGTTTTTTATAGTTCAGTGAAACTGCAGTGACTGTCAGTCAGAGTGAGAGTCGGTGGAAAATAATCTAGTAGGATTAGAAAAGAATGAACAAATACTTATTATAATATAACTTGATTTGATTTCTTACCGATGAATGAATATGCATTGTAGAATATGCCGTGAGCTATTAGTCGGTATAAAAGACAAGTAAGTGTGTAAGTAGCATAAAACTTTGGAAATTACAAAAAAAACACAAGTGGCCGTAGCAAACCACTAAACTGCGAATGCGCAAACTCACCGGAAACAGCACGGCTATAGCAATATAGTGGTTTTAACGGGGCATATATTAATCACCTCGCATATCGGTGTAAGTCTGCAGATCTTAGACTACCAATGAGGATGCGCCCATGACCAATCAGATAAACCGATTTTTTGGATAAAAACGCGGATTTTGATATTTGTGGAAATGACGTCTGGAACCGCCAGATTTCGAACTATTACTTTAGAATCACTTCAAAATTTGTGATTTTCCCCTTTAAGTTATTGGTACATCGCATTTTAGTATAGGCAGACTGGGCTTCAACTCCCTGTACAAGTATAGATAGGTTGATTGGTGGTTATTTGTAGGACTAGGGCTTAGAATATTTATGTCACTGTAAGGTGCTGCAACATATCCACCCATTCTTGTGGAGAGTTCAGAACCAAGGCTACTATATTGTAGATAGCCATAGAAGCCAGTCTTTCTACAGTATATACAAGTACATAATCCATTGCTGGGCATCTATATATTACAGGGGCTGATGTACACGTTATGCTACATAATATATTCATGTATATAGATTCCATCATATGTGGTCTACTTGTACTGGCTTATCAGAACCCTTCACAGATATTCACAGTCCAGGTATATATGGAAATAATATTATATCAGTACTCATGTGTGGCAGACAATAATATGACTAGCTGCTAGTATAATAGTGTAGACCAGAGTTGGGTCCAAGTCGACTTGCAAGTTAACAAGTCAAGTCATTTCTACAATTTTGGAGGCAAGTCAAGTCCAAGTCAAGTCAAGTCGAAATGCAAGTCAGGTGGAAGATAACTTCAAAAAATTTTACATTTTCCAAAACATCAATCTTTTCTTTTAGTAGGCATTCCAATCCATGAAAAACCTATTCCAAGGCGTAGCAGGGCATGTACATGTATGTTATGCAATCATGATAAAGAACTATTCTATATAAGTAGTATTATTGGCACTACAGTCGAGACTGGTAATATAGCATTATGTACTGTATATTGTAATGGTAATACAATGTTACATAGCATATAAACAGCACAGAGTGTCCACTGGCCAGTCCTGTAATTTAACTCTAGTAATTATTGCTCTGTACATTTTATTCACCACTATGCTACACTTACACTACTTGCACCATGTGTACTTGTGACTATGCATTGTGTAGTCTCACGTACACACAGCCTAGATATTGCTTGTATCCTCATAGCTAACCTTGATAAACTCTGAGTGCTGCTAGTATAGCATTGACCTAGTAAAAATGATAAATAGGTTAGGCAATTGAGACATTTTTTTCATGTTGACTAAACAATGTACAGCATTTTTATTTGCCAAATTGACTTGGCAGAACCCAAGTCAAAATCACAAGTCATTCATGTGGTCAAGTCAAGTCCCATTGATGCGCAAGTCAAAGTCAAGTCAAGTCAGCATGTTGGCAAAAGTCCAAGTCAAGTCGACTTGTGACATGACTTGACTTGGCAAGTCAAGTCAGATCTATGACTTTGACCCAGCTCTGGTGTAGACTAATCTACTCCCTCAAAGAGTGACAGCTAGAGGAGAGATGAAACATTAGGAACAAATGTTGCTAGCTAATACCAAGGAGTAATAATCCTTGCTAATACAATTATTACTGTCTCCAGTTGCTTATTTATACTAAACCATAACTACAGCTTCTGTCATATATATTTGCACAACCAACCAACTGGTGTCAAATTGATTTGGTTATTAAGTCCACTATTGCATAGATAAAATTTCTGTTTAATTGGTGAATAATCGAATAATTTAGATTTCTGCATTGTTGTTATGAGTTTTCCAGAGCAAGGTGGAGAAACTTTTTGTATGTGCCTGGTGCCATGTATGTCTGATTGGTATGGAAGGGGGGGGGGGGGGGGGGGGGGGGGGGTTCGTGACCTCATCCAAATCTCCCACAGTGCACCATAAACCCAAAACTATTTGGCTGGATACCTGGCCCTGATAACTGTCTGATATATTTGTTGTCTGATTAGACTCTGTATTTCTTTTTCAGGAGTTTACCAAGGTTGTTGGTCAACCCAGTGTGGTGATAATTATTCTCAGCAATGCAGCTATTGGAGTCACGACCTCTCTCTTTCTGCGATTTCTCAACACTATACTGAAGACATTTGCTAGTGCTCTAGAGCTCGTGTTTACAGCTGTTCTGTGCTGGATTATATTTGGTATTCCTGTAGATATGTATACTGTTATAGCTATAGCTATTGTAAGCACTGCCATATTCCTGTATACAAAGAACCCAGTAGTAAATAAAGGTAAACTCAACAACGAAGGAGTTGCCTCCCATGATAAGTCACTGAGAGGAGTTAGTGTTGAGCCCACTAAATGAGACAGTCCAGTCTATGTTCATGTAGTGATCCCGTCTTCACTGCTTGTAAATAATTCTAAAGTTACTTTAAGGGAGTTATTTTATCTGCTGAGGTTATAATCTCTACATTTGAAACAGCAAAGGTTGCTGTTTAGTGTGAGTTCTTGCCGTTAGTAACTGGTTTCATTGTTTTTAACTACATGTAAATCAACTATTACATTTGGATTTAAAAACTTAGCAATTACTTGTATTTTTTCTGGGATAATAATGAAAATTTTGTCAGAACTAGACCTTTCTATTAGAACTTGTGTATTGTTTGTTAATTGTGGTGTTTGATTTTTTGCTATTATTGATGGTGAATGTGGTAAGGAACTATGCTCATACAATCACACTAGTACATTCTCAACTAGTTGTCAGTTTTCAGGTGAGAGCTACATTTGTGTAGTTATTGTATAGTTTTCTATCATTTTTGACCTGCTGATTGAGGACAATCTATTGTTCTAATTTTATTAACAGTCGTTACTATTATTTACATTTACTCACAAATGAATGTGATATACATGTACATAATATAATATGACAATAGCAGTTTGCAATAAAACTTATATTTTTTATTCGTCTACATGTATGTTCGTATTTGCAAATGTTTTAGAAGTGTTCTTCAGCTACAGCCAAACACCAGCTCTCATTTTCTGGAAGTGTAGACTTTGAAAATAGTTAATAAAAACAGCAATTTGTCTCGTTGCAGTACCATGCAACAATGTACCACCAGCCTCTCTTGCAGCAGAATGGTAAATGCATGGAAAGGAAGACACAAAGTGGGGAGTTGTTGCTACATTACGGAAAACACCAGATTTGTAGTTGTCTCTCCTCGACGTCTCCAAATAAAAACCTTGACCCCTGTTTTGTGCCTGAAACATTCACGCCACAACTTGCGGTAAACCCATAGAGTTTTCTCTATGGGTAAACCTAGTTCACCCAAGCCCTTCTTCAAATGCAGTTTGAGGAACCCACGCAATTGAATCTAGTCGAAACATAGAGCAAAGATATCCACTATCTTTGCATAGAGGTCGAAATTACGGCTAGTGGCCAAAGATAGTGGCTCTATTTATTTTTATTTAGTATCTTAGAGCCATGGAAGTACAAGCAGAAGCAAAGGGACACACAGAGCAGCAAAGTGCTGATGGAAATGTAGCTTTTGATGAACCTGTTACTGGAGTATGAAATATGCTTTTGTTTCATACGTTATAATAATATAAAATCAAAAATTGCCAAGTCCAGATGTTAGTTGGAGTTGATACTCTTTTGGTGACAGCTGAGTTGTACATTTACTGATTCAGTTTTGTTGAATTCCCAGTCACAGTGACAGTTTGTGTCACGCTGTCACTCATTAAGCCTAAGTGCTGAAAATTAATTTAAATTAAACTCTAACATTTAAACATACTAGCTAGTGTTACATGATGATGATTGATATTAAATATAGGCTTTGCAGGCCTAATCTATTTTTTATTCTGTAGTTCAATTTTAGAATCTAAAATGAAAGAAATCATAGATAATTAGCTAGAATGACAATGAGTTTACTACATTAACTAATCAAGACAGATTAGTAGTAGACTAATAACTTGCAGATGCAACACAAATCTTTATACTACGCGTATCTCACAAATTTGAAGCGCATGATTATCTGAACTTGTTCATGTGAATCTTTATGGACATTCGCAAATCACGATCACAGTGACAAAAACATGAAATAGTTGATTAAAAATATTATATTCAATATTTTATTAGCTATTATTATAAAAAAATAATATTTTCATCACCACTTTTATCTTTTACTCATTCGCCATGCTTCATCTTTAAAGAAATCATTTCAAAATGTTGAAAACACTGTTTCGACCCTTTGCTATAGGATGAACCATGTGCTAGCATAGAACAAGTTGAGTTGGGAAAGAAGAAGAAGGTGCCACGTCGAATCATACACTTCATAGATGGGGATACTCTAGAAGAATACTCTACCGATGAGGAGGAAGATGAGCCACCCCCTCCACCATCTGTTGATCCTGTAAATTAGAATCTTAGACTACTAGAATATCTATAAACCTACCCAACTGCAGACAGTATTTGTAACTTTACAATATTGCGGTATCCATGAATTTTCTCTCTTGGAACATCTCAATCTCAAAAAATATTTGTAGGACCGGGTTTGTCATTTCTTTCTTGATCTTGATAATCTACTCTAACTTATTAGGCTATTGTATTTTTAACCTCCCCCTCCAATGCTTTCTGATTTTGAGAAATTAACATCATTTAGGAACCGAAACTGCTTTTTACTTACCATAAATCTTTTGGGCCAAACCCCAAGTAGTCACTAACATGTGATCATAATATGCTTTGAGTTATTTATTAAGAGGGCCTAGTATCAGTCCCAGTTAACTAACAGATTAGTTTTGCTGTAACTATAGCCTTTCATTAACATGAATGTAATACTGTTTTATTTTCTACAGAATGCTTTAGACTGGCTTCCATGGCTTTGGTTCTGGCTGGTTCTGGTGGGCAGCAAGTCATTAGCTGGTTAGTATTTTGATTATACTGGTTATGTGTGTATTTTGTGTATATGTGGTAGCAGATGAAGTATGACACTAGGATAAAATATATACAACCCCATCAAAGGTGATAAACTGAGTGAGCAGTCACCAAATTGTACATCAGTTTTCCTCGGGTTGGCTGATAAATGTATGTAGTAAACATAGACACTCCGAGAGTTGTTGCAAAGTGGATAACAGCTGAAATATCACTTACTAATAGGCTAATGGATAATCTGCTCTACGCTGCCCTGTGTGTTTCATCTTTACTGGCTCTTATATTAAAGATGATCTGCTTCTCTTTTAGCTGCAGACTTTCTTGGTGAGAAACTTGCCTGGTTCTTTGGAATAACCTCTCCTAAATATCAGTATGTTATAGACGAATATTACAGGATGAAACTGGAGGTATGTCTCATCACTCACTGCTCTCTTCTACTACTGGTTGCTATTTGGAAATCCCTTGCGTATATTGCATAGTTTTTAAAGGTTAAAATGAATAAAAACAACTAGAGGATTGATCAGTTTCAAGCTATAGAAACGCATATAGCATTGTAATCTTTAGTGCTCGTTTGTGATCTTTAGAGCTCCATGGTGTTACCATTAAACACTACATACTTTGTAGTGTCTACTATATCATATTTGTTATAAGTATTCATGTATGACCTTTAGTATTCAGGCAAAGTAAGAATACTTGCCAGGAAATATCTGCAGTTTTCTAGTCACACATGCCCTGAACCAGTCACTGGTACCGTTTGGTAGTTGTGCTCTCTTTTGATGTATGTACAATATGAGATAACTCCGAAATTGTAGGATGCAGAGGATGAGCGACTTGAGCAGGAAGAGCTTGATGACTCAAATGGAGATCTACAGCATGGGGGTGAAGACAGAATTGATCTACAGACTACACAGCAGAGTGAATCTATAGCTGAAGCCAAGGAAAGCAAACAGGAATAATAGTATAATTGTAACTGTTGCTATTGCTCAAACTCGTCCAATGTATAATCAACTGGTATCTAATATACATTTATTTATACATGTAGATATCTTACTGTTCCCAGAAGTTATGTAATTCTATGTATGTAGTCTACTGTACTCAAGCCTCGTACCTTTTGGTTGTAATATCTCCATAAAAATTTCAGGTCAGACAGCTGATTACAATTTAAAATTTTTGAGTTCACATTTATGTTATGTTATAATGGTATTATCTAAATTGTGCAAGTCATACCTTTACTATTTATTTATATAATGTATTATATTATAATTAGATAAAATGTGATATATTTTGTAATAGACATTACTGGGAAAAGGGATTTAGCATAATTATGAATTTGCAGTTTACTGTCCAATACATTTTATTGTAGCTACACATAATAACCAATGAGTTTGCTGTAGCCATCATAACTTCTTGTGTGCATGTTTTGAAGTTATTTTCTCTCTAACAATCTATTAAAGATCAGTTATTACAGATGTCACAATTTAGACCTGGACCAGTAGTAGCTAACTATTCTTATTCTGCTGTAGCATGCTACAGCGTACAGCCTACTCATTCTGAGAATACTTAGTGAAAATACACCCATCTCTTTATAAGTATTATTCACTATTTTCATATTTAGAGCTATAGCCAATAACTTAACAATACTGTATGAGCATGTACACAGTGAAAGAATAAAATTGACTAATCCTAGTAATACAACCAGTACATTTATTGCGCAGCTGTTATTGAAAACAATTTGTTTAAAACAGCAGAGAACCCACATGGAGTTATTCGATACTAATTTTACAAACATGCATACTAGTGCACTACTTTAATATTATGGCATTGTAACTGAGCAGTCAACTTAGTCTAGGCTCCAAACAAAATTCCACTAAATGATGCTCCCATAACTTTGATGGGCTTATGACCCAGGCCACAGTTAAATGATTTTGTATATGAAGAATAAAAAACAAAACTCAATTAATCTTGCACTAGTCAGAATAAACAATACGATAGAACATGCGTTGGTCAGATCTTGGATTTGAAGGAACAACTCCATAAATACACATAGGGCCGCATCCACACAAAGGCAGTTAGTGGACAGACAATGCCAAAACAAAATCTGAAGTCAATAATAGTACAGGCCCAAGTCTGTTACTAAACAATTATATAATTATATATCATAGTATTTGTACACAAAAACAGAAAGATAATAATGCTACTAGCAGTTGGTTACGTAAAAGTATATTATTATGGCTTAGTTAAATAGTCACTACTAAGTGAACTAAAATGTAGGGTATATACAGTACTAGCATTGATTCAATATAATGGCCCATCAGTCTTGCACATAACTTCATTATTAAAACGAGTCTTTCTGCAGGCCTGCGAATAAGAGTATCCACATGAACTAGAGCTACAGGCCAAAACCGTAAAGCTTGTCAAAATATTTTTAGTAAAATGCTACATGCTTGGACCCCTACAACAATAATATTACCTAATATTGCCCTAATTGCCATTGGACTAAGCGTGAATAGTGATGGCAACGTGCCCATTTGACTGTTTACTTCCTTCTTGCTCCAAAGAGTTCAACTCGGAGGAAGGAGAGAGCACTTTGGGTAAATAAGTTCGTTGCCCAAGAGGCTTCAGCTTGAATGCATTTAAATAAAAGTTTCCTTCAGCTCGAAGCTGCTCTGTTATATGAGCTTTCTTGAATTGGCCGAGGTTTGACTTGGAGAGGACAGTGCCCTCCTGGCTGTCACTCTCCAGACTCTTCTTTGCCAGCTCTACATAGTCTAGAGAGATACCACAGAAGTTGAACAGCAGTGTGAGTGTTGCGTGTTTCTGCTCTACTATATCCTCATATCTGATAGCCCTCACTTTGGACTTGGTGGTTGTCACCAGCTCTGCGTAATGGCTACAATAACAGCCCCACTGTATAACTAACATACCAAACCTGGTCATAGACAACTGCAGGTTAGAATCGTTCAACCATGGGTGTGTTTCTCGGGTATGCGGAGATGCTAGAGTTTTAAGAAGAATGTATGGAGTACGTACGAGGTATCTCGATATAGCCTTTTCTCTCAGCTTTAGGATTATATTTAACAAGAAATGCTTGTTGAGTGAACGAATATAAGACTGGACTGTGTCGAGACAGTCCCGGTAGAGGAATAGATTGACATGGTCTGGAAAATGTCTCTCCAGATACGGCACATCCATCACACCAGACAGGGTGCAATTCTTGATAAACAGTATTTCTGGGTTATGCTCGTTTGGTTTAGCCATCATCCTTACAGTTGCAATAAAACTTTGCTTATAATCTTCACTGTTGATGTACTGGTTGAGTCTCTTGCTGCTGTATATAGCCGCCGCTTCGTTTCTAGCACTGAACAAGCACATGGGCTCCGACTCGGTTGTACAGTGCGGCACGGCCTCAAACACCTGACTCATAGCCGTGCTGCCACATCTACCAGTACTATGCAACCAAATCACTTTCATCTTTGGATCCCCGAGCTCTTCAGCGCATCGGATAAATGAAGATATTGGCATGGTTACAATCCTGGTGGCCTGCTCAAACTGTCCTAAATGTATAAATGGACTTTTCCTACAGTCAAAGATATCATAATCATCTGGTACCTCAACAAATAGAGCCAATTCCAGTTCAACTATGATGAGAGATACATTGTGTCTCAATACGTAATTCGGATGCTCAAAGCTACGGTGAGTACCAATGAAGTTTTTATGACTGATAACTTGGAATGGCTCCCTTTTAAACTTCCATACGATATCAAAGACTTGGGCAGATCTTTCGTAAAGTTGACCTTCCTCTATTTGGCTAACAATGTCACTCATGCCATTACAAAACCAGTAAAACCGCTGCATCAAAGTGAAGAGATGGAACAAAGGGAGGTAAATGAATATGTAGAACAAGCCTGTAGCGTTGACCCCCATTCTCTGCTCTGAGCTCTAAACTCTTCTACCTAAAAGAACAAATTGCTGGTTTATTCACTGTACAGGTATGTGGTTACATTACATGTACTGTGTACGTAACAGGGTATTTCAGGTTAGAAGATTGGAGTTGTCACCCTCTGCCTGGAGGTGCAGTGTGGTGATAACTCCAATGAATAAGTCAGCATAATATGAACTAAAGAAGCCCTAAGGGTTAGTTACCCTAATCATTATTATAGGCCTACTATAATTTGTATGTGAATACTGTGGGTACACTCACAGTGTAGGTATTTACATTTTACATTATATTATCAGTAAACAAATACTATAATTGTATAATTGAATATCAGTTAGGATATCAAGTAAGCCTATATACTGGTGATATGTAGTGTGACATTGTAACCTCCTTTGGGATAGGAATCAAAAGGATGAGTGTTTTCTCGAGGGGCCAGGGCCGCAGGAAGTGTAAAGGGTATAACTGTATAGCCTACTGGGTATACTGTTTGCTAATATAATATAGTAGATTAGTCAGGGCTATGAAGTAGCAGGTGAAAGAAAGTATGTAACTATAATGATATCATTATGACAAGCAACAATCCTACAAAAAAAGCAATGGCTGAGAGCATTCAACCTACATGTACATTTCCATGAAATAGAGCTGATAAAGTGCATTGTATCCGTGGGTCAACTAGAATTAGCTTGATAGTAACATGTGAAATATATAGATAACGCCCTGTGGAATGTATTGCTCTGTACTATGCAGTAGGACATGGTGCATGATGAAGGGGGGCAATTCCACACAAATGATAGCGACATTCCTCGCTGAATAATAATACAACACGTGATTCCGAGACATACAGTGATGTAGTTCATCATTTTTATAATAGAAAATACTACTAAGGAGTAGAGAAGCTAATAATATGCTGTAATATTAATAATAATAATAAACTGATTGAAGAGATCCACATAATTATGATGCCCTGTTCATAGACTGATTGATAATATAATAATTGTAACAGGAATTAACATCATCTAGCTAGGCTCTCTGCTATTAATAGTAGTATGATAATATTATTATTACACAGTACTGAGTTGTGTGTGGGATAACAATTCATTCTAGAAGAAGAATAAGGAGGCAGCTAGCAGTGATGCCAACAGAGAAGATGCCTATCTACTTATCACTCTTTACTATTAAACTATCCATGCCATGGATGAAGGTAAATGCAATTTATAAGGTAATTTGATATGAACATTTCAAATTTGTCACTAAAAATAAAAAACACAACCTGCAAACATGTTTTTGGAGCAGTTGTTTTAAAAAAAATATACACTGTGACATCACAGTGTATTTTGCAGGTGATGGCTATTAGAAACCTCCTTTCACATGTCCAATAACAACGCTCGTAGCCGAAGCAAAATTGTGCACAGTGATTGGATAATAAAACCTATTGTTTATTTTATCCTAAAACAGTAATTATTAATTGTTATATTCTATTTCATGCACAGGTTTACACTAATTATTGGACATGTGAAAGGAGGTTTCTAATTGCCAACTCCTGCAGAATAATCTACTTCTGATTGGACAGTGGATATTTTTAAAAACTGCTCAAAAAAACGTGTTTGCAGGTTGTATTTTTTATTTTTAGTGACAAATTTGAAATGTTCATATCAAATTACCTTATATATTGTATTTAGCTTTCTTCGTGACATCAATAGTTTAAAAATGCACTGCTACTGTATAAATGCACTACTACTACTACTACTACTACTACTACATGTCCAATACCTGTCGACAGCACTACCTATTATAATTATAGGCAGGTAGTGTAAATACAAGTCCATTTATTGGCTCGGGTATAAATAGGGTGGCATGTGGTTACAGTTTCGCTGGGAAGATAAATTAATATGCAAGCCTAAGAAACCTCATTGATTGAATTCCTAGATATGGTTGGCGAGAGGATCCACCCCCACTCATCTCAATTTAATTAGGAGTAAGAAATGAGGACAGGAGCAATTAATCACTATCTACTAGTTAATACAATACATCACGACTAGACTAGTTACAAGAATGGGAATAGGTGAAATCTAGGTCAGCCGGCGAATGACTAGTAAATGTATGAATCAAACCATCACTCAACAAATCTACTCCACAGTTTCATGAGATACACAGATAACTCTGTGAGCCAGCAGGGTCTACTATCTAGGTCGCTAGGTATTTTTATCATGATAATGACTAAAGTTATTAAGATATATGAATCTGTAGATAACAAGCGGTGAGCACTTTCAATGTAGACCCCTCTCCCACCCATCTAGGCTCGCTGTGCCACTGTGCATACTTGGATTTAGGGCTACAGTGAATAGAAGACAGACAGGGGTGCCACCTTAGATTATACACAACTATCAGAACTAATTTTTCAAGTTTTGAATTACATTCAAATGATGTAATATGAGACAATCTAGCAGCAGTAAATCAATAAACTCACCGACTTATACTACTCGGCGTGACCAGCCCCTAGCAGCTCTCACTGCCAGGTGCCAGTGCTGGCCAACTCCCTGTGAGAAAGGCCCAGATAACATGGCCTTTTTTGGCAGGGGTAGAGGAGTTGCCTTGAAGCCATGCTGACTTGCATGACCCCAAGGACTTAACATGGGGCACAGGAGCAGCAGTAAATCAATGCTTATAATGTGTAAATCACTGTAATACCTGCTTGGTTCAGTCACTAAATCAAGCAGAATAATCATGTCTTTGGCCTTGTCAAAAGGGTTCCAATTAACTTGAAACATTCATTTGGTATTAGCATATTTATTGAAACAATATCAGTTGATATATTATTATAACTCTGCTACTTTGTCTATGAAAACATGAAGAGTACACAATAGAACTATGATAACCATGGGAATTAGGATAAAGCAGCTAGACTGATAGCCATTTGCAAAGTATACTGAGTTATTTTACTCATCTAGTTGCCCAGGAACTGCTAATGGACTGTTGAACTTCACACAGCCATGCACTATTACATAGAATAAGCATACTCCAAAATACAGGGGATTGGCACTCCATATCAGTTGTGTTATAGTTACTACTGGTTAGAAATTGTGCTGACCATAGAACCCTAGAGTGCTGATTGGTACATGTAGATGTTAGATACAAGGATGGGTGGGGGTCAAACCTGGTAATACATTATTTACGTAAACTTGATAAACATGTAATAAACACTATTTATCTTCTCCTATCGTATACGCATACAAGTACAGATATGCTATCACCAGGAGTATGAGTAATAAGTCTCCACTATCATAGATGTGGAACGGTGGGAACGAATATAATCTGAACTAGACGCTGTTACCAATTTTAACGTGACATTGTCAAATAATTATGTTATACTAATATATTCACACATTCCGCAAACAAAATAATTATGTTTACTTCCAAAGTCCGGTAGAACTGAGAAGAACTATCTAGTGCCAGAGCATTAAACAGTACATAGTAGAGGAAAATGTTATACCCTAGGCAAGGGCAAACCAAACTTGTGAATAAGTGATTTTATTATTGAAACCCTTAGCATTTTGCCTTTGCCAAACGCGTTCCATCTAACACAGATACTATAATGCTTGCAGGTGCCAGCAGATAGTCAAACACTGCAGTGTATGTAATGTAATGTGATGCGTTAACATGTGATGATATTACTTGCGTACATCACGTGAATGGTGTATTTGACTTAACACAGCGCTACTAATAATTTGCTCAAAGAAAACTGGGCCATGGGCGGATGGTGATATCCTAGAAATGCACAGTTTTGGGTAGCACTGTGTAATATAAGTTAGTCAGAAGTACCCAACTGGTTCCCTAGGCAATGATTGTGGGTGATGTAAATATAGAAGAGTGTAGACTGTCAATAGCTTGTGGTTTGCAGACAAATAAACCAACATGTGACACAGATGGTGGCAGTGGCTATAATTGATGCTCTAGTGACGACCTCCAGGTAGTATTATATCGTGAGACCACAAGTTAGCTGTCCACCGTAGCCGTAGACTATCAGTTAGCTGTCCATCGTAGCCGATGATGACTTAAAAAAACTGCTAAAAAATCCTATTTACTGCATATTGTGTCATCCAAATTTGGTATAATATATATTTTTCGTAACAATGTTGCTAATGATTAATATCATGAAAAATTCTTCATGAGCATTCTGCACACACAGGTGACCTGTGTAAGATGTAACACCTAGTTTTGTTATGCCTGTGAAGTAGAGTACTAAACTACTAACGCGCTTTGGCTCATATCTGGTCATGCACATCAAGTGGAGAGGAAAACCAAAGGTTCTATTATTACCCTGGTAGCAATGTTTAGATACTATAGACAGCAGGAAGGGAGGTGATCCTCAACACAGGTGGAGACATGGTAGTGGGTTGAATCAAAGGTAAGGAATGGCATGACTGTAGAAATGAACAAGAACAGGTGGGATAAGCTAGCAGAAGCCATAGAAATGAACAAAGGCCAACATGTTTATACTCAAGGACAGTCAAAGGACACTCTTCCTACTTGCAACCTCATTATAACTAGTCTGCTGCCATAACTGTCTGATAATTTCATTCACCATATCTAAATCCTTTCAAGCCTAAGCACTAGCCCTACAAATCTAAACTAATTATTAGCTTTGTTCAGATGAATTCTAAGTGAGAGTAGTGTTTGATATTATTTATGAATTTAACAGTGACTTCCAGGCTAAATAGTTGTTGCTAAAAAGTGAAGGCCAAGTCTACAGAAGGTGAGAATGGAACCAGTAAAAACACATGGTGCACATGAGAATAAGGATAACTACAAGTCAACATAATGCATGATACAAAGTGTAGTAATTAATCTGCATTGTACACTTGCACATGACATATAGGTCATTCGCTACAGTATCAGAAATGTACAATATCCTTTCTAATCAATATTGTAGGCAGGAGTAAAGGGCTGTTTAGCATTCATACTGTCAAGTATGGGGTAGGCCTATATTCATTCATTAGATTATATATTTATGCTGCATGCATGCTGTTATAGATGTAGTTCTAAAGCATACAGAATTGGGCTACAGTTTTATATGCCGCATAGCCCAAACATATGCTAAAAATTACATTCGATATCGTACTGTCGCGTCAATAGTGAATTGTGTTTACTATGCAATTTACACAGCATAAAAAGTGCACCTCCATGTTTGGAAAGGGTATTGTTTTCATTCAATATCTAAAATCAACTTGCAGCAGAGCATTTTAAATAAGCTAGTTTAAAACAGCAGAAAACAAGCAGTTGTTATACACAAACAAAACCTACCGGCTAAAGTTTATTAGTTGGAACATAATACTATAAATAACTACTTGATGATGTCAAGAAGCAGTTACTGGTGTGCACTCCACTCAAGTGTAGTATTGATTGCCAGCTTTGCTGGGTCTTAACAGCTGTATGTAGCACATATGAGAGTTCAGCAATCTTTGTATCAGGATTTTTTATACACTATCTACCCACAACTAATTAGTAGGCTTACACATGGATAGCACCATTATTTAAAAAAAAAACATCTCAACTGCTCTCCAAACACAAGCGGTTTAAAGTGATCCAAAATGTCTAAATACTTCTAACTACTGACTTTCAGCGTATTATTAAAAGTAATATGGAGCGACTTGAACCAGCACTTGGTGAGATCAGATTAGGATTGAGTATTAATTTACAGTCTCCCATCAGGAGACTTATAGATCTATGTAATTCATCATCTGTATTTATAGTAGCCAGTCAAAAAGAGGGACGTTAATGGTTGGTCATACTTGTGGAAGCATGATTAATAACAGTAGGCAAATTGGACCATGAATGGAAAATACTATCCCTGTAATGATTCGCTATATCTATGCTGATAAATTGAACAGCAATGTTTGCACAATATCGTAATGGATGAACAGTAATAACAAGATAGCTAACACTAGCAGCAGTGACCGCGTAATAACAAGATAGCAGTGACCGAGTAATCAGCTTATGGCATATTATATAAATCATGTACATTTACGTCCTCTAGGAGTAAAGGAATTACAAGCTTCAGTACCAACATTTACTATTCCGGTGACCCACGCTTATTAATTAGTTCTCATTATGCAGTTGCCTTGTTTCAACAACAAGAATAATACATGTGAACTACAGTAATTGTATGTAATCAAGCACATATAGGCTAATGTTATCAAACAATTTTTGGGCTAATAAAAATAATCCATTGATATTGAAGTGTCCAATAATTTTATCTGATAACCAAGTACCCAGATCGAGCTGGGAAGTTGAAGCACATGTGCTACATGGGATAATCTAGAAGAATATTTCACAGAGCTGAAGATTAATTGGTACTTTCTGAGACCTAATTATAGACAACTGTTATATGCAGAACACTTTTGTAAATCACTAAACCTGTGGGGAAGTTAGAACTGATAATCTTTGGAGTGGCGTAGAAGCTCAATATTAACCTGAATACTGTCTAGAAGAATACTATCAAGATGTCGCAAAGCTATAACTGATACATCAGACGAGAGTGTCATTTTCAACACCTATAACTAATTACAGACACGACCATTGGCTCAGTTGCTAATCGTTACACCCACTCTACGGAACATCTTATAGCAGATATGACGTGATGAAATTTGGTGAAATAAAAATAGGCCCTATCAAAACAGCAAGATTCTTTCATCTTTTGAGCTTACAGAAGGCAGTAAAAATAGCCTTGAGCTATAGATGCTAGACATCCCAGAAATCTCAAATAGAGGGTGACCATCACAATGAACGAATGATTCAAGAGTAGAGTAGACTAAGTCAACTTGACTTTCTCAAAAAAAGGATTCCGAGTCTCTTAAATTCTTACCAATGATGATGATAAAGTGAACACATTTTCAAAGACAAAGTAAATTTGTGATAACAACAAAAAGCCATAACCGTTGTGATTACCATAAAATAAAAACATAATAATAATAATAATATCATACGACAATAATAATTCCACCAGGCTAAGCAACATCATAATCGCTTCCAAAGGATTGCACCAATCAAGGTTTATGTGCTACTTGATTGTTGTCGAAGTGCTTTAGTTATTTTAATAAAAATAAAAATCTAATCTATTCTAACGAGAATTTCATTTCATTTGTTTTGCACTAAATTTAATTAAAAAATAAAATAAAAAATCAAATCAAATCAAATGAAATTGTTATAGTAGGAAATTGAATTTGTTTGGCAAACAGCATACTGAACACATATACATAGTAGTATCTGCGACGAAAGTTACACTACACAGTAAATTAATTGATTAATTAATATAGGCTTCCCTACCTTGTCTTACAATATATACACCTCAACTGGATTTTATACAAAATCCAAATGTGACCAGGTCTATTCAAACAGTTTATTAGAAAAACACCGACGACCTCGCGTACTGAGAGATCAAACTACTGATTGGACTGAATATTATTTTTCGTCCAATGGGGTGAGAGTAATGTAACTGGACGATTGATCGCAGTTGATCCGTTAATCGGTCGCTAGTGGTTACAAACGCAGCGGTCCATAGACAACTAGATGATACAACTCCAATTGTACAATGCAAAAATGCCGACAATCTACATTGTACATGGCGATGGCTTGTACTTGTACATTATTGTGCAGCCATGTCAATTTACTCGAGATTGCTCTTGAAAATCTATACTAAGGAGTAGTGTTCCTGATGATTTGATTCTTACACATGTTTTAAACCAAATAAGTTGCATATTGTTAGTGTAAATATCTGGAGGTAATTGCAGTATAGTGACTTTTGACAAATGGTAAAATCTACACAGCTACTTTATCTATACAGTGCACTAATCAAATATTTATTTAAGCAAATACAGACAATAGAATAACTATTTAAGAATGAAAACATACAGACTAGAGAAAAATCACTGTATAGCAAAAGGTTGCATAAAAAATAATATTTCAACATCACATTAGTCATTCTGATAACTTCCAAGTTAACATATCACACCAATATCACATTATGTCGAAAAGGGTGCTACAAAAACAAAATGATTTACAATCAAGTAAGAGGCTATCAAATAACTCACATAGCTTCTAATTTAGGGATTAAAATAAACTTAGAAAAATTAAATAAGTTATTATTATACCATACCATACATGGGGAAGGTACGGATAATAAAATGCATAGTAGATTTAAAAAAATTTGCACCATGGAAGAGCAAAATTAAAAGAGATTTAAAGACCAACTAAACAGGGCAGGGCACTAAATACAATGTACAGTAAAGAACAGTATAAATATATAGAACAAGGCAATGATGTTTAACAAGTCAACCTCAGCTAGTCTTGTAGTTTCTCTTTACATGCTTCAGCTGTGGCAGAGTGGAGATCCTGTGGAATATTACAAATCAATCAGTGGAGTGCGTAATATAGGCATAAGATATCATTGTAGCACAGTGACATCTGGAACTAGAATTGAGGTTAAAACTTGAAAAAACACTGTTTCCTGATATTTCAACTATATTTACTTTAAATCTTCCTACAAAATGTTTTGTGGTGCATATTTTACTCATGTTCCCTAAATCTAACAATATAAATTAGAATTTTACAAAATGATGTAGCATTTCCTATGCTGTAATAATTATGCTACCTGTGTTATGATAATATAATGTAATATTGCAGGCACACATTAGGCATGTACCAAATCTTAGTCGTAACTACAATATTGTATCATCATAGCATACTTGTAGTACTTGCACAAAGTCATGTAATTACATGTACTGTAATCCCATCTAAAAGAGAAGTAGTAGTTGTCTTTTCTATGTACATGCAGAGAGCAGACGATTGCCAGAATTTGACACAAACGTGGACATGAACACCTCTATATAGATACGGAAGGCATATCTAGCCCATGAGTATGAGGCCATACATGCAGATAAAAGAGCGTAATGTAATACCTTCAGAGATTGATTGTGCTTCATCTGTCGGTCTATGGTATTGGGAACCTGAAATAGGATAGCACAGTTACGAGCATGCAATGAACAACAACAGACAGCATGCCTGGTAACATTACAACATCTAACACAAAAAGGGCACAAAATAATGACAACACACCCACATGCAATTTTAATGACAAACAGAACAAAGCTGACATTGGAACATGATTCTGTCTTTTTGTTAATGATGGAGGTTGAAAATCTAGTTTGAACATCAAAAATCACAGACTAACCTGAGCAGCTGATATCCCATATGATTGAGCACTAGCGATGTGTGTATGCTGATCATCAAAGAAGATATGAGGCTTAATTGCATTCAGGATGGGGCCCTTGGGAGCCCCCGCAAGGAAGTGTATCTCATTGATGTGAATCCCCCAGGCTCTAAGTGTCTACAGATACATATACATCTAATGAGAACACCGACTATGAATACAAACATTGAGTGACTCACTCTATTGAAGTTTCAAACTGAATAAGTCGCCCTTCACCAAATGAAAGCACTACGTTATGTAATACATAAAGTCCACAATAATGCACGTGCTGAATAAGGCCCTTGCGAGGTCGGTGACTGCAAGGTTTCAGACCAGTGCGTAGGTGAACGACTTTTGACTACGAGTAGAGAAGGCTGCCATATTCTGACCTTAATAGCTCTTTCTCCAGAGCTGGCAGCACTTCTAGCTGTCACAATGTACACCTTGATAGGAGACTTTGCCACTATGTCTTTATTGTCTTCAAACTTTTGCTGCATACGACCCAGAGCTTGCGCAAAGTTCTTCAGTGGGCCCTGTATTTCATAAATATAAATACATGGATACACAAGGTGCTAAGGCTACAAAAGCCATATACATAGACATAATGCATGTAACAAAGAATTTACATGAAGTTGAACTTACTGCACTGCAAGATTTAGACTAACAATAGTGATAATACCGCTATGATTCTTTTGGTTTCAGAACTAATGTTAGTGATAAGGAGTTACCTCCTCTCTTCTTAAATTTCATGACAAACAAGTCATTTGCTTTAGCATGCATACATTGGAAGATTGAACAAACTGGAAAGAATGTTTCATCTCAATACTAACACAATGAAGACGTCGTTGTGAGGTCATACCAACTCACATCAAGTGACCAAGTCACAAGTGTCCAGCTAAACTACATCTACAACTATGATGTATAACTAACCAATGTGGATAAGAAGTAAGTGGACTACATATAGTTGTAGTCCAAACCTGCATTTGGTCAATAACTCTGAAATATTGAGGGTGTTACCCATCTAAGTAAAGTAATTATAGTAAATATGCAGCTCTGTGGTTGAAAATTGTTGGATATTATGTAGCATAAATATGACAGATATGTAGATACTACACAGTAACCAAAATAGCATACCTCATCAACTAGTTTGTTTATATTATCCCTCTCGTGTTTGAAGAACGCCTTCAGACCGCCATGTTTGTAGTGGACCTCAGACTCAGCGGAAAAAAGAACAGCATCCAGATCAAAGGCTACCCTTAGCTCTTCACCAGTACAGTCTTTCACCGACTGTTTAGTCATAGCAGCGGCAGCAAATCCTGTGTACGAAAGAGAGCTTACTATACAAGTATGTCAATGTACTGAAACTCTATCTGCTGAAACCACATGTAATCATAGGAAAGGCAAACCTAAATCTGGATCAATACAAGAAAATCCCAAGTAGTAGATTTTGAAGGATGGAAATAGCCTCACTAGAGTTTAAAAAGATCAAAACCGCTAGTACTAGTTCAATTTTACTAAATGTTGTTGAATTCAAGAGGGCTGTCAGTAGCTATATGCAAGTATCATCTCAGTGAATAAGCCAATCAAATTTTCAAAACACAGTGAACTGCCAGCCATATGCACATTATTTAATTTAATCTATTCTTTATACCATTGGTTTCAAGATCTGAACACTGCAGGTAAGTGTGTCAATGATAGCTAGACTGTGGAGTTTTGACGTTGTTTGTGTTGGTTGGCGCAGGTCCATTGTTTTGGTACAATGACCGCAGTAGTCGAATGTACGGGTGTTACACTAAGGCTAAGAGCACTGAATATACTACATGTACTTATGGAGGTGCGCTACCGACTCACCACATTCAAGAGCTTGCTCCACCTCTTCTGGGTAGGAGGTTAAAAACAGCGACACGTTATACGCCTTCAGGTAATGGGGGACGGGTGAGGAGCCCCCTGTAAGACACATCCGTTCTATGTATAAACCTGAAACACAATACATGAACATCACAGCGAGTATGAAACAGTGTAGAGTCATAGTATCATAGTAACAACAACTGAAAGTCCAGTCACAATATGCATCACTGAACACAGGTAAAATGTCAAATAATCGAGAATTGTCCTCTCGTCAATTTCTAATGTAAGAAAAGACAATTCTGAATTATAATGAGACTGAACTGTAGATTTATCTAACTCTATGGCGTGAATCACCCTGACGTGCTGCGCACTCAGTGTCATCTCATGCTAAAGGAAGTATTTGCATAATAGTTCTACACTGTGTAATCTGTTATCTGGATCACACACACAGTCACACTATAGCATGGGAGGGCTCAATGTTCAAATACTCCACTCCCAGTGTATGCCTACATGGTTAGATAATTAGGTAATATTTTACATGATCAATAAAATAATGTCATTGTTTTATTTATCATGTGCCAGTGCCAGGTGATTGTGCTATCAAACCTATGACTGATGCAGTGCAGTGCCCTACTTGTTCTATCATAACAATTCAGAACTGCTAAGCACTGCATTATACCAGTATGTGGTAGAATACACATTCACTGGTACATGTATAGTATAGTACTCGGTCCACAGGTACATGTATAGTATAATACATAGTTCACAGGTACACGTCTTGAAGTATAGTACATGGTTCACTGGTACATGTACAGTATAGTACATGGTTCACTGGTACATGTACAGTATAGTACATGGTTCACTGGTACATGTACGGTATAGAACATGATTCGTCACAAACACCAAACCAGCTGTATGGTAGGTAGTCATTGTGGAGGACTTTCATAAGGGCAAACAGTGTGTATGCTGCTTCTACCATGCTCACACATATCTATGATTAACACTGTAGGTTCATAGTGTGACAGTCGCTCATACAGGAAAGATACTTCGCATCATATTGCAAATACATGTATAATACATGTACTCACAATGAATGACACCCATTTATAAGTACCTAGTTCTGTAGAAATCAGAATAGTAGTGGGACTGAGGGGAGTGTAGCCTGTGGGCATGTCTAATTGACAAATACAAAGATTGGGACTATGAAGAATTCTATAATATCATTTACATATACTGAATGTTAACTGCAAGTTTCCTACTAAAATGAAGTAAAACCTTGAACTGACATCCTCTCTGGTGAAGTGTTATCTGGAGCACATCCTCTCTCTCTAATGAAGTGAAATCTAGAGCACAACCACCGCCAACACCTGAACTTAACTGGATATTATAACAGTTAGTTCAAACAATAACAGTGGTGGCCGTCTAGTGTGAGTCCCACCGCTGGCATTCAAAAGAATGATGGTGCGGTTGCTGCGGTTCCCACACTGTCTAGCCGGAAGAAGGTTTTTGGTCTTCTAGATAGAAGAGCCAAATACGAAGTATGCTATTTATATGTATTCACAGTGATCAGAAGTGACATCGCGAAGAATGCAAAATACGATGACAGTGTCGCTACTAGTGATATAGTAACAACTACTATCAAAGGGTGCTGATCAGTTTGGAGTAACTAACCAACAGTGACTAGTTAACTCAGAGCACTGCTTTATATACCAGTCAGATGTGTATTAACGCACTGTTAGTGTTCTATTGACTGAGATCCAATGCAAAGTGTGGAGTATATGTAAGGCACCCGCACTGGTGTTTTAATTTGTTAATTTTCTATTATTACAGCCAATCAATGGCTCTGTTTAATGTGTCTAATCAAAAGATAATATTTATCTCATTATTCAAACATTGCCTTGGAATATTGATGAACATTATGTTCATTGTGGCGGTGCAGTCATAAACGGAACAAACATACTTAATCTATAGTTTTAAAAACTAAGGCTAAAGAGATTGAGTAACCAAGGCTTGATAAATCACCTATTGCTATTGCTGAACTCAGCAAAACAGTCCGTCAGCTGACATGATAAATGATTGTGATTGTGCCTGCAAGCTGGCTGCATAACCAATGGTTCAAGTATCATGGGGGAGATGTGACATGGCAATGAACTCAGGGAGACAGAACTACATGTACACAACACGATGTTATATTGAGTTAATCCCTCAACTAAATAACACTCCATTACAGGAGGTCCACTAGCACACCCTATTATGAGTGGCAGTTGGTGATTGTTTAGGCTAGACAGGGTATCTACTGGAGATTTACCAATAAAGAGACAAATGTTAGCAGAACTTATATATTATTATCGTTTGAAAGCGAGAACTTTTACAACAAATAAGGGTAAAAGACATAAACCAATCACAATGTTCGTGTTAGATGATCTCTGAGCCTCCCGTGAAAGATGGGAGACTCATTTTTGATCCTGCGGGAGCTACCATCACTATATTGTTCTAAAACATCGCTTGTTTTACATTTACATACATTGTAAATGTATATTAAAATTATTGCAAATAGTAAGCCTAGAAACTAGAAAGTTGGGTCTCAGGTGAAACAATTGACCTGGAACAAAGCAAGGCCCCTCATTACAAAAGTTCATCAGTTAAAATGGCCGAGTTAGGTGCAAAAGTGGAGAAATTTGAGATAGCCTTTGTTCTTCGCCAAAACTGAAGCAGGAGAAGTTGTCTTCTCTATATTTTGCTGGTTGACCGCCCTTACCCCAAACCCCAACCACAAACAAGGAACTAAGACTATCTAAATTTCTCCACTACTGCACCTAATTGAAATGGCCATGATTGTGGCTGTATATACAAGCTGGACAGGGAACCAATATTATTTATTACAATGTGAAGTTATCTTCTCTTTATCTACTAATAGACCAAGATATTTATTATTATTGTTATAATAATACGTAACTACAGTAAGCATAATTATTATCATGGTAGCTAAATAAAATAATACTACTTGATAATAAGCTTCAATTAGGTATATACATGATTGTATAATCATATTAGTGAATTCATAAATACTTTTTTACATTGCTGTAGTGACTGACTGCAGGCTAGACAAACTCTTGAGGGTTTGTGGACTGCCAAAGAGAGTGATAACTTATAATATTTTGAGATTTAGATAACAAGTATAATTTGAACATAAGATAAAACCAACATGTACATGCTTATGAAACCATGTTAGCATTTTAATAACACAACACACATGTCATTGCATGTTAGCACTGATCAGCATTTTGCTGAGTTCAGCAAAACAAAATTTTTTTTATGTCTTTCCTTGGCTTACTCAATGCTGTTAGACCTAGTTCCAAAAATTATCAGCAGCTTCTGGATGTGGGGTGTATCAGTACACCCAATTTCCTAATAATGCAATAATTTTTATACTACATGTATAATCAATATGCTCAACCACTGTTTGATTTTCTGCGTGTTATTAAACACTTACCACAAGCTAGAATAATGCATTGTGCGGGTGGTTAGGGGTTCCCTGACTTGGTTGATACTTTACATTAGATCTCAGTCAATAGAACTAACAATACGCTAATACACATCTGACTGGTATATAAAGCAGTGCTCTGAGTTAACTAGTCACTGCTGGTTAGTTACTCTAAACTGGTCAGCACCCTTTGATAGTAGTTGTTACTATATCACTAGTAGCGACACTGTCATCGTATTCTGCATTCTTCGTGATGACTATCGATTCAATATCAAAAGCTTACTTCGTATTTGGCTCTTCTATTTAGAAGACCAAAAACCTTCCGGCTAGACAGTGTGGGAACCACAGCAACCGCGCCATAATTCTTTTGAATGCCAGCGGTGGGACTCACACTAGACGGCCACCACTGTTATTGTTTGAACTAACTGTTATAATATCCAGTTGAGTTTAGGTGTTGGCAGTGGTTGTGCTCTAGATTACACTTCATCAAGAAGAGAGAGGATGCGCTCCAAATAACATTTCATAGAAGAGAAAATCAGCATCTGTCTATATTTTTGTATCCTTCGAGCGGCTTAATATGAGCTAAGCACGAAAGAGATCCCCAAGACTAGTGCATTACATAGTAGGTATCTATTCATTTCACAGAGCATATACCTACCAAAGTAATTTGGAAACTAAATGGATACCTAAAATTTACTTCCCTATCTTTTCCAATCCCATGTTTGACATTTCAAAAACTATAATAAAAAGTTCGAGAAGATAATTCTCACAAGCAAACATAATTATGTTGCTGTATATAGAGTATGACTTGTGCTATATACATGTATATAGTAACCTGACGTTGGTATTATTCGCATTTTGTGAGATGCAACGTAGAAACCCAATGCACACGCACATTGATTGTACCATGTACAATGGTTGAAATTTTAATTAAGCAATAAAATAATTAAAAATCAATAATTTTAATCAAATTTAATCAAAATTTTAATAATATGAGACACTGCTAATAATTACTGACCGTGACTGTTGATTGAAGTAATCAGTTTGACACCAACATGAGCATGATTATGACTCATTAAGATCACATTGAATCTTTCTTGTTCATTCGGATCTATGCGCATTAGTCCCCTGTTCACATTGCTAAGTGCCTATAAATACATAGATACTCATGGCAAACAGCGAGTTATTGCAAATGGCAATATTTTAGATAAATATAAGTCATAACAGCAAAACAGTAAAAGATTAAAATAAATAATAACATACACCAATGCATATATTTTCTAAATTGGTGGCTGTCAGTCAACAAGAATACAAGACGGTAGAAGCACACTGATGGTATGCCGAGTTAGCATTCGTGCTACAAAAAAACGAAACTTGTTGTGTCAACAATCTTGAATTGCCTCGCCTCCAACCCAGCATATACAAATGTAAACTACATCTATAACAATTTAGTAGCACCAAAGACTTTTGATGCTATATTGCTTGTGATTGGTATACAGCTCATCTCTATTTTCATTGCTATTTGGTGTTAGTTAGTATTCTCATAGCCAATGGTAGTTAGCTGCTAGGATACCAACTAGTCACTCAAAAAGTCCATCAAGACAACTCCAACTAACTCATGCTAATGACTATTGTATATTTTACACTACTTACCTGAATAAATGAGAATGCTGGACCAGGTGGGAAGGGAGTTGCCTCATCTTTAATTATATTCTCCAAGTACTGGGTGAATGTTGGTTCAGTTGTCCAATTATAACCTATACCAGTATCAAATAGCGTACTGCTAGCTACAGCAACATTCACTGCTTTAGAAGGGTCTCTCCCCTAAAGTATCATAACAGAGCATAGAAACTCATGGCGTAGATTTTTCCTATCTCCACAAAAGCTGCAAGGTAACTTACACAGCAAGAGATTCATATAGACATTGTAGCTTAGCACATACAGGAGATACACATGTACATGGTATTGTCCACTGTAGGCATTTGCAAGCTAACACAAGTAACACTGCTAAATGGATCTTCAATTGTATAGAAATGTGAATAAGACTATAAAAACACAGGATTACCTGCACGTACACTAAGTAAATTTTTGAACCCGACTAGACTTACAGGCTGGAGTGACACGGCCTCTACTGACAAGGAAGCTGCGGCTGAAAACATTTGAATCTTCTCTTTTTGAGAAATGCTGGTAGGTGTTGCACTATGTGTGTCCTCTGTTGATGCAAGACTACGAGTGGTCTCAGACTGTTTACTCATTTTAGGAGTTGCTGAAACCTTTGATTCTAATTCTTCCACAGCAGCCTCTGGAGTGTCTTCTACTTTACGCTTGCTCCTACGAGACGCCATTTTTCCTCTTTAAGGGTAGCTAACAGATCTTGAGCATTCACTAAAAGGTGGGCACCACTAAAAAGAACAACTTTCAGTAAACAAAGTTCAACTATTTAGTTGGCAGTTTGAGCAATTCTTTGACCAATTTCCTGCGGCAACCTGACAGTTAACCGCAGGACATTCAAAATAATTAAACCAAAACAGATACACGCATAAATGTACATGCACAAACATAATGTACAATTTAACATCTTGAATGTAATGACTAATGAATTTACAATGAGGTTTGTTCATGGACTACGTGTGCTAGAAATTAGCTCTTTTCACTCATTACGTTTGACTAATGTCACATATTTATAAAACAAAGTGTGAAAAACTAGTTGGAATTGCTACCAAATATTTGTGATACTGAAAGGCATCACTCTCACTGGTTGAGCCTATAGGCTACCCTAGGCCTAAATGCTAGGTGAGAGTTCAACAAAGAGTAAATTAAGAGATAATCTTCTGAACGTTATTTTTACCAGAAGTACAATTATAATAGAAACCAAAGATTAAGATAGTAAGTAAAAGAAATGATTGTTCTGTTGCAAAAGTTACAAGAACCAACAGTTTTACTTTATCATTATTATTAATTATATCTTATTAATGCACTTAGTTAATAATCACATTTGTATAGTTCTAGTTTAACAAAACTCTATATTTCCTTCTGTATAGGAAGTTGGTTAACCATATTTGTATGTACATTAAAATGTATGCTCCAATTGATCCAGTATGAGTATCTTTCATCTTTACTACCTTCAAAGTTACTAACAGTAACTAGTAATTATACGTTTTGCAAACTAAGTATCTAGTAACAGGATGTATTTACATACATGTAAATTGTAAATATTGTACATGTACATTCTATTCTGTTACTTACTAGACAAAAATATTTATAAAGATCATTCTACATCACATGTATTGTTATTGTTAGTGTAGCAAGTGAAGTTTAAAGAATCTAGGAACTTTGCTAAACTTTGCATTGTAGCAAAGTTTATATATTTACTAAACTTGATATATAATTATATAGGAACTTTGATTGTAGAAACATCTTTACAAACGTTAGGGGGTTTGGCCATTTTCTATATAAAAATAAATTCCTTGCTAAAAATACATTATGATTATAACAAGGAGTAAGAGAGTACTCCTTGATTATAATATTATCTTTACAAACATATTTGTCATTGACATAGCGTTTAGCAGTGTTTGCTGACATAAGGGTACTCTTTTAGCTCCCCATTAGAGTAGATGAAACCACACTGAAGATTCTGCTCTAGATATAGTACGGCCCTGATTGGATGCTATATCCATAGAGTTACCTCTATGGCTATATCCTTAGTTTGGCTCATTGTAACAAACATGCACGTAAGAATAGAATAGAATGTTATACTGATTAAATGTGCCTACGTTCTTGTATATAAATTATTTACTACGATTCTTCATTTGCAACAAGGTTACTTTTTCACGCTACTGAAAATATATATGAAAAAACTCGTGTAAAATAATAAAAAATCCAATGTAATAATTAAAGGAAACTCAATCTTCCTTGTTTGGAATTTGAAAACGTTTTACCTTGTACTCAGTCTGCTAATTGAAACATACATGTACAGGGGCGGATCCAGGGGTGGTGCAAGTGGTGCATTTGCACCACTGAAAATTTCAGAAAAGAAAAAATTTTATTTTTTTATTTTATTTTTTTTTTAATTTTTTTTGTTGATTATTTTTGCTAATTATTCAAATGTGTGTGTGTCAACCTAGCACAAAAACATATTTTTGCAACACATCGGGGTTCAAAAACATGTGATATGTTATCATATTTCTTGATCCATGTAGCATGTAAATATTCCAACTATTTTTGCCATTTAAAAGTCGGAGTTGAATGAGCACCATTGTTAAATCTTAGTCACAAGAAACTTTTTATCTAGAATAGATAAAAAGACAAATATTCTTATTCATTTTGTTTATATAATTATATTTTTCATTGAACAAATATATTATTTGTTATCATTTTAATGTTTTGCTTTAACACAAAACAATTATAGGTTAGTTACTACTATTCAACCTAACTCCACTTGCCACCAACTCATTTAACTGAATGAACTGAACTGGCTCTTAGGTCCTCCTGGACTCACAGATGCCAGGACTTTGCTTGGCGGCCGGGGCGCTGCCCCGCACCCCGTTGGGGGGCTTACAGCGCCCCCCAAACCCCCAGCTGGAAGAGACGCTGCAATGCAGTGTGACAGGGCACAATGCGCACGAAAACTGAAGTTTTACCTTAAGAAAAGCCCCAACTATCAATTTTGCACCACCCTTACTCCATTCCTGGATCCGCCACTGATGTAGGTATATTAAATAATGGTTATATAATTATTAATAAATTTAAAATAAAAAAATTAAATTGATTTTCTCATTAAGTGAAAGGCGTGGGAACTTGTTAATTACAAATTACTATACCTATTAGTATCATCCATTTTTTTGCTTCCTCAGTTCCTGACACCTACTCTAGTCGTTGCAGCCTGTGCCTAAGCCAGACCTAAACCCAAACGAAGCTGACTGTCCATTTATATAATTATTAATGCATGTCATGTCATACAAGTATTTTGCCACTGTTTTAATTCAATTCTCCATTGTATCATTAATAGGGTACGGCAAAATTTTGCTTTAGTTCAGAGTTGTACACTGATTGAGTGATACTCACACGGATAGCAGCAGCGGGAGATGGAGGTTCATGAATTACCACCTAAAATAACCTACATTCCTGACTTCATAGCTGAGGCAGAAGAGGAGCTCTTACTTAGGAAGGTATATGATGCCCCCAAACTAAAGTGGACTCAGCTGTCTAACAGAAGGCTACAGCACTGGGGTATGTAAAGTAGCATAGTCTAGTATTGCAGGGAGCAAAGATGGACATGTTACGTTCGTTAATGGTCATAGAAACTTTAGTCTTATCTACTATACCGTTTAGGATAGCTTTATGAGTACAAGGAGTGGTTGATTTTGCAATTTTTGTTGGCATTCTGCACTTTTTCGCCACTTCTGCTGACCCTCAACCTACATGTACCTCAATTATTCCGATGGTCATGGATATCATGCATTTTAGTATCATAATGCGTAGGATACATAGGGCCAATGTCTATTTTCAAACCAACCATTTGTTACATTTAGCATACAATTTTCATTTGAATTTGTTAAAGAGAGAGTTATAGAACTGTTGACTAATTGCATCATTCAAAATATACACACACATACACATCTGTATATTGACAGGGGGTCTACCTCACCCTAAAGGTATGATACAGGAGCCCATCCCTCCGGTGAGTGTGATGCTTGAACCTTGTTTAATTTAGTCCAAATTGGTTTGCTGAAGTCGATAACTTTGCGATCACTTTGGCTCTTGGCTGAAGCTAAAGCAGACGAAATTGTCTTTTAAAGCAACATCTGTGGTTACATTCACTGCTTTTCCATGCTTCGTATTTTGCTTCGTATTTAGCTTCATATCTAAAATACGAAGGATGGAATTGGCGAAAAATACGTATTTCCTGACCTTCGTAGGAGCAAGCCCCTTCGACCGCGAGACTTTGTATTTCCGAAAATACGTAGGGATTTTTATCGCTTCGTAGGATGGAAGTGACATTCTTCGAAGTTGAGCTCGCTAATGTACAAGTACTAGGTATTAGTAGTACACTATCTTTGGCTGGCGCAATAGTCTTCACGCTTGAATAACTGCTTGTTAATAACTACATTATGCTATGACGTCAGTTTGGCTGTGCGCTCCTTGTTGCGGTTGAATTCACATTAGACAACGCGTAGCTATTTTTAACTCCTGAGGTTATTGTACTATGATGTCATAGGCGGGAAAACTTAAATGCGTTTGCTACAAAACAGTTGAGCAAAATACGAAGGATGGAATTAGACCGGAATGGAGCTTCGAAGGGTGAAACAACTCCCTTTGAAGGAAAATACGAAGCATGCAAATGCACTGATTATATATCTGTATTCATACGGTGTTTACAGATATATACCTATATTCACATAGTGGTTACAGACTTATATGGATAAAATAACAGAATCTACGCAAGCATTTAGTGATCTGAAGAGACCCAATCACTGTCTGGTGAATGAATATAAACCAGGTCAAGGTATAATGGTGGGTTCTAGGGCTATACTGACTGACTGTAGTAACTTAGTCTACTTTGCCCTAATGTTAATAGCATTGACTCTATGAATATGTAAATATGGCAAATAATTCATTTTAGTGCTAATAGCGCATTGGCCACGCATTTTGATTTAAATGACTATAATAACCAGTATGGTCAATGTTGGGTTCTACTGATGTGGAGCATTATAACGTGTGCCCCTCCTAGTTTACCTGGTAGGCTGTTCATAGCGATTGATTCTGTGTTTGAGAGTTGTCCTCTCTTGTGAAATGTGTGAACAACTCCAAAATGTTGTTCAATTCCAGTGAAGACGTGTTTATGAAATTGTTTCATCACTTTCATGATGTCACTGTGTGTCTATTATCAGATATTATTAGTTATGAAACATTGAGTCTAGTTGGTTAATCTTTATATAACACTGAATCTAATTGGTTAATCATTATATAACGCGGAGTGTACTTGCCTAAACATTATATAACACAGAATCTGATAAGATACATGTTGTATACTGTAGCCACATGAAGATGGTAACATGTTCTACCCCACAGTATCTACAATCACTCTAGGTGGTCACGGAGTGCTGGATTTCTATAAACATATAGATGAACAGGTAGTTGTCTTCTCTCTTACCTTGATTCTAAATAATCTGGATGCTCGAAGTACATGTATATATATGAATGTATGGTATATAATGTGGCTAGGCCAGGGAATGAAATCTTTGGTATTATATCGTACTGTATAAAATATACAATGTATATTAGTATATATACATTGTATATGATATATAGTATATAATATAATATTATAATATAGTGTATAAAATATATAGTTATATAATATTATATAGTACATGTATATCTAGGTATATCATTTGCACATACAAGTTTTTAAACATTGCAAATACAACAAACATAGATGATAATCGGAGCACGAGTCCTACTAGGATGCTGAAACTTGATAAAATGTTAGCCTGGCAGCCCAGTGTCTCCCGCAAACTAATTTCTGGTCGACCCACCCAGCCCTTTTTGGAGGGCTTAGAACCCAGGCTAGACTAGGAATATTCAGCATAGATTGCCTACCAGTCACATAATATAAAAATCATAATTTGGCCCATATGCTGTGTGACCGATGTGTAAGGCAGTAATGCATGAATAATATATAGTATATTATTCATGCAGATAAATAGTGGCATATTTAATTTTATAATATTTATAAAATTAAATATGCCTCCATTCAACTGATGGCAACCTGAGATTATTGTCAATCTTTTAGGGCTCCAACGAGACATCGTATGACCAGAGGTATATCGGTTCTGTGCTGTTGGAGAGACGCAGTCTAGTCCTAGTCCAAGAGTCAATGTATGAAGATTACCTGCATGGTATTAAGGAAGTTACTTGTGATACACTGACTAAATCTATAGCAAATATAGGTAGAACTAAGTTTAATGTTGGGGATGTGCTAAGTAGAGGTACCAGGGTGTCCCTCACTATCAGGCACGTGTCTAATACTTGTAACGTCAGTAAATCTCTCGCACTCTTTGGTAAACCACGGAAGTAAGGTGGACTGTTATCTTTAATTTGTGCAATAAATAATATTTATGTAAATAGTTAAATCACCAGCTTTAGTTTTGGTTCTCTGGTGGAAATGAGTAGGTCCTAAGTTGTATGCTAATTGTCTTTGGTCATGATGACTTTAGCTCACTAACAGTAGAGGGTGGATGGGTGGGTAAGAGGGTGTGGGTAAGGAGTGTGGAAGAGGTAGTTGGCTACCACTACAGGCTAGCTAGTCAGATGATGCTCATGACTGCCGAGATATATGATATCTTAGCCAACTTATATTTAGCCAATAGAAAAAGAGTTTCTAGAATAAAACTAGAAATGGTGAAAGTTGGGCAGTTACGTTTAGGCAGGTTAATACTTGCTGAAAAAACTCAAACATTGCCGCAGAGCTCTTAAAAATAGCTAGACTCTGAGCTTTTAGGTCTTATGAAGTGTGCTAATTTCCATCACTAAGGGTTAATGTGCATATTATATAGATTTGAAGATTAAATCTTATTTATGTTTTTTTCATCCTAAGCAAAGAGCTGCTCAGCACAGAATGGGATATTGTAAAATGTTAATTCGTTGCCTGCTATTATGTTATATTGAACACAATTCTATGAGCACCAAGCATGCACTAGTGACACCCCAAGTGGATTCACCCACCCCTGCCCGAGATCAGCTGAAACTATACTCTAAATTCTGTATTCAAGTAGCCTAACTCAACTAGACAACTACACCATTAGTTGATATACACACAGGTAGAGAGGTCAGCTGGAGGTCATGTGTAACAGCAAGGTTAGCTCTTCATTATCAGAAGAAAAATGGAGAATTGGGTCAAGAGAGACTACTATAACATAAAGAACCCCATTAACCACTCAGGTATGACAGTGTATGTCACTGTCTGTATATGGAAGCGTATTATATGCATGCAGGTGACATTGTATTCTATAACTGTGACGACATATTATATTAGGAGACCATGAACATCATTAGATGTTTTCTGTTATGGAGAGCAGACAACTTCAAAATCATGCCATGTTATGAGAGGTTCGACAACTCCAAACTTAGCACTGATATTTCAAACTATATATAATGTCATGTGGAAAAGTGCTAATCTGTAACATATCACAAATAACAATAACAGATACGCATGCATGTCTGTGTACTATTGCAGAGGCAAAGTGGTTGAAGAGCCAGAGATAGTGTTACCAGGTCATACTAAGTCTATACAGGCCATTAGGACAGAGGTTACAGGTAAACTATAACACTATAATGCTATAATACTGGTACCAATATATTCACACTGGGGGTCACTACAGGTCACTGAGGCTATTGGTAAGAGGCATGGTTCATTATAGATGACATACACAACTGAAACACTACCGGAATGCATATACATGTAAGATATACATGTATGTAGGCCTCTCTGTCAGAGAACTATTCTCATTACATTACATTATATTTTAGATTATATTCTATATAACAATAATTGCATTGCTGTATCACGAGCTAATTTTAAAGATCACAAAATCACTACAACATGTTTTAGTTAATATACCAAACTCGAAATCCAAAGACTGACAGTGTTAAATTTTTATCAGTTTGCAGGTATTCAATAGAAAATCCCCAGTCTGGTATTTAAAGTACTATCTATTAAAGTTTTAGTTTGCTAGCTAAAAGAGATAATAATGTATTCTAATTAATTATTTGGTGGAACATACAAAAATCGTCATAATCGATATGTAAAGGCCAACGTTTTCACACCAGCCTCAAACTGGTCTATAGATTCCGGAAGGAACTGGTTTCTAATATTGACCTACAAGTACTGTATATATAGGTCATTATTAGGAACCAGTTCCTTCCGGAATCTATGAAACCAGTGAGATAATGCTATACGTTAATTTGCTGTAATCTATTATAGTAAATTATCTATGGAGGAGATAGATTATCTAACCTTCCAAAACAGCCACCAGTTGACAATAATAACTGGTTGGGTCACATGGTTTGGCCATGACTTTGCATGTTTACGACAACTACTGTTGCTACACTTTATTATCATGTCGACTTGGTTGCTCTGGTTGTAGGAGGTGAAGAACTACTCAGGTTCTGCATAGTATCTCAGTCAACTTAACTGGTGAGTTTAATTTTATAAAATGGTTGAATAGTTGGGTGCTATAAGAATTAGCACCATTTCCATTTCTAAGCTAGCCAGTTGAATTTTACTCAAAAAGTTCAACTGGCTTGCAATTCTTATAGCATTCAACTTTTATTATCACTCACAACCTTGGCAGCAGTAAATCATATTTTAGTGAAGCTCAACATGTAATTTAAATGCATTTTCTTTACAATATTACAATATTAAGATATTAAGATATTTAAGTGTTATAAAATTGGAAGCCAGGCCAGATTTTTGATCCGGTAGTAACCCTTTGGTTCTTTTAAGCTACATCGTTAGAAAAGGTTTGAATTTGTAAATAATGTAACATGTAAAGGTATTGACAGTTATCTGTTCTTATATATGTGTATCAGTTTTGAGCTCATTTTGAATTACATGAACTTCGGTGACCTTAACTTTGTTGGGCTACACTAGAAAAAAAATTGCAATTTTATCAAATAGCATTAAAAAATACCCAAAGTGCTGACTGTAGCAAAGTATAGTTAGATAGGTTAAAAATTAGATAGCATATTTATTATATAGGTGACTGATGTGTAAAATAGGTCACTTCTGTAAGAAACATTTTCGCTATTTTGCAACCATAACTAGCCGTGTTGAGGTATTCTCCATTGTACGTCTATCTACATATCTACATGTATAAGATGGTGGTAAGCTAGATCATAGTCGGTTCTCAACCCATAAATCTTTAGAACCCCCTCTATAATATACATATTATCTCAGTATTCATGTGAACACCGTCTTTATTACTCCTGTGGTATCTTATCACATTGATCTCCTTCTCTGACTGTCCTTATCCACCGTAAACAACTGAACCTGCAAGTCCTCGTTGGTGGTTCACCCCAGGTGGAGCTTTTGGTATCTGTGCACCCAAATACATGTAGTTGGGTATGGTCAGACAGTTTCGATATTTTAGGCGTAATTCTGATTCGAGTCTAGCTTCTGCGCAGCCAACTAAAATGTCCGAATGTAAATATTTCTATTAGCTGTGATCGTAGCAAATCGCTTATGCTAGTTGTCACAAGTTTGTTACCAATTTTCACTGCACTGTTGATAAACCAAAGCAATGTGTGAAGTTGTATTAGGTATTATATACATTGTATGTTAAAGTAAACCGAATGACATCTGCTTCAAACCAAAAAATTATCTGACTGGAATAGGCACAGTGAACCAAGCTGGTTCACCCATAGATGTAAGATAAAGATTTATATTACATCTATGACCCCACCCATCCAGTCTCAGATAGCATCACTCCAGGGCCCATTCATTGCCCTGCAGCACACCAGCTGCCAAATGACAAGCTCACAGCAATCAAATAAGCAGAACTATGCCCTACTCCTTAGCATCAATACCAGTTGCTCTTCACACAAGATAGATTCTGAGGACCACAGAAGATTTGTTTAATATGCTGTTATGAACAAAAAACTGGTGGCTCACAATGTCTTGCAGATGTCGGCTTACACCAATACACTTGAAAATTTGTAGGCCTATAAGTTGATTTGCTCTCTTGAAATTGTAGAACTTGGAAAGGATACGGTTTGCTGTTTTATTTCATTATCAAATAGTCAAATACAATATACGTTGTGGCTGGAGGTATGGAGCACTTGTTAAACATGGCAGAACTGAAGGTGAAAGAGATCAAAACTACAGAGATGCATTGTGCTGGTGGATCTCTGAGAATAATAGAGACTGGATTCCCCAAACTCATGGAACCCACGGTTCTTGGAAAGAGAAGGTAAATCGTACCACATGTATATTATTTTATAATTGTTATTGCCAGTTACTTCTTTGCTAGTTAGAAGTAGTAGAAAGTCATTGAATAACGTGTATTCTGGGAAAGGATTTTGATTGACAAAGGAGACTATTGAAATGGAGAAAATAAATTTGATATTATTATTTATGTTGTGGACAGCTCTGAGAAAAGCTTATTTTGATCTGTTACATACTCCATATTATCATAAACTATCTTCCTAAGTTATAATATTAGTATTACTGTTAAACATATTTAAGCATAATTGTCATCTTTCATGGTCATAATTATGTGCAATGTGAAGTTGTCAACCCACCACCATACACGCAAGACTCGTATAATGGACGTTTTTAGTTGTTGTCAATATTGTAGAGAAGTTATCAAGAAATATGACACAGTTAGGAGATATCTACTTGCAGAACCAAGAGGGCATTATGGCATGTACGGTGAGTAAAAAATATGTGTGCATGACATGGCATTGCATCTAAGCAATATGGAAATTCTAGTCATTGATTACAATTTGAAGTTGTTCTCTCTAGTGAGAGAAGACAACTTTTACTTTCAATTTTTAAACAGCAGCTTATTGGTGTCCGTGTAGATGTTTGCTCTCGCTCCCTCTTTTAGCACAACTTTATTGTCACTCATTACATCCACCCTAAGTTATATATTATAGAAATGTTAAACATCTGAGCAGTTGACCAATCAGCATAGTCTCACAGAACTGATTCAGTCAGATGCTGGCTAAGAGTTAGTCAGTCGAATTACATATATCCACAGATGATTTATTAATGGATCAGTGTGTTTGTATAGACATGATCTAAGTGTAAGATCTACCGTGTTTAATGTACTGCAGGTATCCTGCTGTGTGAGAGCGAGCTTGTAGATGCAGATTTTGGTGTATTGTTTATGCACAACGAAGGTACGGGTGTGATGTGTGGCCATGCAGTGATGGCTATTGCACGGTAAAGTCTTGACATTCTGGGACAGAGTCAATTTGCAAGTAGTATTTTGTTATTAGCCTAATGGTATCACATTTATAAAGATCAAAGATAGTATAATATGCCCAACATGTAATACAGATTTGTTTCATATTATTATGACATTTTCAAGACTTCACCAAGTAGAAGAATAATTGTTTCTTGTTACATCCTTAGCGCTGTTACAGTATAACATTGTAAACAAATTAGAAAGCTGATTTTAAATGTTTGAACCAACATACGTATATATATATGCGTTGTAGCTGCAGTTACCAGGTTTTTCAAATCAAGTAGTGTAGAATTACAGCAGTTGGAAAATTTTTATGACTGGCTGTGAAGCTCTGACTGTAAGTTCACATGTAGGTACCCAGGCTATAATTAAACAGTACTTGTAGGTACGCTATAGATAAAGGTATTGTGAGGAGAACAAATAATTCAGAAGGTACACTTGTCAATGTACACTGTCCATGTGGGTTGGTGCAAACCAGAGTTCTACCAGATAACCAGGTGGCGTTTCTATCCGTACCCGCATTTGTTGCAGCGACTGACCAATGTCTCAGGCTATCTAATGGCACAACAGTTTATGTAAGTCTCTGCTACAAGACCCTATAAACAGGCTTGCCAAGTTCCACTGATGGAAATCGGGGAGATTCAGCATTTGGATGGGGTGCCAAAGTTTAAGTTGAAAATCGGAGAGTCTCCTGCGGAATCAAATAGACTTGGTATGCCTTCATTCGAGTTATAATTCTATCAAAACCGGGTTGTTTGATACGTCTTGTACTGTATGTTGTATATTTATTGTAGGTAGACGTAGTATTTGCTGGCACGTTCTATGCTCTGTTAGACATGAACCAACTACATATTGACATTACGTGTGAACCAATCAACAGTCTGATAGACATTGCAGAGGAAGCCAAGGTAGGTGATAAGCTGATATCTGAATAGTGCTTACTTTTGTTTGTGTTAGCTCACTTTTGCTTGGTAAAGCCATACAGTGTACAACATAGTCCATGTTGTTATACATGTAACTATGTACTACTTGTATAGTTTAAAGTTGTCTGATCTCTCTATCACATTGTTTCAGAGGGGATAACCGTTAAAATGGAATAAAGACTGCAACATTTTGATCTTTACAAAGCTGAACGAAAGTTGTGTTTATTTGCTCTAAAATAATGTACCGTCAACTGAAAATGAACAATCGGCCTCTTTCGTAGTCAAGGTCGAACGGGATAAATGCAATGTACCACTGTCTCAGTGTAGTAGATACTCGATGCCGACATTGTACACAGTAATTACATGTAGATAATATCCCAGTGTGCTATACGGTTTAACTCAACATCTGAGGACTACTTTTCCATAAACAAAGTAGTCTCTTGGTGATTCCAATCATAATGAACGGATTCATTTAATGTTTACAGATGTTAGTGAACAGGGAAGTGAAGTTGTCCCACCCTGATTCTGATGAATTGTGTTATTGTGCTGGTACAATTGTACATGATGGAAAGGAAGGCTTACAAGACTCCATCAATCTATTGGTGTTTGCTGAGAAGCAGGTTGGTTGAGAATCACATGACTGTATAATTCTTACCTCACATCATGTGAGAGAATGATGGGATCTAGTTACAGCATATAGAACAAAATTCTTTACTTTCTACTTGACTTATATTTATATGAAGTAGCCAAATATCCTGCTACATGTACAGTCTATCATTAGCAGTTGAAGTGGCCGTTAGTGGCCTGTGAGCATGTTCTGTTGGGAGTGTTGTTACAGACTGAACTACATCATGAGTTAATATACACACAGGTAGAGAGGTCAGCTGGGGGTTCATGTGTAACAGCAAGGTTAGCTCTTCAGTATCATAAGAACAATATAGAATTGGGTCAAGAGAAACTCTTCTACAACAGTAAAGTACCTCATTCATCATTGAGGTATGTCAGTGTATGTCTATCTACTGTAGACTTACACCAGTCGGTAGCTAAGTATGGAAACATATTATATTATATTCCTGTAGGTGGTATTTATCTTACTGTATCATAATCTATATGGCCGGAAATTCCCAAATAGGGAGGAAGTACATAACTCTTCAATCAGATAAATGATTCCACTGAAATGTGTTCTGTAACTGTGACAATATATTACTGTATAGTAGATACATGAATGTCATTACTTTAGTTTAGTAGATGATTTATATTATGGAGAGCAGACAACTCCAAAATTATGCCATGATATGAGGGGTTGGACAACTCCAAACTTAACACTGATATTTCACACTATTATATATAATATATACATGTACATGTATGTATATGTATATATAATGTGGGAAGGTGCTAATCTATAACATATCACAGATGACAATAACAAATATACATGTCTGTGTACTATTGCAGAGGCAAAGTGGTGGAGGAGCTAGAGATGGTATTACCAGGCCATACTAAGCCTATACAAGCCATTAAGACAGAGGTTAGAGGTAAACCATACTATACTGGTACCAATATATTCACACTGGAGAATGATGATGATTTATCTAACGAGGGAGGGTTCCTTATAGATGCCCGCACTATGAGCACACTGAAGGTCACTGAGGCTATTGGTAAGAGGCATGGTTAGTTATAGATGACATACACAATTGAAACACTAAACCATGCCATTGCATATTAAGATATACATGTATGTACATGTAGGCCTCTCTACAAGAAAGTTATTCTCATTATATTGTACAATGTGCTATATGTTAGATTATATTCTATATCACCACCTTGTAATGCATGTCAGTGTAAAACCCCTAATTAATACAGTGTCAAGAGATTATTTTTGCTGTAAAATTAAACTATTTTTATTCAACAATAAATTATAACAGGAATATGTGTGAATTGCTTTGAATTGGTAGTATACTGTGTCCTGTAATAAATCAATTAGTCACCAACAGTTATGTACATGTAGTTCAAAATTTGTGTAAATAAAACACAAAGAGCACATGAGTTTATAACCTTAGTAAGCCCCTTTAGAATTATAACTGAGATTGCCCGAGTTCTAACTTTCCAAAAATAATAGTAGGACATATTGGTGGCCAGCCTCTGCTCAAGCTTTATTATAAATCACCAACATAGCCTTCCTGTCTTTTGGGAGACCTTAGAACTTAGCCAAAATTGAGAATAGATCTACAGTATGATAACTGCAGTTCCATATATTACATGTGCGATAACGCTGCCGTTACACCAATACGTGACTGTTTGGCCTGTCTGTGATGACTACGTCAGCTGTTGTTTGGGTTTGTTATCTCCCTTACCTCTAGCCTTTTTCTTCAGGTTAGTCATATTGCCTCTCATTAGGTTAATATATGCCTGCAACAGAGGAAGTAATACTTTAGACTTCAGGTGATACCTCAGCAGTTGTCATGTTTCCAGTAACAGATAACAAGTAATGCAGACTGGAGTAATATCTTTATCATGTTATGGATGAATAGCAAGTAGCGTAAGTGATTGAGACAAGAACTCTGCTCAGGCAATGAAAATAGAAACTCACCATTTGAAATTTATTGACATCTTTGTGGGCGACCTGCAGTAAATAAAAGTGTGTTAAGAACCGAGAATACAAAGAAAGAAACCAAAAAAGTTCCTCATTTCAAATTATTTCTTCAAAGTAACACAATTAAAAGCAACTAATCTACAAACAACTAATACAATTTGTTACAAAACAACTTTAGGTCAACATGATAAAAGAACTTGACTGTATCTGAGGCGCTTAGAAAATTATGCTGATATTTTCTGAACCTATTCTTACAATACTCACAACTGTAGATATCTTTTTGCTTCCTTTGGTAGCTCTGATGAGGCAAAGGTGCTCAGGTTCGTGATGGTGGTGGTCAGCGGATGATGGAACACGCTTTCTACGGGCTGGTTTAGAATCAGATTTACGGGGGACAGGCTTTGTCCGCCCGTCATCTAGTAGAGAATATATAAATATACATATGCCTCTATTATAAGTAGTACCAAACACATTTTTTAACTTTCGATTTCCTGGTATTTTTCTAACAGCCCTGACGATGATAACAGGACCATTATCGAAATAGCCATCAATCAAAAAACAGTGTCTAGTACTATTTTATATCGCTAAACTTCGCATTTACATCGCTAAACTTCTTATTTACATCGACAGACATCTTCAAATCAACCTATATAATAAACCTAATTGATAGGCTATATGCAATAAAAGTCTAATATAACAGCCCCATTGATTACTACATTTCCTACTTACATGTCTTCATTGTGAGTACAACATTCCCACCAGTCTCTGCAGACTGAAACAGTTTTGTCAATTCACTCAGGAACTGTAAAATTGGAATACACGATTGTAAGAGACTAGAAGATAGTCAACCCATCTATAATATTATGATCATGATGACAAAAATATTTTATAACTTGCTTTGCTCAAAAGGACATTTAAATAATGGAGTATACACGCCTACTCATTGACATGATTCTAGGCAGAGTAGGCCAAGACCCTACTTGAATCTAAATTAATTAGGTTGCTACTGCTGACGATATGCTAGTTGTGTATTATAGGGGCTACTACTACCCCATCTATTTCTCTCGGTTAGGTAGGTTGTCACACTATCTGTATACGTTTTCAAATGCCTTGTGTGGACCTTGAATAATACCACAGTAATAAAGTTACAGATAAGTTAGTAAACTGTTACTCATCACTAAAAATTAACCGGTGATCTAATAAAATTCAATCAAAGCAGCTGTCATCTCCAGTGAAAAGAGCATCCAGTCACAATTTCTCCTGTGCCTCAAAGCTCAGATGAAGTCTTTGAGATCATGCAAACCAGCACAGCTTCAAGGCAACTCCTTCACCCCGCCAAAAAAGCCATATCATCTGGACCTTTCCCACTGGGAGTTGGCCAGCACTGACACCTGGCTAACTTATAATTGTACTAGGCTATCTGAGTATCTCCATTGATATCTTATTATTTAATTAATAGACATAATTATATATATTATTATAATTATACTTACTTACTTAGCATACTTATAGTAGTCATCACGTTGGACCACTAGGGCGAGTGGAAGGGATGTGCTTCATTTGAGGAAACTGTAGTATTAAAATTTGTGTTAGCTTTTGCTAAATATAATTCAATTTTTATTCAATTTCAATGCTGTAGTGACCTCAGCACAGGTCCTGTGACGGCCCTGTTTTTATGTATTGGCATTGTTGGCAGTGTATGTTGCAGAATTATTTTTCTCCCTTAGGATCTCGAATGGTTCGCGGCAGAAAGCTATAATTGTGGAATAACGAACCGTTTGTGCGGAATGTGGCAGGGAGTCCACGAATCTGGGATCTGGTGGCCATTGTGGTGAGTGGCTTGTTGATGATGTTATCATAGGAGGCAGGCAGAGAAATTATTACCATTATTGCTATTATAATTATAATTATTACTAATCATTGCTAATGAATAATAATTATTGCTATTATTATTATAATTATTACTATTTTTTTACTTACTATATTAAATTAGAATAACTATATTTTAATGATATTACACTAACTTAACTAACAAATATTAAAATAAATATTTTATTAAATATATTATAATTATAAATATTTAGATTATATGATTTATTTACAGAAAAGAAGGAAAGTGAGAAACAAATGTCAAATGAACTTGACCTTTTACTAGGCCTACCTTATCATTTTCGAATTTTGGCATATTGATATTTGTTACTGTTATCTTCTTCGGTTTTTTATAAAGAAAGTTGTATTTTACAACTTGTTTTTGTATGTAATCTTTATTTCTGAGATATTTAAACTTATTTATTTATTTCAGCAAAGAAGCCAAAGCATTTTAAACAACTATATCCGGTTTAGAAACAAAGCCACGCCCAAGTCTGATAACTAACGAAATTAGGCCATGCCTAACAAACGGTAGGATAACTTCTAGATAACTAAGATAATCTCCAAGTACCGGCTCTCACTTAAACAGAGAAGACAACTTCGGTATCACAGCTAAATTTTGACAATGCCACAAATTAGTTATACTTTTTTTTATACATGTACATGGAAATTGAAATTATAATTATAACTTTGCCTAGAACCACTAAATTATTGGTGAGAAAATATAAGATGAAGATGTACATTTTGCCTTACTGATATTACTTGTACACACTATTTACCCAAGGAGTACTCCTTGATTTACCACTTGGCTGTAGTTGCATGATTGTGATGGTTCGCAATAACGGAGCCTCATTTTGAAGCTAGATGACAAGTGCTGCTCGTTTCTCCAGTCGAAGACTAGCATTACAGGAATTCGTTATTCATGACACTCCTGGCTACAAACCATAAAATATTATTATTAATAATAAACCTCAAGTATGGACTTGGTACTGTTTAAACAACAAACATCCACATGCCACAATGTAGAGAAAAGATAGCCATAACTATTATTCTATTAATATATCTTGGCCCAATACTACAATCTACAATCATGTACTACTTATAATGGTGATAATGTGATGACTGATAATGTTAGAGGAGTCAAAATATATAACAAATGACTTATAGCACAGAGTTATGATATTATGCATTGTGATAGCATCGCAGATAAAGTGTTGCTATCGCATAGGTTTGTTATTGATGTAGTCAGAAGGCAGGTAAAACAATACTTGATTGATACAACTGGAATAATTGTGCATCAAACTATAATAGCCTGTGAACTTATAAGACGTATTCGAAGACAGAACAGTGTGAGGTGACCAGGGAAATGCTAGCAGGTAAAATATGGTTCTATACTTCACAATAATACAATAAATTATGTATATGTCAAACTGAAGTGTATGTAAATGAACACAGACTAGCTGTGTTTATCATGATTGTAAATTACATTGGTGAGAAAAAATGTACACCAGTTTCAATCACTCGGAACACATTCTACTATTGAGACTAGTCAGAAGTTATATAAGTTTAATTTGTTGACCAATGCTCTCAGGCTAAGAAATATGGGAACGTGAGGTTGTGACCAACGTAATTTGTAGATACTTATTTTAAAAAGAAATGGAAATGTACGTGTTATAATATTGCTCTGGGCAGCTTTAGTGTTGTACAATTATATTAGTGCGACATTTATCATGGTTGAAAATTTATTCAAATTGAGATTTTGTTCTGTTTATAGAGTAAGCGCTAACCAAGTGTTCAAATGGGGAAATTACTGACACAGAATTCTGGACAAGAAGAGGATCAGTCACTTTATAATGACTCTGAAGAAACTGTAATGGAAGTCGAAGGAATAAAGTATGTCATTGGTAAAGGGATCTGTTACAACTTCTCACCGTCTCCGTACCCGATGTACGTTGCCATGGTGCTTCTCTTTATCCCACTCTCTATAAACAATATAGCGCTAGATGATATGCTCTTTAGTAAAATCTGCTACCTAAAGTATGCTAATCTAACTATGTGTGCTGATGACGGGTTTACTTCTAAACATCAAGAAATACAGGTAAGTATGACACTCCATACAAGAGTAGTATAGCAACATGTTATAATGCAAAGGTACAATCATTAAATATACTATTAACTTTTAACTGCAAATTTATTTGGTAAGGAGCTAAGGCGCATCAACAACTATAATTATAGTGCATAGTATACTACAATGTAGCGTCTGTTTTCTTTCTATGTTCTGTTTCTGCAAAATATAATAGGCACGCATCATGGTATTGTATGCCGTAATATTTCACATACACGCATATTCTCATCAAAGACTGTCACCCAAGTTTTCACGGATGTTATTTTCTAATTCTAACTGACTGTAGTGAGAATAAATTGAGCTGCTGACTTGGGAAGATTCAGAGTTATGCTTCTACCCATGCGTAATGTATTACATTATGCATTATCCTCTTGCATTATTCAGAAAGAAGCGGCTGACTGGGGGACGTACAACTCACTTGCCACTTTACCACTCTCAATACTTATGAACCTAATGCTAAGTTCCTACTGTGACAGAGTAGGTCATAAGCTGCCATTCGTGCTGCCGGTGAGTGGGAGTGCACTGGCTACAGCATACCTCGCTATTCTAGCCTCACCACAGTTTGTTGACTGGCCGATAGAATCAGTTTTTGGATATTCTTTCTTCTACAGTTGCTTTGGATCCCATGCTATGGTATGTACTAGCATCTTATCCTATGGTATGTACTAGGTCCCATGCTATAGTACACTGTATATACTAGGACCCCATGCTATGGTATATAGCTGTACTAGGACCCCATGCGATAGTGTGTGCTAGATTTTACAGGCCAGCCATCAAAATGCAATAATCTTACAGTACTAATATAGAAAGCATAGCTCTATAATTAAATGTAAGAGTCAGCTAATAATGTATAATCATCGAGAGGCGGTGTTACTGATATAATATGCCAGAAAAGGAAGTAGCTACCAACAAAGGAAACCCACGATCAGCATTGTTACCAAGTGACTCAAACCTTTATGTACCAGTCAGTATTGTGACTTAGTAGACGGTGTTTGGTGCTGCCAACCTGTATCATGTGTCGAATTTCAATAGAACTATAAGTTAAGAACAATAGTCATTATTTTAGATTGTGATGGCTAGCTTTAGCTACATTGGTCTGGCATCTACGAGAAATAAACGAACCTTTTCCATGGCAATAGCGGAAGGAGCTTTGATGGTTGGAGTACTGATCGGCAATGTGATAAATGGGCCAATCATAGACAAGATTGGGTTAGCGAACATGCTATATGTCAATACCGCACTTAGCATTATACCCCTTCCCATTGTGCTTATATTTCTGACCGATGTAACGGTGAAATCTGACAGGAAGTACACATGGAGAGATATGATTGGTGTAAATCATCTACTAGATGCTATTCGGTGTGTTTTTAAAAAACGAAATGGAAAGGCTAGACTTTTGCTGAATTTGTGCTTTACGATTTACACTTGTGGGTTTGTAGCAGCTGATGGCTTCTATAGCAACCTCTATCTTTATTTTGTCAGGGAAAGAGAAATTTCTTTAACACTACTTTCTGCATATAATGGTTATGTCTCTAGTTTACGGGGTTTTGGGGGTCCAATTATAATTTTTTTGCTGAAAAAATATTTAAACCCTGATCAAGTAAATTTAGGTATAATTTCAACGGCTGCATTGGCAGTAGGGCTGATTATAATACCAATTGATTATATACCATACAGTATGTGGATAGGAGGCACATTTCTCTGTATGCAAGTCGTATTCTTTGCCATCATCAGGTCGTTACAAATCGGTTTCGTAGAAAAAGATGAACTCGGAAAGATGTTTGCATATGATGCAGTAATTCAAACTGTAATGGGTTCGGTAGCAACTATATCCATTAAAGCTTTTTATGCAGCAACACTCTCTACGTGGGGAGGAATGTTTCTAGAACTCTGTGCTATTCTTTACATCCTGGCATTGGTTTTGTTTGTTATTTTATATTATTTAAAAACAGTGGATGACAGGAACAAGTCTCTTGCAAACGATAATGATTTATAAATAATAATAATGATATTTTACTTTGTTTTAAAATGACTGTGCTGAGAGAAATCTATACACTCTGCAAGAATATATTGATTATATATACAACATGTACATCTACCTTACAGTATACAGCAGAATTTACTTGTGATTGTAATGTGCTAAGTTCAGCTACAACCACATGCATTCATAAGCTACTAGTTAAAATACAAAGTTGTCCTCTCACTATTCAAGTTGAACTAGGAGAAGACAACTTCCTATTATAATGCACAATGTAGAATCAATAGCTTGGCCATTGTACAATGTGTGTCGCTGTCGCTGTGTGGGCTATAAATATGCGGTCTCTAACTGCAGGAACATTCATCTATGTTCATGTCTATGTCTATGTCTATGTCTATGTGTATGTCTATGTCTATGTGTATGTCTATGTCTATGTCTATGTGTATGTCTATGTCTATGTCTATGTGTATGTCTATGTCTATGTCTATGTCTATGTCTATGTCTATGTCTATGTCTATGTCTATGTCTATGTCTTATATAACTACAATGTACATGCACATTGTACACTGAAAGATTTCATTTTACAAATGAAATGCGCTTGACATATCCTAAAATGGTGTTTTTTATGCAAGAAGTTTGTCTATTGAGCAGTCAGAGACTTGTTTCACATACATTGTATATGAAAATACCAGTCCCTGACTTGGGTTCAAACCTCAGTCAGGGACTGGTATTTTCATGGATTTGAAACAAGTCTCTGACCTCACAAAAAAGAAAATTGCTTGCATGAAAAGCATCATAATATATATAAAAAGATTGCCGAAACCTCTAATATCCTAAAATGTATTACATTAACATCGTTGGAATGGACTCTTACTGTTACAATATTGCATTTTTCAGTGAAATATTGCATGAGTGAAACAGCCACTTGTAGTCAGTGTAGTGTTGTATTTCTATATGACAACTCATAAACCTAGTAAGCTCAACATCACAGTGTAATAAAACTGGCTTCTGTTGGCCACTCGCTGCGTTGTGATAACATTGTAGCGAATCAAGCAAGGTAATCTCTATTAAAATGTAATACTGTATGACTCTGTAAATAGACTCTAATGTGCATTCAGCTCTATACTTAGTAATGAAATAATGGTAATCTTGTGTAATAGACATTACTTACATCACAATCTTTTACCCGACATATGTAGGGGCGACCTTTTGTATTGGACTCTCTAGTACCAATTGCTACATCCCTAGTCGCCTGCCTCCCAATGTATATCGCGTCTGATGCTTTTGCTGAACTAATTATTATTAATGATTATTTCGTAGGCCGATGGGCCATCGGCCCCTCAGATTTTCCTGTGGATGTAAGGTGGGTACTAAGGAATCACTTTTTATATTAAGTGCCTAGTTAGATTTCAATAAAGTTTCATCTCTATATCTACATGTACATACATGTTTATATATTCGTGGTTCTTCAGACTATGCTAGGAATCTCCCAGTTTTAGTTACCTGTGTAACTCGGACCCAGAGCAACTACAACAGTTAAGATTAGACATGTATACCAGAACCTAGCATTGAGTTTATACCCATATACATGTTATACATGTACAGTGTAGATATACTTGTATATGGCAGATAGTAGCCAGACCTGTTGGATACATTTACCTTGTATGTAATAATAAGGTAACAGAGCAGCGCTAGAGGGTTTTATTGCTAGTTCAGTGAACACTAAAGCTTTGGGTCTTGTGCTACCCACTACTGAACCCTACAAGATTTTTACCCAGCAATATTATTTTACTCTATGCTTAGCAGTGGCATGTCACTGTTTACATTTTAATTGATGATCAGAGTTTTAATGCTTTATAGAGATCATTATTCCCATCTAAGAGTTTGTTCAATAATACAATGTGCTTGATCAATAAAATAATATGAGCATTCTTCGAGGAATTATTAAAATATTTGTTACCAACAATTATCTTAACAATAGTAAATGAACTAAAAACTTATTATATTTCACAAATAGTCAAGCCGTTTGGTTATTAATTCTATATTCAGGTTTTATTATGTCCACTTTCACCAGGCGGGTATAATTAGATTCAAGAGCACCTTACATCACCTGATCAGCGATGACTAGCATGATGTGTTCGCTTTCTGTCCTGCAGTTCATCTTACTTCTGCTTTTGAGGTAAAATTCATTAGTAAACGCATCCCTAATATATATTTGATTATTACTGCTACTACTACTACTGTCGATAGATTTGCTAATGCTCATTTAGTTAGCTGGGATAACCTGCGAAGACGATTTCGGCGTGATCATTAATTAACTTAATTTAACTAGGGCGAATCATTCAGCCAACAGAACTGTGTTCGCTTATTTGCATGTCTTTCTGGAGTGCTCTTCTGGAGTTCTCTTCTGGAGTGCTCTTCTGGTGGGCTCTTCTGGAGGGCTCTTCTGGAGGGCTCTTCTGGAGGGCTCGTTTGGAGGGCTCCGCTAGAGCACCACGGCTGTAGTATAATGTTACATACTTTCCAAAGTGTCAAATGTTCATTGTAGGAATTGCAATGCTCAGGTGGTTCAGGTTAAAAGGATTACGAGTCAAGCAACATCTCTCAGTTCTCCAAGTGGTAATGAAACCGTCTGCACTAATGCTTTACTGGTCAGTAAATTTATATTATTGCATCGGCACCCAGTAAAGAAATGGGTCAACAATAGACGTACATGTAGTGTTACTTACTAAGCATGCGGTGCATATACAACATACGTTTCCCACTACTGCTAGTTATAAAGAAACATGTAGAAAGTAAGTTACTGACAATTAAGTTTCGCTACATCATTCATAGACTTGTATAAAATTTATAACTCCAGTGAGGCATACACAATGACATAATGGACGACTGAGGTACAATTATAAGACATAACGACTTTTAAACTGATTTATTGTACTCTCTTTGTAGCCACTGGTGACTAGTAGTTAGCCACAAGTAACCAGTAGTTAGCCACTGGTGACCAGTGTAGTTAGCCACTAGTGACCAGTGTAGTTAGCCACTGGTGACCAGTGTAGTTAGCCACTGGTGACCAGTGTAGTTAGCCACTAGTGACCAGTGTAGCTAGCCACTGGTGGCCAGTGTAGTTAGCTGCTGGTGACCAGTGTAGTTAGCCACAGGTGACTAGTAGTTAGCCACTAGTAACCAGTGTAGTTAGTCACTAGTAACCAGTGTAGTTAGCCACTGGTGATCAGTGTAGTTTGCCACTAGTGACCAGTGTAGTTAGCCACTAGTGACCAGTGTAGTTAGCCACTAGTAACCAGTGTAGTTAGCTGCTGGTGACCAGTGTAGCTAGCCACAGGTGACTAGTAGTTAGCCACTAGTAACCAGTGTAGTTAGCCACTAGTAACCAGTGTAGTTAGCCACTGGTGACCAGTGTAGTTAGCCACTAGTGACCAGTGTAGTTAGCTACTGGTGATCAGTGTAGTTAGCCACTAGTGATCAGTGTAGTTAGCCACTAGTGACCAGTGTAGTTAGCCACTGATGACCAGTGTAGTTAGCTACTGGTGATCAGTGTAGTTAGCCACTAGTGACCAGTGTAGTTAGCCACTGATGACCAGTGTAGTTAGCCACTGGTGATCAGTGTAGTTAGCCACTAGTGACCAGTGTAGTTAGCCACTGGTGATCAGTGTAGTTAGCCACTAGTGACCAGTGTAGTTAGCCACTGGTGACCAGTGTAATTAGCCACTAGTGACCGGTGTAGTTAGCCACTAGTGATCAGTGTAGTTAGCCACTAGTGACCAGTGTAGTTAGCCACTGGTGACCAGTGTAGTTAGCCACTAGTGATCAGTGTAGTTCGCTGCTGGTGACCAGTGTAGTTAGCCACTGGTGACTAGTAGTTAGCCACTAGTGACCAGTGTAGTTAGCCACTAGTGACCAGTGTAGTTAGCTGCTGGTGACCATTGTAGTTAGCCACTGGTGACTAGTAGTTAGCCACTAGTGACCAGTGTAGTTAGCCACTAGTGACCAGTGTAGTTAGCCACTAGTGACCAGTGTAGTTAGCTGCTGGTGACCAGTGTAGTTAGTCACAGGTGACTAGTAGTTAGCCACTAGTAACCAGTGTAGTTAGCCACTAGTAACCAGTGTAGTTAGCCACTGGTGACCAGTGTAGTTAGCCACTAGTGACCAGTGTAGTTAGCTACTGGTGATCAGTGTAGTTAGCCACTAGTGACCAGTGTAGTTAGCCACTGGTGATCAGTGTAGTTAGCCACTAGTGACCAGTGTAGTTAGCTGCTGGTGACCAGTGTAGTTAGCCACTAGTGATCAGTGTAGTTAGCCGCTAGTGACCAGTGTAGTTAGCCACAGGTGACTAGTAGTTAGCCACTAGTGACCAGTGTAGTTAGCTGCTGGTGACCATTGTAGTTAGCCACTGGTGATCAGTGGTTAGCCAGTGACTTATGCACATTTCACATTGCACATTGAACTTATGCACATTGATAGTAATTTAGTTACCAAATTTTATAATGCTGATTCTAGCATTGTCATTAACTGTGAGATTTCCATCGTTTTTTCTTCCGTCACTAATGGGAGCCCAGTTCTGGTCCCTGTTTAGTTTCCACCATATTGTTGTGCAATACCATTGCGTCATGTAGTTACATAATTCTGAATGGCTGATACTTTAGACTTTTTGACTTGGTACATAATGCCGCTGCAACTGCTGCCAGCCCTTCTTTGCATTGTGCTCTTTCCACTAAGGTCCTTTTATGAACCACTTGTTGTATTTGATGTGACTATGTAATTCAGTTGTGTATGTAAGTCAAGTGCAAATACAAATGTTTATGTTGTTAACTTATTACATTCATCTAGCATTGTTGTTGTTAATAGGCAGTGGTGACAATAGCTAGCAGTGGCTTGGTAGTAGTATTTGCAGAAGACTACTTATACACGTATAATATTAGTAATTACCATGTTGTGTGTGGGAGCCATTAGGCTCTTGGTGGAAGTTTAGTGGTAGACTAGAGCTAGCTTATGATCTGGTACACTAATTTGGGTAACTCTTGAAAGTTATGCAACCTCACGGAAGCACTACTTATATTGTGGTGTTTCAGCATACATGTCCAGTCTCTCATGGACTACCACACATAGCTAACTCTACATGTCCACCATACATGACAAGTTGGGCTGACATCAAAGAGGGATATTTTTACGCCGCATGAGACAACCCTCACCAACTCTGCTAAAATAACTTTTACTAACCATTCTAATATAAGATAATGATTGCTTGATTGTTTTAGACTTACACTGCTGGTGGCATAGGGAGTTTGGCTACCATACTTATTGGGCTATGTGGTGACAGCTCTGGAGGAATTAGTTCCGCATTAGATGGGAACTCATACCAAAATTTAGATGGTATGCTTTACAGAACTTAAAATCTTTGCTCAATTTACTGTCTAATGCACAATCAACAATCAAGAGTAATGCCTGACACAGTTTGGATTTCATTCTACCACTATTTCAATTAGTAGTCCTGTTGTCATTAGTAGAAAACCTGATTCAATGTCATGTATTTTCTCCAAGGATGACAACAGAGATGCTATTGAAATTTGGAAATGACATAAAAATTGTATCTAGTACCACTCTTTATTGATGAACTGCACCCCTCAAATACATGAGGGTTTGTGGCAGGTGCAGAGGGCTATGTCTGCTCACACATGTTAGTTTTAATTGCATTAATAAATGGTTGAGCTATGTAGTTGGTAGATCATTGGCATACTTCAATAAAATATAATTCTGTGCAGTGTTAAAAGTAGAACAAATGATGTGGGTACACAGTGCATGCAGAAAATGTTTGAGAAACTTGTCTCCCTTGTTTTCCTGTCAATGCCTAAAATGTTGTATATTTGTGGGCAAACAGTAGTACTTAGAGTTTGCTAATATAAAAATGTTTACCAAACATATTGTCACCTATTTCTCATATGTTATTTTGTAAAACCTATTAATATCGAAATGGAAAAAACTTTAGAAGCCAATTTGATCAAAATATTAAATTGGCAAAGAATTGAGGAGGGTACATGCCGTATACTCCCGTATAACCACAATCCGAACACTGGTTCTAAGTCTGAAATCCATGTATGCTTTAGTGTAACGTAACATGTATTATGCACCCATAATGAAATTCACTAAGTAGAATGGTGTATTGGCTAAATTCTTACCTATTCATATTTGTCATGACAGTCAATAACCTAAACTTTGTGCATCCAAATATAAAAAGTCACTAGAGAGATTAATGTGCAAAAAGAATTTTATTACTGTAACATTCGGTTAGGGCATGTCAGTTTTTTCCACACTCGTATAACTAGTATTGTATGGTAAGATAAATTGAATATCTGCGTAAATGCTTTTTAGTTAAATACGGTAATCTATCCGTATCCTTAACCACCAGCTCTGGGAACAGTTGGGATGGAAAAGGTACTGATGCTTTGATAAAAGCCCCAGAACAATTTCATGTAGAGGTAGTTGGCAGTGTGAGTTACCTGAGGTTCATAGATGCCTCTTCATGTGCTCGATTCATCAACCTCAACACCAAAGATGTCTCAACTCTCTTAGGCAAGTATTTTATTGTCGACAGGCTTTACCCTTTCATTATGTTAATTTGCCTGTTTTTCAAGAAAACTGTTTGCATAAATGATAAAGCTGTGCACAGCTGTATACTTTTTTGCAATTTTTTGTTACTGTCATGAGTCTAGCCATCCAGATTAATTGAAACCTTGTATGAGCGGCAAGTGCTAAGCAGCAAGTGCTAGGCAGCAAGTGCTAGGCAGCAAGTGTTAGGCAGCAAGTGTTAGGCAGCAAGACGTGTTTTGAGCAGCAAGACGTGTTAGGCATCCACGTGTGGCCTGGTCTTGCTCACATTCCTGTGATCAAACCCGATTACCCCACACATGAGATGAAGAGCAATGTTGTATAACTAGCAGAAAGCTTCACTGCTAAAGGCTTTGCTCGCTGCTGGGTATTCCCAGCATTCCATTGTCATTTGTGACTGGACGGAGGCCTTTCCTTCCCTTTAAAGGCTGACTAGTAATCAAGTCCACTAATGGACTGGTACTACTCATTGCGTATAGAGCAGTGTCAGCAAACATTGGGATTGTTTCACTGAAGCTCACGGTCTCCTATTTAGTTAACCATTGCTGTCACTTAGGTATTATTGTCTTAGACTGAAGGAATTCCCTTTTGTTACTGTTTGTCACCTAAATGTATGTGTCTGTACATTAAATATAATATGTATTAACTGTATACTGTATGCACACTTGATTATGGTATATGTCTGTAATATGAGTTGGATACATGCAACAATGTCAGGGTCTACTTCAGGTGAGTATAAAGAGTGTTAGTATAATACTGTGATGGTACGCCAAGTCGTATCTTACATCTGACACTCATTATTGCGTGCATACATGTATATATCTGCTTGTACTTTACTCCTATATTGTTATATATGATTATATGATTATATCTAAGTCTTTTAATGCCTTTTATACCCATGTACAGAGGCCCGACCTCTCAGAATCCACTGATATTCATTTTGTACATGAATTGGACCATTATAAGCAACTTTTGTAGAACCCGACCTATTTTGGGTCGGCCGTCGGGCTTCCGGCGGCCATCTTGTTGCGCAACTTCCGGACGACCACACGTCGTCTTTTCCCGACGTCACGTCGGCCGGAAGTCCTTATACTATATAAAGGGCACTGTTTTACTGTTCATTGTCTCAGTCTACACTTGGCTTTCAATAAAGACACATCTATATTTGATACAGAGACTTTCTCTTCCTTTTACTAGGTCATTCGCTTAGCGAACCGCCTACTAGGTCGAACTTCTCTCTTTCATTGTATAGTCTGAAGGTCGGACTTGAGATCAGATAGGTCGTCTTTGGTAGTATTTGGGCTACTGAGACCGCTCGATCTTTCATGTAATGCGAAGTCCTATTACCACTCATAGGCACTTCATTTCTGGGTCGATAGTCGTCTAAGGACGACCGCACCAAATCACAGAAACCATTACAATACTATATAATGAGGCTTGTTACGCGCCAAAAACATGTGTATAACTCATATACATTCTTTAACACAGCAGACCACTCAGTCAAACAACGTGTAACTTTCAACACTTACAGTGTGGAATGCCCAGCTATTTAGTCGTAGCCTACTCAGTCGCAATACTTGGAAGCTCAAAAGTGAACTATATTAGTACTTAGTGGTAGATGAAAGAGTGTAGGCATTATTTCTATTGGTCAAATGGTGAGGTATAATATGCTTTATAGGTGAGTGTGGGAATGGTTCTATTGGGATGAACACTGCTACCCCATCTGTAATAGGAATGACCTATCTTAACTCAAATTGGTTTTTCTCTGTCAGAGATGTAAGTAAATACTTAATGTCAACTCCTTGAAATGGTAGATGTCATAACCGTCTTATTAGAACGCTAGTAGTGCACCATGTTGTTGTAATAACTCAATATTGCTCAGTTTTACACAAAAAGAAGCTTTGTTTTCATGTAGTGTAGTTCAAGATTTATACGACACTGGCAAACCCGTCTTTCACATCCTGCAACATGTGTTTCATGTTTACCTACTGATTTTACTTCCCTCTATTAATCTCAGGTAAAAAAGCTAGTATCTGAAGAAATCAAATTTTACCTTATTTGGGCTAGAAAAATGCTGCCTTCGGCAAGGCAAGGTGCTTATGTGATGCAGAAACATCTAGCACCCCCAAAGACCTTTACCAAAATCACACATAGAGTTTCTGCATGAATGTTCAGAGCTCTAATCTATTAGGTCACGGCTGCTCCTTGTACTGTATGTTCACTGATGATCGTAATAGAAGTAGCAGGACAATATAGTCTTTGTTGTCATTAGATTTCATACCTGTTCAACTTTCTTATTATTTAAAACCAGGTTGTGAATATCTTTAAATTCCCTGATTTTCTCTCTTTCCTCGTTCCTTTTCTCTCTTCTCTAATTTCCCATATCTTGCCTTCCTCTACTCTTCTTTTTTCCTATTATATCCCACACTTACTACCTCCTTTATTCGCTTGCATCGGTGGCAAAGAATTAAAATCTGGCTATTTATCTTACAGAAAGGGTTGTACACGTGGGATGAGACAAGTGGAGGTGATCCACTTCAAATTCTAGCAGTATCAGTAGGGGAACCATTTTTCACTCTGACAAGTCATGGTCAATTCATCTGGCAAAAGGTTGGAAATGGTATGTGACTAATTTTGCGAATAACTACGTGATTGGGCTCGTGAAAATTTTAAATGTGAACCAGGGACGCTTTGATACAGAGCCATACAATATCTCTCCTTCTACTACTTTTGCTATTTATATTAATATTCTAATATAAAGAGACGGAATCAAATTTATTCTAGAAACAATCAAAGTTCGTGTCTCAGTGTTGCAACTATTCCCCAGCCTCTTGATTCACATGGCTATGACCTCTTGATTCACATGTCTATGACCTCTTGATTTATATGTCTATGACCTCTTGATTCACATGTCTATGACCTCTTGATTCGCATGTCTATGACCTTTTGATTTGCATGTCTATTACCTCTTGATTCACATGTCTATGACCTCTTGATCTACATGTCTATGACCTCTTGATTTACATGGCTATGACCTCTTGATTCACATGTCTATGACCTCTTGATTTATATGTCTATGACCTCTTGATTCACATGTCTATGACCTCTTGATTTACATGTCTATGGCCTCTTGATTTACATATCTATAACCTCTTGATTGATTTACATGTCTATGACCTCTTGATTCGCATGTCTACGACTTCTTGATTTACATGTCTATGACCTCTTGATTCACATGTCTATAGCCTCTTGATTTACATGCCTATGACCTCTTGGTTTACATGTCTATGACCTTTTGATTTACATATCTATGACCTCTTGATTTACATATCTATGACCTCTTGATTGATTTACATGTCTATGACCTCTTGATTCACATGTCTATGACCTCTTGATTGATTTACATGTCCGCATAAATATATGCTACATATTTATACAAATGTATAATTGTGGCGCTGCATTTATCTTTAAGGGTTACTATGCCACCAACTTTGCATAAACATGTTTCTTATTTATTGCTAAGAGAGTTAATAAGCATGCTTTTTAGAACTGCATTATGATAGTATGCTGGTGATCTTGTTATTATACAAGATGGCCGCTATAAACAGCATAGCCGTTGCTATGGCTACTATGCATACCAAGATTACAGTTTAATATGTTTATGTACAAGGAATCCGGCGATATGATGAGTCAACATTTGCGAGTGCTGCTGGTAACCTAACCAAAGGAGTCAACTATGTAACCTTTATCAGGTAATCAAACAGTTTTACTTATGTCATTATGAGATCACATACAGCAGTCTATTGGCTAGATTTGCTAATGCTATTAGTCGTTTTTGTGTTTCTCACTTATACGGTTGTAGTCCTGTTTGAGTGACCATACTGCAGGCTACTGCCATCTCACTTGTTCTTCTATGTCATCTATGTGACTGCCCAAACGCTTCAATTCAGCACTTACTGTGTCCATCCATCTGCATTTTGGTCCTCCTTTCCTTCTGCCAGCAACTTGCATTTCAGCCAATTCTGTGTTTTGCATGACCAATTAATTAACATACTACTAAACCACATTTGCTGTGCTGAATTAGTTTAGTTCTTATCAGACCCAATGGCTATGATGAAGTGTGAAGGCTACCTTAAAAGTATATTGGCATCACCCTATCAGCTATGTGTAAAAGTTTTAATGTAATGGCACAGATATAAAAAACTTACGAATTTTACTTCCCACTATTAATCCCAGGTAAGAAAGCAAGGATCTAAAGAGATCTGCATTTTGTTTAATTTGGGACGGAGAAGGCACTTCACCAATGGCAAAGTATTATATGAGACACAGGAGCAATTGTGGCTGAGTGCTCTTCCTAACACCACCAATGAACCTTATGGGAATCGAACCTGGGACTCTCACATGGAAGTCCAGAGCCCTTACCACTAGGCACAGATATCAATATTGTAATATCGTAAAACAGTGCCACTCGTAACCCTAGAGGTAGCCAGTCAATCACTCAATACACTCTAGTACAATGCATATGTGCATGTAGTTATTGCAATTTGTTTGATGCTGACAATATGAGGTTCTTTTCTAGTTCTGTCGCTGTCGATCCGAATGCATTGAGGGTCGAACAACAGCTTGAGTTAGGAAATTTATCAGCCGATGTCTCTGTGTCACCTGATGGGAAGGTTTTGCTGATAGGAGACCATGAAACTGACAAGATTTACTTTCTGGATATCCAAACTCATAACGAAACTTCTAAAGATATTGGTGAGCCTTTGTTATTATTGAAATATAATTATTGGATGATGGGTTTGAGTTTATATATTATTTGAATGTGTTTGTGCTGGGGCGTGTCTAATATGCAATGTGACTGATACTTTGTGTATGCACTTGTAGAGGCACTTCAAGAGATGTGCTCAACTACTACCCTCCCATGCTCGCTATCTGATGTCAAGTCAGCGGCTTGGTCAAGTAATGACAAGATTACTGTTTATGAGGAGATCAGCCAGGTGTTCACTTTTGGTGAGTATTTCACGAGAAATTACAATGTAGTAAAACCTGTGTACTCTCACACAATCAAGTGTGACCCTCTACGATCAGAATCAGACATTGGGAGAGTCGGAATCCGTCAAATCTGATAAGCTGTGACTCAAAATAATCCAATTCATCATATTTAGTATAAATATACCAACTTTCAAGCATGTGAGTTGGAAGTGAAGAAAATTTGTAGAATAAAATTAACTTCAATCAAATTTTTATACAACTCTCGATGTCTTATTCTGACAGAAGGGGTTAAATTTGGTGAGCTAATGGGAATTTTACAGAATATTTCTGGTTGTATCAAACATACACATAATACCACATGTTCACCATGAACTCCACAAGCATTATGCAGTAATAATTATAGTGATAAAATATAGCATGTAGACATTAAATGCATGTGAAGTGCAGAACTACATGATTGTATCACAAGTGATTGTTTCAAAATTGATCATTTTAAAAGTAGTATAAATAACCAACATGATTATATGAGTTAGGAAGTACTTTATTGCCTGAGTATCCTGTTAAATAATGGGAGAACTAAATAGGAAATGTTATCAATCCACCCGTTACGTAGGTTGAACATAGGCCCACCATGTAGATTAATTCTAGGCAAACATTCTTACATTTGGCCAACTTGGATACAAATGCATGATGAAATTTCTACATACAAAATAATTTATGTTTGTTTTAGTTGATGTCACCAGACTTAATGATATCCCTGGTATGTATTTCATAAGTTTTTCTCTTTTCATTTTTTTTAAATTTTTTGGCTCAAATAATTATTTATCCACTTGGTAATATTTTAAAAACATCATACTGATAATTATTGTCAAAATTTTGCGAAACCACATTGGTCCTCTGTGCAATAGTAACACGAGCATTAGGTAACACATACACTTTTCTGCGGCAGAGCTGGCTGCTTAAGGTGATGAAGTTTATAGCACAGTAGGGTAGATATGTCATCATCTCATTACTGGAAATATTTTGTTGTTACTACCAGAATTAAAAAGGGATGACGTTGATGCAGAGCATAGCTTGTGCCAATAGTATCACAGTAGCATGGTAGCCATAATATGTGAACGTGATAACACACAGTTTTCTTCAACAATGAGTCACACGCAGATGTTTAAATGCTTGAAAATTTTCTACAGAATCATAAGACACTGATGATGAATGGTTGGGGTAGAGGAAGAAATGATGTGCATTTATTGTTAAGGTTTTCCGAAATATAGGAATACCAATAGCCATGTCAGTATTTGTCTACAATTTTACGATCTATTCATTTATCGTTTAGATATGATATTTTACTTTTAATTATTTTATTTCTGTTCAGACATCAGGCTGGATTCTAACTACACCAACTATGGACTAATGGAGGGTATGACGATACGGATTAGCTGTGAGCTCAAAAAGTTCTATGACATCACATATTTGAGTCTTGGCTCAGAAGATGGCCAAGCAAATGTTGGCTGCGATAAGCGATCAGGAAGTTGGGTACGCACCGGAAGTGGAATTGACCTCGTTACTATGATAGACAGCTCTATGTGTACCTCAACTTTAAATGATGTAAGAGATGCTGTGATGAATTTTGATATCGTTTTCAATCAGAGCTCGGCCAACCAAACATACATTTGCAGTGCAATGGACGCGGCAACGATGAAAGAGTACAACTCTAGCAGCGTAACCATTGACTCTGAAGGTATCGTAACTTCCACATGTTCTAAAAGACAAAATTTTACAATGGGGCAGACTAGCACTTCCCCAGTAACCCCAAACTCAAGAAGTTTTCTATACACAATACTATACAAACCAATGAGTACAAGTATTTTTTGTGCTTATATTCCATTTAAAAAATACTTCATTTAAAATATGTACAAAATTAAAATGTTTTCTGCAAAATCTTACAGCAGAGTTGAAAAAAATTTCTACTACTGAAAATATTGGACAGTTAGAAGAAGTACGCCCCAAGTGCTACTATTTTCATGCATTATTAATATTGTTCTGATATTAGATACAATTCTAGAAAAAGCAAAAATTTATTCTCTCAGCTTCATTGCCTTTACTCCACACTGGATAATAATGTTAGTATGCATTTACCCAAGTGGAGTTAAAATAGTTACATGTACATACAAAGCTAAAAAATTTGTCTTTGAATTGCAATGGGAATTAGTATTTGTACGATGCTAAACTTTTTAGAAACAAGGTCTAAATTTTCTCTGTTGAAGAAGAAAATATTTTGGCTAGTACTTCTTGTTGCATTTAGACATTAATTTTTAATCAGACATATTGTCAATTAACCAACATTGATGCTCCCTATAGACAAAAGGCAAATTACTCAGAACTTTTATTGCTTCCCACGTGTCCACTCATGTCACTGACTTACACTAGCTTTGTTTGACTATGTGACTTTGTGATTTAACATACAGTGATGCCTACAACAACCACAACACTAGCACCAACAACTACTGTGCCAGCACCAACAACTACTGTACTAGCACCAACAACTACTGTACCAGCACCAACAACTACTGTACCAGCACCAACAACTGCTGTGCCAGCACCAACAACTGCTGTACCAGCACCAACAACTGCTGTGCCAGCACCAACAGCTACTGTACCAGCACCAGCAACCACAACACTAGCACCAACAACTACTGTGCCAGCACCAACAACTGCTGTACCAGCACCAACAACTGCTGTTCCAGCACCAACAACTGCTGTTCCAGCACCAACAACTGCTGTGCCAGCACCAACAACTACTGTACCAGTACCAACAACTACTGTACCAGCACCAACAACTACTGTACCAGCACCCAATACCACCAGACAGGTGCCAACTACTACCACTGTACTATCAGCAACGGCTACTACCACCACCATGCTTCCGGAAACTACAACACCTACGACTCCTCCAGTTAGAACACCAACTACCACAACGACCAAAGCGACCACAGCAGGTATGTTGACATTCTGTATGAGTAAAGAGTTGCGACATTGATACGACGTGCCTCTAGCAGCGAGTCCTAGACAGTGGTGTTGGGTTTGCTACCAGGTGGCCTAGCTAGCCAATGACATTTTTGAATAGTTTAGTGTAGCCTTTCTTTGACTGCCATTTAATACATTCAAGATTTTGTAAGTATTTTAATGAAATAAACAAAGTAGTATGTGAATCGTTTATTTTAGCACCAGGTATTAGTCTACAGGGAAATTGGTCGTCTTCTCCTGACTTCTACACGGATGAAATGTTGACTTTGACATGCCGAGGCGGCCCTGGGTATTCTAATACTTTGGGCAACATTAGCTTGATCTACACAAATACTAATACCAATAAATCGTTTCATGTTGGATGCATCGACGGGGTGAAAGTGGCAAGTCATGGGATCAATACTACAGACCCATCTTTCCCTCGATGCTACGAAACTGCAATTTTTTTGACAAGCTTTACATTCAGTTTGATGTTGACGGCAGAGCATCAGGGTGGAATGTTTGTTTGCAAAGGAACGCTTTTTTCATCCAGCGAATCTCAGTATGAGTCTAATCAACTGACGATCACAAGTCTGAAATGTAGGTTGATAATATCCTTCTATCACTCTTCTTTTAATTTAAAGTGAAGGCTTTATAATACATGTAATTATTTGCTGCTAGCTGGAAATAAGCCTGTTGGTTATTCTCATTACCTACAATAAGCTCAGCACCTTCTAGAAGCAACATTATTTTATGAAACTCTTCTGAAATGCTATCCAAGTTAGACCACAGCTTTGTAAACTTTGTAAGCTTTGTAAAGTAATTGTACAATTAAGATTTTGGTGAAAGATATATGCAAGAGTGAAGTAATTATGTAAAGATACTATCGCATCCATGTGTTTGAGGAAGCAAAATCTTTGAACGTGTTGCGAAGCTTTAGAATGATGTACATCCTGTTTTAATGATTTTTAGCGCCACCGACACCAATAACTATGGGCATCGAACCACTTCCTATTCTTAAATCCCGCCCAATTTCTTTCTACTGCAACTCTTCTACTAGTGACCATATGGATTACCTTTACCGTAAGTTTGTATTATTATTGGAAAGAGATTATGCTATACGGTACTTAGTTAGAAATACGGTCATAGGAAGCAATTGCAACAACAATTTACATGGCATATTTACCAAAAAAGTTAAATTTTTTCCTATTAATTTTCTTGTTAATTTCGTATCTGACCTCTCCAGTTATTAATATTTTGCTTAAATTCTCCTCCTTGAAGGATTTTATTGAAAAGTTGTTATATAATTTTCGCTCAGATGTTAGACAAAGTAATGGATCTGTACAAGCTGTGAGCGAATACACACTGAACGAAATAGACAGGCCTGGAGTTACCTTAATTTGCATTAATAAAAATCATCCAAACTGGAAGAAAGATCACCGAAAGCTAGAATGGGACGTCTCATATTATTGTAAGTAACCAAACCCATTTATTTGAAAGTACGTGATTTGTATACACTTGGGTCGTCATGTGTGTTGTGTGATGCATTAATGTTATAAGAATAATATTATATCCGTGGTGCCAAACAACTCTTTAGCATGGCTGCCCAATAGCAGAGCTAACTGAGGGACCACCATGGCTCCTAGAGCTGGATATTCCTATAGTTCGATATGGGACAGAGAGAAAACCTTCTTCCGGACGAAAACCTCCAGATCATTGGTGGGACTCGAACCCACGTCCTTGCAGATAAGATAACTTGCGTCATTGCTGCAAGACCAGAGTGACTAGCGCTAGACCACTCGGCCACCAACACCACTTTATGACCACTGAATGGGAACAAGTATACAGATGATGTTGAGTGCAACCAGGATAATGCAGTTAATAACATCTGCAACTGTGGCTTACCGCTGGTTTCTGTCTGCCAGTGTTTCAATATTCATTCATCTATTCATCAACAGATCCATATGGCTTGTTGGTCAAAAACGTTTATACAGGTGATAGGTATTTTATACAGGTGATAGGTATTTTATACAGGTCCTTGGTATTTCATACAGGTGCTAGGTACATGTATTTCATTCAGGTTCTAGGTATAGTGTACTTTCTACAGGTGCTTGGTGTTTCATACATATGCTAGGTATTTTATACAGGTTCTACCATTTTCAAAAGTCTTCGGAGAGTAAAAAACGTACTGCGTTACTTCCCACTATTAATCTCAAATAAAAGAAAGCAATTCTCTAAATAGATCGGTGTTTTTCTGCTTTTGGGAGTAATGAAGACAATTTATCAATGGAAAAGTAGCTAAAACAGCGCCACCAATGACCTCTAGAGCAATTGAACCAGAATTTCTCACATAGGATACTTGGATAGCCAAGTATTTGATAATTGATTTGGCATGATATAAAAATATGAATGAGCCAAGTAATGCTTACATACTAATTCTGTTTCAGCTGATGCAGACCTCCAAATAAAGTACAAATCAAATGGAGACCCCGATTTCTACCGGCATGATATAACACATATGTCGTGTGAAGCTCATAACTTTACTGGAATACTTAAAATAGGAATAGGTTTTCATGGCATGATTGAAAACCATACTGCCATGTGTCAGTACGATCGGATAAGCCATGTATGGCACCTAGACAATTCTAGCCACACAGTAAAAGAAGGAAGCCCCATTAATTCATCTGGAGCATGTGAACGTATTGTTGCCAATGGAGGTATAAAAACATTGACCATTCCTGTTAATAATACTAGAAGGATTGAGAATGGCACCTTTCAATGTTTAGCCTACGAAGGCTTCACAGGAAGTCACTATATGGCAGGGCTGAATGTGACAAAACTAAAAGGTAAATAACTGAATACACACGCATGTTCTTGCTTTGTCACCTAGACAGCTGACTTCCGCAATATCTAGAAATTATTTTCAGTTGTAGAGTAATCAAGGACACTGTTTACACACATGCATACTGTCACATGTATGTAGAAACATAAGAAATGCTTCCAGGCTAACCCAGCCATTACCCTAAACTGTAGTCTATAACAATATCTTAGTAATGATAATTGTAGAACAACCAACAAAACAGGATGTTAACATGACAATAGACCCTTGGCCAATCGTTGAGGGATCACCTTTCACTGTGTCATGTGTTAGCTCTTCTAGAAGTGTTGACTATGGATATAGTAAGTCTCATTCTGGCTAATAGAACACTTCTTACTATGGATATATCCATGTATCTGTTGTCCAGTAGAATAACATCAACAGAACGTTTATTTGGCTAACTTGGCAAAGAGCTTGAGCTGTATTATACATGTAGAACATGTATTATATATGTACACGTACATGTATTATGATATTGTACATGTACAGTATATGCAATGTACATGTATGTATATGATATTGTGTATATGGTATTGTATGTTTAAACGCATAGTTATAATAATTATGTACATATTTTATATACAATGTAGTATCTATCATTATACTTTTTATGTACTGTGTACTATCATTATGACATTTTATATGTATATAATACATAGGCCTATACACTTGGGTGTACATATACAATATCCTATCTCTTATTGTAAACTATGATATGGTATATTATCCACATGTAAATGTGTACGGTATTGTATATACATGTACATGCATATAACATGGTACATTATAATTATGAACTTTTAAGAAAGAAGCTGTTAGGAGAACTCCTTCTAGATTAAAAAGATTTTTTTATAACAGAATTAACTGCAGTCAAACCTATATTACATTGTGTATTTTTAAAGCTATAAGGAGTAGAGATGGTCAAGTATTGTCTAACACTTCGAGCTATACACCAACAAGCTCAGATGTCTCTGGGATCCGTGTGAACTGCTTTGATACTGTCCACCCTAACTGGAGGCCCCAGGGCAGAGGTCTCATTATATCCTCAGATTGTAAGTTCTATTGTCGATTCTATGCTTACTTAGATCCTTAAATGATTATTTGACATTTTAAATCAAAGAAAGGTTTACACAGTATACACAGTACACACCTAGAGATAAATGTAAACCGATTACTGTGTGTTATAAAACAATATCTACACTCTCCAATGTTAATAAGCTACATTTTCATTACATATCTTTTAGATTACACTGTTTCATTCTTTTCTCTCTTAGTTAATGGTGTGGCAGGAATTTCCAATGAAATCGCTACTCACCCGGATATTTATGTCAGACAGCCTAACCTCATAACTTGTATGGCTACCAATTTCACTTATCTTAGTGAAATTAGTCTAGTATATCACAACAAGACCTCTAACAGTCAGCCTTTTAAAATTGGATGTGAACTGGATGAGACTGGTCATTGGGTGTCTAAAACCAGTGGAGATGTGACACATCCAATCAAGGTTCAGCCATTTGAGTGCCCGGCAGCCATGACAGGATCTTCCCTAGTGAACCTTCAGTTCAATGTTACACTGATGAGTCACATGGTAAATGGTTATTTCTACTGTCATACTGTCGACTCTGGCAATGGAGAGAAGAGGACAACTACAAATGTCACAGTAGATGAAGTTAAAGGTACGTACACTCAGAGGCAGGTTCAAGTGGAAAAGAACTTGCACCTGTTTCCTGCTAAACTGTTTTGGTTTACTTACGTGTAGTTCAAACTTGTTTACCCTAATCACAATTATACACCCGAAGCTCTCAAAGTTCTGCAACTACCTGACTATAAGTTGATCTTCAGTACAGCCTTCCAGTCATTCGTTATATCATGAAGTTGGAGAGCAGTGACTAATTCTCTTTTGTTTGATGTTGTAGTTGCCCCATTGAATGTGAGTGTGACGCATAATAAGGATCTTATCTGGGTTGGAGAAGAGTTCAATTTTACCTGCATGGCATACCCTCCCCAGGCCCAGTCAAGATTCATCTACAGTAAGTGCTCTACCTCCTCAATCTAGTAATGTCACCTGCATGATTGTTCTACTGGATATACATGTAGAGTCCTGTGTCGATTGGGACCCACCCATACATGTAGTGCATATACATTCGGAAGTTAAGTGTATAGACCAGATCTACTGCCAATGTTCAGTTTCATGTTTGGTATAACAATCTTCACGCAGTGAACTTATTAGTAGAGTACTTGGCTCATGGGACATGCTTAATTTTGTTTGTTGAGTCCGAACAGTTCTACAGGCATCTCCATACTTGGTGCATTGTCAGTCTTTGATGATGTCATCACATACTCCATCAGAATCGAGCTTCTCGGTTTTGAAACGTGGTTGTTTGGTGAAGACACTACACCAGAGCTTCTGTATTATTTATGTTCCCTGATCTTAGCATGAGTAGCAATTTTTGAGGAAAAGCTTGCTGAAGGCTTTTTGGGAAAAATGATAGAGCAGAGGTTTGAGCTCAACCAATTGCGCCATGCTGACACTCTTATATGTAGAGCTAGCATTGGTTAATTTATCCTAAGGTTATATTGTCTAGAATAAAATTATGAATTGATCTAGAAAATTCTGTATTAAGATAGCTGTACTCTATTGTAATTGTGCTGCAAGGCCACACCATTTATTAAAGGCAAGTGATGATTGTGCAGTGCTGTATGCTCTAAAGTGCTTCACCATTTCTGTTTCATTTACATTTAGGTATACTGAGTGATGGGAGAGTAGTGGCTAATGGAACAAGTTATACTCCGATTTTTAATGACACCATTTATGCCTTGACTTTGATGTGTGTGGACATCGCTCACCCAAACCTGAAGAATCACCCGAATACGACCACAAAAAGGGTTGCCGTGAGTGGTGGTAAGATAAAGACAGTACCTTTATGATACGTCTATTCTCTCCTGCTTATTTATGACGAGCCCTGCTCTACTCAAACCAAAATCTATTTGATTATTTCCTAATAACCATTATGGTAGAACATAGTAAGCATAGCGAGCCTAAAAAAACATAGTAAGTATAATAACATAGCGGTAGCAACCATAGCAAGCATAGTAACCACAGTCGCCATGATAACTTTATTAAGCATGGCAACCATAGTCACCATAGCAACCATAGGAAGCATAGTAACCGCAGTCACCATGATAACTTTATTAAGCATGGCAACCATAGTCACCATAGCAACCATAGTAAGCATAGTAACCGCAGTCACCATAACAAGTATGGTAATCTAATCAGTTGTTGTTTATATTAGCTAGCACACTTGATTCTGGTTAGTACTAGAGGGCAGCACTCACAATATTATGTGCATAAAAAAAGACAATATTACTATCTACATAAAAATTTTATATTACTCTTTCCAATGTGTCTGGAGTGAGGCCCTCTTTCTTATTCACTTGTGGTTTTACATAATAATCTTAATCTCAATTATTATAAAAATGTTCTTTGATTGAGAGTTCCGAGAAAAGATCAAACAGTTTTTTTAATTATTTTACTACATTTTATAATAACAATTTTATGTACAAAGGTTGATCTATTTTTAATTTTTGTTGTGAACATTTCATTTCTGACCGATTGCGGTACTTTTGAGTGTAGATAAAAATAAAATACTACTAAATACTACTATGTTTATATAGTACCGAGTTGCATGTTCTACAGATTTATGCCTTATTGTGGTTATTAATATTAACAGGCTGGCCAAGGACTACTTCTACGACTACTACTAGGACTAATGCTAAGACTACTACTAGGACTACTGGAAGGACTACTGTGAGGACTACTGCTAGGACTACCACTAGGACTACTGATGTGACAGAGAATACTTCACAACCACAACGAGTCACCTTTGAAAGAGACAATGGCGGAGGAGACACAGATCAACAAGACAAAATCCGAAATCGAGGTAACTGATAATTGCACAGTTTGTTTACTCGCAGTGACTTTGTAAATATATGGTTTAGAATATTAGGCTTAAAGGTTAAAAAAGCGTGTAAAATGAAGTTAGTAATTTCTACTGACCTGTGTAAAGTAACTGCAGTTGTAATAGGATTCATTCGATAATTCAACTAGTTTCAGCAAAGAGTGCTAAAATAGTACACTAGATCTATTTATAGCTTGTCAAATTATAACTCACACCTAGTTCATGTAGTATATAGAAATCACGGACTCTGCTTGTAGTAGTGGCGCCAAACCTACCTGAATTTACTTGACCTGATAATAGTTGTCCAATTGTTGGGTAAAAAAAAGACGTCTACACTGCCATCAACTTTTGTGCTATAAAATGCAGCTAAAATGACCTTACCAGTTGATTGATTTGGGCCGAGTCTAAAGTGTAAATGCCCCCTAGTGGTCGATAGCCCAGTACTGTCACTTGCTATGGCTGTATATTGCAGGTACACCAAAAGGCCTGAGAGCTGGATCCATCGTTGTATTTGTTGTGAGCTCATTACTGCTAATCGCGTCGATAGGCATCTTGGCTGGCATTCTGATTGGACCTGGTAAAGCTATGATTGACCCAAACATACAATTCATGTATAACAAGTGGACAGGGCCCTAAAGCAATTGCTCTTTCATATGACACTTTTAAGAAAGAAATTGGCAAAACACATGGAGCAGATTATATTTTATGAACTCATAGCAGAGTAACTTTTACATTGATCTGTTTACTACCATGACACTAGTTCATCTGTTCAAAGCTCATTGCACCTTGGTAATTCAACTTATCAATTTCTTTCAATCATGTTTCGTAGAACTATCTTCATGCAATAAAATATATATATATTCATTCTACACGTAAACTTCACAACATACATGTAAAGTTTGTGAGAGAAGCGAGTTACAATTTGATTTTGAAGCAGCATGTCAAATGTTTAACCAAGTAGGTGCACACAGTTTTAAAATCGACAGCTGGTTTAGTTTAGTTCAAAATTATTTCAAAACAAATTACTTGCTAATTTACAAAATACATGTTCAACAATGATGTATTACTACAATTACTGTATAGACAAAGAAAACTTTCCCTAGAAACTTGAAAATATTTTACATTTATGAAATATTATAAAAAAAACCCAGGTTCACTAATATAAACTATAATCGACATAAAGTTACAATAAGTACAAAAGCATATTATTTTTATTGTCTTCTAAATTTGCTAAACTGAAAAATATGAGTGAATGAGCGAGTCACAGACCATATTTAACACTACTTCAATTCCTCCTATCTCTTGATACTCGGTTCAAAATGGCTGTTCATCACTCACTGTGTGTTCTACTCTCTATTTTGCTTCTTTACCTGAGGTGAGTTTATCCTAAAGCTTAGATAGTACAAGTACAATTTTTGCATCTATGTGTCTTTAAAAACCAGCCTGTAATAATGACAAGCATCTACCACGATATTTCAAAAAATATTCAAACGTCGAACTTCCCAAAGTGATATTAATAACGTGAAGATTGCAGCGCCTTTCAACCGCCGAAATCTTCTGCATGCATAGCCTTGACGTCCCAAAGCGTGTTAGTATTAGCGCTTTAGTATTAAACAGATACCACACGTCATGATATCATCTCCTTTAATTTTAGAGGATACGAGGGTCAAGTAGTTGATGTCCAGTGGATCACTCTCAACTCCACTGACTTATCATCCAATGCTACTGGAGAAACGATATGCATAGGAGCTTTGAAGGTCAGTGTATTCTGGTTCACTCACACCAAATTGAATCTTGCACCTAGGTTAATTTTCTTATTCTCTCAGCTGGCTGAAAGTGTATAAAAATTATACATTATGTAAGCCTAGAAACTTGCACAGATGTGATGAAATACAGTTGGCTAGTTATGCCCTATGCATTAAGTTGATAAGAAATACAGTGGTTAGTAGCTCAACTAAATTACTTTAAATAGCTCTTACACATGTTGAATCCAATCAATTGTGTATGCAGGTCAACTTCTTAACAACACTGAACTCTTCATTGGTTTATGTGGCAACCATTCCGGGGCGATAGGCGTGCTGCAAATAAATGACCTGGGTGCAGATGTTGCAGGTACCGTATTGATATTATTATCAATCTGTTATCCTGTACCAGCATTTAGTATTATGCAAATCACGCTTAAATCAATTTAGTTATTCAAACTTAGCCTAGCTCTCCTTCAATAAGATTGGGATTTGTAATACCCTGTTTGACTGCAGAATTACGGATATCGGATTATCGGATACACATTGTACATTGCGAAGAGCTTTCAAATAGTTCAACATCTTCTAATTGATTTGCATGTATAAATAAAATTATTCATTTTTAGTATGAGGAAAGATTTTTAGAACCAGTACCCAACTTTTTGGTTCATCCTACGAAGAACAGGTTTTCTCGTTGCTTTGTTAACAAAGTTATACAAGCATGTTTTAGATAGAAAAAGCCCATAAAATGTGTGCCCTTTTCATCAACTCACTGTATGATATAGAGTGCATATACTGGCCACTGTCAGCCGCATGACTTAATGATGTCCATGAGTAGTATAGTCAGCACAGTTCTGCACCGACTATACTACTCCCATGCTTTGCACTGTTTCTATATTTTGAGCAATAGTAACTATCAGCCCCAAACAATTCAACTACATGTAGGTGTACCTTATTTATGGCTGTTTCCTAGGTTACTAGGTCTCCCATTTACTGCAAAAAAGAGATGTTACAACATGCGTATAATGTATTTCTAGCTTAACAATATTATCAAGTAGCATAACGGCATGGCTTTAGTTTACTGTCAGGTGTGTATAGCTGGAATACCTGCGGGATCTTATGTGGTCAAAACAAGGCCTCATATATAAACTATATTTATAGTATCTGCTTGACATTATCCAGTTATGGTTGGCGACCTGGCTAGCCCTCTCAGCAGTAGCGTAACGTCATGGGATGGGATGGGGCTGCTAGCCAAGACTAAAGTACCTGCTCACTTTCACCAGACTGAAAACCTTTTGCGGTTTATTGATGACTCATCATGTGGGCGGAGACTGAATCTGACTTCCTGGGAGATCACAACACTCTTTGGTAAGAACCCTTCTTTCACTCATGTAATCCTGATGCAATCATCTCTTTGCTTAGAGAGAAGGTATACTTGTCTCAACCCGAGTTCCAATACAGATAACTCAAGACAGGTTGAGGGTGTCAAAATTATACCTAATGTTTGTTTGTCAGGTGTGAGCCCCGGTCTTGTCGATCTGAGTTTTGTATTGTTCAGGAAGGCATCTAGCTCCTAGAGACTATGTGTTATGCTAAAGGCTCCTGACTATTTTCTGCTATATTTAAATAGTTTTACACAAACAGGGAAAAGCCTTTCAATTTACATGTAATTCATCATTCATTACCATTGATCTCAACTTAGATAGGCCTTGCCCGGTAGCTTTGGTCTCTAATAAAAAATTAATAGCGTGATGAATAACACGCCTTTAGCTGGTATTTTAATTAGACAGCAACTCTAGTTGATTAAAAATAGTGAATAAACTTACTCTGTACGAACAGAGATGGCGCAACTCCTTGCTGGATTGGAACCATGATGCAAGCTGCGAGAATGATGGTTTTTGAACAAGAATGTTCTATAGATTTCTGTCTACATTATTTGGTAGAAAACTTACCAATATTAGTGGTAATGGGTTGTGTATGCTAAAATGAAGAACCTTAAGCATGCCTGTACATCTAATCTTTACTATACGTCATGTAGTTCTTATTGCCTACCAGAACCAGACATCTGATCTGCCTTCTTGATGATTGCAGGTGCTTGTGGAAATGTCACAGCAGGGTCAATGATAACAGGTATGACTTACGTAGAAATGAGCACCACATGGTTCTTGTCTATTGATGCGGTAAGTGTTTGTAGACGTACAAATGTATGTTAAGGCAAGACGCATTTTTTATACTTCTATTGAATCCTAATATTTCGATGTATATCCATACATCATCATCAGATGATGTATGATGTATGGATATACATCGAAATATTTGGAGACAATAAAAACATAAAAAAATGTGTCTTATCTTATTATTCAGCATTAAGATACTCGCTCACACCAAAATTTTCCAACAAATGTACATACATGTATAGCCAGCAAATCAAATTTGGTTATGTACATGTATATCATCTACAGTATGTTAGTAATTTGTCAAGCTTCAAAGACTGAGTTTGATTTGTAAGTAAACCCCTCATACTCAACTATTATGCCTTCTCAAAAATGACAAGCACATAGATGGCCTGTGCTCCATTAATAATCACTCGCCTATGTATTATACGTCATGTAAACCATACATTTAACTTAATAATAAAAACATTCTCCTGCTTATGCCGAGTGAAGCTGTTAGCATTACACGGATGATTGCCATTGGTAGCCCATACAAGTTTGGTTGCACCAGGTGATGAGCGAAGAAGTTTGTACCACTGAGGACTGGTTTCCAATGGGTTGTAATGATGACATAATATCTGTATAGTAAATACCAATTAGGAACCAGTGAGAAGTGGTCATCGAATGATCAGCTCGTAAATGTAGGCCTCACCATATGTATTTTTTGTTATAAGCTAATGATTGTAGCTATGTAGCCGAAAGCACCCTTTAAAGCACCAAAGAAACCAACCCAAATCACAAGTGCATCTAATACTGGTGCTAGTTTGGCAGCGGAAACTGGCGTATTGTCGATTCTAGAGTATATTATGTATAATGATTATTTGACCCTTTATGCAACACATGATGTCGTCAAACTCTTACTGACTTGGTGATACGTCAGAAGGAAAACAAACCAAGGTCAAAAGTGCCATTTTATTAAAATATTGCAGTGACATTAGTTGAGATTGAAATAGATTTTTGTTGACGACTTGTAGAAACGCTTGTACGCGTGGGACGAGGCATTGGGTAGCAACGATCCATCTCTCATTCAAGCAGAGCTCTCAGGAGTGTCTATATTCAGTCTTGCAAGTAACTTCCAGATGGGCTCAACTTCTCAATACATCTGGCAGAAGATGGGTAAAGGTAAAACATGTACCCGTAATGTCATAGCTTTGTGTAGACATGTACATTGTAGTGTGCAATGTAATTTTATATAATGTATAATGTAGTGTAGCGTTGCATCATGTGATGTGACATAGTGTACACTACATGTTAATTACATTGCTGCATGCTAATTGGCTAGTATTGTAGAACGTCTACTATGTTCTTTCCACAAGGTATCAGAAGATACGATTATAGCGCCTTTTCTAGCCCAGTTGGCAACTTGTCTAAGGGAAGCGACTTTGTGACTTATTTCAGGTAAATTATTTTATCTAGGGAGTAAATATAAGTACGCATTATGATTTTTCTATGTTGGCTTTTATGCAAGAAAAAGTCCCAGGAAACCTTTTGAAAATTTTTCATTGAACTGCTCACTGTTGTTATAGTGGCAGAATTTTGTAAACATGCCATATTATATTTATATATATATTATATAATACTATATTTATTGTGCCAGGATAATTTTACTATAATCTTGTATAAATTCAGTCCTCCTGATGTTGATACGATGGCTTTGTACTTGGAATACACGTCTGGTACGCTAGGAGCAGGCACAGCAGATATTTCTGTATCACCAGATGGGAGGGTTTTGGTGATAGGAGACCATGAGATGGACAAGCTTTACTTTCTGGATATTGAAACCTACAACGAAACTTCTAAAGATATTGGTGAGAACTGGTATTTCCACTTGCAGAATCATTGTAAGGCTATTTTTATAAAGAACATTGTTAGCAATTAGTACTAATATGTTCTATGCAGCTCAAATAATAGCTATATATACATGTACTTGCACATGTGTTGTATATACATGCAAGTGTTTTAAATATGAAATATTGTAATGGTTTTTGGTACTTCTCATTACATGAAAGATTAACAGGTACTAGTAGTCAAATAACTACCAAAGACAACCCATATGATCCCGAGTCAATGCTTGTGTGCTATACTGAGAAAGAGAGTGATCCGACCTAGTAGGCAGTTCGGGTTGCAAGGTCGAAGACTTTAGCAACTAGAATGACCTAGCAACGAAGTGAAAATCTCTGTATATAAGTATAGATGTGTCCTTATTGAGATCCAAGCATGAACTGAGACAACAATTGGAAAAACAATGCTTTTTATATAGTAATAGAACTTCCAGAGGAAATTCCGGTAAAAAGGCTGACGTAGTGTCGTAAAAAGACGACGTAGGGTCGTCTGGAAATTGCGCAACAATATGGCGGCCAGAAGCCCGATGGCCGACCCAAAATAGGTAGGGTTTGACAAAAGATGCTTAAAATCATCTAGATCATATGCACAATCAATATCAGGTATTTCTGAGAGGTCGGGCCTCTTTACATGGGTATAAAAAGGTATAATGACTCAGTAATGCATATGAGAAGCGTACAGGTAACATTCAGCTATATAGACAAAGTATATAAGCAAGTTAGAAGGGCATTAATGTTCGTAGCGTCTGAGATGGCCCGCTCAGGGATGGGGCCGAGTCTGCCCAACCATTACAATATCTACATGTTATAGCAGTCTCGGTCTTAGACGATAGGCTATTTGATAGATATACAATGTTCAGCTCCTTTATAGAGACATTGTGTACAATATTTCTTCTAGATACTATGCCACAGGCTATTTTGTATGCAAAACATGATGTAGGCTATTCTATAAATATACACTGTCTATTCTAGACATGATGCAGGCTATTCTATAGATATACACTGTCTACTCTAGACATGATGCAGGCTATTCTATAGATATACACTGTCTACTCTAGGCATGATGCAGGCTATTCTATAGATATACACTGTCTATTATAGAAATGATACAGGAGTTATGTTCTTCTACCAGTGCAAGCTGCTCCTTGTCTAGTGCAACCGCTGTTACTTGGCTTGATAATACTACAGTTTTGGCGTATGATGAAACTAATAAGATGTTTGCAACTAGTAAGTGACCATGACCTTACTAATTTTATTTACAACTATATTTTCTTTGATTAGTCTTAGAGTTATGTTTCCTTGATCTGTGAAAATAAGGAAACAATAGGGTAGGCTGCAGCCCGTTTCAAGGCTTTTTTGCCAGCTTTTATGTACTAGCTAGCCCATAGCTAGACCACTAGACAACTAGACCACCGCTGACCTTAGTAATTTCTTCTTTACACCAGCAAGAAAAAGGACATCATTACCTTTGCAAAAATATATATTTGGTTTATGTCTATTGTAAAATAGTCATAGATGTAAATGGCCTAGAATTGCCAGTCACTCACCCACAAGACGTACATGTAGATGTAGATGTAAGAAAATTAAGATTTCTGAGCAACTGTGTGATACCTATAGTTAATGCAAGGAAGCATTCAACGTTCGAAAAAAGTTGAAAACGTTTCAATCGATGATTAATTACTGCTCATGCATGTACAAAATTCTATGATTTGTTCAGCTTGCTAAATTCGAATTCTGAAAGCGTAATCTACACCCTAGAGGCATCATAGAGCGGTCATTGCATACAACCTAAGCACCAATTCATCAAATCTACATGGTTATCCGCTGGAGGCCATATTATATTTATTACTTGTCACTTTTCAGTTTCAGCTGAAATGATAACAGGTAAGCGCACTGCTCCTTGCATTTGTTGGCTTATATTTTAAACGATATACAGTAGTATGCAACCTGCATATTTAGTACTGCTTTGCTCTTATCTGTTTGTCTATTAACACTAGTGAGGTTAACTAGCTTCAACAGAGAATTCAAAATCGCCAGGGCTAAGCAATGTAAACCTCGGACTTCGAGGTATTTTTTTGTATCTACCTTGCCAAGTTTTATGGAACTTCTATCAGCAAGGTTTGACTACCAGTAGTAATTTAAATAAAATGAACACCAACGCATTCACCTGCGCCAGTACTGGCTTAGAAAGTTTTGACCAAATTTGCCTGTGCCAAACACCTACAGAATGCAAAAACAGGTCGATCAGTTGGAAGAGATCCTATATAAGCAAATATAAAGCTAAGGATTACCAAATGTAGAAGACACCATTACTAACTCATGTATCTAAATGTAGATTGGTAGACTTGTCTTGCAGTCCTTGCAAGATATATACTTATATAGATGCAATATGAGTACAGCTATATGGGGAACAAACACAGTCTATGTCAGTAGATTATATTCCAGCTGAATGCCATGTTGTCATGAAGAGACAACTTCTTAGTATGACTAACAGAATGTCTTGTATTTGTTGGCAGCTGTTCCATCGGTAAACCTCAGCTATGACTCGGCAGGATATCCTGAATTCTATCGGAACGAAGCAATAAAATTCAACTGTTCAGCTACTGGATATATAGCATTAACTAGACTGTACCTGATTTATGAAACTACTAGCCAGGCATATAGAATGGGCTGTTACGACAGTGGCTCTGGCTGGCTGGCGGTGCAGGACGATATCTCAGCCCTAGGTATAGATGTAATGCCCATTCAAGAATCTGTTTGCCAAGCAATAGGTACAAATCAAGGTTTCACTTTAGAAGTTAGCACTAGGATTACTAATACCTCAGTCGCAGGTAGTTTCTACTGCAGGACTGAGCAATGGAGCAAGCAAGTTAGCTCTACTCAGGTAGACATCACCACAGTTAAAGGTTAGTTTACATCCAAAGACTTGCATTTCTACCATTCAATTTTCTCTCTCTTTTTAGTGCAGAAGTGAATAGATTTAGAATGATCTAAATTTTTTGTTTCAACTAAAGATTAAAAAAGTCATTTTTTCAATTTTTAAGAAAACATAACTCTGTTGTTCCAACCACAATCGATGATCTAAGGCTATCTAGTCAGAACAGCTTGCTCTTGTTTTACTTGATGTTTGGACATAGATCCATCTCTTTGTCTAGCTTGCACCAGAATTTTTAGTACGCTTAGTGTCTTCGCAACCTAAATTTTAGGCACAGGTCAAATTGCTAAAATATTTTCCGGCACACATCCGTCACAGAGTCGCGAACACACCGGCCTGGGCCAAAAGCAAAATCCTCATTATTGCGCGAAGAAGTCAGGTGTACCAATGATCTAGAGATGGATTCATCCGGCCAAGTAAAAAAATCTCAGCCCATCTTGCGGTTTTCATTTGTGACTTGGGTCAGACCAAGAGGTCGTGAAGACACTAACAGCTAGGAGCACATAAAGTACCAAATCGTCAGTAATACAGCAACACAGTAACACACCGGCCTGGACCAAAAGCAAAATCCTCATTTTCATGCAAAGGAGTCAGTTGTGTCGATGAGCTAGAGATGGTTTTATCTGGTCAAGCAAAGTTCCAGGTCAATAGCCACCCGAATCTGCCCAAGAGGTCGCGAAGACACTAACTAGTGAAGAATGTTGGATGGTCTAAGCTCGTTAATTGTGGTTAAGCAAAGATGGTCAATCAGTAAAATATAGAAAATAAAATTTCTCTTGTTTAACTTTTGGCGGAGGACAAAGGGTATCTCAAATTCCATGAGCTTTTTGCCTGACTCCTGACTGGCAAATCAAATATCTTTGTTAATAATATTGTAATGGTGCGCACAGTCGTCTCCTACACCTGACACTCATTATTGTGTGCACATACATGTATATATCTGCTTGTAATTTACTATATGTTATTGTATATACTTGTATGATTATTACTAAGTCTTTTAAATGCCTTTTATACCCATGTACAGAGACCCGACCTCTCAGAATCCATTGATATTCATTTTGTACATGAATTGGACCATTATAAGCAACTTTTGTAGAACCCGACCTATTTTGGGTCGGCCGTCGGGCTTCCGGCGGCCATGTTGTTGCGCAACTTCCAGACGACCTTACGTCGTCTTTTCCCGACACTACGTCGGGCGGAAGTCCTTATACTATATAAAGGGCATTGTTTCACTGTTCATTGTCTCAGTCTTCACTTGGCTTTCAATAAAGACACATCTATACTTGATACAGAGACTTTCACTTCCTTTTGTCAGGTCATTCGCTTAGCGAACCGCCTACTAGGTCGGATCACTCTCTTTCAACGTATAGTCTGAAGGTCAGACTTGGGACCAGATGGGTCGTCTCTGGTAGTTATTGGGCTACTGAGACCGCTCGATCTTTCATGTAATGCGAAGTCCTATTACCACTCATAGGCACTTCATTTCTGGGTCGATAGTCGTCCAAGGACGACCGCACCAAATCACAGAAACCATCACAATATTTCCAATTTAATATGCTTGAAATATAAAGTCTTACTTGTAGAGGTACACAAATACTCAGCGTAACGTATTATAATTTAGTGTTATATCTTAACAAAAAAAGTAGCAGTGCAATAATATTAAAACAATCTTTCTATTCGTTACTTTTCTTGGAAAAATATAAAATTGTACAAAGTACTAATTCCTTAGAAGTCTTTAAATTGCAGTTTTACTACTAGACGCTGTATTACACTGGTACACAAATATGTTTTATAGTTCTGTAAAAGAACTTCTAGTACCTTTAATCAAGTTAAACAGTATAATACTTACTCAATAATTTTGTTTTTTATAGAGCGAAAGGTTGTGACAATAACTTCTCAAAACGACTTTTATTTGAATTCTGCCATTCACTTCCTGTGTGAGTCTGAATATTTCACCAACATTTCATCGCTGGAGTTGAGATATCGGCCAGACAACGTGTCGGCTCCTTCAGGCAACACCGGTTGCCGTAGAGAAAGTGATGGTAGTTGGAAAACTCTTACAATGTCTGCAATTAGCGACGTTGCGTACCTTACCCACCCGCAAGTAACACCAGACCAATGTGAGATGATGGCTGCTGCCGGTACTGAACAAGGATTTGTCTTTGACCTCGACGTCTCAATCACTGGCAGCACATTTACTGGTGAATTTTATTGTGTGGGCACAGATTATGACATGATGGAGGTAAACTCTGATGAAGTTGTTGTCTCAAGAGTTAGAGGTGAGTTTAGACTATTCGTTTATTGACAAAATATGACTGTGTGTGGTTCAGCCACTTTCACAAAACTGTTCGCTCACGTCAAGTGGTGTGACAAGCTTGGCAATTCACCAGGGTTGGGAATCGCCAATAGCATTCGATATTCGATGGTGATTTTCTTTGGTCTATTCACCATCGATTTAATAACAAAATAATAGCTTCTATTTGCAAGCTAGGATAAAATGTGAGTGGCTAGCACCAAATAAGAAATAATAGCCTGGAATTTCTGGCTAAGATTTGCAGTGCATATAAATATTTGGAGGCTAAAAAGAAACATAAAGGTAGAGGAGATAACTCTAAACTATGAGAAAATGCAAATAAAACTGGTAATATTAGGCACAATTGTTATAACATTTTAAAGTAATAGACAAAATTAGTAAAGACAATAAATTTCTCCATTTTTACAAAAATTATACCCATATACATGTGCATTTTCTAAAATCATCATCGATTGTAAAATCGATTGAAGTACAATCATTGATTTGGTAAAGTAACAATCGAATGCTTGTATTCTTTAGTTTAGTCAGCATAATCGAAAATCGGAAATCGAATGCAAAAGTAGATCAAAGTTCCCAACCCTGCAATTCACCACGATTAAGCCCAAGTGAGAAACATGGAGGCAATCTATGCACATTTTTTTCTATTCGGGATGCGAAGAGATCTCCACCATACTGGCTTCATAGAAAAGTCTTCTACTAGCACAAGTGAATTTTAAAGGTTGAACGTGTTCTAGTACATAGGTTTACACTACCACACGAGATTCCAGCCTTGAAATTGATGTAGGACACCTAAAAATCTAATGTCTATTTTAGATCCACAGTTGATGCTCACAGATGACCTCCTTTTCACCAATACAATCTACACTGGTCATGATGCAAACATCAATTGTTCAGCCACTGACTTTGCTTATCTAAACAGCATCTTATTGATATTAGAAGACGGCAGCGGTGTGAATGCCTCTGTTGGTTGCACTCAAGGCTCAGCTGTAAGTAATGGTGACCCAGATATGTTTGGTGTATCTGAACTGTCCGATGCAATGTGTTCAACTTACAGTTCTTCACCTGATTGGTCAGGCCTGCCCTTTACTGTAACTGCTACCAAAGCACTTAAGAGTGGACAACTATTCTGCACAGCAACAGAAAGTGTTGTAAACCTGAACGTTGAGTCACCAAAGAGATATGTGAATGATTTGAGAGGTAGGAAAATAAAAAGGTGGCTTAAGTTTGTAGTATGGTAGCATTACTGGTACAGTCCCAAAATTATATTACTGTGAAAGACATAATATATGTATGTAGGGTAATAGATATTATATTCCACGCATATTTTTACACATAGGCGAATAATGTCTACACATGTTCATCTGCTGGAAATAGCAGTCAAGGTTCTAACCCTTCAGCAAATAGCAATTCTGCAGTTGACATTTTGCCTAGTTCTTTCTGAGAAGTTGGAATTGTGACATTTGTATTATTAATGGCTCTCCTTATAGTTAAGTGAAAAGCAACCTCTAATAGGTGACCCTGACCTACATAATATCTATCCCATTACTGGCCATTTTGTGTAGATAGTGCAAGGTATCTGTGAAAGGTTACAGTTTAATTTAGTTTTGAACAATATCATTGTGATGCTAGCCTGCTAGCTCATCCAAGAAGTTCTTCTTTGAGATATTATTACGCCAATGATGTGCAATTCTTAGAAATTTGCTACATAAAGTGTTATCACAGGTCATAAGATCCATTAGCAAGCCCTGCAACAAATCTTAAAAAGAAACTTGCTAGTCTCTTTCTGGTTTCTTCTGTTATCATATTCCATGATCAATCTACTCTTTTTTCTGTTGGTAAACTCTAGTCGCTCCAACCTCTCTGCTTCTGACACTAACCCCAACAACCGTGAGGAAAGGAGAGTCATTCACATTTACTTGCACGTCAACAGGTGGAGACCCAGCCTCCACCTTTACATACAGTAAGTACATCTAAACCTAGAATATCTGCCATGTCAACCGTGAAATCAATAGCATGTTGGAAATGACTCTGATTTAATGTATCGGCAGTTTGACCACAATATTATTGACCACCATTTTGTCCACCATGTTGAACGACACATTGATGGTTCTTATCATGCGCCAATGAAGCTGAAGTTTGTAAAAGCAAAAGTGGTATGTGCTTCTAGGGTTTAAAGATCAGTTGACTTCCAGCAGAAGGAATTCACACAAGTCATTTTATGTGGCTCATCTTAGTTAGCCATGGGATAGGTCAATTGGCTCAGACTTAGATGGTCACTCTGTTTCTAGTATACATATCTACTGCCGTATGTAGTATTATAATATTGCAGAAAGCTCAAATAACTCTAAAGAGAATTGAAATTATGTAATGATATTTTGTAAATTGCTGATAAATATTGTACGTGTACGTGTACTTGCATGCTATGCACACAAGATACATGTAGATTATTTGTTTTACTTTAGAACTAAAATTTAATAACGGAACAGAAGAAACTGGAAATTCCTTCACTATTTCGGATGTGTCCCAGGTTACCATTGAATGCACTGACCAGGTCCATGATTCATATCTTTCTCCTTCAAGTGATACATATAAGTCAATGGTAGTCAACTTCCTAGGTAAGTTATACCTGTGGATAGCTTGCAAATGTTTATCAGTACCTCATCATTACATTTATGCATGAAAGACTTATAGTATTGGAAAACGTTGGTGTGGGCTAATAGCTTGTGATGAATAACAAAACAAGACACATTTCTTATAGTTTTTTTATTATATTCCTAATATTTCGATGCTTGTTCAAGCATTATCATCAGAGGATAAGTATAGTATAATATTGTAATGGTTTTTGGTTTCTGGTATGGTCGTCTTAAGACGACTCCTGACCCAAAATGAAGTGCCTATGAGTGGTGCTAGGCCTTCTCATTACATGAAAGATTGATCGGAGTCAGTAGTCAAAGAACTACCAAAGACGACCCATGTGATCCCGAGTTATGCTTGTTTACTATACTGAGAAAGAGAGTGATCCGACCTAGTAGGCAGTTCGTGTTGCAAGGTCGAGGACCTTAACAACTAGAATGACCTATCTACGAAGTGAAAGTCTCTGTATATAAGTATAGATGTGTCTTTATTGAGATCCAAGCTTGAACTGAGACAACAAACGTAAAAACAATGCCCTTTATATAGTAACAGAACTTCCGGAGGAAGTTCCGGTAAAAAGGCCGACGTAGTGCCGGGCAAAGACGACGTAGGGTCGTCCGGAAATTGCGCAACAATATGGCAGCCGGAAGCCCGACGGCCGACCCAAAATAGGTCGGGTTATTACAAAAGATGCTTAGAATCGTCCAAATCATATACAAAATGAATATCAGGTAATTCTGAGAGGTCGGACCTCTTTACATGGGTATAAAAAGCAGTACAATGTCTCAGTATGCTATATACAAGTATGTGGTTATCAAGTGAATGGTTAGACATGCAATATAAGACAAGTATAAGTATAAGAACAGCTAAGTGCAGAGAACAAATGTTAGATGAGTAGTGCTGTGGCAACTATTAGGCACTTAGGGTGCTATAAGGTCCATCAGGGTGGCTGGAGTCGTATATACAAATGTCCTGAACCATTACAATATTATAGCATTAAAGTATAGTTTTATAGTATAATTTACTACGCATAAAAGAAATATAGTTAATTAAACAAGCATATGCAAGTATTTAGCGAGATGTACATGTAGATGTTTTTTTAAAATACAGTTTACAGTCACGTTATCATTTATATCAAGACTGGACTGGTGCTTATGCTATGCTCTCACATGAGTTAGAAACATGTTTTGCTGCTGCGTACTTTGAACCAAAACCAGAGACTGTCAGTTACAGCTATTTTGAATTTTGATTCAGAATCTTGATATATATTTAGACTAAGAATTTATTATAGCGTTGACAAGAACTCTGTCAGTCTGTCTCTCATTAGCATATATTGCACGACACAACTTGACTTCGCATGTTTTAGAAATTATTTACATAACTATTTTGTAGTATGCATGAGCTATAGCATTTAACTTTTTGATTTGATATTGAGTTTTGATATCGCAGATCCAACAACTATCCCAAGTACAATGCCATCTTCCGCTGGATCGTCCACACCACTCATGAGTACACCAACTGCTATGGTGACCCCTACACCAGCCACAAATATACCAAGTACTACGGTGACCCCTGCACCAGCCACAAATATACCAAGTACTACGGTGACCCCTACACCAGCCACAAATATACCAAGTACTACGGTGACCCCTGCACCAGCCACAAATATACCAACTACTATGGTAACCCCTGCACCAACCACAAATATACCAACTACTACGGTAACCCCTGCACCAACCACAAATATACCAACTACTATGGTAAGCCCTGCACCAGCCACAAATATACCAACACCTAAGGTGACCCCTGCACCAGTCACAAATTCACCAATAACTACGATGACCTCTGCACCAATTACAAGCAAATCTGCATCAACCGTTGTTCCTAAGTCAGATGCCACTTCACCTGGAGCAACGGCTTCCTCGGCACCTAGTATGAGTTCACCAAAAGAAACAGAAGTTCCTACACCGAGTACCAATGTGTCGGTAGCCACAAAAGACTCAGCGCAAAATAACAGTTTACCAGAAGCTACAGTGACCTCAGTCGCATCTTCTCAACCAGCCACAACTGGTTCCACGACTCAAAAAACGACATTGCCACCAACAGGTGTGTTTAAAGACTGTTATAACTTGCAAAGTTAAAAAGAAATTTACCATTTCCTATGTCTGATAAAAATGAAGATATCTACCTCAGTTTTATGATAAATACTAGTAATGAGCAAGGCGCATTATAATAAATTTTGAATTTATTCCCAATATTTCAAAATTCGAAATATTGGGAAAAATTGTATAATGTTTCTTGTTCTATTACTTATTATGAAATTGCGAACCCACACTAACATGTACATTAATCTAAACAACTTGAAATTATTTCTGGTAAGTTATTATGGCAATGCTTACTCAAAGTGTAGGATAGTGTCAGTTACTCAAGGATTTTACTAGGAGCTACAGGCCATGTTCCTTTCTTAATTTCCTTTTTGTTATACTCTGAAATTTGGCTACCACTGACAGTTGATTTAGTGCTGCAATAATTATGTAGACAAACCTCAAATAAAATGATCGCTGTACCTTTTAGACCCTAAGGTGAGCCTACATATGAATACGTCAACATTCCCTGACTTGTATAGCGGAGAAAAACTAAACATTACCTGCCATGCTCATGGGTTCCGATCCATCCAAGAACTTACTTTTGTGTACCAGAGTAATACTTCCTCGTACCACGTTGGTTGCATGACTGGGGAGAGAGTCTCCAGTGCCGACGCCTACTTGAAGGACCCAACCGATAGTGTGTGCCTTCCCACTATGCAGTCTCTGAGAGAATTTCAGTTTACAGTAACCTTGACATTGTCATCGGATATGAATGGGGCACAGGTGTTCTGCAATGCTACCGACATTGATCCATCAAAGCCGGACTCTACTGTGTCAAATGTGACCATTATCACACAAGTTCAAAGTAAGCATGTCAAATTCTGACTTAGTGATATTACACCGGCTCGTAAATTTTTATTGCTAGAAAAGTGTGGATATAATTATCGTGTTGTGTTTTTGTTGAAATATTGTGTGAAGTGCTCGTCTCACTAGTTACTATTAAAATACTGTCGATAGGTTATAAATACATGAAACAACACATGCACATTTATTACATTAGGACTGCTCACTTAGAATTAACCACACCAAGTGAAAATTATTATTCCTTGCAGATAAAATGTGTTTTTAAATTCTTTCATGACCTGCATGTAAACTGAATAATTCAGTGCTTGATGCTTCTGAGATCACTGCCCTAATTACTACTAATAACAGTGTTGTAGCCATTGGTAGTAATGCCATGACATGTACACAGTGGAGAGTTATTTTATTTTGTTGCCTTAAATTTTACAGTGCCACCACAGCCAATCAGCATGTCTATTGAACCTCTGCCAATAATGAAGGGTAAACTGTTTACATTCCGCTGTAACTCATCTACCACTGGCCACATGAACTATACCTACGGTGAGTAGTCTAATTATGCTACAGCATTACTATCGTACTTTGTAACTAACTCACTTTTGTTTATTTACTGATTCCCAAACTTGTAAATGAAGTATTTAAATCAGATAAAAGGGAGAAGAATGAATACATGAAATTTTCAATGCAGATACATGTACATGCATATTCCTCCTCTATAGAAAAAATATCCAACACAGCTATGCTGTAGATTCGAACTCGACTCTCTGGAGGCAATGAAGAGATTTGTAATATTGCTGGTTTTGGAATTTTGTGCTCATATTAAAGATCACACACATGTATTGATACAGTGGTCAAACGGGGAGATATGGTGCTTATTAAGGATGCCATGTACACTCCTGCTGAAGAGGACAAATATGGAATAACTCTAGAGTGTTCAAACCCTCATCATCCGAACTGGATTGGAGAAAACACAAAGCTAGGGCGGAACATATCCTACCATTGTGAGCAATATGATTCATTTTTAAGCAAGGAAAAAACACATATATTAGGACTGCTCGCTTAGAATTAGCTACGCTACATTAAAACTATTATTCCTTGCAGATAAAATGCATTTTAAAATTCTTACAAAAACGAACATTATAAATATAAAAAATGGCCAAACCTCCTAACACTGTGACTGAGTAATGGTTTTACATTGAGTCAAAAGGATTTTAACATGACAGTTGCTTAATTGGAGATGTTTTTACTAACTGATATGATATACACAACATACTACATTGTCCTGTCCACATCCCAAGATAATTTATAGCAAATGGATGGTGGTATAAGTGGTGGTGCGGGGGGGGGGGAGGAGTGGTGGTGTTGGTATTAATGGTAATAGTAAGAATTGTGGTCACCATTGTTGCTGATGGTTGTAGTAGTAGCAGTTTTTTGTAATGCAAATTTACCTCTTTGCATATGCTGTAAGAAAGTGCGCATTTGCATATATCTGCTACTAATCGCGTCTATTTCTGCCGATAGCTGATGCAGAAATCCAGATTGAGTATAAATCAAATGGAGAACCTGATTTCTACCTGCATGACATGACGGACGTCTCATGCATAGCGCATAACTTTACAAGGTTGACTAGGATACGACTAAACTTCTTTGGTCTGTCAGGAAACTTCAGCACCTGGTGTATGTACGACCACCAGACGAGGAAGTGGAAGAATGGGTATAACATTGATGCAATGACAAGTGGAATCTTTGTTTTCATGGCTATAACAACACCTGAGATGTGTGAGCACATGGTCGGCGGCAATGAAATGCAGATGATTACCGTGCCAGTTAATAATACAATGGGTATTGAAAACGGTACCTTTCAATGTTTAGCCTATGAAAGTTTTACAGGAAACCACTATATGGCAGGGCTGAATGTGACAGAATTAAAAGGTAAATTATTGAATACACATGTTTGCTCTTCCTCAATATCTACACATACAATGTAGAAATCTTTTTAAACTGTAGAGTAATCAAGGACACTGTTTACACACATGCATACTGTTACATATATGTAGAAACATAAGAAATGCTTCCAGGCTAACCCAGCCATTACCTTAAGCTGTAGTCTATGACAATATCTTAGTAATTTATGATTGTAGAACAACCAACAAAACAGGATGTTAACATGACAATAGACCCTTGGCCAATCGTTGAGGGATCACCTTTCACTGTGTCATGTGTTAGCTCTTCTGGAAATGTTGACTATGGATATGGTAAGTCTCATTCTGGCTAATAGAACACTCTTCGTACTATGAGGTATCCCAATTTCTGTTGTACACTGCATAATGTACACTAGAAGTATATTATTGCATTAGCGAATGGAATTTGACATATTATTTGTCTAAGCTACCTTTAGTTGACAGTAATTTACATTTCGTTTTCAAAGAGATAAAGAGTAGAGATGGTCAAGTATTGTCTAACACTTCGAGCTATACACCAACAAGCTCAGATGTCTCTGGGATCCGTGTGAACTGTTTTGATACTGTCCACCCTAACTGGAGACCCCAGGGCAGAGGTCTCATTATATCTTCAGATTGTAAGTTTTCATGTCTATTTAGTATGAGTTTCAAAATATGTCCTCAATTGCAGCTGAGTCTTACTGAAATGACCTTTCATTCTTTTCTCTCTTAGTTGATGGTGTGGCACACATCTCACACAAAACTTCTACTTTCCCGGATATTTACGTCAGACAGCCTAACCTCATAACTTGTATGGCTACCAATTTCACTTATCTTAGTGAAATTACTCTGGTATATTACAACAAGACCTCTAACAGTCAGTCTTTTAAAATTGGATGTGAACTGGATGAGGCTGGTAATTGGATGTTTAAAACCAGTGGAAATGTGACACATTCAATCAGAATTCAGCCATTTGAGTGCCCGGCAGCCATGACAGGATCTTCCCTAGTGAACCTTCAGTTCAATGTTACACTGATGAGTCACATGGTAAATGGTTATTTCTACTGTCATACTGTCGACTCTGGCAATGGAGAGGAGAGGACAACTACAAATGTGACAGTGGATACAGTTAAAGGTACGAATATCTTAGATTCGGGGGCTTTACCAAAGCATGGTTGCAATTTTATATCACCTTCCTAGAAACCTCAAGCTGATGATTGTGTTTTGGGCACAGTGTTGAGAAGACATACTAGAGGCTTCTTGAAATATTTGGTAATGCTAAATATGTATTATTTCAAAACACATTTGGCTAGCCATAAAAAACCTTCAATACATACAAGGTATGCTAGTATGTATAATCTTATAGCTAAGATATCACCTCCAAATATGATTTAGCCTTTACACTATCTAGGCTTATACTAACATTGGAGAATATGCCAAGTTGGTGTAACGTAAAAAATGTAGAAACAATATGGAAGGTCTCAAGCACAAGTTACAATATTTGCACAAAATTATTCTACGCAGCTGTTTCTAGATTGTAGTATCAGAGTGTCATCTCTTCTCGTTCTGTTTCAGTTCCTCCAGAGAACATTACGCTGATAGTTGATCCACCAGAGGTCAAGATCAAGGTCAAAGCTAACGAACGCTTTAACTTTACCTGCCACTCATCACCGCCAGAAGCTAATTCCGTCTTTATTTACAGTAAGTGTTAATAGACCAAAAATAGCTACAGCACAGTCATCTATAGCGACAATACCTGTGTCTTATTGGGATAACTCCTTGTTATTTCCTCTTCAATGCAGGAGTTAGTAAAGGAGCCAATACACTGTCGAATACTAATTTCTATACACCGACAGTAGAAGATCTGGATGAATTAACGCTAATGTGTACAGATAGTACTCACCCTAAGTGGAAGAAAGGAAATAGTGAGACACTGGTTCTTTCGTCTGAAGGTATTTCCTGCAATATGTCAAAAACTAGTCACACTCTACATTTCTTTTCAGTATCACAACAAAATGCTTTATTTGTTTCAAATTACATGTATATAGTATTTATTCCCGTTTATTTACAACAATTGAAACTACAGTTTGAAAGTAAAGTTTACTTAAATGTATTCATAAAGATTCAAATATTGTACCAAAAACTTTATTTAAGTGGTAATTAGCGATGTTTGGCAAACATACACGTAATACTGTGAATTAAAAGTACTAGCCTTATGGCATTAACTATAGTTTTAACTAAAATACTGTTTTACAACCACAAACCTCATTTGTGGCTATGTGACAGATTTTCGTTTTACACAAAATTCACATCTTTTATTCGTAGCGAAACCTTTTTCTTCTCCCAGAATTACTCATTCATTCCTTCACATTTAGTAAACCGAATAATTGTTATGATCGATTTGTTGAGAGAGAACGGTATAGCTCATATGACTTGTAGCATACATGTACATGTAGATCAGCATGTTAATTGATTAGAAGAAATGAAACCATGATAGTCAGCAAAATAAAGTTAATTTTATTGTAGAACTGCCTTTGAATACCACAGCATCAACAACTAGCCAATCACAGTCAAGCACACTATCAACCTCAAGATCACCAGCTACTACTAGAGCCACTTTCAGTCAATCATCTACTGAACAGTCTACAGTTACCACACGTCCCGGCATAATACTAGTGACTCAACCTCCTACCACATCTTCGAATCAGAACGCAACTACGCAACAGAGAGCCACCCAGAGCGCAACCACGCAGCAGAGAGCCACCCAGAGTCGAACGCTCAGACCTCGAACAGATGACGAGAGCAATCAGCCAAACTTGACAAATCAGGGAAAAAAGACTGGTAAGAAAATAATATGATGGCTGCCCAGCCTATTGCATAAATTTTCAGCTAAATATTGTAGTTGGAATTAATACATGATACATATTATGTTATGCTGATCTCCATCTACAAACAACCAAAAGAAATAAGACAAAATGATTAGAACAGTTCACGTTTAAGTAGGCCTACTACTACACACTGACACTGACATCGTTGAAACTTGGATTTTAAACTGAATCGTGGTGACACTTATTATTGGTTGTACAAGAGGAGAAAGTTTATGGCCAAATAGCCAAAATTCCAACCTCAGTTCCCAAATCACATTGATGGCGAGATTCATAGACAGTGGATTCCACCTACTGTTTAAAGTTCTATTATTGAAAGGATGATTATTGGCGATTATTGGCCACATATGTTTCCTCTACACTAAACAAAATATAACACCTTTTGGGAAATAGCGCTAGTAGAAATATGATTGGCAGATAAAATTCCCAGAGAAGAAATATTCTATCTAAAAACTTGACAATAAATTAAATTTGCACCCAGCCTCATCTTCAATATTATTTGAAATGAGTAGAGATAGTTTTTATACTGATGCCACGCGTGCTGAATAAAGAACTTCTTGTGTCAGTCTTTGAGAACTCAGTCTATTTGCCCACTGTCAATGTACAGTCAATGTAACTAGCATCAATTAATAAATTCTTATTATTAATTCCAGCAGGGAAAACCACGTCAGCCATACGGGTTGGGTCTATAACAGCTTTTGTCGTCAGCACTCTATTGCTCGTAGCATCAGTCACCATCTTTGTGAAGCTCTGGTACAGAAGACCTGCAGCTAAAATTGATCCAAATATAAGCTTCAAATTTGATAAGGGTGCTAAACCATAAGCCAGTGCTAACATTCTTTTTCGTAATCATTATACATATAATGTAGATTTGTTAGAAATCTGTGTTTTGAAGTTTTAAAATTTTTGACGTGGTAAGATGACTCCTACTGTTGTTGCAGCAACCTTTGTTATAATGTAGATAGTGTTTTGCTGAATAAAGGTTATTATTACTCCTATGAAATACAACCTACGTTGTATTGTATACTTTTTATTCATTTTTGTGCACGCCACATAATAGTCAAGTAAGATTATGTTGTATGACTGCCCTTCCGTTTAAGTGGTAGTAGTTGCTGTTGAGCTTTCAATATAGCATTTACCTGCATATTTACCTGCATATTTACCTGCATACTTACCTGCATATTTACCTGCATAGTTATTTGCATGTGAACTTGGGCCTACTTAGTCTCTAACACCTACTCTTCATCTGTGAGTTTAGAAAACAGTTTGTCATAAGGCTGTAAAGTGTTCCCAAGTCGTATGTATATACATGCACATTAATACTAGCCACCGTCAAAAACAACAATTTTAGAATATGGGATGCGACTTGTTTATTGTTTAATCCTCACTTGGAAGTTCTCCTTCTATATCTTCTATTTCCTTAAATACGATTAATATTGACATTAATTTCTACCTAGATTGACGACACTAGATATACAGTGGTGTTCTTTGAAATGAGACCGCCCCAAAAAGAGCTATACTTCCTCGTTTATTTGAATAAATATTCAAATAAACGAGAAAGTATAGCTCTTTTTGGGGTTATAGCTCTTGTCAGGGTTAAAATGGTTTCCAGAAAAGATATTATCTTTTCTGGAAACCATTTTAACCCTGACAAGCAATATATTATTAGAAACCTTACGATGTCAGGAGTATTGTAGTAGTAGACGGCAGAGAGTATAATTTACATAAGTGTAGGTATACAAGTATATGCCTATTGTAAAAGTAGTACTAATCATTTTAGTAAGTATAATTACATAGTACATGAGTAGTGTTCATAGGAATATTGTTATCAGCTTCTTTTTATATAATATTATTTACACAGTACTGTATGCAAAATGGAAAGGCCAAAATTTTACTGGACATTGTTATTTACAAGCACTTTGTGGTTGAGCTGTGGCGCAAGTTTCACTGCAAAATTTGCTCGTTTCGCTTGCGTGTAATGATGGCTTGTATTCGCGTATTGTAGTCATGCATGTGCTTAACCTCTGTTGGCGCAAACATGTTACAGTGACCTCATAAAGAGTTGTGCTTCTTTGCATTAGGGAGATAACTCCAAGTTCATAGCCCAAGCTCCAACACCAATATAGAGGGTGGGGTGGGTTGGTTACTTAACCCTCCCTGGGTCAGGGTTGAGGGTCTAAGGCTGCGGACCCGCCCCATCAGCGATGTCGGGGGACCCGGTCCCAAGGTCCTAGCGCCACCCAAAGCCAAGATCCTCACCAGCAGTATTGTAACATATAAAAATCGTGGGTCCAGGAGAATAATCAATGTCGGCATAGCTCGAGTTCCAACACCCATCCGGCAGGCTGGGTGGGTCGAGTACCCTCCCCACCTTGGGTCGAGTCCGAGGGCCTAAGGCTAGGGACCGACCTCGGCAGCGATGCAGGGGGATCCAGTTCCAAGGTCCACCTGTCACCATTGCATCATAAATTTATTGATTTATTTTCTCCAAACAAATTCATATAAATAGCAGTACTTTAATGCTATTTCTTTTCTTTTTTCACTCCTGTACACTAGCTGTCCTAACACTTGATGCTGGTTTAGTAGCTGTAAGTGCTTTATTACATTACAACAGTTCCTACAGGGCTAGTCTGAGTAATGCTGTATTACTGACTGACTTGATACTTTAAGTGCTCCTAGCTGTTAGTGTCTTCACGACCTTTTGGTCTGACCCAAGTCACAAATGAAAACCACAAGATGGCCTGGGATTTTGCTTGGCCGGACGAATCCATCTCTAGATCATTGGTACACCTGACTTCTTCGCTCAATAATGAGGATTTTGCTTTCGACCCAGGTAAGTGTGTTTGCGACTCTGTGATGGATATATGCCGGAAAATCTTTTAGCAAGTTGACTCGCATGTGCCTGAGATTTAGGTCACGAAGATACTATACTGGTTTGACACAACTGTACACTTAATATCCAAGATAGTAATATACCAACGACTTTATTGGACTAAAATATTATTAATATATCAAGAACTTAATTATATTGATATTATAAATATCAAGAACATTAGACTAATATTATAAATATCAAGAACATTAGACTAATATTATTATCAATAACATTAGACTAATATTATAAATATCAATAACTTCATTAGACTGATATTATTATAATTATCACAACTGTTCCCATATAGTAGATGTAACCTTTTACATGATTCAACATGAATAGAGTCTCAATGGATATTGTGCATGAATTGGCACGCTAATTATAGTGATTGATCCTTATATCCATGTACTGCTGCCGTAAATACAACTATCCAGAATACGACCTATGTCATGACGTGAAGGAAAAACACTTTGGAGACCAAATGAAATTTAACTTTCAATCAGTGATCTCTTTTGATTGATACACTCCCAATGTTCACGTGATGTTTTTGTTGTAAATGAAATCGATATTAGCGTCAATCTTTGGCGTTTGTTGTCCAATCCAGAGCTTTATGAATAGTCCAATTAATAACACAAGCATAATGGCAATTACTACTAGCAGGTAGATGCTTGCAACTTTTAGACCTTTAGACCGTGGTTCTACAAATAACAAAAAAATAACGATACTTTTGATATTAGCATAGTTGGGGCTGCACTCATCTAGAAATTTGTTACCCATCAAGATACCAAGCGGTAGAATTAGTTGTAGTTGTTGAATAGTCCGGTTAATAATGATAAAGGGATATTTCGAAAAAAAAAGTTCGAAACAGGACGTTTCACAACCTGACAGTTCTAAACCAGACAGTTTGATTACATTTAGAAGAACACAACTTACAGACAACTAATTTTAGTTAATTAATTTAATTGATTAAACAAATAATATTAAAAACAAAAACTAGTTCAAATCTGGTGGTTGGGGTTTGGGGCTAGGCGTTTCGAACTGTCCGGTGTTGAACTGTCCACTTTTGAAATGTCCTGTTTCGAACTGTCTTTTTCAAACAGTCGCGCATTGTTTGTTAATAACACATGCAGCCCATGAGTCACCTTACCTCCATTGGGCTTCAGAGTGTAAACTGGTCGGTCAGGCTTATTCATCACAGTGGCTGACCTGATGGCTCTTGCAGTTGATGCTCTTGGGGTAGTTGGAGTGGTTACTGTGCTTGGGGTTGTTGATTCGGTGGTAGTTGGGGTGGTTACTGTACTTGGAGTTGTTGCCTCTCTGGTAGTTGGAGTGGTTACTGTACTTGGGGTTGTTGATTCGGTGGTAGTTGGGGTGGTTACTGTACTTGGGGTTGTTGATTCGGTGGTAGTCGGGGTGGTTACTGTACTTGGAGTTGTTGCCTCTGTGGTAGTTGGGGTGGTTACTGTACTTGGGGTTGTTGCTTCTGTGGTAGTTGAAGCAGTTACTGTACTTGGGGTTGTTGCTTCTGTGGTAGTCTGAGTGGTTACTGTACTTAGGGTAATTATTTTTGTGGTAACAGCATTGGTTGATGCATTTGGGACCGATGTTTGTATGGTGGTTGCGGTGGTAGTGGAGGTTGCGGTGTTTGTGGTGGTTATGTTAGGATCAAGTCTTTGTGTGCTAGAAGTTAGGGCGTCTGCAGTAGTTGAATTTGTGATGTTCCCTGCAGTATATTGACCTAAACTAAAATTTAAAAACATTGCATTGTAGTAGGTAGAAAACACTTGCATTTTAAATTTTGTAATCCAACCTGAAACTTTGTTTTGTTTTAAATGCCCTGTATCTAGCTCATAAGCTGTTGTTATAACATGAATTATTCCATGTGTAGCTTCCCTTAGTGAGACTGGGCGTTCACCTGTACATAATTATTGTACATTTATATTCATCAATGTTGAATATATAAGAAATTGTCTTTTCTCAATTTTTTATGAAATGACAACTCCTACTATTCACATAGAGAGATGACCAGGATTAGTGAATTGATGTAAAGTGGTCTCTCACTAGTAAATAAAATTGATCAACTGCACATCTGACTTGGCAATTTTGGTAGAGATAGTAGTAAAGCCTAAAACTCATATCTTTGGGTAGGGTGAAGTATATACCATGGTATTGAGGCTACACAGGTTGCACAATATCTGCTACTACTTACTCTACATTGTGACATTAGTGTTATATGTAAATATCAATATAGTAATCAAGTAATCATAAGTCTACTTTATTTTGGTATAACCAACAATATTTTATTCAATCTGCATTTATACCAAGATAACACAACAACGATTCCATATATTTATCTAGTATAGTTCGTATACTTATGTAAACAGCATAAAACAGAGCTGTGTATTGCAAGAATTGCGTCGCCAGGGAACACTGTGCGTCATGTTGAGCCTATTATAACCAATCAAATCGACCGAAAAAAGTTTTACCAGTTTTGAGTTTAGCCTTTCGTTACTGGGCTCAGTATGACCTCTCATTTACTTCCAGTACGGTAATTCTCACAGTATAAACGGCTCTGGCATAAACTAGACTTACACCGCATTCCATGAAATGGTGAGCAGTAGAGCACAACTCCAACTTGACAACCGGCTGCGCCAAATCGTCCTCATGCTAACAAGTGAGTCTATCAATCTTATCTGATAGTGTTTCACTGGCTGCATGTATGATAACTGCAACATACATAACTTTTTGCTATAAGGATCATTATAATGGTAAATTTACTGATTTGCAACTGTAACAGAAAATAGAAGCTAGTTTATACACAATTTTATATTCACTTACGTATTACTGTAGTTTCATATGGTAGTAATGAAATAACCTAGTTATAGTAAATAATTCTATCGTGGAAATGCATGGGACAATACAAAGTATATAACAATATAATATAATATAATGATAATATAACCAATTGCAGCATGTTCCATTGAAGTTTAGTATTGTTGCATTCCTAAAACCACTATTCAACTCTTGATGGTATAAAAATAACAATATTACTGTAACACTATTATACATGTACACTGTATATAACAATAAAGTAATTATGGTATACGATAACAAAATAATAAAAGCTTCTCACAATATTATTGTAAAATAGTAGTGTACTTTTGCTATTTTATACTAATAAAATAAATCTAGCTACATTGTACTTGGCTTCATAACTCATCTGATTCGCCATTTGTTGATCGTCTACAGCAAAAGAAATTGAATAAATTAGAATGGAGTTTGCTATGGTGAAATGTGTTCAGGGAACAGGCTGTTTGATTAAATCTACTAATCTAGCTGCGATAGGCATTACCTGAACAGTAAACCACCAGCAAAACTGCTGAAGACATCAATTCGGTCTCCATAGGACTGTTTTCTCTTATTGAAGTTCTTGGTGATTGTTCTAGAATATAGAGGAACTAAACCGGCTTTAGCAGATAAACTAATGCAGCTTTGCATAGTACATTAAAATGGTGTAGTGGTTAACTTGATAATTTGCCGCTTTAGGATCACATTTTCCAGTTCTGCACACTCCTGCTGTGAGAGCTCTGTAACTCATACAAGCTTCAGCTTCGAGGAACATCAATTGCAAAATGCATGGCAGTAACCAGAAGTTAAAATGAACATAATAATATATTTATGTATGTAGAATAAGAAACATATACATGTATTTGTTATGTAAAATTGTTACTTTACTAATATTAAACTACTTAAAGGGTGACAGGTGATATTTTTACATGAAGTTAACATAGCCAAAGATTTTCAGAAATATTCCAGATAGAGAAGTTGCCTTCCACTTTACACAGTCATGTACATTGCATAATTACTAGAGTGTTACCCCAACCTAGTTACACTTACCACAAAGATTGAAGACTGCGTGAACTCTGTAATACCGTACCTAAATGTCTTTAAATCATAGTGAAACTTTAAATGGAGTTACCACCAATTCAAATGCAGGAGAAGATAACTTCAATCAGCGAATTCAATTGACTTGAACTAACGTAATTTGAGAAGCGTGAGGTCACAATGTTTTGTCCGGCTGGATACATGAGGCGCAGCAGCACATGCAACATACAGGAAAGAGTACCAGAGAGAGAGATAGCTACATGTAGAACTGGCTGACCAAAAAAAGGGTGGGGTACTAGAGCTAGAGAAAGTGAACAGATCCAACCCAGCAGGCAGAACTGTAAACGCACGATGAGGTAGTGGGTTGAATAAGAAAGATTTGCTGCGCCCGGCCCACAAGACCTGGGGTTGTGGATTGGCTTGGCCCCTAATACCCAGATAGTCTACCAAGACTCAAACAAACAGGTTATGTAGGGAGAGGTTAGACTACTGGGTCCTAGTACTAGTCATGGACTGTTATAAAACCTGCCATAGAAATGCATGTAGAAACGAGTGGTTTGGGAGTCTGTTAATAGCAATTTGCTAACTTACAGGCTGCAGATGAGGACTAGGAGGCAGCACTCAGGCCTCAAGTGATACAGCATATCAACTCAGAACATTGCCTCTGAGGCTACAGCACATCAACTCAGAACATTGCCTCTGAGGCTACAGCATATCAACTCAGAACATTGCCTCTGAGGCTACAGCATATCAACTCAGAACATTGCCTCTGAGGCTACAGCATATCAACTCAGAACATTGCCTCTGAGGCTATAGCATATCAACTCAGAACATTGCCTCTGAGGCTACAGCATATCAACTCAGAACATTGCCTCTAAGGCTACAGCATATCAACTCAGAACATTGCCTCTGAGGCTACAGCATATCAACTCAGAACATTGTACAACAAGAAGCCAGGTATTTACAAGCCTGTAATTTTATTGCACATATATATATATTCCATTTTTATTCCGGCAGAGAATAAGTCCAATGGACTTTTGTCCAGAAAACAAGAAGCTAAAGTACATTAAGTAAATAAGATTACAGTATGAAAAGAAAAAAATGAGAAGAGTAGAGAAAAAAAAAGCCAAAGTTTGAATTTTACAAAGGCAAACAACTACCGGTAAATTAGTTATAGTAATACATATAAATATTGCTAGCATGTAGTAAATAAAACCAGTAGAGTAAAAGACGAGTAAATAAACTAAAAGAAGTACATATAAAATTTTGAGCATTTAGTAGAATAAAACTAATAAAGTACAAGACAGAGTGTTGATAAAATGAGTTCTAATCAGGAAGCACAAGAATATGGTTTTTGATGGCATTTTTGAAAGATTGCAAAGATTGACTCATCTTTATGTGGTTGGGGAGAACGTTAAACCTCCCGGCACTAAAACTGGCAATGGCAAATCTGAAATTCTCCCTGGAGAGTCTAAAACCTTGGCTCTTTGCTAAGCGCGTTTCACTAGTTAATTTCACAGGTAAAAGGTTATAATCGATGACTGGAATTAGGTGGTTAACGAGTTTATAAAGAGACAACATTATATAGATATTCAAATCAAATTAATTTATTTATATTTACACCAAAATTATTCATGGGTACATTTTAAATGCCAATGAAAATTTGTCTAGCTTATCCAGCTTCTTAAGTTTTGAAGGAAATTTTACATAATCAATGCATTGTCGCGGATCGTTATATTTCAGTGAGAGATTTTTGTCAGCTGGCATATAAGGCATCTGGTTGGCTATCTTACAAAGTTCACATGCTGGAAGTTGATGTGGTGCAAAGATTGGATTCTTATGTATCTGCCAAGTCTCACGCCATCGGTGGTAAGCATTGTACTTTTGTGGAATTCTCTTTAGATATCTTAAGTATTTGCTGAGACTACGAACAGAAGTGAAATTATACACGTGAATAAAAGAATTCTCTGGCGCGACGTCAGTATATTCCTTTAATGAGATACCACCCATGGCCACTGGCACCATGTTGGAAGGGTCAACTAACCTGTCCCAAAACTTTTCGGTTATATAGTCTTGGCACAGACTATTCTCAAAACTTAAGTAAAAGTAATATTGACTATGACGTTTAAGGTAGCATGCCTCGGCATCCTTGCGCTCTTTACATGTGTCATTCCTCCCACATTTTCCATAAACATGGACATCAATGTCTTTAGATATCGCTTCTATTAGTCCGATCCGATCGTACTGGGCTGAAAAACAGTTACTTATATACGCCAAAGCTCCTTTGCTTTTACGGATTGAGTAGTTCTTTGGTGTAAGACGTGCTTTTTGTTTTTCCCTGCAACCCTTGTAGTAATTCCAAGCAGGAACCGTTGAATTCCTGTTGTAAGTAACTGTCATGTTCATTATACCGTTCGATCTGTTACTGATCTGGTTAAACGTGTAGCCTGGAGACTCCATAGAAGTTATACCGAAATACTGATCGGAATGTCGCACAATATTCTTCAGAGTTTTTCCACCTACCATTTTTACAGCATTAAACAATACGATACTAGCGGCCTTAGTAACTCTATCAGGCGCCATCGGAGGGTTATCGCTATATAGGTCGACTCCATTTTCGTGTGGATTTACAGCAACACAATTACTATATTCACATCCGCTAAAATTAAACCAATACTGGAAAGGAGCTCCATATCCATAGTAGCCCAAAATAATTTTAATATTGTATAAATCATTTTTATCTATGCTAATTGTTCTTTTCTCTACAGCCTCATAGATCTCTCTGGTTGTTTTATTCGATACTCCAAGTTTAGCGGAGAGAATGTCAACTATCTCTCTTGCGGTTAGAAGATTATTCATAGCATATTTCTGTTTATCCCGGAAGCAATAGTTGTGAAATGGATCTGGGTCTTTAGACTTCAATGTTGTTATCTCGGTGTTGATTGTCTTTGATTTCCTCATATTATACGACAGAGATATAATGACAACCAACCCTATAGCTAGTACAGGAACCCTGTGTACTATCTTCATCTCCTTCAAAAGATTTCAAATATTTTATTTCTGTAATAAAAATGCTGTACTAGTCTATCACGTTTGTCAGAGTGTCAGTAGGCAATGGTTTGATACTTGACCTAAAGATTGTAGACTGTCATTACACAATGTCAGGTCCTTCAACTAAGCACTTACAGAAAACAATACACTCTGTTGACCGATCTCTATACTTGTGTCACCTATTGTTAAAGATACATGTAATTGTTTATTTATAGATTGCACCTAACAATGCTGTTCTTTTATTGGCACCGATTAATCAATGGACAAGTTGGATCCTTTTGTAGCCCAATTACAGGTAAATATGTACATGTACATTGTATATAGCACATGGCATACAGTTATGTAGCAATAGGTACATACATTGCATTGTTAATGAGTAATTTACATAAATAATTATCAAGATGAAAGCATTCATAAGAATTATTTCAGTTGGAGCACAGGTACATGTACTAGGTACTAGGTACTAGGTACATGTACTAGGTACTAGGTACAGGTACATGTACTAGGTACTAGGTAGAGTACTGCTAGTGTGGCCGACAACAGATCAAATCTTACACTAAGAAACAATGTTCAAACCTAGCAGAGTTCTGGCTTACTACTAGTCTGAAGTAGGGGTGCTCAACCCTTTTAGCCTGAGAGTAAGATAGAACTATAAACAACTACCAAAACCAGTGAGAAGAGCAGAACGCGCTATTCCTGGAGAAGTACGTGTAGTTATAGTCATTGCCACAACAGGCATATTAAAACAATTCTTGTGGGTATAATTCATTAATTTTATTTACAGCCTAATCAATATACAAAATAGTAATCACAAAAGTAAAAAGTCGCAACAATAGTTCCTCCTCACTACTACTAGCTAGAGATGTGTACTTATACAACACGTACAATATTGGCATCAATTAACATTAAGAAAGTAAGGTTAGCACAGTACTCTAACTGGTAGTACAGTACTCTAACTGATAGTACAGAACTCTAACTGATAGTACAGAACTCTAACTGGTAGTACAGAACTCTTGCTGATAGTACAGTACTCTAACTGATAGTACAGAACTCTAACTGGTAGTACAGTACTCTAACCTAACTGATAGTACAGTACTCTAACTGGTAGTGCAGTACTCTTGCTGATAGTACAGTACTCTAACTGGTAGTGCAGTACTCTTGCTGATAGTACAGTACTCTAACTGGTAGTACAGTACTCTTGCTGGTAGTACAGAACTCTTGCTGATAGTACAGTACTCTAACTGATAGCACAGTACTCTAACTGATAGCATAGTACTCTAACAGAATGTTATACATGTATATGAATGTGTAAATAATTATTGGCAGTCACAAAGTGTTTCCTAGGTTGTGAACTCGGGAGATGTTCTACCGTACAACGTGATTTTATCAGGAGGGATAAATCCAGTGTCACCAAATCTAAGTAAGTTAACACGGCCATTAGGTGCAATTTGTATCCATGTGATACTGCCATTATACGCTAGTAGGTTCTGGTGTGCCTCTGGGGATAACTGTAACGCCCTGAAACAATATAGGACAACATTAGCATATGCCATCATTAGATGCATGTATGTACATGTAAAACCAAGAACAACAAACCCACCTACTTCCATAGAGAGCGGATATAATTTATCACACTGTGCAGGGTATACCTACATAGCGTTATGTATAACATACAGGTAGATGATCTTCAATGCATACAATATTGGAAGTTGTCTTCTTGTTAAGAAATGGCAAATAGTGTCAAGAGAATACAAATCTTGTAACATAAATATCCTCAGCAGTAAATAAATAAAGTGCAGTGGAAGAGGAGGGACTGCTGGGTAGCCATATTTAATAGTAATACATGACACCTTCTTTGATCTCCAACCTACCTCATCACACAATATCTAATAACATTCCCATGACAGGAGTAGATCTCATAGGAATCCTCCTGCTGGGTGGGTGAGGCACGGTGGAAGTGTTTCCTGAAAGCCGCCTCTATTCTGATACCTGATGTGTGTCTCTCCTTCAACAGCAGAATAACATATAAGTGGTGGATAAAACTGCTATAGCAACATAAAGAGTGATAGAGCTCCTACAGCAATATAACAGGTGGATGGAGCTACTATGGTAACATTAGAGGATTAAATTCAAATACTAACCCAAGGGGTGGGTTCCCAGTCGGCTGGGCCAAGTGGTACAGGTACTTGCTCAGAATGGCCTTCTTCTAGCAGCATACAGCTTTGCGTAGGCACATCTGTAACAATGCGATGCCAATCTTATCAACCCATGGTTATTTATACATGTACATACTGTAACTACATGTATACACTGTAACTACATGTATACACTGTAGCTACATGTATACACTGTAGCTACATGTATACACTGTAGCTACATGTATACACTGTAGCTACATGTATACACTGTAACTACATGTATACACTGTAGCTACATGTATACACTGTAGCTACATGTATACACTGTAACTACATGTATACACTGTAACTACATGTATACACTGTAACTACACGTATACACTCTAACTACACGTATACACTGTAACTACACGTATACACTGTAACTACAAGTAAATTGTACATGTATGTTTGATGATTATCATATGAATTCTAGCAATGATACCGACAGTAGCAGCATTAAAATGGTGGATTTGTCAACGGGATTTGAATAGCGACTGCTTTTCCTTCTGTGAATGGTGTATGGTGAATGGTGAACGGTGTAACAAAAAAATTACTGTAATTTATGGCATCATGCTTGCGACGATGAAATGGATATACAGAGAGCATTACACATCATGATGTAGAAAAATTATAATACTTACCTTGGAAATATTTACTAATGATTTCTCCAGTTTCTGTTGCCCGGGGTTTGGTAGACCAGACAATTTTAGATATTGGTAAATTCAAACCTTTCAGATATTTTCCAACCGTGTTAGCTTGTTCTATACCTATAAACAAGTTCATCCACTCAGGTCAGACAATAGATATAGAACTGTGACTTTGGCTACTGCAGTGATTTACAGCTCAACCTGTATCTAATCTAATACAGGTTGCCTTCACCGAATTAGACAAGACAATTTTATAATTATAATATAATACAAAATAGGAAAATATTACAGAAATAGAATAGGTGATGCTCTTTCACATTAATTACATCATTTTTATGGGATGAATCATCAACATACGTATTATACACTGTACATTAAAATGGATCTGACTGAATGTGTGGATATCTTTCAAAATATTTGAATATGTGAAGTAATCGTATTCTACACAGAGTACGACTATTAAATACAAATTATTAAATGATAGCTTATTAAATTTTCAGATTAAAAGATTTTAAGAAAAAACTAGATAATTTTACCGAGTTCATCCAGGTGTTTCCCCTTCTTGTCCTGGTGATAGCTGCCATGTCTGACCAGAATGAGGTTCCGCACAGCTACAGGCTGCTTCTCTTTCATCTCCCGCTCAAACCTCTGCACATCCTTTGGCTTGCCAGCTCTCACAGGCCTTATCGAACTTTCCATACATCGCCTACAACATAAGTCTAGAAAACTGCCGGTTCTCAACTTTATTTCGAAACTCATCAAGATTTAACGTATCATGTAAAAGTTGATGTTTATATTACAGCAATATTTCCACAGGTAATGGTGTTGACTGGAATATAAAATAGCATCAACATACATGCATGCGACTCCTAAGTAATGTACTTTTGTTACTATCACCTGTCCCAATTGTGATCCCAGGGTGGACCGGTAGGAGACACAACATCGAATGACTCATACTGTCTCTTTACTAGAACCTTATTTCCAAAGAATGCTACAGCAGCTACTGCTGCTCCACCTGCTGCCACAAGCTTTGCTCGCATAACCGTTAGAATAGAAGTAAACACTGAAAATATAGATTCTTCATCATTTAATTATTAATCCTATTGGGAAAAAATATATCAAATAATTTGTGAATATGTGCTTGATAAACTTTTATATACATGTAACATTGTAATGGTTCAGAACATTTGTATATACGACTCCAGCCACCCTGATGGACCTTGTAGCACCCTGAGTGCCTAGTAGTGCCACAGCGCTACCCATCTAACACTTGTTCTCTTGCACTTAGCTGTTCCTATCCTTATACTTGTCTTATATTGCATGTCTAGCCATTCATTTGATACTCACATACTTGTATATAGCATACTAAGTCATTGTAATGCTTTTTATACCCATGTAAAGAGGCCCGACCTCTCAGAATTACTTGATATTCATTACAAGCATCTTTTGTATAACTCGACCCATTTTGGGTCGGCCATCGGGCTTCTGGCCACCATATTGTTGTGCAATTTCTGGACGACCCTACGTCGGCCTTTTTACCAGAACTTCCTCCGGAAGTTCTCTTACTATATAAAGGGCATTGTTTTTATGTTTGTTGTCTCAGTTCTTGCTTGGATCTCAATAGAGACACATCTATACTTATATACGGAGACTTTCACTTCGTAGATAGGTCATTCTAGTTGTTAAGGTCCTCGACCTTGCAACACGAACTGCCTACTAGGTCGGATCACTCTCTTTCTCAGCATAGTAAACAAGCATAACTCGGGATCACATGGGTCGTCTTTGGTAGTTCTTTGACTACTGACTCCGATCAATCTGTCATGTAATGAGAAGGCCTAGCGCCACTCATAGGCACTTCATTTTGGGTAGGGAGTCGTCTAAGGACGACCATACCAGAAACCAAAAACCATTACAATATCTAGTGTTTTGTGGTCTAGAAAATAGATGGAATGTACAGGTTCCTTTACTGAGTACAAGCTTTATGTCAATAGTAACATTGATGTTTAAATAACTGCCAAAATGTTTACATAAATGCAGCTTTGGGTGAAATTGCAGAATAAAACGGCATAAGCCTACATTAACATTAGCATTAGATAGAGGCAAGAACATGAAGTTCAGACCGAATGGTCAATGGTCAGACAGAATAGAAGTTTTTGCCAGGTTGACAAATAATAATCATGATAATTACAAAGAATGGAATCAGTGTTATGTCTTGCGATAACATGTCTTATAACTGTACAACAATCATAATGATAGACTCAATTGACCTATAAATAAATTAGTAGCCTGTACTATTTATAGCCTTATTACAGTGAAGTATAATAATATAATTATCATTATCATAATATATAATAAATAAAAAACACGTACGATACTAGAAGTCTTATATCAGATCATACACTCAACATTGCGTAAAACAAAAATAACTATTGCAATTATTATTTTATATCGATAATTATAACAATAAATATGATATTACTAAATATAATATATTACACCGTGGGGTTAGAGCCAAAAGGTGACAAGTCCACTATTGTTGTATTCCCACAAATGAAGGACAAAGTGTTTTTTCAAAATTCCGAATATTTGGGTTTTTGCAGAGATATGCTTTTTAGCACATCGGCCTACCTTACCAAACACCTACCTTTTGTCTGTCAGATGAAACCCTTAATTTACAGGAATTGCCATTAATAGAGTTGTCCCCTTCTTACTCTTAGATATTTCAGAGCCAAAAGGTGACAATTAGCATACTTGTCACCTTTTGGCTCTCAATACAAGAAGCTTTTCATGGTTACTCGTTTTATTATTCAACCAAATAGGAGGCTACCATAACAAAATATCACCATAAACATGAAATTTGATTTGTTAGAGGGATATTATTATAGTACAAAGATACTGTCACTTTTTAAGTCATCTTAGTTTTTGCAGTTTGTGACTCCCGGTGGTTCACTTTGCACTGCACAATCATTGTTCGGGTTGACAATTCCACCTCTCATTTGCTAGGTGACTAAAGAGTAAGTGTGAAACAAATAATTGAAAAGCATGTCAAGTAGCAAGGGTTGAGTCACCCTCATCTCAGTCCCAGAAAAGGCTCATGGTTTCGCATTTGAAATTTTTAAAAAATCTCAATCGTTTACACCCACAACTAGCCCAAATGATTTGGTAGCCGTCAACGCTATTATTGGTTTTCTGCTCACTGTTCAATTCTATTGGCCTTTAGATTTTCCTAAATTGTTGTGGAACTCTAGTCCTTCAGAATCTATATCTGTTCGCTGGCTGAGAAGTTAACAACCATCTGGGTTAACCAGGGGTGTTATAAATGGTTTTGACCGCACAATCTATAATTACTCTTGTTATAAAACAGACCACAGTTAAAACTAGCTGGTCTTAAGCTTTCGCTCAATTCAACCCTGTAAAATAAGTTATACAATTTTAATAAAGAATCGACCAAAAATGTTTTGCAAATCTATGCTATGGCATGAAAAAAATAGTTTATTATTATTTTGAAATAATAAAAACTTTGACATGAGCAGACTTATCATTATTGATGCCATTATTTATTGCACTCACCCAAGTTCTTCATTACATTGCTGTCATTGCCTAGCATATTTTTTCTTAGAGCCGAATTTGAAAATTACAATACTGCACTATTTGCTTTCAAAATGTCATGAAAAAGTGCTCCTAGTTTCCAGTGAAATTCTACACTGCTCTACTTCTAAGCTGAGTCTGTGGCATGTCAGACATACATGTAATGTAATTATGACAGAAGGGTTGGCAGTATGCAACACTAATGTAAGTGCAAGTAAATATAATAATTTTGGGGTGGAAGTAACAGAAAAGATTGAATCCCTATAACACTATGGCCTAATTAAAACGTTGGTTCCATCAGTGTGTACACAGCCTAAAAGAAGGGGATTACTTACACCTTGGGTATAATTATACATTGCTCTCATTGAAGTGCACAGGATCCATGTTTGAAGTAAGTGCAGTAGTGTAATTCCCAATCATGCAGTTGGCATAGGTGTGTTAGGGCACAAAGGTGACAAATGAATGCACTGAAGGTGGAGGCCAGTGTTATTGAGACATCTTTGTTTAGAGCCAAATGGTGACAAATAGCAGTTGTCACCATTTGGCTCCAAACATATTTCAAGATGTCACGTTTTGGTTCTGAAAATATGCTGTCCAGACTGTTGTAGGAAAAATATTCATGGTTCTACTAAAAGAACAGGTTGGCAGCTATCTACTACTGTCTGCAACTCAATTTTTGAATTTTTGGACTTGTCACCTTTTGGCTCCGAACCCTCGACACTATATTAACAACTAATCAAATCCCTAATTGTAATAATAATTATAATTATAATATAGTAAGTATAATAATAATAATAATTATCGTAATCATATAATCTTAAATTTAATAGATAATTAAATATTGAAATACAATAATAATTTATTATATTAAAATATAATAATAATATAATTATAAAATAATATAATTATCTTTTCTTTTTTGTTGTTGTTATGACATGATAAATAATAAATAAATATATAAATACTATTCTAAAGCACATATAAAAAATATAAAAAAAAATATTCAACATTATAAATTATATATAAAAGGGAATAAAAGTTATCGAAAAGGAGAGAAAGAGAAAAAAAACATCCATATTGTGTTCCCACATCTCTTCCGTTCCCTGACGGTTTCAGTGGGAAAATTTAAAAAAAAAAAATTAACAATAATAAAATATTAATTAATCAATGGCTAATAGCACCAAATTGAAGCTGTGGTTTCATAAACATTCACATTGATTAGTAGGTATATTAAGTATTAGATTAGAGATAGACATGATTCTTTTTATATTATCTTATAGCAAGTAGTAGTACCAGTAAAACAGCTGCAAGGTGCAAACATCATAAACAATATAACACAGAAAACATTAATATTTAGTTATAGTCATAGAGGTTATGGTTATGGCTATGGTTATGGCTATGGTTATAGCAAAGAGGGTGTAGTACAGAAAATAGAAAATACACATGAATATCATTATAGTTAAAACTCTCATATTATTCAGCACAAGTTAAGTAGGGTTGATTGGTAGTTTACCCATAGAGGTAGGATAGAGCCAGTACTCGACCGCTATTACTATTACGGTCGTGAAGCCGGTCTGGACCCACTTCTTTGCTTTAGACGCAGTTCCGGTTTGCTATTAAATCCATTGTAACAATACGAAATCGATAACGTTTGCTCAACAAAATCACATATTTTGTGGCTATCATTACTCTGCAAGTTAAGAACTATCCATGATACATTAAAAATACAACTTCTGATATAATTGAAATTAATGAGAAGTCAACTACATATGCATTATATCTATTATTGCACTGTATTGTATTTTTGTTTTATCATCTGCAGTGCAGAATTGTGGATGGTAAATCATATGACTATCATAACCAGACAAATGTATATATATGCAAACAAGATTGAAAGCTAGCAAAAAATGTTATAGACATAGCAATAAAAGAATTAAATAACAAAAAAAAAATGAAAAAATTATGATACACTTATTGTAAAATTATGTTCCAGATATTGAAATGAAGCAAAAGTTCAATGTTTCAAATGTCTATTCATCAGTCGAGAATCGAAATACACTGTGTAAACACCTGCTCACATCAAACCACAATCTGCTTTACTAAATCAGTAGCATAAGTGAGGCCACCTCTGTTTTTGGCCTTCATCATCCTACGACATACAAATGATCGCCAAAGCCACCTGCACACTTCCCCAGAAACTGCCGTGTAGAGTTCTTGCAATTTTTCCTGAAATAGCCAAGAATATTCAGTGGGTGAGTGTTACAAGTTTGTAGTGATGTTAAACAGAAGGCATTGGAGCTTTTCACTTGCACCACCATAAAGAAAATAAACCAGAGCTGGAGTCACAGTCAGCTGAATTGGCTACATTTAAAGTGGACACTGACCACTTCATCAACAGCTTTCTTGGATCTGCCCTAAAGCCTGTAGCAGTTGGGTTGTTGTTATGCTCTCCCATTCTATGAATCCTGCTGAACAAAGTCTTGAGAAACTCTGAAAGTAACAAAATAAGTAGCATCTGATCTGTAGCAATAAAATATCAAAAATTATTGAGAACTTAAGAAACTCCCACGCAAGCACCTTTACACTGAATGTTATATACATATTATATTTATATATATTATGATAACATACATGTATATAGGTATGTTTATACATTGTACCTTTGTACATATATATTACATGGACACGTGCGTGTGGATGATATAGCCTATTTCATCAAATATTATGGTAACACTGAAATTATTATCTTCCAAGATAAAATGCTATAAAAAGAGACGTCAATTCCAATACCAACCTAGATTACTGCCATATGAATAATCTACATTCACGCTGACATCTGCTACTGAATCTTTAGGGTTAAGTGACAGTACTATACTGGACATCTGCTGGACTGTCAGTTTGAGGACTGTGCGGCTATTTGAAAATGACGTTTCGAAAGTGGACAGTTCAGCACTGGACAGTTCGAAATGTCTAAGCCCAAACCACCAGACTTTAACTAATTTTTAATATTTTTTTATTAATTTAATAAGTTAAAATGAACTTTCTGCAAGTTTTGTTCTTCTAAATGTAATCTACACAGTTTCAAACTGTCCTGTTTCTAACTGTCCAGCTGTGAAAAGTCCTGTTTCGAACTGTCTATTAGTAGTATAGTCAGTGCACTTCTAGACAGACACGCACTCATTGACCCCTGTTTTCAACCAATCACAAGCCGGTATTTCCGATTTCAACCAATCACAGAAGAGCACAAAAATTTTGCACACGACCTTGCCAAGGTCACCCCAAAATCCCCCCTTCTGATTGGTCGAAAAAACATTTGCACACTTGACCCCGAACCCGGCCACGACCCCTTCCCTTCCTCCTTCCCACCCTCCTCCCCTCCCCCTCCCCCACCTCCCACTCCTCCCTCCTCCCCGCCACCGCCCTCGTCCCGTCCGCGCCACCGCCGTCGCCGCCGCCGCCACCGCCGCCCTCACCACCGCCGCCGCCGCCGCCACCACCACCGCCCTCACCACCGTCGCCGCCACCGCCGCCGCCGCCACCACCGCCACCACCACCACCGCCGCCACCACCACCACCGCCACCGCCGCCGCCGCCGCCACCACCACCACCACCACCGCCGCCGCCGCCGCCGCCGCCATCACCGTCATCACCGTCACCCCTCCTCCGCCGCCGCCCACCCTCCCCACCCCGCAACCCCCACTCACCCGAACGACCAATCGTTTGAGGCGGTCAAGCCGCGTCCGCCCACGTTGCGTGCGGCGCCGACCGTACACGTGGAGGCGACGCCGGTGCCCCGTATCCACCGGGCCAAGCGACTAGGCAGCGGCCCGCCGCCCATTCCGAGTTCCACTGGGGTGGGACTATAAAAGATAAGTTTGACTGATGATAGTATTAATACAAAGAAGACTTAGTCATAGCAAACATGTCTTTTCTCACCAAAGGAGCAGCGGGGAGATATGTACTTTTAAAGGAAGTCCTCCCGAAGTCTGTATGGGAATATATGATCAAAAGTAATATCGAAGAAACGAATAGTCCATGGATGTGGTATTGGGTTGACAGACTCGCTCATAATTCCTTAGTGGTAGAGCTTGCCATCTATTTTAGAACACTTTCACTCTCTATGAATATCCCTTTTAAGATAGGAGAGGAAAAGTTGAGGAAAATGGCACTTTGTTATGAAGACTTAACAGGAGCTAGGTCAAGATTTTCATCTATGGTAGAAACAAAAAACGCATCCGTTTCTTCTCCCTTACTCCTTCTTAGGAATGCAGAGTTGTCAACCTGGTGTAGAGTGGAGGTTGAGAAGATTATTGAAGATAGAAACTGGGATGAAACTGGTGTGGGAGCGGAGGCCACTTTTAACACTCACTTCTTACTATATCTGGATAATGAACCTGGTGGGGAAGGTTCAAAGAATGAACTCTATCATAGAGTATTGAACATATTAAAGGATGGGGCAAGAAGATGTCGCTTTGAGGATGGGAAGGAGAAATCGCGAGCGAAGAGGAGTTACAATGAAGAAAGCATCCCTGGTTTAATTCTTAGTAGAGGTAATACGCTATATGCAGGGCGATTGTTTGGAGAACTAGATCCATCCAAAAATGGGTTAGAGGTGATAAGAAGTCCTTCACCAGGAGATGCTAGATTAGAGGTGAGAGAGACTTCTACAGGAGAGACTAACCAGGTTATGATAGAAGAGGTTGAAATGTGTGACATTGGAGAACTAGATTCATCCAAAAACGGGTTAGAGGAGATAAGAAGCCCTTCACCAGGAGAAGCTAGGGTGGAAGTGAGAGAGACTTCTACAGGAGAGAATAAGCAGATTATGATAGAAGAGCAAACTCATGTAGAAACTAAAGAAGAGGTTGAAATGTGTGACAAAAGGGAACAAGAGATTAGAAAGATAGAACAAGAATTGGCACTAAAGAAAGTGGAATTGGCGGGAGCACTGGGGTGGAAAGAAGCACTAGAGATGCAACAGAGAATTGATGCAAGAAAAGAGAGAAGAACAAATCGCATTGCCTTCTTAGAAAAAAAGTTAACAGAGGAAAGAATGGAAAAAGAGAGGTTAATGATGGAAATCGAGCGTTTGCAAAAAGAAGAAGAAGAAGAAAAAATGGATAGTGTATCAATTATTGATCACATAATTCCCCACCTGGCTAACAAACTAGATGATAATGATGCAAAAGCAGAAGGGGAAGATAGTAAACTGCCACAGTGGGTTCCAACAGGAGAAAGTAATGATGAATAAAAGTGTATAGATTCCAATCGTTCTCTCAAACAAGGGCAAGATGTCAAAGCAAGAGGTAGTATGTAGAAATGAGAATTATGAAGATGTGGCTGATGGTCTCTTAGATGAAGTAGTAGCTATCTCTGCTGAAGAGGGAAGGGAGCAAATAGGAGAGAGAAGCAACAAAAGAAAGAAGTTCACATTCTACATAATCATAATACTATTTATACTTTCTTGCTCATCTTTATCACCATCAGTTTACACATATCTAAGTGATAGGGAACCACCCAATGGCAAAGACAAAGGAGTACTTAAGCAAGGACACTTTTTAAAAACAAACACAACTCTATTAGCTACTCAACTGGATCAGCATGCGTCCACACCAAGAAATCGATCTTCGCTTGCAGAGTCCCTTCACAGCTCTAGTCTGTGGTCCAACAGGGAGTGGAAAAACGGAACTACTATTTAGTCTTATTAGGAGAGTTGATGAAATTGCTTCACCCACTCCTGTTGAAATCATTTACTGCTATGGAGTTTGGCAACGCCGCTTTGAGGATTACAAGGATAAAGTAAGGTTTCATTCAGGACTCATTGATGTAGAAATGGATATAGAGCGTGATGGGAAGAATCGCTGGCTCATCATTGATGACTTGATGGGTGAAGTCGGGGGGAAAGAGACTACTAATGCAATCTTTACAAAGTTCAGTCACCACCTGAACATAAGCGTCTTTTTCTTACTACAGAACCTTTTCCCGAAAGATAATAGAACAGTGTCAATAAACTCACAGTACTTTTTCTTGTTCAAGAACCCCAGAGACGGAATGTCTGTTACCAATCTTGCAAAGCAGGCTTTTCCTCAGAGTACAAGAGCTGTTCAAGAAGCTTTTAGTGATGCTACACGTAAGCCACACTCTTTTCTATTCTTGAATCTTCGCCAGGAAACCCCGGAGTGGGCTAGACTGATCGGTAATTTTGCTTCTGAGCACTCTCCCATGACTGTATATATCCCGAATACCCTGGAATATAAGTAGCATTCACATCTCTACTCTCTCCATAAACTGTCTTGGACTCGAAGAGAGCGCATCCATCATCAAGCATGAGATACATTAATTCACCCGAGTATTCTCCAAGGTTGAGGAGGAATGCCTTGAGTATATATGCACTGACGAAAGCATCTGCAACCATCAGAGATTCAACCATTGCTGAGGCTAACAAAGACCTTATACTCGCTCTTGTTGAGTGTGCTAGAAATGTATTATTAGGTAATGTTCATCTAACTACCGCTCAGTTGAACTCTCTACGTCGACATAGAAGGGCCATTGAGGATCTCACCAACTCTCGTACTAGTGTGAGGCAGAAAAAGTTAATCCTACAACGTGGCGGATTTTTAGGTCTTCTTTTGAAGCCATTGGCAAGTTTACTCGGAGGTGTGCTTGGTGGATTAGGCGGTGGACGAAGGTGAAATGAGTCTCAAGTTTTCTAAAAAGTATCTTCTTATGGATAAACATACATATGAATCAATGAATAGTAGAAACAACAAAAAAGAAGGAGAGCATCTACCCTCACTCTCTACAAATGGGGATCTACTCCTGGCAGAAAAAAGCAGAAAAGATGTAATATCTAACCTCAAAAACTCTGATACAGACATCTACTCTCAGCTAGAGCAACATGCTCATAAAATGAATAAGTTCCTAAAAGAGTTGGAGAGATCACGCCATCCGCAGCAGGAGTTGTATAATACATTAGAGGGAATTAACACTAGGTTTAATGAAATGCATACATGGAGACAAAGAGAAGAAGAAGCACAAGAGCGAGGGCGAGAGAAAAAAAGAGATGATGAAAAGAGGCGAAGTGGCTCAAGGTCACCACTACCACACCCATATAGGAGAGAAACAAAACCAGAGAGGTCAGAAGCTGGCGCACGTTGGAGTGGGAAGGGTGAAAATAGAAGTCCTATCAAAACTAGGTCTAGGCGAAAGCTTCCTAAAACCCCTCTTGCAAGCAATAGTAAAACAGAAAGATGGATGATATAGATGAAGGTCTACGTGATATTTACTTCTCCCCTCCTCAACCACCGTCTTTTGGAGGAAAGAGAAAGTTAGTTTTAGCTTCTCCTCCTGGTATTAATGAGAATGATGTTGAGAAGTGGTTGAGAAGTCAAGACGCATACACTCTTCATCGCCCGATTAGAATGAAGTTTACAAGGAGAAAAACGTTTGTGAGTGGGATTGGTGAACAACTCCAGGCAGATCTCGTGGATGTGCGTGCGCACAAGGACTCAAATGATGGAGTAACATTTTTGCTCACCTGCATAGATGCCTTCTCACGGAAAGCATGGGTCTTTCCTCTTCATTCCAAGTCTGGTCTGGAAGTGTCCAATGCACTCATCTCTCTATTCGAAAATGAAAGCTTTAGACAAATACAAACTGATAAAGGTAAGGAGTTCCTAAACAGAAGGGTGAGTGAAGTGCTAAAGAAGTATGGAGTTAGCCATTTCACCTCTGAGAATGAGATCATCAAGGCTGCTCTTGTTGAACGCTTTAATAGAACATTGAGAGGGAAAATTCATCGTCTACTCACTTATAGAGGGGATGGACGCTACTTAGAAGATGTAGAAGACCTAGTCCAAGGATATAACAACAGTTTTAATAGGTCAATTGGAATGAAACCTATTGAGGTTGATTACGATAATCAAGAAGAGGTTTGGGTTCGGTTAAATGAGTTCTCACCTAAACGATGGTTAAAGAAAACAAGAGTAAAATACTCACCAGGTGATCATGTTCGGATTTCGATGGCTCGTAGTAGCTTTGAGCGAGGGTTCACACCAAACTGGTCAACCGAGATATTCACCATAAAAGCAGTCAAGGCACATACCTCACCTCCTGTCTATACACTGGAAGACCTAAACAAAGAAGGAGTAGATGGAACATTCTATGCACAAGAATTGCAACATGTTAACCTACCTGAAATCTTTAGAGTTGAGAAAGTCATACGTAAACGGAGAAGGAGAGGAAAAGAAGAGAGTTTCGTGAAATGGAGTGGTTATCCCTCTTCATTTAATAGTTGGATAGATTCTAGTCAGTTTGTGTAAGACCAAAGGTAGTATAAATTCGATATGTAAGTTCAGTTTTGCTCACTCTCAAAGATGGCCTTCAATGTCACACTTACCTCAAATGTACGCATCGGTGGGAGTGACACAAACACCAATGCTCACTTCATTACGAAGCTAGCCAAGACATTGAAGCTTCACTCATCACAGTGGGAGGTTGGGTTACTTGACATTCAGTACCCTGCATCCTGGAGAAATGTGGAAGATGGCTATGTAGTGGTTACGAATACAAAAGATGGAGTCAAACGAAAATGTGAAATCAGGAGTGGAAGGTATGCTTCCATGGGTGAACTTTTGAGTGAGATCAATAGAATACTAATAAACTACGACTTAGAAAAAGTAGTGAGCTTTTACTATGATAGTCTACGGAATGAAACCTTCCTCATGTTGAGAGAACAGGAACACTCTGTCATGATGTCACGTGATGTTGCGTGGGTGTTGGGATTCGAACCTGATGTAGAATATGCTGCGGAAATCAACAGGAGTCAAAACCCTCCAGACATCAATGCTGGTTTCACATCCCTCTATGTCTACTCCTCCGTAGTCTCACCAAGACATGTTGGAGATAGTCTAGTCCCCCTACTTCGCACAGTTCCTATAACAGAGAGTGAAAGAAATAGCACCGTTTTCTTTGAGTTTTCGAATGTTCAATACTCTCCAGTGTCTAATACAAGCACAGACCTCATCGAGGTAGATATAAGACGTGATGATGGAGAAAGGGTCTCATTTCGCAGTGGAAAGGTTGTGCTGACGGTTCGTTTCAGACCGCGTGGAGAGAAATAACATGGCCCCTCGCATAGTTCCATATTTTCCTGATGAGTCAGGTGAGATGTATGAAGACTATTATGCAAACCAGGTGGGAGAGGGAATGAGTGTGTACAGGGGAAAACCTATTATGACGGGTAATGGGATCGGCTCACTCTTTTCTGGACTGGCCCGAGGGGTCCTTCCCATGCTAAAGAATGGTGCCAAAACTATTGGGAAAAAGCTATTGACTACTGGAGCTTCGGTTCTGGGAGATGTAATCAAGGGAGAGAACTTCAAATCCTCTGCAGCAAAACGTTTTCGTGAAGCTGGTGGGGATCTTCTAGGTGATGTAGAAGATGAATTACGTGAACCACCTGCCAAACGTGCACGAGTTAGTCAAAAGTCTACAAAGAAAAAGCGTAAAGGAAGAAAAACAGTTTTTGACTAAATGAAAGATAAATATATAATCCACACCTAGACTCACCACTCCCCACTCTTAGACAAGCGACTGTAGGAGCAAGTACTAGATGGAACAACTCTCACACTATCGAACATGTCCGTCACACATCGAGCCATCTCTCTCTCCAAGGTTTCTGAAGACTCTCCAGACACGGTTGACTCCAGTTTTGACTTATTTGCCACTCCGCCAACTCATACTAGCGTGCTCAGAGGTGAGTGGGTACCTTTGGCTCCTGTTACGGACTCCCCTGATGGCACTATTGAATTTAACATCCCGCCCGCAGACGAACTCTACACAGATCTATCAAGGTCTTACTTACACACCACAGTAAAGGTGAGCAAGGCTGATGGAAGCGTACTACCTGCGGAAGAACAACTAAAGGTTGTTCCAGGGGACAATTTTATGCACAGTCTCTTTTCTTCTGCCACTGTTCAACTGGCCGGGCAAGATGTTGAGTATGAACCAAACTATGGACATAGAGCTTATGTCGAGAATCTCCTAAACTATGGTAAAGATGCTAAGAGCACATATATGAAAGTTGGGAGTGGGTGGATGGAGGATGAAGGAACTGGAGAAGACTATGATGGTATACCTCCCGAAGTGGTTGAAAAAAGAAAGAAACTTATAGCCACAAGTAAAGAGATGAGCTTCTATGGGAGACCTAGGTTGAGTATGTTTTCTCAAGGAAGACTTATTCCACCAGGAGTTCGCTCTCGCCTTACTCTACAACGTGCTATTCCACAAATGGCCCTCTTAGCAGAAACAGACAACCCTGCAGGAGGGGCGAAGATTTCTATAACTAAGACAGAATTGTGGATTCGACGTGTACAAGCCAATCCGGCCTTACAAAAAGCACAAATGGATGTTTGGGTTGTGCAACAAGAGTCTATAAAACTACCAATTGACCGAATAAAAACTCATTTCCATGTCATCCCTGCTGGACACCAGTCAGTGAGAGTAAACTTTGATCAAGCGGGACAGAAGCCAAACAGAGTCTTTGTCGGACTAGTCAACCATACTGCAAAGAGTGGAACGTATAAGCAAAATCCCTTCAAATTTGGACATAACAATCTAAGTTCATTAGAATTACTAATTGATGGAACACCGGTGACCCGAAGATATGAACCAAATTTTGCAAGTGGAAAGTTTGCTCGTGAATTCATGAATTTGTTCACTGTCACAAATACATCCGATGCTGACACAGGGAATGAGATCTCCCCTAGCAAATACAAGTCCTGCGCTGCTCTCTACGCCTTTGACATTTCAGGAGATTTGTGTGATGACAACTTTCACTTGTTATCAAATGGGAGTCTATCTATTAATCTAGCATTTGCTAATCAAACTCAAAATACACTTGGACTGTTTGTATACGAAGAAAAAGATGACATTATCTACTTGAATGCAAATCACGAAGTATCTATGGTAGCCGGGATGATGTAAAAAAAATGGATACATTCTCAATCTCGAATATTCTATCTGATGATAAACTCTCATCAACCTCCTTTAGAGGGGTTATGCCAAGGGATCACTTCTTAGACTCCTTCTCCCCATCTGGATCTTTTGTTTTCAACACTCAAACAAGTGAGAAAAGTGGCGAGCATTGGATCTCTGTTTTTTCGAATGGAAAAGAAATAGAGTATTTCGACTCCTATGGTCTCCCCCCTTCTATTTATCCTGATGTGGGTAAGATGTTACAACAATGGGGAATACCAATAGTATGGAATGGAGAGTGTCTACAAGAAGAGAGTACTAACGTGTGTGGAGACTACTGCATCTTGTTCTGTCTCCTTCGAGCTCGAGGGTGGAGTATGGAGGGAATAATTACACGGCTAAGCAGAGTAGAAGGAAGAGTTCGAGATCATTCTATAAGAGCTCTATTACAACGTTTATACTATAATAAAAGAAATAATACTTTCCCACTCACAACGCATGTAAACAATATTATGCTTTTTTCACCTTTTCACTTTGACTAGAGAGAAATACTTCACCTTACTTATAATTCGTTTTTATACTACTATAACTAAAAAAAAAAAAAAAAAGAGACCAATAGTTTTTATCTTACCTGCATTCTTTTTTTTTTCTTTGCTTTTTAGATTTCTGCTTGATTCTTGATTCTTTTATTTTTTCTCTATTTATCTTCGTAATAAAACAATACTACTGAAGAAAGCTGCATCTTTTCTATCTTGGAATAATACTCATCCATGGGTTGTTGTGGTCTCGCCCCTATCCGAGGCCCGCTCCGGGGAGGACGGAGAGTCCACCATGTTAGAAAGATCCTTTCGGGCAGGACTCCCCACTCCTATTATTTTCCCCTTCTTCCGTGCCTCTTTTAACGCATCCACCTCTTCTTTCCTCTTCTGACTGCACTCTTCTTCCTCAATAATTCCATCCATTTGTGAGTCCGTTAAGCCCGCAAATAACTCTTCTTGGTTTTGTACTATGTTGTCAGTATCCATTGATAATGTACTATTGTAGTAGTGTAGCTGTACAGTAGTGATGTGGTGAACTTTGAATGCTGAGACTGTGATCCCACTCTCCCTTTATACAACTGCTCATTTCTTGACTCCTCCCTTTTTTTATCCAATCCCAATGTGACCCGATGTGAATCCGAAGCCTCCCGATGCATCCCGATGTGAATCCGAAGCCTTCCGATGCATCCCGATGTGATTCCGAAGCTTCCCGATGCATCCCGATGTGAATCCGAAGCTTCCCGATGCATCCCGATGTGAATCCGAAGCTTCCCGATGCATCCCGATGTGATTCCGAAGCTTCCCGATGCATCCCGATGTGATTCCGAAGCTTCCCGATGCATCCCGATGTGAATCCGAAGCTTCCCGATGCATCCCGATGTGATTCCGAAGCTTCCCGATGCATCCCGATGTGATTCCGAAGCTTCCCGATGCATCCCGATGTGATTCCGAAGCTTCCCGATGCATCCCGATGTGATTCCGAAGCTTCCCGATGCATCCCGATGCATCCCGATGTGAATTGACACATCGGGATGCATCGGGAAGCTTCGGGATGCATCGGGATGCATCGGGAAGCTTCGGAATCACATCGGGAAGCTTCGGATTCACATCGGGATGCATCGGGAAGCTTCGGAATCACATCGGGATGCATCGGGAAGCTTCGGAATCACATCGGGATGCATCGGGAGGCTTCGGATTCACATCGGGGTGCATCGGGAGGCTTCGGATTCACATCGGGGTGCATCGGGAGGCTTCGGATTCACATCGGGGTGCATCGGGAGGCTTCGGATTCACATCGGGGTGCATCGGGAGGCTTCGGATTCACATCGGGGTGCATCGGGAGGCTTCGGATTCACATCGGGGTGGGGAAATGGTTAGACTCCGCCCACTGAATACTACTATTTAAGGTATAAGTTTCTCACTCTAGCAGTATGAACAATCAGCCTCTAGTCAACAGAGTGAGAGTAAACAGAGACAGCTACCTACTAGTCAGTGCCTGATCAGAGATGTCAACAAGTAGAACATAAGGTTAGTGTTAAATGGAGTAATTGGCAGCAATTGTGAAGTGTTTATTGTATAAAATGCTATCAAGCTAAAAAATAACTCACACCCTACTACTATATATTTTTATAGGGAGGCTAAACAATTTAATATATTACATTATAGTCCCACCCCAGTGGAACTCGGAATGGGCGGCGGGCCGCTGCCTAGTCGCTTGGCCCGGTGGATACGGGGCACCGACGTCGCCTCCACGTGTACGGTCGGCGCCGCACGCAACGTGGGCGGACGCGGCTTGACCGCCTCAAACGATTGGTCGTTCGGGTGAGTGGGGGTTGCGGGGTGGGGAGGGTGGGCGGCGGCGGAGGAGGGGTGGCGGTGATGACGGTGATGGCGGCGGCGGCGGCGGCGGCGGTGGTGGTGGTGGTGGTGGCGGCGGCGGCGGCGGTGGCGGTGGTGGTGGTGGCGGCGGTGGTGGTGGTGGCGGTGGTGGCGGCGGCGGCGGTGGCGGCGACGGTGGTGAGGGCGGTGGTGGTGGCGGCGGCGGCGGCGGTGGTGAGGGCGGCGGTGGCGGCGGCGGCGACGGCGGTGGCGCGGACGGGACGAGGGCGGTGGCGGGGAGGAGGGAGGAGTGGGAGGTGGGGGAGGGGGAGGGGAGGAGGGTGGGAAGGAGGAAGGGAAGGGGTCGTGGCCGGGTTCGGGGTCAAGTGTGCAAATGTTTTTTCGACCAATCAGAAGGGGGGATTTTGGGGTGACCTTGGCAAGGTCGTGTGCAAAATTTTTGTGCTCTTCTGTGATTGGTTGAAATCGGAAATACCGGCTTGTGATTGGTTGAAAACAGGGGTCAATGAGTGCGTGTCTGTCTAGAAGTGCACTGACTATACTACTTCTATTTCTAAATGTCCCTTTACCCAGTTTGAGCACCCGTCTGCCTTTTTTCTTGGACTAAAACTACAAAGGATTAGATATTTATAGCGTATTGAAGTTTGTACAAAAAATATTGGTGATTGTAGCCACAAGCTACACAGCCTACTTTGTCAACAACCCTGTCAACATCATTGCACTTGAATATTGGGGTTCAAACATTCAATATTTGGTTCGGAAAGGGAAACAAACATACAATTAATTAGTGAAATAACTAGAATCCCAAACAAAACTAGGATCTAAACCTGGTACTTTACCTGCAAATGGCTAGGGAAGTCCAAATACAGAAAGCATAAAACCTTGCTTGAGACACTTCTAGCTTCCAACGAACGTTATGAAGCTCTCTAGCTCAAAGTGATCGGAGCACAATCTTGAGTATAAATGGTTGGTGTGAAATCTAGACGTCTCAATGCTCTGACTCATTTATCCAAGAGTTTAGAGTTGCATAAAATAACCTTTGAAATATGAACAGAAAAAGCGTTAATAATATTATTACACAATTATTTCAACGTAATATCATACATCAGCACACATTATAATACAATAATAAGATAATTAATGTGGCAATGTATATAGGGCCTATAAATTTATTTACAACAGCGCATAACATGAGAATCACAGAATGACGCTAAACATATTCTTGATAATGAACAAAAAGAATGAATATCTATAATATTATCAGCATGATTTATGATGTTAACGTATCATGTCTTGTTTTTTATAACCAAATAAAAACAAGTGCATGCCTGAAAGTTTCACAAGTCCTTTTGTCAACTACTATTAAAATTTTTCCCCACTATTACTGGTTGTTTTGGTAGTTGGTGGTGATAGTAGTTTAATAATTCCAACCTCTCTATTTAGATCATTACTAGCTAGCAATTACATCTACCACTACTACAAATACTATAAAAAATAACAATAGCCTAATAATAATGTGAACAACGCTATTGTCATTTCATTTTCCATTTTTTTTTTATAAAATTGGTTAATAATAATTATAACAAATAATAGTTATAACAATAATATAATATATTATAATATATAATATTATTATTATGATTATAATATTATATATTATAATATATAATATAATAATAATTATTATTATGATTAATAATTATAAATTTAAAATTAATAACAGAAAACCTTTAGGGCCGGCCAGAATACTAAGAAAAGTTTTGAGTCTCCCAGGTTAGTTATTCTAATCCGAGATCGAAAAAAAATTAAACCAGCTTAACAACATGCTGTGCATACTACCAATAGTACCACAAATTAATTATTATAATTATTATTGATTAGTTGCAATAACAGGAGTGGTGGTAGTAGTTCGTAGTAATGTAATTATTATTATTTCAAAAAATATACCTTTGGGACGTCAGGAGATGGCAAACTATAGCATCAGCTAACAAATTTTAAACTGTAAAGTAATAGCTTACGTGTGAAATGACTTGTCACAAGTCCTGAATGAGTTATTACTGCACAAAACTTTGGCATAACTAATTACATTCACGTGAAAAAGTGCAAACCGGAACTTTGTCTAAAGCAAAAAAGTGGGTCCTTGCCGCTTCACTGGCTTTCTATATAGTACTGGCTCTATCCTACCCATAGAGGTAACACCCCATGAGATAACTCTATGATCCTACCTCTATGAGTTTACCGACAAAAATCGCCAAATCAATGTATATAAAGCTAGGGCTATATGTGATCTCTAAGCCAAAATATACTATTACTGCTATAAGTAAAGTTTGAACATATCAATGAAACCTATAAAACTTGAACTGGCAACTTATGTCAAGGTCCTTTGTGTTTGTAGCCTCAGATTATAGAATAGAAAGCTGAGAAAACTGTTATAACTCGGTCAGTATTATGAGGTGACTACAACGGCTTAACACTTTCCCTGTATCCAGGTTACTGTAGCTTTTTCTTCAAAAAATATTGGAATGTTCTTATTGTTCCTCATCAAAAGACAAGTGGAAAATTTCTCTCTATATTCTTTCATTTTAACATCCTGTATAGCATATGCTACACAGTTCACCATAAAATAACTCTTTAACAATAATTGATTAGTTGGATTTGCATTGAAGCAAAAATGATTGGGGAATTTTCAGTTGTGACACAAGCAATAGTTCATGTGAAGGTGTCAAGCAATGCTACAGCATTTCTCTCAGAGCGGAAGGTGCCTAAAGATTGCAAAATAGTTGAGCTAAAGGTGGGCTGGATCAGTTTAAGCTTTGTTTTAAGGTTTAGGTTGTGTTCTATTACAACAGTTTTAACTTGGCCTGCGGCTACTGAGCTGAAATAATAGGTGTTTTACTCATTACTGTTTCAACTGTTATTGTTCGTAGAAATAAATGTGATGTAGTCGTGGTGAAATTTTTGGATTTCTGTTTGATAATTTCAAGCCCTATTGTGTTGTGAGTCAATAAAGTCTAGAGCTGGTTCCGTATATTTGTATGTTCATATTTATTAGAAATGTAAGATACAAATTGAAAATAGTCGATTGACACTCTTCATTGTTCTAGATTATATTGCCAGATGCTACTTAGCATAGACCAAAAGAATTATTTGAAATGTTTCAGAGTAAGCTTGAGCTTCAGACAGGCTGCAATGCATCTCAGATGAAATTAGAAATTTTTGACAAGCATGATAAGCTGGTGTGTAAACTTGATGACGACGAGGCACTTTTTGGATCATATCCGGTGGATGATGACATGAGACTCCATGTAAGCATTGTGACTATATAATAAGATTTATAATATAATTAGCTTTTAGGCTATGTGTTTAAATGAATGAAAGTCTTTGTAAAAAAGATATCATATTATTATGAGGTATATAATTTCTGTACCGAAACCATATAAATTTGTATTAGTTGCTACTTCAAAATTATTACAAATTAATTTTGAACTAATGTACGTGTCACAAGCCATGCCTATGCGTTCTATTTTCTTGTGATTGTGTGTTTATTTATAAAGGTTACTGACCCATCAAAGAAGCTAGGTGAGTTCGAGGATGTGTCTAAAGTTGAAAAGTATGAAATGTCTGAAAATGAATATAGCAAGCGAAACGATTCAGTCAGGTAAGTTGATATCACACATCATCATAGGATAACAATAGAGAAATATGTATAAGATTGGAGACCATTCACTAATATGTTTTATTTCAGAGCCTTCAAACAGAGAATGAAGTTGGGTAGGTTTGCAGATCAGGATCCTGAAGAAGTAAAGAAACAAGAAGAAGCCAGAAGGTTGAAAGAGGAAAACGAGAAGAAGCTAGCTGATGCTATCAATGTTGGTAGCAGGTGAGTATTATCTGCAGTCATAGTGCTAGCTCATGCAGTTTTGGGTTTTCAGGGATTTAACTGTTCACCAATAGCAGCCTCGTTACTTTAGAGTTGTCTTATCCTCTACGATTAAAATACTGGGTAGACAACTCCTTAGTTTGCTAATTCATTAATATTTGAATTTACTGACTGGTTTATTCTCAATGTTCGAATTTCTAGGTGACTATTTCAGTTACTTATTGGGATGTATTGCAGTATAAGCCTATAACGCACTATATCTAGTTCATCCTATGCACTTCGGTAGTAGGTGTTCATTTTTATCACAATGTGAAGTTATCCTCTCTCAATAAAACTTTCCACTGACATAGTTATTAAGGGAAGACAACTTCATATCATGTTCAGTAGCTCTAGTAATGGTGTGATAGCGTTACACTAGCATTCACATTGAAACAAAGATTTCTCTGAGTCAGTAACCATCTTTAATTTTCAATTAGCTGTATAATAAAGAGGCACTGTTGAGAATGTTCTAGTCTCCATATCATTTAAAGTGAATAGCTGTTACAGCATTATCTTTCCATGTGTAATACTACCAATACCTGCTATAACTGCTTTACTTGTGTCAATTAAGGTGTGAGATCAGTGTATCTGGTAACCCAACTAGAAGAGGTACAGTCATGTATGTAGGTGAGACAGAGTTTAAAGATGGTTTGTGGGTAGGAGTCAAGTATGATGAACCCCATGGCAAAAATGATGGCAGGTAATGAATATTACATACTAAGTAATGACATCATCACATAAAATAGTGACATCACAATACCTAACTGTGAGATGGATAATCACAGAATAGTGATATAAGTTCACTTTATTGAAATTGTGTGTAGTATGCTGTAGACCACAACATTGAAGGGAGGATAACTCCAAACCCATCACACATACATGTACTGTGTTAGAAAAGACATTGGTCTAGCCAATAGTGTGTCATAGTGTGTAACCTGATAACTGCTTAAACTTACCTCCATGTACTAGTTAGTGCACTAGTACTATTATTAGTAACTAACACAAAGTGTAGTACTTCTCCACCACATAGCCAGTAGGATCTCTCACCAGTGTATCACTATAATTACTATTATTTATGTGCTAAAGTATATACAAGTATTACTATTGTGCATGTTGCTAGATAATGTGCTACTATTACTTCAGTTCTATAGCATTATGTGCTAAAAGATATGTTGCTATTATATATTATGCTAATGTATATATTGCTATTGTTGTAGTGTGCAGGGCAAGAGATACTTTGAATGTGCTCCCAAGTATGGAGGATTTGTTAAAGTCGAGTCAGTAAAAGTGGGCGATTTCCCAGAGGAAGGATTCAGTGACGATGATTTGGATGAAATATAGAATTATAGTACTATAACACAAACGAGAGGTCAATGTACCAGCATGATTATTTCTAGCTTGACATGCACATGTAGGTGCCCATCGGACAAACAAGGAGAAGAGACTGCTTCTAACACAGCATTTTCGGTCCTCAGCTATTCCACATTGATAATCATAACTAAAATTTCTACTAATTGTATGCTTTGATACCTTTATAATTATTTTACATGTAAGTGTGAATGTACATATAAGTCAATGTCTAGATACATGTATTTTAAAACCCCAAAAATGATCATTTTTCTATGATGACTGCTCATAATCTTATACATTATTGTATTCCAGCTGTACCTTTACTATTATAACTAGGCTACATGTATATACCAATATGTTATTTGAATGTAATGAAGTTGAACTCTTGTTACCTGAGCTTGAAACAAAAGGTTTTTCACTGATGTTCTGCTTTATTTTAGTTATCCGTCCTGATTTCTGTTTGCATGTATATTATTTTGCTTCAATGTCACAATAAATATATGGTTACTATTTAAACAGGAATTTACAGTTACTAAATACATGATGAGACATGTCTATATGTCGAAGAGAAGACAACTCTTATTTTTTGAAGATCACACAAAATGTTATATCCAGGTGATTTAACATTATAATGGTAATAGAGTATTCATGGGAACCATTGTTGTAAATTTGGGGAAACTGGGATTGGGTAAAATTCCAGCAAATAAAATAAAGCCTCACAATGTAGACTAAGGTTCACCAAATAGAAATTAATAGTTGTGAATGGTTGCTGTAAGTTTGAAACACAGTCTAGGCTTTATTTATAAAAAGCCTCAACAAATTTTCAAGGAGGCTATGATGTCCAAAATATTGGTTAGGAGGGGGGTGTCCAAGGGGTGCATTTGGATCACAGTCTACAAACATGATTTTTAGCTTTCAAAACACACATAGTCACGTATTTTGAAAGCTAAAAATCATGTTTTAGACTGTGATCCAAATGCACCCATTGGACACCCCCTTTCCAACCAATATTCTGGACATCATAGCCTCCTTGAAAATTTGTTGAGGCTTTTTATAAATAAAGCCTAGACTGTGTTTCAAACTTACAACACCCATTTGCAACTATTAATTTCTATTTAGTGAACCTTAGTCTACATTGTGAGGCTTTATTTAATTACATAAAGTTGCATGTATGTGCTTTTTAAGTCAAAATCATGTTTCTGGGGGCAATTGTAGACTGTGGTCCAAATGCACCCCTTGGACACCCCCCTTCCAACCAATATTTTGGACATCATAGCCTCCTTGAAAATTTGTTGAGGCTTTTATAAATAAAGCCTAGACTGTGTTTCAAACTTACAGCAACCATTCACAACTATTAATTTCTATTTAGTGAACCTTAGTCTACACTGTGGGGCTTTATTTAATTTGCTGGAATTTCACCCAAGCCTGGATTCCCCAGAGTTACAACAATGGTTCCCATGAATACTCTATCACTATTATAATGTTAAATCACCTGGATATTACAATTTTGTGTAATCTTCAAAAAATAAGAGTTGTCTTCTCTCCAACATATAGACATATCTTATCACGTATTTATTGTATAGTGGTCATTTGTGTATACAATTTGTGGTTGCATGGGTTGTCACTCTGCTTCACCAATCCTCCCTACTTTGAGCAGCAGTAACTTGGCTAGTACATGTATGTTCATCACTCCCAACCCTCCCATGAGCCATAGAATATTTCACTTGCACCATATGTAGTGTTCTTTAGTAGGCTGCGTGCTACTGTTAGTGTTATGAAACCACTATATCTGATAAAAATGTTGAATCAAAGATTTTGCAGTTAGAAAAGAGCAAGAGAAAGCAACTCTGAATACAAAGTGCTTTTTTGTATGGGTGTGGTGTTTACATGGTAATATACTGTACATGCACTTACATGTACATGAATTGTATACTTCATGAGCACATAATATTCTATGATCTATTATTGATACATATTATTACATGGTGATTTTAACTATTCAGTTGTTATTTGTTCTCTATGTAAAAGAAAAGACACAATAAATGGAAACAGGTGAATAAAAATAACAGAATTTTTTAGATAAAGCTCTTTTGACTGAATAGAATCTTTATGAATTAAATTTAGCCTAAATATGGGTGGGGTGACATTGACTCTCTCTCACTTTTACTGTTACTCAAATAGTCTCAGACTGGTTCAGAAAGTACTTCCTCAACATGCAAATATACATTCATAATAACAACAGTGTAGGCTTCCATAATTCAAACTACAAAATTTACTTATCTGGACCTGAAAAATTGTCCGTATCTAATAACATTAAAATTTTCTATACAATAATTGCACCTGAAAGCAGTGGTGTGAGGCCATTCTTATTTCAAAACCCATAAGTTGAAACTAGAGTTGTTCCAGAGCCAAAGCAATAACGTGCACAATGTGTGTACATTGCATCCATTAAAAACACTTCTGATATTTTTTGTCAGGCTTATACAATGTTTGCTACCACACCACAGCCTATAGGCATGTCAGAGCTATGCTATAGTGAAACTGTAAAAACAATTTGCATGTTCATGTGCCTTGAATTTGTGACCAATATTCTAAATCTTGCAATATACTATTTATACACATTATTATTATTATTGTTATTTATTAGAGATCATTTTACTAGATTAGTGTATTTAGCCTGTCCTTCCTTTAATATTCACCCACAAATAATCATAGGGGTAGGGTGGCATTGACCTCCTCCCACGCCATTATGGAATACAAGATCATTTGATGGAGGCCCTTTGTTGAGATAGGGCAGACAAACTTTCTCATCTGGTTTTTCCTCGATCTCCTTTTCTTTCCCATTTTCCTTCCCATTTTCCTTCTCCTTTTCCTTCTCTTTCTCCTTCTCTTCTTTATTTACTGCTCTTCGCTTACGACAAAACGTTCGGTAAGTCAGTCGACATGTTCTGACAGTGTTTCGTCTCTACAATAAAAATTACATCATTTGGGTCAATGCACTGATGAGGCTACAGAACTGGTTCACATGTACTTAACAGATTTGATTTTTGATCTTAACTGTTTGTTTGTTGTTGTTTCTATAGCAACAGAATTTTTCATTACAACAGTGTTACTTAGTACTCATCTAAAATTTTGAATAGCCTGAGGTTGAAGACAACAATTCTGCGTTGCCTAGTCTAGTATTTACTGGCTCATAGTGGCAGTCAGCTGAGAATTTTGACTAGATTACCTCCAGTAATGTGGTTGTGTATCTATCTCAAAAATAAATACGTGATTTTTAGATAGCAATGAGCTAGATAGTTAGGAGGTACATTGTAGGAGCTATATTTGAATTTATGACTAAAACTTTACGTATTAACCAGTAGTGGATAGGAAAGTGTGCAACACTGATAATTATGTGCTAATTACAAAATATCACATGAAGCAGGGTTGAGATGTGATTATAAACTATTTAACTCTACCAACTATAGTGTTTAAAAAAAACATGGCTGTACTTTGTTGCCTGATTAACGGTTCAGTTGTAGGCCAACATAGACAGACCAACAAGAAGTTTAAAAACCTAGTACAATCAGACCTGTCTAGCCTAGGCAGCAGTTGGTGCTGATCTTTAGGAAAGTTGTTGACAAGTAGTGACAGCTGTATTCAGATTGGCAAAATGATACTTAGTTTGCGGAAAACATTGTCCAGCCATCATCAGTCTCAGCTTCCCCTACTGTAGCAGATATGGTTTACTACTTCTTGTGATTGATTAGTAAGCCAGCATTAGGCGGTTACTGCTACCAGTAAAATGTCACATGTTGGCAAACAATATGTTTCCAGTATAATGTCAAACTTGTTAACAGCTAAGATCCTCTTGTAACCAAGGCGTATGCGAGAGAAGAAATGCCAGTTAAAATTAGTAGTAATAAAATAATTATTCTATTTATGATAATATAACGCATAAATAACGTCTGACACACAGTCAGAATTCACAATTATATTGCCAAACCCAATACCTCAGGTTTCGATTAAGGTGTGGACTATGGGCAATGTTATAATTAACCTGAATTCCAGCTCTTTAGAAGATTGATCAACCAAATAACATAGCCTTAGAATTCTAAGAATATAAAATATTTTCCAGAACACTAAAGCTAACTTTCCTATAATTATTATTACTGAGACAGCATTGCCTGATTAAAGGAACTATTGTATATCACTGCTCCTGCATACCTAATGAAATTTATTTCTGGATAGCTTACCTTCCTGTGCTAATAGTACATATATATAATAATATTTGAAGCACAGCCAAAACCAGATAGAAGCTTTTCTTATATTCAACAGACATCAACTGCTGATAGAGTAGAGTAAATAATTTATGTTCTATCAGGTATTTAGTGAAATGGTACCGTGGAATAAACTGAGATATGTCACATCTAAGCCTGCACTTGGGTTGAGATAAAAATATAGTTTCTTACAATATCGTCCGGGTCATCGCCACGTTTGTTTCTCAGGAGGGCTGCTGCTGAACTCAGGTCTTTTGACTGGGAAACTGTGCCGGTAAACTCCGGGCCCTGCAGATGAGAGAGTTACACTGCATTCATGGTACATGGTAAATATCAGCCTATATCTATAGATCCATTTTCATCTGTGCTACTGTGTTACCGTGTTACTCTCCCAAGTAAGAAACGAGGTGAATAACATACCCCATAGTTACAGTATACAGCATATGATACAGTTTAGTTATATGTACATGACTTGTATAGCCTGAAGTCCATATTCTCTCCTAGAAAAGCTCAGTTGGTTTACAAAGTTGTTGTAACATGGTACTGCTAAATTTTGAGAGGATATATGCTACTGGCTACTAGCTACTGGCTACTGTATATGACATGCTTATTTTTAATTATAAGATATGGTATGGAAGCTCTGATTCAATCTACAATATTGTTACAGAGATAGCTCAAACAGCTGTGTGCAAGCTCTAGAATGTACAAAACTCTCGTTACTATGGCATGCCTGTGTAGCAGTGACTCACATGACCACACCAGTACAAAAATATCCCACTTGGCTGGATTCCAGAACTGAAACAGTCGTCATCCTTTGATTTGATCATAGGTTATTGTACTGTTACCTGTAGTTTGACAGGTTTTAGTTTCACATAGGTTATTCAGTAAAGAATTCCAAGAATGAAACAGGTTTTTGGTCTAGTTAGAGTAAATTAGAATAGTTTTCAAGTTTCTGTGCTCTAGAAAGTAGTATAGTTTTAGGACCCCATTTTTCATTCTACAGCCTGCTGTAGTACAATATGTACACTAGTTAGTAGTCACTTATGATGGTGACTATTTGTATTAGCCACTTTATTATCCTTGTTTGATATATTATATACTTACCACATCAGCAACCTGTAGACAGCTCTCAGTTACACCAGTAGACCAATACCACACATTAAATGTTACCAATGTTGTCAGAACAACTAAAGTGAAACCCAAGATAAAACTTAGAATTCTAATCTTTCTCTGGTACTCTCTGATCTCCACCATCTTCTGCTCCTCCTCCATGGTTGCTGCTACTTCTACTACTGATCTACTGAAACCCTCAAGCTGGTCTGCCTAAATCTAACTCTTCCACAGAGGTTTAATACAGACTAGAGCATGTATATGCCGAATATAATTACGTATTATTTGAATATCAGGAGAGTTAAATGAAGGGGCACTCCCTGATTGATAGCTTCCATTTAAAGGTCTAAATGTCATCGCCTGTGTGCGAATAAAATTAGGAATAACTAAGGCAGGTGTGCCAACTACCTAATACATGTTTTATTAATATTTATTCATTATGTAAAATTATCATAATTCCTACATGCGAAAAATCATATTCGAAGTCTAAGTTTTAATCTACATGTCACCCTGCTCCATGTCGTAACATTATTGAGTATACATGTAAGTATTAGATATTTAATTACTTTTTAGGTATTTTACATTAGCATTAAATAGCAATTTATTTCAATTATTAGAAAGCATGTGCACATGCTGACAGAATTCAGCCCATCAACCCTGCTGTGACTGTATCCAAATGGCTACTATTATTATAGTAATATTATATTATATTATATATAACCAATGTAATAAAAGTCCAGTAATTATATTCATTGTAACGTCATCGTATGTCTAGTGACACTTGAATAACAGGGTAAACAAAGAGGCAAGTTTTTCTATGCTCCCAATCCTGAACTTATACAAAATAAAAAAGCAATAATAATATAATAAGAAAGTTTGAATTACCATAAATAATAACATTTTTATGACCAAACAACACCACCCTGTTGCCTCTACAGTTACAAATGTTATATAAGCCTGATGAAAGAAACAATTACAGGCACTTTTTTATTAGTTTATGATTGGTAATCCTCAAATAAAATGATTTAGGTGTGATCATTGTAATATATTTTACTCTTTTAACCACCCTGAACACTTGAAAAAATGTATATTAATATAGTTTTAATGTTACATTTTAAGTTCATTTTTTCAAGTTCCTGTAGGTTTACCATCGTAAACCTAATACTGGTATGTAAATAATTATGTTAATTTATGGTAACTGAAGAGAATGTTTTTCACTAAACTATTGATTGTAGCAGACAGCATTTTGGTTGGTAGAATCTGATAGGTTGGTTAGACCTGTCCTCAAATAGGTCTAGTCTAGCTGCTTCTTCTTCTTTAGGTACCAGGTCTGGAACAGACATTGGTGATCATGTCTGGCCACTCACTCCTCAGATCAGCCTTTCTCATAAAATTTATGTTTTCTTGCTTGATGTTACCTCCTGATATCCAGTTATTCAAACTATCTATGTATTGTATTCTTTGTCTACCTGTTAAAGTAAGATGTTCCAGGCCTTTCTGTCGATATACATGACCCACGAATTGTACAGTAGTTGTGTCTTTCTTATTGTTCTTAATAATGATCTTTTAACAGTTGCTTGCATTAACACTGCTTCATTTGTTTTCTTCTCCTTTCAGGATATACATGTAGGTATACTAAACTGGTCCCAGTAACCTCCAAAATGACCTAACCAATGAATAAATTACCAAAGGAAAAGTCATGGTTTGGTAGTTGAAGTGGCTGGAATCACACCAGGATGACTCTGCAGAAATAAATGGATCATATTATGCTAGTCCATAAACAATCCATGTAAATTTTAATTATTACCAAAGAGCTGGGTGTGGAAGTGGAGAAGTTTAAGATAGCCTTTGTTCTTAGTCACAAGTGAAGCAGGAAAAGTTGTCTTCCCTATATTTTGTTGGTATACCGCCCTTACCTTAAAACTCAACCATAAACAAGGGACTAAGGCTATTCAAATTTCTCAGTAACTGTACCTAACAGAGAATGCTTACTTGTATGTGATCATGTACATTAATGAGTATTCCACCGCAGGTTCAACTACTTACTCCCTTTGTCTTCTTACTAAACACTTGTTACATACGGAAGGAATCCTCCTCTATATTACCATGATAGGAAAGGTGTGGATGAATGTTCTGTGGTTGATGTGTGCATATTTTCCTTACAGTATTTTTAAAGACATTTCCTATCTGAAAGACCACTGTGACCTATATGTTAATTGTTTATAAACAATTAACATTATGAACTTACAATGATATTACACAGGGTGGCTATTAAAAGGTTTAGTAGAGTTATGCAGTCACCATTTTCCCACAATTCAGCTTCCTGTTTTCTGTCAAGCGAACAATACTCCAGGCGTCTGTGAAAGAAGACCTGACAATTCCTGCAGCTGCTCGGTAAACAGTTCTGATCTGTGATAGAATTTCCACAAACTCACTTCCTGCACGATCAGGCAATTAAAACTAGAGATGGCACAATTCTGACTATTTTCCCCAAAATGTAAATGAGAAAACTGCTTAACACTAATCCTATCACTACCTGCTTTCACTACATATGTATTTCCTGTGATTATAAACATGTACATTTATAATCTGTCCCTTTTCACTTAGCCCTTTATTCTAGAACTTGCAAGTTGTATATGCCTCTTCTACACGTATACAATACCATGCACTTTTATATGTAAGGTACATATATTTCCATTCGTTTAATAATAAAAAATGTGTTTGAAAAGTTTTGAACAATTACTTTAAGGTGTTTGATGATAATTATATGTATTTTAATTCAGAAATTTCTACTTACATGTATATGGCACATAGCATGCACAACTTTATACAACATCACTACCATGGCTGTAAAGGTATGTGTATGTGTAGGCTGTAAAGGTATGTGTACGTGTAGACTGTAAAGGTGTGTGTACGTGTAGACTGTAAAGGTATGTGTACGTGTAGACTGTAAAGGTATGTGTACGTGTAGACTGTAAAGGTATGTGTATATGTAAACTGTGAAGGTGTGTATACGCGTAGACTGTAAAGGTATGTGTACGTGTAGGCTGTAAAGGTATGTGTACGTGTAGGCTGTAAAGGTATGTGTACGCGTAGACTGTAAAGGTATGTGTACGTGTAGACTGTAAAGGTGTGTGTACGTGTAGACTGTAAAGGTATGTGTACGTGTAGACTGTAAAGGTATGTGTACGCGTAGGCTGTAAAGGTATGTGTACGCGTAGACTGTAAAGGTATGTGTACGTGTAGACTGTAAAGGTGTGTGTACGTGTAGACTGTAAAGGTATGTGTACGTGTAGACTGTAAAGGTATGTGTACGTGTAGACTGTAAAGGTATGTGTACGTGTAGGCTGTAAAGGTATGTGTACGCGTAGACTGTAAAGGTATGTGTACGTGTAGACTGTAAAGGTGTGTGTACGTGTAGACTGTAAAGGTATGTGTACGTGTAGACTGTAAAGGTATGTGTATGTGTAAACTGTGAAGGTGTGTATACGTGTAGACTGTAGTAAAGGTATGTGTACGTGTAGGCTGTAAAGGTATGTGTACGTGTAGACTGTAAAGGTGTGTGTACGTGTAGACTGTAAAGGTATGTGTACGTGTAGACTGTAAAGGTATGTGTACGTGTAGACTGTAAAGGTATGTGTATGTGTAAACTGTAAAGGTATGCGTACGTGTAGACTGTAAAGGTATGTGTATGTGTAAACTGTGAAGGTGTGTATACGTGTAGACTGTAGTAAAGGTATGTGTACGTGTAGGCTGTAAAGGTATGTGTACGTGTAGACTGTAAAGGTGTGTACGTGTAGACTGTAAAGGTGTGTACGTGTAGACTGTAAAGGTATGTGTACGTGTAGACTGTAAAGGTATGTGTACGTGTAGACTGTAAAGGTATGTGTATGTGTAAACTGTAAAGGTATGCGTACGTGTAGACTGTAAAGGTATGTGTATGTGTAAACTGTAAAGGTATGCGTACGTGTAGACTGTAAAGGTATGTGTATGTGTAAACTGTGAAGGTGTGTATACGTGTAGACTGTAGTAAAGGTATGTGTACGTGTAGACTGTGAAGGTATGTGTATGTGTAGACTGTAAAGGTATGTGTACGTGTAGACTGTAAAGGTATGCGTACGTGTAAACTGTAAAGGTATGTGTACATGTAAACTCAACATAAAGTAAAGCATACACTGTAGTGGTAGGGCTAATCTAGTTGTACTGTATAAGCGACCAATACACTTGTACTGTATACACTGCCGGTACACTTGTACTGCATACCCTGCGATATACAGGTTGTGTCGCTTCTTGCAACAGGATTATGTCTCAGAGTTAACATGTTGTTCTAATAGTTAGTATAAATATCTGTATACTAAAATGTTGATACCTCCACTGTGGTAAGATGGTCAGTAGAGATATAATTTCTCTGTGTTTAATACAGCATGTTAACCAGTATATGTCATATGACCAGTAGATGACCCATAGATGGCCAGTACATGTAGATGATCAATACGGTCAAAGTTAGAGGAAGGAAAGTTATGTAAAAACCAAGCAAACTAAAAAATTTCAGTGTGTGGGATAGATGATCCTTGATCTAGCAAAGCTTTCTTGATTAATAGCAAAAACCACACTTTCAAAAATATACTGAAAGCTAAGTGGAGTACTATATTACATGTATAATGCAGTATATTTTTGTTTAAAAATGTTAATCTGCAAAAGATTTAGATGATTTCAGTATTTGTAATTTAAAATAACAGCAGATTTTCCAAAAAATCAGCATATTCTAAAAATGATAATATGTTAGGGAGTTTGGCCATTTTTTTATATAATGAGGTATTTTTAGCAAAAAAATTATTTTTGAGCAGTCAGAGACTTGTTTCAAATCCATGAAAATACCAAACCCCAGTCAGGGACTGGTATTTTCATGAATTTGAAACAAGTCTCTGACAGCTCAAAAGTAATTCCTTGCTAAAAATACATCAAAAATGACCATACTACTGTAAACATGTCTCATTGTGTCCTACTGTGTCATACTACATGTATGTCCTACTGGGCCATACTGTGGCACACTATGCTCTAGCAGTAAAATATACCTTAGTGTGCCAAGTTATCTAAACGATGTTATTTCTAATTCTCAAAAGTTCGAAGCTCAAAGGTTAGAGAAGAATGCAGGCTTACATGTTTCTGCAGTTAAATTATATTAGTTAAAAGAAAAGGAAGAGATTTGTTTGAAATGCCGTGTGCTCTTCTCTTCAGTTCAAATAATAATACAAATTAAAATAAAATTTATGTAAATAGTATATACCTGATTATTTCAACAAGGCATAGCAAAAAATGAAAATATTAGTATGTCATATTTTCAATATGTTTCACTTTTAAAGTCTCTGATCGAGTTATAATTCATTGTCATTGATTAAGGCACGATTCTCATCATCCACTATCTTCAATTTCACTAAAATTACAAAGATAATAAGTCCAGCTATATACAGTGCTGCACATATTTCTAAGAACATCCCTGACCACACAGTTACTGTCGCTGTATAAAATGTTTTAAATACTATCGTAGTGGCAGCACCAATGACTGTCTGAATTATAGCATCATACGCAAACAGCTGACCGAGTTCATTTTTTTCTACAAACCCAATTTGTAACGAGCGGTTAATCGCAAAAAACACAGATTGCATTCCAAAGAATACCGCACCAATCCACACGTTATATGGGATAGAGTCAATAGCCATTATAATATATCCTGCAGACATTGAAGCTGCTGCTACTACTGCTAAGTTTAGCTGATTCGGTTTCCATAATCTTTTTAGCAACCAGATAAGGGCAGGTCCACCAAAGCCTTTAATACAGCTTCCATAGCTGTTGAATATAGAGTACAATGTCAAGGACATTTCTTTTTCTTTAACAAAGTAGAGAAATCCTAACGCTGTAAAACCACTTACAGCCACAAATCCACAAGTATAAACAGCAAAGCTCAAGTTTAACAAAAGTCTTGTGTTTCCAGCACGTTTTTTAAAAACACACCGTATGGCATCTAGAAGATGATCTATACCAATCATATCTCTCCATGTGTACTTCCTGTCCGATTTTACTGTGATATCCGTGAGAAATATAAGCACAACAGGAAGTGGAAGAGCTGTCAACACTACATTGATGTATAGCATGTTCGCCAGCCCAATGCTATCTATGATTGGTCCATTTATTAAACTGCCGATCAAAACTCCAACCAATAGCGTGCCTTCTCCAATAGCCATAGCAAATGTACGCTTGTTCCTGGGAGCTGCTAGTCCAATATAGCTGAAGCTGGACATTAGTATCTGTGAAAAAGTAAAATCTAAATTTATTGGTTGAGTTTTTACAGCTTCTATAAACACATAGTATGTTTTACAACAACATCATGCAATGAACTAGTACTAGTACTAGCAATAGTTTTCTTATCACATGTTACAAGTGAATTAGCTGTTGAGTCTACAGATAGTCATCAAATAAAGTACTTCTATCACATAACTATGATATTGTACAAATAAAACCTTCCAAAATTTTGAAACTTGTGAACGTATCACAAAAACTCACCATTGGGTATGATCCAAGGAAGCTATAAAAGAAGGAATACCCAAACATGGTTGCCATTGGCCAGTCAGCAAACTGTGGAGTGGCGAGGAGGGCTAGAATTCCTGTAGCCAGGGCATTACCAACTACAGGCAGCACATATGTCAGCTTATGACCTACTTTGTCACAGTATGAACTTAGCATCAGGTTCATGATTATTGTGAGTGGAAGAGTTGCGATGGTGTTGTACGTTCCCCAATTGGCAACTTCCTCCTGCAAGATATTATTACGCTCGTATAACTATTTTAACATTTTGTGAACTACATGTAGTATATACAATATTCCATGTTGGCATGACTTAAAGTATGATTGAAATCTGACAAAACATAATAACACCTAATGATACCAAATTATGTACTCTGGAATTCCTGAATTTTTGTGGCAGAGTTTAGATTAGTTCAGTAATATATAATCCTTTATCACTATTAATAGATTCTGAGGCAGATTAACACTAATCTACAGATTTTGAGTCGGATTTTATAGCATCAGTTTAAGAAAAATATCAAAATATTATATTTCTGATTATGCAACTCACTGTAATGAAATTAGAGAAATGAAGGTTAATTTGCATCGTGTGTTAACATAAAAACAATATCATTGTTTTCTTATAAAGTGCACACTCTGCTATTTCTGGTTAGCATTTTATCAGATCGCTATCATTGAATTTGAACTCACTGATGAATTCCACATAATTATTAAGTCAATATTGGCAGTGTGCGTTCCCATTGAGATGGATTATTCTCTGGCAGCAAGCAAAAGAAACAATTCTCAAAAATAATATTTCTCTCATCGATTATGAAAGCAGAGGCTAGGAGATTATTTTCTTATCTTTTTTTCTAGATTTAGGATGACTGTATGACTATATACACCATCATACTATAAGTGTAGTCACTCACCTGTAGCTCTGGATGACTGTAACTGAAGGATGGGTCGGCGCATTGACTTTGGTTGTGATATGTTTGGTAACATAACTTATTGGACAGCATCGAATCAAACGCCACCATGTTGACAGCAAGAGGAATAAAGTAGAGTATGTTAGATATGTACATGGGGAATGGAGACGGTCTAAAGTTGAAGAAGAGGCGTTTGCTAACTGTATATTCTACACCTTCCATGTGAATGAGCTCCTCTTGGGCTTCTGGGAGATTTAACTTTTCCTTCTCCATGCTATTTGTGCTGGTACTCTCCTGCTGTACTAGGAGTGACGTCATTTAAGCTGGCGAGGTAGAATCACAAAATGGATAATTATCGAACATTCCTCCAATTATTAGCCAGCTACATTGTATACGCAGTAAATTCACTAAACAATAGGCGATGACGGAAATACTCATTGCGACCTGAATGAGCCACCTTGGAACAGTTCCATGGTGGCATAAGAAATCTAGGATCAATTGTCAACTGCATGTGGTGTAAAACACACTCCAACAAGTTTCATAATATGCACTTCTATACAGTTACTAGTTTTGATATCTAATTATATGACAATGTGTTGTTTGTTTAGCATAAGGTTTGACATACATGTAAGTTGCATACCTGTCTTTCTATACTTCCCATCAGCCTGTCTACTGTCCATGTGCATCCACCTATGTGTCCACATACAGTGTCCTACGTAGTAGTAGCTAGAGACTTACTAAGCCCCGTTGCCCTGTTGTCCTTGACCTGAAAGTCTACAATGATATGCATATTTCTGCCATAATATCACCAAAGTAGATAAATAGTCAACCTTTCCTACCATAGATATGACTGCAAGTTCAAATTATATGACGATTATCTGCTACTGTTACAATGTTATCTTTATATACTGGTCAAACTTGATGATAAGGTGAAGAACTTCCATGAGTTTATCCTGTGCATTTTGCCTTGTATACTTTGTGGCACACTGCCAAAACATACATTATAGGAATAGTTACAAGGGTAGATAACTACTCAAATGGTAGTGAATTATATTATTCTACTTTATGCCAAAAAAGCAGCTGTCGCCTTGGCAGTGTGGTGCGGCCCTCTTCCAAAGTCCTTGTTCTTCTCACCTAGAACCAGTAACAATGATGCAAATAGATGAGTTTTTCAGCCAATCGCAGATCTCTTTGCTTGGCTATAGCCATTACACTATCATGAGGTAGAGTTGTTGTACCTTTGACCATTAAGTGAATGACAACTCCAAAGTTAGCTGAATTACTAATACAATTTGTAAGCCTATATGTACATGTTTGTATGCTATCTATGAGGCAATGTTTCAAAACCACACTTTTCAGGATATAACAGAAACTAATACACACTGTCTCAAGGTACCAAGAATACAGTTTGAAAGTTATCTGTATTGACAACTACCAGTTTTAGTGGAGGTGTGTGTGATAACTCATAAATTATTTTGCTTTCCATTAATTGATCAAAATTATATGTATTACTTGTTTAATTTTCTTGAGCATTCACCCTGGAAGGTACACTGAGCAGCTAGCCTTGCATAATTCTTACTTTCTTTGGTAGACCGAGAACTCTGGTTCAATATGTTTCACACATTTGGTTGTAAGCATACAGTATTGTCAATAAGTGGTTTAGGACTATCTTTGAGTATACTGTATATATTAGTGATATGAAAATGCTGCTAAGTACTAATACTATTGAATGTAATAACTGAACTTCTTATTCTAGTAGGGTAAGACAACTCCGATCAAGTTATAATTATATTTTCATTGTATAGTATTCCGTCTTACTGGTTTATTTATGGGACTATCTCGATGCCCCCTATTGAGATCTGGGAGGCTTCTTTTTCTTGAGTCAGCTGCATCCAAAGATAGGTTCGGATTAAGACAGGAGTTATGTTACCTTGTGTATTGGGTGGGACAGGACATTATCATTGAGTTAACCATCTTCCATTCCACTATCTTTGACTAGACTGTTCAAAATTATTTACAGTAGTCAGTTATGTAGTTACAGGATGTCTGAAAGATAAGTTGATTTCTGTGATTGACTACAACACCCAGAGTTAGAAATAATGTGTACCCTACACATACATACACCCTCAGCTGCAGTTATATAATCCTTCGCTAATCAGTACTTGTTCTACCGGCTGTGGAACCCAGGCTATATTTGGCCTCACTTTGCTAATGCATGAGGAGCTTAGCCACTGCAGCAGGACAACTGCTTCCACTATTATTTTATACTACTGTACGACAGACTACCGTATGAGTAACAGAAAATAATAATGTTATGCATTACCTCTAATACATTTTAGTTAATATGGAACAAAGATAAGATTGTGCTCTAAGAGCTTATTTAGGAAGTATACACATTTTAATATGGGAGTTTTTGTATAACTGTCGGCATAACAATAGAAAATTATTCATTAATGGGCTGGGCTTTGGCGATTGTAAAGTTCAGACACCTAAACAACAAGAGATTGCATAAAATTAAAAAACTACCATATAAAATGAATTGTACAATATTTGGTTAAGCACACCAATCAGTCAAGTCCTACAGCAAATATCAGCCATGGAAGAGGAGCAGAAGATGACAAGGAATAGAGAAGACCAGAGAAAGATTAGAATTCTAACTTTGGTTCTAGCTTGTACTCTGGCCGTTCTGACAACATTGGTAACATTTAATGTGTGGTATTGGTCTACTGGTGGAACGGGGAGTTGTCTACAGGTTGCCGATATGGCAAGTATATACGCATTATACATTGTATAACTAATACAGTATATAAGCAGCAATAACTAACTTTTTATTCATTTAAATCAACATAAGGACTTCTGTCACCCTTTGAGATTTAGCTATGACAGTTGGAAAACGGGCAATTGATAAATATGCGGTTACAAAATTTACCTTAAGAATTCCCAAAGCTCACATTAGCAAAATAAGTTTCAAAACATCCAGTTTCTAGCCTTTATGTGAAAATTTGAGATCACTGGAATGTACATGGATACAAACTTAAAGATGTCGGTGTGGAGTAGTCGTAGAATGTACCTGTATCCACCCCTTGATCAATTTCATGGGAAACTTTTTAAGGATTCTTCAAATTCATTTTTTATTTCAGTTTCCAAGTGCAGCAGCTCCAAACCTTCCAGCTGTTAGAGCCAAGAGATCATATGATAATGGAGACTTTGAAACAGAAGAGGTGAGTGAATACCCACTGATGGGCCACAGGCTATGCTTTATATGGTCATAATAATATGGTTCCTAAGGTACATGTATATTCTCATTTCTAGGAGCCCAGGCTGAGGTTAGTGAGAATGAATAGCCTATGGGTATACTTTTATAACAGAACCAAAACCCAATCTAAATTATATAACTATTTATTTAACGACATGTTTAAAACGAGAGGCATTTAGACTTAACAAGGAAGGAAAGAACCAATATATTCTTCATGTACTGGAGTTAGCTGGACAAACCAGTATTAGAAAACAGCTGACAGAAATACATGTGACCCCCTGCATTACCAAATGATCTGATGTACATAGTACATAGTAATATAGTGATATGGTAATATTAGTAGTCTATATTTACACCACATGCATTTCGGCCATGATCCAACGACACATTTCCCACATCTCTAGAGTTTAAGGTAAAACGAAAACTTTTCTATGATATGATTTGGTTGTGACGTCATAAAAACGAACGAGTACACACATTGTACATGTATATAGTCTAGGGTTAGAAGCACGCAATGCAGGCATTGTATTCAATATTGAATATTTTAGGAAGATGAAGCCAGCTGTTCTATTGGTAACAAAGGATTCAGGCGATGCATAGTAATATATATTATAGTTTGCGATCGGCAACAAGGGAGAGCGCAGAGCTATGCAGAATCACGGAAAGATGGCATCACGCCAGTCTACAGCTGTGTACCATACACTGGTGATGATGAATATCAATATAGAAGATGTGAACGTATACCAGTGATGCAGTGTGACTAGTGTGGCATTGGGGGTCTCAAAGAGTTTCTTATGTTTATGTGAGAACAACTCCCAATAAGGAAAATATAACAAATTATTTGGAGATATTGACGTGGGTAGTTTTATGATATAAAGTACAACTAGAAGCTTTTTTGATTTAATCATTATGCTTTGAAACTAGTCATAGTATCAAGAGAAAAATAAAAACTTTCCTCAGACTAGTATCGAACTATAAGGAATAAAATCAAAAATTCGTCTAATTCTACTTTCATAATTTATATTAAATTAAGAGATTTGAAATAAACATATAATAAATTATAAAAGGTTTCAAATTTAATCTTACCTAGTAATATAGATGTTGTGTGAGGATTGCTTAGGTTTTACATGCGTGAGATTCCCAGTAGAATAAATACTTTACTCCATATTAAACCTTTGTAAATTGATGGGATGGGATGTGATATGATGGGATGTTATGAATTTGTTTTTCTTATATAATTTACAATCATAACACCAGGTCTTTCTCTAGTCCGAAATTTTACACAACTATTAGTAGTGTCTATTGTTTAATTTAATCAAATACATCGTAGGATTAATTAAAAGTTAGATAGTGATAACATACTGCATTTATCTGATACTTGTCCAATACTCAATAATTGTGTGTGTCGCAGAGAAGTGTACATCAATACTGAGAGTAAGTGTACATCAGTTAGAGTAAGTGTACATCAGCTAGAGTAAGTGTACATTAGCTAGAGTAAGTGTACATCAGCTAGAGTAAGTGTACATCAGCTAGAGTAAGTGTACATCAGCTAGAGTGAGTGTACATCAGTTAGAGCAAGTGTACATCAGCTAGAGTAAGTGTACATCAGCTAGAGTAAGTGTACATCAGCTAGAGTAAGTGTACATCAGCTAGAGTAAGTGTACATCAGCTAGAGTAAGTGTACATCAGCTAGAGTAAGTGTACATCAGCTAGAGTAAGTGTACATCAGCTAGAGTGAGTGTACATCAGTTAGAGTAAGTGTACATAAGCTAGAGTACGTGTACATCAGTTAGAGTAAGTGTACATCAGCTAGAGTAAGTGTACATCAGCTAGAGTAAGTGTACATCAGTTAGAGTAAGTGTACATCAGTTAGAGTAAGTGTGCATCAGCTAGAGTAAGTGTGCATCAGCTAGAGTAAGTGTGCATCAGCTAGAGTAAGTGTACATCAGTTAGAGTAAGTGTACATCAGTTAGAGTAAGTGTGCATCAGCTAGAGTAAGTGTGCATCAGCTAGAGTAAGTGTGCATCAGCTAGAGTAAGTGTACATCAGCTAGAGTAAGTGTACATCAGTTAGAGTAAGTGTACATCCGCTAGAGTAAGTGTACATCAGCTAGAGTACGTGTACATCAGTTAGAGTAAGTGTACATCAGTTAGAGTAAGTGTACATCAGCTAGAGTAAGTGTACATCAGCTAGAGTAAGTGTACATCAGCTAGAGTAAGTGTATATCAGTTAGAGTAATGTAATAATAATGATGATTACACAGAGAAGTGTCCCACCCTTCCACTTCATATACTACTATAATGGGAATTACCCTGAAATTACAAATACAGTGTACCCACAACATTTGTTTCGCTTTAAAAGGTGCAACGTGCAGCACGAGGGACTGCTTACTCCATTTGGGCCATGGACATCTCATTCTAGACCCCAACCGCAGCCCTGCTAAGATTGATTAATATAAGTAAGTTAGAATGACTTCAAAAACATGGACATGGATACATGTTTACATTTATGTTATTATTTTATGTTTTTATGGAAATAAGGCACACTACTAGCAGCATTAGGTGTCATCTAGGAATAATTATTCATTTGAGTTTAAAGCACTTGGAGTAAAAATCAAGTTCACAGCATTCCTTATTTTAAGTACCTAACGCAATATCAAAGATAAATAGTAACCTATAAAGAGGATTCTTGTGGTAATAAAGAAGATTAGCGCTTGGTAAAATATTTAATTTGTCGAGGAACACAGTCCTTGCCTGAACTCTCTCGCAATGAGACTTGTAAATTGAGAGTATTGGCTCTTCATTTCTTCAACGTTTAGCAGTGGTGCAACAGGTATGGACAAGAAACATGGAGAAGAGCATTGTAGGCTATCCAAGAACTCAGGTTTGGAGAGAAAGATCCAGAGGCTGACTGAAGCCGCAGTAATTAGCTTTGCACTGCTCTTTGTGTCAGCAGGAATCAATGTGTTCCACCTAGTCAAGAGTTCACGCTACTCTGCCTGTCCTGCCATTGGCAGTGTACCTCTGGTATGTATTGTAGCACAAGTTCTAACAAAATAATGTTAACATCATGGCTTCTAAGCGATGTCTAACACCACAGACACTGCAGAAAGCTAGTTTGAGATCTATTTGCCGTGTTCACCAAAATATAGTTCAGTTTTAAAAGCAGTCATTAGAGTAAGTGACAATGGATATGAAAATACCCAACCTGTTAAAGTTTAGTAGAATTGAACTGAGATAACTCATATATAGAGAAGACAACTCTTGCACAAAGTATTTATAGAAACCACTAAATTACTTTAGATTCCAGAGTCCAATTACTCTGGGCAACCCATGGCTTACACAGTACAGGAAGTTGATAGAGTGAAGAGAAGCAATGAATGCCTGGGTGACTGTGATAATGACAATGACGGCCTTATAGTCAAGCGGCAACAGAGGTTGTTATCGCGAAGAGACCTGCTTTCTGGAAGGATAAAAAAGGTATATAAAAAAATAATGTATTCATTTAGTTTAGTTTAGTGTGATGAAAGTTCTACGTAATGTACAGAAAAGAACTTGGAGTTCTGAGTTAATATGGATCATCAATACGAAAAGATGAGTACTTCTGCTGGCCATGTTGTTGTCTGAGGTGATGGTCACATGAGGCACTTTATTATTACTTATTTAATGACTGCAATAATACTTTCACAGTCTTCTATTCGACAACCTTGGTAATTATTTCTAGCGCAAGTAAGTAGGTAGGTAAGTAGGTAGTAAGTAAGTAGTAATATGTTTTACAGGGAGTGAGTATCACATGTGAAATAGATACTGGTGGTGGAGGGTCAGGTGGCAAAGGTCGAGGTAGCATAGGTCGTGGTGGCAGAGGAAGGGGTGGCAGATTCAGCAAGTGCAGGTCTATCATTGAGATTGTCTGCGACAATGGCCCACCTGCACGTAGAAGTGGACGAGGAAAAAAGTCCAATAGTAGCCAGAACAGAAAACGAAAATTCTCCGATGATGATTTAGTTTGTAAACCATTCAGTGAAACATCCAGGAATATAGTAGCCACTAGTCCTCCAGATACCGAAACACCAATTGCGGTACAGAGTTTCAGAGCGCAACGGTGTAGAAGAATCCCGAGAATTCTGTGTGGTTAGTTTAGTGGCTAAGATGTTCAAGTAGGATTGATCAATGTAAACACATCACTTTAGTTGAAGGAGTCTATTAGATGACCTCCTTTTTATGACAGCCTAATTTATGTGAAAATGACTAACAGTCCTTTGTAAGATAAATAGAATTCAGAAAAATTTATTCTTTTGAGTTGACTGCTATTACAGGGGTACATAGAGTACCACAAGAATATAAAGTATGGATTACAAGAGGTTTTATACCCATTAAATATGTGATTATTATAGTGTGATTGAGTAACTGACCAAAGCACTTTAGGCTAGACTTGGAACACAGGCTAGATTACTAGATTTTGGAACACAGGCTAGATTACTAGATTTTGGAACACAGGCTAGACACAGAACTGGACAGAATTATTGTCATAGGCTCTGTTTTTGGTGAGTGCATGGTGAAAGGGTGCTATCATCAGTAGTCTTATGATATTACAAGTAGACTCGACTCTACTGTTTAGCAAGTAAGTGTAGAACAAATCAATAACTATTGTGATGAGAAGCATAGAATATTATTAATTAGTGTATCCAAATATTTCATACAAATATAACTGTAATATGTATCACAATATAATTATAATGACTATGTAATAACTAATAAAAACAATATACATGTACCTACATAATATAAACTACTGAAGTAAACAGCTGGCAAGGCAAAGCATGCACACCATGTGGGTTCATAACGCTAATTCTACTTGCATAAAGTGTCGGTAAACTAGGGCTAATTCTCATATAATGCCATTAGTTGGCTAGGTAAGTCATATCTTATAGTAATAGAGCATTAACCACTGACCCTGCCTTCACCATTGTGACATCTTTGGTTCGTGGAGGTAACAATACAAGTGCCTGGGCTGAGCACACGCTCAATAGTCTACTACTTATCTGGTTCCCCGTTATAACTGCAGTGGGAAGATTCTCATTTTCACTCCAAGACAAAAGAGCTCTTTGATATTCAGGACGGGGGTCAAGTCCATTGATATCCACACCGAGCTGCAAATTGTAAAACGTCACCAATTAAAACATAAAGTTGAACATTAAACTATATAAAAAGAAGATAACTCCAGTGCAGCTTAAAACTCAGGTAACAGCTAGCACATTGTTTTCAACTAGAAGTGTACAAGATATCAGGGTAGATATATTAGCCCTGATCAGTTAACCTACTAGAAGAAGGGTGGATAGCGCAAAGTTGACCAAATTGCATCCATGGCACTAGCATTAGTAAATGTGAAAACACATGTCCACTGACCTTGACTTTCCAGAGGTCGGCTACGGGCTTCTCATCACCAGACATCTTCCTGAGAGCTGGCAGAACAAACAGGTTACAGGTGACTGTAGCAGACACGGGATTACCAGGTAACCCGAAGAACAACTTTCTCTTACCCTCGTACATCACCGTGGCAAAGGTGGTTGGCTTCCTGTTTAGAACAATAACTCACATTCAACTAGATTGGCAGCAGTCTAGGTGCCTAGGAGATGTGTGACAGCAAGCAAAGGTGTGACCCCAGAAGTACCGGTCTTGAATAACGTAATAAACATGAGCAAATTAATATATGATGCAAAATATTCCCTACAGAAAAAAATTAGCGCTTGAGATGATGGGAGAGCTTTATATTTGTCATGGAAGACTCAATAACTAAAGCGCCTGACGACACCAGAAGGTTTCAAGTATAACCAGGTTACTATTAGAGCACATAAATATTCTAAATGGTAATGCAGGAATATATTAACCAAATGACGGGCCCTAATATATGCAAATGTAACATGGCATAATTCCACCCTAATGGAGTGTGTATAACCTCCCCCCTCAATGGCCATCAGTACTAGGGTGTGCCCTTCCTTAACTAAACCTTCCATATCAACACATTCAGGGGCTACAATGTGATCATAGCATGTAAGTATCAAGTATTAAATGGTTTTATGCCATGGGTAACAGGAGTGAACTGGTGTATGACAACACAGGCTTAAAATGAAATAATTTCTAGGAAACAATCTCTGCTCAGTGCAAGAAACCTTCACTCACTTGCTGTTGATTTGTTTAGAGGGAGGGTACGCTGATTTAACTGAGTAAAGAACACTTTTCATTCCCAACAAGCTTACACCAACTATGGCCTTCTCCTACACCAACTATGGCCTTCTCCTACACCAACTATGACCTTCTCCTACACCAACTATGGCCTTCTCCTACACCAACTATGACCTTCTCCTACACCAACTATGGCCTTCTCCTACACCAGCTATGGCCTTCTCCTACACCAGCTATGGCCTTCTCCTACACCAACTATGGCCTTCTCCTACACCAACTATGGCCTTCTCCTACACCAACTATGGTCTTCTACACCAGCTATGGCCTTCTCCTACACCAGCTATGGCCTTCTCCTGTACCAACTATGGCCTTCTCCTGTACCAACTATGGCCTTCTCCTACATCAACTATGGTCTTCTATACCAGCTATGGCCTTCTCCTACACCAGCTATGGCCTTCTCCTGTACCAACTATGGCCTTCTCCTGTACCAACTATGGCCTTCTCCTACATCAACTACATGTATGGCCTTCTTGCTATTCCCACCCTCACCTTTTGATTGGAAGAACGTACTTTATTTATTAATTGGCAAGCAGCCAACTAACACTTAGCTGGCAAGTCACAGCAGTAAACAGAATGAGGGTTATTTAAGTGAAACACCCACCCTGTCAAATTCAAATTAAACTGACATGCCGCTCATCTACATGATGATAACAATCACACTTGAGCAAGTCATATTTACATGTCATGGTCATATTTACATGTTCCTCTGTACCAGTGCATGAAATATTAATATGGATAGTTCCTTAACCCTTTCGCAGGGACGTTCTTTTGTTGCAAACAGGCCTCCACAGGGAGGTTTATTTAGGGAAATTTTCGATATTCAATATGCCTTTGTTTGAACAACAATAATTTTCACATTTTTCAATAGAATTGCTTGAGACTTTCACAGAATATGGAAGGAAGTATATAGAATTCAGAAATGGTATTAGTTTTCACCTAGAATAAACTCAACTATTACTAAATGTATCCTGTATAGTCCCTGCTGTATACCAAAATTCAGCTGGCCGTGAAGCAACATGAGTGACCGATGACTAATCCCTTAGATAAATAGAAGGACCTCTAAATCCACCATTTGCATGATCACTATTGTTACCTAAATAAATAATGATATCTGTAAACTTTTAGAAAACCCAAACAAATGTAAATGTAAATGTAAATGTATGATTATTATCATTATGATGATCATTGACATTATGACTGCTACTATGACTATCACTATGATTTCAATTTTCGCTATCAGATTCATCACTGCTTTCAAAATTTTCTAGTTCTATATCACCTCCTTCACTATCTAACCAAGCATCACCACCCATAATACAATCCACAATCCCAAAATCCCTTCTAACTCTTGTTGATCGCCGTGGTAATTCATTTCGACTGGAAGTCGCCATTTTTCAAATGAAAAAGTCTTCCCGAAGAAGTACTAGGAGAAATAGAGATGAATCCTCCGAATTTATAAGAGTCTAAGTCAGACTATATTATTCGAAATGTTTTCTAGTCATTTCTCATCATTTATTTGTCAAACCCCTCGAATTCAACCAATAAAACTTGATAATACAAAACGATATCGGAAGCGACATTAATAGGTGTCTTCGCGACCTGAACTTCAGACCCAGGCCGATTCACAAAAATATTTTCCGGCACACATCCGTCACAGGGTCGCGAACACACCGGCCTGGGCCAAAAGCAAAATCCTCATTTCCGCGCGAAGAAATCAGATGTGCTGATGAGCTAGGGATGGTTTCGTCCGGCCAAGCAAAATCCTAGGCCAATAGCCCTTCTGGCCTAGGTCGGACGGCCATCTTGTAAGTTTTATTTGCAACCCGGGTCCGTCCAAGAGGTCGCGAAGACACCTTATGTCGCTTCCTCTAACTCGCATAGTGTCGCTCGGCGACATAAATGTCGCTTTCCACGCAAAAGGGTTAAAACAGTACTGATGAATTGTGGGTAGTAATCTGCATAACAAATAAGGTAAGCTACTGATGAATTGTGGGTAGTAATCTGCATAACAATCAAGGTAAGCTACATACCCTGGTTTCATGAATACTCTACCAAAGTGGATATCTGCACCAAAGTCTTTCTGTAGCACTCCTTTAATGAGATCCTGTAAAATAATACCTTCACATTAACAATGACTATTGTAATGAGGCTATGTGTAGACTGTGATTAACATATTAAATGTTGTGTTTTTCTTTTGACCATTGTAACTGTTAGACTGATTAGCATAGATAATTATTATATCCATGCTAATTAAAATAGTAGAACATTAGCGATTTTAATTGCTGAGGGATGTAAGTGACCAAATACTGCAATGGGAGACAACTCCAGGCTTTTAGGCTCTCATACTAACTCCAACTCTGAACTAATGTATATTCACCACCCTTGGCTGGAAAAATGGTTTAATATGGGAGCCATTGCCAAAATAGCCCTAATTCTCCGATTTAGTCAACAGTATGGGCAGATGAAACACACCTACCTCTATATAAACAATTAACAGAACACAGGCTATAGCTGTGCCAGTTGAGTGAGTGGTAGCAGAGGTTAAGAAGGAGAGGCTACGGGTGTGGGTGATTGAAGTGCTATATTTGGCAGTGCCCAGTTTATGAAATTCATTCCCTAATTATTCATGGGTTCAACTTAACAACTGACCAAAATGGTTTTTTCACATACATGTAGCTATATTTCCATACCATTACCATATCAGGAAATGAAAACACCAAATTGTTCAATTTTTTTGTATTTTACATAGCATTATATTGTATATTGCATACGTATTACATTATATACTCTTTAACTAATGTTAGTTGAAAATAACTTCCCATATAGCATAATTTTTAAGATGTTGATGTGGATAACAGGTTTGACGATATAAAGTAGCACTAGATGCATTTGTTGACTTTGTATTCCTGATATTCCTATACTAGTCCTAGCATTACAGTCATATAACAGACGGCATCGAAATATCAGGAAGAAAAATCCATCAGGTACTCCTTTATATCGCACAGTGCAGCGATAGAGATATGCAGTTATTTGATTTTTCAATGATGGTCAATGGTAATATGATCTATACAATAGCCCAAGGCACCTATAAACATTACTTAGTTACTGAGGTTTATGGAAATGCATCAACCAACATTAACAATGTACATGTATATACCAGCAATATACATGTATATACCAGCAATTACATGTACATGTATATTGAATACAATTTATTTTTAAAAAGCCATGAGCTACCACAGCTGCAGTCGACGATAACAATGAGTATTACAGAGTAAACTAACCTTCTCTCCCATTGACACGCCCCCAGAGGTCACTATGACATCATTATTTGTAAAGGCTTTATGTAGAAGTTCTCTCAAATCCTCGACACTACAATAATTAGGGAACACAGTCTAACACATCTCACATGGTGTACATACCTTTATACATCTAACAAATATGTAAATATAACTTCTGCCAAGTGTTAGTGTTTATATAAACACCTAATATACGTATACCCTACTAGCTGTAGATCACACAGCATACAATGAAACATAGTCATATAGTTACTCCTAACAAACTTGAATAATAAACAAATTTTATTTACACTTGAGGAATATGGAAAGGACCCCCCAACTTGCAATGCGAGGTGTAGGTGGAACTCAGGGTATATATATTAGGTGTAAGGTCTGTAGCCTTAGTATACTGTCAATATGATAAACTGTCTAAGGAAGCAAGGATGTCCCTTCTAACACCAGCAGAGATTTTGACCAGACGAAAACTTTCCAACAGGGTCAAAGCGTTTATCTAAGAGTTGTGGAATGACAGTCCAGCATTGGCTTATAAGAAGTTTCACATGAAGCATAATTTTTCTCGCAAGTGAAAACTACCTGCGAAGCTGTTTATAATACAGATTTTTGGCTCAGATTATACCTTTGCGCATGGTGAAGAGATCAGTGCATGTTTACTGAAGATATCAAGTGGGGACAGAGATGTCTCATGTCTAATAAGAATGAAAATCATCAACAATGTACAATACACTGCATAGCTGCAGCATAACTCACTTGTCTTTAGCTATACCCAAGTCTGTAACCGTTAATCCATGTTCCTCCAACAGAGTAATAAGGGTGACCCGGTTGCTGTCCCGTATCTTACCATCACCCAGTCTACTGGCTTCAGGTTCCAGCAACTAATAAATTAAACAAATAATCTGGCAACTCTTCCTCATTAGAGCGGAGATAATTTTCATATTAAAGTCAATATTAGTTAGCAGTTGTATTCTCTTGAATGCAGAGGAAGCTAAGAGTGGGCAAATCCTAAATAATGCAGATTTTACAGATCACAGTGTTATAAGCATGAGCAAAAGATACTTGTATGCAGCATACACGTACACCCTATACAGAAAATCCACCACTGATCAGTGCTAGCTAGAAAAATGCCAAAAACAATAAATTAACTGGTTGCTAGAATTATATGAGCATAGAATAATAATTGAATACTGATGATACACCTAACATGATTTTCTATAAAATATGGAGTCACAGTGCCCTAAAATCCTACCTCATTACCAGTGGACATGACACCAATAGCAGGTGTTTTATAGCACCTGACAGACGTGACACCGACAGTAGCCAGCATACCAATCTCAGCAGCCTTTATTTCCATACCAGGAGAAAGCACCTGCTGGTCTTTAGCAATGTCAGACCCTACTGGCCTAAGGATCAAAAGACAGCGTCATGCTTAAAATTTAATGTGTCACAGATTTGTATAAAGACTTTGAATTACTGTGTCAAGGTGACAGTTATAGCCTCAGGGTAGAGAGGAATCTCTGCACACAGGAGACAGTCTGGCACTATCAAGGACTCTCAGGGTTATCCACGACAACAACATTTTGATATTTTTGAAATGTGAAGCAAACGATGTACCAGGCTCTACGAGTTCTCTCAAAGAATATGGAACACGAAAAGGCTTCTAGAAAGTGCACCATAGAGTTATCCTCACTATGGAGCACACCATATACATGTAGTTTGTACGCAAAGTATAGTTCCACCTCAAACTGTGATAGGATTTAAATATACCTGATATCGAGGCCTGTTTTAGGAGCTTTCAATATGTCTACTTTAAGTTCTAGTTTACCATCCTCACTTGAATCGACTAGCTTAGTATCCTCAACTTGTACGACTGCATCAGCTCCTTTTGGTAGTGCCGCCCCTGTGTTGATCCTCATACATTGACCAGAACTAAGGCTTTGCGTAGGCTATAGAATACAATAACTACAAAGATATAGATCACACTAAATATAATATAACATACATGTATATATGCAGTATAGTCAAATGTCATCGATTCATAAAATAAAACTATAAGCTTGAAATTTTATACCACACGAAAACAATAGAAATTTTGAAATATTTTGGATTTGCCTCCTCTCTGTGGAAAATATACATGGGAGCACAACTACAAGATATTAAAGACAAAAATGACGTACCAGATCACCTGCCACTGAACTTTCTATAACAGTTCTAACACCAGTACTATCATCAGCTGCAATAAGTAAGTGAATGGAGTACTACCGTGCCGTGAAGGTACTGAATAGCGCTACCAAAGAGAGGCTGGAACGAAACGGCAGTGAATGAGTTTCCCAAGCCATCAAAAAATATTTCATCTGCCACCTTAACAGCAAACTCTGGTGGATATTACACTTCCATTAACTGATAATAATTCAAAAGTTCATAGAAAAGAGTCAGACTGAAGACACTCATCCTTAACTAAGACATCACTTCCTATCAATCTAACTGTAGCTGAAAATGTATTATATAATATTAACTGACAAGCAAAAAGTGGTGACTGTGCTATGCGAATTTGACTTACCTATAACTGCGTAGCCATCTTTGATAGAGGCAGGAAATGGAGGAAGAGGTTCAGGAGCGTAGACAGCCTGAGCCAAATGTCTGCCCCGGGCTGCTCTATATGAGAGAAGTTCAGTGCCACACGGTTCACACATACCAAGTATTATGGAGACTGCCTCGTCTACCCCCTTGAGTGGCCAGGGAGAGTGTCTGTGACGTCTGGCTACTAGCTCAGGATCACCGCTATCAGTTGCACCCACATCTAAAATACATTGGGACATAGGCTATAACTCATGTACTTTAGGGCAGGATTACTAGAATCAGGGCTAAGCATTTTTCAACTCGGAGGAAGCCAATATTTCCATTTACCAACAAAAACGAATGACTTCAAATGGTTCCCACCATTTCGAGGAAGTGAGTGCAAAATAACCATTTAAACTTTAAACGCAGCAAACATCTTACCTGCTACAAATTATTTGTTGTTGCACTTACCTGCAGGCGAATGCAGTGGGCATACATGAACAGGTGCTACACGATTCTCAGCTATTGAGGTGACAACAGGACCTGGTGCTTGCAGTTCCTTGTGCGTGGACTTGACCTGTGACTTCACATCTCTGAGTACGTTAAGGGCGTGAGGTAAAACAGGCAGCAGAAAACTGAAGCATTCCTAACAAAGAGGAGTAAAAGGGTAGCTAATAAACCTGGAAATTGCTCTAAACAATAATACACCATGTACACGTATTTGGCTAGATGAGTGATACATGTGAAGATTGGAATCTGTTGCCAGTGTCACATGGATGTGCAGGGTGCCATCGAGTTGGTTATTGTACAAACACTATATTAGTTGAGAATCCGGAATGATTAGTGAAACTAGAGTGTTGCATGGCATTCATAAGCTATTATCATAATGCTAAGTTGTCTTCTCCCACATAATGAGAAGAAAACTTCAAACTATAACCAATAGCTTGCAAATACATGTAGTCAACAATGTAGTTTGACCAGTGTTTCTCTAATTTTCAACAGAAGGCCTTATTGTGGTGACAGCTCACATCTCAAGTTAAAAGTTGCATGACAGAAACAAATGCCCACGCAGTCATGATGTGATATATTATGCCATACATGAAAATTTAATTCAGCAACAGGCTTCATCAGCCATCTATTAAGAAAATCAAAATGCTACAACTACACAACATATAGATTCATAAACTGAATAATCACTGAGAAAGCCCAACCCACATGCATTAAAGAAAATAGTATAGACCGTAATCTTCAACAGCATAGTAGAATAGTATAGACTGTGATCCCTAATGTAGTTACTCACCTCGGAACCTTTCTTACTGCCTGGTAAATTAATTATTAGGGTTTTTCCTCGAATACCACAAGCAGCTCTAAAACATTGCAGCACAATATTATACAGAAACATAGAGATATACATTCATATACCAGCAAAATGCATAGTAGACACATACATTCTATTGGTGAGGAGCATGACGAACAGTTTATTTTAAGATTCACAGTGTTGTTATCAACAAAATGGAAATCCACACAGCGCTATCTGGAGCAAAGATAAAACACATTAAACTGCAGTTCAAAGATACATGATGTAGGGCATAGTTGTAGTTTTTCTTACCGAGACAGGGCTGCTAATGGGGTGACCTCCAAAGACTTGATGAGCATCAAAGAACTTAGGCTAGGAGCCTCTTTTTCAATCACTTTTCGTGTTGCCTATTAGAAAACAAAATGCATGTACCACATGTGTGTAAGTAATTTTAAGCCCTATCAGTTGTGAAAGTCGCAGGTTTATAATTTATAAGATATGTATGCAAAATGATTACTCTGTCGAACTATTGAATAGATGACTGTTAGAAAAACAGAGTTGAGAATCGGGTGTTTGGTAAAATGTGAAACTAACCGCGAAACTCTCATCAAAGTGCTTGCCTCGACAGACTTTAAATTTCAAACCTCCATTTACTAAACGACGCTCACATGTTATGACCAAGTGTGTGTTTCTGAACCGATGTGATACTAAGATACATATACATTGTAATAGTAAAGTAGTACTAAACCTCAGGAGTTACGTCTCTTGAACTGAACCCAGTACCTCCAGTTGTCAATATTAGATCTACATCTTCATGTACACACCAGCGCAGCAATTCGTTCTGGAATAGTACATAATAAGCTGAACTCTGTACCTTGCATAACGTGCATTAGTTCGCTGGCAAATACTATTTTATTATAACAGCATACATACTATCTGTGAGGGCATAGCCAGTCCAAGCAGTAGTATTATTTTTATGGCTTGGTTGGCAAGGGAGCAACATAAAGTTATATACATGAAAGATGGCAAGTAATTTAAACAGATGGACCTGGTCTAAAATAAGATACATGTATATCATTTCAACACGGCAAATCCCAGAATAATAAAGGGTTAGAAATTATTGTACAATATGTACATGCATATATACATACACTTGTAAATTCCGTCTAAAGAACTAGAAATTTGCTCATTGGCAAAAAAGTTGGGTTATTTAAAGAACAATGCTTTCAAACGTCAACGTTTCAAACTGTGCCAGCTGAACACCCTACCACACACAATGATTGGTCAGATCATGCTAAACCCACCAGATGTCATGTTCAAAGTAAATGAGTTAACACTTGGTTCAGAGAAAGTATTGTGAGATTGAGTGCTAGCAGATTTAAATATATATTTATGTATATATATATTCGTATATTTACCTGAATGGTGTTCAATTCATCTGGGACTATGGCCGAAATAACATTCTCATCTAATGAAATCCCCTTCAGCCTGAGTTACAGAAAATATTGCAATTAGATACATAAAATACCACTTAGTTCTTATTAGTCACAGTGAAATTTCAGATAAATTGAGTTTTTAGTGTACAACAAATAACCATGATCAGACATAATATGCTTTTGAAACAACCAAAGCTTCTAGTAGATTCTGCTTATGAAGAATTAGCCTAATAGAAATATTCTGCTATCACAAACATTGATCAACTGACAGTAGTACAGTTTAGTAGCTTAGTAGGAATTCAGTGCACAATGTGCCGTGCTAAATTATTCAACATCAAACACACATTGAATCTTCTGCCAAAGACGCGGATATTACCTTTGCTGAAGATGTGATGATACAAGCTGCCTGAGATTGGGTCCAGATGTATCATTAGAATCTCCATCATAACAACTGTCGCTAACTAAAATCATACGTGAATGGGCACATAGTATGCATGTGGAACGTAACTATAGTAAGACATAGTCCCACTCATCAACATATCTCATGATTGACAATCAGTAGAATCCAAACAGGATTAGAACATGAATGTCACAATTTAGTAGCGAGTGTTGACTGTACTAGGATTGCTCTATTTCATTGCTTTGACTGCAGTAGGCTTATTTAAACACTTGCACCTACATGTACATGCAGTCATCTAGTTGAATATTTAAATGGCATTATCATTACACTCACTACGTTTCCATTAGTCGCACTAGCTTACAGCTCGCACTAATTATAGCTGTGGTTAGCAGTGCGTACTAAGCCATCCCATGAACTAATAATAGCTCGCACTAATCATTGGCACATAGCCAGCTCGCATGACTTCGTACTGAGAGCATGCACTGACTGAGCTCGCTAAATGGCTGTGAGCTGAGTTATTCCATGGCTCGAGCTGAGCTTAAACTGCACTGAGTTCGAGCCATGGAAACCCAGTGACTATAGTATTCATTCTCCACTGAACTTTGCTGGAAAGAGAAAGCCATAAATAACAATTTGAATTGTTGAATCATTTATATTTTGTGTTCACTTTTCCTTAGCATAGATATCATGTTAGACCACTTGGGCGACATGCTTCATTCGGGAAAGCTAACTGCTGCTGGATCTCGCTAAATTACAACAACATTGTAGGCAGTGTGTGTTGCAGAATCGTTTGCCTTCTCTCCCTTAAGATCTCGGATGGTTGACAGCAGGATGTTGTGGAATAAAGAACAGTTTATGTGAGATGTAGCATGCAGCCCACAAATTTGGTATATGTTTATAATCGTAGTGATTTGTTGATGATTTTATAGTAGGAAGCTGGCAGTGAAGGATGGTGCTCCTTCTGAACTAGGATGAATATAAGAAGGTTGATCCTTTGGTTCTTTCTTCGGTTGCGCAGTGGGATGAGACCAAGTTTTGTTTCGGCTTCTTCTATACTGCTCCTCCCTTTGGTATCGGCAATGAATCACGCTACTTGGTCCTATACCAGCTCAACACTTGAGATTGTTCGCTTACAGCTAACATCCCATGCAGCAGCTGCATACTCCTGTTATGAGGGACAAATTGCTTTGTAGACCAGTAATCTAGCTTTTTTAGGGGGTCCAGAAAAGCGAACTTTTTATCATCCCCAGTTGTTGTTTTTCGTTCATCAGCTACCTCTGAATGTGTATGGTAACCCTCATGTCAGCTTGCATTATCACCGCAATCACCCCCAGATATCGGTCTTCATTAACAATGTCCAGTAAATGTCTATCAAGTCAGTAGCTTGGAGCTTATTGTTAAACAGGATAATTAGGACTTTACTTTTTTGTTATCTTTTCAGGTTGAATTCCATTCCCTATCCATTAGCCAAGCTGCTCAATGCTATGCTTCCAGGTTTTTGGTAACCTCAAGGTGTCCTGATGGCAGGTGACAGTTTTGCACATTAGTGTGCCAGCAACAAATAGAGCGACCTTACAGCCCACTTTTTTTGGAAGATCGTTTATGAAAATTAATAAGAAACATAACACTCCAATAAACTAAAACTATAAAATAAAGAAACGTTAAAGTTAGTAAACTAAAAGTAAGCTTTGAATTGGGTAGGTAGGTAGCAGTCATTGTGCCAGCATGCAACGTGTTATATGCACTTAAACTCATAAATTCTCAATAAATGAGCTTAAAAGTATGATCTACTATTGCATGAATATCAAAAATGAAATCTATTTTAGTATTTTTAGCATAAAATAAAATCAGTCAACAAACCAGTCAAAACGCCCACTTTCAGCTTCATGTTTTGGAATTGTACAGCGAAAGTAACGCGCCTAGCTAAACCGGAAACAATTCTGTCACAGCCAATGAGAATTATCTACTCTCTATTTTCGTGTTGTCGTGGAAATGCTGTTGTAGCGTACCACGTGCAGACAGCTGCAATGTATATAGCATAGAGGTAACACCCCATAGAGCAGGAACTCAAAAATTTTCCGCTATTAAACGCCGATTGGTCACTTGATGCCAGTTTTCCCCACGGGCGGCCATGATGCGATGGGGATTTCGTCCGTTTGTTTACATTAGTTACCATTACAATTATATATAAAACATAAAACTTTTCAACGCTGTTATTTACAGATACTATTTGTGTAAAATGTTTTGAATTTATATCTAAACTGTTTAGTAACATCTCTGCTTTTCCACAATAATAGTGATTTTAAAAATCTCTTTGTGAAATAGGACTTTACAGAGAAATAAGAATGAATGTTCACTCGACCAAATAATACTAGTAACCGACTAGCGCGGCAGCGTATACCAGTAGAAAGTCTGTGAATGCGTTGATTGGTTAACCAAAATAAAGCCGCATGTTATTGGGTATTAAAATCTCTAATCGCTAACATGATAGGCTTATTGTACAGAATTATCTACCCATAAAGGACTTTCAATAGCACGCGGACAATTCTGTTTATTTCAAGAAATGAGCATGGAGCTAGTTGTACTAATGGCATTCCTGGAACAATAGTTATACAATCTCATATAGTTAACATTGGTGTAATTGCAAGAGTATACTTTGGGTTTCTTTGGACTAACAGTGTGGTTAGTAGGAATACAGTACGGTTGCTGTGAGTTGGAACTGGAAAGACAATGAAATAAATTCAATTCTTATTAGTAGTTATTTATTCTATTAAATTATTGTTGTTGTAAAATTAAAAATTTACTCCATAATAAATAGCATAATAATTTTAATTAGCCCAGAAGTTATAGCAAGTATCATTGTTTGAAATTAATAAGCACATTCATTTATCTAGTAATAGTGGAATCTCTCGGTACTGTTATTGATTGATTGATTGATTGAGGCTGAGTTAAATTAACTTTGCTCACTCCACTGTCACTGCTGTACCTACCTATAGTAATGGTAATAGGCTACTACTACGTAGTAAATATAGTAATACTATCGGGTGAAGTTGTGATCGCGACTCACTAGGAATTTATTACAATAGTCACAGATCAAAAACACTCACTCATCAGATCAGTGACTATACCTACTAACTATTATTTTATTAATTCAGGTGATTTCCATAGACTATTAATCAACATGAACATGTTTATCATTGAATTGATTATATTTATATAATTATTTTATAATATTAATATTTGTGATTGTAAATTAATTTTTTTGTGATAATAATAATAAGTGTAATAGGCCTATTATGATTATACGTATTGTAATTGTGCTATAGGCCTATCAGCATTACTTTGAATGTTAGTATAGGCTAACTTTATATTGCTAGGAAATTTATTTAAGAAATCTATAAACTATGACACTGTTTCGCAGATGTGAACTTTTCTTTGTCCATTCCTGTCTATAGTTTGATTCCGAGGCTTTGTAGTATCTAATTGCATAGCGCAGTTAATAGCCTAAATACATTATAATCAAAGATCTACACCAGCTTAGCATAATCTTAGAATGGTTTCAAGCTAAACTATAACTGAAAGGAAAGATGATATGGAAGGAAAAATCTAAATTTATTAGGGCTGTTAATTAGTCATTAAACATTATAATGTAGAACATTGAATAGTCTTATGCAAGTTTATAGGCCTACGTCATTTATTTAATTTCTTAGTAACAGTTTGTTTAACCACAACTTTCCTAGCCTTTCTACCTGCAATAGAATAGGTGCAGGTTGAGTTGTAGCATTGATTTTTTTATCTATAGGTTGGAGATTAAAGTGAAATCTGGATACCACGATGCACATTGCCACAACTTTATGTGTGGTGCTCATCCATCATACCCATCAAGTAGGTTATGATTATAAACTCTTTTCCTGGGACTCGTGCACCCAAACTGTAACAACTGCTTTCCAATTAGAAATGGGTTTCACGGTTAAAATGAGATGCTTGATTTAATTAAGGCTTGTTGTTTTGTATATATGTGTGAGAATGTACTTGGTAGATTTCTGTCGTCTATTATAGAGCTGTTATGGATTTAATTCATAGGTAACATCCAGGGTGATCAACTATATCAACATATATGTCTTATCGAAATCGTACTTTATTTTACTCTGATATAATGTGATGGCAATTTGGCAAGAATCATGTAACTACTAATAGCTGTACTGTTATGGTAGGACAGTAGGCATTGAACATGTTTCATGTGTGGTAAGCGTGAAGCTTTTATTTATCTGGTATCAATTTCCTAATATAGGTCTACTAGACAGAATATTGATCTGTGCTGATGCTGTGAATTTTGAAGAGCTGGCTGATCTTATTCCTAAGAATGGCAAGGAGTGACTTCTAAATATTGAATAAGAGTTCTTATGCTATTTTTATTCAGTAAATATTTAAAATAGATTTGGTCAAAATATTGGCATTTATACTCCATGTTATGAATTGGTTTTGTCTGTCTACATAAATGTTTTTATTTGTAATGTGCAACTTCTGCAAATCTGTTCTACATATAGAAATACACCTATTAGTATTTATACTCTATCAATCATGTGATACCAGGATAATCCATAGGACGTAGGACAATTAACAACTACAGTAGCTTTAGCTGTATTCTAATTTGAGGTAAAAGTGTTACTTAATGCTACAGCTGTTAAGTAAAGTAATCTTGCCTACTGAAAGCCAAAATAACTAGAACTAGGAGCTGTGTAATAATAATTTTGTGACGTACTAATATACTAATGTACAATATTTGCAATTACCATGCAGTTACTATCAAAGTTACAAAATATGATAAATATAATAATTATGTTGGTCTGAAATAATTGGAAAATATGTGTGCAACAAAAAATTTTAGATAATTGTTAGCAAAAACAAATTTGGACTACTAACTAAATGACTAACTAAGCATAGCAGCGCGTAGGTAACTAATGTAAACAAACGGTAACTACCCCAACACATCATGGCCGCCAGGATTGAAAAGTGGCATCACAAAATTTACGGGAGTTCCTGCTCTAGGGGAGATAACTCTATGGTATATAGCATCGAGTATATTGTAGTTAGCAAAGATATCTTTGAAGTTAGTAAACAAAAGTTTTACACAACACAACTCTTGCTTGTGTGCATTTGAGTCTATTTAGTCAGTTTGACTTTTTGTTGATGAATCATGCTTTTAAAGTTGTTATTTCTGTCTTACGCAGTGCTTAATACTGTTGTAACCCAAAAAGGTAATTACCATTATCAATCATATGATTATCATTATATCAATATATGACATACAAAATAATAAAAAAATTTATTAAAATTTTATTAATATTTAATTTTATAGTTAATATTATCTATTGTTATTGAATTGTATGAGTGATCGAAATTATTACAAGGAGGATTGGCTAGCATTTTTGTTCAACCTCAGCTTAGTATAGGCACTACAAACACCCTCGATAACGCAACGTCAAACTGCGGGGGATTTTCTATAAGAATGGCGGTCGCGTTTTGGACCAAATTTCAAATTGAATTTATAGTGTAAAGGACTGAAATTAGGCTAACAATGGTTACACCTCCTGAAGCTAGAGATATTGCGTTCGATGTCGCCCATGCTCTCCACTCTGTTAGTAAAATATATAAGTATTTATAAGCATTTAAACTTGTACTATGTTCAGAGGCCATAAAATAATATAATTCTTCTTAGTTGATCAAGTCTGACCTTACCTGCCCCTGCAGCCAAGTCTCCTTTACCATTTCCTAAATTATTGTTGTGATTTGTGGCAAATTCACAGATAAAATGTCATTTTTGTAGTGAAAAAACTTTTTTTCGTCGACCATTTTACTTAATGTGACCAGCCAATCAGGGTTCAGAATACTTAGGTTTCCATAATAAAAAAGACAACTCCTCTATTGTTGATGCTATTTATACTACAATACGTGCTTGGATTACACCTGTACCCTCAAGCTGCATGCAAATCTTGTATAGTGAGTCATACAAGCAATACTTGCAGTTCCATGCTGCTCCCATTGCACATGTAGATGTACATGACTGTAGGCTAGGCCTGCACCGGTGTTGCCTCCCCACTGATATTCGGTTTTTGGGTGGTGGTAATCAAACACCGGTTGACACCGGTTCTCTTGTGCCTGGTCTCATTCGGTGTCAACCGATGCCAAATTTGGATCGATATACCGAACCGCACCGGACCCCTTGATCCTAGTCTCAAGCGGTGTTAGACGATGTCAACTTTGGTTTGATATACCGGATCGAACCGGTCCAGGAGCTAGTTTGCCTAATAGAGTTGTCCCATCATGATCGTTCAATACAAGGGAACACAAATCCTCAACACTTTCTTGCAACATGAGTTCATGCCAATCATTGTTTATTTTCAGATATGGCAGGCAGACAGGGCTTCATTAAAACATAGTATATGTATATTATTTTTATTTAAGTGGCTATTGGGTTAATGAAAGTAATCAGTGCTTACTCCTACTCCAAGATTTTGTATTTGCCCATGTAGTCTAGTGAGTCTTAAGTTGCATTGGGTCTTACTTCACCTATTTTATATAATTTTAATAAATATATTAAATATAAAAACATGAAGCTGGACACACACCCAGCCGACTACATATAATTTATTAGATTTATTACTGATTGTGACCAAATTACAGAAGAAAAACAGCAAACATTGTTTCCACCACACTCGTACCATTGACACAAAAAGATAACAAATTAAAAATTACATGGGCTAACTTCATATCACAAAAGAAAGAAGAAATGCTAGCATAGTTGCATATGATGTAATGATAATGTAGGAAATCTTTCTTGCAAGCTTTCTTGATAGTTTGCTGATTTGGTGTAATTCAGTGTGTCCACCGATTGAATCTAGCAGATTTGCCTTCAGATTGGATATTACGATGGCTCAGTCCGATGAATTCTACCTACAAAATATTGGTTGAACATTAGTATTAGCTTATTTTAAACAAATAAAGAGCTGGTGCTTACCAAAACCATAACTACACGATTTTTATTTAAATTAAAAAACCATAATTAATATTATAATGATTAACTATTATAAGCATTGTAGCTATTCTTAGTTACAAGCGATTATAATCAAATTTAAACATTAGTAGTAGATTAATTATAATAGAAATAATTAATCCAATGGTATGTTTAAATTTAATTATGTTATAATTATAATAATCCATTATATTCGATCGTATACTACTATTCTATTTCAGCACACTATTCATGAACAAAGCAATCATATGCAAACGATAGAATATAATATACGCAGAATCTGCTAAGTTACGTAATTATTAATCGATTTATTATAATTTAATAATAATTATTACCTCCACAACATTGATAATCAATCACAGCCACGATGGCAGTTAATGTGGAAACGGATAAGCGAATGTATACAACCTAGTTTGAAGCGAGGTAAACAAGAACACGTGATATTAGACCGCATGAATATTGAATGACTACTGGCATAGCGATCCGGTTCGATAACATCGAACTACACCGAACCATCGATATATCGTTTGGGCACGGTGCCGGTACGATTCGGTGCATAAAAAATTTGCCGATGTGTAACACCGAGGGTTCACACACCGTTTACATCGTTTGAAACCGAAACACCGTGCAGGCCTACTGTAGGCTACAAGCACAGCTTGTTACTGCTCATGTCATATGACATATGGATATGATTGTAGAATATTAATAATTATGATATAAGCATATTATTATTATTAGTACATAGCCATGCATCCAACATATCACGGTCACTGTGCTGCTATATATCCTACATCTTCCATGCTACATTTTTGTCATACTATACATAGCATATCTATTCTACCCCTGTTACATGTTCTAAATATCTTGGAATAGCTTACGGTTTTGCATTTGTAGAATATTTACATTGTACAATCTATTAAATTATGTAGTGCTATAATAAGTATAGTCACCTAAGATTATTACACATTACACAATGTAGAATATATATTACAATATTATGATGATGACATACATAATAATATACAGTACATGTATATAATATGTGTGTAATTATGTAATGATATAATATGTAATATAAAATTTGAGTGAAAAGATGTAATAATGTTAGCAGTAAAGTGTTTTATGCTATAGCAGTGGTGTCTAGTCTACTGCATGCTACATTGTTCTTGTACAATTCTCTCAATCCACAGTTTTCGCTGTTTATACATTTTCACCAATCTGTGCTATATAAGATTGAAAGATCCATCTCCAGTGTACATCTGTTATTCAGTGGAATATTCTGGATGTCATCTACTGTGTACATCCACTATTCAGCTGGCAGTCACTGCATGCCTCATTGCCTACAACAGTTACATAGTGTATCATTCATTATAGTAACGTTATGCTGCTGGCACAGTGCCAATAGCCTTTCAGTAAAAAAACTTGGGACAGATTACAATGTGATTTTTTGGTTGATTTTTCAAAATTCAATTTAGCATAGCATGCACAGTTTTTGGTCTAGGGTTATAATATGCACATATTTGAAATTCTCATGAAATGGACTTTATCATGGTGTTAAAATGTATGACGTGTTCATTTTGAAAAAAACAGTTTGTAGTGCCTACTTAGTAGATAACATAATAATTATTATAATTATTATAAATAATATAATATATATTATCACAATTATGAATAGTAAGTATTGTATAATAATTATAATAATTATAATAGTTGTGATCGTTGTCATTATCGTTTATTCTTTATGATTATTTTGCAACAGTGCGAAATGAGTTATAAGCATTTGTAATTCCAGAGCAGTTCATTCTCAACGCTACACAGTCATGTCATAATTATGGTGAACACGTTTCTCACCATAGCCCTAGGGATATGGTACACATGCAACTAGGTGTTTATTATACAACTTTCAAATACTGTTGATCAACAGTATTTGAAAGTTGTATAATAAACACCTAATTACATGTGTACCATATCAATACTCATACTCGATACTGACACATATTTATCTTATTGGATTTCTTTACTTGAAGCTCTGCGATGCTATGTGTGTGACTACAATGTTTCATCTAGCCATTGGTTTGGCCAAAGGCCGGTTAACATGAAAGAACTGAAACCCAAAATGAAGGAGCAGTGTGGAAAGGAAAGATTTCTTCAATGTTGTAATTCTGGTGTTACGGGATGCATATCATATGTCACTGAAGCAAGAGTTCGTGCATCTACCTCAGACCGTGTACCGACCAATGGTATGCATGGATAGTATTGAAATTGGCTCCCAATGTAATTGATGATTGACACAAAATGTTCCGTCAGATATCATGTACAATTGTACGACTATTTTTAGGAAAAAAAGAAACTAATGAATGGGTGGGTGTGTAGGTCTGTGGACTGCCAGATAAACAGCAGATACATACAATGTATGTAACTTAATTCATAATTGATAAAGCCAAATTAGATCGGCAAAGAGCATTTCAGATATGATCTACACCACAATCACAATAATCATTTCTTCTTATTGGTAAGGTTATTTGGTGTTCTCCCACTTCTGTGGCTCGCAGAAAGAACCCCAGAACGGCTGTGAGGAGTTCCTAACGCACGGAGGCGGTAAGATAACAGAACTATGTAGGCCTACATGTACAGCACTGTCTACATTCATGCACTCTATAACAGCGGTATTTTTTCCACAACTGCAATATAATATGATAAGCTAATATACACATGATTTTGTATAATATAGGCAAACTATTGTACGTTTAAAGGTTAAACTAAAAGTGTTCCCGACTAAGGCAACAAACATATATTTTACTATAATACTGTTGCATATTTTCACAGGTTACCATGCTAGATGTATATGTGGTAGCTCAGGCTGCAATGCTTTTCTCAACGATGCTGCTACAACAATTCCGTCAACCTTCACTACAATATTTGCAGGCTTCAGCATCTACACCCTTATGTACTAGTATTAGTAGTCAATTAATAGCATTAGACTTGACGTCATAATAGTTTCAATAAGATCCGATTGATTATGTTTACTACAGTTGCTTTCTACAAAATAACATCAATTATAATTTCATTTCTTTGTTTTTGCCTGTTGGTTATCACATATGATAGGCATGTATTCACCTATTTGCATGGTTTAAAGCCCTTAATAGATTCTTTAGTTTAGAATTTTTTTATATTTAAATAAATTATCTAACCACATCAAAAGTACAACACTGTTTTTTCACCATGATAATTCATATCAGACTCATAAAAATAATATAGATACAACATATCAAAAATGTATATCTGTCATACTACATACTAGTATCAATACATATACATGTATATCTGCCATACTCCATACATCCGAATGGCTGAATCCGAATAGTGGTATAATTAAGCATAAGAAACAATAGGTCCCTGTATATAGAAGTCAACCTACCTTGTAACAGAGAAACAACTCAATATACAAACTCCAGCACTTGAATATTCAGTGAGGCTAGTAATACAAATAATTTACTTGGTTATAATAGTATATATTGTGAAATGGGGTTAAGATCTGATAGGAACTGTTGCGTCAAACTATTTTTGGACAAGTCAAATGATTTATTATGTAGGAAAACAGTTTTTTTACTGCGAGACGCTAATTTTATTACCAGTTGACTTCAAATGAATGTTTTGTTATTCAGTCTGCACTGTGTTGACGCCTGTATCCTGTCGTGCCCTTGAAGAGGTTGATGATGAGAAATTCAGTTCAGATGAAGACTTCTCACTCAATCCACTGGGTTCACATGCCAACTTCATTACCTTGTTTACGGTAATTGCTGCCAACAGCTCTATCGCAACCTTCAGATTATAAAATGTTCAATAAAGGTGTTGAATACATATGAGTATTGGATAAAGAGAAAATATTATAATTACTACTATATTAATTCCGTGGAAAGTTTGGGAATTACTTTTTGTGTACAGTGCATAACTATTAAAGCTTAAAATAACTATAACTATTGCTCATGGATATGTTTATATTGGAATTTTTATGGATTTGGACCGACTAAGAAACTAATAACTGTAATATGCGAGTGTTTGTAAGATAAGAAGAGCATGAACAAACCTCTTCATAGCCATATTCTTGAGCTACTTTAAGAATTTCGTGCCATTGGGTAGTGCTAGGCATGTGATCACTGTATACAGCTAGCTTCAAACCATTGTTCTCTGTTCCAGTTTCCTCGTGGCTTCTCAAGAAAAGCTTTTGTAGAATCTGCATGGCTATATCTTGAGAATTTGATGAAATTAGAGCCCTACAGCAAAACTCTAAGCTGGTAAAACAGGGAAAGCATATAATCGGCACAGCTGTAAGCTAGTGATCACCACGCAATGCTGTCATTCCTCCATTTGTTACACTATTGTTCCCTTTAAATAGATTGAGTGAGGACAACTTTTTAATATCAGGTTATTAGTGCCAATGCATGTGACATACATTGACTGGGTAACTGTGCTAAAGGAATGATTTACCTAGCAATCATTCCTGCAGGTATAACAGAGTCTGTCTGCATTTCATCTTTCATATCACAAAGTGCATACCCAAGATGGTAGCTAGGGTAAGCCATCAGTACTTCTACAGTAAAATAATCAAACTAATTCAACATATCATACTTAACCAGGGGTGGGAGTCGATAGTTTTAAAAATAGAGAAATATGTGCTACTCTGTGTACATAAGGTAAAAAAATTAGGAATTATCTCCACAACGTAAATTCTTTCAGTTTTTTGGCTGTTGTGATGCCAGTTTTGATGATGCCATCTCCTTAAACTTATTTTTAGCATCCCATACTTTGTCTGCAGCTATTTTAATCCCTTTATTCCAGTTTCATTCGCTGAAAAAAAATTGGCGTCAAAAAACAACTTGCCACGGTTCGCTCAGGCTACTGTATGAAAGTTATTGTTTCGAAATTTTAACCCAACGTTTCTCTTCTTCTTGTTTTGCTGTCCCTAACTGTGCAAGTTTGAATTCCCATTTTTGACAATTTTTTGCGTAAATATTTTCTGCTTTTTGCAATCGTCTGGCGGTCAAGTGAATTGTCTAACAACACTAAAAACTATATGATGAAATAGAGGAGATTTTCTTCTGTATATAACATTAATATCATATTTTTTAACCCCATATCGTTCTCAGAATTGGCTATCAAACATCACAAAAATTTCTTGCTTGGATGAACCCCACAGGCGTTTTTACATACCTGGCTACGGCACTAGCTCTATAATAATAATAATAACATAACGTACTGCACACAGCTGCTAGTACCTATAGCCAGCTGTAATACTACACGCTTCAGTGATCTGCCAGTAGTATCCATTAGTACCATTATCTTTGATACAAGCCAGAGCCATTGAGATGGCTCTGATACAAGCATACACAACCAGCTCACATGGCAAACACCCATCATTTCCCAATAAATAAAACTACATTTCTCAACTCTCTATGTTGCTGGATTACCATAGGTCACAGACCTGAAGATGGAGTTTTCAATCTACTACAAGGCATTCATATGCATAGGAATTAGAATAGTGAATTAACAACACCTTTACCAGGAGCAACAAACTTGTTTTTGGATTTAGTTTTGAGAAAACAATGATATTTTTTACCTAATGAACACATTGCAATGAAAATAGCATGTATGTGAGTTTAGGCAGGGACACACTCGTGTCTGTGGGAGGAGTGAAGTTGACATAAAAATGAAAGCAATGTAGAACAGTTATTACATCTCATTTGCTTCCTCCTGAAGGTTGAATCAACCAACAGGTAATACACAATAATTATCTGTATGTGCTAAATTATGTTATGATTGTAGCATCCAGCCTACCATATGCATATACAGTACAGTGTGGTTTATTAGTCATTTATCTGCTGTACATTTCAGTACAATTACATATATAATATATAGGTTTGCACAGTGCCAGCCAACACTAGCTGAGAGCTGTGAAGGTACATGACGGTTATTCCCTAGCCTAAGGTAAACACAAACAAGGAACCAATGCTATCCAAAATTCTCCTCTAAACTGTGCCTACAGGGACCTACAGTTGTGGCAGGGGGGTAACTTTCCTGAAAAAGTTTAGGCGGCCAAAATTGGACTGGCTAACAGTAGCGGTGTGGAGAGGGTGTGTGCGGGATGGGGGCAGAAAGAGGGTGGGGCACCTCCACAAGAAAGTTTTTTAAAATTCACACAAAAACAGCCATCTTGATGCATATTTGATGTATATTTGAGCTATACATGGTGGTACAAAAGTACAAAATGTTGCATAGTAATCTGCAAATAGTAAACTTCAAATTAGTATACTGCAGAATAGTGCTTCTCTGTTTGGCTTGGCCATGACGTACCATTGTAATCCTTTACATCATTACATGACTTAGGCCTAAAAATGTGCACACATTATTAAGAGGAGAAATAGTGCAAATTTAGTTGATGGATAAAGATGGAGGGTGGTATTCTAGGGTTCGAAGTGGAACAAATGAGGCGGGTGGGCACACTGCGCATGCAATCTTAGGGCATTTCCTATTGTTGAATATAGAATTACACATTACACACACAGTGATCCTATCTTACAGATGAGATTAGTATTGTCATTGTATAGCTAACAAATTGAGTGAATTACTAGAATGAAAAAAATTGTCCTTCAGTGGGATCCGAACTCGTGTCCCCATGTATGAAGACCAAGTACTCTACCAATTACGCTATCAAATCAGCAGTGACTTCACGCAAAAATTAGCCATGAATGTAATGATACATATAGTAGCATCATTTTTATTAGAGCATGTTTATATCGTGTGGGGCACGGTAACTATGCCTTCTGATATTAGCTTAATTTTTTCTTCTTTTAACAAAAAGTTCAGGCGGCTAGGGCCGCCTAGATAGTTACGGCCATGTGTAGTACACAAGCTAGGTGTGAAAGGTCTCTGAAAATATGCATATTTTGTGGCCTTCCTCTGGAACAATAATTACAATATGATTGACTGCCTACACTACACTGGGGACTGTGTAGAGCAATTATGGATTGAATGACCTGTTATTATACAGTAGTTGCAATGTACAATAACATTTACATGACTGATGCCCAGTAATAGCCAATGTACTGAGTGGCTACTATTTACAGTGTGAATGTTCAGCTACCAACTGCATAGTACATTCGATACTGCTACAAAGACCCATGTTGAAGCTACTGTGTTACTCAGAGGTCACTCTAATAATAAAGCCAAGCTTTTTGACCTGGCTGTTGGTAGAAAAACCTAGGAGGTTGATTTTATTAATTAAAAAGTGCTTCATTCATTGAAAAAATAAATATTATCAGGTCAAACTAAAATTGCAACACCACTTCTACTACTACTACTACTACTAGTTTAAAGGCAACACACCCATATTAAAACTCTATCAAGTAATACCATGTCCAAAACAACAGAGCTCTAATACCTGGGTCTATACAGTTTTTTAGGTTGAATTAAAGTTTTCTTACTTAAAACTACCAAGCTTGAGAAATGCTGTACAGTAAGCCTGCATGTAGGCACATTAGTTGCTCTTTAATCCTCAGTGTATTTTGGCCTCAACAGGGTTATAAAACGTAGTGTGATGGTACATGTAGTTGTGTAGTTTGCAGTTTGGTGGTAAAAAACAAAAATTGGGTCAAAAGTTGATCTCTGCTGCTAACTCTGCTATTATTTTGTTCTTGTTACCACAAAGAGATAAGATGTAAACCGTGCCAAGCTGCCCAAAGTCCCTTTGTACAGTACATGTACATGTATGTGCTGCTATTTTGCACTTGACTAGACCTAGCATGGTTATAAAAAGTGAATGCATGAATACCAATGATTCTCACAATTTATGAATCTGATTACCATTGCATACATGTATGAGTAGCAGGGAGTAGACACACAGTAAAGTCTTATGGGCCATACAATAATATTTGTACACTATTAATAATATAATGCTTGGCTGTGATTCAGACCACTGAAAATGCATAATGGTTGTGTTGTTGTCATATTCTCTACCAGATTACCAAGTAATTCAAGTAATAATAGCTGCAGTGGTCACCTTGAATACATGTATGTTTGTCCTAGTGCACGTACATCACAATGGTGTTCCTATAGCTGCAGTAGTACTATATAATAGATGCTTGCTGTATAACTACATTTGCCCCAGCGCAAGCTGCTGGCGTAGGTCCAAGTATCTATTCATTAGTAGTGATTAGTGGTGCTACGTGGTAAACCTGTCCGGACTCGTTTTGGGTGTCCGCGGACTGACGTACGTCAGCCCGGACTGTAGCATGCCAGTCCGCGCTTACCACTGCGTCGTCCGGACTGACATATGGCAGTCCGGTCGCCCACAACACTGTCCGCCCGCTCTTGCGCCAGGAGGCGGACGGGTTGAAACACTGACCTCTCCAATGACTTTCGTAGGTAATAAAGGGAGTTATTGCAAAGATGACATCAGTGGCCGAACAGGAGTGTGTCACGTTATTCATTCCAAGTAGTTATTATGTATTGTAGTTGATAAAAAGGGGGTATAGTAATGATTTTGATTACGCTCCTCTTTCTGCGCCATTTAGATAAATAACTCTACGGTGTACATGTACAATTTCATTCTAGGCTTCAACAGAAAAAATATTGTAATCAGAATTGTATTTATATCATTCCGCAACAATAAATGAATAATTAATCTTTAGATACCGATAACACTGACTTTACTATTGGAGCTTATAACTACTGATTGCCACTGTAAAGTGGATAATAATATAATAATAATCATAAAATAAGATAATCTCTAAAGATAAAATATTTAATTTTATTATTTAGGCCTAATGATTTGATATTAGATATGATTAGTGAGATTTTAATTATATTTCCTTTTTATAAATTTAAAATAAAAATTAAACGTAAAACTAAAGCAGAGTCTACTAAGTAACTTGTAGATAGAATAATCAATAAGCAAACTAAACCAATCATTATTATTATAATTATATATTCTTATTATTATAATTGTTATTATAAAATAATTATTATTATTAAATTGTAATCGATAACAATGAAAAATAAAGCCACTCGTGAAGAATGGAATAAATAGCAGGTTGCTGTAACCCCTACCCTAGCCTATGGCCAAACACACCAAGACTGCAAGATAATAATGGTAATTGACTTAGGCTTTCCTGAGTGTTAAATGCTATGTTTGTTATCAATCGATAGAAAGGTATTTAAAATTTCAATAGTTAAAAATAGGGCTGTGCACTTTCTAAGCAGCTTCAGAGGAAGAGAGAGTGTGACTGCAGCCAAAGCTGAGCTGCGACTACAGAATCTCCTTGGAACAGAGAAGAGACCACAGACTAGCCCTTGTGACATAAATACTGCAAGGCGAAGACCAACACGGAGACCTGACGACTGTCTATGATGAAATATCAAATGGCAAAGCAAATTTCACTATGACCACCGGCTCAGCTGCAAGGGAAGAACCTATATCAATAACTGCCTCAAATAGTTATAGTAGGCTACCTACTAAAACAGCTTCTTGCCGCGCACTATATGTGACACGGTGATTAAAGTCTAAATTAACCTGATGAAAAGAACGCAAACCGACGTGTATGGCGCAACGATTTATCCAACTCAATCCCAATCAAAAACAGCAGTACGCTGTAATAACATAAATCACTGTCTAAAACACACTGTTAAACTGAGGTACTCCCCTTGCTAAATTCAAGTGTATTCTATTCTTCAAGGGTATTCAAAGGTAATCATTACTATAGTGTATACTGTATAAGTAGGCCTATTTAGATTAGTATTACTATTTTTAGTTTTTCTCATGATATTTTATTTTGAGTGATACATTATCGATTATGCTGTTCCGATTTACTGGTATAAGAGAGGGACCGAGAGTGGTCTATCAGCTCTCAATTAAACGCACAGAGTGAATGCAGACTGTTAGACTGACTAATTCAACTTGTAGTTTTTGAGACGACCCATTGGTCCAAGTGTTCCTTGTGTGTTTTATTGTGAATACATGGGCTCTACCTTACCCTAGCTGCTCTAATACGGTTAGTTCCCGTAGGCTAAGGGAAGTCAATTGATATAAGTAAATAGATGTGACTTTATTGGATGCTCAGGAACTACTTATTAATACAGAGAACGCCTTTTACTTTTATACTAAAAGCACTTCCAGCTGGTTCTGATATTGGTCAGGACGACTAGGACATAGACACTGGCAGCCAAGGTACGATAGAAAAGGTCGGCCCCTCTAGGTTGGATGCAGGAAAATTATACAAAATATGTAACAATAAAACAACTAGGCTATACATTATGTGAAAGAACACTATGCCTCCTTGGCTTATTACACAGACTGCGCAATATGCAGAAAGTAGTTATGTGGAGCTACAGCAAATTATATGCAAATATATAGGCTTATACACAAGAACTACTAAAATTGTCTGAATCACCAGAATATTTTGAACTGGTATGTTGCAATCTTGTATTTTTTAAAATAGTTTTTTCTGGTTTTAGGTTTACTGAAGCACGTAGCAGAATTAGAATAATGTCAAGCTAACAGGCCTCGTTAGATGTTATTGAATACGCCTCCACATCTGTATGCATTTATATATAGATAATTACAAGAATTGAAAGTGCAACCCAACTACGAAGACACTAATTATATTATGTACTATTCAAATTTGTGTATATAATGGTACATTGTTGTAATGCTATCATATTGACCTGTTTGAAGACCTACTGAATTATTGTATTTCATTGATAATGTACAGGCCCTGCACAAACAATTTGATGTTGTCGACCAATTTGATGTTGTCGACCAATTTGATGTTGTCTTGTCATATATTTCTGTATTGTTCCCTGTAATGTATGCATATTCTTTTGTACACTCTTGTATTAATCTGATGTTATAGTTTTTTTGCTCAACCTTATACTTTTACATAAAATGTGGGCTTATATAGGCCTATGTCGGAGTTACCTTGAATGTCAATTAACAATATAAATATTCCAATACTCTATAAAAATATTGTTATTCTCTTGTTGTGCATAGTGGATATATCCATAATTATCCAATACTAGACTGTCCTGTAGCTTATCACTATCCGTAATGCTAACTAGCAAACTGAGCAGCCATCTCACGGTTACAGGTTTGGATGAGCCACAGAAATACCTCACTTGCAAAATATTATGCTGTGTTCTGATTGAAACACCGTGGCTGTGCTTATAAAATTTAATAGAATGCTTAGTCTTTACGCTAAAAGTAATAAATTTAGTGAAAATTTGGAAGGAAAAGGGAGCTTTTGGCAATGTAGGAGCAAAGTTTCAAAATCTAGAGTATCCTTCTGGAGACTTAGCAAGTTTGAATGTGAGTGCTGTATTTTTACATAGAAGAAGTACCAGGTTTTTTGTATTATTTGTCTATTTGTTAGCTTGGAATATAATTGTAACTCTCACTATATATATCATACTTTATACTGGCTGCAATAGTAATTTAAACCACTACTGTCTCACCATTCAATATTTGCAAAGAATACTGGTCATCTTATTTCATGAAGATTGATGTGCTGTTTGTCTTTGTAAACCTAGGGGCAGCCAAGATAAACTCATTTGAATATTGGCTATTATGACCTCCATTCAGCATTGAGACCTGTTAAGTTCCTATGGCTATGCCTGTTCTAAGTCTATACTTGTAACTTATGTACATAGGTAAGCTACTAACATCAAATAGCCCAGTAATCTTATTGAGCCAACACTAACTGTCATTCTATAAATAACTCTTGTGCACAGTGATGAATAAGTAAGTTAGGGTCATGCCCACAAAAAACAATGCAATGCATTGCAAATCCTATGGCTATCTCTGTAGCACAGTTTTATATTAACTGCTTGAGAGCTTCCAAAATTCCCAGCATAGGCTGATTGAAGGTGAAATCAACCAATATTAAAATAGGGTTTTCTTGGCAGCTGCTAGGTTACCAAAGACAAACAACACATCAATCTTACTGAAAAAGGATGAACAAGATTATTTGAAAATATTGAATGGTGCGACAGTAGTGGTTTAAAAGGGATAACGTATTATGTTTACATATATATCTATTCTATTGTTAGAGGTCTACTTGTAAAAGCATTAGAAATCATAAGTTATCGATCTCGATTAGAAGTTGTCCTTCCATGTTTGGTCCACCTAATAGAGTAAAGCGTCAAATACAGTAATTTTAAATATAAGAATTGTATGGAATCATAGAAAGTAGATCAGATGAGGTTTATATATTCAGGCCATTACATTGTTTCATCTGACTCTGTTGCTCTAAATTGTGATCTGTTGCTAAAATGATATAGTAAAATCACTAAAATGTACATTACAAATATCTCTTCACAAAGTTTAGTATACTATTAATCAGTTATTATAATCAGTATACTGGTTTTTGGAGGTTTTATATCATACAGCTGTGTTTTAAAAAAATGAATAGGAACATAAATGTGGTAATTGCACCACATTCTCACGAATAATGTATGTAATTATAAAAACAGGAATGCAATAGTACTAAATAACACTACGACATTGATTGATAATATTGCTTGTGGAAACAGAAATGGCGCTTATCTATTTCAATGGCCAGACTTTGCTTTTGTATAGCTTTGGGAAATACCGCAATTGACTTCATTGAACTCGATGTGTATCATAGTAAAACTGAAATCGCGTCAATGGACGCCCTGGTGTCAAGTGGTCACTGTGGCGTCAAAGAGTGGACGCCGTGGTGCCGTCCGGACAAATCGGACAGTCCTACAGCGGACGATTCTACGTTGCAACACCGGTGTAGCTATCGCATGCCCCCCTGGTGAAAATGTTGAGAGGGAACAACTCCGCAAAATTATTTTGTCAATTTACCTTATCTACAGGGAGTATTAGCTATTCACTACAAGAATAGAGAATCTGCCTATGTGATAGTGAAATTTAAATATAGAGAATAGCTTTTATATCCGCTGAATCGCTATTAATTAGAAGTTGTCTTCTCTCAAATCAGATTCGAGAGAGCAATTCAAAGGCGCCCATTTATTTCCATGAAAACTAAAAAGCACAAACACAGCTATTTCTTGTTTACTTCTCTTCAGCTACATTGTTCTGCAGAGTTCATATTGTGTTTACATGTATATTATTTTCTACAATGCAATGCACACTAGGGCTTCGTCATGGATTTGAAGCATCATTGATAACGTGATAAGAAGGTATCAGGGTAGCAGCAACATACTCAATGTAATATAGCCAAGTCAAATGCATGTGTATTAGGCATCACATAGGCTATATAACCTTCAAATTATCTGTCTGTGGAAATTGTAGAAGCATTAGTGTTGTACAGTTGTACATGTACTATTGGAGCAGTAATACAAAGTCATGTACAAAGTAAAATTTAGACTTATCTCCCCATGATTTTCTGTCAATGTCTAAAATATTATATATTTGTGGTTAAACCGGTAGTATTTTAGACTTCTAATATAAAAGTATTCACCACACATACTATAATCTATTCATTGCAGAGATGCCAGACTCGAGTTAAACACTCTCACTTGAGTTAATTCAAGCAACATTTTATGGCTTATTATAAAGACTCGTCACTTGAATATACAGCTGTCAAAAACTTGTAACTTGAATTGTAATTCAATTATGGCTATGATCAAAGACTCTCAACTCACACATCATTATGCTGAAATATTCAATAACTCGAATTTTCATTGGGCAGTTGTGAATTGTAATGAATATAGAAATAACCACAGTTATAACCACCAACCACAACCACAATTATAAAGCATTTTACACTAAAACTGTGACATTTTGCTTTGAAATTTGAACTTCTAACACCATTTCCTAACAAAATTTCACCATAAGCTAAACAATAACTCAATAACTTTATAAAAAGACTCGAGTTGAACAAGGAAAGAATTGAATTGAAACTTGCTTGTAGTTAACTTGGATAACTTGACAAAAACTTGAGTTTCTGGGGACATGTAAATATTTAACTCGTAACTAGAAAGTTTTGATCTGTCACTGAAAGAATTGACTTGTAACTTGAAGAGTCACAACTAAGAGTTGGCCATGAAAACTCAAGTTTCCAAAATAAAACTTGCACACATCTCTGAATCTTTGTATGTTTTTTCTTTGTGTAGACTATGTTTTTGAAGTCAAAAAGCTTTAAACACCCATATAATCCGGATATTAAATTGAGTTGGTTAGCAATTTCACGACGTGTAATAGTTAAGACGGCCAGGAATGGCTGCAGCCGCAATAGCACTCGTTACTAGCTACTAGTTAACAGCAGATTGGGCTGAGAATGAAAGCGTATTGGTGGAAACGCTATTAAAAATTGACAGAAATTGAAAGAAGCGTGTCACAGCAGTTCGCTGCTGCAAAAGAAGAGATTACCACAATCGAATAGCGTTTCAACCGCGCTAGTCCCATCCCTGTACTGAACTGATTACCGTGAAACACACAGTCTTATCATGGAGTTGTCTCCTGCAGCCACTATAATAACACTAGGAGTTTTCCCCTCATTATCAACAATGTAATCATGAGAGAGTAATTCCAAAACAGTGTGTTTTGCTGATGAAGTGTATGTATCAATGAGCTAGGTTTAAAAGAACATAAAAAACAGTAATGGTACGGGTCACTGAATGCCATCAACATATAATTAAACACACTGCGGGTTTTGTCCAATCGATATTTCATACCTAGATATTCCGCTGTAGTGAAATCCTTTCCCTTCGCATAGTCCAGGGCCATCTCACGTGTCTCACCATAACATTGACCACTTTGCGATGGGCTAGACAGTTACGGTATATGGTCTCAGCCATATCTAAATAAGTTCTATTCTTCCCCTTACAGTTATCTGCTATCAGGTCACCCAGTTTCTCGGTAACTGTCAATCTATAAAAGACAAACAACGTTCTAGAAAGTCCACTCACAGCTAGTATTTGACGAACATGTCAGAAATTGAAAGAAATAAAAGAAAATTTGCATCTATATTCAGGCTTTTATTTGTTCATACACACACATGTATGTATTGACATCCTACTTTATAGCTAAGAATATTGTCATGTGAGATTCCAAACGCACACTAATTTACTCAATCAGATATGGAGGAACATGGCATTATGCAGTTTGCATGGATAGACACAGTTGAACACAAGGGACAGCCAATTTATATTGTTTCAATCCGTAGTGTGCAGAAGATAGCGGTATAACAGAAAGTGCAAACAAGAAAAAGTATTTCAAAGTTTGATTGGTTGGTTATTATTTGTGATGATGAGAGAGCTGAATACCATACCTGTCCTGCGCTATCCAATGAGATAGTAGGTCTAATCTATTTTTTTTGAGAACACAAGCCACACACTCAAGAGACATAGTGTCACTGGGTTTAACTCCTAGGGCTAATACTGAAGACATGATCGCATCGCAGTACGCCAACCAAGGTGACCGTCCATCTTTGTTAGCCTCAGTGCTCTAAACAATATACCATTTATTTGGCTAGATGAGTGATACATGTGAAGATTGGAATCTGTTGCCAGTGTCACATGGATGTGTAGGGTGCCATCGAGTTGGCTATTGTACAAACACTATATTAGTTGAGAATCCGGAATGATTAGTGAAACTAGAGTGTTGCATGGCATTCATAAGCTATTATCATAATGCTAAGTTGTCTTCTCCCACATAATGAGAAGAAAACTTCAAACTATAACCAATAGCTTGCAAATACATGTAGTCAACAATGTAGTTTGACCAGTGTTTCTCTAATTTTCAACAGGAGGCCTTATTGTGGTGACAGCTCACATCTCAAGTTAAAAGTTGCATGACAGAAACAAATGCCCACGCAGTCATGATGTGATATATTATGCCATACATGAAAATTTGATTCAGCAACAGGCTGCATCAGCCATCTATTAAGAAAATGATGTGATGATACAAGCTGCCTGAGATTGGGTCCAGATGTATCATTAGAATCTCCATCATAACAACTGTCGCTAACTAAAATCATACGTGAATAAGCACATAGTATGCATGTGGAACGTAACTATAGTAAGACATAGTCCCACTCATCAACATATCTCATGATTGACAATCAGTAGAATCCAAACAGGACTAGAACATGAATGTCACAATTTAGTAGCGAGTGTCGACTGTACTAGGATTGCTCTATTTCATTGCTTTGACTCCAGTAGGCTTATTCAAACACTTGCACTTACATGTACATGCAGTCATCTAGTTGAATATTTAAATAGCATTATCATTACACTCACTACGTTTCCATTGTTCGCACTAGCTTAATTATAGCTGTGGTTAGCAGTGCGTACTAAGCCATCCCATGAACTAATAATAGCTCGCACTAATCGCTGGCACATAGCCAGCTCGCATGACTTCGTACTGAGAGCAAGCACTGACTGAGCTCGCTAAATGGCTGTGAGCTGAGTCATCCCATGGCTCGAGCTGAGCTTTAACTGCACTGAGTTCGAGCCATGGAAACCCAGTGACTATAATGTTCATTCTCCACTGAACTTTGCTGCAAAGAGAAAGCCATAAACGACAGTTTGAATCGTTGAATCATTTATATTTTGTTTTCACTTTTCCTTAGCATAGATATCATGTTAGACCACTTGGGCGACATGGGACATGTTTCTTTGGGAAAGCTAACTGCTGCTGGATATCGTTAAATTACAACAACATTGTTGGCAGTGTGTGTGGCAGAATCGTTTGCCTTCTCTCCCTTAAGATCTCGGATGGTTGACAGCAGGAAGTTGCGGAATAAAGAACAGTTTATGTGAGATGTAGCATGCGGCCCACAAATCTGGGTTCTGGTGACAATCGTAGTGATTTGTTGATGATTTTATAGTAGGAAGCTAAAAGTGAAGGATGGTGCTCTTCCTGCACTAGGATGAATATAAAAAGGTTGATCCTTTGGTTCTTTCTTCGGTTGCGCAGTGGGATGAGACCAAGTTTTGTTTTGGCTTCTTTTATACCGCTCCTCCCTTTGGTATCGGCAATGAATCTTGCTACTTGGTTCTATACCAGCTCAACACTTGAGATTGTTCGCTTACAGTTAGCATCCCAGGCAGCAGCTGCATACCCCTGTTGTGAGGGACAAATTGCTTTGAAGACCAGTAGTTTGGCTTTTTTAGGGAGTCCAGAAAAGCGAACTTTTCATCATCCCTAGTTGTTGTTTTTCGTTCATCAGCTACCTCTGAATGTGTATGGTAAACTTCATGTCAGTTTGCATTATCGATGCAATCACCCCCAGATATCGATCTTCATTAACAGTGTCCAGTAAATGTCCATCAAGTCAGTAGCTTGGAGCTTATTGTTAAACAGGATAATTAGGACTTTACTTTTTTGTTATCTTTTCAGGTTGAATTCCATTCCCTATCCATTAGCCAAGCTGCTCAATGCTGTGCTTCCAGGTTTTGGGTAACCTCAAGATGTCCTCATGGCAGGTGACAGTTTTGCACATTAGTGTGCCGGCAACAAATAGAGCGACCCTACAGCCCACTTTTTTTGGAAAATCATTTATGAAAATTAATAAGAAACATAACATTCCAATAAACTAAAACTATAATAAAATAAAGAAAAGTTAAAGTAAACTAAAAGCGAGCCTTGAATTGGGAAGGTAGGTAGCAGTCATTGTGCCAGCATGCAACGTGTTATATGCCCTTAAATTCATAAATTCTCAATGAATGAGTTGCATGAATATCAAAAATGAAATCTGTTTTAGTATTTTACTATTTTTAGCATAAAATAAAATCAGTCAACAAACCAGTCAAAACGCCCACTTTCAGCTTCATGTTTTGGAATTGTCCAGCGAAAGTAACGCGCCTAGCTAAACCGGAAACAATTCTGTCACAACCAATGAGAATTATCTGCTCTCTATTTTCGTGTTGTCGTGGAATTGCTGTTGTAGCGGACCACGTGCAGACAGCTACAATGTATATAGCATCGAGTATATTGTAGTTAGCGAAGATATCTTTGAAGTTAGTAGACGAAAGTTTTACACAACACAACTTTTGCTTGTGTGCATTTGAGTCTGTTGAGTCAGTTTGACTTTTTGTTGATGAATCATGCTTTTAAAGTTGTTATTTCTGTCTTACGCAGTGCTTAATACTGTTGTAACCCAAGCAGGTAATTACCATTATCATAACTTTTTTATTATTTTATATGTCAAATATAATCATAATGATAATCATAATATTATTATGATTATCATTATGATTATATATGACATATAAAATAATAAAAAAATTTATTAATATTTAATTTTATAGTTACTATTATCTATTGTTATTGAATTGTATGAGTGATCGAAATTATTACAAGGAGGATTGGCTAGCATTTTTGTTCAACCTCAGCTTAGTAGATAACATAATAATTATTATAATTATTATTATATTATTAAAAATTATAATATAACTATAATATTATCACAATTATGAATAGTATAATAATAATTAATTATAATAGTTTTGATCATTGTCATTATCGTTTATTCTTTATGATTATTTTACAACAGTGCGAAATGAGTTATAAGCATTTGTAATTCCAGAGCAGTTCATTCTCAACGCTACACAGTCATGTCATAATTATGGTGAACACGTTTCTCACCATAGCCCTAGGGATATGGTACACATGTAATTAGGTGTTTATTATACAACTTTCAAATACTGTTGATCAACAGTATTTGAAAGTTGTATAATAAACACCTAATTACATGTGTACCATATCAATACTCATACTCGATACTGACACATATTTATCTTATTGGATTTTTTTACTTGAAGTTCTGCGATGCTATGTGTGTGACTACAATGTTTCATCTAGCCATTGGTTTGGCCAAAGGCCGGTTAACATGAACGAACTGAAACCCAAAATGAAGGAGCAGTGTAGAAAAGAAAGATTTCTTCAAAGTTGTAATTCTGGTGTTACGGGATGCATATCATATGTCACTGAAGCAAGAGTTCGTGCATCTACCTCAGACCGTGTACCGACCAATGGTATGCATGAATAGTATTGAAATTGGCTCCCAATGTAATTGATGATTGACACAAAATGTTTTGTCAGATATCATGTACAATTGTACGACTATTTTTAGGAAAAACTGTAACTAATGAATGGGTGGGTGTGTAGGTCTGTGGACTACCAGATAAACAGCAGATACATACAATGTATGTAACCTAATATCATAATTGGTAAAGCCAAATTAGATCGGCAAAGAGCATCTCAGATATGATTTACACCACAATAACAATAATCATTTCTTCTCATTGGTAAGGTTATTTGGTGTTCTCCCACTTCTGTGGCTCGCAGAAGGAACCCCAGAACGGCTGTGAGGAGTTCCTAACGCACGGAGGCGGTGAGATAAATATGTACATGTACAGCACTGTCTACATTCATGCACTCTATAACAGCGGTATTTTTCCACAACTGCAATCTAATATGATAAGCACAGATGGTTTTGTATATAGGCAAACTATTGTACGTTTAAAGGTTAGGCTACATCTGCAGAAGTTTATTTTGCCACTGTTTGCTTGATTAAAAGTATCCATGACTAACACAACAAACATATGTTTTACTATAATACTGTTGCATATTTTCACAGGTTACCATGCGAGATGTATATGTGGTAGCTCAGGCTGCAATGCTTTTCTCAACGATGCTGCTACAACAATTCCGTCAACCTTCACTACAATTTTTGTAGTCTTCAGCATGTACATCCTTATGTAGTAGTATTAGTAGTAAAGTAATAGCATTAGACTTGATGTCATAATAGTTTCAATAAGATCCGATTGATTATGTTTACTACAGTTGCTTTCAACAAAATAACATCAATTATAATTTCATTCCTTTGATTTTGCCTGTTGGTTATCACATATGATGGCATGTATTCACCAGTTTGCATGGTTTAAAGCCCTTAATAGATTCTTTAGTTTCGAGTTTTTTTTATATTTCAATAAATTATCTAACCACATCAAAGTACAACACTGTTTTTTCACCATGATAATTCATATGAGACTCATAAAAATAATATAGATACAACATATCAAAAATGTGTTGAAATTGAAGGTTAATGCGGACGGAACTAGTATCAATGCATATGCATGTATATCTGTCATACTCCATACATCCGAATGGCTGAATCCGAATAGTGGTATAATTAAGCATAAGAAACAATAAGTACCTGTATATAGAATTCAACCTACCTCGTAACAGAGAAACAACTCAATATACAAACTCCAGCACTTGAATATTCAGTGAGGCTAGTAATACAAATAATTTACTTGATTATAATAGTATGTTGTGAAATGGGGTTAAGATCTGATAGGAACTGTTGCATCAAACTATTTTCTGACAAGTGGAATGATTATCATGTCGGAAAACAGTTTTCTTACTTCGAGACGTTAATTGTATTACCAGTTGACTTCAAATGAATGTTTTGTTATTCAGTCTGCACTGTGTTGACGCCTGTATCCTGTCGTGCTCTTGAAGAGGTTGATGATGAGAAATTCAGTTCAGAGGAAGACTTCTCACTCAATCCACTGGGTTCACGTGCCAACTTCATTACCTTGTTTACGGTAATTGCTGCCAACAGCTCTATCGCAACCTTCAGATTATAAAATGTTCAATAAAGGTGTTGAATACATATGAGTATTGGATAAAGAGAAAATATTATAATTACTACTATATTAATTCCGTGGAAAGTTTGGGAATTACGTTTTGCGTACAGTGCATAACTATTAAAGCTTAAAATGACTAGGCCTATTGCTCATGGATATGTCTATATTGGAATTTTTTATGGATTTGGACCAACTAAGAAACGAATAACTGTAATATGCGAGTGTTTGTAAGATAAGAGTAGCATGAACAAACCTCTTCATAGCCATATTCTTGAGCTACTTTAAGAATTTCGTGCCATTGGGTAGTGCTAGTCATGTGATCACTGTATACAGCTAACTTCAAACCATTGTTCTCTGTTCCGGTTTCCTCGGGGCTTCTCAAGAAAAGCTTTTGTAGAATCTGCATGGCTATATCTTGAGAATTTGATGAAATTAGAGCCCTACAGCAAAACTCTAAACTGGTAAAACAGGGAAAGCATATAATCGGCACAGCTCATAAGCTAGTGATCACCACGCAATGCTGTCATTCCTCCATTTGTTACACTATTGTTCCCTTCAAATAAATTGAGTGAGGACAACTTTTTAATATCAGGTTATTAGTGCCAATGCATGTGACATACATTGACTGGGTAACTGTTAGCATAAGGAATGATTTACCTAGCAATCATTCCTGCAGGTATAACAGAGTCTGTCTGCATTTCATCTTTCATATCACAAAGTGCATACCCAAGATGGTAGCTAGGGTAAGCCATCAGTACTTCTACAATAGAATAATCAAACTAATTCAACATATACTTAACTGATTACCTTGAAGCACAAAGTCTTATCATGGATTTGTATCCTGCAGCCACTATAATAACACTCGGGAGTTTTCCCCTCATTATCAACAATGTAATCATGAGAGAGTAATTCCAAAGCAGTGTGTTTTGCTGATGAAGTATATGTACCAATGAGCCAGGTTTAAGTAAGATAAAAAAAACATTAATGGTACGGGTCACTGAATGTCATCAACATATAATTAAACACACTGCGGGTTTTGTCCAATGGATATTTCATACCTAAATATTCCGCTGTAGTGAAATCCTTTCCCTTAGCATAGTCCAGGGCCCTCTGGTAGAGACCCTGTCTCACCATAACATTGACCACCTTGCGATGGGCTAGACAGTTACGGTATATGGTCTCAGCCATATCCAAATAAGTTCTATTCTTCCCCTTACAGTTATCTGCTATCAGGTCACCCAGTTTCTCGGTAACTGTCAATCTATAAAAGACAAACAGAACGTTCTAGAAAGGCCACTCACAGCTAGTATTTGACGAACATGTCGGAAATTGAAAGAAATAAAAGAAAAGAAAATTTGCATCTATATTCAGGCTGTTATTTGTTCATACACACACGTGTATGTATTGACATCCAACTTTATAGCTAAGAATGTTGTCATGTGAGATTCCAAATGCACACTAAATTACTCAATCGGCTATGGAGGAACATGACATTATGCAGTTTGCATGGATAGACACAGTTGAACTCAAGGGACAGCCAATTTATATTGTTTCAATCCGTAGTATGCAGAAGAAACGTTGATAGCGGTATAACAGAAAGTGCAAACAAGAAAAAGTATTTCAAAGTTTGATTGGTTGGTTATTGTTTGTGATGATGAGAGAGTTGAATAGCATACCTGTCCTGCGCTATCCAATGAGATAGTAGGTCTAATCTATTTTCTTTGAGAACACAAGCCACACACTCAAGAGACATAGTGTCACTGGGTTTAACTCCTAGGGCTAATACTGAAGACATGATCGCATCACAGTATGCCAACCAAGGTGACCTTCCATCTTTGTTAGCCTCAGTACCTGCAGAATTAAATCAAATTGTGCAAACCCACATTTCTCATGCAAACTACACTACACTACACACCCTACTAGGTGTGTGAACTTAGAGCACAAGCACTTGCTGGTAAGTTCTACTGTAATAAACTGTACTTACATTTAAACCTTGACATGGTTTCCATTGACCGAAGGATTCCCTTAGGGCTATTAGCTGCATGGATAGCCGCTTCTTCATACCTTCCGTCTTCAAAGAGTTCATTAAATTTCTCAATATATTCCAAAATCATCTCTGCTTCTTTCTCCTTGGTTGGATCATCATCCTCTATGTTGGTTGTACTGGGGTAGTTGTCCCGTGACATCAGACTGTAGGGGTCAACTGTAATGTACGTGTTTGAATAACATTATCCACATTGTATATAATTTTATTATGTAGTATAACACAAGAGAAGACAATTTCCATTGTTCTAACCAGTTTAGATCCAGCGGTTCGATTAAATTCTTAGGAGCTAAACATTTCAGTCAGGACATAAACATAATAGCTCTGCATAACTGTGGAATTGGTGAGATATAAACATATATATCAAAGAAAAATGCAAAAATGTGCATGGACAATCAATTCAAATGGTCCCTAACCACTCCAAACTTGGAAGGCTGGAGTAAACATGCTCAAAGAACATGCAAAGATTATGCAATTTTTGTATAGTCATTGCAAATTTCACGAAAATCGAAAGTGAAACTGGAGAAGATCAAATCCATTCCAAAGACCAAAGTGCAACCAACAACTACTATATTGTTGAAGGCAAGATAATCCCAAAATTGGCCACACTTCAGTTTGAGTGGATAGTAACATACAACTTATAATGATGATGTACAACTTATATATATAATATTTTCTAACCTGTAGATTTTTTACTCTTGGCTAGTGCCATGATGATGACATCAGCAATGGTGCGATACTGAGGCTCTTTACTGTTCATATATGACATGGCCGCTTCGTGAGCCACCTGAAAATATAACTAATGGCATTACACGTATAACAGAGAGAACTAAATATGGGTTGGTTTAGGCACAAAGACACAGTATTCGGTAGACTGCAGCGGGAATCTAACCCAGGACCTCCAGAGCTTGTGAGCCTCAGGGTAGGCACTCTAGCCAACTGAGCCACCTCGTAGCCTACGACCTAAGGGTATTATGACACGAATAGCCATAGTTCAGTAGTAGAAAACCTTTATAGTTATGGGGCTTATGATTGTGATTGAGCAATGGGGTAGTAAATGATAGAACAATATTTCCAACTTGAGTTTACAGACACAACAAGGCTACACCACATTCCTCCATTTCTTCACCCAATGATCATGTGACTAACCTTTAATCTTTTCTGTTTGGCAATTAGCCAGGTGTTTCTTTGTAGCAACAGATCTCTTTCAGTGACTTTCTTTGTTAATTTCTCCTAAAAGTTTAAAGAAAGATAAATGACACTATCTTGAAGGTTCCAACTCGTCAGCCATGTGCCTAGTTTGTCAGGCAATTGAATTTCTGATTTTATCAAGCTGAAATATTACATGTCTGAATTCTGAAGTTATCATTTGCAAAAGAATTATTTGAAATAGCAATGCTTGACAAGTAAAGCCCTGCAAATAGTAGAGCATTCTATCAGTACCAGAGCAATGACAATTCTATTAACCACAATTTAAATTTACGTTCCCTAAATATAATTGATGTAGAAAGTTCAACCTTGAGCTCCTCTTTATGATCGCGATCAGTAAACTTTGACTTCTTACTATCATAGAGCTCTTTGATTGTAACCTCAACTTTGTTCAGCTCTCTTTGAAGTGTCGGGATATCGGTGCTCTCCTGCAGTGTCAGTCCTGAACAAAGGCATAACCTCATACATTACAGAGTATACATACATGTATATGTACTAGCATCAATGGTGTACTTTACGGTGTTATGGTATATTACTGAACGACTCACGTTTGACCAGCCTAACTAGATCTAAAGAGCAGGTTCAAGAGAAGCTAACTTACTCCTTTGTGACCTAATTAGAAATGATAGTACATTCGATGAAATTAGGTCACCATGAGACGAAAGCAATGGACAAACAAACATAATCATACGGTGAGATGTATACCAAGTCTGTTGATAGTGACATTTGTTATAAAATCAATTATTTATAATATTATCACACAATAGTTTTAAGCAGTGAACAAGATAGAAAAGTCATAAACAGAGCGAAAGAATGAGTAACGAGTAAGAACAAAATAATACAAAACAAATAGAAAGTACATTCACAGTATCTGCCGTGCAAAACCTAAAACAAAGTAGTCAATAGCTACAAATGGATTTCTGCAACGCTTCCAATTTCTAAACAAATATAGCTTAGTATCATACATACATATAGGGCAAACACATGTATGTGAACAAATACGATATGTATACATGTATCATCTAAGGATGTAGACCTACAGATGTCACTCTTATTTTTAAACAACAACTTGTAGCCTAACCGATGATATTGTCAAGCAATTGAAAAACAGTTCGAGCAGCCATTGCTATGTGAGTTTTGCAGAAGTCCGATTGTAACCAATAAAAGTGACAAGTGTTAGTAACAAACAAGGTGGTGTAATTTAGTAACAACATCAGGCTACCTTGTACAAATTTAGACTTAGGCCCTTTCTTCTTTGCTAGGGAAGGCAAGGATAAAACAATGATAATGGCGCCATTGTATACATACATCAATAAAATAAAGGCACCGTGTTATACTCGGCAGGAAAATCAATAGATTACACTTACACTATATTAGATAAGCTAAACTGCCAGCCGATGCAGGAGAGGACTGGAAAAGTTTCCAGTTTCCACACATTAGATTTTCACATTCCACGATAGCGTATCATCACTTTGAGTATAATTCCAACATAACAATACCTGGTATTGATCGAGAGTCCTTCTTAGGTTGTTTTCTTTCCACTCTAATTGGCTGTTGGGATGCCAAGATGGCCGCTTGCTTAGCCTGTTTGTACTCTCTCAGCTCGCTTCGAAGTCTGTCATTGTCTTCTTTGATAACCTCAATTCTGGAAGATTAAAATTGTTTTATTTTAGTATCACCATAACTGTTGTTCACATCAAACATGCCAGCGGTGGGTTTAATGGCATAAACACTTCTCTAGTACATTGTATATATACATAATTCATTGTGAGCAAATAGTAGGGCTTGAATTGGTCATAAACTACCAAGAAACCTACTGAATCTATCAGCAGTTTTCAATATTACTTTTGCCCTGGAAGAACAAACACATGCAGTCACCATGGCAATATTGTAATGGTTCAGGACATTTGTACATACGACTCCAGTCACTCTGACGGACCTTACAGCACCCTAAGTGCCTAGTAGTTGCCACAGCACTACTCATCTAACACTCATTCTCTTGCACCTAGCTGTTTCTATACTCATACTTACCTTGTATTGCATGTCTAACCATACATTCGATAATTACACACCTGTATATAGCATTACTGAGTCATTGTACTGTTTTTATACCCATGTAAAAAGGCCCGACCTCTCAGAATTACTTGATATTGATTTTGCATATGATCTAGATGATTCTAAGCATCTTTTGTAATAACCCGACCCATTTTGGGTTGGCCATCGGGCTTCCGGCCGCCATGTTGTTGCACAATTTCCGGACGACCCTACGTCGTCTTTTCCCGACAATACGTCGGCCTTTTTACCGGAACTTCCTCCGGAAGTTCTCTTACTATATAAAGGGCATTGTTTTTACGTTTGTTATCTCAGTTCAAGCTTGGATCTCAATAAAGACACTTCTATACTTATATATAGAGACTTTCACTTCGTAGATAGGTCATTCTAGTTGTTAAGGTCCTCGACCTTGCAACACGAACTGCCTACTAGATCGGATCACTCTCTTTCTCAGTATAGTAAACAAGCATTGACTCGGGGTCATATGGGTCGTCTTTGGTAGTTCTTTGACTACTGACACTGATCAATCTTTCTTGTAATGAGAAGGCCTAGCACCACTCATAGGCACTTCATTTTGGATTCGGGAGTCGTCTTAGGACGACCGCACCAAAACCCAAAAACCATTACAATATTTACTATAATAAGATTACACTAAGTGAACTAAGGTTTCTACCTTTTAGCAAGCTCATCGTGTCTCCGTCTATAGTTTCTAAGAGTGCTCGGTTCCTGTGCCATTGTCTGTATCTTGTCATTGAGATATCCAGCCTCAGACTTGCCTCTCTCTATCTTACTTATAACATCCTCATACTCCTTCTTCACTCTGGTTAGTAGAGGCTTGTAAGCGTGTACATGATCTATCAACTGCATACATACAGATTATCAGTTGTCAAACAAATGAATTTATACTTGACAAATTTACTTGGGTATTTGCTACGATCCAGGAGCGGTTCTAGCATTCCAACATGAAATGAAGTCAAAAGAAAAGATAGTAGACAAAGATACTGTTGAGCATGCATGATAAATCAATGATACATCATGGTTTTGACATTTGAGTTCAACAATCATTTACCATTTTTCTACTAGTTATTTTTGAGCAGCTTGCACATTACGTCATATCTGCTCATGAACCAATAGCATAGACTACTACTAACCAGTGTTCGAAGTGGAAAAATGAGGTGGGTACACGGTGCATGCCATCTTACAGATTTGTATTGTATAGCTATCCACTTAATCTTATAGTGGAAAAAAAATTAGTAAATTACTAAAATGAAAAAAACATGCTTTGGTGAGATTCGAACCCATGTCACTATGAATGATTACCAAGCACTTTACCATTACACTATTAGGTCCACAGTGACTGCAAGAGGAAAACTAGCAATTAAAATGAGGGTAAACACCTGCTGGCTGTATAACCACTAAAATTGAAATGGAAACCCACTGTATACTCCTGTATGACCACACTTCGAACAATGCTACTAACCTTACTGAATGCAGCGTTGTGGATAATGTAACGCTGTTTTATATCAGTGGAGTCTATTTGACCCATCTCACTGTCAATATATTGCTGCAACTCTCTAAGGAACACCCTGTCCACCTCATTCTTCACAACAGGAGGCAACACTGAGTACCTGTTACTTGGTGACGGAGGTGAACTGCTACGGCTCATTGTGAAATATCTCTTTTAATCCACCTTATTAACAGTTCTGAGTGCTATAGAAGACAATAGAGATAAGATGTGGTAGTCTAAGAATAGTACAACTGTATAGTTATACCAAGGAGTAAGAGAGGGAAGGAGGCTCGTCTATGAGAATTTTGTGTTCGATGTGCTCCTCAGTTTAAAAATATGAGCACATGGCGCTTATTATGTCACAGTTATAGCATCCAATAAAAATCATTTCTATGGAGAGATAAACATTACTGTTTATTGACATAGCCTATAGTTTGATCACTATTTTCATTTAGTGTGGGCATGTTGTAAGGCTCACAAACTAGCCTACCAACTAAAATGGTATCTGAACTATACATTATAAATCAAATGAAGTATATGGAGTCCTGATCTTAGAGAAACGTGTTGCACAAATTAGCTCGTTTTAACCGCGATTTCAGCGTTTGTACGTTTTTTTTTATTATGAAGAAGCAAAGTTTAAATTTGGATTCAAATTTTACCAATTGCAGCAAGTTTAAATCTATTAGCATTATTTTTGCTTATTTTGTGAAGCATGTTGGTATTTGCAAAAAGTGTCATTTTATGTTGAGATAGGCAATTTTCTTCGAATCTGGTAAATTTACTTGGTGATATCTATCGTATCCCATTGAAATATGTAATGTGTATATATTTAGCCTGTTCATTAGAGTGTTACTAATATTGTTGACATTGTTTATATTTTAATTTTAGTTGATGTGTGAATTTTACTTTTTTAAAAATATTTATCATCTTTTCTTCTGACTTTACCAAGTACCCGAGGCGCACATCGAACACCGGAAGCCCATTGTAACATATATACAGGTATTCATAGACGAGCCTCCTTCCTCCCTTACTCCTTGGTTATACACAAACAGTGCTGTAGTATATGTAGTTAGTTGCTTTCTTGTTTGTTCTTAGCATGAGTGTGGACTTACGTAGATATTGTTGTTATACTAAACTGCCTAGTATTGGGGATGGTGGGGGAGGGGCGCATAAGAGGTATGCATGCATCATATGGGGTAGGAGTGGTGCATGGTTTGGTCAGGATTCGGAGTTAGGTGCAGAAGTGGAGAAATTTGAGATAGCTTTGGTCCTCGCCAAAATTGAAGCAGGAGAAGTTGTCTTCTCTACATTTTGCTGGTTGACCGCTCTTACCCCAAACCCCAACCACAAACAAAGAACTAAGGATATCTAAATTTCTCCACTACAGCACCTAATTGAGGATTCGTGAATTAAATCAAATTAAACCAAATCAACTTGAACTATATAGTACACTAGTATATAATTTACCACATAATATACTAATTAATAAAAAAACAGGTTAATAATACATGACAATTAATCAATTTCACAATTATATTATTGGTTACTTTAGCAAAAATAAAAACAAAAGAAATCCTGAAACACAAACACTGATTGATCACTCTCCTCTGACACAGAAACTCAAACTGAAAGGTTAAACTAAATATGAAAAATCAGATGCTAAAGGAACATTAATCACTGAGGGCCAAATATTTCCAATCCCCACTACATAAATTCTTATCTGAGAAATAATATTCTATTCTTGTATTAGTTACCAACTAAAAATGATCTGATAAGAAAACGAATACAACGTGAATAATATGATAGCGGCCATATTGAAACATTCTCATTAGCAACCTTTGATGTCTTCACAGTTGTGCTATTGTCCAGCATTTTTCTTCCAACACAAACCGAAATCTATCATTGCTTAGCGTGGGATACGAACTAATGTGTTTCACTACCACGCGAGGCTACACGATTTACTAGTTACGAGGTTAACAAAACTCTGGCATTCGGCTAAAGGTCAGATGAGTGGGCGTGGTAATCTGAGCTTCCATCAAAACCTTCCAGGGTAATCACGTTTGTCTCTAACTGTGTAGTTATCAAGTTTTCATTTTATATTTTCTAGATGTTACCTGTCAAGACTTAGCACTATTGAAGGAAGGATATTTTCTCCATATTTATATTATTTAAAGGCACCATAGGAATTCATAGCTTATCAATGTAATGTAACCATAATGCTTCAATGTCCCTAGACAGCCGGAGATTGCAGAAAATCATCAATTCACAAGCAACACTGCCTTAGCAAACCACAATGGGTTGTTACATTACACGCTTCAATTAGCGGAAGCAACAAAGAATAAGTTCAATATGTCATTCTTTTGATTCCCATCGCTCACTGCGGTGTGCCTGCTATTACTGTAGCCCTGTCCGATAACCACATTGGGGTTAGCAACAGGTCATGTTGGTTGTAGCTAATGTGTGCTGCAGTCTGCCCACAACAGAAGAGGATTAACATCCAAAATTTAGTGCTCTGCTGTCGAATAGAAATCTAACAATATAACCGTTAGTAGAGTGATAGGACTTCTATTATTTTTGCAGAGTCAGTGAAGCAAGATGGATAAGCAAGTATTGGGAAACAGTGATTTGCATGTAACCCCGGTTTGTGTCGGGTGTTGGCAATTCAATGACAATGAAATGGATGGAAGTAAGACCTGGTCGGGTCAAACGTATGAAGTATCTAAGTCTATTGTTGATACTGCGCTGGAACTCGGTATCAACTTCTTTGATACCGCTGAGGTACGTATTAAAAACTCTTGTTTATTATTTGTTGTAGATTGTATTGTAGCATCTTCAGTTGGAAACGCCTACAGCACTGTTGCTCACCCAACTGATGTTTTGCTGTTGTTTTTTTTTCTTGCATTAATTGGCCCTATGAATAAATATACCCTTATATACCCCTCTAGGGCTATCTCAACTCCGAAGATGTGCTAGGAAGAATTCTTGAAGGCCGAAGGAAGGATGTTGTATTGGCCAGTAAGTTCGGTTATGGTTCCAACAAGAAAACTGATTACACGGCTGTAGATGTTGAGCAAGCCTTAGTAGCTAGTCTCCGTAGACTTAGGACTGACTACCTTGACCTTTACCAGGTGCACTGGCCACCAGTCATAGGTAAGATTACAGTCGTAACATTTGGACGGGACACGGTCATATATTGTATAATAGTACAAGTTTCTAATCCTTGTCTTTCCTGCATTTTTCATCATTCTCTTTGACAGCATTGGCCAACAAGTAGTCTGGCATGCTACCTCATAATGGTTTGTTGTTATCAAATGCATGCACCAAGCACACTGCATATACCATAATATCAACTACGTGGTTAAGTCAATAAAAACACTACTTGTCAGTACTTGGTTATCAGTATCTCTTAACCTGGAGGCCCTAGACACAGGTTGAGACTAACAATAATATAGTGATGTGGTTTGAGTGATTAGTGTGTGTTCTAGAAATCATGAGGTCACAGCATGACTAATATTCTCAGCTTTAACTCAAAGTAACTTTGAAACTATGGGCTATGTGCGTGTATGTTGAATATTTTATGTGTCATGTGACCTGGTTTAGTAATAAGACTATATTTTAACCTACATGTATTTAAATGCAACTTGACCTAGATAACGTAACAGTCATCCTAACATGAAGTGTCTGTCTTACTAACAGCCTGGCAATGTTACATTCCTGGTATATCATTTGTCATCAAACTAGGACAGGTTATCATTAGTTGCTGAGAATCTACACAAACTGTGTGCATTCTATATGCACGTGGCATACCCTCTATTTCATCTATACTGGATGCCAAAACAATTTACTAGTCCACATTACTATGCACCAAGTTATGATTACATACATTGTATATACTGCTTGCATGCAAGGACTACTTGTACCCCTTTTACAACTAATTCACACTGCAAGCAATACTGAGACAGAAGGTAATGCAATAAAATGCTCACTGTATTGTGTGGAAGTTGTTTTTGTTGGTGTTTCAAGTCACACAAAACATAGCCTCTATTTCTACTGACGATCTCTTCTTGATAATACAATAACAAAGGATCAATGGCTAATGATGAGATGCAAAAGTAAGATTATGATTTAATTTAATATAGGCCCCAGGCTATAATCTATCAATGCAATCAAATGAGGCCCACTTCTACACTAATTAGAAAATAATTCAGTGCTATAAAAACTCATTTTATTTTTGTACGAGCTAATAATAAAGTCGTAGGTGTACCCATAGTAGATGTCTGCATGACCAAGGAAATGGTTTTACTTCTTCAAACGCAGCTTTTGAAGACATTCAGTTTGTTAGCCTGCATGTGTTTTCATGCAAGAAAAAGAACTGTTTTCTATTGTTGTCACCAAAGCAACCCATAAGCCAATAGAAAACCCACAACCCCCCTCCCCATAATTCCCCTTCCGTCCCTCCAAACTCCCCCTACTAGGTCTGTATCTGAAGATTGATAATATGAGCTATGCATACAGAGAATAATCCATATTTGGATCTATCCTTAGTGAACATTTAGGTTTCAAATACAAGTTTATACACCCAAGTGTATTACAGCTCACTCTAGTTTCTTTCTTTTGGAGTTGTGCTTCCTTCATGAGTGTGACATGATGAATTCTGTACATTCTAGGAGACAATGCAGAAGAAGTGGTTAAAGAGTTGGAGCGACAGAAGTCACTAGGCCGTATTCGCTATTATGGAGTCAGTAATTTTGGTAAAAATGACATGGAGAAGTTTCTTGCTGCTGGCGGTAAGCCAATCACTAATCAGGTAGGTCCTATTACAATGTCTGGGGAGGGTGATCTTTCAATGCAGTGAAGAGCAGAAATCTTCTACAACGAAAAGTTGGCTGTGAAACATGATAACATATATGCTGTTAAATTGGCAGACCCTCTGAAAGAAGTAGTACACTGTACACTACTGGGTAGAAAATAGCTTATTCAGAGTTGTCTTTCCTCCTCATGGAGAGGACAACTGCAGTATAATCATAGTCGTTGTATTATTTCATATGTATCTTTCTTCTAAAATTATATTTGCTGTGATCTACTGTCCGATGTCTGTGATTGGGCTTTTCATAGATACCTACGGCAGCAGGTCATGTGATTATTAGATAATCTGTACCAACGTCTTCCGTCAATTATATTCCACACAGGTGCTGTACAACCTGCTAGCTAGGGGTTGCAAGTACGAGATGCTGCCATATTGTGTGGAGAAAGGCATATCTATTCTTGCCTACTCACCACTTCAACAGGGACTTCTTTCTGGCAAATATCTAAAGTCAGGTAAAACTTTCTTGCACTTCATTCGTGCCTATACAGCAGATGACCTATAGGGCTGTTGTATTCTTCTAACAGTTTATTTAATGTCTTATGTTACTGCTCAATCTCAACTCTGACTTTACCATATAGCAGAAGTGTTTATATACCCAAAAATATATCTAACATCTTACAGCTATAAGCTATTCTAGCCAAAAGCTAGCTTTGCACATAAATTGACAGGAAGCGATGACTCCAACAAAACCCAACAGTAATTATTGTCATATTATAATGTCTCAACACCTCTTTCCTGAAATTTGATTATTCCTTTATTTGGGCTTCCGGTTTCTTGTGGATCGTCTGGGGTTAGAACGTGTGTATGCACTTGGGTCTGGCATCCTGGGATTCCGGTATTTGATCTTCGGTGGTGTTGGTGGTGTATTGTGTTCAGGTTCTGTACTTCTCTGCTTATTAGTGTTGCTTGTAGGAGATTCAGGTATATGTATATCTTCTGGTGGTTCACCATCCTCTGCACTGACATGTCGAAGCTGTAACTGATCTATGTGCCTTTTCCAGACTGGTCCTCTTGGCATAATCTTGACCATTACCGATCTGCTTCCCAGAACTTTGGTGACCACCGCCTCTATCCATTTAGGTTGCCTGTTTCGTCTAGGTCCACAATATAGCGCATAACAGGGGGTTCCTACATTATAGCAATGTAACTTCTTAGTTCTCTGGACGTCTTGCATTTGTTTTCCTTGAGCCAAATGTGCCGGAGAAGGTAACAGCACATCTATCTTTGTCCTGATCTGTCGTCCATTCAGTAGCTCACTAGGAGAGAATCCATAGGATAGCGGTGTTCGTCTATATTGCATTAGAAACTCTTGAAGAGCTTGGTTGGTGGAAAGAGTAGACTTCTTTAGAGACTGTTTAAATGATCCCACCATTCGTTCAGCTGCTCCATTAGTGGCTGGATGGTAAGGTGCTCCTCGTAGGTGGATGATTCCCCTCTCCTTACACCACTGCTGAAACTCGTCTGAGGTGAAGCTTGTTCCATTATCTGTGACTATGGTATGAGGGTAACCAAAGTGAGCAAAATCTTTTTCCAGTAGGTCTGTAGTTGCTTTGGTAGAGGTAGAACTTGTTGGATGTATACAAGGATACTTGGTGTAAGCATCTACTAGGACCAGCCAATTTGTCCCCATGAAGTTGATTGCGTGGTCGATGTGTAGTCTGCTCCACGGCTTTTCTGGCATCATCCAAGGGTGAATTGGTGCCTTAGTTGGTTGGTTCTGATGTTCCCTGCAGGTGGTGCATTTCTGAGTCATCTCCATAATGTCCTTGTCCATACGAGGCCAGTAGACTGCAGTGCGAGCCAGTTGCTTCATTCTCTGCATGCCAAAATGTCCCATATGTATCAGTTGTAACACTTCCTTTTGGAGAGATAGGGGAATTACCACTCTGCTTCCATATAGTAAACATCCATTTTCAATTGATAGTGATGCAGTTAACTTCTGGAAATCCTTGATGCTGTAGCCTTCCAAGTTTACTTCACTCTGATATGGATTCCGCTCTTCATCCTGCCAGCCTTCCCTGGTATATCTCATAATTTTGCTGAGTACTGGATCTTTAGCCGTTTCTTTCTTCAGCACTCCAGGTTCTGTTGGAGAGAGCTGTGTGCCGATAGCTTTGATACAGCAAACAGTGTCTATATCTTCTCCTTCTTCTTCTGCATCAAACTTAGCGTCAGGGCCACTAGGTAGTCTGCTGAGTACATCTGCATTTCCATGTTCTGAGGTTTTCCTGTATTCAATGGAGTACTGATACTGGTTTAGTGTAAGTGCCCATCTGGCGAGTCTGTTGGCCGCCATAGCCGGTGTTGCTTTGTTGGGGCCAAACAGAGTAAGTAGAGATCGATGATCCGTTATTAGTATGAACTTCCTCCCATATAAGAACTGATGGAACTTGGTGATGCCAAAGATAATAGCTAGTGCTTCCTTCTGGGTTTGGCTGTATCCTCGTTGAGTCTGTGTCAGTGTCTTGCTTGCATGGGCAATTGGTCTTTCAGATCCATCTCCGTATCGATGGAATAGCACTACCCCGAGTCCCACTGCTGATGCATCACAGGATATGCCTAACTTTAATGATGGGTCAAAATGTGCCAGGACAAGGTCACTGCATAACATCTGCTTGAGTTGAGAAAATGCTGCTTGTTGAATTGGTGTCCATTGCCATTTCTCACCCTTTCTTAATAACTTCTGAAGAGGCGCTGTGACTGTTGATAGATCTGGTAGAAACTTGTGGTAGAATTGGATGGAACCCATGAAAGATTGTAGACCTGTTACATCAGTGGGTGGTGGCATCTTCTTTACATCTTCTACTCCAGATCCTTTTGCTATGCCTTCTTGAGATAGCTGGTGTCCCAGGTATTCTACTGTGTCTTCTGCAAAGACACATTTCTGGAGATTGCATCTTAACCCTCGGTCTTGCAGGCGTTGAAGTAGTCTGCGAAGATTGATTAGGTGATTTTCTGCTGTTGCTCCGGACACTAGAATATCATCCAGATAGACAGCGACTCCAGGCAGATCTTGGGTTAGTTGCTCCATAATCTCTTGGAAATATCCTGGTGCAGAACTTATTCCAAAAGGTAAGCGCTTCTGTAATAGGACTCCTCTGTGTGTGCTGAGTGCTAGTTTCTTTTGACTTTCTGGTGCTAAGCAAATCTGGTTGTACGCATCGGCCAAGTCAATCTTTGAAAAACCATGTCCGCCTCCTAGCTTCCTCATCAGTTCTTCTGGTAAAGGGATTGGCTGACGATGATCTTCTAGCTGTGTGTTGACTGTCACTGAGTAGTCTCCACAAACTCTCAACTTCCGTCTTGGTTGTCCAGGTAGCTGTGCTTTTCTTATTGGTACTACGGGAGTACCATAAGAGTTAAACTGTACAGGTTCCCAGACTCCTCTACTGATTCCAGCATCATACGCTTGGCCTAAATCTTCTTGGATGGCATATGGTACTGGTCGGGGTTTGCAGAAAATAGGCTTACTGTCTTGTTTGAACTTCACTTCTAGTTCAAAATCCTTTAGACATCCTAATTCTGGCGTGAAGAGATCCTTGAACTCTGAGGTTAGTCTTCTGCATGCTTCCTTAAGGTTGCTGCTGATTGTGAGAATGTCTGTATGTTGTCTTCTATCGGCTTGTGGCATCAGAGAATCTAGGGAGATGTCTAGCTGTTGGATTCCACCTCTGCCCAGAAGGTTGAGATTAGGTATTTTGCTGATTACAAAATGAAGGGGTTTCTCTTGCTGACCTCCTACTTTGGTGTTGAGTGTACACGTGCCTATAATCTCTATCGGGTGATGGGTAGCTGATTCATAGTGAATCCGTGGTGGTTGCAGTGTAGGTGCTCCTAGTCTTCTCCAATTGTGTTCTGATAGAAAGTTGTCTCCTGCTCCTGTGTCCACTTCTAGTTGCAGTGGCTGTCCTTGAAGAATTAATTCTACTTGAATCTGTGGAACAGCATGTACTGTTTTTAGAGCCCTCACAATATTTAAGGGCTGAGAGTTCACCTTCTTCTTCTTGCGGCAGACTGCTTCTAGATGTCCTGTTATCTTGCAGTAGTTGCATGCAGCGTTCTTGTATCTGCAGTCCCTTTGATTATGATTTGTCCTTCCACAGCAGTTACATGGTGAAGCTGTTTGTGAGTGTGTCTTTGTTGTTAGAGTCGTCTTCTTCTTCCGTAGCAAGTGCAGTGTATTGGTTGTTCCATGGACAGTTTCCTTGGCTACCTTGGCTGCTTCTTCCGCTTCAGCTGCTATCTCTATTGCTCTGTTGAAAGTTAAATCTCCATCTTTCAATTTGAAAAGTGCTTTTAAGATGGCTTCATTTCCTACTGAACATATGAATCTTGTTCGTAAGGCTTCATCCTGGGGATCCTGAATAGATGTGAAGTCGCATGTGGCTGCGTCATGCCGAATCCTAGCTGCTAATTCTGGAATTGTCTCTCCTGGTTTTCTGTTCATGTCACTCCAGAATCTGTACCTCTCTCTGATGATAAAAGTCCTTGGGTTATATTGGGTCATCATATAGTTGTAGATTTCCTCCATTTCCAGTTTCTGTATGTCTTTTCTTGGCTGCTGCTCTGTCCAATCCTTCAGTTGTTTGTATATATCAGTAGATTGGTTAGTCAAGAATACCTGTGGTACTTTTTCATCTGTGATAGACTGAGCCTGGATAAAAGTAGTGAACCTTGAGAAGTAATCAGTCCATAGTTCCGTATTCGGATTGAATGCTGTGAAACTTGGTGTGGTTTGTACTTGCCTGCCTGTTGATTGAGCAAGTAATTTCATCTGTTCTGCATGCTGTGATCTTTGTTCCTCCAGCTGCCTTTCCAGATGTTCCTTCTGCTGCTCCATCTGTTCCTTCTGCTGCTCCATCTGTTCCTTCTGTTGAGCAATTTGTTGGGCTAGCAAGGTAACTAGTTGTTCAGTTGTAGTAGCCATAGTTATTTGACCAATATGTGAGTCAAATTTACCTTTGTTTCAGATGGCAGCTGATGAGTTGATACTTGATATGTGGTTAATCCTCGTCGCCAAATCTGTTGTATTCTTCTAACAGTTTATTTAATGTCTTATGTTACTGCTCAATCTCAACTCTGACTTTACCATATAGCAGAAGTGTTTATATACCCAAAAATATATCTAACATCTTACAGCTATAAGCTATTCTAGCCAAAAGCTAGCTTTGCACATAAATTGACAGGAAGCGATGACTCCAACAAAACCCAACAGTAATTATTGTCATATTATAATGTCTCAACAAGGGCTATGTACAGGACTGTTTGGTACAAGCAATTGTTTGCTTATTGTGGTTTTTAGCCTGAAGTTATTAAGGTCAGACCTTTATTCAACAATGGGATTTCAAATCCAGAGGTGGTTAACAAAATATTCTTAGATCAGCAGATCCCAGAAAGCAGTCATAGAGTCCCTGTGCATGTTGTATGACTATGAATATCTAGGAACTAATCAATTCAATTCTATCATGAACATCAATATTATACACCTCTCACCTGATGTCATCTTTTGATATTGACCGAGTTCCTAAATTATTAGAGGATGTACCTGAGGGTCGGCGTAGAGGTCGCCACTTCAAAGCTTCATCCACGGAACTCAGTCGTCATGGACAAGATGGCTGTGAGGAAGAATTATTTACTTCTATTGGAGAGATCAAGGTATAGTAGTACTGCTATAATTGTACAAGATTCGTGTATGGTACATGTAGGTGTACATAATTTATAATACAACTACATATGCATCATTGTAAGTACATACCTCACCTATACCACCGTACTTCCCCCAGTTTCTAATTCCAAGTCTTACATGTACTTGATAGAGTTTGTGTGAGGAGAAGCAACTGTCGATGCCTTCCACTGCACTGTCATGGCTGCTTAGACAAAAGGGAGTCAGCAGTACCGTAGTAGGTATGTGTCGTAGTGGGTATGTGTCGTAGTGGGTATGTCATAGTGGGTATGTGTCGTAGTGGGTATGTGTAGTAGTGGGTATGTGTCGTAGTGGGTATGTGTCGTAGTGGGTATGTGTCGTAGTATGTATGTGTCGTAGTGGGTATGTGTCGTAGTGGGTATGTGTCGTAGTATGTATGTGTCGTAGTGGGTATGTGTCGTAGTATGTATGTGCAGTAGTGGGTATGTGTCGTAATGGGTATGTGTAGTAGTGGGTATGTGTCGTAGTGGGTATGTATAGTAGTGGGTATGTGTTGTAGTGGGTATGTGTCATAGTGGGTATGTGTTGTAGTGGGTATGTGTCATAGTGGGTATGTGTCGCAGTGGGCATGTGTCGTAGTGGGTATGTGTCGTAATGGGCATGTGTCGTAGTGGGTATGTGTTGTAGTGGGTATGTGTCGTAGTATGTATGTGTCGTAGTTAGTATATGTTGTAGTATGTATGTGTAGTAGTGGGTATGTGTCGTAGTGGGTATGTGTTGTAGTGGGTATGTGTCGTAGTAGGTATGTCATAGTGAGTATGTGTTGTAGTGTGTATGTGTCGTAGTAGGTATGTGTCGTAGTGGGTATGTGTCGTAGTGGGTATGTCATAGTGAGTATGTGTTGTAGTGTGTGTGTCGTAGTGGGTGTGTGTTGTAGTGGGTATGTGTCGTAGTAGGTATGTGTCGTAGTGGGTATGTGTCGTAGTGGGTATGTCATAGTGAGTATGTGTTGTAGTGTGTGTGTCGTAGTATGTATGTGTCGTAGTGGGTATGTGTCGTAGTATGTATGTGCCGTAGTGGGTATGTGTCGTAGTGGGTATGTGTCGTAGTGGGTATGTGTCATAGTGTGTATGTGTTGTAGTGGGCATGTGTCGTAGTATGTATGTGTCGTAGTGGGTATGTGTCGTAGTGGGTATGTGTCGTAGTGTCATATTGCACTGTTTTACAATCAATGCTAATTAGGCAGGCCCATAACTTAGGCGAGAGGATCAGATTTCAACCAGTACATGATCAAACGTTACCTTTGCTTGTTTTGTAGGAGCAGCCTCCCCTGTCCAGATGAGAGACAACTCCCACCTTGTAGATATCTCTGATGACCTTGACCTCAAACTAAGAAGTATTACAGAACCAGTCAAAGTGGCCTTAGGCAATAATTGTGATCTGTGGGCAGACAAATCTAGAGTCAACTAATCCACCAATTAGAGCTCTATTTAGTCATCCAATCACAGTTTTACATTTTGATGTCTGAACCTAGTAAAACTACTCGTACTATCAGTCCAATTCATGTGAACCTGAAATTTTGTAGTAGTTGATAGCCACATGTCTATAATATACATACATGTGGTTGTTGGTATTGCAGGCAAATTAGGGTCTGCTTGCACACTAGAAATAGTGTATTGTAGTTGATTTTTTGCATGTCTTTTAGCTGAAAATAATACTAAACGTACATTATGTTATATTCAATCATTCTGAATTCTGAACTGTGTTACCTTACTTTTTATCATTTTGCAAGATTTTCAACACTAATTGATAATTTTCCTTGTAAGCAATAGGGATTAGCCAAGTACATGTGCAATAGGAAATCACTGAAATTAAGTGTCAAGTCGTTCTGCGATTCTATAGTTCTAATATGTAGAAAACATTTTGTATGCTTATCTAGTCAATTTAAACGTAGTAGTAAAAATATCTATGCAAAAATATAGGGTGCTTGTTTACAATTTTCATATTTGCACGTAGACATTTGGAATTATTTTTAGATTTCTAGGATTTTCAAATATTTGGTTTACCTTTGAGTACAATACATTTTAATTGACCAGCACTTAACAGCTTTGAATCAATCAATAACAACCTATTGAATATTTTATCGGATCACAACATGTTTTGTGCAACAGTTTACATAACTTGTATACTTGTTAATGTACAATATACATGTAAAATATATAGGTGTATAAAAAATTTGCAACTTTGCAAACTACTTTTACAAGGCTAGCCAGTTGAGGTTGAAAGCTGCAGCATCAGTTCTGACAAAAACCATGACAAGCATTTTGTGTAATGTTGTATAAATTCAAGCAGTCTTAGCTCCTTGTTTGCAGCTGAAACAGTGGGTTGAGGTGACATTATAATATTTTATTAGAAAGGAACCCTGGCTATATCAACTTCGGCCATGAGATAGGACAATTTACACTATAAAAGAAGACTGCTAATAGCCTGAGCATTATTTGATTGGGTCGAGACTATAGGTTACAAAATCTAGAACTGGGGTTAATGACTTCAGAATCACAAGTTTAGCTCAAACTTACAGTAACCCATTGTTTTGGAGGATTGACTCGTGCTACTATCACTGTGACCCTTCGGGTGGTTACTGGTCAGTATGCCATGTTTATAGAGTCAAAATATTTCCTGTTGTGGTACCCGAGATTAATTTTGGGAAAAAAAATGAAATTTTCGCTATATTAACAGATTTGGTAATAATGAAAATCGGAGAAAAATAACATGAGAAAGCATTATTGATTTCAACTATGCTTATATTGACCAATGGATGCAGGACGTTCTGCTTGCCCTTTGAGATTGTGCGAGTTATAATAAGCTATACTTTTGAGTTATTGATTGTCAGTTTTCCATTAACTAGACCATATAACATAACATTTTGATTTAAAATGATGCATTCGAGAGACATCAAGTACAATGCGTTTGGATGATCTTCTGTATGAAACAGATAAATTTGAGTTCGTTAAACTTTGTACTTTGAGTTTTGTATTTATCGAAGATCTAGTACATCATATCATAATAATATATTGCTGCCCTGGCATCGGTAGCTGCACAACATTCTTATCATTGCTTTCTGCAAGGAATACGGTCAAGGTAGGTGTTAGAACATATATCTCATGTTGTAACTGTAAGCCTATTGCAGCAATTAAAATGATGTATGTTATATTTTAGATATGCCTATAATTATATTCTTATTATACAAATGTATTTTGTGTTTCGATCACAATGTCAGTGTGTAGAACTACGACTACACACTGTCTTATGCATGTATCTGCACATACATGGGGTACACCTCTCGTGTAGATTATGTAGTATGTACATATGTTCATGCCTTGGCCTTCACATTAGCCTACCTTACTGTATAAGGTATTCCAGATAATATAATACTGCATGTATATTGGCTTACATACACCTAATAAACATGCACATTGTATGTATCAGATAAATAATTATAGTGCTACCAATATTATTTTGTGTACAACATAATTATGCATGTACATGCGCATGTAAGCGATGTGTAGTCTACGTACTATATCTACACTGTATGTAGGTGATGCGTAGTCTACGTACTATATCTACACCGTATGTAGGTGATGTGTAGTCTACGTACTATATCTACACTGTATGTAGGTGATGTGTAGTCTACGTACTATATCTACACTGTATGTAGGGGATGTGTAGTCTACGTACTATATCTACACCGTATGTAGGTGATGTGTAGTCTACGTACTATATCTACACTGTATGTAGGTGATGTGTAGTCTACGTACTATATCTACACTGTATGTAGGTGATGTGTAGTCTACGTACTATATCTACACCGTATGTAGGTGATGTGTAGTCTACGTACTATATCTACACTGTATGTAGGTGATGTGTAGTCTACGTACTATATCTACACTGTATGTAGGGGATGTGTAGTCTACGTACTATATCTACACCGTATGTAGGTGATGTGTAGTCTACATACTATATCTACACTGTATGTAGGTGATGTGTAGTCTACGTACTATATCTACACTGTATGTAGGTGATGTGTAGTCTACGTACTATATCTACACTGTATGTAGGTGATGTGTAGTCTACGTACTATATCTACACTGTATGTAGGTGATGTGTAGTCTACGTACTATATCTACACTGTATGTAGGTGATGTGTAGTCTACGTACTATATCTACACTGTATGTAGGTGATGTGTAGTCTACGTACTATATCTACACTGCATGTAGGTGATGTGTAGTCTACGTACTATATCTACACTGTATGTGGCACACCTACCCTGATTCCTGAAGCACTGGTTCAATTTTCTAATATTATTATTATTATCATTTCGATAGCCAATATCTTAGCAGCATGAAGAGGAGAACCATTATAAAGACAGTAAAGTACTGCGTCATAACACTCAGTGTAGTTGGACTGATATATACTGTGCTAAGCGTCAATGACACCCCTAGCCCAGAACCTACTCACAAATCGCCGCCCACTACTACTCTCCCACCATTACATCCAAAACCTAACCCCCTCCTGGAGCTAAGGCTAAGGGAAAAGAGACAACAATATTATTTAGAAACTGCAAGAAAAATGAAAGTGGCTGCACAGAATAACCAGACACAATGACGTTATGTGCATCGCTGTACACTCCATAGAATTTGTGTGACACAAGTATTATTTATATTATTATGCACATGTGCAACATTATTATAAGTTATTTTATTTTTGTACCTTCTGTGGGATAGCAGAATGAAATGGAGTTTGAAGTATTTTACTAAAAGGGAATGCACATACTAATGCAAGGCGCGTTGAATATGTTTGTATAATATTCATTCAGTAGCCCAATGTTGTAACAGACAGACAAGGCGTTGATATTTGCTGCGTATTTTATATTATACATGTACATGTAGGCCTCAACAATTATATTTGGCATTACTTGTCAGTGCTTGTACAATCGGATCTCCGCATATTATATTGTAATAGAACTACTATTTTGAACTACAAAAGTGTAACAATATAAAATTAATATTTGTTATAACTGTGGCACTTGCCTTGTTTATATACTCGACTACTTCTATTCTACATGTACTGTATAACACATAGGATACTAAGGACTGCAGGTATCAAATAATAATAATAATAATATAATACATGTATATGTAATATTTGTACTGTGCACTGTACTTGATATTCCATTCTACTGGCCGATATTCAGATTGGCATCAATAATGATTAACAAAACACTTAATGTGGTCACCAAGGAATAAAATAGATGGAAGTTATCTTCCCCAGACATGCAATTTTCGGAGTTTCAATGAAATGATGAATTCTATTATGCTATCATATACACGTACGAGGGTCATTCAGTAAGCAAGGTGAATTTTTTCATAATTATAAGGACTTGTACTGCACATAGAAACATAATTTTTTTTTTCTACATAATTTCCATTTAAAATACCCACCAATTTATTTTGAGATTATGAATACCTTTCTCACATTTTTTGAGATTTTTCCAAATCGCCAATCAAGCAGAACGCTCCAGGATTGAGCAGAGGTCCAGAATAAAATTTGTTGTGACTGAAGGATGTAAACACAGAGAAATGTATAGCAGGATGTTAAATGTGTATGGAACAGCTTGTTTTGGCCAAAAAAAGGTCTAAAAATGGGCTAAAATGTTCAAAGAAGGCCGGACAAGTGTTCATGATCAAGAAAAGGTCAGACAGGCCTACAGAGGTGAGAACCTCTACCATGACCCAATCTGTTGATAATCTCATTAGGACTGAAAGAAGACTGAGAGTGGATGACATCTCAAGCAAATTAAGCATATCAATAGGTACAGCACACAGAATTGTTCACGAAGATCTCTCCTACCCCAAAGTCAGCTGTCGATGAGTTTCCAAAATTCTGACCCTTGAGCATGACAATACCAGCTCTCACACTGCAGCCACCACAGTGGAAACCATCAACCAGTATGGTTGGGAACTGCTACCTCATCCACCCGATAGCCCAGATCTTACCCAATCTGATTTCCACTTGTTTGGACCCCTTAAAGAGTTCATGAGAGGAAAACGTTTCACTGGTGATGAAGAGGTACAGGTAACTGTGAGCGATTGGCTAAAATGCCAATCCAAAGATTTTAATGGAGAAGGAATTCAGAAGCTCATATACAGATGGAAAAAAAGTGTGTCGTTAAATGGAGATTATATAGAAGAATAAAAAAAAAATTTTGTTTCTATGTACAATACAAGTCCTCATATGAAAAAATTCACCTTACTTACTGAATGACCCTCGTACATACACCAGTATGACATTGTGATGACTTGTGATCTATCATGTTATTATTCTAGTATAGTGATGTGACGGGATTTCCTGATTTATTGAATAAAAATTTACATTGTACCTTGGATTATATATTATGTGTACTATAGTACGTACTTTACAATATGATATATAAATACAGTACTTGTCTCTTGTGTGATATAATTGCATTGTAACATTCCATCATTATAGCTAATTGATTGTCGAAAATAATTGTAGTCATCTATTTAATCAATGATTTGCAGATCATAAACTAGTTTAATGTAAGCTGTACATGTAGCCCTAAAACATGGGAAACTGAGAATTATTTACCCTTAACAAGCATCAGTATAGTGCTGAGAATGTTAGCATTTAGCTACATGTATTATGATTGACTATTGGGGGTTATGATAACGCTGTTAGAGCAGATAACTCAAAAGGTTTAAATGTGGCCAACAACAATCAACAAGTACATGTATTATGTCTTATAATACATAAAACAGCATAGTGGAAAAAATACTAAGACACTATAAAATATAAAAGGAAGAGATACATGTACTATCAGAAAAATGAAAAATCCAGAGACCCTTGAGAACTAAATGCATTCGGTGCGCTCGCATATTTTAATAGATACATATTCTAATTATAGGACTACATAAAGATAGCATTATTATATTGAACTGGTAACCTGGGACTAAGGTTGAGTAGTGCATGTGCGGTGGAGAGACTTATTTCAATAATTAAAATATTTGACTGATTTGTATTCTTAGCATGGAGGGGTGAAAATTATTGATTAATATCAAAAATTCTAAAATGATAAATTTGATGATCAATTACAAATGTATTACTTCGTTGATGAAAGTTCACATCAACGTACTCACTGATGTCACATGTATACAGTATACATAGAATAGAACAGTGCTATTTAGTAAATAATATTATATAATTATCTTGTGCTATGATAGATAGAGATTATAGCATATCTGTTAGCGTTGATATAATACAGAGGATAGAAATAGTAAAGGCAGTATAGAAATATTAGTCAATACTGACTGGAAAAGTTGTAAAAACTAATACTAGGTCACAAAAGAAAACATAGAGATCAGACAACTCCAAGTTAGTAGTTTAAGGGCACAGCTTGGGTTCCATGCTCTCTAAAGTAACACATTGGTTTTATAAGCGATGGCAAAATACTACTTGTGCGGTATAATTCACCTGAGGCCCTAAAATAGTTAAGAATCCAGACTAACACAGTTAGAGATTGAAGATCTAGTTTTAAGTGCACTGCCATAATCCTAGTAGAGCCACTAGCAGGGGCAAAACATGGAAATGCAACTGAAACCAGCCAATGAGAAGTGAACTGGTGGCTGTTCCTATTTAGTCGATATGCCTACGCACCTTCCAGTTATACCCATTGCCATCAGGGTCGGTATAGAATGGAACGAGCCAACGTATCCAGTAATACGGACCCCAGGCTGCACGTATGTTAGCTACTATACTTCCTTTATTAAATGTTCTAATACCCTTACTTCCTTCATGGAACGTTACGTTCTCCGTTGCCGCATAGCTTGACATAAACAGGTAAAACGTACAGGTGGCAAGATTTAGCAGCATACATACTAACATCACAGAAATTAGAAAGTTAAACCAGGGCTGTGAACCGGTTATAGAAGCCCAGAGAGCTGCTGGGGGAAAGATCAAGGTCCAGCTGGACAGCTCCGAGTGGACGTATTCTACGGTCCAGTAAATCACTACAATCTGACTAATGGCCAGCCATAGACATAAAGTTACAAAGTAGAAGGTGGTGAAGAGACCAATACATCCTGCAGCGAAGAAGCAATGGTGGTCCTGGCGTAGTATACATGCCTTGCATAGCTTGCAGTGGAAGGAACGGGGAGGAGCATAGTACTGGCAGACATGACAGAGTCTCCAACCAACTCTCTCAGACTTATCTTTATCTTCCTCTCTCTGGTAATTAACATCAGAAGATGAGTTGTATGTATTATACAGCCTATGCTGTGATACCTAGTCTCGTCATAACCTGAGTGCTAATTAGCATGAATTTCAGTAGGAACAGGGATTATGCTTGTGAGGTTAGCTATCATAAGGGTGCTCACATGTTAATGATGTCATATGGAGTCGTCCTCTCTTAAAACAAAAGTTGGGTGACAACACATTTAAAGGCTTTAAGAAATTGATACACTAGGTAGGGCATGAAACTATAAAGACACAAAAAAATTGGGGAAAAGTTACAACAGAGAGAAGACAACTTTGCACTATGAACATAAGGTTTATGCATTGTGCCTTATCTAATCGGTCAACACCACCTTATCACAGCCATGATGGTTATATATATGATTGACTAATTAAAGATGTAAGCTACCCAATTAGTTACTGGTGTGTTTATATGATTCATAAAATAGTTTCTAAAGATTATATGCAGGTGAACAGTACCACTATGTGGTGTCTGTAGTTCCATAACACAGTGTAGTGTGTGTTGCCCACTAATTTTAGTGGAATGTGATTATACATCAATATAAAATTAAATTCTAATGCAGCTAGTGGGCATTAAATGCGTACAAGTACCTGACCACACATCGGTCGCAGTACCTTGTAATGAAAATAATTTGGAAGCTTGTTAATACCCAATTGATGAGAGCAGTGATTACATGTTCACTATTCAGGATTATATAAGAATTTTTACCAGGTAAGCATGCATTTCTATTGACTAAAACATCAACTGTAAATATATCCAACAGAGTTATCCCCTCCCTATGCATGGCACATATGCTTCAGATAATGTCCAAGGGAGAGCAACTTCTAAATTAGATTTTTCTAATTTCATAATTATTTTAAAAGACTTTTCAGTACTACTAAAAAACTATAGTTGCCTACTGAACTAATGAATCTGCTATTAGTTTGGAATATATAATTATACATGTATAGTACTGAAGCTATGATAGTATTATACTAACTAACCTGTATAGCTTTGTTTACATATTTCCTGATGCATTGAAACCAGTTGTATAAGATTTCAAAGAGGATAAGAGTGGAGAAGAGCTTCCAGCAGAGCAACTCTGACTCATCCATAAGATGTGACATAATCTTGAAGACATAGACTACAAATAAATATAAAGACAATTATAGGTAGCAGGCTAAAGTGTAAGCCTTGGTGCATAAGTGACTGGCCAGTCATTTACCAAATATTTTGGTAAACAGGAAACAAAATTATACTATGCCAGATTCGTGTTGCATCATTCCATTGACAGACTAATAAAAGTGTCCAACAGGCCGACTATAAGGACTGTTTGTTCTATCAATCTTACAAATTAAAATAAGAAAGGCTGCAAAGGAGCGGATTGATAGACGAATAGTGAGAGTAATGTGTAGCCATGCAATACTATGACAGTTTAACTTTACATGCATAACACTAACCGGTAAATTGGTATTTTATTGAATATATCATTATGCTTATTGAAAATGTAGCCTACACAGTTACATTACATTGCATTTACATGCCCAATAGGTTATATACTATGCATGCATTATCACACTATTACATACCATAGTATTGGAGAACAACTGTAAGCAGAAAGTAGACAACTCCATAGCGATTGGCTATATCCTTTTTTACTGTAAAATCAGGTGGATTATCTCTATAGAACTTGTTAAATCTCTCCTTAAAACTGAGATTTTCATATTCCTCTATCAAAGCCTTAGGAGTTGACCTTGACCTTAGCTCTGACATTGTCCAGTACAAGATACACACCAATTGTAGATATTAGTGCCTAAAATAGAAATTACCTATCTTATGCTACCAACATTCTACACACTTGCAGCAAGTGGTGAAGAAATTTGTAGGCTTTATAACTGTTGTGTGCATAGTATATTTCTAATCTGACTTGTAAAAAAAATCATGGCATCATATTTCAGGTCCTGAATCTATGAAGCTCTTTTACTATTAGGCCTCTAAATTCACAAATCGGTAATTTAGATACTATGAGGTTTCGCGACCATGTTTACTCTAATCAATGGCTTTAAGCTTTGAGAATTGTGTTGTGAACGTCTGCAATAGAGATAGATATTGAAACCCTGGTACTGCTGTCGAAAATTTGGCTAACATAAATATTTTTAAATTCTCAAACAGCATCTCTGGTGGAATGTGTAGTGGTAAATCTAATATATACAATTGGTTACCAAAGTTAATTTTACTAAGCTACCAATTAAAAAACTAATTTATTAATAAAAGTGCAGCAAAATTATTGTTATATAACAAATTAATATCTTTACTGTAGATCACATTCTAGTTTTATTATTTCCTTTAGATCTTCATCCCCAGTAGTCAAGCTAGCACAATAAGAATGAATAAATCAAAATAATAATATTAAATATATAACAATTTAATTTAATAACTCAATCCTCATAAGGGCAGTATAATATAATTATTATAATTATATTTAATTATCTATTATAATAATTATGTTAAGTCTTAATTATTCATTTTTCACGCATAAAATTAAAATAATAGCTAATTTGATAATAATAATAATATAATACCAGTGATAAAATTAGATATACATGCATAATTATAATAATTATCATATTTGTTATTCATCTTATAAAAATAAAATAAAAACAATAATAATAATATTTTATTATAATAATTTATTTATTAATAATATAATAATAATTTAATATTATTATTATTAATATAAATATATATAAATAATTACAATAACAATTATTTAATTATTTAACGCCACAGAGTTGACCAATACATTGAACTCTAGCAGTTAATGCCCGTTTGAAACAAAATCATTAACTAAAAATTGCCCAATTATAATGATAGGCGATCACCAACAGGCGTACTAAAATGTCAACATAACATTAATCAATCAAACTCACTTCCACTCAACCTTGATTTTTGAATGAAACCATGGCACTTGGAAAATAAACAAAATCCGTAGGGAATATCAACAGAAGTTAAACCCAGCTACTGAGTTTACACGGTGAGCAAACATACCTCTCCCGCAAAATGCAACAAAGACTGATAATCTGCGGCATTTTAGCAACCTTGACATAGTTTTAGACTTCTATTGCTATAAAGACGGAATAAAATGAATACACCCGCCTGTTTTATAAAAGCAACACTGTTCTTTGGCTATCGCTTTTAGCTGCTGGATCGATTAGGTTGGATTTTCCCAACTTGGGTGTCTCGGTGATTATCAATAATCATTATGATTATTTACAATTAAATTTTCAACATTCTGTTAACTCATTCAGTCCCAGCTATGTGCATTGTGCAGTTACCTTGAGCACCAGCTAATTTTTGAAAAATGAGTGATCTTTATAGGCCTACTCTACCCATGCTTGCCAAATGTCCAGATATTGTTGGGACACCTCCTGATTTTTGTCTCTGTCCCTACTAATTTTCCAGCTGTCCTGATTTTTCATCTATGGTGAAAATGTTACCAACCTTATAAAATGCAAGATACAACCTAAAATAAATTATTTACATTGAAGAAAACATCTTACAAGCCACTCTATAGCACTAAAATGAATAATATAATTGATACTTTTCAGTGACAAGTGTTATTCAAGCATTGTACACCCAAACTACTGTATGCCCAGGGATTCTGGTGCTTGTCCAGGGATTTTAAGCTGAAAAGTCAAGATTTTCTGCTATTGCTTCTTGGCAAGTATGACTCTACCTCCACAGCTCATGCTGCATTAAATTTAGTTACAGATCTAGAGTCAGCTAATCTTGTTTTAGAAAAATTGTATGTTTCATATTAATAACTCGAATAACAAAAGCAATATAGAGAGTGAAAAACAACATATATAAAAACAAAATCACCGTTGTTGAGAATGACATTTCTTTTGATTTGTGCATCCAATTACCACTGGCTGAAAAGTAGTAGTAGTAGTACATTTTATAATTTGTTTCTAATTAATTTCACTTGCTTCCATGCATTTACCTCTTCGGGGTTCTCATGGGTAAAATTCAGCTTACAAATTATTATTATTTTTGCAGGGTAACGGAATATTTAATTAACTTTTAATTAAAAATGAATTGATCAAGACAGATAGGATGCTGTGAATTTCAATTGATTGATTGCTGCTGTTTGCTTCTTATTGTTGCAGATTGGAAACAAATAGGACCAAGGTACAACATGGCTAGGCGATCTGGAGGCATTTTCTCAGACATGGTTAGCAATTTCAGACGTAGTTGGACTGTGAAAAGACACATTGATCAAACACCAAAAGTATATATCGGCCAAGATGAGAATGGTAACAAGTACTTCCAACAAGATGGTAATTATATCATGGCTATTCTTCTACTATAGAACGGCAATAGACAATGCATTAATAAATCACTTGAGTTAGTGGAGTGGTGAGGTTTTCTATTATACACGCAATATGAAACAGTTCTCCTATGTACCTCTCCAGTCTCTCTCCCTCCAGGGCCATGATACAGCTGCTTCGTCGAACCAAATGTTTCCATCCCAAACTGTAATGGGTCACTTCAAGGCCATGTACATATACATGGACTTAAGGCGACCAAATGCTAACAACACATTATATTATGTACTTCCTTGTGCCATGTACCCAATATTCTAAAAGACACCGATCATATTGTTTGCATATTAAACTAGGAGACATCGAGAAGGATATCAAAGTTAGAAGATGGGTGGAAGCACTGAATCCTGATCAGACAATTGTACCACGCGTTCCTCTTCAATGGGACTCATGGCTTAGGGGGCGCCGTGACAACCCTCCTACCGATGAAGAAGTGGCAGCTATAGCACAGAGGGTACAAACTGGCAAACGTTTAGCTGACCAGGGTACAAAGAGTAATGAAAATAAAGAACAGTTCACTGACCCTGATAAAAGGGTTCCGTTTCCTAAATATAAGGATTTAGGTGTGGGCAAACTTGGTAGCCATAAACCAGATTGACCGGAAGTTATTGCTCATTATAATATACGGTTGGTTTGCATTCATAGATTGGGGTATATCTGATGAAGCTATTTGTTTTGTAGTAAGTCTACACTGTTCTTATTTATATGAGTTCACCAGCATTCATAACATTTTTATTATACGGGCATTGTGGAAAAATCTTTTGTCAAATAAAATCCTAAATTAAAACCATATATCTGAATTGTCGAATATGATGTATAATAATATTTTTTTTATCAACTGCAATTATGCATTGGCAGCTTGAAGTTCGCCCTGTATTGGACATTGGACATAGAATATTTTGAAGCTGCACACGAATCTAATACATAGAAATAGAAAGTCCACAGTGCTATAGAAACCAGTGTTATAGCAGTAACACAGCAAGTTAGTATCAAGGCAGATAGCTGTAGACAGTCAGCATAAAGGGATAACTCCTACTGTTAGTTCTATATTACTGCAGTAGCAAAACTACTCTGCCCTCTAAAGTTGCCTTCTCCATCATGCATTTTGTCACACCCCAACCCGATTGCCCAAGCCCCAAGCAAAGACTTAAAGATGCATGTAATTATTTAATCTTGTGCCTAACTAACCCCTGACTGCTTAGAAATAAAATATTTGCTGGGAAAAATACCACCTGGTATTATAAAATCTGCCATATTAATAATAATCACATTCATCAGGTCTCTCACACATTTTCGGTTTCTCTAACTTATTATACAGTGCAGGATTTCATGCCTGTATTAACAGAGGAATGATCAAGTATTATGGGATTCTCAAATCTTCGTTGTAATAGACGTCACTTCTATACAACATGCAAATTATATTCTATGCAAAAATATTATAATCAACACCACTCAACACATTGTATATGTATAAATGTACATTAGTTGCAAGCTGTCCAATCTGTCTTATGATCAATACAATAAATATTACATAATAAATGTAGCCTTAGACCTTTGTTGTATATGGGGCAGTTGGGTTGGGGTGAGTTTAGCATTATGATGAAGGAGAATAAGACTGTGCCACTCTAAACCCAGTTATTGTTGTTTACTCCCACAGAGAGAAAGTAGAGTGAGAGCCATCTTGCCTTTTCATCTTATAAGGTGATTAGTTGTTACAAAATTATACAATGTACTGTTGGAGTACTGTTAGTAGTAGATAGTACTTAGTTAGTAGTAGGTAATAGTTATTATTGGTTGGAGTAGAATTTGAATCTTTTTTCCCATTAACCCACCAATCACAGGCCCAATCCCTGTGTTCTTTAGTGTTCCATTCTAAATGCTGCCTTTCATGAAACTGTGAGAATGGACTCAGCAGATCAAGTGGTAAGTAATTACTTTACATTACGTAGCACTGTTGCTACAGTCATGTATTTTACCCGTTTCTTTCTGTTGATGTTACACTATCCCCTTGAGTCCAATTAGGTGCAGTAGTGGAGAAATTTAGATAGCCTTAGTTCCTTGTTTGTGGTTGGGGTTTGGGGTAAGGGCGGTCAACCAGCAAAATATAGAGAAGACAACTTCTCCTGCTTCAGTTTTGGCGAAGAACAAAGGCTATCTCAAATTTCTCCACTTCTGCACCTAACTCCTTGAGTCCTACCCTAAATTTTTGTCTACAAAAGTAGAGTTTCATGTGCTGTACCTTAATGAGAGAAAGGTATTAGGCTGGTACAGCATGTTTTACACATGTGCAATGTAGGTGCAAAAGGAAGTGAGAATAGAAGGTGTTAACCATTTTCTGAGTGATCCAAAGTTTCTCAAATCTGCCAACCACTTCTATTACTTTCATAACAAAGAATTGCCACACCACTTTCTTACAAGTTCAGCAGTCACATATTCAGAGCAGAAACAGGTATTATTATTACTATTTAGTCCTTGGCTATGTGGATGACTTTCATTGACAGGGTATTAGATATGCAACATATTAAGGAGAAGACAACTTTTGACACAACAGAACCAATTACAATGGACCTGGAATTTTCCTTTAAATTCTCTAAAACGTGGTAATACAATAAGGATTTCACTTTATACTTCATTGTGATGTATAGAATGAAGTAATAAATAATAGTAAAATGCTACAACAGAGCCAAAACTTTGCATCTTTTATTAAAATCTAAGTTTGCCATTTTGTACACTGCCAAAACTTTGAGCTACTATAAAAATTAGTGATACAATGGTTCACGATGGTTCACAATTGATACAGGGTTGGCGTGTCAGTATAGTCCATAGCTCTGATGACGGCAGGAGTGTGAGAGTCTGTCAAGATTCCATAGTCTTTCAGCTGTCTGACAATTCTACTGAAGTAGAGGGAGATAGAAAGTACGTAGCTAAGGAGGGAAGAGGAGACATGTTCAGAAGGCTGGTGGCTGGTGACTGGTACATGGTTGACAGTGTGCAGTATTCACACTCTGCGTATGAGAGACATAAGGCAGTCGGCAGAATGGTTGGCAGGATCGGAGAAACAAACTATAACTTGCTCACTAATAATTGTGAGCATTTTGTCACCAGTGTTCTGCTGAATACCAAGAATGGGTATTCCACGCAGGTACCAGGTGTTCTTAGACATCTACCAGAAGTCACGAGAGCAGCTCTCGGAGAAGTTGCAGACTATTTAATTCGCTACTATCCACGGCTGTCATGTAGACTGCTGGCATTCTTCAACAGGTTTCTGTTGGAGTATGGAAATATAATTATGGCTATATTACAATATTTTGATAGTGCGTTACAATTACATGTACATATTATAGTCCTTATTTAAGGCAAAGGCATATATTTGGAAAATTACAGTTGGAAGCAGTAGCCTAGGCAACTAAAGGTAGTATATTAGCATATTGCTTTGTAGAACATTGACAACCAAATAGAAGCCCAGTTGTAGTATATAAGAATATATAATATATAGAATATGTATTAATAAAAAGTACTTACATATTCTTACCCCTGTCAGCTGCCAGTACTTCCTACTGCTTGGACAGGTTATTTTCTCAAGCTATATATACTGGGAGAATGACTGTGCTCCAAAGCTTGTCAGCCTACAAGCTCACAAGCTTGCTGTATTCTTTTCAACCTAAGCTATAAGAATCTACTGGATAATTATAATTATGTACAATGTTACATTCTTATACATGTATTCTCCTGTGGTTGCAACTTACAGTGTAATAATACATGTACATGTAAATGAATAAAACAATGCATATTATTGTAATGGTTTCTGTGATTTGGTGCGGTCGTCCTTGGACGACTATCGACCCAGAAATGAAGTGCCTATGAGTGGTAATAGGACTTCGCATTACATGAAAGATCGAGCGGTCTCAGTAGCCCAAGAACTACCAAAGACGACCCATCTGGTCCCAAGTCTGACCTTCAGACTATACAATGAAAGAGAGTGATCCGACCTAGTAGGCGGTTCGCTAAGCGAATGACCTGACAAAAGGAAGTGAAAGTCTCTGTATCAAGTATAGATGTGTCTTTATTGAAAGCCAAGTGTAGACTGAGACAATGAACAGTAAAACAGTGCCCTTTATATAGTATAAGGACTTCCGGCCGACGTGACGTCGGGAAAAGACGACGTGTGGTCGTCCGGAAGTTGCGCAACAAGATGGCCGCCAGAAGTCCGACGGCCGACCCAAAATAGGTCGGGTTCTACAAAAGTTGCTTATAATGGTCCAATTCATGTACAAAATGAATATCAATGGATTCTGAGAGGTCGGGCCTCTGTACATGGGTATAAAAGGCATTAAAAAGACTTAGTAACATTCATGCAGTTATATACAGTTATATAGTGGAACAATACATGAATAAGTAGTGAGTATGAACACATGGAGACACGTACATAGACAGTATGTAAGGGTTTAGACATGTAATGCAGTTGAAGGTAAGTATACGAACACTAATTATGAGAATGTGAGTGTCAGATGAGTAGCGCTATAACAACTACTGAGCACTTAAGGTGCGACGGAGCTTCGTCCGGGAGTTGGAGTCGTATACAAATGTCCTGTACCATCACATTATTACAAGTTTTCCCTAATAGACACATGTATATGAAGTAGGTTATGACTGTAATAAAATAACTTTACTGCAACAGTTCTTCCTTCTTTCGGTTTTTTATCAAAATTACTGCCTTTTCTCTTTCTTTAGATCAAAAGTTGGGTAACTTTGATAGTGAAGGTAGACAAAAACCAGAGACTTCCAGTTGATAAATTAGGAACGGCTTTATTGTTCTTACTGCTGTGCAATATATTCCATTGTAAAAGCAAAGTCCATATGTCATTATGTGGCTAGAAACTGGGTTTCTGATAACATATCTACACCAGCTGGGGGAGACAACTTCAAATTAATAGCTATAGTGGTTTTACAACTTCTGTGTTTAAAAGACTCAAATTAAACATTTACAGATAATCAGACAATATTATTTTGATTGAGAAATGGAAGGGACCACACAGGACAGAACCCATATTAGCAAATAGATAATATTTCGCTTTCCCAAGAATTGTGGAGTTGTCTTTTCAAGGGGCCTATATTCTCAATAATGTAGATTGTATGATACATAACGTATTGTTGTTGTATGCTACCAAGAAGAGTTTAGTTACACTGTATAAAGTAAAATGTTATATTCTATATGTATGCAGTTATTTTCAAACATGGGTGTGACCCCTGAAGTATGCTTCTCATCTAATTGGATAGGCTAAACCAAGTTGTGTGTATATGCATCCATTATATAATTATCACACCATACATGTACATTCATGTTGCATATAGCTTATTTTCAAAGATCAAGCTGTGCTCTTGCATGTATATATAACTCTATCTCTTTCTGTCGATACTTTTTGGTAAGTATTTAATACAGTAATCTTCTATTTTCTGCATAGACATGAACCTACTTATACAAGCTACTTTCGTTCTCAAATATGTTTATTGAATATTTTTATGTACATTTAAAGATCATAATAGCCAAATTCAAAACAATGTTTTATTATGCAAGTGGTGAATGCATCATTTGTCAGCAAATAGATAAAATTATTATTATTCAAATTTATTGCCTTCATCAGATTTTTAAAGTTTTAAACATCACTTCCTTTGAAGAACAATCAGTTTTTATTAAGTAGCAGAAAATTAGAAAACTAGAAAAAAAATGTAACGAAATGAGAAAATTACTTTACATTGATTATTTATCATACTTTCCAGCCAATTTGCTTCAACCATTTGTTTTATCACATTGTGTAAACCTACATGTGGAAGAGAACGTTAGGCTGTGAATGGAAACCACGGGTATATACATATATACATATATATACATATAAATGTATCTACCTGCTGAGATTAGTAACGGTTCAGCAGAAAATAATCATTTGTCAGACTGCTATAATTCTTGATGAAATCTATTCCCCAAAAAAGTTGCTTTAGAATGTTGGCAAAACTTTTTTCGCAAAGAATAAAGTTTTGATGATTAATAACTAAAAACAATACAAAGTAGAGGAATACTAAGAGGAATGGAGTGCATTTACTGTTGTCAGTACCATTGTATAGTATACATGTAAATATTCATTTCGTATATAAATAATTTACAGGGAGCCTGAATGATGGATAGGTTAACGTCATCAGCCTGTACATGTTGGCTGATGGTTATTTTGGCATCTGTTAATGCAGAATTATATCCCAGATTAGAAGCACCTAACTATGCTGGAAGGTGAGTGGCCACTTAATCTCTCTCTAACCCAGGATTGTTATAGTATCCATGTAATAAATTGTTTAAGAAGTCAGCATATTTACCAGTATTATACTGATAGCAACAGATATTTGTTATTCCAAGTAACTGTGAGCCTACATACTTCTACACTTCTGGCCAGTTTTAGAAAACTCTGGAAAAATACAGACTAGTCCTGTTTTTTTATTTGTCTTCTACATGCCAATCAATTAATTAATTAATTAATTAATCAATTAATTGTAAATTGATTCAGTATTTTACTTGAGTACATTTTCGTAAAGTTTAATATTATGTTTTTAGAGAGTTTATATTCACATTTGGAGACAACAGACCTACACCTAAACCTGTGATGTTTATTGTACCTTACAACACAGAGAGCACTGTAAACTGTAGCATTACCTACTACCTTGGTAATGTTACACACACAGTTCAGGTTGGTGAACACACAGTATCGAGTTGTAGTAAAGTATTCACCACCTACTGTAATATATGTCATATCAGCTCATTCCATTTCCAACTAGTCACAGTGTTAGTCACCTTGTCAATCACATTGAAGATGTTGGTAGTATGAGGATAGAATTTTTTTAGTTTTTATATTATTATTCATTTTATTTCAATACCATTCCCATGATCATCGTCACACTGGCTTTGCTAAAAGACAGGAAAATCATGTTCTAGTTTTATGTTGCCTAAACTTACGCTTTGCATATCCCAGGGATTCCAAGCTACGTGTAACTGCTAGCAAAGCTCTTTATAATTTACTCAAATAACTAAAACTCCGTTTTCATCAACAGTGTAACATGTTATTGCACTGAAGACGTACGATTTAAAGTTACAGCAAAGTACAGGCGCACTCTAGTGTGGAGCCTGCTATTCAAAACAAATTATATTAAATGGCACCTTCTCTTGATCGACTGTCAAAACTATGCAATCAGGGGAGGCGACTCAATCATACTTTAATTAGGTTTAATTAACTGCTCTAAACATATTCACACTTTGCTGTAGGTGTGCACCCAGTGTCTTAGATAAAATGTTTGAATAATTAGAATGGAATTTCAATACAGAAAGTTAGATACTTTGAAATTTGTTTGTGATGAATTCCATACCAACGCTTTCAGATAAGTTAATAGGATGTGAGGCTGCAATCGCAAGTATACGACCACGTAACTCAATAATTTCCGCATTGAAATTTATTAAATTCTTATACAGCCATTATTCCTTTATTTGAATGTGTTTATGGGTGCACATGCCTGTGTTTTAATACGTAGTAGGATATACAATTTTTTTAGAGTTTTATAGGGCTAGGAAAAGGCCTGAAGATGCCTAATTCCTGTTATTCAATACCTTTATCTTGTCCGCTAGACCTAGAGAATGTTTTGTATATATTCTCTTGCTTTGTTACCACACTAACCCAGTGCAACAGATGGAATGCATTTAAAGTAAAAATGTTGAGAACCCATTCAGAAAATATGCTATATAATTCCCATCACTAGATACACAAGAAAGTACACCCCATCCCATGGAAACTGATATAGTACATTGTTGGTTTTGGCAATCTGCTTTGCTATCTAATTACGTGATATACACACAGTTTGACATGTTCTGAAGGTAATATAATTAAAAACATCATGTCTAATAACATTGGTAAATGTTATGTAATAATTAAGTTAATTATATTCTGAAATGCAATAGCTAAAAATGAAATAAATATGGATGACACATTCACCATTGAGCTACATATTTTCTGATATCATACACTCATGGTGTTTATATGAAACATATCACAATACGCACCTATTTTTATACACATCTACTTCTTCTACCAGGACAAAAACAAACTAAGTTAGAGGTTAGGCACAGTATACACAGATATAGACAACTAGTTTAATTCCTACAAAAGCTCCCAATATTTTGATTATATGAAAGAAAATTAAATATAGTGTGTGTAATGCATAATGCATGTAGTTGTGGTATTAGTAGTTTGTAGGAAGCATGCATGCCAAAGGAACATTGTATGTATGTACATGTATGAGTATGTGTTATAAGAATAGATGCAATTGAAGATGTTTGTTTATTTAATTCATACGAGTATGTATGTCATGTATGTATGTACAAGTATACATGTACATATATGTCTGTACATTCATGCATGTACATGTATGTACATGTACATAAAAATGCTTTCCACTTTTCGTGTGCACGCAAATTATTTCAAAAATTTTTCAAATTCATGCGTGCTAATATTATGTTATCGATTTACCAGAGCACATACAATCTCATACACGTATATATTATTATGTTATTAATATTCCCAGCTGGAAGTCATGTCTGATGGATTGCTGGTATCTGCCCCACAAGATGTAACCATCCTCATATTTGATGATAGATCTCACACGACTATAGAAAGGAAGAGCATCCATCTTGTAGCCGAAGAGGAAGTAGCAGTTCACGGATTCTCTAATGCAGAGTTGGTTACAAGAAGAAGTGCTATGTCACGCTTCTATTTTATATTTTAAATTGTATCATATTGCGTTTGCCTACTATTTATATCAGCAACAACAGCGGCAGCAGCACCGGTAGCAGCAGTGGCAGCATGAAATTGCTAAAGTTTCTGAAAGTGGCAATTTATATTTTGACAATAATCAATTTTATTTAATTTTCTCTTAAATACATATAACTGCACATGTATATTATGTACAATATAAACGATAATCAAAGGGTTTCTCTATGCTGCTTGGTTGATTTTACGCAGGATTTTGCAAAATAGCCGATTGATGTGCCTGAAGTTAAACTGAGAGTTCTAGACCATTGTCAACTAGCTACCCTTTATAATATATAAATTATATAATTGCTGTTCGATATCCTGTAGGTTCAGCACCGATGCCCTGGTTGCTTTACCTACGGATGTTCTTGGACTAGACTATGTCGTACCATCTTCCGCACATACTTTTGACAAACTGAGAGCCACTTCTTTGATCAGTGAGTACATAAATTTATGGAGATGTCGACATAGTCATGCCTATCATCTCATTACCTTATTTTTAGTATTCATTGAGAACTACATGCTGTTGCAAAATGTCTATGAAAATGAAACCTATATGTATATGTACACTGTCTGTGGTGTACAAATGTGAGTCTTTGTCACAGTGTGATATATATACATGTATATCTATCTACTATCATTTTATTTATGATTCACTTGCGTTTTAACCATAATATTTGAAGTTGTGATTAGAGTATGTTAAAATTCAAGGGGTGCAAAGTTTAAACTAAATTTACGGGCTGTACGTTAAGAACCATAACAGCCCACCATTACACACTATTTACACTTACCTTATACTGGTGTGTTGTAGTTGTAACAGCTGCCTGTCCAGGGAAGGTTACTACAGTTAGCTATAAGTTCCCCTCGTCGGCAGGATATTATGACCCAATTAGTGGAGTCTGGACAAGATCGGAGGAGTTACGAGTCTCACTTGATCAGTTTGAAACTCATTCTTTACAGTCAGACATAGACTTGTCTGGAACTCTGGTAGGCTATCTGATCTCTTTCCAATCAGAATAGCTATCAAATGTGCAGACAGATCAGTATACAATGTATATATGGTCATTTAATTTCGAAATGCATAGTTAATATTAGGATGCTAGGAAGTTTGTACTAAAACTTCCACATAATTAATAATGTGTTACATTGCTGGTTGTAGGTAACTAGTGATTGCAGTATAGCCGTAGCATCTGGTAATAAAAGAGGCTCTATAGATGGAGCTACTGGTGATCATATGATAGAGATGATACCACCAATAAGTCGACTGGGGAAGACCTTCATTGTTACTCCAATATTCAAACGAACCAATGGGGATATCTACAGACTTCTAGGTACAGTTAATGAATCCAGGATAAACCTTTAAATCACTTAGGATGAAGCAATTGACTCTCAAAACATTTGATAATCTGCAGTGTTCTCTCACACCATGTAGATGAAATACTGTATAACTTGTAAATTATATGCTAGGGGCAAGAAATAGCACAACATGTGTCATGAAAAACTTCAATTCTAAAACGACACAGGAAGTCGCACTGAATAAAGGTCAGGTTTATGTGGAGGATATGACATCACAGAGCTATGCTATCATAGAATGTTCTAGGCCTATACTCCTCACCCAGTATTCAAAATCGGGTGAGTGCCGTCTACATTTACATGGTATATAATATAGCTGTACTTTCTACAGCCATGTTGAAGTTTCTTCACACCCAGAATCTTTTTATAAACAACAACTAAATATACTATAACAGCATATATGCTGCAGGAATAAAGGGAAGAGTAAAGGTTTCTAAACTAGAATTTTTCCTTCTTTGTAAATTGTAAAGGAGAGAAATAACAGTAAGAGGGCACAACTCCATTATGATGTAGGATACACATGTACATGTATAAACTTTTAGTAATCTGAAAGCACTGCAAACCATTAATTTTTTTTAAGATGAAATACACTGATTTTCACATACATTGTGCATTGAAGAAATGTGTTATTAAATTTAATTGATATTGTTGTTTAATTTTGCCACGCTCTATATTCCTCCATTTCAGCCACAAAATCGGTACGATATGGTGACCCATTCATGTCCTTGGTTCCAGCTGTCATACAGTTTGACTCGCTCTACACTGTGTCTTCCATCCAAGTTAAGGATACGTTTGGGGAGTTTGATCACTTTATATCAATTCTAATCAACAGCAATGAGACTGACAAGCTGCAGGTAAACCTCACTATGTTATACTAGCCTGCAGCCAAGTATGGGCAGACAATTTCTATGAGATCAAAAGGACAAGGTATTGTAACTTTGCACCCATTATCTGTACATTAGGAATTTGAAACTGTGAAAGTGTTGACAACAAATTACTCTCTGGAAGGTAATATAAGTTATAAATGCAAGAAAAATTATAATTTGCAATATTTACAAGTATGTTATGTAAATTCGCAACTTTTTCATGAATTGGGAATTGTCTTTCCTTGGCATAATTGAGAGCTGACAACTCCAATCTACACATAGTTTTCAGACTGCAGTAGCTTTTATCAGTCAGTGAGTTTACTTTAATCTTTACTCAGGTAAATGGTGAGCATTTATGGAATAGCACAGAGGGAAAGTTTCTAGAGCGACTAGAATCTAGTAAAATCGACATATTAAAGAACTATAACATACCAGGTACACTATGTTTTCCCTTTAAACGTCTACTTGACTAACAGGTGCTTTGCAATGTCTGTCTGTTGGCCTCCAGAACTTAGTGTGTGGTTGTAGGCAACCGAATTATTATATCTTCATAACTGTGAATCTGCCAAAATAGCTACCTAACTGAGGTTTGAACAAAAGGTATACAGCAGCCCTTATGCAGTTTGGCTTCTTTTGTCCTCGGACATGTACCTAAAAGTAGCAAGTCACTGACATAAGTTTTATTGTTATAATACTCTGTAGGTATTAAGTATACACACATAGTGCTCTCAGTAAACAGTGGAGTGTTTGTACTTCGCCATGACAACCCGACCGTGACCTTTGGTGTTATGGTTTATGGTCTCAAGGCTAGCGAGTCATATGGCTATCCTGGTGGTCTTAGACTCACTCTAACAGGTAAGCAGTCAGTCTCATATACATGCAGTTACATTGTTGTACAACAGGACTCTTGAACTAGTGATCCTTGCAGCAATATCAATGACCTGAGACACATGGGAAACGCTGTTAAACTAAATTTAGCACAGCTTTAAAATATTAGCAATTTTATAGATTGCCATTTACATGTATATTAAGAAGGAAGCGCATCAAAATATTTTTGAGCAAGTCATGTACCCAGCACCGAACATGGCTATGGTAAATATGTTAATTCATATAAATATGTTTCAGACGCTGATTGCAAGCCTCATGCTTTGGAGCTCAACGACAATCAAAACAACGATTGCGATTGGCTGGTGGATGAGGAGTTGCATGATGGAGAAGACAACGACGGAGATGGTCGAATCGATGAAGACGTTGCGGCGAGTATCCAGTTTCCTGTCATAGTGCTGCCCGAGGACACAGTTACTGAAAACCTTTGGCAGAAAACTTGGTCATCAACAGAGGCAAGTGAAATCAGAAACATACTGAAGTTCTTTTGCTATGACATAAATATGAGCTTGGTGAGTGGCTAAGTATTTTCCTGTTTTCTAGAAATTTAGTGTTATTGTTTCAAGCTTTGTTTAGCAGTTATCTGATTGTTTAACATAATTTTCTAGATCACAGACAGTGAAAAGGAGTTTCCTTTGACCGCAGTGGTAGTTGTCTTCTCGATAGCATCTTTGATTCTATTAATCCTGCTGGTATTGGTTTTTCTCAGAAGGAAATCTAACCAATCAGTACGCACTCCGGCAAATACAGGTTGATACTACTACTATACCGATAAAAAATGTTTGTCTATATTATATTTGCTGGTATAAATGGCAGTAATATAGGTAGAAATAGTATATGGTGTAGTAATATAATATTATAACAATGTTCATGTATAACAATATACATTGTACTACATGTACATGTACATGTATAACAATATACATTGTACTACATGTAGGCCTACATGTACATGTATAACAATATTATGCATTGTACTGTACATACTGTAATCGTTATAGCTTTATATATGAACTGCAGCCCAAAACTGACAATGTAAAAACTCTCTGTGTATTTCACCAATGCATAGATATCTGTTTTGTGTCAATGTATAATATTGTACTTTCAAAATTTCATAAATATCACCAATTCATTGCCAACTGGGGACTCGGCAAAATACAATTGTATTGATAGGGTTTTTTTCCCAGACATCCAACCAGCAAAATCCTGTCTGTATTTTTAAACTATGTTTAGGAGGTGGTATACCAGCAACTCTGATGAAAAGGCATACTGCTACCAGATTTAGCATTAGAGGCGTCTGGGTTGGCTGGAAGAATAACAGAGCGCAGTGAAGTCCTTTGGTATGTCTGGCAAGCGCTACGGCTGAATAAACTGCTCACACGGCTGAGAGATAACATGGCTACACATGTGATTACTAAATAATTGTCACATTGCTGACTGATATGTATTGATAATAAATGTAGACTGAGAAATGCTTTATAATACAGTACTTTTTATTCTTGATGTACTCTACTTATTAGCTGCAAATGTATAACAGTATAATTACAGTATATAAATATGGAGGTAATGAATATGGAAAGTAGTAAACTGTCTCGTTTTATGTTTGAGTATACACCAAAACAGCTAATTAATATCAACAGTGCAACAAACACTATTCTATATACTAAAATAATAATAATAGGATATAATATATATGATAATATTATCATAATATTACGTGTAATCAGAACAACATGAGAAAAATTTATATACATGTAGGCCTACCTACAGTGTAGCACCAGTCACTCTCTTGCATGTACTAGAAGTCACAAGCCAAACTGGACATGAGATTAGGTAGCAATACAAAGAAATCTAATATTTTCAAACTGCATAGTTTCCAGTACAATCTGTGGAGTCAGAAGTTCAACTGGTACTATAAGAAAATTACACCTAAAATTCTACACCAACAGCAACAGTAGCTCCTAAGACTTTCTTTATACAGTAGAAAAGAACCCTTCGGTTGGCGATACTCCGTTATTCTCTGGAGATACTCCGGTGTTCTCTGGACATACTCCAGTATTCTCTCTGGATATACTCCAGTATTCTCTGGAGATACTCCAGTGTTATTTGGCAGTCGGCATAGTCCACCATAGTAGGTTCTGTCATACCACACTCCACTCACACAATCCATGGAGGTCAGTTGAAAGATTCTATAATAAGCTAGGCAGAGTCCAATTCTGAAAAACAGATTTACATGTGTGCCAGAGTTACCCTTCAACTCTATCAGGAAACAGATGGGACAAAATTAATTGAAGCATACATTAATATTAAATTACAAGTTACTGAACAACTTGGAGAGGCATAAATAATGTATAACAAACATAATAGGCATAATAATAAACATAAACATAATAGGCATAATAACAAACATAAACATAATAAGGCATAATAATAAACATAAACATAATAAGGCATAATAAACCAAGACCTGAGAAGTATGATATAATATTGATTGGTTAATAAAAGGTACAACAAGAATCTGTGTGATTCTCTGTATGAGTACTACATGTATTGGTAAATGACTGTTTAGAACTGTATGAAATCTGAAACTTGGATGGTAGCATGCTATTATAGGCATCTCATGATATAAACCGATGTGCAAAAAGATATTTTTGTTAACAAAAAGCCATCATAAAATGAAGTAACATTAGCAGAGGTTTCTTGCCAATTTATATTATCTAGCTATGAGAATGTGATGCAGACTCACCTGTTTGGTTATAGCCTAATGGTGGAGACTGTGGCACAGTGTTGTTCATCTGAGAGGCCTCAGTAACTGTCAGGGGTAACATTTGAATGGGTTTTTGTGTCAGCAGTACACGGAGACTGAAATAAACTCTTCAAGTATGCTAACTTTATACCCAAATAGTCAAAGCTTCTGCTATAGAATCTCATAGCTACAGCTTTAGTTCTAGAACAATGACCTACTCTCTGGTATTGCATAAGTGTGTTTATAGCAAGCCAGGATTACATAAGACTAGCACCACACATGCACTTACCAACCAAAGCACCTTCCAGCAGTCTTTCTTTCCCAGAGTGGCTCAAGATAATAATATGCTTGTAAGAAGAAATAACATAATGTTTAGTATAAAGGCGTAAGCTGCAGGCCATAGGTACCAACCACATAATATGTAGCTAGACAGCCAAGATGGCTGTAAGAACTGGTAAGGAGAGCCCTTGTGACAATAACAGTCATAATGGTCGATTGGTAACTCATTTGTTTACCAGACCAGTGTTGTGATTTGTTGGCCAATAAACAGTGGGTATCTATTTAGTGCTTTTGTTCTCATGTGGGAGGGACTGGACTAGCCTGAAATAGGAGGTAACCATGCTTTATTACACTGTCTTCTCATATAGCTAGCTGTAAGCTCTAGTTCTGCATAGGCCAAAGCTAGCCGCATTTCTACTTTGTGCAAAAGCTTTTTGGAGCTATTTTAAAGCTTTACATTCCTTTAAATCTGTCACATGCTGCAGCAGTGCTCTCAGTTGACAACACTGGTCACTAAAAAAGGAGTCACTTCACCAAGTTCGTCAAACAATCAAAATGGCTGAATTGACAGAGGAAAGAGGAAATATAACAGAACTGGCCGAACCCACCTTCTGTGGATATTGTCTGCAAAAATTCAAGGACATGGTAGATCCACGAATTCTTCCCTGCAATCATGTTTTCTGCTTCCCTTGTTTACAAGAAGACTTCAAATCGCAGAAGTGCACAATCTGCCTGTAAGTAGCTGATTTAAGTTATCATTTAACACATATACTAGCTTTGAGGGGTTTGCTAGGATTGAGGTGTAGGTAGCAGACATGGGCATGCTTATACCAAATATAGAAACTACAACAGACTATCTCTATAATAAGTAGATAGAGCACTAGTCTGAGGTTAAAAATATTCATATTAAATTTTTTTTAATATACCGTAATGTTTTTGAGTATGCTTACATACAGGAGCCGATGGCTACAAGTATGGGAAGGGCTTGGAAGGTGGTAGAGGCCGACCAAGTAACCTTCTGCTCATTACATAAAGAGTGAACAGTTATTATATGTGCTCTTGCTGATATGTATCAGACATAGGCCGATGCCGAGACTCATTGAAGAGCTCAGGACCGACGTAGGTCTTGTAGACTTTATACTCCAGAGGAGTGCAATGAAAGATCTGGTATTCTAGGATCTTGGGCTCGATGCTAGATTCATGTAGAATCCGAGATCGACCCAAGTCGTAGAAGTGGTGTAGAGATGTGCTTAAACGAGGATGGGGATGAACTCGAGCCGTACTGGATCTATGGATCCTCCGGTAGAGTTACCCGCCTACAAGAGTAAGCCTCTATAGGTTTGAGTTAGGAGATGCATTATTGGAATTAGGTGCAGAAGTGGAGAAATTTGAGATAGCCTTTGTTCTTTACCAAAACTGAAGCAGGAGAAGTTGTCTTCTCTATATTTTGCTGGTTGACCGCCCTTACCCCAAACCCCAACCACAAACAAGGAACTAAGGCTATCTAAATTTCTCCACTACTGCACCCAATTGCTTTATTGAAGCGCAATCAACAACTGATTTGATACAGAAAATGTACTGCCTTTTATACTATATCTATTTCCGGCCAAAAGAGCCCGTTATGGTCTCGGCCGGCCGACATGGTATCAGCTCCGGAACTGATGCAACAACATGGGTGGTTCCGCCCGACGTCGGCCACAAAAAGGGTTGGCCTTGGCACAAAAAGTGCTTACAATAGTGTGAAACATAAGATATATAATTATGAGCCTAATCCATAGCATCGGCCACAAGTGATACTTATAATATATGGCAAAAGACTCTATTTGATATAATCAGACAAGAGAAGGTAATTGCTAACAATACATGTGGGAAAAACCAAGTTGTAATACAGTTGTAATCCCAATAGTTTGATTATAACATGCATGAGTATAATTGCATAAGGTAAGACTTCATGCATGAATGTTTGTGTGGTTAGCCCAGGGAAGCCATTGCCACGGAGGCTGTTTCACCACAATACTCTCAACGTGTGGACATAGATTTAGCTACTAGATTTATATAGTGCATCAGCTAGTGCTATAACAAATATATAAATACAATGTATAATATAGTGACTGAAGTAGCCTGTATATGAGGACGTGTAGGAGAGGTGGTAGGCCTGTAAGTGGTGAGCTTGTGAGGGAGGTTGTAGTATTCTTTTTTCTTATCCTTTGTTTGGAAGAAAGCATTGTAGGCCTACATTGGCTTCAATTTGTAATTACTCTACACAAAATAAAAACTGCTCAGAATTACAAAAAGTGGATCTCTGAATATTTCCAGGAAAGCTTATAGGGAGGAAGTCGCTCATTTACCAGCAGCATATGCCAAGAAACAAGAAGGCTATGATACTGTTGCTGATGCTGTAAGTGCTTGTGAAGTATGTAAAAGCAGTTCTGTCAAAGCCAAGTCCTTCTGTTACAACTGTAGAAAGAAACTATGTGTTCACCATCTGCAGGTAATTTATTTATTCTTATATAGGTTTTGCTCAAAAATTCTGTACTACCTAAGTCTAGTTTGCTTGGTGCAGAAATGAGAAGTTTGAAAGTTTAGAAAATTAAGCAAGTCATTAAAAAATTTGGAGGTATCTGTATTCTCCATAATATTTCTATTTATGATGACTAACTAATGTGGTGATGGACTAGATAATGCACTCATCATGTAGATAGCCTGTAGTTGAATGCACAATCATGTAAATATTGTATGGTATTATTGTATTTTATTATTGTGTTGTACTATTGTATTTTATCATTGTATTGTACAATACCAACATCGTCATTCTCCATGTTCAATTTGTTGGTTGCTGTACCTTTTGTAAAGATGAACTGCTGAGATGTTGAGTTTCAAGAGTGTTATGTAATCTCACCTGCCTCAATCAAATAGATAAACTGTTCACCAAATCTACCAGCACCACCAAAATTTACATCAAAACTGCAGTCAACCACCACTAGTTAAAAATTATGCACTGAGTTGTGCAGATAACACACTGGAAAATTCTATAATTTTGATCATTGCTTTCTTAAACTACAAATGAAATTTCAGATTTCTTCGTCACTGTGCTGAAAACGTCCAATTGTTGTCTATTTGCTTGCTGTGAAAAGTTTATTCTCAATATTGAAGGAGACAAGGCTATTGTAGTGATTCTTGTTCAGAACTGTTTGAATATCTACTGATAGATGCACGATGAATTATTCAATAAAGAGCACACACTTGTATCAATTGACGCCTACAGAATTCAGCCGCACCTCTTTAGTCGAGTCATGTGCGCAGAACACCAGAGTTCTGTACTCATGCTGGCGTGTACCAGATGTAACGAGATCTTCTGTATCAGATGTCAGACAAATGGCAAATGTGAAAGTCAATACGGTAATATAACAGCTTAATAATGACTCTTAAACATTCTTTAAAATAATATCAAATGTGGAATACCGTAACATTTTTTATTTTACTTTACAGGTTTATATGAATTGTGTTATTGTTTCGCTGTTTCACTACTGCACTGGAGTTCAAATCCCAGTCATGAATAGATTTTTTACAGTAGTCTCTAGCAGTTCATAGACAATTTCTTGCAATACAAATGTGCCTGCTATAAATATCCCATGCATATTGTACATGTACAAATGTATGTTTATTCGACTTAATTTACAGGCAATTCAGTTAAGCCTGCAATGTCTACTTATTATACAATGTAGGTGTCACTGGAGGATCCCAGACCCATATAATCCAGTGCATAGACAGTTATACTAAAAAGTTAAAAAAGAAATTCAAGAATGAACTTAGAAGTTTATCAAGCATAGTTTCCCAGTTAGAGCAACTGGAGAAAAAATCTTGGATACAGCTGCATATTATTGAACAAGAAATCACCAAGATGCTGGAAGACATTGGTATATTCGTAGACCAAGAGGTAAGATGGTAACATTCAAATATTCAAAGTAGCAGGTTGCAATGCAGAGGTGCTTGTAACTCATGCCATGCCCTTCTTTGTGGTGACTCATCAAGTCACAAGTCAATTCCTTTTAGTGACCAATCAGAAATTTCAAGTTATGAGTCAAAAATCTTTATATTTCATTGAACTATAGCTGAAATTTTAATTAATTAACATTATAACAAAGTGTTTAAATTTTAGCTCAAAGTACTACTTTTTTAGCATAAAGTCTGCTTTGGAGAGTAGTTATTTTTTATTAACTTTTCAATGAAAACTAGCTATAATACTTAATATTTCAGTATAATAATTTCTTTGTAGCCACAATCAAATTATAATTCAAAATACTGGCTTTTAGTCGCAGAGTGTATGCAAACACAAAGTGTTGGAAATTATAGCATCTCTATCTAAACACAATTATATTGTATTTATTCATAAACCTCGATATCCCTCTCATCGATAATAACCATATTTGGTGTGGTACATCAAATAAAATGGATGCCATGCGTACAGGAAACGAGCAGCATAATAGAGAAGAGTAAAACTTTTCGTGCAGCAAGACATAGTCAGTAGCACATGTTGCCGATGTTCATTGTACATTGAACATCTTTTTTATCTAAATGCACTAAACCAACAGTAATGAAATGGGCCTCTTCTATTTAGGCATGTGCATATAACATTATAAAAATATTATAGAATATATTATATTTCACGTGAAAAAAATTTATAAATCAAATTTTAGCTCGGTTATCATATTTTTTGCATGCTTTTAATGTTAATTTTTGAAAGGATGCCAACGATGATATCCTGTCAGATCAACTCAAGTCTGATGTTCAAAAATACATTGATGCAAAAACGGTCATGGTGGAGTGGATAGTGATAGAATGTGGTATGAAGAAGGAAGCAATACACATCTTATGGCACGAGTCTCACACATGGATGAAAAACTCCCACAACGTAGAGATAGTGAGTGAACACGCAGATAGAGTCAGAAAAGTAAGACTTTTCGTCAAAGACGGAGCTAGAACTTTTAAAAGAATGGTCTGTGATCTGCTGAATACAGGTAGTTCTCTACTTCACTGCCCTTATAAGGTCATAACAAATGAGAAACCTATCAAAGACTTCCAGTCGCCACAAACAACCTTGCATATACATGCAAAAGAATTGAGTCTACTTTGAAGATAAGAATTTGACCTTGAGTGTATGAATAATGACAAATTTCATTGACAGACTATGAGCCATCATTTTAAACATTGGGCATCATGTTTTACTCTGTTATTCCTTGCACTCATTTCTCAGATGCATAAAATCTTTGAACTCATTGATTTTTACGACGCTAAATTAACTTTGTTGATTGTAAATGTTCTAGAGATGGCTGTAGTGGACGTAGAATATATTTCTCAAGTGATGCTGCCTGGAGCTCAAAATGATTAGAACATTTCAAACTAAAACCTGCAAGATAGGATCACAGTCTATCTTTGTTTTGTAGACGAGAAGGACAACTTAAAAGTAAGACTGTCTATACCTATGGAGTTAGAGTTTAGTGGGAGTTGTGGTGAATCAGGCAAGAATTACAGATCAGTCAAAGCTATGGAAGACGGAAGGCTAATCTGCGGATCTGACCAATGCATTGATATTATAACTAACAGTGGGGATCGCATAGACAAACAACTCCAACTCGGCAAGTGTTTTGACGACGCCATACCATCTGGAAAAAATATAATTTCCTTAATTCAAACGTCTGAAAACTGGAGAAAAATCTGTGTTCTCAACGAGTTTGACTCTCAGATATCTTTGCTTTCCTGGATGTATCAACCAAATAGGGAGTTGTGCCGGATGACTACATGTGCAAACAAAAACCTGTATCTGGTAGACCACCACGACTGGTCACTACAGGTAAAGACCTACTCTCCAGAAACTGGTCAATATTCTTTCATCAAAGAGAGAGTCATTGCTGATGAAACAGGTGGTGAGATTTTTGGACTCTGCTCTTTGCCAGACGGAGACTTGCTAACAGGAACCTGTATTACAAGCCAAGGTGTTGTTCTAACAGCAAGTATTACTAGATATCAAGTGGAAACTCCAACAAGAATAAAAAATGTCTGGATATGCTGCTATATCAGAAACACTGGTTGTTATCTGAGTAAACCATCTGGAATAACCTATGTACCTCGCTCAGAGCACATTTACGTTGCTGACTGGCGAACTGAAATGATCGTTGTGATATCTCTTAAAGGTACACTCTCACCAATCTACAGTAAATAGTTCTCTCACTTTAAAGAAAATTGTTGTGGGAAATTGTACCTTCAATTTGATACCATGTAGAGTTAGGAAAAAATATGTTGCTTTTGAATTCATATTAATAGCAATATTGCAGCAAATACTAGATTGTTGAATCTCATTTACATGTAGTTGTGTTCATGTGGGTGCTTATGTAATTAATTATAACATTCCCTCTTCAGGCGTCGTTCTGAGGAACTTGGCTTGCAGAAGTTTGATGAACGTGAGAGAAGTGTTGGACATAGCTGTATCAGGTGGGGAGATAATCCTGGCTTGTGGGAAAGATGGACTGAAAAGATATACTATCAAATACGGACTGCCCTGATTGACTTCATGACTTCATGACTGACCTACTGATGACAGTCCCGGTCATAGGTTGCAATATAAAATATGTGAGCTCATCTCAATTGCAGGTATTTGGCTGATTAAGAAATCTAATTTTGTGTAAGATGTATATATATATATATAATTTTGCTATCAATTGTTTTTTTCACTCCAAACTAAATGTCAAATGATGCAGTATGTACACACTTTGTATTGTTGGTATCATGCATGGGTTACTATGGATTTAGAAAGAAACTCTTTTTTCTAGCAGCAATAACATTTTTTACCCATATAAAAATATTATACAGGCTTAGTATATAATACATGTAATATTTTAACAATATTACATAATATAATATGTACTATGAAAATACTGTTATGACATCATTGCTACCAGCTGGCATAATAGGAAAATACACGGATGTAGATTAATAAACCTCTTTATAATAGAAATCTTCTATGAACAATACTACTACTACTACTGCAAGTGCACTTTACTCATTGTGATGGTTGTTTTGGAATTATCTGATTTTTTAACTTAATTTTTGTTCCGTTACACTTTCTGTTCTTTTCTGTTTGTATCCAGTGGTAAATAAAACCAGTTAGTTATGATTATGCTTATACATGTTTGCTACTTTGTGTTAATTAGCCCGATCCTGTCCATGAATGTTTCAGAGTAGAAATTATTTCTTTTAACAAAGCTTGCCAAGTATATCATTTAGCAATGTTGTGCATTGACCAGGCTATTGTCAAACTGGTGGCAGGCACCTAACCATTGATTACTGTTTATTTCAAAATAATTATTATATTATTACGTGTATGTGGCAATCTAGATAAAATAAATATGTGATTGGTACAAATACTACAACGTATTTGAGAAATTAGTTCATCTGACTACCTTAGAAACCAGATTTAAGTATAATACATTATGTTCTTTCAGTTAAAATGCTGTTTATAAAAATATAAGTTCAATAAATATAGTAGTAATAATTTTAGTTATGTACAGTGCAGATAAAGCCGTGAACTAACTTCATGCTCTTCCTGTCTTCCATAAGTGGAGAGACTCAGATACCAATGGCACACATCTTGGTCTCCATGAACTCTTCCATACCGTATTTTCCTCCCTCTCTGCCCAGTCCTGATTGTTTGTATCCACCTATAGGAGCTTCACAGGCTCTCAGGTTTGTGTCATTACACCCCACCATACCTACCTGCAATCTCTCCATCATCCGATAGCACTGGGAGAGGTCCTGGCTGAAGAAATAACCTGAAAATATATTATAGAGTTTATTGGTAGTTTCAAAGAAAAATCACTGAATGAACTTGACCGCAGGATTTCTAAAAAAAATTGATTTTCTTATTAACAATAATAGTGGAGAGTTAGACTATTAGTTTCGGGGTACTCTGGTCCTACTGCTACTTTTGTAAATTGTAACAAAAGTATTTTATAGTGTTAGTGTCATCGTCAATATTTATTGTAGCTTACCAGCCAGACCCATGTCGGTGTCATTGGCTTTCTCTAGTACTTCCTCTTCTGTCTTGAACCTTCAAAGAGAGGCAAGGCGTTACTTTGATAACAAACCCCAACAATTAGAGTGAATATTTTTTTTTCAAAGGTAGAGAACACTAAGGCATGGTCACCGAGTGGTTTATGATAGTTAAACATACATTTGGCAGAAAGTAGTGCTACGCATGTGTGACTTACTTTATTACTGATATGACTGGACCAAACACCTCCTCATGGTAGATGTCCATCTGATCTGTGATGCCAGTGAGCAAGGTAGGGTGGTAGTATAACTCCCCGACATTGTGAGCCCGAGTTCCTCCAACAACAGCCTGAGCTCCTCTTAATACAGCATCAGTTACTAGCTGCTCTACCTAGAGAATAGTAATTATTATGCTTTGTACAAACTGTATCCTTCCAAAAAAGTAACCTCCTTCTTTGAAAATAATCACGCTTGGCCAGAAATGGATCATTTAGAAACAACCTCTATTTTCTGTTTTGTTACAAAATTGATGGAAGAAAAAACCCTAGTGCCAGGAAAGGTTCAGCAATACATCGAGTAATCAAAACATACGGTTACTACTGCGTGCTGCCGAGTAATGTCATACAATCAACGTCATCCATACCTTATCAAGGCCTCGTGAGTTAATCAATGGACCAATCTGTGTCTGGGCTTCCATCGGATCACCAACATGTAGGTTCTGGCATGCAGTTGTCAGACCTTTTACCACCTCATCATAAACCCCTGGAAATAGTGATGCAAGCAGCTTAGGAGTGTTAATGCCAACCATGTTGTGTTTTTTTACAAAATGCATCAAAGATCGGAGCAGCTTTCTACTCTGTTCATTATGCACTCGCTTGCACTCCTCAAGTTGATACTTGCATTGAATCACCACAACACGGTTTGCTTTTAAATTTACCAAGCCACAGAATAGCAATGATATCTCCTGATACCTTATTTTGTTGATCACCTGATTTTTAGAACTTGTTGTTAAGATTTTTACCTCGGCTATTATTACCTGCAAATATTTTTCCCTTCGACCTTCGTAAATGATTTTTCAGAAGCAACATTGTTATCAAGACAAGTTATTTTTATTAAAGTCTACCTTCTTGAACAAAGAAGTTCTGTGGGCTGACACATGTCTGACCAGAGTTTCGAAACTTGGCTGCAATAGCACATTGAATAGCTTTAGGCACATCAGCTGTATTGAAGATGATTAGGGGGTTGAGTCCTCCAAGCTCCAAACTAACTCTTTTCACTTGCGAAGAACACTGGCTCAACAGAATCTGCAATTAGTGTTATATAAAAGAATTTTTCAATAAATTAATTTCTTCAGTATAGTATGTAAAACTTATACAAGTCATGATTGTTATTGAATCACTCATATCGCTGCGGTGGAGTTGTCTCCTACTAAGAGAACGAGTAACTGAAAGGGAGAATAACTCTTCATTATATTTCACTGCTACATTACAGAATACATTGTATGAATACAACAGATATACTAGGTCTTGCCTTCCCCACAGAAGAGGAGCCAGTGAAGGATATAGTAGCCACTCTAGGATCTGAGCACATGAGGGAACCAATTTCTGCTGCATTCTCTCTGCTACTGCTGACAACGTTAAAGACTCCTTCAGGAAATCCTGCTCTGTGAGCTAACTGTACAATGGTAAACAGAGGGTACATATTATAATGAGCCATTTGGAAGCACCTTATTAATTTGGCAGTAGCCGTTGTTTTACTGGTAGCACTTGTACTCTGATAACCAGATAACTTGCAAATGTAGCATATTGGCTTCATGACAACTGAAGACTACGATAGACATGCTTACAAACATCATGTGTCATGTGTGTTGTTACAAAGTTCACTGCATACCAATGCAGTTACATCAGCAGCTACTTCAACACTCATCATTTGCTTATGCAATGTATTTAATATGAGACTTGAAACTTACTTTCATGAAGAAGTGATCATTAACTAGTTTGTTAATTTAGAATCTAACCTGAGTTAATGCTAGTGGACTGTGCGGAGTGTCCTCAGGAAGCTTCACAACCAAAGAACAACCGGCTGCAAGAGCTGGGGCTACCTTACGAGTGAACATGGCAACGGGAAGGTTCCACTAAGATAAAAACAGGAAATAAATGTACAAAACTGTATTACTTTTCAGCTACATGTAAACAATAATTTAATTTCATACCATTTAAATTAAAACAATTGCTAGCTAATCACAATGTTATGTCAGATTGTCTTTAATAAATTTTAGACATATGGTTCTCTTTCCCCAAGCTATACATGGGAGTAGGTAACTATATCGGCAGCATGCATTCAAGGTTATAGTTCCAAAATCTTCTCAGAAACGCTATAGATATTAATTTGGTTTTCACTTCAGTGGTTTTTCACCACTTTACCCTTACAGCTACAGTGGAAAACAGTAACATACAGAGACCCTGAGCGCTGTGGTACCTGAAAAATTTAAACTTTCCTCCACTGCCTAATGTAGCTCTGCTGAGTAGCAATCTCATGTGCTTCGCTTTGACTTACCACCTGCTTAGTGAAAACCATGACTCTAGAGGTGTTACTTGTAGCAGGCACTGCCTTAGTGGAAGCCGTAAGGTAAGCGGGGGGGGGGGGGGGTGAGTAAGGGTGAGCAGTTGAGTAACGCTTGAGAGGAAATCAAGCTAAAGACAATCGTGGACAGAGCAAAAGTCTAAACTCACAGGAGTAATAATTCCAGCGACTCCACGTGGTTGCTTCATCACTAGCGATCGCTTGTTAGGTGCTGAGAAGTCAAAGGTCTCACCATAGTTTCGTCTTGCCTCTGCGGCATACCACTCAACAAACGAAGCAGCATAGTCTACTTCTTCCACAGCCTGAGCTAAAGGTTTACCCTGTAAAATAATATCAGACAAGAATACAGCGCCTTAAAATATTGATGTAATAATTTACATAGCGAAAACTACCTACAAAATATATACAAAGTGTCTTGAACTTTCAAACTTTAGATTTTACACTTATTATTGAGCTTTTTACTTGTGTCAATTGTGAAAACAAAACTGATATAAATGTTTGATATTAATGATTAAGCATACAGTGGTATTTATAATTACAGTTACGGAAAGTTACAATACAATAACTACGGAAAGCTACAGCACAATAACTATGGAAAGTTACAGTACAATAACTACGGAAAGTTACAGTACAATAACTATGTGTAAATCTCCAAAAAAAAATATTTCTGTTAGAATATCAACACCTATAAAATTTTCGTGTTGATATTTCAGTTTGACTCACTTCTGTTGAGGCTAGCTAGTAGAGAGGAAACAGGCTAAGATACTGGGAATCTGTAAGAAAGCCACATTCAATTTTGATATGCAGAAATATGTGTAGTTATACTAGCAGTAGTTGGCTCATGCTGGGTACACAACTCCTAGCAGCTATAGCTTCAGTCTACAGTATGGTTTTTTTATATGATAACTATATGAAACTACTGTCAATGCTATGGCTGCTAACAGCTGTGTGCCCATGTTGTCACAATACATAACCTGAAGTTTAGGACTGGGGTCAATGATTATGTGAACCATATTGCATCAGCAAAATTAGGGTTTCGAAGCATGGTAAAGTGTGAAATCTGTGCTACTCTGTCATTCAGGATCCAAAAACAGGAAATTGAGAAAACCGTTGCAATAAAGAAACGACTTGATATTAGAACTGTAGTGACAGCATATGCCATGTACAACTATTCAAAAGAAAAACGAATTTTTTGGTAAAAGTTGATTGAAAACTACACCTTCATATTGATTTTTCTAGCATAAATGTACATGCCCAATTAAAGATCTGTATTTTTAAATTGCATAGCAGCACACACATTTACCACCACTCATGTCTTTGACCTCAGTCCTGCTAAATGTAAAAATTAGTAAACTTAGCTAAGTAATTTTTACACGAGTTGTATTACTATATCAATGCTTTCTGTATTCTCCAATCTCTTGTCTGATTTATATAAGTTTGAGATTTCAAATAGAAAATTGTTAATATTAAAACAACTTACATTCTCTTCAGTTAGTATTTCAGCAATATAGTCTGTGTTCTCTGTAATGAGTTGGAACCAGTTGTTCAGCAGTTTGGATCTTTCCTAATGAAAACAGCATAGTCATAAAGGAGCATACTCCGCAACAGCTACATGGTAGTAGATCAGTGACTGGCAGAAACTGGTTCAAACAGGTTAACCGTCTGGTAGAGCGTGGACTATGTGGTCAGTTATCACAAAATAACAACATATTTGACAAACCAAGTCAAGCTCTGGCTATCTAGAGCCAAACTGATTATGTGGGTTGACCATATTCGTAAACTAGTTTCTCTACTATTTAGAAACGTCACCAAAAATATTATAGACGTACCATAGCTGTAGTTCTACTCCAACTAGGAAAGGCTGCATGAGCACAGTCTATGGCGTATTCTGCATCAACTTTGTCCATATCAGCCACTTCCCCAATTATCTCCCCTGTACTTGGGTTTACAACTGAAAATTTAATTTAGTTGAATGGGTTTGCATAGTTATATAATCCATAACTATCTGCATACTGTGTGGTAAATAGCTATATTATAGCTTACAACACTACATGTACAAATGTATATACATGTCAGTAGCCTATCTCCTCTTTAACTAGTTTAAATTGTATGATTAAAGAATCACATCATACAGTGTAAATATGATATTTAAATGCTTGATATTATTTACCTCTGAAAGTCTTGTTAGACCAAGATCCGGAGACCCATTCTCCATTTATATAGGGCTCAAATCTGGTCATCGATTGAGAAGGATAGGAGTCATCAACCCTTGGTAAACTCTTAAAAGATATGCGTTAATTAAAATGTAACCTTTTTGGGACAACATAATTAGGACGTAATGTTTACTTCAGTCATAAGAAATACAACACTAGTCAAACAAATAACAATCATTTCTCCTTTGCATGAATTGATTTGTAGATAAAATCTTCCTTTCCTCTGACAATTATGGCTGGGCTGTAGTTGAAATATTATGAGATAAATAAGTCAAGAGTGCCTAGCAGTACTTTTGATCACTAAACTGTTTACTACCGTCAAAAAATGTTACAGGTACAAGTCGAGCTCGTTCACAATATTATTTTCAATAATTCAATCTTATTCTTACATGTATTTTAAACCAATCACTGCTTAAAATCTCACCTGTGTCGAATAGTTTGGAAGATTTAGCCTTTGAACCACAGATTTATTGCTGGCGTTATTACTCAGAGCATAGAATGATCTCAATCTCGGTAATAGACTGTGAGCTCTACTCATCGCCATGTTTGTCTGTAACATGAGATATAAGGCTATTAAACTTAAAGGTGTTCTCTACCAAATACAATCATAATAGAGATACCCATTCTGAATCAGGCAAAAGAATAATATCACATAATGCTAAATGACATTTTAGACTACTGTGTAGTACAATTTTGTCAAAATAATCTACATATATATTCCTCCAATATTTCTAAATAATCCAAGTTCCTTTTGCATTGCACATAGTCACAAGTATAATAATACATGGTTACTAACAGCCAGTTGTGTAATGTACATACATGTAGATTATCTACACTGTATAGTTGTAATTTTCATCAATAATATTGATGACGGAGCATTACTTTAACAGTTATTTAACAGTTATTTATAATCTAATTATGAATAGTAGTACGAGACGCATTTTTTTCATATAGATTTATTACCTAATATTTTGTTATTGTCCAAGTAACATCATCAGAGGATAAATAGTCATAATGATTTTATTCATGGATAAAGGATGTTGTATTAAAATAATCACAAAATGGATTATATTTACCTTAGAGATACTCTCTTTGAGGTAGTCTCTGTGCTGTCTTACACTTCCTATATCTTGATCAAATTTGGAGATGAAATGACTGCTTAGATGGCCAGCAGTGTCTTTATAGATAGTACTATTATAGTAACCAGTTGGCACTGGATCTGATAAGAGAATGTGAAAATCTGGGCCTGTGATAGGCTCAATTTCTAGTAGATGAGCCAATTATTCATATTATACATCCCTTTGTAAATAACCTAATCATGTGACATTAAATTTGCACTAGTCATTCTATGCAGACCTTTCCCAAGCTGAATTAGATAAGTTTTCCTTGTGTAATAAGTTCAAAATTAAACAGTGAAAGTTGAAGGAGCAGCCAGCTGCCACACCAGAGGGAGTTCTTCTCAATCTAGGCCACAGAATTGTTTCAAGGTATTACAAATGTGATATTTTCTAGGATTACCAATATGGTCTTTTAAATAGCGTGAGACCTGCCAATACCCAAACTCCATTTATTGGTATTTTAGTTCCTCATTGCAGTTTGTATAGACTGAGCTCCAAGACCTGCATGTAATATGTTTGCTGAAGAGCCCAGTGAATTGTCTTGGGCTGAAAAGGAGTCTATAATTTGTACTTTCCAATATTCTGCAATGTAATTTTTCAGCTAATCTAAAGCCTGGCCCTCGTCCAAATAAACTACTTCAGTCCGGTTATAGATGAGCAACAAGCCAGAAAATTGTTTACCCTAGCTGTTTACTAGTCCAAGTTCCAAAATAATGGCTGCAGAATTTTGGTTAGGCTGAATATAATTTATGCATCATAAGAGTCAGCAAGAATAGCTTGTAGAACTCTCAGGCAAAGTTATGTGTTTGTGTTTTGTTGATCTACTAGGAATAACTGATTCAACTTGAAATAAACATTGATATTTGGAACAAAGTCTAACTTAAGAGCCACAAAGAAAACCTACTGTAGTAACCGTTTTCTGAACACTGAAAATTGAACAGAAACTTGCTCCCAAATTACTCAGTATGAAAGCAGATGCATTAGTGCATTAATGCAAACAGAAAATACAGCACATACAACAACAGTTTTTCTGCTTAAAATATACAGTAATGTATTTCTAGTGACTGCCAGGTTATTTTCTCACTACTCTGGGAGCTTTCAAGTGAGTACACCCATATTGTAATACTGGCATAATATGCCACAGCCCATATTGTAGTAATACTGGTATAATGTGCTATGTACTACACCATAAGTATTATAATGACTGCAGTACTACATTGACTGTGGTATAATATTGGTTGTATTAGTGCTGCAATGAAATGCAGAGCAGTATAAGAACTGGCTGGGGCTAGTTTTCAGAGTTGCAATCCAGTTAACTGGCTTAAACTGGTTAAGGATGTTGAAGTTATAGAGTTGGATGAATGCCAATTAAAGATGTACATTGTAATTTGGTGGTTGTTTGGCACATAGAGTTTGGACTACTAAGCTTATTACTGAGTAGTGAACTAGGAAAGCATTATAGACATAATTTTTGTAGTTAGAGTTGTCTTATCATAGATTTTATAGCACTACACTATTGAGATCCTTGAATATTAACTTTTTTGTACAGTTTGGATTACCACGGATATTGTATCCCAGTAGGCTACTTGTGTTCGGGTTTAATAATTGGACACCAGGCTCAGACAGGCTGGATAGATACATGTATAAGAATAAAGCTACAATTTATATATTTCAATGATAGGCCGCTTAGCCTACAGTGTGTAATAACTTGATGTAAAGCAGCTAGATAAAGGGCTGGAAATAAATTACCAGACATGCAGTTTTCATTTACAACTGCAATGCACAGCCATTAACAATAATGCAAGTGTCTTTAAAGTACATGAACCACTGCAGATATTATAATATGAAGTTAGTATTATAGTATATATTCATAATTGTTTACACATTCAGAGTTCATTCCAGCCCATTGATAATAACACATGCATAAATAATGCTTGTAAAAGATTGATCTTACCTGCAAGCCTAGGTTCATTTTGAGAGGTGGGAAGGTTAGATGGGGGTATTGCAGTCCGGCCCCTCTGTTGAACTTTGTATGACTGGTGGGTAGTTGCTGAGTAGCAGCCATTGCCCTTCTTTGGACAAGTAGGAAGTGATTTCAACTAAACTGGATAGTAGCACTGCTATTGTATACAGTAAGTGTAGCTATAATGTAGCTTTATACAATCAATTTAGCAGTGTATACTCGTACAATGGATATACAGTAAAACTTGCTTAATTCAAACTCAAAGGGACAGCCATAGTTGGTTTGAACTATACCTGAGTTTGAATTGTAAGATTACTTCACTCAATTGAAGTTATTACATAGGGCTCAGTAGGAACCAAGGCTAATAGTTTGAACTAACCGAGTTTTTGAATTTTCTAAGGCTGAATTACAGCGAGTTCCACTGTACATATATTATACGACATATTAATCTTTGAACTTAAAATTTGTTAGCATGAAGGTCCTAACTTATATACAATGTACATTATAGCATGTGCTGATGATACCCATCAGTTCAGCCAAGGTTCACCTGCTATGTCAAGGTGATCTACCAGACCTGTAATATTGGCCAAATCTGCATTCATTCAATTGACAAATATTGTGTAATGTGTAATGAATTCTATATTTTATGTATATTGGCTATATTCCAAATATACTTTACTAAATATAATATTTTATATAAAAATACAAAATTAAGAAATTTATATGGTTATTAAATCATGCACCAAAATTAAAAATAAATCATCTGAAATGTACAGCACAGGCCACACAGAGCTGGTGAACTAAAATAATTAACAATAATTATAGTGGCTGGAATAATGATATTTTATTATCAGTTCTATTATTTGAGAGTGTAAAAAATTACCTACAATAGATTGGAATGCATTAAAAATAAACTTTTATGGAATAAAATGAATGTTGCTTTTTCCACAGAAGAGTAGGTCTAGGTCTAAATTATAAATGACCTCAATACATATTACACTAATATCAACTAGATGAGGAATGTTTCCCCCTATGGAATGTCTGCAATGGAATGGTTGACATAAATACTGTGTGTGAAATGTGTTTAAATTTTAAAAATCTGTTTCGACAGGGGCACCTGCTCTACTCCAGTCATCTGTCATCTCACTCATGGCATCAATGTCGGTCTCAGCAGGTACTTGCCTGTCATACTGATACCCGTATCCACTCGGAGTATACAACTCCAGTGGTTCATTCTGTTGACTATAACCAGTATGCGACTGAACGTCTGAATCATAACCCGTGTTCATATCCCTGACAAGAGGGGAGGGTTGATAGGGTTGCCTGTAGCCGAGCTGATGTACGGGTGAAGGTCTCTGTCTATATAAAGGAGCTTTGTCAGTCTGATCGTCAGAGCAGTACGTAGACTCCATATCCGTCTCAAACGGTCTCTTTTCATCTGAATACTGTCTGTGGTGATCATAAGGTCGATAGCTAAGGGGAGGTTTACTAGTGCTGTACTCAGTGTCAAATGAGTCTATTGACTTGGTATCCATTGTACTTATGCTGTCCCTCTTGGCATCTAAATAGCCTGTGTCTTCCCTATACTGCTGTGACGGGGGTGGCTGACGTGCCCGCACTGATGGCACTGGATTAGATCTAATAGCTGTGTTATAACTTGGAGGCAAATGATCTCTACTAAACTTTGGAGGTAGTGCATAACTTGGAACTGGTTCAACCCGACCAGCTGACGCTGCAGGAGCCGGTCTACTCGGACGTTTCTGGTTGTAAAGCTCTCTTCTTTTAAGTTCTGCCAGATCTACAGACGGTTGGTAGGGAGTCGGTTTGGGCTCCACTTCAACTTCTGACTGGGGCTCTGGATGAGGGTCAGGGGGAGGCCTGCGTAATTTACTAGTGTTAACATATGCATGGTCACTGGACTGATCAGTTAGTCCAGCACCTCTAGGGGCAGGGTGGACAGTGGCCGCCCTCAGGTCCTCATTAGTTGGTAGGGGAGAAGCTGGACCGTGCTTAGGTGAAGAATGATCTGTACTATAGCCATCATTATTATACTCGGCTCTGACAGGAGCTGCTGGTCTGTACCTGTTGTATGACATACTCGGACCAGCCGTAGACTGAGCTCTCTGGGCAGCCATTGGGGGCACTACTTGGGCCACCTCGGGTTGATATTGTGTAGCCTGGGAATTCTCCTGGCCCCCTAGAGGATCATACACCCTCAGTGGTCGAGATATGTCACTTAGATCATCTCTAGAGCCTCTTCTTGAACTATCTACTGAACCGGCGTAACCTAGCAATAGAAATACAAAGTGATGAGTCGTGGAAACGCATCCATATAGCAGTCGGCTACCACGAATATGTTAGTAGTGCAACAAAGAACATAGGTCTGTTAGTCCGTGAGCTAAAGAGTTGGGAAGTGCACATCTACGACAAGTGACAATCTTTATACCATGAATAACTGTGGAGTGTATCAAATATGATGTATACTAGACACATTCTATGTGAGAGGGTAATGTGTAACAGTAACATGGGCTAAATTAGTGGAACATCGGTCAACAGGAAACACTAGGGTTGCGGAGGAAAGGTAAGAGAACAATTCACTCAACTGCTCCTCTAGCTCACTGAATTGCCTCATAGATATAAAGAAAGACAGGATTACCGCTAATTACATGCGTTACCGCTAATTACATGCATTTCAAAGGTAGAATTTTACTCGTAAACCATTATTGTAACTTTCTGCTCGAGAGCAGAACTTTGCGTCTACCCAATCAACATAGTAGATATCAAGAAGCAGCCAATGAAATGAGAGAAAGAGTAGCTAGCCGAGCAACTAAATAGACATTGACGTCGTATACATAAATCAGAGGTGGATAGCGGCAGTTGATACCTTTGGCCGATGCTTTTACAACGTGTAGAGATTTTACTGATGAAGTAAGGGGGGTTTTCTCTGCCCCCGTCTCACTATCAGTATCATCTGTAGAACCTGCCAATCAGAAGGTATACTCTAGTAGACTTATATTGGAGATAGTGACTGCTAGTAAATGTATGAAGTCACTTCCTACTTTGAGAGCCAATCACAGGAGCGCAGAATAAGCAACTAGCAGGACATCATAGTATTTACATCTGCTTGGTATTATAGTTCTTAGGCATATTAGTACTTGTTGCTGCTCTTGATTGTGATTGGACAATCATGTAAACATTATCACATGGCCATCTAATTCTTTCTCCCTTTACCAACTGATTAGCAAGTAATACAGATACTATATTTATAACTGGATTTAAGCCAACAGAATATTCTAAATCTAACACAGAAATAAAATACTATTATACAAGTACATGTTAATTATAATTATTGTTCTACTACTACAATAGTTCAATTTATGTAGGGTATTAGACTGAAGCACCTGGTAATATTATACTCAATACCAAGTGACTTTTAGTGAAAACTAAATTACACAATAATATATGTTTGCTTATACAATCCTTTCTATATCCAGGTATCCAGTTAGATATTATTTCACCGTGTAAATGTAATATTCTCCCAGTACTCCTTGAACACACTAGCTGAACTTGCTAGCCCTCCGTGCCCCTTTAAAAACTAATAAGCTGAACATACTGGACGCACATTTCCGATCGACATTAGCCGGCAGCATCGGATAGACACTGGAGTTGTCTTACCTGTACTAGTGTATCCATTCTTCCTCGTCATAACTGTCTCAGTATCATCTACATCTAGGTCCACGTCTGTCTCCCCAAGAGTGAAGTCTGTCAGAGCTACAGAGTGAGTTGCCTCCCTTGTATTACTACGCCCTCTAGCCATTGGCCTGTTAGCCAGCGCATCTGAATAACAACAGCAGGAGTTGAAGAGAACATGTGGTTAATCGTCGGGTCAATTCAGTACACTTAATTATACTCGCCATAACTGGAGATACTCGCACATGTTTCATGATTTTTATTGCTTTGAAAGTGTTTTCAGCCAGCCTGTCTAGACTGTGTTTCTACAGAGTAACAGTAGAAGCTGGACTCAGGGAGAATGGGTACAGCTCCCCCCGGCCCATGAGAGTCACATCAGATATCATTGCAAAACTTTGTTACTAGTTTCACACAAGCAGACTATGTGCCGTTGAGTGCATGTATATAACAACGAATGACGTTACGAATTATATTTCAGCATGTCACACAGTAATCATCCCAGTCTATACGTACTTCATCAGATTACTTACTCCGAGATCCATACATAGTAGAAGCGATGTTGGTTTGGCTGCCCTGAGTCAACGCCCCGTTATTAATGGCGTACTTGGTACTTCTTATAGAGGACCTGACCGAGGCCCTTCTCTCCAATCTCTGCTCTTTACGTAGCCTAGACTTACAGCACCAGATAACCACAAATACAGCCCCAAGGAGGAGGAGGAAACCTCCCACCCCAAGCATAACCCACAGGATAAGTAGGTTAGGATCCGAGGGTACAGCTCCGATTTGATCTGCAGAATACATTATGAGAATAACACAATCTACACAGAGACAGGATGACCGCTGATCAAAAGGGCTGGAAACACAGTAATGATATTTGTACTTAGATTTACTATCGTGTAGCATTATACAAACATGTCGATGTCTATGTGCATAGACTTATGTAGTTCTACAACCTATTAATGAAGGTAATAGGTACGTACCAGATTCACATACAAATGGTAGCCTGTCATTACAGTCAGCCTCATCATATCTGCTGTCTATCACCACAGAGCACTTGTCAGCGGGTCTCACTTTCTCTGGTTCATCAACCCATGCTCTCACTTGCTCACTGTAGTCCTGTGATATACATGTATGTGTGATACACATGCGATATGCTATGACATGATATGACATACTAGGACATGGTATGATATGGTAAGACCTTCATACTGATTATCTTGATGAATAGTTCATACCTGCTGAGTAGATTTGATGACTTCTCCAATCTCTACCCAGAACTGGTTGAGAGGCTGGACTATGGTCGAGCTCTCAAGGGCACAGAGTTTAACTGCCTCAGCATAAGTGGCTATACCTCCATAGTATTTGTAACACTTCTGGCTATTGGTCAGTTTCCATCCAACCAAACAATAACCTGCGATCAGTTCACATGGATATACTGTAGATAATGCTATTACAGATGGCAGTCATATAATAGCATATACAACAAACAGGACTAACCATGCAGGCATAGCGCATTGACAAATCAGTGTAAGTACTGACCATGGAAACATGGTGAATATACAGGCCATGGACAGATAGTGTATATATACATGGTAGATTAGTATACATTGTACATACCAGTTGTGAAATCTCAGCATACATACTAGTATAATACTAACGGGAACATAGCAAATAATACTTATCACAGTAACATAGCATGTATGGAACATACCTGTCTCAAAAGACCCCTCCATCTGAGGTAGAGAGATATTGTCAGCGTAGAAACCGTCATAGTTGATCATACTCAGGTTGGTATCATCTCTGTAGTCATGCATACGTGTACGTATTATATCCTCTGTATTATCTTTACCTATCTTATGGCCCCAGTAGTTATACTTAGCATCTACCCTCATAGTTGGGTCACGGAACGGTTTCTCACTTGGTCTATGATAGGACAAGACATATATATACAGTATGTAAATGTCTATAATTGTATATTTACACTATTAATTACAAGGCAAGCCAATACTATGCTCTCTGGTGTTAAGTTAACTCATGATATAAACTCTAGGTCAACAACAGTTCAATGTTATATGCAGTTATGTGATTATAAAAAGTAGTACGAGACACATTTTTATCTTGAATTATTACCTGATATTTCGTTACTTGTCCAAGTAACATCATCAGAGGATAATGCTACTTGGACAAGTAATGAAATGTTAGGTAATAAATTATAATAAGAAATGCGTCTCGTACTACTATTTATAATTAAAATATTATCCTACACCAACATTTTGCAGTTATATAATGTATCTATGGAAACTAATAATACAATATGGTCTTGAAATCCGCAATTCAACGCAGCATCAACAAACGCCAATATTTCAAACATAATTGTTCTCAAGTGTGGGCAACGTACCCTGATCTGTTATGAGTGGACATCTCAAAGTAGAATTTATTCTCAAACCAATTATTACGGATTTGTTTACTGGTGTAGTGTCCAGCTGAGTAGAGCATCGTGTTGTTCCCTCCGTGCTGTGATTGCTGAAAGAGATAAGCTCAGATATTAACAGTACAGGTATACATCAACGCTGATCTGTTCCTTCACATACATGAGGCAATCATTGGCCAGGAGGTAAAACCAAGACACAACGTTCACACAACCTCACTGCTAATCTGATCTCTTAATATTATACTGATGGATCAACATATTGAATATCTGGTCAAATAAGTAAGAAGGCAGTATTTGTCTATGTGAACAGAGAAGGCACGGTGTGAAGTTTATGGAACATACACTATATAAATGTATAATGAGATCCCTTTAGGTTGAGTTAAGATCTGAAATATGATAACATAATATAGTGTACCTGGAACTTGTCACCGGGATAGTTAGAATAAAACTGGTTGTACTCGACTAGCTGCTTAGAGGAAGTGATGTCATTGGTGGACCAGAGATCCAATCCGTGAGCTCCTTTGTTTCTGAATATGGTGTTACCTGGTAACATGAATGCTATCAATATTAGTAGTTCCCTGCTGATAGTTGACTAATAAACATGGCTATAAGAGGAAGGGCTAAAAATCAGTTTAAGTTTGGAGTTATTATTCCACGATTATAGACTAGCCTATCATATTGAGAGTTATCTCCTCTTCAAAGGGGTGGTGTAACATGGAGTGTGACATTAGGGTTGCCCTCTCAGCTAAACATATAAACAAATATGCGCAGTGTACGACATTCACCCAGGTTCCAAATCAGGAAGCGTGCTGATGACCAATAACAGCAGAACTTTTACAACCAATTGCTACATTGGCATACATATGTCTTGATAATCATAGTATACAGTAAAAAATATATGCGTATAATACAAAGGACAGGCAAGCTAATTAGGAATTTTCTACTCTTAATCAATATTGGAAGGAGAACACAACTACTAATTCACATAATAGATTCTATAACAGCTTGCTATAGGGTGCTCAAAACTCTGGCTAATCGAATGCATCACATGAACTCCTCAGGTAAACAGTAAGAGATTGATGAGTTGTAAGATAATATCATCCTAAATGATACTATTTCTAAATGATAAAAACTATTTTTAATTTGCAATACTGTACTATTAATACCAGTGGTGAGACAATCCTAATACCATTGTACAGTGTACAAAATGTAACAAATCTGTTCTTATTATACTATTAGACTGTGGACCTGTCATACTAACCAGTCACGTTAACAATGACGTCCCTCAAGTCTACAGTGTTTAAGTTCTCCACTATATTGTCCACTATGTAGTTGAAGAGCACCCTGAGCTCCTGGAAGAAGTTCCCAAACACTCTGAGAGCCTCTCCATTCACCGTCTGGTGGAATATGTTGTTAGATATGTTACCCCTTTCCACCTGAGATGAGTCTGCAATTAGGAAGATATAACTAGGATATGCAGCATGATAAACCACATACATAACAAGGGAAGTGTACAATAGAATCTGACGATCAACAGAGTCGAACTAACTCTACATGTAGTCAAGCATGCCAGAGCCAGTATTACTTTTATTGTGATGTCATGACAAAAACATGTAGAGATACATCACAAATCATGCAGAGAGAAAGTCCAAATAAATAGGCTGCAGGTGTATAAGGATGAAGAAGTAGGTAAAACACAGTGTTGAATACAATGTTTAATATAAGGTTCACTCTAAACTAGGTTCTTACTAAGAAAATCATCAGACATTTAAGAACTCCCACTCAATGAGTCATACAGTGTTCCACTCACCTACATCAGCATTCAGCCATACAGTACAGCTACCATTGTTCTTTTCAAACATATTGTTACTAACACTGAGAGCTCTAACGTTCTGTGCCTCCAACAGCACATTCTCCGAAGAGGTCAAATTTAGAATATCAAGGCCATTCATCTTGAACAAATTTCCTGTACAATTGAAACAACGCAAACAGTGGTGATGAGTGAGTGCATAGCAGGAGAAATCGAAGACATTCAGTGGGCTAATGGGGTAGCTATTCAGCCAGCCAGTCAGCTGATATAAACTACCCATAAGATCAAAATTTAGGCAGATTGAACCCACCTGTAACTACTATGCCTGGATTCTTCTCGCCGACAGTTGAATATCTGAGGGAACCTCCAGCATTTTTGTAGAACTTGTTACCAATTATCTTGTGAACTCCCTCAGCAACTGAAAGTGAAATATTCCATCATGTATACATGGTAATTCTCACAGCCAGGGCTACTCTTGGTACGCGTAGACATATGTGTGGATGAAAGGCTGTTAAGGATACCCCAGCTAGAAGCTGGATCTATTGTTACGATGCTATGACAAACAAAGTAACTGTGACTAGAAATTAACGGTATACATGTGCATAGTACTGATATATTACATGACACTGTATTCCATAAGTATGAGCAGAGTGTGAGATGATATACTGACCTGTGTAACTACTAGAACTGGGCGTGATCTCTGCTATGAATCCGTGAGCACCCCCTGCTGGACTAGCATGGAGATGTAGACCCATCATAAACTGGTCTTGCAATTCATCGAACTCTAAATTCTTGTATGTGGTGGTGGAGTACTGTTTGTCCTGTAGAGGTAAATGTAAGGAGATATAGTAGGTTGTTATGTCAGCTCATATAACAACATGATAATAACTTCCAGTATATGGTGCTGTAAAGATGAATAACTAGAAATTGTTCCTGTGTTTTAGTTTGATTGCACCATTGCACCATTAGATCAAATATATGATAAGCATTGGCAAGCTAATACGAAACTGTTTGGAGTGTTCTTCTCAACTGAACAGCAAATTTGATCGATGAATGAATGGCAGATAACTCCTAAATTAGTTTGAGAGACAACGTGTTTGAAAACAGAAATGCTTTGCCAGCTGCCAACTCGCAAAAATGGGACAGTCTCAGACACTGCAAATTTAGCTATGTTCCAAACATACATTTATACATACAAAGTGACATGTTATTTGTTGTATGTTATGTTATACGTTGTATGTTATGTTATACGTTATATGTTACGCTGTACGTTGTACGCTATGTTATACGTTGTTCATTATATCATACATTATGTCTTATGTTGAACGTATGTTATTCGCTGTGCGTTATGTTATACGTTGTATGTTATGTTATATGTACGTTGCACGTTATGTTATATGTTGTATGTTGTGTTATACATACAAGAAACAAGACTTACCAGACCAACAGAATTGTGTCTAACATCCTTCAGTTGCAGATGCTTCACAAACTCTGGACCATCGTATATTTCTAGAGAATTTCTACTGAAGTCATCATGAAACAGATTCATCTGCAACGTTTGAGTTAAAATTAAATAATATTTCTGGATAAATTTACATCTGTATAATTAGTCCAGCTGTAAAATCTCTGAATAAAGTTCTATTCTGTGACAGAAAAATATGATAAAACGACTGACAGATTCACCTTCCAACATTCACGTCTGTGACATCATAAATATACTTAGTGATGTCACAGATAGCTTTGATAATGTCACACACATGCGCTATATAATATCCCACACAAACCCTTTGTGATGTCACACACAAACCCTTTATATGATGTCATACCTGAAGGAATCGGATGTGAACTTTACTCTTCTGCACACTTCTAAAGACCTTGACACAGTTGACGTTGTTACCAAAGTCATACTTATAGTAGACGAGTACACGTCTGCGCACATCTATGATCTTCTTAGCGTCGCACATGTCTATCATACCAAACACGTCGTAAGGTACACTGGATGAGTTGAGGGGTTTGAATGTAGAGTCTCCATCACCTTTCTTTCCGTTCAGAACTGAAGTATCAGAAGAGGGAACATTTTAGTTTGGACAATTGGGCAGAGAATATTCTAGAATCTTCCATAATACAGATAATTTAATAAAGGAAAGTGTGCAGTTACCAGATACCTTCCGACAGGCGTCAGAATTATACTCACAATTGTTTTAAATCTATTACAAATTATACCAAATTCATCCTTTTATACACAAAAACCCCATTCCTACCAGCTCAAATGTCAATTGAATACTGATTACGTCATAATGCATATAACTCACCAAGTATATTCACTGCTGTACCGAGGTTGTTCTGTATCTGGCTATTGAGAAGGAAGATGTCAGACCTGGGCGAGATGAAATCGAGGCCACCAGCTGCGCAATCTCTGATATCTAAGTTATACGTGGACGGAGTCTGAAAGGTGGACATGACAGCCGACACTTTCTCACCATGTAGAATGCCTATTGGATAGAAAACACATATATAAAATATACACTGCTACCGTGTAACATCAATACTATGTAAACAATTAGAGGAAGGAAGCTGAGACTAACTCCATACCTGTTAATATCACGTGGCTTACTTTCATGCGTGTTACCATGCAATTGAATAGTTACTTATAAATAAGCTGATTTGTCATCATGCTCTCAACTACCAAACTTTGACGCTGAGGTGTTACATCAAGCATTGCGAGTGGTAAAGGTTGTCAAAAGGGTCTGGTATGAATATCATTTGTTAGTGTCCGATAGTAGTGAAAGTGATGACATGCTTAACTTACTCCATCTTGTGCTTTAAATAAAAATGATCCATAAGACTACAAGGTCGCACAGGAAAATACGAAAGAGACGAGTAGAATATTCTGATAGATCAGCTGGTATAATCTCATTTACCGACAGTCTGCAAGAACAGTTGGCAATGACACATGTATGAAGTATTATAAGTAGATGTGAATATATCAAAGTAGGGAGTGTACCTACCCGCCCCGACAATCTGTACATTCCTGAGAGCAGATCTGGCTCCAGTATCCTCTGAGGCAGCCTCTGCAGTGTTTTTACCAAACCTGATGTTACCCCAGTAATCGTACCTATCATCTAGGTTTCTCTCCCCGCACCTCATGAATACAAATCCTCTACGCAGACGGCATGACTCAAGGTTATAGTTGACCTTGTATGGGCATTCACCGATGTTGGACTCATGACCTGATAGATATAGTACACATTACAATAGATATGTATACATGCATATGGAGTACCACATGATTATACTACATACTGAGTAAATTGGTAGGTATATTATATATCTTGACAGAGAGCTGCATATAAATACTATGCTGTCGGCAATTATTTAATCTATATTTGAATCTCAGATATATTTATAAAATAGCCCGAGGTTCCTCAAAGCTACCATGTGTATATTATACATATCATTGCATCCACTGTAGTACTGAATAGCTTTTAGCCCTAGAGCCCAACAATTCCTTGCACCCCGATTCTATTGCACAACTAACCTTTACACAGGAAGGTTCTGGTCCACATGTCCTTGTATAGATTACGGTCTATGCCGAATGTGAAGTATTCGTAGAGCTCACTGTAGCGTACAGCTACGTTACCGGGATAGTATCCCATATTCCGACAGAACACCTACAATGTACAATACATACAGTAGGAAAAATAATATTACGGTCAGAACCATGCTGGAAGAGTTACCTAGTCTTTGTACGTTGTGATCATAACAACAAAGTGGATATGTGACAGGAGAAGACTTCCTCAGACATGCTACAGTATATAAAACACAATGAGTTTGGTAGCCTAACAATTAGGATATTACAATCTGTACAATGTCTACATGTAATATATTTATAATTTGATAAAAACAGTCAAAATAACTAACTACGATTTGACATCCAGCAAGCGAAATTTTTGACTGTTGAACTAGTATGAAAGTCCACCTACTATATACATAAATCATTGCATAGGCCACACCTACCTAAGTAATCTAACCAATAGCAGCCCGACCTACCTAACTAATCTAACCAATAGCAGCCCGACCTACCTCTGCAGTTCTATCATTAAACTGTGGATCGCATACGATACTCCAAGCATTGATGGTATCGTTGTATATCTGTAAGAATCCCTCCTTGCTGTTCTCTCCTCCACAGAGCCTCACCCCTTCAATAGACGTCTGTCTGCACAGTCCGTCTGCAGACGTTATGTTAGGAGGAGTCATGTGCTGTGTCTGCCTTCTCATACGCACTGGTAAAATGAGACAAACAAATGAATCACGATTGTGCTAGCTTACCATTAATTGTACTACGAGATGAGATGAATGACGACAACTAGATAGTAGTTCCAAAATAGTTAGTCTACAGATGACCATCAATCCACTAATCCCTGGCAGCGAAGGTCCAAATCACCAATGGACTTAACTAAAGACATTGTTTATGGTTGATTGGATAATAGCTTAAAATGCAACTGCCTGATTGGATATTTACTCACAACTCACTAACCTGATTGGCTGGCTGGTGAGGACCTCTCCACAGGTAAAAATTTGATGTTCTTTTTACTCAGTCCATTAGCCAGTAATCTTCCCAGAACTAGGAAACCAACGTTAGGGTGGATACGGAATGTCACCCCAGGTTCTATGTTCAGAGTAACACCTATAGGAATATAATATAGTGTACAATTGACATGAACTCAACTATTGATATGAAGCACATGAACAGGCACTAATCTTCAGACACGGTGACATCAGGTACATGTACTTACCTTCAAATACAGTAACATCAGGTACATGTACTTACATGTACCTTCAAATACTGTGACATCAGTTACATGTACTTACCTTCAGACACAGTGACATCAGATATAACTTCATACGCTGAAGGTCTGAATGGTATGGTCATAGACTTTAATATAACTCCACCTAGAGGGCGCTTTAGACTGAACTCTACTGTTTCCTGAACTTGCGACGATACCTAAAAGATCGATCGGCGAGTGTATAGATGTGATAACATTATTACATTGTATAATCAAGGTAGCCAAAGAGATCTGTTAGCACACTACAGGAGCCTTCTATCGCCCGATAGTTGTTAGCACACTATGGTAGCCGTTTATCGCTTGATAGCCATACATCCAATAACATCTGGTTAAGTTGGTGTAGAAGTATAAACATGGACATAGAAGATACTGTGAGAACAGCTAGAAATAAGCAATAGCCTGGGCGCCATATATTTTATCCTAGCCGCTAGTAGCTGAGTCATACTCACAGGGGAGTTATAGTCTGCGCTGGTGAGGAAAGGAGAGTAAGACGCTACTGCATAGTTATTCCTGTCATGGAAATCTAAAATCTTCTCCCGGATCACTGATTGGTTGTTTGTTGACCAATAGTTTTCTTCCACATTCACATAAGCTTGCAGAGACGTGGAAGGAAGGTCAGCAACGAATGCATACTTGAATCCATCAGTAAATATATTCCGTGTGATGTTCACCTGTGAGTGTAAGTTATTTATTAATACGTTAGACTTTTAAAATACTTAGAGTTTAGGTAGATGTTTAGCTGAGTTCGACAAATGAAATTAATCAGTTAACTCTTAGTCACAGAGGTATTTTAGTTGAGAGCTAGTAAAAGCGACAACATACATTAGCTTATAGTTTTATGCACAGCTGTCGTTAGTTTGAGCTGTATTAAAGGACTTGCTACGGTGATACAGAAGTGAGAAGATGAGATCGATGATGCTTGTAGATAATCAATTAGGCTTACTACAGACGTTTCTGTTTGGAACAAAATATGCTATCCCGCCAACTGGAATATTACTTCAGTGAGGGTACTATAAAATGGAGTTATTTACCTGCTGTACACCTCTTAGGGCCAAGCTGTAGCCTGAGTTACTCGCCTCTAAACTGTTAGCATCAGCAACCTGCTTGCTGATTGGCTGATTGCCCCTGAATGTGTTCTTATACACACTAGCCATGCGGTGAACTCCAAACTCACTGAAAAATCAACAGGAAGTACATGTGTGGATGAAAGTGCAGAAGTCATATAAACACATACATTGTGCTATAGACAACAGACCAACTTACATGACATAAATTTAACCCAAATGAATCATGAAAATGGGAGGATTTCTGTTATTGTTATCCATAGGGCACTCTACATACTGCTTTATCAACTTTTAATAAACTTGTACACATACATTGTATATACATTGTATATACATACACATAATTTCGCTATCATGGCACATCCAACTTTGACTTTAACAATGTACATATATAATTCATACACTCCAGTGACCTCTCCAGTTACCGTACCTACCTGTGACTAGTCATATATATCTCCATCATGTAGTCACCTTTGTTATCAAGTATTTGATTCTCCGATATGAACATTGCCTTCTCAGTACCATTGAGACCTATCAGACCTGTATAATATTCACATCAGTGCATTAACTACCCTCTATATCCAGCATGAAGATAGACTAGTGTTAAATTTGATGTATTGCATTACATCGTTTATCACAAGAACGGCGATTATTGTTCTTGAGTATGGAATGGTAAACCAAATTGTAAAATAAACAAATTTGAGAGAAGACAACTCACAAAACTTTGGGCAATTAATGATGTAAATGAAATTGGAACTGATGTGTTGGGACAATTCCTACAAGTTCACCAAAAGTACACAAACGTGTGCATGAAACAATTGATAGATTTCAACTGGTACCTAGCTTAACTAGAATACAAACCTTTCAAAGCCTGATTGTTCTGGAACGTATTCTCATAAATGGACAAGTTGGCAAAGCCTCCAGATATTCTAAACTCAAATTCTTTGTTCTCTAAAAACCTGAATCAGAGAACAAACAAAATTTTAGAGATGTGGAATATAAGTGGATTAGTTGCAGTATACTTAGTCTCTTGAGTTTTAATGGCATGATGTACGGCCATACTTGCATAGAAGTATTTACAGTTCATGAAATTAATAGGGAATAAACTTATTATAGGTCTAACAACTAACATCTACGGCTAACATAAACTAAATTATAGTTATAACAGCAAGTAGAGAAACTACACATAATGCATAGTTGACTAGAGAAGTTACCTGCTCCTGTTGATCTCAATACTGTGGTTGCCGTTACTGTAGGGGTCAAGAATAAGAGGAAGTTCAATCTGCAGACCACCAGCTCGGTTTTTCTCAATTAGATTATCTACGAACTTCCACCTCCACATGTTGTTGGTGAAGTCCACGTGATTGTGTTCAGCCAAAATTCCTCTGCCTACATGTACATGTAACATTGATTGTATTATACAATACTATACGTATTACTATAAGTATGATGTATTACTATATATATGATGTATTACTATATATATTATGATGTATTACTATATACATTATGTATTCACGAATCACGGAGATTCCGAAGAACATACAACGGCCTGTGTGATATGGACTTACTACTAATACACAACTTGGTTGAGATGTGCCAGAGTAAACATAAAACATCTACTTTTACATGTGCATATTTTCTAAGCAAGAAACAATCGAATTCTCATTGCACTGTAGTGTGATGAGTTCGTAACAAATCTGTGTCACAGAGGAAAATTTGTGGAGTAACGGGCTGTTGGCTACTGACCGTTATTAGTGAAGTTGCTATTATGTATTCGATACGTGATATTGGCCATCCGATGGGACTGTTCTAGCAGCTGTACACTGGGCATATATATCTCATTGTATTTAGTTAGACTTGGCACTAACATGGCCTCCTCCTTGTTCCCTGTTACACGTACTTTATCCAGTATAATCTGCTCGTACCTATACAATATGAAGACATTGTATAAATGGAAATAACAGGTTAGAATACAAGGACATCAGTAACCAAATAGCTGGGACACGAGTATTATGCCAATTATCTATCTGTGCCTCACACATGTATTCCATTAAAGGGGTTATGACATGTGGTTTACATCTATGTTCAAAGCAGCATCTCTTATTTGGGTATGTTGCATTTGTGCTACTATAAGTGGAGTTGTGTCCTCTTGCCCATGCTTGACTCATTAGCACTATTCAATGTTGATTCAAACGCAACTTTGCTATGAAGAAGCAACTGCGTGCTTTATGTCATATAGAGAAAGTTGTTGAATTCAAGCTGTTTGCATAGAAAGAGTACAGTAGTGAACAAATGATTTCACAGGATTTACCAATATAACAGTAGGATAACTTGTGCAAGTTTTTGAACTTTTCTGGGCTTTCCTTTTGCTGGCAATAACTAGCTGCCTTTATTGGTAGGTCCAGTATTTCATTTGGCCACACTATATTATACAGTGGCTATTATTGTGCTATTCTATATGCCTATACATTGTGTTGTTGTCCAGTTGTTCTAAATATAGCCCGGAAGGCACAAACATAGGATAACTAACAGTACTACAACAGTAAATATCTAGACACTCAATATATTGTACCACTAAATACATTGTAGCTGAGTGTGTCTTAATGCTACCTTAAAACACGTCTTAATGCTACCTTAAAACACGTGGCATAACCCCTTTAAAATGTACATACTTGATACGAGTGAAGAGATTCATGTGCTCATCTGAAGGGTTATTGTAGTGTTTGAGGAGTAGTCCCCTCTTGTTATTTGACAGCTCACAGTCTTTCAGGCGGATCGTAGCTCTTACGTCGTGTGGTACAGCACGTCCAGCATCTTTTACACTGTTCATCGCCCCTGTTTGCAAGTGAATTATTATATATTATTGCAACAGTGTAATACAATTATATAGTTTTATATATAATACTGTAATAGTGTAATACAATTATGTAGTTTTATATATAATATTACAATATTGTAATACAATTATGTAGTTTTATATATAATATTACAATATTGTAATACAATTATGTAGTTTTATACTAACTGGAGGACACAGAGAGCATGAGCCGCCCAGACTTAGTACCATTCAGAGAGTAGTTTAGAGTGAGAGTATCACTTGAAGAAATAAAGGGGAAGTCTACATTGTCCTCATCTATAGCTGTACTCGGTGCGGTTCCCAGGCTATAAATATACATGAATACACTAAATTAAGCAGAAACACAATACACAAGTCATGTATCGATCATAAAGTTCAATGCTATGCTACAGTTTTAGCAACATTATCAACTGCAAATTATTCATTTGGCTTGATTTTATTATGGTTTCAGTTTAAGCCAATAATGTAATGGTTCTGCTTAATGGTTGAAAATTTTGCTTTGTTAGACTTCACGTGATTGGCTGTGTACTACTCTGAAGCCATTCTTATAGATAAAAAATCCAACAATCCAGCAGAGAGTGGAATGGCTGAGTGGTTAGCACATTTGCACTTTGGTAAGTGGTGCAATGGGTGCCGAGTTCGAGCCCCTACCGTAGCGAGCCACTTAGCCTGACACTCTTTTATTTTTGTCTATAGGTAGCGACATAACATCAGCTTTAAAAAATAGACAAGAATTTTTCTTTCATGTTTAGTACAAATTAGAAGAACTAGATCAGAAAAATAGGTCCTGAAAATAAATGACGCAAGGGATTCAATATGTACAAAGTGTCCTAAAATAAGCTCTTGCTTACTTCTACTGTACTTACTCTTGCTTGGTACTACCGTACTTACTCTTGCTTGCTTCTACCGTACTTACTCTTGCTTGGTACTACCGTACTTACTCTTGCTTGCTTCTACCGTACTTACTCTTGCTTGCTTCTACAGTACTTACTCTTGCTTGGTACTACCATACTTACTCTTGCTTGCTTCTACCGTACTTACTCTTGCTTGGTACTACCGTACTTACTCTTGCTTGCTTCTACCGTACTTACTCTTGCTTGGTACTACTGTACTTACTCTCGCTTGGCACCATCGTGTATCACCAGTCGCTCAATGTAAGTCTCCGGGGAATAGTCTAGAACCTGAATGGTTACCCTCTGGTTGCTGTCCGTAGCTTTAAGCTCAAATAATATGCTATAGACCTCTACATCTCCCGTATTTATAGCGTGTAGATACTCTACTGCACCTTCAGCTTGTATCTGTAGAGGTCAATGCATAAAATAGTTCTAATATGTTACAGTTGAGAAACAGAACAAGTTAATTTGATAACATGCCATGGATGTCTACTATTAGAGTGGCATAAAGACACTATAAATACTTCTATTTAGATGGTTAAACTCATCATTGTGATATAGAGATCAAGCTATTATAATATAAAATGACGTCTGAGCACCTGAATGACTCTGTTATTGAGTTTCTCGTCAATAGAGAGCACAGCGTCGGGAGGAATAGCCTTACGGACATCAAATGCAGTCATAAGAGGGATTGACGGGTCGTAGCTAAACCCAGACTGACCATTTCCTACGAAGACACAGTCTTGTAGCGTGAGGTAACTACTCCTCGTACTTAGCCCATCTCCTACAAGAATACGGCGGCCATGACAATCAATAAGCTCATATGATGCGTAGCAAGGAACTGTTGTACAGCTAGACGTATCCACAACTGAGACCAGTGACATGTAAATCATTGAGAGGTAATAAAATTGTGTGAATAATTTGTATAAGGGCAGCGTAATAATACAAAAACCCTAATTACAAGTGCATACAGGCGGATCCCCCTAGTTGAAAGCTACAAAAAGGTGCCTATATTTCAGGTAAATATCTGAACATAAGCTGACTTACCCAGATTGTAGGAGAAAGTACTTCTAGTGATGCTGTTTATAGTCGATATATCAGGGGTGATGAGACCAAAAGGTTCACTGTATAGAATACTCATTCCTGTATAAAATATATAACACAAATCACCACTACACCATTATTAGGCCCATACGTTAATATCAACTACTAACCTATAGAGAAATGTAACACACTATTCTGTAGAACTGGTACAGATTAATGAAACAAATAACCGGTTCAAACTATGTAGGCAGTCGTTTAGTAGATTGTGTTCACAAAAAATGAGGTAATGGAATATGTCTGTAGAAGGAAGGGCAGTGGTGGGAGGGAGCGGTGCACTGCCCGTAATGATCGGGTTATATGTGAGTCTGGTAGTCTATGTAATATGTCAACTACTGTGTAGTGTGTATGAAAGCATACATGACTTGAGAACCTACCTGTGGATGATGACCTAGTTACTGTGAGGTCGGAGAATAAATGGTAATTCTTGTCAACCTGTAGAGCTGGTACAAAGTCATTGGTGAAATAGTCCAGTAGCCCCGCCTCCGATATAGTCACATGACTTAGCTCTGATAGGGTAGCTGTGGCAACTATCTTCACACCTACGAATAGAAAGTCTAGAGCTATCAGCTTCTACCACTACATACACATACTAATTCTGGTCAGGTTATAATAATCTACACCAAACATGTAGCAGCACATGCCAGAAAGTGATATAAATCGTATCAACACTCCAAGTAAAATGTGCCACCAATATGGAGATACATACTTGCGTTCAAACTGAACTAAACAATTACTAAAAAATCTATGAAATTTGTTCAATGTTTATATATGATTATAGTGATTTAGTCTAGCCTAAAGGTAAGAAAACCCCCAACCGAATTACCAACGGCAATATAGAGATGAAATAAGTTGTGTCACTGAAATTTTTGGCCCCAACTAAAGGCAAAACAACTCCAAATTACCTGGGAATATAAAGATATCAGGGAAAATCATTACAACCAGCAATTATCCTAAGTTTTGAGACAAATAAATGGAACAATTTAGATAAGAATCCGAGAGCAGCAGAAGCTAAGTTCCTCATTTACCTGCCCAAGTAGGTGGAACACATTTCATAGTTACATCGTCATCATGTGTGCAGTCGTTAAACTCTGACTCATCGTCATGGATACAGTCTCTGATATCACTGTCAAACTCCATGCACCTGTATAACCAATACAAGTTTAGCACATAGATAACAGATCATCCCTAATCAGTCGGTTATAAAAGAGTAAAGTGGATGAGACATGTTCAAAGCCTCCAATCTCTAGATTTTTCTTCGGCCAGTAAATTGAATGGCTAGAAAATAACTGCATGGCGTCATAAACAAATCCATCCATTTTTAGTATATATAGAATGTAGTCCTTGACTTGTCTCAATTAATTGCTATTGGCAATTTTAGTTATCATTACCTCCATTGTTCTTGACAAGGGGTAACAACTCCGAATAGCCTATGCTAATTCTTTATAAGTATCAGAATAGAATAGAATAGTATAGAGAGTGACATTCCTACCTCACACATACAAGGGAGGAGTAAGTGAAGTAGCTGAACTAACCTGACATAGTTGTAGAGGATTGATTGACTCCTATCATAGGATGTAGGTCTATCTATCTTCCAGCTCTCTGGCTGTAGTGTGTAGCCAAAGTGGTGGCATACTACCGAGGCTTCTCGTATTGTCCAGCCCTGATAGATAACCAACGCCATTATGCAGCAACACAATAATAGCATACGTGTAGATTATTGACACACTGTTTCAACAAGTGAACGCAAAACTTGCCTACAGACCTTTTAGTAGTATGCATGATTGCTAATTACCATAACTGAACGCCTTTCTTAATACTGAAGAACATGACTAGAATCTATCATTATAGCTCTAGTAGGTTTACTATTAAATACACCATAGCATGGAAAATCACACAATACAAGGATGTCTGTCTAGAGATTCACATGATAAGGAAGAGATAGCCCAAGTACCTTATTGCAGACTGTAGACCACTCTCCTGTAATGTTCAGTTCCAGTACCCCCTCAAACTCATTCTCCCCTTCAGAGAACCTTATCCACGATAAGTTAGCATAAGTTTCTTCCTCAATTCTTCTATTCAGAACGATGGGCTGATCGACCGACCCCACTGCATAGATTTTACCTCTGACTAATATCCCTACAGTGTTGTCAAACTCTAGTTTCGTCCCTGGAAGAGATAGTTCAAAGACATATAAACCAAATGAATGAGGAACGCTCAAATAAGGATTGGAAGCTGTGTTCTATTTAATGATGTGATAAGAGAAGACAACTCCTTGCTAAATTAGTGAATTGGGTGCATATCTATTGCTCACTGTGAGCAACACAAAATAGATTTGAGATATTTTCTCACTTTAAACATAAATCATCAACTTCCCTTGGGATTCAATAGACATCATATTAGTAACATAGTAACAAGCCAAATAACAGCTGCACAATTTTGCTGAAGGATCACCTAGCAATATAAGTTATAGTAATGCAAACGGCCCATTGCATCACATACCCGTATATATTCAAATTCAGATATGCCAATTGTCCAGAAAGACAGCCAATGAGAGACTAGCATACCTGGTAACAATTTGAACTCCCTTGCACTGGGAATAGTGATGTCTGAGTCCACAATATACTTTGCGTTAGGCTGAGATACAAAATCAGCTTTCAACTTGCCTCCAATGTATGTCGTACCTAAAAAAGATCAGCACTATACATGTATATATAGAATGTATGTCGTACCTAACAAAAACCAGCACAATCTACATGTATATAGAACACACGATACTACCATAAAGATGGACAAAAACTATCAGAAACTGAATTCTGTACAGAAAAGTAAGTCCACAGAGTATAAACTGGGGACCACGATATAGGTGAACTACCCATAGTATAATAAATAACAACATGCTTGTTCCATGATAGAATTACACAAATTGGATTGCATGATATCATAACGAATGGGTGTGCTAGTATTATGGACAACGACCAGAGAACAGGCACAGAGTTTTCTAGATAAACCTATGTCTATTAACGAGGTGGTGTATCCTGTTATTATTACGTTAGATTAAAACCCAAGCTAAGTCACGTACCGTTGGCACCAGGTCTAGTGAACACTCTGGGATTGTTGGTACCCTCTCTGGAGTCCTGTGGATCATCGAGGAAGTTTGATTTCAAAGCAGGATAGAATATAATGGAGGCCAAATTGTAGCGGTTCTCCTGGTCCAGGATACGAGCTATAACATGGTATGAATGTATAATAAAGTAACTATATTCAGTGAGCTGAGACAACTCCCATTCATCATTCATTTAAACACAATTTCACATTAATCTATAGCTTTTAAGGGAACTCAAAATTTACTGTAGAATATGGATATGAATACATGACATAATTATAAATGACATATTATTAACATATGCATGATATATACACGATGCATATACTTGTACGATAACTATATGCTTGACGTATAAGTGGCACATAGATGTCGTATACACGACGCATGCACGACGTATGCACGACTTATAGATGATGCATACATGGCGGATACATAACATATGCATGGCGTATAGCCTACTTGACGAATCCACAGAAAGCATTGTGGGGACTCATGAAGAGATTTAAAAATTGAGACAGACGCTAGCTTTTGGTCCATATCACAGCATACTTAGACGACTCGCCCACCCACAATCCTAAGCTATTAAATATCTTCACTCACCAACTATCCGTGTATGATATTCATTAGCATCAGTGATTGTAGAGGCACCGGTGGTACTACCCCACCAGTTGAGTGTAGCATTTATACTTATAGCAGTGTCTGTACTGTGTGTAGTAAGCTCAAGAGTTGAGTCAGGATTAGTGAGTATGTTACGGTTTATGTGCACATTGCTAAAATACAACAAGACAGTATAAAGTTAGTACAGAGGTGAAAAACTCTTGTAGTTGGCCACCAAAACGCCAACAATCACAAATTAGAAACCATCTTCTGATGACAAAAATTAAAATGCTTTAAAATAGTAGTATCTGGCCAGTGGTCATGTAATAAGACCCTACGTCTCATATCTAGTAACAGATAAATACTATGTATGGTTTTATATACATGTAAATCAATACCATCCCTATCTCTGCACGACTACTATTTAGTCTGTATCGTTTAAAGCACCAATAAACACTGGAGTGTAGATGAATAGGGAATGTAATAGTATTTTATTTTGTATATGAATAGACATTCCTATTTGATTCACTCTAATACAAGAGAGAGCTCAGCAGGATCCTACAATGTTAGAGTAAGTACCTGGATGAGATAACAGCTACAGCTCTAGCTCTGCTGCGGGGCTTCAGTACCGTCCCACTAGTCGATATGGTATTATCCGTCAATTCATTGTATCTAAACACTAGCTCTTGTACCTGAGTCTCTGTGAGCCTTAGGTTGACTACGTATGGTCCAGTGTTGGCAATGAATCTATCATCATAACCACATACGATTACATAATACAACATAGAGTAATATAAATACACATACATTGCAGAGGTCTACTGACTAATTAATTGGGAAGATTTCACAACTTGTAGTTTCACTAAAATATTTTCTACAATTTGATTAATTCTGAATTACATTTACTTCCTCAATAAGATTCCAACCATATGTGGAGGAGATGACTCCCAAATGATTTACATTGTAAATCATAAATCCTATCCATTGTATTGGCAAAAGTACACAACATTATAATTCCTTCTTTTAGTATCTAACAACGATAAATATAACACAATAAAATATAATACATGCATATCCATGTATCATAATAACAACAGGTAGTGCACGCAGGAAGAAGGGTGACATCACTTACTTGTTACTCTCTATGGAGTACTCCACATGTTTATCGAGGAAAGCCCTGTTTCTCTGCAGATCATCAGTGTTGTCTATTAGGATGACTCCCTTACTATGAGAGGTGAAGGTCATATTCCTGATAATACCGATCATACTCAGCATCGGGCTGATCCTAAGGGCCTGGTAGCCATTGGCTGATAACGCACTGTACTCCATACTGAAGTTGGTAAGGCCTGTATGACATACAATACTGATGTACAATCAATCAGTATTTATACAACAAATGGTAAGCTGGTGCATCTCTAGTTCCTGGAATCTAAAGTTTCATACTATGCCACTCGGACAACTTCACAGATACATCAGTGCTGATGACTCTAAACAAAAAAGTTATCATACACTCTATGAGAATTGAAGTCGTCCCCTCCTGATATAGGAATAAACCCGGGCTTCTATAATCTACATACTTTTGAAATTATCAATGCTACTAAAGTCATTACACATAAGGTAGCATACCTGAAGCCTCCCCGTAGCATGAAAGGACATGAATGCCTTCTTTGCCATTCCGAGATATCTGAGATGATGCGTTGATTACGAGAAGAGAGTCTGCACAGTAGTTTCCAACCCTTAGCCCAATACCGGAGTTGTCCTATCATACGACAGTAAATAGTCAACTAATCAGGCAGTATAGTTATTAGCAGTATTGTAAAACGCCAAACACAGTCAATAACTGGTCTTAAGAAAGATTGTAGGAAAACAGGGTCCAGGAAATAACTGCTAGTTCAAACTGCCAGTTTTCACGAGTTGGCTTACTCACAAAAATTTAACATTTTCAATCTGCCTTTGATCTTGGAGTTGTACAGTAAAACCTTATAAATGGACCTTTGAGAAGATAACCCTAGATAGCATGATTTCCAAATACTGCCTATGATATTGGTAATCTAGTGGCTAAATGGTGAGAAACTAGGGTACAAAAGTAATTTAGAAGCAACTGCAAACGGATAGAGCGTATGGAGGAGTTGCTTGTAAAGACACTGGATTGTCGACCTGGTGTATACTGAAAACCTACAGTTAATATATATAGACGTGCTAGCAGTATATGATAGACGATACACTGCAACAGTACAAATAGTACATACCTCTAGAGTTACTCCAATAAGTTCAGATTTCTGATGTCTTTCTTCTCTCGTCTTGTATTCATGTATATAGTCAATATAGATACCTAGGAATAGACATCAATGGCATATTCAGGCATGAAGGAAATTAGGAAGCAAACTAAATAAAAATATGCATGGGTTCTTCACTGACTCAGAGCTTTCGGTAGGGCTGCGTAGAAAAAGTATTGATAAAGCATTTAATCAACCTGTTAACTGGTAAAAAATTAAATGTGAAACTTTTGGCCACATCTCACACACATGTGCACCAAACAACATAATCTATATCACATCCAGACATATCTCGACTTCTCACTTTTCTAGGCTGAGAAGTTAAATATTTCAAATGGAAAAATTTCCGTCAGGTAGATATCCATCCTACCAAAGTCCTGCGTCTGACCAACTGCTAAAAAAAGTGTCAGAAGTGGGATTTGAACCCACGCCTACAAGAGTAGACTGCGACCTGAACGCAGCGCCTTAGACCGCTCGGCCATCCTGACTGTATATTTGTAACAAAAGCGCAGTTAGTTCAAAATAAACTAACCTACTCCCTTGTTTCTACTAGAGGTAACTTTGCGAAGAAGTCGAGCTCCGCCCGAGTACGTGATGTTTATACCGGAGTTGGCATTCTCTTCTACTTTTGTGTTTCTCATGTCAAGGTCACAAGCTCCGCCTCTTATCCTGAACCCTGCCCCGTATTCATTCCTGGAGAACTGGCTATCAGTTACCTATAAAATGCACACAGGATACAGAAGGCTATAACATGTGTAGAAGAAAGAAGAACACACATACAATACAACCCACCCTCAATAATAACACATATAGGCAGTGATTATGAATCCTCAAAAGTCACTAGGTATAATAATAGTGACAGTAGGTTTGTGTTGGGGAGTTATCCCCTCTCTATACCTTAATAAAACTGCGAGGATTCTCTATTAGAGCACCATGTAGATTGTTGTCAGAAGCTATTACTTTGTTTAGAATAACATCTTCTCCAGGAGCACCTGCAACACATATCAACATGGAGTCATAAACCCACTTGCTTATCACACATAGAACCAACAGGTACTTACCACTTGCATATACTATTCCAGTGTTCGTTCACTTACCATTTGGTGGATATCTCGCCCACCTGTGACAATCCAAACAAGTAGCTGTCCAAATAAAATCTATCATTCACTGAATTAATATACACAGTTAACTGTTAACTACTGCTTGGCATGTGGTTGACAGGTGTTTGCTTACCCTTAGAGCTGGTAACAAGGAGCACGAATCTGACACATCCTCTGACATGTGCACACCCAGACTCTTTATATATAGCGTCTAGCGTAAACTTAACAGTGATCTGGTGGGTGGAGGAGACCTCCGCCTGAGGTAGTCCTATCGTACCTGAAATATATAGTCAACACTCAGCAGGTCGGTGTCTCCTGTGTATTTACTACCTGCACTAATACATGGTAATAATACGAGATGTTAATTCATATTTTTCGAGCGTGCACTAGCAGAATAAGAATAATTTTATATAATTAGTGCAGTATTTAAAATGTGAAATAAGTTATGAACAAACCTATTATGTTATTCTAAAATTTCAAGTTACAGCACAACTAAATATTATCTGGGTAATATACACTGTAGAACTAAAGCAGTGCGCAAATTAACAAAGGTAAAGTGTATGCATAGCCTAAGAGAACATGAATACTTAGTTACCCATTTGAAACTATAGCAGTTGGAACTGAAGCTATGGAAGCTAAATTGATATAGCATGGGTGCCCATATATGGTAAGAAGTCAACTCTATGCAAAAACACCAGAATGAAAAAATATATCAAACGGAGCTACTGTCTTTATTACAAGCAGTTTCACAAGAAGCAAGTATAAAACTGATATATTTGTATGGCAATGTTCTTCTTGCTTCCTATGTAACTGTCTGTAATGAATTGGAGAACCATTAAAATTTATTGTACACGTTGTCTAACATGCCAAAGGTGATTTGAGAGTTTGTGAAAGTCATTTGCCATCTTGTGAAATAAATCTCTTTCATCAAATTAAAGCCAATCTGTCAGATTACAATGTGATAGGTAGGCCTAGCTATTACCTAGAATTTGTATCACAGGCGACATCTAGAACTCTTTGGGGTTACCAATGCGGTATCCATCCAGTGGATATTGCATTGAGTTAACAGTTATACCATATATGGCCATGGTGACCTTATATGGTCATTGATGTGACAACCACTACAGGCTCTGATATAAGCAATGACTCAGCACTAAATATAGCCTGTGAAGAGCCATAGCACACTTACCTGATTCTGTATTATACAAAATAAAGCAGAGAAACTGGACATGAGTCGTTATAGTTTACAGGTACACAGTATATTGATGCCAGTAAGATAAGGATTAGGATAGATGGAATCTGTACATTCAGTCAAGAGTGGATAATTCCTATTTTGTAGGATAATGCCCATGATCAATGGTCAAACATTATTACAGTATATTCTTAGATGAAAATAAATGTTCCATAGTTTGTAAACACTGACGTAGTGAGCTTAGAACAATGTTACTGTAGATGAGCTGTGTGAAGGTGAATACATCTCAGGTCTGACTATACATATTATAGAGTCCATAGTTGTATATAATATAGGCATATTGAATCTACCCACACGCAGAGGACATTAATTATCTCACTTCCCATAATACATACCTAAGTTCCTGATGTGCCAAATTTTTAGAAGGGGGGCCTGTTTGCCACCACATGCCTCTCCAGTAGTAACACAATCACCATTGTAGATCTGAAGCTGAGCATCTTTAACTGATGGATCTTTAGCCATCTCCAGGAGAGTAATAGTAAGGAAGTTACCAGCAACTGTTTGGAATCTCTACTCAAAGTAGACATACAGTGAATATCATGTAAACATCTTCTATCAATACTCACTAATAACATGTACATAATCTTACCATTCAACGTATAACAGAGGATAATCATGTAGTGCATAGAAAGATAGGGCTATGCATACATTATATAGCATGATGTTTGAATCCTACTAAAAACTACAGCAGAAAAAAATAATGTATTACTGCGTCTCAACACCAGAGAGTAAAGTCAGTACCATAGATACACTGCTTATAGGTGAACACCTATCACATCATGGATTTCCTATGTATACTATACCTTAGGACATTCTCGGCTACCAGAGGGCGCCACCCCTGTATATATCTGAGGGTAGAGGGAGGCACCAGACCCCACACAGAAGTCTCCAGTCCTCCACTCCCACCTTCTATAGATCTTGTCCACTGTTCGCACATACAATCCATTGCCCATGTTGTGATGGAAACTGGAATCCGTTATCCATACTCTTCCCAGACTAGTGGTGACATTGAGTCCGTGACCTATATAGAGAAGAGATATGACCAATATAGAGAGCAGGCAAAAACTATAGGTGTACCCGTGAATCGTTCGATCTACCTGGGTAGTAGATAAAGTAGCAAGAGGACTGCTACACCCAGGCCAAAAGGGGTCTTTTTTGCTTGGCCAACACAGACCAAGGCAAGTAATGTAACTGTCAAGAGAACACAATTCAAAATGTATGTCAGAAGTGGGATTTGAACCCACGCCTACAAGAGTAGACTGCGACCTGAACGCAGCGCCTTAGACCACTCGGCCATCCTGACTGCACATAACAACCCCTGCATCAAGATTCAACTTGCGAATAACAATGCAAGCTAGCGCAAAGGTTAGCACTCAGTAAGTTGTCTTTCTTGCCAGAAACAAGAAGCCCAGGCTCACTCACCTCTGTTGTAAGACATTTCACATTTTGTTATTATGGTTGTGCTGTTGATATCAGTGTAGTTGACGGCATCGTACGCACTAAACATCACCCGTACGTGTGACAGTTCCGGCACGTAGGGAGATGCCGATATGGCAGCTGTTGGCAGACCTTCTCCAGTCACCCCTACAAATAGCACAATCCTGAGTGCAAAGTGACAAAACTCCTTCTGTAGATATAATGAATTATACAAGTTTACTAATACCATGCGCCTTTCCAGGTGACTGTAAAATTTACCAGCATCCCGAGAATTAGATTTACACCATATTAAAGGTTAATCAGAATTCACCGCATTAGAACTTGCAGAGGTAGATACGGTACCAGTACATCATGTCACAGCTTCCCACCAAATGGTTGACTGCCACTAATCGTAACCCAGCTTTGAGACTCTATAAGGTAACCATGGCTAGAAAGTGACATCAGTGGTTCACTCACCTGCATACAAGATATCTGTATACTCCATAGCACTTGTAGATTCATTCAATCCAACACCAGGTGACGGTTTAGTTCTTGTGAAGGATGTATTGTAGAACTTGATACCTTCCCAATGACCCTGAACTAAGTCCGCACGCAGACCTTGACACTTTAAGTAAAGACTTCTCTGGTCACCTATAACGATACCAGCACCACTAGCTTACATAGACAACAGATTGTCCAAACTTAATATAATACAAAGGAGAAAGCAGCAACCTAATGCTCAACTACAGGTATAAAAGCTCGGAATAGTAAGTTCTAAGCATATAATAAAAATAAAAATTTATCTACCAAAATACCAGACATATATGTATACAAATCATAAGTACTGCATTATTAAGCCTCCACAATAAATACCATAGTAGGTGAACAGACGACTTTCCTAACTTACGACATATTTGGCTGCTATATCTTGGTGTTTGAGCCCCTCTACAGTCAATAAGTCTGTTTTCATTGCCAGTACAGTTGGGCTGAGGAATAGCCAAATAGCTATGGTAACCAATTGCGGTGAAGTTATATGTGAAATATTCGTTCACAGGGGAAGCAAATCCTAATTGTCTGCATACAACATCCGCATCTTGGGCAGTCCAGCTAAAAAAAATAAGTCAACGCTCAAGTGAATAAATCATGTCATAAGACGAGCATGTGGTCATATACAGTGCATATAAACAGCATTTACAACGTTAACAAGTATACAACCCACCACCACAATCTACTTGATTAATATATAGTGTGTAAGCTAGGCATACTCACTTGGCAGAATTGGCACACATGCTCCGCCACTTCCCTTTGAATAATATTTGGACAACTCCTTCATGTATATCGCTACCGTTAGCTAACCGGATGTCAGAAGGCCATGCTACTGGTGAATCGGACACATCACCCCCTGTTGACTTAGTCAGCTTAACTCGATCATCTGCAGTTCCCTATAAAAAAAAAGTTAAATAGAGTAATTTCAACCGAAACCATTAAAATTTTAGCATAAATTATTGTGAAGACCCTAAATACAAAACAATGTAAATTCATCTGAATAATCAAGCTGAAAAGTTCTATAGGCCTATATCAGTAAATTCAGTAGCTGCAGTCAAATGAGGTAGGTTAAAACAGTAGGCCTACAGCAGGCAGGACGATTCAACTTAAATAGTCTATGCTATTCATATTCCAACATTGTACTTGGTATGTTTCGCAGGTTAATTTTATGTATCAAGGATGGGTGATCCCACACTTAGGTTCTGTAGACATGCGGTATATTTTGTGAGCATTGGTGGTACCTGGAATAAAATTGAGAAAGCAACCAACGAAATGAGGTAAATTTAGAACATAGAAAAAGTAACTTACCAAAGCAAGCAGCTGCCCGTAGACTAGAACCTTGATACCTGGTTCGAACCGTAATTCAGCACCAGCTTCGATTTTCAACATTGATTCAGGAAAGACCACAATATCACGAGAAACTTTGTGAGGACTTCCAGCTTTGGCTACTATTTTGTTACCACCATATTCTCCACCTAATTCTTCAGATTTTGCATAATAACTCACAGTAATTACAGCAATCAGCGTCAAAAATAAATTTAAATAGGTCAGATGCATTTTGATTTTCAATCTCAATCTGAAATTTCTGCTGGTTAAGTCAGTTGAAGTTCAGATACACCGTGGCTTCACACGTTCTCTTGCCACGAAAAAAAAGGACGATCGAGCATTTATACCAGCAACTGCTAGTAAACTATAAACAACTTTAAGACAGCATTGTCTCAATACTTCGGTTGGTATTAGTACAAAAGCCAACAAAACCTCTCCATTTCCGAATTTTAAAAAATCCCAAGTTCGAAAGGAAAATATAGTGGACTCGCCAGTCATTAGCGAAATGAATTACCCAATAATTTTACAGGTTTTCATGTGATCCCTTCAATGACCAATGGCATTGCTCATATGTGTGCGCTGCGGCACTGTACTAGTTTCCGGTTTAGGTTGGCAATTAGTAATTATTTTAATTTTGTGTGAATCATAGCTAATGGTTTTATAGTTTTCATTCTAAGTTGTATGCTCACTCATCCTATTATTGCGTATTAGTATTAATCTTTTTATTATACAGATTTGATCGTAATAAATGTGTAATATAATATATAGCCTAGCCGTTCCACCAATCAATAAGTTCAAATTGGAATTGCATTGTGATTGTTTGTTATTCTCATTCTTATTAAAATTATAATTACTACTTATTATAATTATAATAATGAAATGTAATAATTATCATACATGTAATTGTTATTGTTTTGTAGCGATTATTGCTATTACAATGTGAATTAAAATATATTCAACGTAATGTAATTATAAAATTAATATTCATTCAAACAATAGCAATTCGATTATAATTTACAAACAGTTTAGTTTGACTTTATTGATTGATGGAATGCTGTTCTACAACTACACTATTACTATAACTATTTACTATTAGCTACGGCTTTGTTGTATAGAGTGTAAGACTCACAATCGGATGGTTTCGGAGGCCTACTTATCCCTTAGTCGTATATAGATAAATTTTAAATTACATTGTTGAGAATTGTAATAATAATTATAAATTTAGGCCCTATTGTAGTATTTAAATATTAATATAGGCCTAATATTATTTCTATTCATTTTCTTGAAGTTATTAATCTGAAAGTACAGATACACACAGATTCATCAATATGAAATTTAAATTGTTTTCATTGTGCCTATCCAAATTTAATTTAGTATAGACCCCATCAATATGGTGATTGTCGTTTTTTTATTTTCAACTCAAATTTGTAGTTCTGGAAAAATATATTTTCATCCCAAGTGTAAGTCCGGTTTCAATCTCAATATATAAAGCTTAGCTAAGTTTACTTGTAATGGGTAAGTAGATGCTTAAACATTAGCTTTAAGATTAAAAAAATCACAACAGTCATATGCTCAAAATTATCATTGCAGAATGCTTCAGTCTTTGCAGGCTCACCAAACTTTCTTACACAAATAATAGGCCTATATTCTTTTAGAGTAGAGTACCATCCCTGTCTCGGCAAGCATTATCAGCCCACTAGTTTAATAACTTGCAGAGACCTTTCTTCATCTAGCACTTCTCTGTGAATGTTTATGCATCAATAATTCCTCTAGCTTACATGTACCTTATTACATTTTAGACCAGGTCAACATTCCGGATAGCCCATGCAGAGGGTGTTGATATGAGCCTCGGAGCCCGGCATAGGTTTTCAGGTATAAACTCACCTGCAAATTCCCCGGCGTCATCATTCATCGTAGAATCCTCTGATCGAAGCCATTCTCCTACTCCAAGTGTAACCAGCAGCATCAATATGGCTGGCAGAGACAGAACATCAGAGTTCATGTCTGCTGTCCACATGCTACATACTCCACAGGTATCCCAGATAAATTCTAGACAATCTTAAAAGTCTCGGAAACTGTCCTCATGATCTTATATATAAAGCCTTAACTCTTCTCCAACAACTGTAAACATTAGTTTTGCTGTAACGAGATGCGTGTTTGCAATCTTGGAATTTCCTACGTTATGGGTTTGATACTGATACAATATGAGTACACATATATTGTATTGTGAATACTAAAGACAGTGAAAGAAATCTTCAATATTTTGTTCCAAGAATCCTATGAACTGTAATCTGTGCTATTGCGTAAATCAATTTGCAAGACCATTGAGAGACTTGTTTTCAGTTTACCAATGTTTATTAGATTGTATATTGTCGATAAGCTCTCATTGATTAAAATCTGTTGCAGTCAAAGAGTAGCAGCGCCTCCACGAGAAATGCAGCTCTACACCAGAAAACACAGTTTATGAAAATAGCAAAGTAAGCCAGTTTGATAGACGACTTCTATGCATAGGGTAGCTGTGCACCTCATGGTGACAATTCTCATGCTTAGAAGCTTAGCTCATGTAGACCATAAAGTACGAGTATATAGGCCATAGCATATGTAGACCATTCAGTATATAGGCCATAGCACATGTAGACCATTCAGTATATAGGCCATAGCACATGTAGACCATTCAGTATATAGGCCATAGCACATGTAGACCATTCAGTATATAGGCCGTTTCCTTGTTAGTATTGGCAGTTTTCTCTCATTCTAGAGATATCCTGTAAGCATGTCATGTCAATGAAGTAATTTTTAGTTTTTTTTGTTTCAGACATATAGGTAAAGACCTTGGAAATACATTCACCAAACTTGACGCACTCACTGCATGTAAGTTGAAAACAATTGTGTTTATTTATACACATAGGCCTATCTGTCCAATCAGATCGCCTGTTATATGCTTTGTTTGTTTCTATTTCTACGGCTAACAGATGCAGTACCTTAAAGAAGGCTTGCTTACCATTGGCTAATACTAGTGTGCACTGCTAGAGGAAGTGATATTGGTCCCTGACAGATAACGATCTCTGTCCCTAAATAGCCTTCCGTTATTATTTAATATAAGTTACTTGTCGCAGTGTGCAAAAAGAAGTCCCTGTTTGACAACAAGCAAGCAGAGATACAAGAGCTGACATATATCATTAAACAAGATATCAACAGTTTGAATGGGCAGATCGCCCAGTTACAGCAACTGGCTCGACAGCAGAGGGCTACGTCAGGCAGACATTTACAAAGTCACTCTAATAGTGTGGTGCTCTCTCTACAGGTAAATATCGTAGTCATGGTAACAGTTTCGACCTTCAGCATAGATAACACTATCTTCAAGTTGGTCCATTGTATTTATAATCTTGCAATTATTGTCTCCCCGTCTTCCTTTTATTTCTCTCAAATGATCTTGGTTCTGGGAAATTGGTGGACAGTTTGTCTTCGATCAGTTGTTGGAGTATGCTTGCTAGGTGGCACTCCTTGCATATGCATGCTGCTCATAAAGTTTAATGCCCTCTAAAGTTTCCTACTGTACAACGCTCAACTCAACTGGTTGTAGATAATCTTAAAATTTTTATCAGTTGAACAGTTTCAAAATATCTTGGGAATGTTGCAACAAGTTGATAGATCAAAAACTTGTTTACTTGAATTTATTCCAATAAAGGTTAGGACACACACGTTCAATGTCCATACAATATATATCTATGTTATGTTATCATACGCAGTCCAAGTTGGCAAGCATGTCTAACAATTTCAAGACTGTACTGGAGGAGAGAACTGAGAACATGAAACATGAGAAGTCGAGGAGAGAGCAGTTCTCTGACACACAACTACACGCCTCCGCAGCACCTGGTACGCTATAGTACGCTATAACTTAATAGTGCATGGTACGCTATAGTATGCTATAACTTAGTATTACATGGTACGCTATAGTGTGCTATAACTTAGTAGTACATTGTACGCTATAGTGTGCTATAACTTAGTATTACGTGGTACGCTATAGTGTGCTATAACTTAGTAGTACATGGTTTGCTATAGTATGCTATAACTTAGCAGTACACGGTAGGATATAATATGCTATAACTTCATACTCTCTTTGTAAACTGCAGATAGAACAGCAACTGGCCAGGGCTCAGTGCTGTGGCAGGATGAGATGAATGCTAGGAGCAATGGAGACGTTAGTATAGACATTGGGGGTGCCGGTGCGCACTTCCAACAAGATCAGCTACAACTTATAGACGACCAGGTTAGCTCAGGCTACAAAACATAACATTTGAATAGGTTGTCATTGTGCCACCACTTTATAATTAATGGACAAATCAGGGGAAATCTCCTCCCACCCTTTGTTGCTCGTACATGTGAATAAATACCCATGAACCAGCTGCAGTGAGATTGTATATACATTCTGTTACATGGTGATTCTACTGCATATGTAGGTGCTATCTGTTTTATTGGACTGTATTATCTGACTGTTATTACGTCACATTATATTATATTTTTATAATAATTTATAACTTTATAACATATGATGTATATTAGCCTGTGATTCCTAGGACACATACATACAGAGTAGAGCAGACACCATGAAGAACATAGAATCTACAATAGTAGAGTTGGGAGGAATATTCAGCCAACTGGCTCACATGGTGAAGGAACAAGAAGAGATGGTACAGAGGTAAGTCTATACTATTGTTCCTTTCTTTCTCCACTTCCATTGTATAGTGAATCGAGGTACCCCCCCCCCCCCCTCCCCCCCCCCCACTAACACAAGGTGTTGATGAAATAGCAATGTTGCCTCTATGGCTGTCGATTCATACAGGGCTATCAAGTCATGGATCAGTTATAGTTGTAGCATTGCTGTAACATAATTTCATATTTTATTGTGTATATTACTGAATCTATATATGCATGGACTTGCATGGGCAATGTTAGTAGAGTACTGTGTTACAAGTGTGTTACTGTCCTCATGCACAAGATGAAGGTCACTAGACTGAGTGTAGCTTGTGTTAGTGCAGCAGTAAATATAACTATTCTATCTATTCTCTCCCCACAGGATCGACTCCAATGTGGAGGACGCACATCTAAATGTCGAGGCTGCACATTCTCAAATACTCCAGTATTTCCAGTCGGTCACCAGCAACAGGTGGCTCATGATTAAAATATTTGGTGTTCTTATCGTTTTCTTTATTATATTTATTGTATTTCTTGCATAAAAATGTCAAATTTTATTTTTATATAAGCATATATTATAAATGTTTGTTTTGTTAACTAACATGTATTGGAGTTCCAATAAATTCTCTAAGATATATCAGAAAAAGTCCTTCAACGTTTGTTATTGCTGTAGATTTTTAATTGTCCAACAATAATCATTATGTAGTAGATAATCTACTGGTCAAAGTTGGAGTTATCATCTCGTTGATTCAATAATCGAGAGAGGATGACTCCGATTTCCACCCTACATTATCACTTATGTCTATATTACATTTTATTCTCATAACAGCTTCAGCTATACCAAAATAGTTACATGTAGGTCTGGAGAGGAAATCACCCCTAGCTCATTGGTGCACTCAGGATTTTGTGTTTGGCTGGGAAAATCTTGAGCAAGTTTGCCTGTACCTGAAATTTAGGTAGTGCAGACACAAAAGTGTAATAGTGTGCTGTTCACACTGTTGGTTACTGGTGATGTATTCTACACAGCTTTGCAGTATACCACAATTATTATGTTTTCTGCAGACACTCAACAACGGATGTTGTTATTATGAAATTAAATGACATAGACCTACTACTACTACACTACTACGACTACTACTACTACTACTACTATAATATTTTTTGTATGATAGTTACTTGAAATAGACAGAGTTATGAGCCCAGTTAGCAACTTGAAGCTGAATAAAATATAATAATAAATGTTTTTCTCTGCTTGAACAAAATTTAATCGAAATTCTATTATAAATTATTTACCACTACCAAGATTACTAAAATAATAATAATTGTAGCTGCAATCAATTGTTAGTTTTTGTTGAAAAGTGATTAGTGTAAATACATGCAGTGAATTATTCTGACTCTGCCTCACAGATTGACTTTCCTGGTTTGAATTGCCACAATCTTTTAGCAACAATTGCTTCTGGTTTGTGCTTTATTGGCAGCAAAATACTTCTTTCTGGCTCCGGATAGTAAATACACTTGGTACCTGAATGAATGTAATCTAGTATGTAAGACTAATATCATGAAATTATAAAACTAATACTTTTATACATGTATTAATACATGCAAGCCAGCATGGCTTCAAGGCAACTCCTCAGCCCCTGTCAAAAAAAGGCCATGTCATCTGGGCCTTTTCTCACAGGGAGTTGGCCAGCACTGGCACCTGGCAGTGCGAGCTGCAAGGGGCTGGTCACATTGAGGAGTATAAGCCCGGTGAGTGTTTTTCATGTACATGAATATTACTCTTCCAGTGAGTTGTATAACAAAATAGATGAAGGAAACATTGCTGAAATACCTGGTTCACAGCCACAAGTAGCAAATCCCAGCATGTGACAACTCCCATCCTCTTTTATGTATTTCACACATCTTCCACCTTTCATCCTGTCTAGAAATACAATCAAATACAGTCTGTTACATCTTGGTGTATGTAAAAGTCATACACATCCACAGTCAGTGTTAGCCATATCATGCAATACCTCATGTACATGTGGGAAACCCTAGTGTGCCAGGAACGGTTTCATCTAACCAAATAAATATAGCTCATTGGCAGCCATCTTGTCATTTGTATTTGCAGCCTAAGCCGATCTAAAAGGTTGTGTAGACACTATGTGTAATCTTACCAGGGAGATGTTGGACTTTTCCATAGGAATTCATTTCTCTTTTATACATGATGTGAAAATCAATCATTGGAATGCAGCAGGAATCTTCTGCACAATCGTCATCTGTCTTACATGAAGCTGATATCTACATTGTAAACACAAAGTATATAGCATTTATTTCTATAGCTAAGATAATATGATATAAGGGGGAGAGAATATAGAAAGACCCTGATTCTGCTTTTTAGCTATCAATCACCAGTAGGACGACAGGCTACACTACTTGGGACTCTGGAGTAAGTATCCTGTGCCTGTGTAAACTAGGTCTACCTGTCTGAACGGGGTATCATGATATGCAGACACTGCAGGGTGTGAGAAATAGGATGCTAATATTTCTGTTAACACTTTTAGAGCTGTCAAAATATTATGATGGTACAGGACATTTGTATACGACTCCAACTCCCGGACGAAGCTCCATCGCACCTAAAGTGCTCAGTAGTTGTTATAGCGCTACTCATCTGACACTCACATTCTCATAATTAGTGTTCGTATACTTACCTTAAACTGCATTGCGTGTCCAAACCATTAATTACTGCCTACATACGTGTCTCCATGTGCTAATACTCACTACTTATTCATGTATTGTTCCGCTATATAACTGCATGAATGTTACTAAGTCTTTTTAATGCCTTTTATACCCATGTACAGAGGCCCGACCTCTCAGAATCCATTGATATTCATTTTGTACATGAATTGGACCATTATAAGCAACTTTTGTAGAACCCGACCTATTTTGGGTCGGCCGTCGGGCTTCCAGCGGCCATCTTGTTGCGCAACTTCCGGACGACCACACGTCGTCTTTTCCCGACGTCACGTCGGCCGGAAGTCCTTATACTATATAAAGGGCACTGTTTTACTGTTCATTGTCTCAGTCTACGCTTGGCTTTCAATGAAGACACATCTATACTTGATACAGAGACTTTCTCTTCCTTTTACTAGGTCATTCGCTTAGCGAACCGCCTACTAGGTCGAACCACTCTCTTTCATTGTATAGTCTGAAGGTCGGACTTGAGATCAGATGGGTCGTCTTTGGTAGTATTTGGGCTACTGAGACCGCTCGATCTTTCATGTAATGCGAAGTCCTATTACCACTCATAGGCACTTCATTTCTGGGTCGATAGTCGTCCAAGGATGACCGCACCAAATCACAGAAACCATTACAATATAATGCCATAGATGGGTAAAACTAACGGTGTTTGATAGGTAAATTTTCTAGCCTAAATTATCAGTTCTCTCAAGCTCAAGCTGATACAGCTTAACTGCTATAGCTAGTGAACTAGTTGCAGTTATTTACTGATGTGATTCACGTACAGATATTCGCTGATGAACATAGCTTGCAAATATTTATTTCAGTTTTGCTTTGTCTACAATGTAATAGAAGACAAATCAAATACCACTTCTGGCGGTACAAGTCTTAGAAACTAGAAGCTAATGGTAACATACCTTTGGTATGGCTGTAGCGTACACCACAGCAATCACTATTGTCGCCAAGAATAGAACCTTCCCCATTATGCGTCTTTGACGAATGTGTGCTGTAGGAAGAGCGTCAGCTGTTTTATACTACATGTATATCACTATGTAGAGTGACGCAGTGTGATGCAGGCGGTCACATGAACTTCACATTTTAGATTGTATGAACTTTGTACTGGAGCATTGAACTAGTTAAGCCATCAGTTGGAGAGTAAAAGCTATAATATACAGTAGTTACACGTTGTAGAATAAACAGTTTCTTCTTTTGGAGTACTCATGTATACAAGAAATCTGTACAGAACCGTTCAGTTATGTACAGAGTTCTTGTATACATTATAATATAAACCTTCCCATGATGGTGTTCTAAAACGTTTAGAATGCCCAATCCATGGTTGTTATATTCATTGATAATGTCTTATCCCACTTTCACTACTGCTATTCATTCCCCTTGCTCGAATCTTTAGCACTAATAGCAGCATATCAACATTCTTTATGCTCAGCCCACCCAGCCGGCCTGCAGACCAGAAGTGGATAGAATGGTCAATTATTATTATTATTATCATATTTCCTTTATTTTCTAATTTTAACTTGCAATACAGCAACATCTAGTTGTAAGATTGGAGACAGTAGATAGTAGGCTGTAGACTGAAGACAGTAGACTGTAGACAGTAGATAGTGGGCTGTAGACTGTAGACAGTAGATAGTAGGCTGTAAACTGTTGACAGTAGATAGTAGGCTGTAAACTGTAGACAGTAGATAGTAGGCTGTAAACTGTAGACAGTAGATTGTATTTGTAGATTTTGGCCGCATCAGATTACCAAACTCAACTCCAGACAGAAAGTAATATAGAGATTACGGACGTTGGTGTCAATGTTAGTATTCTGATAATGAGAAGTGTGCAAGAAATTTATAAACTTCATACTTATTCACATAATATATTGACTATTAATTTGTCTACATAAACGTAACTTATACCATTAGCTACACACATGCCATGTCATTGTAAGTTAACAGCAGTAAGAAATTAGCTCTTGGCAGACTACTGTATAACCAACGAATTGCAGAGATCAGTGTTCGACGAATAGCCATTACCGTGTTGCTTATGCGCACACATTATAGTTTTAGTGTTGCAGCATGTCGTTATAGCATGGTGACATTTTATCAGACATGGTCTGGGGTTCCCAAAACTTGAGATACCTGCTAAGATGATGGAATATATAACTAATTATGATAGCCACCCCTCCCCCTAAAAGTACAAATACATATTCTAGTGCATCATCATAACATGTAAACATTATCCAGATAGTGTATTTCTATTATAGTTTTGTTATCAAACTTTTGTAATGCCTGACTGTATAGCTTATTCAGGAATCTGTTCAATAATACTGTGATGGTACAGGACATTTGTATACGACTCCAACTCCCGGACGAAGCTCCACCGCACCCTAAGTGCCTAGTAGTTGTTACAGCGCTACTCACCTGACACTAACATTCTCACAATTAGTGCTCGTATACTTACCCTTAACTGCATTGCATGTTCAAAGTACTTAATTACCGTCTATATATATATGTCTCCATGTGTTTATGCTCATTCCTTATTCATGTATCTTACTATATGTTGTTATACATAGTCACATGAATGTTTCTAAGTCTTTTAATGCCTTTTATACCCATGTACAGAGGCCCGACCTCTCAGAATCCATTGATATTCATTTTGTACATGAATTGGACCATTATAAGCAACTTTTGTAGAACCCGACCTATTTTGGGTCGGCCGTCGGGCTTCCGGCGGCCATCTTGTTGCGCAACTTCCGGACGACCACACGTCGTCTTTTCCCGACGTCATGTCGGCCGGAAGTCCTTATACTATATAAAGGGCACTGTTTTACTGTTCATTGTCTCAGTCTACACTTGGCTTTCAATAAAGACACATCTATGCTTGATACAGGGACTTTCTCTTCCTTTTACTAGGTCATTCGCTTTGCGAACCGCCTACTAGGTTGAATTACTCTCTTTCACTGTATAGTCTGAAGGTCGGACTTGAGATCAGATGGGTCGTCTTTGGTAGTATTTGGGCTACTGAGACCGCTCGATCTTTCATGTAATGCGAAGTCCTATTACCACTCATAGGCACTTCATTTCTGGGTCGATAGTCGTCCAAGGACGACCGCACCAAATCACAGAAACCATTACATTGGTGGCAGCGGTGGGATTCTAAGGTCGTACTCTTACGATACGAAGAGAAGGAAGGTGACCTCGGACTCGGGTGACCGACCGACCTCATTCTTCAATACTTCTACGGCGATTTAGGACTCGGACCCGGGAACCTTGGATGCGAGAAGGTGACAAACGCTAAAGTGCACCCATAATTCTCGTGGTTCCGCTGGATGTAGCCCGACCTACGCCGGATCTTCAATCAAAGACCGACCTCGGATCCAGAATAGATTGACGGTGCTCAGTACGACCATCAGGCCGACCCGGCCTAACAAACTACGGTAGTTAACTAACTACCCGACACCCTACAGACATCAAACCGAGGACGACACGTCCCCTTCACCAAAGAGGCTCCATCTATACTCAGCAATGGCTAGCGATATAGACAGGCTAGTAGAGGTAATCGGACAGTACATAGAAGTAGCTCGACCTCAGCCGCCTCAACCCTCTTTCAAGACACCACAGTTCGACGGACAAGGAGACGTCGAGTTCTTTATAGAACAATTCCTGACCATAGCCGAGGCAAACGACTGGAGCCCGGCAGCCATGTACCTTCACCTAAGAGAGGCCCTCAAGGGACCGGCACAAGAGTGTGGCCGACCCGGCACCTCAGAAGGGATCTTCGAAGCTCTACGCGCCCGATACGGGTTAACTGATAAAGAAGCTAGACTCCAGCTCATACAGCTGCGGAAAGATCCCGGCATGTCATTACAGGAACATGCCACCCTAGTCAAGAAACTTGTACATGTGGCTTTCCAGGAACTACCCGAAGCGCACCGCCGGGTATTGGCTGTGGAAAACTTCAGTAACTCTCTTGAGGACGGACACCTACAGAGACACCTCTTGGCAATAAACCCCAGAGATGTGGACTCGGCCGTCCGAGCCGGAAACGACTTCTTGCTCGTCAAGGGACCTTCCCGTGGAAGTAAAGCACACCAAATCAGGGCAGTCACAGAACCCGAGCCGGAGACACCCCAAATAAATACAGTGGACTCCGACCTGACCTGGATCAACGACCTGAAAGAGGCCATCCAGACACTCAGCCAAGAAGTCAGACGACTTCGAGGACTACTAGACGCCCCCAGAGCGCCAGGACCTCGGAACAGACCCTCCTGGCAGACCAGCAAAAAGCCTGGTCCCCCTCCTCAACGGACCAATGGGAACACTCTCCCCACATATCCTGAGCCGCCAGTACCCGAGTCGGGAAAAGGCTCCGGCCCGAGACAGTAGAGGCTGGCACTCGGGCCCTACAAGTTCCTCACACCTCTCACATTTCCATCTCGGAAGACCGTCCCAAGTATCCGGTCGGCAAGGCCGACCCCCCTTCTAAAACAGTGACTCAAGTGACGTATGTAAAGCCGCATGTACCTAGCCTGTACATACAAGGACGACTATGTAGCCAAGATGTAACCCTACTCTTGGACACGGGCTGTACGACCAACCTCATATCACCCCGCACCCTGAAGAAGCTGCAGAGACCCGACCTAGAGGTCCTACCAGTAAGTCAGCCATATGGCAAGATGGCCAACGGCTCGACTCTCAGGTTCGAGGGAATGGTAAGGCTACCTATGGTAGTCGGTCGTACCTTTAGCCAAGAACTGTTCCTCATCGGCTCCATACCAGAAGATGGCGTCCTAGGGATGCCCTACCTGACTAAACACAAGTGCTCTGTAAACTGCCATACCGCAAAGGTATACACCAGCCGAGATCAATGGCCGTGTGTCAATAGAACGGGAAGCCCTTATACATTGAGGACGATGCCTGAGATGAAGCCTAGTACGCCTCCGCCCGACGTCGATGACCCATGCCGACGTCCTGGACACCCACACAGAGGACCAGGGGCCGAGGGAGGAACGGATAATTCAGTACCTAGTACACCTGCGCCCGACGTTGATGATCAATGCCGACGTCAAGGACACCCCAACAGAGGATCCAGGGCCAAGGGAGGAACGGGAAACTCATCACTTAGTACACCTGCGCCCGACGTCGATGATCAATGCCGACGTCAAGGACACCCCCACAGAGGATCCAGGGCCAAGGGAGGAAAAGGATCATTACCGCCCAGTACAACTCCGCATGGCGTCGAAGCACAATGCCGACGCCCTGGCCACCCGATAGGGGGGCTAGAAGCCGAGGGAGGAACAGCGAAGAAAAAGAGGCAAGTAGAGGACCAGGGCCGACAGGCTAAAAAGCCGCGCATCCAGGAGCGTAGACAAGGCGCAAACCGCCTCGAGGAAGGAGCTGTCGACTATTTCCAGCACCCGATATTCCCGCCGCCCGACTGGGGCAGAGGTTCAAAAGGTAGACCCTCCTACGTCCGGATGCTAACGCCCTACACTAGGGAAAACAGACCCTTATCATACAGGAGGAAGGCCCGGTGGAAGCGAGGCCGACCCCCAGAGGTTATACTAGAAGAAATTCATCACAAATGGGCTGCCCAGACGACTACCTATCGTAGGCCGACACGGCCAGGCCCGTGTTTACTCTCCAATTCCACAGACGGATCCGGTGACCCAGACAACCTTGAGATCAAAATAGATCTAACAACAGGGGTCAGACAAGTGCACTTCCGCCGCAACGTAGTTCTACTACATGGTGAGAAGCCAGGTGTTGCAGGCATAACGTCGCACACCACAAGGAGAACCAGGGCAGCCCCCACACCTATAAAAGGCCAGGATCCAGATGGATCCCCCAGTACCTTCACCACCACCACTCAGTCAACACCTAGTCGGACAGCAGAGCACTCTATTCGAGACTCCTCAACAAGGACGGTGCCCTCCCTAGTCGGCCTACTCATGGACTTGCCAGGTGAGCCAATAGACTTGGACGAGGTACTGTTGCTTTTGGACGACGACGACTTATATGCTGATCTCGGGAACTCCTCGAGGGATGAGGTCGTGCCAGTCGGGTCGGGTCATACTGAAGTACCTTCGGTGCTTCGGGACGATGCCGTCCTAACCGACTCGGACATGCACCGCCTCCCCTCCGGGACGACCTCGGACACGCATATGTACTCCAATAACATTGTACACCATGTGACTGAGTCGGATGACGAAGACGACTCGGCCTACGCAAACATTGATAATCTAAATGATCAACCTCTTGTATCTACACTTTCTCTTATAGAGACCTCTCCAGAGACGCCTATGCCGCAGTCTCAACTTTGCTGGATCTCTCCACGGACCAGTAGTGATATACGTCGGACAGCCCGATGTAGAGGAAGGAACTCCTATTGTCGACTATGTAAGCTAGAAGGGACGGAGAACACCATCAAGGCTCACACACGCCAACACTTCACCCAGTTCTTCTGTTCCTGTGGAGTCAGCGCCCGTGATGCAGAGACTGTCTATCGGCACCAAAGCCAGACAGGCCACGGAGCCATCCAGTATGAAGTGGATTCCCACATGTTCCAGCTTTTCCTCAAGGCGATGAAGCTCGACAAGAGGGTCGCTTACCCCTCATGCATCCCAGCGGACGTAGGACCGAAACCTTTCACTATACCAGCTCCTCCAGAAGCTGAAGCCAGAGCAGCAGTGGTGCGACTGACACCTCCTCCTGCCCCAAAGAAAACAAGTAAAAGAAAGTCGCCCTGGGAGCGACTAGGCAGTCCAAAGCGACCACAGACTCGTATGGACCCTCCAGCCTTGGATCACCGAGGGACTGATACTTACGACATACCCAAACGTCGGCCCCGGCCGCCTAAGGCTAGACCCGGACCAGACAAGGCCGTCCCGTTGTCGACCAGCCCTCCAGATACTAAAAATACAAAGAAGACTCTTGAATCCCGCACCCCTACAGCAGAATTCCAGAAGGAGAGAGAACGATTGTGTGCTACTCTGAACAATCGTCTCGGACGCCTCAGGCACCAATTGCACATACTCCAGCAGAGACTTCTTCACTCACATGTTAGAGACCGGCTTACTATAGTCCAGCAGACGGAAGCCGTACAGGACGAAATATCCCTCCACCAACGGCTCACGGAGCAGATCCTTAGACATACTCGGAGAGATAGTGCCAAGGATCGGGGGGCTATGTGATGGTACAGGACATTTGTATACGACTCCAACTCCCGGACGAAGCTCCACCGCACCCTAAGTGCCTAGTAGTTGTTACAGCGCTACTCACCTGACACTAACATTCTCACAATTAGTGCTCGTATACTTACCCTTAACTGCATTGCATGTTCAAAGTACTTAATTACCGTCTATATATATATGTCTCCATGTGTTTATGCTCATTCCTTATTCATGTATCTTACTATATGTTGTTATACATAGTCACATGAATGTTTCTAAGTCTTTTAATGCCTTTTATACCCATGTACAGAGGCCCGACCTCTCAGAATCCATTGATATTCATTTTGTACATGAATTGGACCATTATAAGCAACTTTTGTAGAACCCGACCTATTTTGGGTCGGCCGTCGGGCTTCCGGCGGCCATCTTGTTGCGCAACTTCCGGACGACCACACGTCGTCTTTTCCCGACGTCATGTCGGCCGGAAGTCCTTATACTATATATACTGTTCATTGTCTCAGTCTACACTTGGCTTTCAATAAAGACACATCTATGCTTGATACAGGGACTTTCTCTTCCTTTTACTAGGTCATTCGCTTTGCGAACCGCCTACTAGGTTGAATTACTCTCTTTCACTGTATAGTCTGAAGGTCGGACTTGAGATCAGATGGGTCGTCTTTGGTAGTATTTGGGCTACTGAGACCGCTCGATCTTTCATGTAATGCGAAGTCCTATTACCACTCATAGGCACTTCATTTCTGGGTCGATAGTCGTCCAAGGACGACCGCACCAAATCACAGAAACCATTACAATACTTATTTTATAGCATTTATTTTGAATACAGTTATTTGCAATGACGTACACCCAAATGATAACACACCAGATACAGTAAGTAGCACCCTACCCACAAGTAAATATTGCTAGCTAGTATTAAGTTACAAACAATGACCTGCATTCATAATCTGATATAAAGTAATAGATAGTGTCTTCGCAACCTCTTAGACCGACCTGGGTCGCAAGTAAATATCCAAAGACTCTCGTCTGGCCAAGGCCCAAAGAGCTATTGACCTGTGACTTTGCTTGGTAAGGAGAAGGCTATCTCTAGCTCATCAGCACACCTGGATCTTTGCTTTTGGCCCAGACCGGTGTGTTCGCCACCCTGTAACGGAAGTGGGCTGGAAAATTTTTTTGGCAAGTTGGCCAGTGCCTGAAATTTAGGTTGCAAAGACACTAATTATGGCCAAGAAGCTAATTACACTATTTTGAAAACTTCCTTACCAACTTGATTTAAAATTGCACTTTATCAATAATCATAAACAAAATACATGCACAATCCCACCTGACATACATACTATTGCAGAGATAAATATTATAATAAAGTGCAAAATAGAATAAATGAATAATTTTATAGTGAATACATCCTTAGTATTTACTTTATGACAGTTTCACTTCAATTCAAGTAAGCTAGTAGCTACTAGCTACTATAGCTACTAGCTACTAGCTACTAGCTTACTAGCTACTAGCTTACTAGGCTGCTACTAGCTACTAGCTTACATGTACATTGTTTCTCCAGATAGGTGCAATGATGATGATACTCATTACAAATTTAGTTTGCACTCTTTTTTCTCTCTACTTTTTTGAGCAATAATTGTGTATTTCATATTGAACTTATAAGAGCCAGTAAGTGCTATTCATACACAACAATTAAAAATGTATATGCACCTACGCAATCGTGTTGTTTGCATGTATAATAAACCTTTCTGGAAGGTCACTATAGAATAGCGGAAATTTCGTTCCTATTCTGTTTTCACATTTAATAGCTAGACTTATCTGGTGGCCATGATGAAATTAGGTACGTATAGATCTAGCAATACTTTAATATCTAGCAAGTGGATGAATCTCTTTCTCTTGATAGAATATAATTGAGCCTCCTGATGGCTGCCACCCATTCTACTCTACAATAATTATACATTACATAGTGTATAATAGTTGACAAAAACAAGTCAAAGAGAAAGCAGAATGCAGGATGATTATAGCTGCCTTATATACAATGTACATGTACCTTAATTAAGTGTTAAAATAACGACCAATCAAAAACTATACGCAATTGTGTCACATGGTAGCATCGCACAATAAGATGGTCAATGACATGTTTACGAAAAGCGGCAAATGCCTGTAAACCATGTCAGGGTCGCCATTAGTAGTGACGAGGGGACAAACGACAGAAAAATCTTGCTGTTTTTGGGATAGCTGCTTTATAAAAGATGGCAACTAGTTATTACTAATAGTATAAGAGTCTCCAAGTATGTTGGCTACTATTAATAGCCAGTGGGCTATTAAAACAATATAATATTTACTATGTGGTATGTGGAGATCCGGAGTTATTGAAGTAAAGTTGCAAAATCTCAAAATGGAGCTAAAACTATTACATAGGTACATAATCATACCTTTCCTGTGGTGTGTCTGCATAGAACTGCTTTTCCTTTTCACTATTTTCATCCAACTCGATACATCGAGCAATAAACGTTCTTTTCGGCTTGGGAGTATTTCTCAGAAACAGTTCTGCTCCTGTGATATCAATATAATTAAACAAAGATTCTATGTGAAAAACTTTTTTAAACATGGTGTTTTGATATTGGGGATTTGGCGACATGCTTGTGTGCACTTCAAAAAATTTATTTTCTTACGTTTTTGATGCTCAAGGTTTAAAATATAAATTGCAGTAATTTATTGCTAGCAGTATTCATGCGATGCTAACCTTTTATGTCAAAGCAGTTTTTAGCATATTTGGGGTGAATCATGGGTGGTCTATCTGTCTTGAAACCCAACATCTGGCCATCAGAGAGCAAAACAAAATATCTTCTGTTCCATTTGAATCCAAATCCAGCTTCAAGTAAAAATAGCTAGCTACAATATTGTAATGGTACGCACAGTCGTATCTTACATCTGACACTCATTATTGTGTGCACATACATGTATATATCTGCTTGTACTTTACTATATGTTATTGTATGTACTTGTATAATTATTACTAAGTCTTTTAATGCCTTTTATACCCATGTACAGAGGCCCGATCTCTCAGAATCCATTGATATTCATTTTGTACATGAATTGGACCATTATAAGCAACTTTTGTAGAACCCGACCTATTTTGGGTCGGCCGTCGGGCTTCCGGCGGCCATGTTGTTGCGCAACTTCCGGACGACCTTACGTCGTCTTTTCCCGACACTACGTTGGCCGGAAGTCCTTATACTATATAAAGGGCATTGTTTCACTGTTCATTGTCTCAGTCTTCACTTGGCTTTCAATAAAGACACATCTATACTTGATACAGAGACTTTCACTTCCTTTTGTCAGGTCATTCGCTTAGCGAACCGCCTACTAGGTCGGATCACTCTCTTTCAAAGTATAGTCTGAAGGTCAGACTTGGGACCAGATGGGTCGTCTCTGGTAGTTATTGGGCTACTGAGACCGCTCGATCTTTCATGTAATGCGAAGGCCTAGCACCACTCATAGGCACTTCATTTCTGGGTCGATAGTCGTCCAAGGATGACCGCACTAAATCACAGAAACCATTACAATATTGCATAGCGCTGACCTTTACATGGACTGACTGAAAACTAATATTTCTTGAATACTATGCTACATGGACTTACTAATAGTTGTGTTGGTATTAGAATAATATACATGTGACACTGATATTCATGACTGTTTGAATTCTTGGAAAAACAAGCATTTCGGTGTTGGAAAATCTTCATCTATTTTGAAGATTGTCTTTCCTTAGCCAAATATTGTGTGCACATACGTTTTTTTGTAAGATAGCCATCTAGTACAATACTAATGCCCTCTCTTTGACCTCCCTCTTGCTCTCGGATCTGGTTGGATATTGGTATATTGACACGAACACTCCTTTCAAGATTTGGTGAAGCAGCGTTAGCATAAGATCTCAAATCAGAAATTTTCAGAACTCTTACTCTCGCAGCATCTAGTGACTTAGCTCTGGCTGGTGCTGGTGATTTGGTCTCAACCTTTACCAAAGGTCTTGCTTGTTCAGGAAATCTTGGTTTTGCTCTCTCTGTTCTTTCAGTCTCAAGTAGCTCTTCAGGGCTTTCCCTTAACTGTTCATCCAATCCATCTATACTAGTCTGCGGTGAGGTCGCAGCTATTATTGGCTGAGAAGATTTGACCTTGAAAGGGCGAGGCAATGTTTCTGCTCTCACGGGGACGGTCTTTTGAACTGACATCTCTGGATTATTTTCCTCCTCTCCCTCTCGAATTACATGATCAAAACTTGGGGCTTTCATAGATTTTGAGAGTGTTGGTTTATATAGCGGATATTGAAGACTGGTGGAATGCTTGGTGGAATGCCTTGTAGACTGCCGATGCACGAAACCTACCAGTGTAAAAACAAAATGGTCAGGATAATTCCTTTGTTTTAAATTACTGTAGGGTAATACAATGTGCACACACTGTATGGTGTACATAATTGCGTAATGTCACTGAAATTTCTAGCAGTAGCTCATAGTCGAGTTTCTAAATTTTTATATGTATACCTCTTTCAGCGGAGTGCAACTCAATTTCAGACAGATTTCCAAAAGACGCAGCTCTACAAAGCCCTTTCCTGCTAAGCTCAGTAGCAGTCAGTTTAAAATTTTCTCCATCTTCTAAACTTTGCTGACTCTAAGCAGAAATATTTGTACAGCAATTATAAAACTCACAGAAGACAAATAGAATTTCATTCAGCCCAACTCAGAAAACTTTAAATGATACAAGAGCCTATTGTTTAAGATTAAATTTAGTCAAGAGAGACTAACTGTAAATTCAAATTGAGCAAATTTCATGCAGCTACTAACCTCTTTAAGTTCACCACCACTGTTGGTGTTACCACTGTTGGTATTACCACTGTTGGTATTACCACTGTTGGTATTACCACTGTTGGTATTACCACTGTTGGTATTACCACTGTTGGTGTTACCACTAGGACCTTCATCAAAATATCTGACTTGGCTGCTCAAACCATCCTCAAAATTTCCAGTATTGTTTATGCCACTGGCTACACTTGTAGATAATTTTTTCACTGGTTTGTCATGGAGATCGAGTAATTCATAGCTGTTTTAAAATGAATGAATATCATTATTGCATTGAATTGTATCTTGAACATAATCAGAACCAGGTTTCTAAATCAAAGTTCTCTAATAGATTGACAATTTTATTTCTACTCTCATGTTTACATTATTCTTCTTAGTTAACACATAAAACTTGTAAAAGCTGAGCAGTTGTTATCAACGAAAGGAATAGTGTACTAATTTACATATACATGTATTATTACATTACATGTATGTTTCATATGAACTAACCTCACACGAATTTGCTTAGGAGGAAATATATTAATTTCTTTTTCCAAATTCAGTTCCTGTCCAAGGCAAGGGTAGCAATAGACCCGTCCACTTGCAAGAGTAGTGCCTATTTCTACTTCACAGACTTCACAATAATTGTCCAACTGGGCGGCTGCTCCCTACATGTACATGAATGAATATACATGTCTATAATTATATTGCTACAGTAATTAAATAACTCACAATAGTTACCACACTGCATATGTATTAGTCCTCAAGTGACTATAATAATCTTAAAGTAATTAAACACAGACTTAGGCCATATATTGCAGTATCTTGTCTTTACTTGATTGCTTTGTCATTCAAATTATGTTTCCTTCTTTGGGTACCTTTTGTGATCCATTTCTATGAGCTTACATGCTATTGGTTGTTACTACATGTATGTATCTTTGACATGTATCCATAGCCTTTTATGTGCCCCTAGTCTTTACTAATCCGACATATGGCTATGCATTTTATTTTGCTTGTGATCCGAGACCTTTTGTATCAATTGCAACTCAGACCCCTTCTTGTTCGAGACTTAGCTAAATTACTGGTTAAACGTTTGACCTTGAACCTGAACTAGAATTCATATATGACCTGAGCACAAATTCTAACTTCAGTTGTCTGTCAACTGTTGTTCAATAAAGTTATCTGCTAGCCTCCCAGTTAGCTACAGAAGTCACACCCAAACGGTCCTTCTGGGCTCCGAGAGTCTCTTCAGTTGACCCACTCCCTCCCAGACCCTCTTGCTTGTTCAGCCGGTTCTGACTCTCTCCGCTCAGTTCACTGGCCTGTATGTTGTACCGGCTGCTCCTCAGCTACCAAGCCAGATACAACAACATATTTATGGCATTATACATGTACATGTATTTATAGAGTGTACATGTAATAGATCAGGAATAGTCCAGATGGCTGCCTATTGTGACAGTCCGGACAATTTTACTCATAGCTGTACATAGTTTGTCATCAATGTTCATCAATTGTATCGCATGACGTGTTATTTGTTTGCATAATGGGCCGAGGGGTTATTATGCCCTAGTCGTCCCCCCTGTCTAGTCTAGTCATATCTCTTTATATAGCATTTATTGTTATGACTGATGTAGACCGATCCTAGGTCAGCCCTTACCGGAACTAGCCAGAAGTGCTTTTGTATAAAAGCTGAGATTATTATGTATGTACTTTAGTTCAGTCAATGAAAATACATCTATTCTCACTCACACACAGGCTTATACTCCTTGCCTTGACCAGCCCCTTGCAGCTTGCACTGCCAGGTGCCAGTGCTGGCCAACTCTCTGTTAGAAAGGCCCAGATGACACGGCCTTTTTTTGGCAGGGATTTAAGAGTTGCCCTGAAGTCATGCTGGCTTGCATGACCTCAAGGACTTTTATATGAGGCACAGGAGTAATTGTGGCTGGATGCTCTTCCTAACACCACCTTCAGCATGAAAGCTCAGTATTCTAACCACTCCGCCACGGCTACTCCCTAATAAAGATACTCCTATTATACTTATATAATTCTCAATTGTGGATTCTAACCAGTAGTCTCTTTGGCTAAGTTCCCAGGGGAACTATAGCCAAAGCAGCTAGGGTTGTGTCGTATGCATGAGTACATAGGTAACAAGAAACACACTGACTTACAAGTCCCATAAAGTAGCAACTCGAGCTAGTTAACACTCAGCACATGTAATAACAGAAAGGGTCAGTAGACAACTCTCGGCCCTCTGACACACCCCTTAGTGTGCTTGGATCATTACACTATTTACCCTTGATAGGAAGCACCTGTTAATACATACCTCAGGAAGCACCTGTTAATATGTACCTCAGGAAGTATCTGTTAATACGTACCACAGGAAACACCTGTTAATACGTACCTCAGGAAGTACCTGCTCAGAAGACTCTTTGAACCAATCCCCACTCATTAGAGTTCAACAGTAATTTCAAATACACCAGAGAGTGCCTATAAAATTAGTACTCTAATAGTTTCAACCAACCAATGCAGTGTTACTTGGAATAATAATTTAATAATGCTGTTATTGACCAACAGGATTAAACACTATCTTATTTTTCAAGATATACAGTATCTGATAAGAGACGGTTCAAGAATGGATTTATCTCAAATAAAGTACCTGTCATATCTGAAGTATTTCTGGAGTTTCCATCCTAGTGAGTCATAGAATTTCTGTGTTTCTACAATCTATTGTATGATGCAAAAGAAAAATGTTTTGTGATAAATTATGTGGTGATACCAACTCTTTGTAAATGTCATCTCCATTGGAGTCCTCTTCCACTCCATTTTTTATATTGGACTTAATAGTGTTGTGGGTGTGTGCAGACGACTCCAATCGCACCCCAACCATCGACGGCTTAGACAATGCAACTAGATGGCTACCTAGCCTTTGTGCGCACTCTCATGCCTCAACAGCCACAAGTTTGTGTGGGTCGTCGCCATACCGACACACTGGAGGATCGTCCATAACAATAGTGTTGTTAATATCAGGTAAAAACAAACTGTTTGACAAACAAAATACTTGTTGAAGGTTACTCTGTTGTAGCATTTTCCGCCCCTTCTGCTTACAGATAAGCTTATTATCAATATGGTAGAGGGATACTTCACCAGAGCCAATCTACGGAAATACAGATAGCTACTACTCTAACATGTACCAGGGCTCTCAAGTTGACTAGACAAAAATCTGAACAAATATACGCACTGCAGCGAATATCTCTCCTCTCTTAAAAATATTACCCTTTATTCCTTTATAATTCTATTTAGACAATTATAGCCGCTTTTCGTTAAACCTATTAGATAAATGGAAGAAAATTATCCATAGGCCGTTAGTTAGACATGCACACAACATATTTATATAATAATATTAGAGTAAATAAACTATGTTATGTTTTACTTGCTGCTCCTATTGTAGTTACAATGCATGTATATTCCATGCCATAAAACCCATAAAACAGTATGTCTGCTTCAAAAATCTTCCTTTTGTTTTGTTTTCAACATTTAGATTAGCCGTTAGGTATATATTATGTAGTGCAGTGTGAGCATTGTAGTATTACACAATTACTATTAGAAATTGATCAGATATAAACGATAACAAATAGAATGTTAGTCACACCTACATGCTGACACTTATTGCACCAAGGAGTTATTTCTCACAGTAATAATCTCATAATCTCATAATTTAGTGCTCACCCCTGGAAGGTAATAGAATGTATATACATGTATTTTACTTTTGAATTAGAATTATCTTTATTAACTTATTTATTCCGGAATGGTTCTGCTAGTGATAGTGATAGGATGTATTGTTATGGTTGCATAAGGATCACCTGTAGTTCCTTACTTAGATCCAGTCTCGCTCAGAGCTAGCATGAACTGTAAGGCTCACACATGTGGTACCTACTCTAAACGGTCTGCTGGATTACTAATGGCCAGTCACTATTTACTTGGTACTACCACTGCTAGACACAAATCAACACCATACAGCAGAGTTAAGTTTAATAACGAATATTAGTATTTGCATATGCAGAGAAAGAAAGAGGATGACCTCTGTACCTAGTCTGCAGGTGCGGAAAGTACCTCCGTCAACCGAGAGGGGGTGTATGGAGACGGAATTCCAACCAGCCTGCGTAGGCACAACTCCAAGACTAGGCTGTGAGAGACAAGGGTCCAAGGAAACACATGCCTCAGCATAGGGTGGCAGGAGCAGCGCCTATTATGGTGGAACATTGGATTCTGGTTACAGTCTTGGAGAAACCCTAGGACCGAACTTGGAACCTAGGTCTAGATAAGTGCTTGTATAGATACAGATACTGCTAGAATAAATAGAAAGAGACCCCTGGTTAAGAGTAGATAATTATATCTTTATTGGCAGTCCATAAGCAACTAAACAACAATGGGAACTTGCGCTGCTTATAAAATTTAATAAGATTTGAACTAGAAAAGAGAAGACTAACACTGTCTCGGTTAATAAAATACTGTAGTTGCAGTACATCAATGATTGCTGCACAAAGCTATCAAAATCAAGGAGATATTATCAAGTATTGCAGTATTAATAGTAAATAAACCAATATAATATGCAATAGAGTACCAAACGTAATGTATAGGATATGCAAGGAAGGTAACACATAGATTTCACGTTAATACAATGTTTAATAGAAATGTACACGACACAACAACAAGATAGGTAAGGAGCAACTAAAATGCACCAGTATAAGATAAGATCGATAACTTCCAATGAAATATCTCTCAATATCGTTGACGCCGTCTAGCTTCCTGGTAAAGATGGTTCCTTACATTTTCAATGGAGATGCACCATTCTTTACTAAAAAAAAGGCAAGATTTATAAGCTAAATAGTCATCTGCCCTGCTGGTAATGTAAGTGCAGTGGTAGTGTTGGGCCAATTCTATCAAAGTAATGAAACCCAGTTATTAAGTGTTATTTTAGTAGTGTGTGCGTGTAAGCAGAAAATGTTTGCAAGTCTGCCTTTTACTTTTGTTTGAAATGGCTTAGAAATTAATTGCATTGTGAATAATATCAAAACCCGATGATCATCACTAAAAATTCCAATAAGTTGTCAAAGAACTATTTAGTCTTGCAACAAATTCTTAATGATTCTCATTTCATCTTTATTTAGTGGCCATAAAGTAAACACGATTTTTTTATTTTTCTTTTACCTAAGTTAGAAAAGTCATTTTATATTATAATATTGTAAAAGGATCACCCAGGATTGCTTACTTAGGCTCCAGTTACACACAGAGTTAACATAAGCCCAACGCCTCAGACACTTGGTAACTACTCTAAATAGTGTGCATTGTGCTGATTACTACTGCCAAGCCACTATATAAACTTTACTTGGTACTACCACTGCTAGTCACCAATCAACGCAACGCAGCTGATTCAAGTTTGATAAGGAATATATTTGTTGTTAAATTGTAGTATAATTGCAACCGATTACATTGTCACATTGATAGCACTGTACGTAGTTAACAGTAACAAATCACTACAGAAAGGAGAGGGCAGCAAAGTTGAAGCTGCCTTATGTCCCCTCAAAGTTACACAATCATAGTATCAGTAGTATTGCACAATAAGACAAATGTTGGAAAATCCTATCATCAGTGACTGAGATGCTAAAACCAGCATTATGAAAAGCTAGCAACTAATTATTGCTATAATGCATGAGTCCCTAAGTATGCGAACAACTACTTCTGATCGCACAGCGGGCTACAAAAGTGGTATAATTCTTTATTTCTCAAGACTCTGTGTGGAAATCCACACCAATATGTATATTACAATTCTGTCCCACTCATACTTACGCCTCTTTATATGTATTGGTTCTGAACTCTCTCTCCTTATTGTCAGCATGGTTAATTGTTATTCCTTTAACTAGAAACATTCCGCTGCTTCGCATAAACAATTGTGCTTCTAAAAATAACCATAAACATACCCATAGTATTATGAATGAGTCATAAAGTTAAAATAAAGCCAGCTGTAGGTGACTGCTTTTACTTGAGGTCTCTGCGAATGCACTTTTCTTCTTCTCAGGCGAAGAAAACTTCCTTTTGAGGAAGAAATGTATGATTAACTTTTGCCTATGATCATGCACCCATATAATTGTTACCCGATATGGCTGGGTAAGTTATGGCAAATAATGAATGAGGCTGAGAAGATAAACCATGTAAAGATATATTGTTAGCAACAGAAGTATAAACAATGTATGTGTTGGCACACCCTTCCCTTTTACCACTAGGTGTGCACAGCAAGTCTCAGGTTAATGGCAGAAGAATGGCAACAGGAAACTGTAACCTTTCAAAAATATGTTCCATTCTGTTTATAGATCTACATGTATGTTCTATACTTTCATGGGTAATTACTACAACATATTTACCTCTCACATCAAACACATCTAATGCATTTTCAGCATGAAAATAGCTCAGCTGTTTGCTTTTAAATCCTAGGAATTGTCCATCAGCGAACAGAATATAATATCTCTTCTTCCAACGTCTGAGCTTATCAGCTAAAATAGAATAAACGCAAACTCTAATAAATTAGTGCAGGCAATCTTGATTTAACTTCTAATTCGAGAAATTGTTTGTGTTACATTCTCATGCTCATGTTTCTTTTTTGACATTACATAACATGATGAAGAGATCTGTGTGAGAAAATTCTCTCTTCATTATTACACGTCAGGTACTGAGGATACCACTAGGTTGAACTTCTCTGTTTATTCATTTGACTGATCACCTATGATAGAGGATCTTGGCGACTTTGTAATAAATAACAAGATTTCACATATTTTCACCAAAAGACAATTTTTTGCTGCACAAACATGTGTTTTGCCTCATACCCTATAAATGTACACAATCATGTACCAATACACATGTATGTTGTCTGTGGGCCATGTGCTTGCTGTAAACAGCTTTTGTTTTTAAAATAAGCGAGTTTACTGCACTTTATGTCAAGGAACATACATTTTCTTTCAATAAAGCCAGAGTTCACCCATGCTGGTCCATCATACTTCCTCTGATATAATCTATCATCCATTGACTGTATATCCACAGGGTAGACAGGAGTTGACTGAGGTGACAAGCAAGAGAGGCCGTCTGGTGCTAGAACAGAGCCTCCAAATTTCGACCATCGAGAAGAGTTTCCACAGGATGGTGCTGTAGTGAACCTAGGGTTATCTGCTTGTAATGAAGCAGTAGATGATGTCATAGAATGCTGGTCAAAATCTTCTGATCTGCCAACAGTAGATCTCTGGCCGGAATACGTGCCCTCATTAACCATCTTTTTATGTTTCTTTTCTCTCTCACTCGTTGATGAAGTCCAAGAATCATTATCTGCTGTTGATAGTCGGGAGCGAATGTCTCTTTGAGGTGATGAGGATCTTCTTATTTGTGCTGGTGGAATTTTATTTGGAGGCCTGCGTGAGGTCTTACTTGGCTTCTGCACTGTCAGTAGTGGGCTAGATTGTTCTTCTGTAGATGCATTTGAGCCTACGAGAGTGTCATTACTGCTAAAACTTTCTTCTGGCCAATCGGAACCTTCTAATTCATCTTGTTCAGTCTCACCAGAATTATCCCTTGGATAAGTAGAAGCGTCAAACTTTGTGAGTGATTCCTCGTAGTAATAACATTCAACTTTGTCGAGTGAAGACTTCCTGCCAGAAGGTTGTTTAAATGCACTTCTTAGTCTGGAACCTGCACCCAAAGCATAATATGACATAAGTATTACATTGTAATTTAGCAGTTTGCAGACAGGTGCATTTTAATAGGAGTTCTCCATGGCTATTATATAGTTTCACTAGTTTTTACATGTTGGCATTTTAAACCTGACAAGCTGACATAGCGTGAAACTATTTGGTAGCAATAGTTTTCAACCACCTTTATTTGCATCATATTTAAAATAATCATATGCAGTTTTGCTTCAAACTTTATCAGCGCTATTTTCTACGAATGGACCTAGCTTCTACAGGAAAAGGAAGTGTCTGCAATTATGTGTGACTCACAAAAACAAGAGGGTCATAATTCAATTAAAATATTAGCATAGTAGCTTATGCTGGGCCAAGTTGAACCAAACAGGGTTTAATTACATGGGGCTGGTACAGCATGGCACTCAGTTTGTTTGCTTTTCTACTTAAATACATGTATTTAATGAATTTACCACTTGTGAGCCTCTGTCACAACACTAATTATAGCTACCAGATGAATTATTTAGAAACTAATAGATTGCATGCTTGCCTCTGGTCATGTAATCCCCATAGCTATCTGTGGACTCTTCAGTGCCCTTATTCATGGCGGAGTGTGAACTGTTGCATTCTGACCTGTGATTCTGAAGTAATAACGGTATGCTTTATTCTCCATGCATAGGTGTACACTGCATGTGTACATTTAAGACTTCTACTTCATGGATTGATTTTTCTTATGAAACACAATTTATTACATGAAAGTTCATTTAGCATAAAAATGAGGTTGTTTCAGACCTTGAATGTCTGGCACAATCAAAGCTTCCTCTTTTTAAGGTAGTAATGTGCTTTGTCCACTGTGCTAGGTGATTAGGTGCTATAGAGGATTTGGGTTTAAACCTCAAATGACAAACCGAAAATCCTTGCATAAAATAACATCACATATTCCCAATGACACTTGGCAGCATGGTAAGCTGGATCACCTAAATAGTGAAGACCCAACATGGCTAAAAACGTAGGCATATAATCAAGGCCTATTTACATATACATCTATCTTGTGTGTGTTTTAAACAATATTTCAGCATTAAAAATAGTTCAAACTTTAAATGATAGATTACTGCATGCATTTTACAAAAAGTCAGATTGAATTGGACCATATACTGTAACTGTAACTGTAGATTCACTATTGAATTCACAGTGTGACTATCTATCAGGATAAAAAGGGTATTATGAACGCAATGATAAAATATTTTGAATGCTCAAAGTCAAAAGATTGCTGAATGTGATACACATAGTTGTCATTACATGAGTCAACTTAACAGCTTATCAGTCATGTGATTACTGTAGCTTCATACACCAAGTGCTGGTTATTTTGATGCATTTAAAATAATTCATTTTGTTAGCTATAAATAAAATGGAGAGAATACAATATAAAATATTTACATTTGACACTCGAGTTGCATGTATATAACTGCCTAACAAGTCATAGGTACAACTCTCTTACCTGTTGGTGTGTAGAACGACCAGCTCTTGGCATTGTGGCTCCTAATTCACTCTCCACCCTATACCAGCTGTGAACTTGCCCTGACCTGTTGTTTATACCATTAGCAGCAATTTCTCTTCCTAATAGCTTCTTTTCATCTTCAGAGTGTGTGTCCAACAGGTCCTGGCTACATCACAAAGGTATGACATGTTACAGCATTGATAACTGCAGTCCTAATATATAGCTCATATTAACACCTGTATCGCTGCATATCTCTGAGCTCAACTTTGCGTATACAATATTGGTTCATCTAAAATCCATGTGACTCTAAAATAATTGATTAATCTTTATCATTTTATATTATGTAAGCCACACCACCAATTCGGGGATCAGCGTTGATGTTAGCCCAGGGTCTGTTTAGTCTGTAATCCCTGTCAGTTTAAGCTGTCCAATATTTTACGTGTTGATATGAGGATCATTAAATATTAATTTTAATATTAAATATTAATATTAATATTAAATATTAATTTTAAATCAGAATCTTTAAACATCGGGAAATTCATAACAAAATATAATAATTAATGAATAATCTTGTTTCTGAACAGATGCAGAGACGCATCTATATACACACCTTCTGACATGAGGTGTTGTTAGTATCTTGTTATTTCTCTCCTCGTTTAGTTTACTCTGCTTGCAGTTGACACATAGTAGAGATCTATTTCCATGACTAATAGAGAGCTCTGTATTACACCGAGAGCATCGTGCCGTTCTAGGAAGTGTACTATTATAATCCTGCAAGGTATATAAATTAGATTAGTTGCTAATAATGCATCATAAGAATTCTCCAATATAGCTGACCGTTATAATTAATACTTGCTTAATAATAGAATAAAAATAATTGGTGCAATAGTATAAAGATAACAATTGTATGTACTGTACATTGGAACTTTTTTTATTGCAATTATCTAATCGTAATTTGTGGTTTGATTGCTCTTCCTTAATTTTTCCACACTCAGTGACCTCATACTTGCACTTACATCAATAGCCAATTGCTCAGCCGTGCCTCCAAACATGCTTTCACTCATTTTAGTTAGATGGTTGGTGGATTAATAGGGAGTAGTTACGCCAACGTCTAGGCATCACCACATCTCTAGATCAAATAACATGCAGCTACAGAGAAAAAGTAGTCTAAACGCTTCTTATCTTATCAGGAGCGAAAGTGCGTGTATCTAATTATCTGTACAGCGAAGCCATGATTGTTAGACTCTAATTTTATTCACCTACAATGTATTATGTACTTTCGTTCCCTATTTTATTGCACCATAGAAATATCATTTGCTTTTGGTTGTTCCCTGATAATTTTAGTGAAAATTTACTGGTTCAAAAAATTACACTTGACTGTGAATTTTGCGCCATCTACCTTACTTGTTGCATACATGTACAAATTTGTTTTCATACTTAAAGCATTCTCATATTTGATTCAGATATCATATATTTTACTTGCAATCAAACAGATCTAAACCAGTTTAGATGCTAATGGGCCACATCCAAAGAACCTGCAGACTTCAATGGTTATGAAAAGTTGCAACAATCGACAAAAGCAGCCAAACTACAATGTACATGTATATCCTAGCCACTGCTTAGACCCTAACAGAAATCCTGGCTATGCTCAGGCATGTGGTAGAAGAGTGCTGATAAATTGACAATATACAGCTATATACATGTAATCTGTTTGAAGCTACCAAATCAAAGTAGGAAATGCCTAAACTTCCAGTTGGAATATTGTAATGGTTTTTAGGGGTTTGTGTTGTCGTCCTAAGAAGACTCCGGTGTCCAAAATGAAGTGCCTATGAGTGGTGCTAGGCCTTCTCATTACATGAAAGGTTATCAGATACTAGTAGTCAAATAACTACCAAAGACAACCCATATGGTCCCGAGTCAATGCTTGTTTACTATACTGAGAAAGAGAGTGACCCGACCTAGTAGGCAGTTCGGGTCGCAAGGTCGAAGACCTTAACAACTGGAATGACCTATCTACGAAGTGAAAGTCTCTGTATATAAGTATAGATGTGTCTTTATTGAGATCCAAGCATGAACTGAGACAACAAACCTAAAAACAATGTGCTTTATATAGTATAAGAACTTCCGAAAAAAGTTTCGGTAAAAAGGTCGACGTAGTGTCGTAAAAAGACGACGTAGGGTCATCCAGAAATTGCACAACAATGTGGCGGCCAGAAGCCCGAGGGCCGACCCAAAATAGGTCGGCTTTGACAAAAGATGCTTAAGATCATCTAGATCATAATATTATGCAAAATCAATATCAGGTAATTCTGAGAGGTCGGGCCTCTTTACATGGGTATAAGAAGGACATTTTTACTCAGGAATGCACATAAGAGGTACATAAGTAACATTCTACTACATAGACAATTGGTACAAGCAAGTGTAATGCAAAGTAAGTGTATTTAGATAGTGACATGTAGTCGGGAGGCTTAGATTAGAATGATGCGTGACCATTACAATATAATACCATGTATCTACTACTAAATGTATAACTGATTTGGGAGTTATCATCACTCTATTTAGACCATGAACTATAGATTTATCTTCTCTTAGCCACATGCAGTAAACCCTTTTTTGTGAAAACTATTAGCTATTGTTCACATAGAAAATTGCAAGAAAATCCTTTTTCAAAAAGTTCTTTCTGCTCTTCAAGATCTTCCTGTTATGGTTCTACAAAGGTTAATTTCCATAGTCATCTATCTTACCAAGTCCAAAACTTGTGTATTAAACAAATCCAAAGAGCAGGTTAATTACATCAGAATTCTATTACCTTATCACTATCATTAGAGTTATCAGGTGCATAATGGAAATTTCCATGTGATGGGAAGCTTCCAAAGATTTTGTAGAATAGAATGGTAAAACACACAGTTTCGTTATATCCTGAAATCCTTGGCTATCTGGGGGGATTAGACGACCCTCATAATTGCTCACACAGTAGAGAATTTAATTATTATATTACAATAAAAGTCATGGTTGCCCGAAATCAATATACTGACTAAATGGAGATCTCCTAAATGCCAAATTTCGACTCTTTGTGTACTTTAAAAATCCTACTGGTTTTACTTCCCATTATTAACACCAGGTTAGTAAGCAATAATCTAAAGAGATCTGCATTTTTCCTACTATTGGGGTACGGAAAGCACTTCACCAATGACAAGGTAACTAATGGAGCACAGAAGCATTATAAGGTTGGATACGCTTTCTAACTCCACCAATGGAAGGTCAGAGCTCTAACCACTTGGCCACTGCCACTGCTTTCCTCTTTTATGTGCTTAGGAGACATTACATATTGGAGGGATTCATTGATGAACACCCGCGTTTGCAATATCATATATTTTAGAACTGAGTTTAGTAATTTCCATTGTTCAAAGAAAGTTCATTGAATTGCAATTCAGTGTCATTCCAAGGTACACAAGAGTAGCAAATTCCTATTTGTATAAATCTGTAAGAAAACAACTCCCGCAGTTATTGAAGCTCTCAGCATATTCAGTTATCAAAGTGATAGTGTATATCAATGTAGGATATTGTAGAATGGTACATGTATTGCATGTTTCCTTCTACAACTAACACTGAATGGTATCACGCCCTCTATATCCATCATGAACCTCTTAGCCACAGGGACTAAAATTGTCCTTTTATGGCAGAAGTTAGTACTATTCACATACATATCAAGTTTCTGCAAAGCTTTCCTGGTGATCATCACATGCATTATTCAGTCTTACAAATATTTAGTGCCATGCTCCATTGTACCTGATGGTGTAGGTCCCTATTCTTCAGTAGCAGGGCCATGCATCACCTAATAGTGTCTTCGCGACCTAAATTTCAGGCACAGGTCAACTTGCAAAAGCATTTTCCAGCACACATCCTCATTTACGTGCCGATGAGCCAGGGATGGCTTTCTTCAGTCAAGCAAAATCCCAGGTCAAAAACCGTTTGTGCCATCTTTGGATTTTTATTTGCGACCCAGGTCAATCCAAGAGGACGCGAAGACACTATAAGTCACTAGCAGAGAGTCACACCCTTACGTACGTATGTATGTATCTTATATGTATGTACTATGTATGTATCTTATATGTATGTATGTATGTATCTTATAGGCTGTCTGCCTGGTTGGCATGGCACATTAATTGGGGGACTCTCTTGGTATTATGTCCTAATGGATACCCTGATATCAGAGACATTCCACGCCAGATAAAAATCTCATTACCAAGAAATATAAAGATAGTTTATCAAAACCTACTACCTTATCTCTGTGATAATACGTAATTATCACCCACAAATTACGTAATGGAAATTACCACAAAATTTTTCACGATTTGGAAAACTTTGCAGTTTCTCTACATCCCCCAAGCTATCGTGAGAAAATATCGATATTTAGATTATCTTTATAGTTGTTCAGTCAGCAGTCTAAGCTGAGAATTCAAATATTAGTTTACAATAAAAGTTACGATTGCACAAAGTCAATTGAGCTAACCTTAATAGATCAGGATCAAGAGCAACTATTGACGTTGTGTGAAGTCAGTCAAAATGACTTCCTATATCATAACTCATATGACTCATTGGAAATGAATATATACATTATGTAATCGAAAAGAATTTTGACTACGTGACTTTCGGTTAACTAAACTTGGCATCTGGCCAATTTTTGAATGGTTTTGGTAACTTAGGTTTTCCATGACGTTGGTGTAAGGAGGCAGTATCAACCTGAATTGCTTCTGACCGTAGTGCTATCCGAAAAGCAATTTTCTTCCCTTCAACTTGAGTTACTCTTGGTCAATATAGGGTTGATAGTAACTATACATTTGCAACCCTTATTATACTGTTCACAACATAAAATATTGTAATGATTCTGTGCTAGGCACACACAAGAGCACCGATAGGGAGGGGTGTGGAAATGGTCTAAGAGTGGTCGAATAGACCTGCTCCCATATTAGATAAACTGATCAGTATTTATCTGGTGGATTATGATGTGTGTACGTCCGTCCCATAGGTCTGAGTTAATGCTTATTGATTTGATAACAGAAAAGCGATCACCTTACATAGTTTTACATTTCCGGTGAAAACTTCCGGTAAGGTATGGCTGCTACTCAGAAAGGTGCGACGTCGGACCCCTTAGGATCGGTCATGCACAGAAAAAGGCATATAATCTTGCAGGTACATCAAATACAAAAGTAGAACTATATTATAGTAGGCTCTCGGCCTTATACAACCAGGTATTCAGGTAACATTTACAATGAATATCAGACAAGTTATAACAGGCGTAACATAAGTGCACAGTATAAGACAATTATATACATACAATATTCAAGAGGTAAGTGTATACAGACAGTATGTACATGTAAGTAGCACCTTGCACAATGTATGACCGTATACACAGGTATAAGAATAATTAGGCAACGCAAGTATATACGAGTAAAAGAACTCCGACACTCTTGAGACAAGGACTAAGTGCCTGATTGTTGAGGGTTGAGGCTTATAATGTCAGTACATAGAAATATACTCCTCACCACAAAATAGTGGACTACCCTCTATTCATTAGATATAGTTTAGCTGGAATGCACTAGAGCTGACACCTACTATAGATATATATAATTGTACACAGTCATGACATGTAAATTTTATCCATGTACATGCATATATTATCGTGCCGGTATTACAATGGTGCCATAAATTTCCAAATTTATTTTTAATTCTGTTTGGGTAAATACATTTATTACTAGTGGTATAGTAAGTACAGTAAGTGCTAGCCATAAGCATCTGTAGTAGGTATAATATTGCATGTAGTATAAATTCACTACCGAGATGGATGGATGATCTGCATAGGTATAAAATATTATGGATACCAAGCTAATTATTTAAAAAGTAAATTGAATAATACATTTTTCTTTGTCACTCTAATATACAATAATATGCAGTAGATAGAAACAAATAAACAGGTAAGAAGGGAATCACTGATTCTGAATGTATGCACTGTTTTACACCGGTTACATTATTTATTCTCATTTATAACTTTTGCACTTTTGTTTAGGTAAATGGCATTAATAAAGTATGATTCTCTATATCTGAATAAACACCCAATAGCATTACGATGGCATATATTATACTACAGGTCATGTAGTCTCGAAATTTAATTAAGCCTCCCTTTTTCTTGCCTATACTGAATGCCTTACCATTAACGATGTACCTACTTTATTTACACATGTGATAGCTAGACTCATCTTTCTGGCGGCCATGATGAAACGAGATAAAACTAGAACTTGGCAATAGCTTAGTATCTAGCAATTGGTGGACTCTCTCCGTCTTGATAGAATATAATTGAGTCTCCCAATGGCTGCCACCCATTCATCTCTACAATATTTATACAATCACGCAGTAGATATAAATGGACTTGCAAATCAGGATGTGAACAGTTACAGACACATGTACATCTATAGCTATTTTATCAATTGAGTATATTGAAGTAAAGTTACAAAATCTCAAAATGGAGCTAAAACCATTACATAGGTACATAACCATACCTTTCCTGTGGTGTGTCTGCATAGAACTGCTTTTCCTTCTCACTATTTTTATCCAACTCAATACATCGAGCAATAAACGTTCTTTTAGGTTTGGGAGTATTTCTCAAAAACAGTTCTGCTCCTGTGATATCAATAAATACCCATTATATATACATGTACATGTACATTGAATAAATGCAATGTTGATCAGCATTTCTATATTGTATTGTGTGCATTAGTTGATCCTTGTGAAACTATAACAGTATTTTACATCGTGACTTTGACAACATACATGTATTTGCGTATGCAAATTTGAGATGTTCAAGGTTAAAGGATGAATTTTGGTCATGAATTGGTAACAGTATTCATACAATACTACTAACCTTTGATGTCAAAGCAGTTCTTAGCATATTTGGGGTGAATCATGGGTGGTCTGTCTGTCTTGAAGCCCAACAAGCTACCATCAGAAAGCAATACAAACCGCCTTCTGTTCCACGTAAATCCAAATCTGGCTTCAAATTCAAAACAGCAAGGTGCAATATTGTATATAGTGTTGTAGTAGGTGTCTTTGCGACCTCTTGGACGGACCTGGGTCGCAAATAAAAATCACAAGATGGCTGCCCGACCAAGGCCAGAAGGGCTATTGGCCTGGGAGTTTGCTTGGCCAGACGAAGCCATCCCTAGCTCGTCGGCACACCTGATTTCTTCGCGCGAAAACAAGGATTTTGCTTTTGGCCCAGGCCGGTGTGTTTGCGACCCTGTGACAGATGTGTGCCGGAAAATATTTTCGTAAATCGGTCTGGGTCTGAAGCTTAGGTCGCGAAGACACCTAATAGCACTGACTTTCAGATGTCATACACTTGCAGAAAACTGACATGAACTCATTAAAATGATTTAGCAATGATTGGTTGATGCTTTTGTTTTAAACTATGCTTGTAGAATGGACATTTACACCTGTTTAACATTTTTAGAAAAAATGCATTTTGTTTTTACTGAACAAAGTATTATGTGTACATACGTTTTTTTGTAAGATAGCCATCTAGAACAATGCTGATACCCTCCCTTTGACCTTCCTCTTGCGCTTGAAACTGGTTGGATGTTGGTATATTGACACGAATAGGCCTTTTAAGATTTTGTGAAGTAACATTAGCATAAGACGACGAATCATAATCCTCTGGTACTCTTACTCTCGCAGCATCTGGCAACTTAGCTCTGATTAGGGCTGGTGATCTGGTCTCAACCTGCACCAAAGGTCTTGCTTGTTCAGGAACTTGAGATCTGGCTCTTTCTTTTCTTTCAGTCTCAAGTGGCTCTTCATCCAATCCATCTATGCTTGGCTGCGGTGAGATTGCAGCTATTTGTGGTGGAAAAGACTTGACCTTGAAAGGGCGAGGCAATGTTTTTGCTCGCACAGGGACCGTCTCTTGAACTGATATTCCTGCGTAATTCCCCTCTTTTTCCTCCTTTATAGTTGAGTGATCTCTATTTGGAGGCCTCCTAATCTTTGATTCCCTTGGTTTACGTAGCGGATATTGTAGGCTGGAAGAATTTCTTGAAGATTGCCTATGCACAGAACCTAAAAATGAAAGAATAAAATTTTTAGGTTTAATTTTTCGTTCTAAATTATCATAAGGTAATTTTAAATGACCTTCATTTATGAAAGCTATATTGAACTACCTCAACCTACATATGCTTTGGGCTTATATAGTATGTATGTATAAGACGAGCAGCATGCATGTTCATAGAGCTTCTGAATTTTTACATCTGTACCTCTTTCAGCAGAGCGCAACGCAATCTCAGACAGATCACTAAAAGAAGAAGCTCTACCAAGTGCTGTCCTTCTAGGCTTAGTAACGGTCAGTTCGAATTCTTCTCCATTCTCTAAACTTTCTTGGCTCTAATCAGCAGAAATTTGACAGCAATAATGCCACAGAATACCAAAAAACATTTATGAAGCCCTGTTCAAATAACTGAACAATCTAGAACATCTACTGTTTAAGGTTAAATTGGGTCTAGAGAGACTCATTGTAAATTGGCATCTAAATTAAGTGAATTAGTTCAATGCAGCTACCAACCTCTTCTAGTTCACCATCATGTTGCGCCTCACCACTTGGACTTCTATTGGGATATCTGCCCAGACAATCCCCGATTCCGACATTATTTATGCCACTGGCTACACTCGTAGAAAATTTTCTTACAGGTTTGTCATGCAGATCGAGTAATTCATAGCTGTAACCAAATGAATTGCACGTAGTCGTATTTTGCTCTTTGAATAAACATAATGAACACCAAGTTTCCAACTCAAAATTCTGTAATAAACTGATATATTATATTTCTACTCTCATGTTTGCGTTTGTTTTTTGGTGACATGCAATTAGATAAATAATGTAATAATTTACATAATTATATTACGCTCCATTTATATTGTATCTTGTTCTTTGCATGAACATAATCATAACCAGGTTTCTAAATCAATATTCTCTAATAGATTGACAATTTTATTTCTACTCCCATGTTTGCATTATTCTTCTTAGTTAACACATAAAACTTGTAAAAGCTGAGCAGTTGTTATCAACGAAAAGAATAGTGTACTAATTACCATATACATGTATTATTACATTACATGTATGTTTCATATGGACTAACCTTACACGAATTTGCTTAGGTGGGAATATATTACTTTCTTTTTCCAAATTTAGTTTTTTTCCCAGGCAAGAGTAGCAATAGAGCCGTCCATTTGCAAGTGGTATGCCTATTTCTACTTCACAGTCTTCACAACAATTGCCCAACTCGGCGGCTACTCCCTACATGTACATTAATGAATATACAGTGTACATGTCTACAGTAATCAAATAATTCACATTATTTAGTATTTACTACATTGTTTAGTGTAAACATTTTTCTAATGTATTAGCGATATTAACTAGAATATGACTGGGTCTATATATATAACCGAATGAAACAACTTTGAGATAACTCTATCATAAACACGCAGTGGATCTACATAACAATTCTTATTATACACTCTAATTTTTAAACAATAATTAAAGTATATGTACATGTATATAGAGCAAAAACGAGCACAGCTGTGCTGCCAGGAAATACAATGTATGTTCAAGTATGAATTGGAATAATTATGTTACATTGTAGGTGATATTCATAGAGAAATTATAAACCAAATTAATAAATACAGCATTTAGCAGCTAAATTATAACCTATGACTTAATGTTTCATTTTAATCATTGCTGTATAGAGTAATTTATGGACAGAGATGTACATGTACATTGAGAACAAGACTGGTGGACAGATTCTAAATTTTATCATACGATATGATGCTATATAATAGTATTATACAATATGATACAACATAATTTTATATAATACAAGTAGTGTTGGTTTAATATGAGAGAGTATTCTAATAATTATTTAACTTGAACTCAGTGCAGATGTTGAATTTTAAACCCTTTTTTCAATAGTTAGTCAATGTTGAGATGCTGAATGCAGAGAGAGCATTTTACAATTATTTCTTGCAGAAACTGAACTGTTATACAAGTTCTCAAGGGTGTTTTTATTACAAATAGTATTTATAGATAACAAAATTGCATGACAATGATTACTGTATACAGTGGAACTTGCTTAATTCAGCCTTTGATAATTCAAAAACTTGGTTAGTTCAAACTATTAGCTTTGGTCTCTGCTGAGCACTATATAATGACTTTAATCAAGTTTAAGTGATCTTACAATTCAAACTCAGGCCCAATTCAAACCAATTTATGGTGGGCCCTTGGAGTTTGAATTAAGCAAGTTTCGCTGTATATGAAGCAACGTTGTTCTATATCATATTGAGCTAGTCACCTCTCCTGATTGCTGTCCGAGTGGTGTTCCACTCATTACCACTTTAGCTGTAGGTATTAGCTGCCATGACTGTACGATTGTACAATGGCAGCAGGCTCGCTCAAGCTACTGAATGTGCGTCCATGTTTTACAACGTTCACGATACAAATGTTTCAAAAATGAATCTCGGAGATGTGTTACATCATTGCAACCTAATATAATAGAATTACATAGAAAAATATTTTCTTTTCTGAGTGCGGAATGTAGCTTTTTCATAAGCTTATGCTATAAAGAATAAAGGTTACAATGCAGGAGGTACATAGGCATAAAATTCAATACATTGAAATCTAAAGATTAAAACTCATCACAGTGTTTCCTTTGACAGCATTCCCATATTGGTACCTTTTTTCCATACACAGTGTTTACATATATGGTGGTAATAAAATATTTGGTTACAACTGGTGATAACTGAGTGAATGAACTTATAACATGGAATTACATGCAATTTGTTTTGTTTTCAAGAAATAGTCATAATTGTTTTCTTACATATGACAAATGTACAGCTTACACTGTATTTTACTATTGGCATATGGTTTATATGCGTGGTATATGGTATTTCTACTTCGGTACACAAGTGTTTATGGTAATAATGTAATGTTTTTGGGGTTGGTGTGTATGTCGTCCAAGACGATCCCTTAGCCAAAAGTAAAGAACCTATGAGTGGTGCTAGGTCTTCTCATCACATTAAAGATTGACAGGTACTAGTAGTCCAAAGACTAACCAAGACGACCAATGTGGTCCCGAGTTAATGCTATCTTGCTATACTGAGAAAGAGTCTGTTCAGTCCTAGTAGGTTGTTCGGGCATCAAGGTCGGGAACCTTGTTAGCTGGAACGACCTGTACTACGAGAGAAGACTCTGTATAAGTAGTATAGAAGTGTCTTTATTGAGGTCCGAGCATCAAATGAGACAATGATAGTAAAAGCAATGCGCTTTATATAGTATTTGAACTTCCGGAGGAAGTTCCGGTACAAAGGCCGACGTAGGGTCGTCCGGAAATTGCACAACAACACGGCGGCCGGAAGCCCGAGGCCGACTCAAAATAGGTCGGGTACAATAAAAGATGCTTAAAATCATCCAATTCATGTACAAAATTATTTGTAGCTAATTTTGAGAGGTCGGCCCTCTTTACATGGGTATAAAAAGAACATAATTGCCCAGTAATGCATACAACAAGTGTATAATAGATGTTTCTGCACAGGCTAGTCAATATACATAATTTAGGTATGGATTGTTCATGACAACGCAATGCAGTATGAGTGGTTAAGTCTATAAAGTTTCATTTACCATTACAATAATATGTGTTAGTTGGGGATAACAGGAGAATAACATACATGTACAACATGTAGATATCAGTCAGTGAATATTATTGTATTTGGAAGGCTAATTGAATACTTCAAAAATCATTGTTAACTCATTAGCATGGATGATTACATTATATCAATGTCTGAAAATTTTTAAACATGCCATTAAAGATTGCAAAATACTGACAGACTGAATAGAGCTAATCAGCTGCATAACTTCACACAATTTTGCTTGACGGAAAAGATGAATAATTCCTTATGTATGTAGCTTCCATATTTCCAGGCTTCCATATTTCCGTCTATGGGAAGCAGTGTATATGACATGATGCAAGACTATAGTTTATCTAATAGGTAATTAATTCTATGTATATGGCCAATCAGCAATAGTGTTAGGTATTGCTGGCTGTAACTGTAGTTCAAAAATGGCTGGCCTCCAGTAACATAAGCTGGCTATACTGACTATACTAGACCTTCATAAGTCCTAGTCAAGTTCTTTTTGGGTTCTGAGAATAACGCTGCTTCACTAAGTTATGGGATACCAGATAGATTTATTGGCATAATAATTCTTTGACCTGGACATGTACTTGCTTTAGTTCAAATAAGGCCGTTTCTAGTACAAATTTGTAAACTGCAAAACATTTTACTTCCAGTAGTCTCGCTTCTCAAGGTGTTGTTGGACCAGTTTTTAAGGGCCTGCTATTGGACCCATCTACTATTACTCATCTGTTCCATACTTCAAGGGCCCACTTGTCTTTAACATGATAGATCTCTGTTGAATATCGGTTGAAAATTTTGAGGTACTTTTTTATTACTGTATAACATGAAGTAAAAAAGATAACTGTTATTAGGTTTTGTGGAATAGCATTACTGCTCTGCTACTGCTGTTACAAACTAGTATTCAGGACAGTCACCTTCTGGGGATATTGTGTCAGTTGTAACAGAAGACCATCCTACAAGACCAAACTACGATATTGAGGGAATCCTGTCTGGCCACTGAACTAGGCCAATAATGTAAGAAGGGCCTCACTGTGTCGTATAGAGTGCTGGTAGAGATACTTGGACTCTAGGGAACCAGTAATCTATAACAATATTATGTGTGCTAGACGTCAATCTATTCATGTATCATGTCTTCTAGCAATGATGTGTTCTAGGCATCTATGTATAATCAAGGAGTAGGAGGTAGAATGTATTCTAAACATTTCAGCAGCCCTATACGACTACACGTAGAGCAGATTATGGGTGTGAAAGGAAAGTGATGGGTGTAAACATACTCCAAGAATAGCCTGTTTGCTTGCAATTTATTGGAAAATCTAGCTCAGGATTTTGTGATGATAGAATAAGGATACAATACAAAGGCTGTGATAATACTGCAAGCAGAAAAATATTCTTTAGTTAGTGGAGATATAGAACATAGAATAAAATAGCCTAAGTGTCAAAATTTGATTAGAAATTATTCATGAGAGAATAATATAAATTAAAATGATTAGAAAACTATATTTTACTACCTAGACTGAACACTTAGCATAGGTTCTCATATTAGTAACATTGTCAAATCAGTGTCAAATATAAAAATTAATAGAATTTGTAATCACAGTATAATAATAATAATACTACATGAGGCACAATATGACTTGTCTATCTCTTCTATATATAGAGCAACAATAAAAGACAAGACATCAATCTGATGTGTCTACTTGATATAAGTGTAGGTTTGATTGGCTGGTAAAAATTAAGCACGGCCACATCACATGCACCTGCATTAAATATTCAACCACTAAACAAATTTTACCTGCCTAATATAATAATATAATAATACTAATCAGTAGTTGTACCCAACACTGATTGTATCAATTTACTGCCAAAAGACATAATATTCCATGTGATGATTACTACCACTAGCTCCATAGTACTATATTTAATAAACTAAAATACATGCCTCTACGCCATAATGTTGCCTACATGATAAAGTCGAGCAAATCAAATGCAAGTCAATCAGAATCAATCCTGAGCATGTCTGTATTTTCTAGAATTGAATTTGAAACGAATCCAAAAACAAATCTGAGATAAAACTGACAGCTACCAAGAGAATATTACTTGGAGTCAAGATGGTAGAAGACGACAACTCGCTCATCCTTACATGGAAAGATTAAGGATCTTCCTGCTACACGCATATCCTGAATACGGTTCTTTTTCTTCCTTGCTGCTGTTGATAGTGACCCTTCAACTTTTCCTGTAACATACACGCACATAAGTGATACATACATTTAGAGGATTGTACGTGTTTATACACTGCTGAATCTCAGTCAAAGTGCTCAATGTTTATAACAGAGCCAATTAATGTTTGGTAGAATCTCACTGTTTTATGTCTTTTATTACTACTAGTTTCGTGCTATATACTTATTTTTCAGTTAAAATTGCTGGAATAAAAGATATAGCAATCATCAGATATGTCTCTTTTATCTGATGATTGCTATATCTTTTATTCCAGTAATTTTAACTGAAAAATTAGTATATATCATGAAACTAGTAGTAATAAAAGACATAAAACAGTGAGATTCTACCAAACATTAAGTGATACATACATGTACATGTAACATACATGCACATAAGTAAAACATAGAGAGCCTGGGTGTCTAAAATATTCAACAAATATAAAAGCAATGTATGCTTACATGCATACTATTGTAGAGGACTGCATAGGAATAGTGATTAAACACATTCCAAGGTCTAAATCCATAATGCTGAGTAAACAGATACAATACCATTGATACACTTTTTGTCACCCATCTCACACAATAGGTGTCAATGCTTCCTTATTACAACCCAAGAGTTAGTATATGCCTGCCAGGTATTGATACATAATATGCATCAATACCTAGCAGGCATTAGGTTGGTTTAAGGATGGTTGTTAAATAATGTAATCAAATAAAAAATATACTAACTCTTGGTCTGTAATAAGGAAGCATTGACACCTAACAGCAAAATGGGGTCTTACTAACTACACCAATTAATTAGAGTTGTGCTCCCTTATCTCCAGGTTTACCATAAGGAGATAACTCCTTGTTCATATTGATTTAGTTGATAAAAACTTTTCGCTGCTTGTCATGGTGTTTTTGACACCCTACCATGATTCGTATATAGGCTTTCATGCGCCTTGCAAAAGCAGCAAAGAAATTTATGGAGGTAAAACAGAAGAGACTCAACAAGTGTCTTCTTATAAAGCTAAACTCACCGGTCTCGACGTTAAGCACCTGTAGGTTAACCTTTGCGTCTGGCTTGCCACTTTTTACTAGTAGAAAGTCACAGCCATAGGGTGCAATGCAGAGGGGCATATCGGCTTTGTGTCTCCACATGATCTGTTCCGTCACCAAATTCACACGGAAGACCAACGAATTTCGATGAGCTATCACCACCGAACTGGCATTTAATGTGCAGATAAATGTGCTACATTCCCCAAGCAGCTCACATGGTATAGGATGCAGTAGTTCGCCTTCCAAAGAGTAGATGGTTAAAGTTCTATCCCCTCGGTTGGGAATGATGACCCGGTCACCAGCGATGGTCATCTTATTTGGTATGCTGACCCCGATTCTATCCTCGTGAATCCAGTCACGATTCAAATGATTGCCCCTCATATCATAAACACAAACATGGAGTTTGCTACCCTTGTTTACAAGTAGATAAATTAGCTCATTGTGGATTACAATAGAGAGAACAGCGCCCCCTGTCTGGATAAAATTAGGTTGCAGCTCGTCGTCTTCAACTACTAGATCCACTCCTTTGCAATGACCAATATACGTCTTACTATGATACTGACAAACGGACAGACACTGCTCCAGCGTCATAATACTGTCGACTTCTTCAATCTTTGTAGGTTTTGGGATCTTTTGAAATTTTTCACGAAGATGATGGCCAGCAGCCAACTCAACTTTCATTTCTATCTCCCGATGTTCACCATCTGAACAAATTATAAAGTAAAAACAATTGTGAAAGATTTTGTCCACCCACTAGATATGAGATGTTACATAATGCTACATCTAATCAAGACAAGGAGAACGCTTCGAAACCCTACGTGTGTAAAATGTCACCATCTTCTTGATCCATTTGCCTAACAATGCCACAGCTTAGCAAAGAGTGCATAATGTCATTATATAAGAAAATCTTGGAAGACATTGGTGTGAGCTAGTAACTTGATGATAGACGATATAGTAATACCCATTGTGAGTTTAGAGTTTATTACTAACAGTTTGATGCTTATCCAAGCATCATCACCAGAGGAAAAATTTTATCCGATGATGATGCTTGGATGAGCATCGAAATATTAGGAATAATATCAAAACTCATAATGCGTCTTGCTATATTATTTATCGTAAGAGAATCCCGACACAAAATGGAAGACCTGTACCTGCATCAGCGTGAACATCTTCCACTGTAACAGTTGGCTCCTGCCGAACTAATGACTTGGCCTTCTTGTAACCGCTCAGGACGTGGCCCTACAAATAGCGCAACGTTATGGATTCTACAGAACTAGACAAACAAACACACTATAGTAATATTGGAAGCATCTAGTAAAATACTAACCTTTTGGTCAACTGCAAGTCCGACAGTAAGTTTCTGTAGATTAGATTCAAGGGAAGATAACTGTTCATCTACATCCAGTTTGAATCTTGCCATTTCCTTCTTGGCCCCTCGGCGACGTGTGACAAGATCGCGCTCTAAACCTTGATACTTCTCAATAATACCCATAGTCTATAATATTATGATGCAAATATTTATCAATTACTTTAATTAAATGGAAAGAAATGACTAGAAGTATTTAAAACGTCACACAAGAATATAAACACCATCTGGTATAAGGGTCTTATGTAATCAATCCAGAACTGCTGAAAATAGATAGGCTTTATAAGGAAATGAAAATAGATTTCATCTAGAGCATTTAGGAAGAAAGCCATAGTTGGCCAAATACTTGTCAGAGCAAAAAGGAAACGGACATAATTAGAAACCGAGACCTCTTACCTGGTCTACTTTGGTGTCCTCAATCGCCTGCCTAAACCGAACGGTTTCCTCCTCAAATCTACCCAAAAGTTGATCACATTCAGTCGACAGCTCCTTGAGCCTCGCCACCTTGTCTTTCACTTCAGAGTCAAGGGGAGATAACCTCCGCCTTATAACATCCACCAGGATGTCAAGCTGACAGTCAACATGATGTTGTTGTGAACCTAGCAGTGCATACTAACCCATGACAAATGCATTCATAGCTCCGTCTTATAAGAAACTTCCGTGCTAAGCATGCCAATCCGACGACTGAAATGCGTCAACAACGTGCTGCTACTAAATTTTGTAGTTTATCACCATTTTAGCAGTAAAAGGTTACAATAATGGAGTTCACCGAATATGCAACCGGAACCTATCATTATTAATATGGTCTTCATTATAAAAAATTTGAAAAGAAAATTTTTTATTGCAAGTGTAAAACTGTTATGCCACTGTTGAAGCCATAATCGTAGAAACAGTTTTAGAGTCGCATGTAAATACATGTAGTATAGAAGTTGTGCACCGTTTTAAAATCATATACTTGACGCACATCTCAAACTTGTATATCACATTATAGGTTATAATACATACACTTGCATGCGAATACATGTAAGGTATATACATACATATCAAACGGTTATCTCTAGTGTGATAGAAAATCTTGATTCTTGATGTAAGCTTCGCTGACTGACTATAATGCATACATCCATGTTATCACTATAGAAATATTATATAATATACTATAACATCATAGGTATGGTGAATTACCTCTACTGGGGCAGACAGAAGGGGTATCCAAGCACCTGTCACACAGAGGGTGGTAGCATGATTTACAAGCTTTCACGATTGGTTGGTCTTTGTGTTGGATACAACAGACGACATGTCCTTGGTGTGGTGTGGTGACAGCGGGGCTATGGTCAGGCTTTGTCTCCCCATGCACCTGATGAAAAGATTCAACTGATTTACATTTGTAAAGTGGACAGGAAAATTTAATATATAATCCATCAACAATGTTATTTTAAAATGATTGTAATTAAAACTTTTACAGACCATAATGGACTCTCAGCGGGCTTATCATTCTTTCCCAAGAACATCGGCGTATAATTTGAAAAGAAAATATCTAATTAGAGCAGAAGAGTCGACACCAAAAATAACCTAAATACGATTCTAAATTCTGCCAATACTAGAATGATGTGTTCGAGTTAAAGCTAAAATTCTTGTACACATATATACATGTAAGTAAGTTACCATCTTATGTCTGGTACAGTGGTGCTGTCCGCACTCCTCGCAATAGCTAACAGCTCTTGCTCTTGGACCAGTAGAGGGGCACACATCACAATATTGATGCAGCAGATCAATATCCTGGTCCTGTACAATAGCAGGGACTCCCATAGTAGGGAGTACAGAGTTGTCCTCCACTGGACTACTATAATATCAACAATGGCAGTAAACATGTTAACAGGAAGTCGCACCAACAACTCATTTAATGCTCAGTCGTATATTTGGTAGTCACGGAGTCTCAGTAAATCTAGTGTGCAGCAGAATTATGCACATTGACTAAAACAATTCTGGATTCCATCGTTCCTCTTGCTAATGAATGTTGGGTAAAATGAGACCATATTTTGCAATAGAGACTGGGTACTATTAGTGTAAAATCCTTACGTTGTATTTGATTAGCCCATATTATCGTAACTTGCATTTAATTGGTCAATATTATCTTACCTTGTATCAAATTGGTCGATATTGCCTTACCTTGTACTTGATTGGCCGCCATTACTGATACCACTGAAGTGCTTAATCAGGCATGGTAGACAGTAGGCACATCCACCCTGCAGTAGTTTGGGCGCTCTGAGGCCCTCCCCCATCTGCTCACACATGACGCACACCCTAGGGCTAGGCTAAAAGATGAACATGTGTTGCACATCAAAACACATACTTATACGTATAAAACACTAGGACATTAAGTGAGTAAAATAACAAAGATTCCTTTTACTTTAGAATCTTACTGTGGTATGGAGTTAATAGGCAATATAAGACAGCTATATAAATAGCCAGATGAGTATATTCCCAGTACCTGGTAGGGTGGAGGCTCATAGGGCGGAGGACGTTCCGTACTGTATTCTACATCATCAGCTTCATCCCTCTTTCTTATGATCCTCAGCTGTAAAAATCCTTATTACATAACATAACACAAAAATGAAAACACACAGCATATATTAAGCACTTATACATAGATATCGCGTCTGTTGCCTAGTATCTGACTTTTATCATCCATAAAAAAGTATGATGACTATCTTTAATCATGAAAATGCAAAAATAAACATTTCGAGAGACAATTATAGATTATGATGTTGGAAATCAGGTAAGAGAAAGTGATTGGACGAATTAAATTAGTTATACATGCAGACTAACAGTTTCTATGAAACTTGCTTTGACAAAATACTGCCAAATTCTAATCACTATTGCCCTAAAGTTTTATCACATACCTCCAGTGGAGACCTTTTATTGTCTTCGTAGCTGGCCATGACACCCTGGAGATGTAAAACTAGTTGCTGACTTAGTACTGTCCGTCTAGAAGTACCACAACCATCAACAAATTCGCTCTTGGAAGCGCTTTTCTACAACTGCCTATATAAATACAGTATAATAGTCATAGTAGGTGACCTATCTCAATAACTGATCTTAATGTTTTTGCAACAGAGCTGGGTCGCGGAAGGTTCTGCCTTTCAACAGTTAGCAGCTGATTCTTGGTGCCGATGGAGAGAAATTTGAACATCCTTATCTTGAAGATTCATACACAGCAGTACATTACACCATTGTGTTGTTATTCCTATTCATTGATTAACCATAGCTTTTTGATTCTAGCATGAGTACAAATTCCTATCCATCAAATTCTAAATTTCTGAGAGAATTACAATCAAAAAATGATAATTTTATTTAAAATATCAGGTTTTTTAAATATAAATATAGGTCTACATCTACTAAATCAAGATTTATTGAATTATATTATTACATAATATAATTATAATTAATTACACCATAAAACTATTACTGCTCAATAATTTAATACAAATTTAAATAAATATGTTTTTTAGAATTCAATTGGGCCTACCAATTTGTCAATATAGAAAATAGAACAGAAGGGATACCCATGTCATAGAATAGATGAAAAAAATTTCATTCAAAATCTCAGTAAAGAGCTGGTAGATTTACATGTAGATTGTAGAACAATATTTCCATACCCTAATCTAAATCCAGAAAACTGACCGGAGCTTTGCAAAACTTGGAGATTAGACACAGGAACTCGAGTGGGCTGCACCACTAAAACATCTGGCTGGCCAGACCATAGAGGTAGGATAGAGCCAGTACTCCACCGCTATTACTATTACGGTCGTGAAGCCGGTCTAGACCCACTTCTTTGCTTTAGACGCAGTTCCGGTTTGCTATTAAATCCATTGTAACAATACGAAATCGATAACGTTTGCTCAACAAACTCACGTATTTTGTGGCTATTAGTACTCTGCAAGTTAAGAACTATCTATGATACATTAAAAATACAACTTCTGATATAATTGAAATTAATGAGAAGTCAACTACATATGCATTATATCTATTATTGCACTGTATTGTATTTTTGTTTTATCATCTGCAGTGCAGAATTGTGGATGGTAAATCATATGACTATCATAACCAGACAAATATATATATATATATGCAAACAAGATTGAAAGCTAGCAAAAAATGTTACAGACATAGCAATAAAAAAAATTAAACAAGAAAAAGAAATAAAAAAATTTATGATACACTTATTGTAAAATTATGTTACAGGTATTGAAATGAAGCAAAAGTTCAATGTTTCAAATATCTATTCATCAGTCGAGAATCGAAATACACTGTGTAAACACCTGCTCACATCAAGCCACAATCTGCTTTACTAAATCAGTAGCATAAATGAGGCCACCTCTGTTTTTGGCCTTCATCATCCTACGACATACAAATGATCGCCAAAGCCACCTGCACACTTCCCCAGAAACTACCGTGTAGAGTTCTTGCAATTTTTCCTGAAATATCCAAGAATATTTAGTGGGTGAGTGTTACAAGTTCGTAGCGATGTTAAACCGATAGTATTGGAGCTTTTCACTTGCACCACCGCAAAGAAAATAAACCAGAGCTGGAGTCACAGTCAGCTGAATTGGCTACATTTAAAGTGGACACTGACCACTTCATCAACAGCTTTCTTGGATCTGCCCTAAAGCCTGTAGCAGTTGGGTTGTTGTTTTGCTCGCCCATTCTATGAATCCTGCTGAACAAAGTCTTGAGAAACTCTGAAAGTAGCAAAATAAGTAGCATCTGATCTGTAGCAATAAAATATCAAAAATTATTCAAAACTTAGGAAACTCGCACGCAACGCACCTTTACACTGAATGTTATATACATATTATATTTATATATATTATGATAACATACATGTTTATACATTGTACCTTTGTACATATATATTACATGGACATGATATAGCCTATTCTATCAAATATTATGGTAACACTGAAATTATTATCTTCCAAGATAAAATGCTATAAGAAGATACATCAATTCCAATACCAACCTAGATTACTACCATATGAATAATCTACATTTGTGCTGACATCTGCTACTGAATCTTTAGGGTTAAGTGACAATACTATACTGGACATCTGCTGGACTGTCAGTTTGAGGAATGTGCGGCTATTTGAAAATGACAGTTTGAAACAGAACGTGTCAAAAGTGGACAGTTCAGCACTGGACAGTTCGAAATGCCTAAGCCCAAACCACCAGACTTTAACTAATTTTTTTTATTAATTTAATAAGTTAAAATGAACTTTCTGCAAGTTTTGTTCTTCTAAATGTAATCTACACAGTTTCGAACTGTCCTGTTTCTAACTGTCCAGCTGTGAAAAGTTCTGTTTCGAACTGTCTTTTACTAAATGTCTCTTTACCCAGTTTGAGCACCCGTCTGCCTTTTTTCTTGGACTAAAACTACAAAGGATCAAATATTTATAGCGTATTGAAGTTTGTACAAAAATATTGGTGATTGTAGCCACAAGCTACATAGCCTACTTTGTCAACAACCCTGTCAACATCATTACACTTGAATATTGGGGTTCAAACATTCAATATTTGGTTCGGAAAGAGAAACAAACATACAATTAATTAGTGAAAAAACTAGAATTCCAAACAAAACTAGGATCTAAACCTGGTGCTTTACCTGCAAATGGCTAGGGAAGTCCAAATACAAAAAGCATAACACCTTGCTTGAGACACTTCTAGCTTCCAACGAACGTTATGAAGCTCTCTAGCTCGAAGTGATCGGAGCACAGTCTTGAGTATAAATGGTTGGTGTGAAATCTAGACGTCTCAATGCTCTGACTCATTTATCCAAGAGTTTAGAGTTGCATAAAAAAACCTTTGAAATATGAACAGGAAAGGCGTTAATAACATTATTACACAAGTATTTCAACGTAATATTATACATCAGCACACAATATAATTCAATAATAAGATAATTACTGTGGCAATGTATATAGGGCCTATAAATTTATTTACAACAGCGCATAACATGAGAATAACGCTAAACATATTCTTGATAATGAACAATAAGAATGGATATCTATAATATTATCAGTATGATTTATGATGTTAACGTATTATGTCTTGTTTTTTATAACCGAATAAAAACAAGTGCATGCCTGAAAGTTTCACAAGTCCTTTTGTCAACTACTATTAAAATTGTTTCCCACTAATACTGGTTGTTTTGGTAGTTGGTGGTGATAGTAGTTTATTAATTTCAACCTCTCTATTTAGATCATCACTAGCTAGAAACTACATCTACCACCACTACAAATACTGTAAAAAATAACAATAATAATAATGTGAACAACGCTATTGTCATTTCATTTTCCATTTTTTTTATAAAATTGGTTAATTTATTAATTATAACAAATAATAGTTGTAACAATAATAGAATATATTATAATATATAATATTATTATTATAATTATAGTATTATATATTATAATATAATAGTAATAATAATTATTATTATTATAAATTTAAAATTAATAACAGAAAATCTTTAGGGTCGGCCAGAATACTAAGAAAAGTTTTGAGTCTCCCAGGTTAGTTGTTCTAATCCGAGATTGAAAAAAACTTAAACCAGCTTAACAACATGCTGTGCATACTACCAATAGTACCACAAATTAATTATTAAATTATAATTATTATTTATTAGTTGCAATAACAGGAGTGGTGGTAGTAGTTCGTAGTAATGTAATTATATTATTATTATTTCAAAAAAATCAAAAAATATACGTTTGGGACGTCAGGGGATGGCAAACCATAGCATCAGCTAACAAATTTTAAAGTGTGAAGTAATAGCTTACGTGTGAAATGACTTGTCACGAGTCCTGGATGAGTTATTACTGCACAAAACTTTGGCATAACTAATTACATTCACGTGCAAAAGTGCAAACCGGAACTGCGTCTAAAGCAAAAAAGTGGGTCCTTACGGCGTCACTGGCTTTCTATATAGTACTGGCTCTATCCTACCTCTATGGGCCAGACGAGTAGCGGCCGGAAGGACCCTCTAAGTACAGACATAAAAGTACCTACCAATGGAACGGCCGCACATCTAGCTAGGCATAACCGGAAACGACTAATGGGGAAATCCCAAGTAGTGTAAGAAAACTGAAAATCGTTCAAGCCCGACGATTGTTATAATATTTTTCATAACCATAGCAACTGCTTGTACATCACATGCGTGACTTCTAATCCCCGATCATAATGGATGTCTCTTTTCTCAGTACTCGTAAATTTCACTTTTACTGTTGTTCCTTATATCTGACTGCAAATGGGTTAAAAAGATTGAAGGCTTATAGGCTATAGCTTTTATAGTTATATCAATGATAATAATATGCACCTGTATATTATCATTGGTTATATCATAGTGCAATTTCGGTTGACAATGATATCTATACGATTATCATGGTTTAGGTATTTCTGAAAGCCAGGGACAGGGTTACTCTGTATTCTCTGCAGAAGACAGAAATGGATATGTTTATTCAGATAGCTTTTTCAAATTTTCTATATTATCACTCTGTACTATAATTGATATTTCATGTTCGATGTAGCATCCAATCCCATAATGATGATACTAAAATATTCACCTCTAAATACACATAAACTTACCTGCAGATAATAAAAAAATTTGAATATCAATTTGAACATCTGTTGAAGTTCCTCTGAATCACTTAGCTGAATATTTCCAATTTACTTGAAAGTTTAATATAGATCAAGTTATAAAAAAGTAAATAGTTAAAGTATAAATTATGATGTGTGTTGTAAGCATATACCTTATTCCAAGAGTGATGTGATTTCATGATAAATAGATAAAATTCTCAATCACTAAAACTAGGATGATACATCTAAACCATATAGTCAGTACTATATTATAATGCACATGCTTGTAAAGGATGATGTTACTGCCTGCTTCCTGTCCATCCAGGACTAAAGGATAGTTCAGCATAAAGTTGAGTTTTAAATCAAAACTATCTTTGCTTTGCATTCACCGGCTATGCTGAGATGACGAATCCATTTTTTCACACTTTTATGATTGTCCACCTTAAGAGATTGAAGTCTAGAGCCAGAGTGGAGATAACTGCTGATTTCAAAGTTGAGTCGGACTTCTAGAGGGGAAGTGACCTCATAGTCGACTTTACCTTCAGGTAGCACCTTTAACAGACAAGAGTGAACTTTATGGCAACGATCCCAGTAAACATCTATGCTATACAGTTAAAAGAAGATATGTTGGCAAATCTATGGTAAAAAACCACATGAGGAGGTAATTTCATTACAATACCCAAAATAACTTCAAGACATAAATCTTGAAGTTGAATAGGAAATTTCATGAAAACTACTCACTAGGGATAATAAAGATAAAGATGACCTCAATATTGAACCTGAGTTCCATTACCCTCTAGATGACAGGTAGGTGTGGTTATTATTGGTATTTATCAGTTAGGGCATGACCTGACCTTTGTAACTATTGGCTAGCAGTGTAATTAATTATAGTTTGTGTATTTGTTAACCTTAAAGTGAGCCGTAGCGAATGTTTCGCCATAAATTTCCGGAACATTCCATTCGACAGCTGGTCTATCATCCTTTAGTTCTATCGTGTGACTGGCTAGTTTAGATAACTTCTGTATCCTGAAAGCAAAGATCTGGCTTCTCAGTTTTTAGCAAACAAAATGTACGAGAAAGTTTACTGTTGGAAAATGTCTCTAAAGTTGATAAAAGACCTATAGTTGTAAATTCTGGTGCTGATGTTCAAACATGAATAGTGGTTAAAAACGTATATTTACAAACTAGCATTTAGGACACACCCCTTACCAAGTCTGAATTGTTACATTTCCTAATGTAAAACCTGTACATGTTTGTGCTACTATAGACACGGAGATCAGATGGGACAAATCGTATATTACAAAGTATTGCAAAACAAAATCCACCCGCTTTACAGGAGTCCATCGGTATTGTTGAACAGACAGTGTTATTTATACTGGCATGCACTCACCCTCTAGGCTTCTGATTAAGGAGAAAGGTTACCATGACTTTCTGGCACATGATAGAGGCCGGGACACAGCACTGTAGAGTAGCAATGAGCTCTCCAGCACTACAGCAAAAACAGATAACACGCAGTGTTACATAATGAAGCTGCCACTAACAAGTAGCGAACAACCTTGATGGATTGCTGTAATGATATACATGTAACTATTACCATGACCCATGTAGTTATTGTACTATATAAAAGTTATCAAAAGCTTAATTGAACTATGGTACTAAATTAGGTCGATTATCGAAGTCTAGCTACTCCATATTGGACCATGTGATCAGCTACTCCTCCACCTACCTGGAACCCTTTAGTACCACTATGGTAAAAGGTAGCTTAGTAGATGTTAGCTTGTATGTCATGAGCTCAGTCTGGCCCAAAGGGACACCCGCTTGTAACAAGCCATGGGTTGAGAACCTCTGACTGTCCACAAACCTACTGAAGCTTTCTTGGCCAATAAGCTTACCTAAAATATTAACATGCATATATATATCCCATTCAATTCTGTAGACATTTACCACTATTTTCAAACTCTAGAGATGTTCAATAAAAACTTTGCCAGCAGAATACTTTGCACAAAAAATTCTCTCCAATTAAAATCTGACACAATGCGTGTTACATACCGTAATCCTTGTTCAGCTGAAAGTGAACTGTCTTCTGCCCATTGCTCACATTGTTAGCACCAATAGAACCTCGAATATAACAAGTTGTCTCCCCTGTGTTATTTATATCATAGTCTAAGGTCTCTATCAGATCAACGTATATCTCCTCTTTAGCACCTTCATTTATACACTGAGAAACAGGGACAACTTTAGCTCGGTTGGGGGGCTGGTAACCAGATAACTAAAACGGATGGATATTAAAAAGGTAGACATTGACAAGTATAATGTATTAGCATAACTATCGAATACAATTGATTGTGGTAGGTGATGTCTGATACTATCACTAATGGTATACACTCCGCTGAAAGGAGAGCAGTGTTCTTAGTTGCAGCAGGATGAAATCAATGGAAATAGCAACTACATGTACTTAGTAGATCCAACAACAATAGTACGAACACTACTTGTACCATTGGTAATTGTGGACCTACTCTTAACCTACCTTAGAATATGCGGATGAAGCTGTTAAAGATTTGCTGATTGGTGACTTAGACTCTGTGTAACTCTGAGAAAGGAACCCTTTGATCTTAGATGTGTCTGTCAGGTGGACATAACCACCAATCTACAATGAATGCGTAAAGTATGAATTAGCAGTGTATTCTGAGGCTGAACTTACTCTAAAGAAGTAAAACAGAGTAGAGGTCAAGGTTAAACTGACTCACCAACATACAATCAATGATCTCTGCCAGTAAAGTTATGTTACTAAGTACGATGTCAACATTCAGTGTACCCATGAAGTCTCTGCACACTTTGACAAGTCTACAAGACATAATGAACGTGTGAATAACCTATATAGACTAAGCATAAGGGGTGTGCTAAGCTACAAAGGTTGATATACAAATTAATGTATTGAAGAGAGTGTGAGATTCCAGTTTTCCTGCAGTTTAAAATAAATAAAAGTAAAAGTAAACAATACTAGATACAGAGATCACTGGAAACCTGCTTGGAAGCTTGCAGGAAATTCATGATAATACAGATTATACAACATAAGGAAGAAATCATGTCTCTGTGTACGATATAATAATAGAAGAATCCATACCACCAACCTTCTAATGAACTGGATCAACGCGATCTTCTCTGAGGCTGATATATCCTGACTCTTACAAACAAGAACAAACAGCACCTCATCGCATGACATCTGTGTAAACACTAAACCCTGCAGAATTCATGAATCATACATAAAGCCTAAAACAACAGAACATTCATGTAACTACGTTATGATCAGCCGGGCCATACATAATTAGATATACATATCCGCATGCTAAATATCCCTTAGCCTGCAACAAGTTTGCTTTATCTTTTAATATGATATACACCAGGATTTTCAATATTACTGGCCTACCGGGAGCATGCTTTCCATCATGTACCACAGCACAGACGCTAGGGATAGTTTGACTGCATGTGAATTCTTATATTATAGGCAGGTATATTTTATTGAGTACATTATGTTATGTCTGTATATTACATAATATAGGCCTAGATATGTCACTATGTTGGTATATTATATGTAGGTATGTTACTCGTATGTCGGGACTAAATCTCAGCTGCTATTGGTGGAACTCAACTCCTTGTCCACGCAGAGAGATGAAGATCACCGAGTAACCTAAACCCAAGAGGCTATTTGTATCTACATGTACATACACCTACCTTGTGAGTGATGAAAGGTGAAAAATGAGCCAGTTTACTTGACTCATGGAAAAATTCACGAGGTTCTTGTGGTGAATAGACATTTTTATCTAAAACATCAACATGAAATTATTCAACAAGGTCTGCGGAAGGTTATAAATATATTCACATTTGGGTATGAATTAGAGTAGACATAATAGGCTACATGAGATCAGGGAAAGAAATTTTATTCAGGTTATAACCCATCTATTAACCGATAATAGAGGCCAACAGCTACCAAATTACTTCCTGTCTTATACAGTACGGATAAAGAATGACCTCTGATAATGGAGCATGTTCAAAGGGGTATAAAGTACTGCATGGCATGCTTTCTAGCTGAGAAACTGGCTCCCTGGCTGCAGTTGTTGATAATCACTTTGAGTGGTGATACTGACTGAAGATCTTCAGATGTCCATCACTGCTGATCTGAGAAAGCGGTTGGAGATCAAGTTTTTCAAAGAGGCTGGCGGTACATATCTGTTTATCAGATCGCCGGATGCCCTAGAAGTCATGCTATTCGTGTCTGTACAGCTTTGAAACGGCTAGCAGTTGAGTCAGACACAAAGTTCCAGGCTGCAGACTCGCACTCTAAGACCGGGTGACAAATGGCTTATATAAGAATTAAAATGTTGATTTACTTCAAAAGTTCTTGATAATTTATTATTATTATAAAAAAAAATAAATATTTTAATATAAATTAAAATTCTATATACATATATCAGCAAGCGTTTTTTTAGTTTTTATTAAACAGGAATATTGCCAGTATTTTAGTAGCCAACAACAACATAGCAGTAAGTTGAGTTGATGCCATGCTATACATCCACTCAACTTGAACTTGTCTTAACTCAACTGACTGTAATGTATGTTTGTTAACGCATGCATTTGCATACTAATTTACACTTACAATCTAAGTCAAAGAGATTTTCGTGATTAAGCAGACTGCAGCAAAGGATCCTTTCAACTTTTTTCATAATTTAAATCACAATTAGAAGTTCAAATAAAATCTAGATTAAATCAAACAAATTCTTCTTTTCATCTCCAGTCTAGAGCAAAGTGGTACCACTTTGGTCTAGAGAAGTACAACTGGGTCTCTTTGACTCAAAGCTATACAAAATGTTTTTGTATAGCTTTGCTTTGACTGGGCAATGAACAAACAGACACCAGAACTATTATTTAATTTCAAAAGTGGAAGGAGGTCATTGGAAAACCGGGCACGCAACTATGTCACTGATTGGGTAATTTCCCAAATACTGTTGTTCTGTTGGTTAATGAAATATCTTAACCTCAATGCCCAACTCAGCCTATTAGCTGCTCCACTACTTTTCAAATATGGCTTCTTCCGGAAAGGTGTGTATTGAGGAAATAATCTAGAATTTCACTCCAAAATCATGTTAAAATAACTTTGTAGGGAGATATGAATATTATTTTAATGCAGAACTTTGCTGAGTTTTACGCCTTTAGAGGGTATTTGACGAAAACTTGTAAACTTGACTGTGAAGTACACTAGACTATGGTACCGAATTAGTTAAGTTACTCAAAAAAATGAAAATTCAAAATATTTATTGTTATTAAATTATAAACAAACATCCCGAAACTATAGTTAGGAGTGCTAAATAAATCTATGATCTAGTTCTTCAATGTAAATATTCAATAGGAACACACAGACACTCTTGTTAAATTTCAATATATATATTCATACTTATAATTATAATAATAGCATGATTACCAATGCTATATTATATATCAATAATCAAATTGATATTGAATTTGAATATTAATTTCAATTAATGAGAAAAGAAAGAGAAGGCAAATCTGAAGTTATCAAAAGCAAAAAATTGTTTAGGCTTGTAATGGCTGAAAAGTTTTAGTTCAATACCTAAGGCGTTGTTAATGCATTAACATTCAGGAGAGCAAAATATAATGGTAAAGGTGATCATCTCTCACATCAGTTTTCAGGGATTCTCTTTCTACTCTGTTTTGCTGTGTACACTGGCTGTTATTGATCAACACTAGTCACGTGTCTCCCATTTCTAGTCTAGATGTTGGTACTTCACTCAAATATTTAATCTCCTATTTTTATTATAAGTACATATCAGGCTTCTTGACCTGAATAAAACAGCAGACCTAATGTAATAAACAAGCATGGCATTTAAACAGGCTCAAGTTGACTGTATAGATAAGCTTGTCACGATCTGATGATATTAAAAATGTTTTACTTTATTACAGCGAATGTCGAGCTTTGATGAAGAGGAGCAAGATGATGATTATTGGAATAATTCGAAAAATAAATCGAAGCTTTTTCATGAAGAGGATGAGGAAAATGAAGATGCTAAACGGTTTGCAAAAGATGGACGAAAAAGCTTGTTTGATGATGATGAGGACAACGATTCTCTGGGAGGTGTTACAGGTACCATTGTGTAGGCTGTAGTCTACACTCCTGATATTTCGGCATGTTAAATCTATAAGCTAAAATCTCATTTTAACTTGCCTTATTTCGTTAGAACACAATGTCAAACAACCTCATCTACATGTATCTCATCCAAAACTTCTACTATCTGAATCAAAGATTCTGTTTTTCACCTGTAAAAGTAAAACAACTTGCCTGTTAATTATTTAATACAGTATTTATTGGTAATTTACTGTCTGAAATGTATTAAAGCTTCATCAGTTGTTTTTAAACAAATTTATATTTTGACTTCTATGTTGTAGAAACAATAACAGAACCGACTGTGGATACCGCTGCCTTTTCTTCTGCTGTTCGATATCAGAAGGCTGGAAGCGCCAGAACTCAGACTACTGGCAGCTTCACATCTTCTCCATCTCCACTCTCGCGTACCCCACCACTGTCTACAAGTGCTCAGCTCCCACCTACACACTCACTGTCTACCCCACAAGTGTGGGCAGACACCCAACCTTTATCTATCACTGCCGACAAACCAGGCTTGTTTCTGGAAACGGACCATTACTCAAAAAAAGTTGCACCAAAATCTATACAAGATGGTAGGTCAGTGCTGTTCACTGAGTGAAAAGATCTGGTATTCCGAAACAGAATTTTCTCAGCTTTATTAGCTGATCAAATGTTGTTCTCTGCTTTTTATAGTAAGACACATAAAACTATGTGCTATCTTTTAACAATTCATTAGTGTCCTCTCGAGTCATACAAAAGAGTTAGAATACGTGGTGTTTTCCAAACAGAATAATGGTAGTACGTTTGAAGAATACAGAATAATGTTGGAGCAAACTCCTTTGGTTTGTGGTCAAGGCCGAACTCTTTCCCTCTGTTGCTGTTTTAGTGTGTAGTTCAGTGGGCCAAATGAGTGCTGTTGACTATAAACTGTTTGTTTGCAGCAGTGGCCTCTACAGTAAGGCAGCCAACGAAAGCAGACATTGCCAAATTAGAAACAAAAATAAAACGATTGGAAATACAGTTAGAGGTAAGTTTGTCATTTTGAATAAAGTGTTTATTTTCTGTGAGCCTGATCGTTGATCGATGTACTTTATGTAGTATCTAGCTATATGATTTGTATTGTCAGAGTCCTACAACTATTTGTCATATAATACGATTTCGCAGAATTGTTGAGTATGCAGTTCATCATTTGAATCCAAATGCAATAGCTTAGTCAGTATTACTTTACTTATTACATGTACATTACTTTATATGTTAGGCCAAATATCATATATCTGTTCCGTAGAACCAGTCTGTTGGGTCATTAGCAGTGGAGGAAACTATAAAGCGCATGCTTTGTGGCAAGGTTGGTGGTGATATTGTGTAATTATACTGTAGGGTATGCTTTACATGTGGAATTAATAAATCTGTTATTCAGGTTGATTTCTGCAGTGTAGAGGGTCGGTATTGGCTTCTATTTGTAACTTATTAGTCCAATCACAGTACATCTTACAATGTTTAGAGAATCACACTACTGGAGATTAGAAACCCATCGCTAGTAAACATTCTAGCAAAGTTATTTTTACACTGTCTTTGGTATTGCTATTGATCATTGACCACTTGGGTGGTATTAGGGTTATAACTATGGATTGCTATGTCTTTAGCCATATTTATTGGAGTCGTATAGAAAACACGAGGATAAGAAATATCTGCTCAAATGTGCCCTTGCTACACATGATGGCAACACTATTAACTCTGTAAGTACTATATATATAAGCTACACAGACCTATCAGTGGTGTAAGTACGTAAGTCACAGAAAACTTATGCACTGAAAATAGAAATACTAGTGCATGAGTATAATTATAATATTCCTAGACCTTAGAGAAACAACAAACTTAGAGGCTATAGCAAGGCATCAAATATACATGTGCCCGTCTATTGGTTTACAATCAAATGATTCATCTCAATTTGCTAACACCAACATTGTTAAACATTGTCTATAGAGTTGTTGTGGGCCATAGATCAATATTGTCATTGAAATGAAAGTCATTACAAACGTGGACCTACAATCTGTTTTACAATGAAAATTATCCACAATTAGTTTGTGAAGAGTCTTTTGTGTGTTTGTTTTTATCCATACTATCTAACCCAGTGTGCGTGACTTTTTGAAATTATACTTTTGTCCATCCTCAAATATTTCCAAACTTTTCATGAAATTCCGTGGAATGTTTGTTTCAGGTTTTAAGGTTTCTCAAAGAGACACTAACCCAGAGCTTATTCCAGAGCACATTGTTGGAAGTTGGCGGGGCCGAACAATACGTAAGCTACCTGATGCAAGTAGAGGAAACTTCGGAGGCAGAGGACATTGTCTCTATGATAGGTTAGTGAGTAAGGATGAAGTATCTACATGTAGTTTAAGTGAATGTACATGTAGAAACAATAAATCTCAATGCTGTGTTATACTTGCCCATGGTAGTTTGATAGAGGAAAATTAACATGGTAAGTAGGTTGAGTGAATTACTCAACTCACTTTGCTTTTGTCCATTATACTAACTTGTTAGTTGATTAAACTGTAGATTGTTATGGTAATCTTTGAAAGAACAGGTGCATGATAATTTGTAAAATAATTTTGGATTTGTCTTTTCAATCATCTTAATGCTTTGCAGGAAAATCTGAAGATGCAGCGATGACCAGATATCGGTCGGTTAGTGTTGTTAGTCAAGTCGATAGTAAAGTACGGTTACTAAAGAACTGTCTCAGGTAAGCTAAGGCACTTGAGAAGAACCAAAGTACACATACTTGCATTTCAAGTGTCTCTGTGTAGTAATAAGATGTTACAATATCATTTGTAACATTTAGGTTATTAGCAGAAATTCATGACTCCAAATTTTGCCATTATTTTTGGTTTTGGTTAACTGTATGTCCTATTTTAAACACATTTTCTAATATACGCTGAACGGTAGCAAAGTGTCAGCAAGATGTACCGTGTTCAACATGCATGTACATCCATTCAGTAGATATGCTGTATATGTATACATGGTATGCTCTACTCTGCAGCAGCCATTTTGAGCTGGAACCCACTTTGGTTAGTGACCAGATGCATGTGAGGAACCAGATCTCGCTTCTGGAGGTACAACAGATTATAGAGGTGAGACGATTAGTTGTTCTTACACAGAGCTGAAACTAACTATTTCTTACCTAGATGTGAAGTACTATCCTATACGTATAAGAAGTATAGTTTTCAGTGTATATTTTAAATAACCACAATCTAGCTATAAGTAATAATATTGCTATTTGAACCATGCATTGTATGACATTCAGATCAGCTGTGGAACACTGTACTGAGGTTAAAAGTAGTCTGTCAATGTATTCACACTAACTAAATGTACAATCCATGTGCAGAATAATTATGCAGTACAGTATAAGTGTACAGTAAACTTGTACAGTGCAAGTACGTACATACATATGATTATGCATCTAGATACAGTCGCATGTGCTGGTTCAGTACTTGTGTATCATGAAATAGCCTATGTGTGCAGACTTTATTTGAATGCTAATTCTTGTAACCAAATATTTGATTGTTGTTTTATGGGAATTTACTACATGTATGTATATGTATATGTTATTGATTTCTGGTGTGACTTGCTAGTAAAATAGTAAAGTCACTTCTATTCCGGATTTCTACCTTTCATGTAATCATTATCTTTGACAGAAAGCAGACGTCTTTGCCGAGGCTCAAGGAAAGCACCCCGTAATGAGATTACACAAGCGCAAAGGAACCCTGCCTAACCAGCCAATGTTAACCACACTCTACTACTGCTGCTTGTATCACTACGACCAGCCCGAGAGTCAGTTCTGTAGCCCTAAATACCTCATGAATCAATTCAAGGTCAGTCGAGTGTGTCGGCATGTATACAATTAGTCCAGTAGTACTAAACTGTTGTAGGATTCTACTGGGCAATCATTTGGATTATTATTTGTAGAATAGTTTTATCATAGCTAAAATACCACATCTGGTAAAGTTGCATTTTCTTTATGCTCTTTATGGTTCTACGAGACAAACTAACATGGAGATGTTTCACATACAGCTTCTGTCAATGTGTGCATACTTTGGGGTTTTCGGCTGCTGCAGTATATCATATACAAATAATTTCTTTTTGATAGTTATCAGAAGTACAGATGCAATGGGTTGCAACCGCAGCATTGTCTAGACTGCATAGATGGCAGCACGTGGAACAGCTCTTTACCGGAAAGGTAAGAAATTGCTGTCCCTTACTTTTCTCACTCACTTGTGGTCAATTGGAGTTGTTACTCTCTGACTTTTGAGGTTACACAATCTGCTAAACCCTAAGACATACCAGTATAATACATGTATGTTTGTATTGATATATTGATGACCATAATGTAATTTAATATTAAAATCCATTGTTACTTACTCTTACTAAATTAATGGTCGTAGCATTCATTTGCATATGAAGGCAAGTAGTAATTCCTTATTGGTGGCATGCATGGTAATAACTTAATGGATTTGTCTTCTTCTATATTAATCAGTGTGGAGATAAAAGTGTTGACTTTCAAAGAAATGTAATTCTAAGGTGTTTTTTGTCTACAGAATTTTGATTATTATTTTCTATCCGAATTACTTGTTTGCTTATAATATGCGTTTTAAATTAATTGATTTTGGTGTAAATTTTGAAGCTGTCTAATTGAATATTAAATTTATTTCTCCTCCACCTTATTGAATGATCTACTTGTGGTTATACCATTGTGTTTATATTTGTTGTTTTATAGAACTGGTATGGAGGGAGCACTAAGAGCTCAGCTATTGGTTTTCATAATGTTGTCAAACTCCTCACCAAGACAAAGTCTACTCCAGATGTAAGTTCAGTTAAATGATCTAGATATAAACACATTTTAAAACTTTTTCTATCCTGACTGTAGGTCCTAGTATGAAAAAAGTTTGTATTCCATCTACATAATCATGGACACCCATTTAGATTATTGATTATAGTAAGAAGTTGTCCCCTCACAAGTAAGAGAGGACAACTTCATATTACAATAAATAACAATCAGTTGTCCTCTCCCTATTAGGAGAGGACAACCTTACATTATGATAAATGACATTTTAGTTATCATGTTATTGTATCAATAATATGTTTATTATAATACAATTACTTGAAACTAAGGGTCTGAAATTCTGTATTAAATTTATAACTACTGAGCGTTTTGTAGATAATAAATAAGTATTGTGCACTGATATCCGACGAGGAAGAGAGGCTGAGGATTGCAATGAAATATAAATGCAATCAAACTATTATAGACGTAAGTAATAAATGTACTACTTTTATGTCTGGGTAGTAAACTGTGGTCATACTATTGTCATCGTAAAATACCACTTCCTCCGTAAAATTCAAACTCAAGATGAAATATATATTTTATATGTATACTAAAAGACCCAACAAATCACTTGTATCAAGATATAGGAATATTATAGTGGATTGTTGGTATATACATGTATATAATGTAATATACAACATTTGTAACATAATGTTTATATCACAGACACTAGTATCAATGAAGGACAAGTCACAGTTATTACAGTTCAAGAGAACTCTACCGATTGGAAGCTTTGAGTTACAGAAAGTAGATGCTGTTCTACGAAACTCTGTATGTATAATTTATGTAGTATCATGGTTATTGTTTTGAATGTGAATCCAGTGGGTGTCTGAACATAGTGCAGTCAACAGAAACTCATATGCATGGATGTGTAACATGGATATCATTACACTATTTTCTATTATTTTAGTCCATCAAGTGGAAGACCTGATAGACAAACCCAGGATAGCCTATGTTCACCATTGGATACTTCTGAATATGTATTTACTGCCTACACTTTAGAATATCACTATTTATTATTCATACTGTTGTCATAGATGATAATTTTTCAATATACATGTATATAATTTTAAAACAAATGGTGAAGTCAATAACAGTTATTCAATGGTTGTTTTTTCTCAAATATTTATTAAAGAGTATGTTTTAGATTAGGTCTATTGTTGTGCACAGGTTAATAGGCTTTAAACTTGACATTCCCGTCAGACTGAAGTGACTTGGTCAAAAGTTTTCACATTATTTTATTGAAAGTGGTAAAATATAATATATTGTACAAGTTATGCTGTGTACCATGATTTATAGAAAAGGTAATATAATTATCTCAACAATATTTTTAGTAATGTTATAAAATACAGGGAATTTGGGAAGGTACAAATGCACTGTTTCCAGTTAATAACTGTACAAAAAGAGTATAAAGTGTAATATATAACAGTCTTTTGCTAAAACTCTGTGATATCTTTAGATACCTATTTTGTCATAAAAACAGTGAGCTGATTTGAAATGAGTTTATTTCAAGTTCATTTCCACAAAACTGTTACACCAGTTGCAGATATACCAATCCTGAGAGGACACAACTTTTATCAGCTCGCACCAGTTCCCGTGACTGTGTTAAGAAGTGTATTGACCAGTTCTGAAGCCGCATTGTATACAAGGACTGAGTGGTAAGGGAGGTATACGTATGCGCTATAAACCATCATCGCAAACACCAAAGCTATGATCGTATCTATGAAATGCTTGAGTCAAGTAAAACAAAATCTTGGTAATTTTACATAGTGCTACGCACCGATTGCTTTTCCAAAACAACTATGCAAGATATTCTAATAAATTTACTAATATTTGACAAAATATAGGTCAATAGTACACTTCAGCTTGCAATCTTGATACAAAAACTATCTAGTTTTTGCAACAGGCCAATTGTGAACAAGCAAAATTTTCACACCAACTAGCCTATTATAATAGGCCTACCATTATTATATTCTCCGGTGAAAATTGTCACATGATTCAGACTAATTATATTATAAATTTTTCACTTTTAAAGGTTACATGGACATGGTTGGTCATTGATCACACAAGTTTTAGTTTGTTTATCTCACAATAATGATGAAGAAAAGGCAACTTATATGCTAGGTAGCTTATGGATGCCTATTTTCCATTTATCACCCAATTCTATAATCAAATAAATTACCCTCAACGAAGTGAAAGAATTTAATTTCTTTTTACAATAGTTATAGTATAGTTACTGATAATTTTCCCAGTTAATGAGTCTAGGAAAATTCAAAATGAATTATTGAATAGACGTTGAAATCATAATGATAATCCAATGGTTACAACAGTACGAGTATGAATGTAATGGGATACTTTGAAAATGTCAGCTAGAAACTTTATAATTACTATTATACTCACTATAACAAAATTGAAATATTAATTTTATTAGACTAAAAAGGATACGGAAGAGATTTCGCTCCCAGGGTTCCACCATGTACAGCGCTGTAGAAACTAAATATTGGTAATAACAATAAGTGAGGAGTCCCATATTTCTTGTGTCTCTGTCCCATTCTGTTTTTATCTTTGATTCGCGAGCCATAATGTAAATATAACCAGCAATTCAATTTTAATTTAGAAAATTATTATAATTATACATAAATATAATGAACAAACGGCATACCAATAAGGTTTCATATATCTGCAGGACCCTGAAACCTGGTCCTGGTCCTAGACCTGATAGGTGCGACTGATCGAACCAGCGTGACGTGAAACCTATTTAAAAGGCTAAAGCGCATTTTTCCTATTAGAAGATAATATTATTATTCGCGAGTACTACACGTGTAAAAGCAACACATGATAATATTATTATACTTGTATTTCAACTCACATATTCAAATGTAGGATGGGGTACTATTACCTTGCTTTATTTTTGTGGTGCAAGTTTATGTACTAATACTATGCAGTGTTATCAACGTGTATTATTATAAAACAGCATTAGATTGGCTTTGTGCATTAGACACTCACCAAAGCAGTGGAATAGCAGGAAGTGGAATTTTTTATTCTGAATAATAGTCTATAGCAATTCACTTCTAGGTTGCACCCTCCAGTTTTATCACTTTATTATTATCCAACCTGCACTGACCATTACCAGTCACAGTACATTGTGATTATTATTCAGTAACAAGAACAAATAGTGGATGATGTAAAACAATTTATTAAAACCTGCTATTCATGTTAACAACAAATTCTGAACATCAAGTCATCAGATTGTAAAACAGTGTAATCATTTATATCAGGTAATAATTATAGCTTTGACCTACACTAAAACAGGAAAATATAACGACTGATAAACTTCTTGGTAAAATACAAAACATCAAAAACAGTCTTGTGATTTCATCGAGGTCACAAATCCAAAAAGATTCTTCAGTTTTATTGCTCTTGAACCATAAAAAACAATTCAAATTGGTACATGAAAACTGTAAATTTATTGAATTGAAGAATAAAATAAAATAAAATGAATAGCTTGAATGTCACTCTTCCTTAAAGGAAGGTACGCCAATTGTATGAAAACATCAACAAGCGTACCTTATGTTCATAAATAATAACAAATGCAGAACATCTATACAACTTAGAAAGTATTGTGAAAAAAATCTAGAAGTTAATTTAGCAGGACAAAATTTTAGAGAGCAATTGTTGCACTATGTTAGTAAACACTCATCAGCTATTCTAAGAAAATGCCTCAATCTGAGACCTTAGAGCAAATATAATGTTGTCCAAAAAGTTTCGACTCAGTGTCATGTTGTATTGAATTACATTTGCTACTCCATTCACTCAAATGTACTATGTATTCGTATGTTTAGACTTACAGCCTTTCAGAAAGAAGTTACACTACTTCGTAGACACTGAGATAGAAGATAGTCGCCTCTTTACTGCTTTTTGCTTTTTCCCCTGTACAAAATATTGGAATGTATTGTACATGTACATACATGTAACACCGTGAATGTGGTAGTGAAAAGCACTATATGCAAGCTCATTGTAGTCAGCAGTTACATGTAATTTATTTCCACTCATTTACTGTATATCATAGTCACGGTACAAAAATAATATCTTGCAGGTAATTTTTGACATTGAATATCTCGGGTACTGGCAGGTTCAGAGGTCATTGGTTTACATGAAGCAAGTGAACTGATTAGCGTCCTAATATTTACATGTACAAGGAATATTGAATTGCAAAGAAAGCCATTAGCAACCCATATGCTAAAATTCCTCATACGTTCAACTCCCTGAAATATCACAGATGATTGAAGGGAGGTGGTGAGGTAATCAGGTCAAGGTTTTCTATATAATTTAAAAGGAAGTACATTTATATTTCTACACTCACCTTATTGACTACCAGATCATTCTGCCGCACAAAGTCCCTTCATACGTCTTGATGATTTGCACAATGTCATCACTGAGAGATGACGAGGTCTGGTTGAGAGGTATTAATTGAGATACACTGCTTAGGATCTTCTGGTTCTGCTGAACATCTGATAGCAAGCTTGGTGTAACCTTTGTGTGATACAGATCCTTGGTAATACATGTATCTTTATATGGTAATACATGATTGTCCGTGGACTGTGAGACTTCCATATTGATAGTATCTTCAGGTAGTGGTACAGGAAGTCCAGAGTTATTTTGTTCCACTGTGAGTCTAAATATGCATTGAGAACCTCAGAATTACAAAGATGCATCACTGAAAACATATGCTATGAAAAACAAGGGCAATAGGGAACATGTATATCTAGAGTCACTGCATTGTGACCTGATATTCTTATTTTAAACTCACTGGCTGAATCTCCAGTTATACTCAATGTTATCTAAGCACCTCTTCATCAACGCTGGTAGTCGGTCTTGGAGGAACTTGGGAATCTTGGGATCATAAGATCGAGAAAGTGAAGATATTGTGATGTTCAGCTGTGCATATCTGTAAGACTAATCATGGTTGGTTTGATTTTAGAATGATGAAAATCAATGCAAGAAACGAGTGCAGCGTACATATCTGTTTTTAGAGGCATTTAGGAAAAAAGCATACAGAACATAAACGCTACCCACAATCCAAGAAAACATCAAGCAAATGAGAACACTTATTATACTATGCATTGTATAATATATTAATAATGTGGAAATTGAGCAACGAGGTTCAACCTGATATCATAAAACATAAAATGAAATCCACAAGAACATTTTACAAGTATCTTTATTTGTGTGCTAAACAGTGTATCCAGTAACAAAATATACAGTGCAAGTACAGGCAATCTACAGATGTAGCACTTACCTTCTGTATAAGAATGGACAGTTTGTTCGTCGTTCTGCCACCCAAGAAGTTTTTCACTCCATTCATCCACTCAATGCCATTGTTGATATTTATCTTCAAGAGATGACCAGGATGGTAACAGTTTGCTCATTTCCAACAACATCACATTGGTAAAAAAAGGAGTTGAATGCTGTTCCTTATATACATACCATTGCAGACACAAAACTCACGTTCACAAAACTCACCTCCTACACAGCCATGCAACTAGTGCCTCTAACATTACCAAACCTGCAGTTTAATTCTACATACCTTAAAATCTGTAAATCGAAGTAGTTTGGTTCTCGCTGGGCACCCGGCTTTGATTGATGGTTGTAGAAGCTGCCTCTGCCTGACTACTGCGTGATCATCCTTCTGCAAATCCTGCAATTGCAGAATAAATAAAACGAAGTCAATTTTAAACATATCAACATAATATTATAACAAAGTTATGTGAACCGAGTGATTAAAATTCTGTCTCGCACTTTTACCTTATGGAAATCGGAGTATTAAAATTCTAATATTTATAGCTTTTTGCAGCTACGTTTAAATAACAAGTTAGTAACAATATAAATCTACCAACATAAAAGAGTTGAGGCTAAAAATAAAATGATACATCGACGACTAATTCAGTTTTAAAGTTTGAAACAAATTTTAAAAAATGTGCAACATACATACTTTCTTCTTTTGGTAGGTAGCCTTAGATCTTAAATGGTGATCTTGTCCATGTCGGTAGTCTAAAAACTTTAAACCATGAGCCATGCAAAAGTAGTTCTCCTTATCAATCTTCACTCTCTTACCGTCCCACATATTGCATCCTGTAAATAAAGACAAGTACTTGACCAATTCTACATTACATGTAATTTAATTGTTTTAAATACATGTGGGCCTACATGGACTTATATAAAATACTATAAAGACATTAGTGTAGTGACTAAATAATTGTTATTGTGTGGTACGGACTTGCATATTATGTAGACCTACATGTACATCATACAGTATAATAACACACAAATATAATACATGAAAATAATGTTTCCTAAATGAAACCTAGAGGAAACAGAGCAAATCTCTTATAGTAATAACGCTGATCACTGAGACATAAACTACTAAACTGTAGCGTTATTCACATATAGGGAGCACAATTTTTTGCTTCAGTTGTCTGTAGGCTGCTGTTCAATAAAGTAATCTTACTGTACTGAATGATACAGTCTCTAACTGTTAACTGCGAACAGCAAGGTATCAGGCAATTTCCTACGGCATTGGGTTTTCCCAGGTACAGTCACACTACTGCTACCAGGACCCAGCAGTCCAATCATTCCCCACAGCTTTGCAGATGTAAAGTTGCATTATATATTATACATATATCTTATCATAGTTCAGTTTTAACTTGTAGAGTTGCATTACATATTATATCTTATCATAGTTCAGTTTTAACTTCTGGTTATGTTTTTGCTCTAATTAACACATCATTTGTTTATAGTATCACAACGTTTCATATTAATGTGTTCTTTGCCAATGTCATTGGTTTGCCTGGCTGTTTGCATTGCATCATTGTTTCATCATAATTGCTGTAATGCTTTTATGTGGTTATATTGATGAGTCAGTCGAGTCTTGAGTGTTGTTCTGTCAACATGTTAGTAGTGTAATACAGCATCTAGTAAACCTATAAACTCTTTTAAAGTTAATCTACAAGCTATTTCGGCTATATTAGTACAACAAGAAAATGGCAGTAAAGCTATCAGATCTGATTAAGAGCTATGAGGACAGTAACAGTAGTGGAGAATTCAGTACATGGATTGATAAGTTAGAACTGGTTGCAAAGCTGCAGAAAGTAGATGACTTAAAGTCGTTTGTGCCATTGTTTTTAAACGGACCAGCCTTCTCATTATATCAGCAGCTACCAGATACTACAAAGAATGATTATGACAAGTTAAAGAAGGAGCTAATGACAGCATTCAGCATAAACTGTTATAGCGCTTATGACAAGTTGCGTGTACGAGTGTTACAAGAGGGTGAAACAGTGGATGTGTTTCTTGCAGATCTGAGACGGTTGATAGATTCAATCGGTCAAAAGCAATCTGATCCGCTGCTTAAATGTGCTTTTGTGTCTGGTTTGCCGACAGGTGTCTCAGATCAACTGAAGGCAACAGCTGCTGTAGAAGAGATGGGATTGAATGAAATTGTAACCCGCGCCAGGACTGTGTTAGCGTCGAAATCCGATGCAGCATATGTATGCAGTACTGTCACACAAAAACTAGCAAATACAAGTATCAAATGCTACACATGTTCAGGTCAGGGTCACATTGCAAGAGAATGTCCTACAGGAAGAAAACAAAGGGACGCAAATAAACAAATTCAATGCTACAGCTGCCAGGACTTTGGTCACGTGTCAAAACAGTGTCCAAAGAGGTCGGGAAACGGGAGCGGGGGAGCGTATGCGTCGGTTGCTCGCCCCAACAATACTCAATAAGGTCGACGCTTCCATTTATAACAACTAAGGTTTGTGGAATTACAACAAAAACTTTGATCGATAGTGGATGTGAACAGACTGTTATTGCGAAAGGAATTGTTGACAAGTTGAAGTTGAGAGTTATAGGTCCAGGGAGAATAGTTAAAATGCTAAACGGAAACACTACTCAATGCTATGGTGAGGTCGATATAACAGTAGATGTTGAACATTGTGACAGTATACAGTTACGTTGTTTGGTAGCACCTGAACTTGTGTGTGGATGTAGTTTAATCCTTGGCATGGATGGAATTAACAGGCTTGGTGGTGTTGCAATAAGCACAAGCAAAGGTGTGCAGTTTGGGAAATTTGAACATCATGTGGTTGCAGCATGTGAGAACGAAACGGAAGTGAAAGTGTTGCATATTGAAGATTCAGATTTTAGTGCCAATTTCAACGGCACTAAATGGACAGTTAAATGGAAATGGAAGGAAGAAGAACCAGTGCTTAAAAATCAATGCTCTGAATATGCAGTAAAAGAGAACTGTAGGCAAAAGTATGACAGTGAGATAGAGCAATGGATAAGCAATGGATGGTTGGAGCCATATGATGAATGTGAACATGGAAAGGTAAGTGGTGTAATTCCACTAATGGCAGTTTTCCAGCCTAATAAAGCTAGGAAAGTGAGACCTGTAATGGATTACAGTAGGGAGTTGAACAAGTATGTTCATAGTAATCCAGGCAGTAATGTAGCAGTTTGTCAAGAAAAGTTGAGAGAATGGCGGAAAATTGGTAATAAGGCCTGTATGCTAGACCTGCAAAAAGCATACTTGCAATTGCATGTAGATAAGTCCTTGCAACGATTTCAGGCTGTAAGAATCAAGGGCAAACTATATGTGTTAACCAGATTGGGATTTGGTCTGAACATAGCACCAAAAGTCATGTCTCAAATACTCGCCAAAGTTTTGTCGCTTGATGAAAATGTATGCAATGGTACTGATCATTACATAGATGATATATTAGTAAATGAGGAGATTGTTGCAGTGTCAACAGTAAAGGAACACTTAAAAAAGTATGGTTTAATCTCAAAGGAACCTGAAAAACTTTCTTGTGCACGAGTATTAGGGTTGCGAGTCAATTCTTCTGAATGTGGAACCCTCGAGTGGCGAAGAGACAGTGATATACCTGAAGTACCATCACAAGTTAGTAAAAGAGAATTGTACTCAATATGTGGCAAATACATTGGTCATTACCCTGTGGCTAGATGGTTAAGGGTGGCGTGCAGCTTTATGAAACGAGAGGTTAATTCCAGCGAATGGGACAGTGATATACCAAGTAATGTCAAGAAAATGTTGGATGAGGTGTCAGAAAAGTTAAAGCAGCACGACCCAGTTGGTGGTCAATGGAGTGTAGAAGCATCACAAATAGGTAAAGTGTGGTGTGACGCCAGCAGTTTGGCGGTAGGTGTATGTGTTGAAGTTGGCAATGAGATTGTAGAGGACGCTACTTGGTTGAGAAGTATCGATGATGGAGCACACATTAACGTTGCAGAGCTTGAGGCAGTATTAAAAGCTGTAAACATAGCCTTAAAATGGGACTTGAAAGATGTCACCATCCTTACGGACTCTGCAACAGTACATGGATGGGTAAAGTCAGTGCTCAATGACAGTAAAAGGCCTAAAGTTAGCGGTTTAAGTGAAATGATAGTAAAGCGGCGTCTTAGATTGTTAAGTGACTTGATTGATGAGTATGAATTGACCATGCAAATCGTGCTAGTAAAATCAGAGGAAAACAAAGCTGATGAACTTACTAGAGTTCCGCGCAAATGGCTTGATAAGCGAACTTGTGGTGTAAATGTCATAGCAGATGACATCATAGACAAGTTGCGTAACCTTCATGACATGAACCATCTGGGTGTTGATCGCACCTTGCACTTAGCTGTAGCCAAATGGGGCTCAAGAGTGAAGAGAAATGATGTAGAGGAGGTAGTTAGGCAATGTCACATCTGTCGTAGAATAGATCCCGCACCAGTTCGATGGGAAGCTGGTCATGTAGATGTTGACGATGACTGGCAAAGACTGGCTACTGATATAACTCATTACAAGGGCACACCATACCTAACTGTAATAGATTGTGGGCCAAGCAGATATGTGATTTGGAGGAAGTTAAGAAATGAAACATCTGTTGTAGTCAAAGAGCAGTTAGAGCACATATTCTGTGAACGTGGCCCTCCAGTAGAGCTCTTATCAGATAACGGACCTTGTTTCAAAGCACTTAAGCCTATGCTTCAGAAATGGAATGTTAACCAAATATTCAGTTGTGCTTACAGAGCTTCTGGGAACGGCATAATTGAGCGAAACCATCGCACCATTAAGCGAATGCTAGAGCGGTCTGGTGGCACAGTTAATGAAATGGTGTTTTGGTATAATAATTCTCCAAACGCTGAGGGCGTTGTACCTGCTGAAAGACTATTTCAATATAAGTTGCAAAAGTTGCCAGAAGCTGTAGCTAATAGTAGCAGGGATGTTAGCTTAAACCCCTATAAGGTGGGCGACCAAGTCTATGTAAAACCAGGAGTCAACAAGTGTACGTCAGTATGGAAAACTGGTATAATAACTGCATTGGTTTCTAACACTGCTGCTAAAGTAGACGGAATGACTAGACACATAGGTGATATTAGATTTTGCTGGAGACCTAGCGCTAATCAGTTAGAATTGCAGCAATGCGAGCTAGAAATTCACAATACTCCAGAGCCTGTTGACAACATACATGTAGGTATCGAACACGATCACGATAACATTGCTGTAGATGCTAATGACATTGTCAGTGATGCAGGTAGCGAAGCTGAGTCGGAAGAATCAGTTCGTCCTGCCAGAAATCGTAAACCCCCTGCCTGGTTGGCTGACTTTTGCTTAGACTATTGATTGATCATAGAGATCAGGGGGAGGTGTAAAGTTGCATTATATATTATACATATATCTTATCATAGTTCAGTTTTAACTTGTAGAGTTGCATTACATATTATATCTTATCATAGTTCAGTTTTAACTTCTGGTTATGTTTTTGCTCTAATTAACACATCATTTGTTTATAGTATCACAACGTTTCATATTAATGTGTTCTTTGCCAATGTCATTGGTTTGCCTGGCTGTTTGCATTGCATCATTGTTTCATCATAATTGCTGTAATGCTTTTATGTGGTTATATTGATGAGTCAGTCGAGTCTTGAGTGTTGTTCTGTCAACATGTTAGTAGTGTAATACAGCAACTAGTAAACCTATAAACTCTTTTAAAGTTAATCTACAGCAGAGACCACTTCGGCTAGCCCAGCCTAGCTATAGAGGTAGCACCCACACCACAGAGTCTTGCCAAACTCAGACCTCAACGGCTACTACGGGGAGGGGGGTTGTTGTCACACTTTTCTTCTCCCTGTGTTCAATTGGACTTTCCCCTTGATGTTAGGCGCCTCAGTTACCCAGTCGGACACAACTTTATTATCCCAATATAAGTCAACGTGAATATTGAATTTTATTACTTGTTAAAACAAAGTTATTAGAAAGCAAGTAAAGTGTAGGCTATATACATTCTACATAATTTATATACAATGTATGTAGCCTACACCTTGCTTGCTTTCTGATAACCTTGTTTTAACAATCAAATGAAGTTTTGTTACATTTTTCCTGATCAACTCCACTTTGTAGTCACTTACACTCTTATATGTAGGCCTATAAATAATAATTTATACAATAATTATAATATTAATAATAAACAATATAAAATAATAAAATATAAATATTAAAATATTTAATAATAATAATTATTATCATAAATTCTACTTATATTTTATCAATTATTTTATAATTACGCCTATGGCCTAAATACAAAATAGCATAAATAATAATATAATAATAATCATAATCATAATAATGATGGGTTTTAATCCAAAGGTCAGGTGCTTAAGACTGGAATTATATTATAATATATATAATTATTATCATCTATGCTGGACTGAATTCACAACCAGCCTTGAGCTGTGGATTGAATCTAAGTTCAAAATATAATTCCAGTCTTAAGCAGGTTTTAGATTAGAAAAATCAAAATAAAAGTTATCTTATTAAAGAAAAGTATTAGCATTAATTAAGTATAGTATAGTAAAGTACAAGTATTAGGATATTCATATATGATATTATAATTATTAGTAGTATAAGTATAGTATAGTAGCCTAATAGTAAGTATAGAAATATTTTTATTTTAATTAGTTAGTATTAGTACATGCTTGTATAACTGTGCTTGCCTGAAATCTTCATGATTATGGTTAGCTTTCCCAGTCATCCTTGAGTGATGTAAAATATCAGAGTTATAATAGGTTGTGATATTACACATATTTTTGCATTAACATTATTTTACATGACTATCCTTGTACTTGGCACGTGAGCATGGCAAACTACGGATTCAGGAAACTAGTCCTGGACTTTATGGGTCGCACCCACTAGATCCAGGACCAGGTTTCAGGGTCCTGCAGATATATGAAACCTACCAATAATATATTTATGTTAGCTTACCCTCTACCGTTTCTAACGTTATTCTTTTGTCTATTCTCGAGTTTCTACCGTATATGGAGCATTGTAAATTTAGAAAAGTATGATCCAAGGCTACATTAGCATATAGGCCGAGCACTACCCACACGCACAAGTATACTTTTCTATCTAGGTTAATAAGTAAGCTATACCTGCAGTTAAAGCATTTAAAGTAAGAAAAACTGGAATCGTCAGCCTAAAGGTCACCAAATTTTAAAGTTCACAAATAAAACAAGCATGGGCAAGAAGAAGTCAAGTTCTCAGGCCCAAAGTGAAATTAAACCCTCTGAAAAAATGGCAGTAGAGCCAGAAACAAAAGATGTACTTGATCTAGAGGAACCTAGTAAAGACATCGTTAGCCATGTGCTAGGTTTGGGCGGAAGCAAGGTAATGAAATTAGTTTAGTTATTACTTACTAACTTGGTCTTGAAGTGAGTTACTAACTTTACTATCTTTATCTTAACTGGTTTCAGTCCAAAAAATAGCTAGCTTATTAGTTTAGTTAGTTAGTTAGTTTTAAATTTAGCTAATAATCTGAAAATATTAATTAGCTCGCCTTTATGTGAATCTAATGTTGTTTCTGTAATTTTGTTCCATGTTATTCATTATTGTTACAATACTATTTATTTAGCTTGTACTAAGTGGTAACCTAAAGCAATTGGAATTTGTTCATACAAAACAAATTAATTAATATTATGTCATAGCAGAGTTGGGTCCAAGTCGACTTGCAAGTCAACAAGTCAAGTCATTTCCAAAATTTTGGAGGCAAGTCAAGTCCAAGTCAAGTCAGTGCTGCCTCAAGTCAAGTAATTTCTAAAATTTTGAAGGCAAGTCAAGTCGAAGTCAAGTCAGTGCTGCCTCAAGTCAAGTCAAGTCAAGTCAGCTGTCATGCAAGTCACAAGTCAAGTCAAAGTCAAGTCAAGTCGAAATGCAAGTCAAGTGGAAGACAACTTCAAAAAATTTTACATTTTTCAAAACATCATTTTTTTTCTTTTAGTAGGCATTCCAATCCATGAAAAACCTATGCCAAGGTGTAGCAGGGCATGGACATGTATGTGATGCAATCATGGTAAAGAACTAGTCTATATGAGTAGTATTATTGGCACTACGGTCGAGACTGGTCATATAGTATTATATACTGTATATTGTAATGGTGATGCAGTGTTACATAGCATATAAACAGCACATGGTACAGCAAGGAGTGCCCACTGGTCAGTCCTGCAACTTAACTCTAGTAATTATTGCACTGCACATTGTATTCACTACTTACACCACACCTACATTGTATGCTACACTTACACTACTTGCACTGTGTGTACTTGTGACTATGCATTGTCGTTGTGTAGTCTCTCGTACACACAGCTTAGATAGTGCCTGAATTGTGTATCCTCATAGCTAACCTTGATATACTCTGAGTGCTGCTAGTAGCACTGATCTAGTAAAAATGATAATTAGGTAGGCAATTGAGACCTTTTTTCCATGTTGGCTAAACACTGTGCAAAATTTTTATTTGCCAGATTGACTTGGCAAAACCCAAGTCAAAATCACAAGTCATTCCTGTGTCCAAGTCAAGTCAAGTCAAGTCACATTGATGTGCAAGGCAAAGTCAAGTCAAAATCACAAGTCATTCATGTGTCCAAGTCAAGTCAAGTCACATTGATGTGCAAGTCAAAGTCAAGTCAAGTCAGCAAGTTGGCAAGTCCAAGTCAAGTCGACTTGTGACTTGACTTGACTTGGCAAGTCAAGTCAAATCTATGACTTGGACCCAGCTCTGTGTCATAGTATATCTGGGATTTATCACAATGACAATTAAAAGATAATTTATGTCTGAGCAGCCAAGAAATTGTTTTTTCCACCTTTTATGATCATCCATGTTATTTGAATCCATCATTGGTCAATTATTTATCTAGTTAGGTGCAGTAGGCCTACAGAAGACCATGATCGTGGTTTGTTGTTGGAGCTGTTGAGTTTGGGATTACTCAACACTAAGCAAAGAAGACAACTTCTGCTCCAGTTATGGCAAGGAACACAGGCTATATCATTTACTGCTTTTCCTGCACTTATTTCATTCAATTTTCATAGAGTTATTATATGAAATATTGTACTTACTTACAGAAAGATCTTCATTTGATAGACATCAGTGATGGATCCGAAGTTGAAGATTTAGAGATAGATGATGGTGATTCTGAACCAATTAAGAGGGATGACATTCTGCAAATAATTGCAGACCTAGGCATTCGCAAGGAACGACCTGAATTTGCGTAAGTCCTGCATTTGCAATTTTGCGTATTGTAGATTTGGTCTTGACTCTTGAAGAGATTTTGTTAATAGTGTAACATAGAACATTCTCTTATTACTGATGCTTTTTGTATTTCTAGAAAAAAGGAGAAAAAAATCAAGCTTGTCACGTCAGAATATGTAGCAGCTGAGCAACCAACGACTTCTAAAGAGAAAAAAAAAAGCAAAAATAAATTCAAGTGTAGGTTGATAGTATAATATATCAATAAACTCTACATTTTTGCTGAAGGAACAAGTGTTTCTCATACAGTTTTGATTGCCTAACCCTTTGTTTGGAGAATGTTCTGTTTCAATTGCAATCGTTGTGTAGCTATCGACTACCGTGTCGTGATTATCGGAAAATAACAAAAACTGAATAGTCTTGCAAGAATATTTTCTACCCTGCTGAGCAATTGGTAAAACTTCATTCTCTTGTACATACCTGATTTCTACTGTAGTGCAAGATGATGAAATCAGCAGCACAACTCCTCCAGAATCTGTGGATGCTGAGGCAGCTGATCCTGAAACTACAACAGAAGGAACAGACGCCGACCTAACGAGTCTCCTGTCTTATATCAAGAAGGGGTATACTAAAAGGAGTTATCTCCTCGTTAAACCTGGTCGATGGCTAGCTCAGGTCAGTCAACATAGCAAACTATTGTGTTATAATAAATTACCTTCTGTCTCTAATAGATCCGTGGGAGCGAACTCGGTCAATAGAATAAATTACCTGTGTAGTCTCGTTTCATAACTCACTGATAATCAATATCTAATCCAATTTACTGTTGTTTTAGCTGGGTAGTAAGGATAACCCTGTGCACACGGGTAGGCCACACCCACAGCTGTCCGAAGTTGAAGAGTTCGCCAAACGGATACTTGATGATGATATTAACATCTGTAACTCCAGTAAGTCATGATCTGCACATATATGCGTGTAAATGTGAAAATGTAGAACTATAAAAAAACTCAATTGGTTATTTATTTCCTGAATTGTATTAAATTCTTAGTATGTATCACTAAGATTTACTTCAATGCAAGACACAGTCATTCTTGGGGCTTTGTGGCACCAGCGACAGCTGAAATTTGGTTCTTTGAATGCATCACCCAGTGGTCCGATGCTGTTTCTAATCTTTTTCATAGCCAGTGAAAAGTTTGATTTCATGTAAACACTTTAATACATAACAGTATAAACGTAGGTCTTGTTAGCCTGTGAGCATTGTGTTTAGTTGAGGTCTTGGCCTCACTCACTCGATATAAACCCTTTTTAGAGTCTACAGGGGCAGATAAATCCGACGCAGCTTGGAGGAAGAGAATGGTGTCTAGTGGTACTCTGGCTGACAGAGCCGCTGCCCTCACCACTCTTGTACAGGAAGATGTCGTACACAACGTATCCAGTCTAGAGAGTATGGTAAACATGATGAAGAAAAAGGATAGGCGAGAGAGCATGGCTGCCATTGGTTAGTTTCTATTATAAATCTGAAATGAATGAAAATCATCGGTTAGCTGGTATCATAAGTTTTAAATGGATGAATGTTATTGGTTAGTTTGCATCAGAATATATCCCCTGCATATTTTAGGTTCACTGAAGGATGTGTTTGTAGATCTGCTACCTAATAAAAGGAAGCTTCGAACATTCTCTCAGGTATTCAAATAAGTATTCACATAGTTTCCTCTTCCTGTCTGTATCTAGTGGTACATGTCTACAGTCTCACGTTGTGTGAGTACATAGTAGTCTAGTGATGATTCCAGTAAATTAGAGGCGCTCACTTCTAAAATAGAGCAAACTATCTGGGTGTTGTCTGTGTAGCTAAATCTCCACTGTTCTAAAGTTAGTTGGGACATATTATATGGCAGCAAGTTATGTTTGATGAGAGATCTGTATTGTTTGACTATTCGTTTCCAAAATATATTAGACTCAGCTAACAGAAACTGTCCTCAACATTACAGTGTCAAAACCCTATACAGTCTGAGAATAGCACTTTGTAGTTATAGAGTCAACACTTTGTTGTTATAGAGTTGCCACTTTGTAGTTACAGAGTTGCCACTTTGTAGTTACAGAGTTGCCACTTTGTAGTTACAGAGTTGCCACTTTGTAGTTACAGAGTTGACACTTTGTAGTTACAGAGTTGACACTTTGATATTTGCACGCAGACTTTCTCACTCAACTATAAATTGTGTTAAGATATCTGTACATAAAACTCCAATAATATAATAATATGTCTACTCGCCGGGTTGATTTGTTATATGTGTATTGATAGATGCCTCTGGATACTCTACACACACTATCTAGTGGTAACAAAGACACTCAAGATAGAATATTAGCTCTTTGGTATTTTGAATCACATCTGAAAGAAATATACGCTACATTCGTAGAGGCAGTCCTTGCAGCTACCTTTGACACCGTCTCCGCACACAAATTAACTGCTCTGAAGGTACAGATTCCACGTGCAGTCACTTGCTTTAGATCACTGTTATATTACTAGCTACCTTTACTGACTATATTCTAAGCCCATTTTGCTTTGCAATAACATTTCCATGTATATTACGTCTGTGTGTCTAGGTAGCCCTGGATTTACTCATGTACAAACCAGAGCAGGAGCAGAAACTGTTGGCAGGTCTGGCTAACAAACTCGGTGACCCTGAGAGAAAGGTCGCTGCCAATGTTGCTCACCTTCTCAGTCGACTCGGTAATTGTTACTTACTTCCACAATTACATGTACGGTGTGTTGGTTCCTGTGTCAGCTGACAAAAACTGGATAAAGATTTGGGTGCTGTGTTCATCAAAACATAATTTACGTACTTGGTTTTGCAACATTGGGTCATCACAATCAAGTTGAATATATGCAACGTATTATAGAAAGCATTATTGATGACAGGTTGTTGTAAAATGTTTGGAGTTGTCTGTTCAAACATTTTACAAAAGGGCATATAACACCTCAATTAGTAATCTGTCCCGGGACTGCTTTTGGAGTATCTATCTACATGTACTAACACTGATTGTTGTAACTAGAGATACGTACATTCTATTCAACTAATTAGAGGTGAGGTTTAGTTTGGATGATATTTTCTAATTAGAGGTTCATTATCGTGGTTGGCTGTTTCAAATATAAACATGTACATGGCGTGTGCAGCAAACAACCATACACATATTACTGTATATTACACAATAATATTAACCTACATGTATATTACAGTGAAGAAACATCCAAACATGAAGATGATTGTAGCCTGTGAGGTAGAGAATATTCTATATAGACCCAACATTGCTAAGAAGGCACAGTGAGTACCCCACCCCTCCTTAACCTCCATGTTACTGAGCTGTTTATAGACTACATTATATTGTAGAAATTTCCCATTGTCCATATATATCTTCTGCAACTTGTGCATTGATCTCTAACAGATACTATGCCGTCTGCTTTCTCAACCAAATGCTACTAAGTGAAGGAGATCGAGAGCTGGCTGTTAAACTGGTCACCATATACTTTAGTTTCTTCAAGGTACTTGTATTCTATTTATATGTGCTTGTACATGTACATGGTAGACTTCAAGGTACACGATGTACTCAGTTTATATGTACATGTATATACTAGACTGGGCATTGCAAACAAGCAAGCAAATATCTAGCCTGTGCTCCTGGGATATTCCATGAGCTTACTTGTTTACTTGATGTGTATTTCCTGAATTGCTAGTGACTATCCTCTCAGGTGTTTTTATGTATTCTGTACCAGATTATTTACTATGCAATATATGTATGTGTAACTTGCGTGACCCTGTCCTGCTGCGTCGTTATTATGCCTGTCTCCCTATCATCATAGAAGTGTATGTTACATAGTTTACTTACATGCACTTCATTCTAACATATGTACAATCTGTTTCTTCTATTGCAGGCATCAGTTAAGTCACAGGAAGTGGACTCAAAGTTAATGAGTGCTTTACTAGTGGGCGTGGTCAGAGCGTTTCCTTTCACCAAAGGTAAGATAGCAGATGACTACATCCCACTTATGACATGTTAGATAAGCGTGCTGAAATTGTAGCTACTGATTATAATGGTAGGTAGATTCCTTCTCTCTTGATCTCTCAGGGGTTGCACAATATCAAGATTATCGAGATTGATATATTTCACACACACAACTAAAATAAGGACAATACTGAGCACTGGCATGGGTAGCATCTATCAATCCTGTATACTATTAATAATATCCAAGTGTGACGCTATGTCATGTCCTGTAACAGAAGGAATACTAATCTTGTGTATTGCATATTATTATGGGTGGAAATGGTTTCCCCGAGTGTTTAACATACGATCACTACCTCCCGTTGTCCCTCAGTGTGGTGTACACTGCATAGTGTGTGTAATTTGTGGTATTCATCTATGATTTTATAGGCTCAGAGAAACTACAGCTAGACAGCCATATTGCAGACATATATAAACTAGTCCATACAGTCAACAAATTCCATGTCAGCCTTCAAGCACTAATGCTACTCTATCAAGTCTGTACTACCAGGTATGTATATGTGCGCTGATTCTAATTGCAGTTACATTGGCTAGCTTCTCACAGGCCACTTTCTTGCAGAATATTTTCCCTGGAGTTGTCTTTACTTTTTTATGAGAGGACAACTCTACTTACTGAATTATTATGAGACATAACTGTTCTAAGACACTGGGTTACACTGTGTTATATTCTCGTCTGACGGAGATTTCAATCATGGCGACTGCTCACATGCACATGCAGATATTGCTCTGGTTACATCGAGTCTATAACCTAGTCAGTCCTCATGTCTAATTCAAGTAGTACTCATTGAATCAGATAATAACACATGTACAATATATCTGTATTTATAGTGACAGTATGAGTGATAGATACTACACCTCTCTCTATGCTAAACTACTTGATCCTGAGATAAACAGTTCGTCTAAACAATCCATGTTCCTTAACCTTGTCTATAAAAGTATGAAGTCAGATCCCAGTGACAGACGGTGTAAGGTGAGTGCGCAGCATCCTTATAGCATGTGACAGTTGGTGTATGGCTAGTGCCCGTTATTCCTATAGCACGTGACAGGTGGTGTAAGATGCATTGATATACATGGGTATCTCCCCAATTTAATATAACTGCCTGTGTCCCATTGAATTAAACTCAATAAATTTTACCGAATCAACTATAATTGCTGTTTTATCACAATATTCTATTCCTACTCTAGGCATTTGTAAAGAGGTTGCTACAGATATGTGCATTCCAGTCCGCTACATTTATATGTTCAGCTCTCATAACTATTTCTGAAGTCCGTAAACACAGGCCTACCATCATCTCACTGAAAGCCACAGTCTTGGTATGTATATGTATCAGACCAGCCTTCATGAGGCCATTGACTATTTAGTTATCTGTTAGTCTTTAAAAAAGTTTTTATCTCTTAGTACAGCTCCATCTTCAACTGTTTGTAATTTTAGTTCTATCTGCAGAACATTAATTGGTAATTGCAGTAAGTAATCATAACCATAATGTTACTAAACTATCATACACAGTTGGCTGAAATCTGATCGAGACATTATTTACACAACTATGTGAACCTAGTTCTCTCTCTTTGCCTATTCTCGTGCACTACGTACATGTACATGTAGTTCTCACATTTTACCAACATATCCTTGTATGGTCATTGCCTTATATGGGCGCATCCTTATATGGTCATTGCCTTATACGGGCACATCCTGATATGGTCATCACCTTATACGGTGTTATTTTCTGTATAGGAAGGAGATGAAGAGAGTGATGAGGAACGCTTTGTAGATGTTGACTCAGATTCAGATGCGGAGACCGCTGCCAACAGTAAATCAGCTGACAGTAAAGATGAGATCACCCCGGGCTGGACTCATAAACCTAGTACAAAAGGTGAGTAAATGATAGATATACATATATGTTATATTGTACCAATCTATACTGTATACCGGCTGGGAAAATAAACTTGTTTGAAATCAGTACATGTAGGAGTTCTGGTTCTAAATGAGTAGTTTTGTTTGAGTTGAATTATATTTTTTATTATTCCACATTTGAGGGGACTTGGATTAGCATATGATATTAATGTTACCGTACTACGGAAAGGTTATACTACAATGTAGGTAACTAATTTTATAATGTCTGATTTGTTGTATTATAGACTACAAGCAGGCTATCAATGATCAAGGGTGTATAACTCCCTAACTATATTAAAGTACATAATTATGGGGATAAATGTCATACATGTGTATACTACACCAGCAATGAGTACACCGAAACATGTTCATGTTCATCATGGTAAAGGATTGTCTCCTTTTGCAGATAAATATGATGGTCTGTCCCGTAATCCACTTTACTGCCATGCTGATAAGGCCATAGAAACTGAGCTAACACTGTTATCGAGACACTACCATCCCTCCGTCTGCGTGTTTGCTAACCATCTACTCAAATCTGAAGCTATTGTATACAAAGGTGATCCAATGGCAGATTTCAGTCTACAGAAGTTTCTAGACAGATTTGTGTTTAGGAACCCAAAGAAACTGACTAAGCAAGGTTAGTAGTCAGGAGTTCTGCCTGACGTCATTGCAGTGGGAAATAGCCTCCTTCCCTGGTACTTGTTTTCATCTCATAAATGTCATATTTATCTCACAGTGACTGTATAGCTTAAATTCCTATGGCTTCATCTTCTACCTCTCTACACTCTTCCTATACGATATACAATTAATGGATATATTGTTACTTTTGTCAGCTGTCACCGCGTGTGTAGGTGGTAGACAATAGTGTTTTTAATAACAGCATCTACTCTATACTACATGATGTCACGTGATGTCATACCTTGTTATTCTATTCCTATTTGCTGTCAACTGTTATCCTCTATCTACGTCGTAACTTTGACAAGAGTGACAATTCCAATTGCTCTTCGAGCTTTCCTTGAAGTCTTATGAAACAATAGGCATGTAATGTAAGTATTCATCCGATATTGCCTGTGGCTAGTATAACCACACATAATACTGTAACGTATGATTGTATTACATCACATCCTGTTACTATAGATAAGACCGAGCACATACTCAGTTCACATAAGAAAGGTAAAGTTAAAGGCGGACCTAAGATTAATCTACCTGTGAATACGGAAGAGTTCTACAACATGGAGACTGCTATGGTGCCGGCCGACCAGAAATTCTTTCACAGGTTAGTGAGATGGGCATGAGTATAGATAGACATTACGTATTGACTCTACATGTGTGTGTGGTTAACTGGGAAACCAGACTCTTCATAAATAGACTTTAATTGTCGTCGTCAGAGTAAAGATTCTCTGTCACCGTCGAGTAACCTTCTATTTTATGAATTTATTTGTTAGAATTGTACTCCATGCAGGTTCCAATTTAAACACATCTACAAACATTGCGTAGTCACTGAACATTTAGACTGTATGATACCAATGACACCAATGTGTTGAGCTGCCCCCTGGTGTCTTTTTTAGCTACTTTCACAAGCTGACCGAGGGCAGTAAACACAAACTTGGCAGTCGTTTAGGGGAAGGAAACAAGGCTGAAGATTCTGATGAGAGTGACGTAGATGACAATGACTTTGATTCTTACCTCTCCAAATACGAGAGGTCACTCTATTCTGACATGAAGGAAGATGCATTTGGTGCCGACTTTGCCAGGTACTGATCGAGTAGTGAATTTATTCTCTCCTAGAGCCGAGTACAGCCGTTTGTTTTAGCATGAAGTAATGCGCAACATTCACAGCTCGTCATTACCTTTATTGTTTGTAGTGACTTTAAGAAGAAGTCCTCAAGTAAAGGTAGCAAGTCAGAAGACGGAGAGGGGAGTGGATCTGAGAGTGGGTTAAGTGAAGGTACGTGATTAGTGAATGATATTGAAGTTGTCCTCTCCACCATCATACATAATAATTATGATATACAATTTGCATTGTATATGGTAAGAGAAGGTCGTCACTAATACATGTACATGTGCACTGTGGCCGAGCACCCATCTCAACGTATTACACCAAATGTTTTTTTATCCAACCTTCTTGTTTCTGTGTTCCATGAGCACGTGTTAACATTTCATTCACTTGGTAAGGAAAGCTGGTGAAAGTGGTAGCATAGCTGTAGGTGATCGTGCAGAGGGAATACTGAATGTGTCACCACTGTTAGTTATGTAGCTAGCTCATAAACCTGTTGTGTCGGTGCATGTCTCTAGTATTACATGTCAGTATAATTATCTACTTGAATGCAATGTGTCTCACTACACATGAACAATCTATTCAGGTGAGCTAGATGATGATATGGTGGACTTTGATCTGAAACCTTCAGACTTTGGTCTGGATGACAAGGATCTGGAAGATGGTGGTATCTCTGGCTCCAAACACAAGGTGAGTACATGGTTGCTCCCCGTCTACACTATTACAGTTCTGTCTTATGATTGGTGCACTAGTTACTTCATTAGGGGGCTTCTGCTGAGTGCAGTTAACACTAAACAATGACTCTTACATCACTGTCCACTTACCAGAAAAGATTTCACTAAATGGAAGTTGTCTTTCCTTCATTGCACAATTTCAAAGACTACATAATATAGAAGTTCAGATGATGGCACATGAACTACGATGTACCAACCTATATAATTTTTATATATGGTCTTTGAACTTTTTTACTTCTTGCTAAAGGTAAGACAACTCCACATTGCTATAATGTGGTGGTGACACAGTAGCACTGCCATAATGTGGTGACACAGTAGCACTGCTATAGTGTGGTGACACAGTAGCACTGCCATGTTTTAATCAGGTAAAGAAAGAAGCAGCAGACTCGGATAGTGATGCTAGCAGTGATCTCCCATTGGATATGGAAGGTGATGATGTCATGGGAGACTTTGACAGTGATAATGGTGATGATATTGAGGGACTGTTTGCACCCGCCCCTGAATTCGATGAAGAGGACGTAGAGTTCTCAGGTTTGTCTAGTAACAGATAGTTATAACTAATAACTCAATGCAATCAATAAGCTGATGCCGGATAGATATAATCATACATGTAATACTTGGTGAACTTGTAGAATTTTAGAAATATTTAGCTTGGAGTTTTCTTTGTTTCCGTGACTACTTATAGGTATGTTTGAGTTTGTCACTAGGTGGTGCTAGTTAGCTGGGTGTGTGGTACGTTTTATGCATATTTTTTTATACTTATTTCAGATGATGAATTTAGTTCTCTAGATTTTAGTGGAAAATCTAAAAATAAGGGAAGTAATAAACCTGCTTCAAAGATGTCTAAACATAAGTAAGTGATTTACTATTGCTACATGTTCATTGAAATAGCATATACAGCGATGAGTACTGTTATATACACGTCAATCTCCTTCCTATAGATTCAGGCTTATGATTTGACTGCATGTTTACTTCCTTGCCTGCAAGTTTATCATTATCAGGCATGAGCACCTAGACTCATCACTATGAAATTTGCAGGAAGCCTGCTAAAGGTGCCTTGTCATCTGGTAAGAACTCGGGCTCCCTATTTGCTGCCGCTGATGAATTCGCTGACCTGCTAGATGAAGAATCAGCGGATTTGAGAGACTCGACCACTTCTCATGCCGTCGTAAACAGAGGAAAAACTGGTGAGTTTAGCGTAATGTCTTTCTGGAGCAGAGCATTCATGGCAGCTGTCTTCTTGAACAATCATGTATTTTAATCTCCTAAAATTTCTACTCATTTTGGAGTTGTTCTCTCTTATTGGCTCTTTATTGGAAAAACAGCTGGGGATATTTTGTGATATCTTTCTATAGTTAATACCCTCTACTGCACCTTCATCCTAGTAGTTCATTCATTTACATTTACATTTGCTGAGTTGAGTTGATAAAAATGCTATTTTTACAATGGACATGAGTTCATATGCGTAGTATGGAACTATTGTTTCTCTTGTAGGCGCCAAGCAGCTAGCCTGGGAGGATAAACAGGAAAGGTGGCTCTCCGATAAAGGTCGCAGTAAGAAACACACTCATAAACCAACGCGTGGAAAACAGGCTAAGAGAGGGAGAAGAAAATGAACCCCAACTTTTAAATCTTGTTATCTTTGGTAGATATTTTATAAATAAACATGGGCTTTTGTGGATAACGAACAAAATGTCGTATTTGATTATCCCTGTTTGCAACGGATATATATCCCTCTTACACTAATATTATCAAACTGCACTAAACCATGGCTAATTCTTCAATTTTGAGGACAGATTAACTTCAACTTTTCCAGTTATTATAATATTGATACCTACAACTATAAATTAGCAGTTGTTCTCCCTCAATTTCACTTCTTTTTAGCAGGAAGTGAAATTGAGAGAAGACAACTTCTAATTATAATCAATAGCTTATGAGTGCCTATTGCTACTGTAATTAAACTATAAAATTAATTGCATAATATACAATGTAAATTGAATGGGCCCTCGGAAGAAATAGGCTACAGTTACACATAAATGTAAATTTATGGCTAAAATAAATTAGGGTGAAGCCATCTTTGTACACCTGGAATGCACATTACATCATAATATTATTTCATGATTGTGTCAGTGTAATCAACAGGGCTTCACAATCACTTTCTCTGAACTCTTCAAGGAACTCGGCTGATATTCCTGCTCGTCAATCCGAAAGTAATCATCGTTCTTATCTATTAGTTGATCAACATTACTAATTTGAGAACGCAATGGCACCTACTGCTAGAGATATACTCCAAGTATTTGTGGTCACAAGGTAAATAATATATTATGCGTGTACATGCATGATTACAACAAAATTTAAAAGCATATATATATATATTATGTAAATAAACATTAGTTTGAAGTAAATTTTGAGTGCAGTTTCATTTAATATAAATTATTAGTTTCGGTGTTTTGAAGCAATATTTCTGTATGTAGTATATTGTACTGCTGCTAAATAACAGAGACTGAGCTTTCAGCAAGCTGGTCCTTTTATATAAATAACAGACAGTTCCTTCGGCGCTGCAATGTTGATGAAGAACCAAGTCTATAACATAAGTTTTTCTATCTTGCAGAGGTCTACTCAACCCAGCGTTTGAGAAGTCCTACCATCAGGGCAAGTGTGCCCTGGCACACGGTCTTAGGATTAGCACGTCTGATCTGCTAAGACTCGAGCATCTAAAATATTCCTCTGCGATAGCCAAGATAGGTAAATATTAACCTAAAGTAAAACTCGCATATTACCTGTGATATGTGTTTGCTGTATGACCATGTGACTGAGTTATTCCGCCATTATTATATTTCTTAGCGATAAGACAGTTTACTCCAGAAGACCTCAGTTTTATCGGCAACCAATCCCTACAATGCGCTTTGTACCTTCGAGATGACGACCTCGTGGAGCATTATTGTGATTTTGCTTGGAGAGTGGTGCGACATGGACCCATGTCTTGGAGCAAGTTAGTAGGCGTAAGTACATTACACCCCAGACTCATTATTATACTCTATGCATAGATGTTACTACATGTACTGCTGCAATTGATGCTACGCCGTTGATAAATGCTAGAGTCTCCTGGTGTTTTATTTTTTAATATTATTGCGATCTGTGTACCAGCTAGCCAATGAAATAGGATTGTGAAGAAAGTCATGTAATGTATAAAAAAAGTTCTTTAGATATTTTTGTGTCCTGCACTTAGTCGAGAGGATAACTTCATATGTTATATTGGCACCTTCATGTGGGCCTGTATTGATCATTATTTTATTTCTAGATGATATATTATGCTGCCGAAATATGCTGCTCCCTCCTCGTAGAACAAGAAGCTGCTCAGTGTTTAAACGTATTTGATGCATTCGTCGCTGCTTTGAACACATTGATTGCATCGGACAATTTTGATTGGGTAAATACTAAATATCATTAGAAAGTTGAATTTACTACTGGCTGTTTACTTAGACATTGCGGTGACGTACTGTTTCTACATAGGACAACATATTCATAGGTTTCCTCTTGTTGAACTTAACAGGTTATGATATAAATTACTTACATGTATAATAAGACTTATCCCCTCTTTGCAGAATAGGAAATTTTTGTGAAAATATCAGAATTTTTATACCCAATAGTAGATAGATACATGTAGATAGATAAACCACTCCCATGCAAATGCATATTTACATGTATATTCTGAACATGGAAATGGGAAGTTTTCTTCTCTTTGCTTCTTGCTGCTGTGAGATATGAATTTTGCAGGAAGAATTGCTATTACAAGGAGACCTACAGGAGCTGTCGTTTCCAACTACCACCATACCCACTATGCTGCCAAGAGTCCCACGTAGTTATGTTCCCTTCCAAAACATGAGAGACGATTATATAGACGTATACCCTACCACCACCATTCCTACCGCCAGGAGATACTATGCAACTCACTGGGGCTAGGCATGTCAGTGGACAGTTGTAAATATAGTTGGTGGACAGTGGGACCAGCTACTTGTATACAGATATTATTATACTCAACCAAATGTGTTATGATTTCAGTAACAGTCTGTGTAGAGGTTGCATTTATGATCCTCCAGATGTTAATTATAATTTGTTTTGTTTGATATGGTGTGGGATTTGTCTGTACCTGGCCAAAGTCTATTCTAAAATTATATGTTATGTTGTTGCATATTATTATTTACGTAAATAAATGTGTTTATGTTATGGTAACCCTGGTGACATTTCATTATATTATAATGTACCTGTTGTATTGTAATATCAACTCTGTATGTTACTAAAGAGAAGACAACAAACATAGTTTTTCGAATTTCCAATTAATAATGTATTTTAATTGCATGACACTGTACAATGTACGATCATGCTTGTCCCCCTCCCCTCATTTAGGAGAGATACTCCAGATTTTGAAACCCTGCTCCCTATTTCCTCAAAATTGTCACTAAAATATAGCTTCTAGCATAAAGCTAACAAATCCAATTAAATAATCCCAAAGCAATGGTGTTTCATAACCCAAGATTCCAAAGAGGTAGTTCAGAACACAGGTGGAGTATTTCTGTGGCTCATAGGTCATGGTGCTATAGAAAGCATATTTAAAAGTTTAAGCATGAGGCAGCCACTCAATCTGCTAAGTTCAGAGATAGTAAAAGGTTGCAAACCAATGTTAATATGCTATTAGTGCTGAATAAAGTAATTACGGATTGTAGTGACGACAAACGTCACAACTGTCACAACACCGACAAACGTCACAACAATTTTTCGACAAACGTCACAACACCGACAAACGTCACAAAAGTGCACCGACAAACGTCACAACACCGACAAACGTCACAATAATTTTTCGACAAATGTCACAACACCGACAAACGTCACAACAATTTTTCGACAAATGTCACAACACCGACAAACGTCACAAAGGTTCAACGACAAACGTCACAATGCCAACAAATATCATAAATTTTCAATAAAATAACACCATAACACCAAAAAATGATGCTTTTTGCTTTAATTTACCCTTCAATTTTATTATTGTTTGCTGTGTTTTAAAAACTGAAGAAAACCGAAGATAGTTTAAAGCAGAGTGGGACAACTCCCAATTGAGAACATGGAATTAAGGATTCAATTTTTTCGCTAAAAATCAAGACAGCTGAGCAGAAGCAGATCTACTTCTGCACAGTTGTCTTGGTTTTTAGCAAAAAAATTGAATCGATAATTTAATGTCTTCTATGTGGAGTTGTCATACTCTGCAGTCTATATAGTGATTATAATCATTTAATACTAACTACATGTATATACTCGTATAATAGCACACGCATATAACATGTTGATTAAAACTGAAACAAGTCTTTACTGGATGTCAACAATGATTGTAGCAAAATACGAATAGCTAGGATCATTCAGGTAAGATAAAAACACCAGTTATTGCCGGGAATGTCAGGCTAAACGAATTATGGGATAGAGGTTACTTCCCAATATGATAATTGCATCGAGTTGCATCTTGGTTTTTGATGCGATTTTCTATGGGACAATTTTGTCAATTTTGAATTGAGAGCGAATAATTTCTGAAAATATAATTATATCAAAACATTGTGTAGCACTATGTCTAGTAGTAGAGTAGCATATATTTTTAATTTTATGTAGATCCTTGCATTTAGTTATACAGTGATGTACTTTGTTAGCAAGGAATTTATAGTTATAGTTATACATTTAATAGTGATAAATAGGCAGGAAAGTTCTACTTGTCTTCATATTCTAGAAGCAGATGGTTCTAGGATTAAGGCGTCATAACATATTCTCTTTAGATCTGTTGCCTGCAGCTGTATGGTATTTTTAATTTAGAGAAGTGGGGGTGTATGTGAGACCTAGGCTATGTGTACAAATGTTATGCAAAACTTCGGCCCTTTGACCAGAATGCGATTCAACGCAATTTTCATATAGTACACTGTACATGTAGTTAAATGGCCATTAAAGGATATTTCGTTTAGCTTGCCCATATCTGGTAATAGCTGGTGTTTTCATCTTTATTGAGTGATCCTTGCCATTCATATTTTGCTACAGTCATTGTTGCCATTCAGTAATGACTTGTTTCAGTCCTAATTAACATGTTATACTCACATGTATATCATGCATGTACATGCATATTATCAAAATACGTGTGGTTACAGTCGTATTGAATGATTATAATTTATTAAATGAATTCATTATATAGGCTGCATAGTTAACAGCAGAGTGTGACAACTCCCAATAGAAGATACTAAATTAACAATTCAATTTTTTCGCTAAAAATCAAGATGGTTGGGCAGAAGCAGGTCTACTTCTGCTCAGTTGTATTGGTTTTTGGCGAAAAAATTGAATTGCTAATTTCATGTTCTCTATTGGGAGTTGTCCCACTCTGCTTTTAACCACCTTCGGTTTTATTCAGTTTTGAAAACACAACAAACAAAAATAATCCATTTGAAGGATAAATCAAGGCAAAAAGCATTATTTTTGGTGTTATGGCATTATTTTATTGAAGATTTGTGATATTATTGTTGGCATTGTGACGTTTGTCGTTGAACCTTTGTGACGTTTGTCGGTGTTGTGACGTTTGTCGAAAAATTGTTGTGACGTTTGTCGGTGTTGTGACGTTTGTCGAAAAATTGTTGTGACGTTTGTCGGTGTTGTGACAGTTGTGACGTTTGTCGTCGCTACAACGGATATTTCCACTTTGTACAACAAAATGAAACAATTTTTTTTGAAAAGTTTCAAGGGTATTTAACTATTTATATTGTAAATTCAATTATTAAATCAAACATGTTTTGCTGCATGGGCAGCATTAACTTGGCAAGTAAGCTACAATATAGATGTATGATGCAGGTGAGATATTCTATGGCTCATGGGAGGAAGGGGTGGTGAATGATCATTATCTTATAAAAGTGAAGGCCATCTCTTCAGCTTGAGGCAGCCGCTCGACCAACTGAAACCAGCTATTATTATTTAGAAAGATAGTATTGTACTGTGCCACATACTGTGTTATACTCGTCTAACTGTGTCATGTTGGGCCACACTAACTGTGTCATACTGGGTCATACTAACTGTGTCATACTGGGTCATACTAACTGTGTCATACTGGGTCATACTAACTGTGTCATACTGGTTCATATAATTACATGACTGTATCTCTTTAGGCCTATGTGAGATAGGCAGAAAATCGATCTAACTGTTTTCTGTGCTGCTCCAAGCCTGGGTGGGAAGAAACTGATGATGGATTTGAAGAGTCCTAAAAGAAGAGCACAGAGGAGGACATGTGAGAGCTGATGCGGTCCAGGGGAGATAACACTTACACCTAGTATATTTATACAATGTTATACACCTATTAGCTACAAAATATTTTATACAGTGTAATCATAAAATTAATGGAGTAGCTAATAATATCAGTTATTTGGCATAAATGTAGAGACATATTTTTGGTAGACATAAAGTTTAGACTTTGTTATTATTAGATAATGTACATGTACATGTATTTATCCATTATAATAAACATTACATTATATAAAATGTTATATACTTTTATAGTATCTGTGTTCATGGGCACTCATAAGCTATTGATCATAATTAGAAGTTGTCCTCTCTCAATTAATTTTCCCAAGAGAAAGATGAGGGTCCATGTATGATGCTATTTTAGTTATGGTATTATACTTGTGTAAAACAATGTGTATAGATTATTCCCAATAATTACCTCCTGTGACATACATGTACATGTATATATAAACTAAACAAGTAAGATTTGTGATGTTTTATGTCACTTTTACATAATTGTATTCTAATAACACAATAAAACTATATATTGCAAAAAAGTTATAGCCAGGTGATTTAATATTGTAATAGTGATAGCCATGGAAGCCATTGTTGTAAATCTGGGGAACCCAGGCTTGGGTGTAATTCCAGCAAATTAAATAAAGCCTCACAATGTAGACTAAGGTTCACTAAATAGAAATTAATAGTTGTGAATGGTTGCTGTAAGTTTGAAACACAGTCTAGGCTTTATTTATAAAAAGCCTCAACAAATTTTCAAGGAGGCTATGATGTCCAAAATATTGGTTGGAAGGGAGGTGTCCAAGGGGTGCATTTGGATCACAGTCTACAAACATGATTTTTAGCTTTCAAAATACATGACTATGTGTGTTTTGAAAGCTAAAAATCATGCTTGTAGACTGTGATCTAAATACACCCCTTGGACACCCCCCTTCCAACCAATATTTTGGACATCATAGCCTCCTTGAAAATTTGTTGAGGCTTTTTATAAATAAAGCCTAGACTGTGTTTCAAACTTACAACACCCATTTGTAACTATTAATTTATATTTAGTGAACCTTAGTCTACATTGTGAGGCTTTATTAAATTTGCTGGAAGTACACCCAAGCCTGGGTTCCCCAGATTTACAATAATGATACCCATGAATGCTCTATTACCATTATAATGTTAAATCACCTAGATATAACATCTTGTGTGATCTTCAAAAAATAAGAGTTGTCTTCTCTTCAACATATAGACATGCCTTATCATGTATTTAGTAACGTCTAATTCCTGTCTAAATAGTAACCATATATTTATTGTGACATTGAAGCAAAATAATATGCATGCAAACAGAAATCAGGACGGATAACTAAAATATAACAGAACATCAGTGAAAACCCTTTTGTTTCAAGCTCAGGTAACAAGAGTTCAACTTCATTACTTTCAGATACACATGAGTATATAGTTATAATAGTAAAGGTACAGCTGGAATACAATAATGTATAAGAGTATGAGCAGTCATCATAGAAAAATGATTATTTTGGGTGTTTTAAAATGCATGTATCTAGACATTGACTTATATGTACATGTACACTTAAAATAATTATAAAAGTATCAAAGCATACAATCAGTAGAAACTATAACTATGATTATCAATGTGGAAAAGCTGAGGACTGAAAGCGATGTGTAAAAAGCAGTTTTTTCTCCTTGTTAGTCCAATGGGCACCTACATGGTACAAGGTACAGCTGGAATACAATAATGTATAAGATTATATAAGCATGCAATCATCATAGAAAAATGATTATGGGAGCTTCAAAATACATGTTGTATTTAAATATTGACTTATATGCACATGTACACATAAAATAATTATAAAAGTATCAAATCAATTACAGTTGGTAAAAACTTAGTTATGATTATCAATGTGGAATAGCTGAGAACTAAAAATGATGTGTAAAAAGCAGTTTCTTCTCCTTGTTAGTCCGATAGACACCTACATGTGCATGTCACCTAGTCAGTTTGTGTCACTCCATAGTTTCCATGATGCAAATTTTACAAACTGTAAGCTAGAAATAATCATGCTGGCACATAGACCCCTCGTTTGTGTTATAGTATTATAATTCTATATTTCATCCAAGTCATCGTCACTGGTTCCTTCCTCTGAGAAATCACCCACTTTTCTGATCCATAATGTTAGGAAGTACAGTTCATATCTCTTTAGCATGAGGCAGCTGCTCAATCTCCTGAAACTAGATATAACAAGGATTATTAGTACTGCACTGTTCAGTAATTTGGATCATACTAACTGTGATGATATACGTTGATTCAATTTCATTATTTTTACTATTGGCTAGCAAGAAGAGGAGGTGCCGTACCCAAACTCAGATGCGAACTACACACAGTGCTAGAGCCTCCATCCCTCCCAACCTGTCTGTGAATGCAGAGGTCAAAGTACCACAGACATTCCAATTTCGCTTTTAAATTTGAAGAAATTATTCTAAAGTTTCTCTCTGTGTGCTTAGCCTTTAGCCAGTTTGAAGTAGTTTTTGGTATTGTTGTAAATGGGTTTCAACAAATCCTATCTCTGATACTGTATTATAAATACATTCTATTCCAGTTTATATACATGTAGATTTAGATTGCTGCAATAAAAGTCTACATGATTCAGAAAGTATTCAACTGAGTAACCAGGTAAACTGCAGGTAGCCTGGTAAACTGCAGGTAGCCAGGTAAACTTCAGGTAACCAAGTAAACCACAGGTAGCCAGGTAAACCACAGGTAACAAGGTAAACCGTAGGTAACCAGGTAAACTGCAGGTAACCAGGTAAACTGGAGTTAACCAGGTAAACTGCAGGTAACCAGGTAAACTGCAGGTAGCCAGGTAAACTGCAGGTAGCCTAGTAAACTGGAGTTAACCAGGTAAACTGCAGGTAACCAAGTAAACTGCAGGTGGCCAGGTAAACTGCAGGTAGCCAGGTAAACTGCAGGTAACCAAGTAAACTGCAGGTAACCAGGTAAACTGCAGGTAACCAGGTAAACTGGAGTTAACCAGGTAAACTGCAGGTAACCAGGTAATCTGCAGGTAGCCAGGTAAACTGCAGGTAACCCGGTAAACTCCAGGTAACCAGGTAAACTGCAGGTAACCAGGTAAACTGGAGTTAACCAGGTAAACTGCAGGTAACCAGGTAAACTGCAGGTAGCCTAGTAAACTGGAGTTAACCAGGTAAACTGCAGGTAACCAAGTAAACTGCAGGTGGCCAGGTAAACTGCAGGTAGCCAGGTAAACTGCAGGTAACCAAGTAAACTGCAGGTAACCAGGTAAACTGCAGGTAACCAGGTAAACTGGAGTTAACCAGGTAAACTGCAGGTAACCAGGTAATCTGCAGGTAGCCAGGTAAACTGCAGGTAACCCGGTAAACTCCAGGTAACCGGGTAAACTGCAGGTAACCAGGCAAACCGCAGGTAACCAGACAAACTCCCGAAACTTGAGGAAGCTAGCTGATAATATTATGTGGGAAAGTTTATTCTTTTCTGTTTGTAAGAGTTTTAGTAGTCCTTTGAAATACAATCACACACCATATATTATGATGTACTTACATGTACGTGTAACTATGGTCAAAAGCTGGAATTAGTAATAAACAAATTCCCCTTTAAAAGAATTGTAGCAATTTAAGATGCTATTTCACATATTTCTTCTCACATTTGGTTACCAATATTTTAGTTTTGTTATATAAGCACAGGTTAAGTAATAACTAGCAGCTCTAATAGAAGTAATAAAAATGATTCCAAACCCAACAGAGATCCTGCTACAATACATGGTGTCCAGGTACCAGGCTCCCACAAAATGTTCTGTCCATTACTGTTTTTATCTACTTATTAAGAATATCCACAAATCAGGCTCTAAATATTTGTATATCAATATGCTCTTTCAAAAATTGTATAAACCTATATTAGTCCAATCCATATTAAGTTTTAGCATGATACTTTTTAATCCTTTTAGGGCACTGACACAGCCAGAACACAGTAATGCCTTAACTGCTAACCTGGATGACCTTGCCCAGTTATTTGTGCTGGATGAGGGATGGTTTGGCAATCCTTCATTCCTCCCAATCAATCAGGCCATCTCTAACATAAGTAGGTGGAGATAATAATAATCATATTATATAATCATATTATATAATAGATGACAATAATTATACTACTGAACATTAGTATGCATTGGTGTACACAACAATGTGAATGTGCATGGTGTGAAATTCTGTCATATTCATGACATGCACTCCAAGGTATTCTACTGTCTAATCCATTATACAACAGTTAGAACATGGTGATGGCTGTATTTAACCAATTATTGGTGTTTTCTATTAATATATTTATGTAGTTGCAAATTGAAAGCAAGTGATAATAGTGGAAGAATAATAAGTGGTGATACATTAGTTGATACATTAGGATTGTCTGCCAGAGCTACTACTCCAGCTGACATGACTTCTCTTTACATGGCTTAGTCCACCCATTCTCTGCCAACTTTCTTTCATCTCTTTACCAGTACAACGAAACCTGTTAGTTCCTCTGAAATAAAAATAAGCCTTACTATATTAGCATTTGAGGCATATATTATAAAAGTGTTTTGCTTTTTAGTTGCTCGCCAGATGACGATCATGGACCGGGTTTACGTCTTACAAGCCTCTCAGTCAATAAGCCAACAGTTTGAAAATGATGAATTGACTGATGTTCTTACTGAGTCAGCAGACGCCATCTTTGAAGATGGAATCATAAATTGGAGCAAATTTGCTGCGGTGAGTTCGTGCCTTTGCTTTACCCCAGATCGATGCAAAAAATTATAAAGTCCTCCTTTAAACCCATAGCTCCAGTCTTGGTCCAAGTCATAGATCTCTCTCTATCTCAATCCTACAAGTGAATTTTTCTGAATGTAGTCCTTTTTTTAGGTAAAATTTTGCAGCCCTATTATAGGCAAAATAGCCCAATTTTCTGGCTCCAACAGGTGAAAGTTGAAGAATTGAAGAATCAACAATGAATATAAAAATATTTTTCAACCGAAAACTTTGTATGTACAGCAGGAGCTCTTAGGCAAAACCTGCAAAAAGCTACAATTACTCTATATTACATGCACTACCAGATGATTTTATTTGAATATAATTAAGAGTTGAAACTTTCTCACTGTTGAACTGGCAGCAAATAGTGTAGCTGATGATACAGATTGTATAAGATGGTTTCAATTATCAAAATGAAATATATTTGTGACTAGCTTATGGTTGAAGCAAGGCTGAAGACAGAATATGTTTATAAAAGGAGGATAAAATAATGAAGCTGTAGTAAAGCTTTCTAGCTATTCTCTCTATGAACATTTTAGTTAAAATAAGATAAGACAACTTCTAGAGGCTCCAGATTGTTTGTTCAACACTCACCTTGCCATGGTTCACCAAAAGTGCTTCTTCTCCCTATCTTCATTATTGCAATAACCTAACTGACATAACTAGTACATTGTTTTAAGTCTCAGATATGATATACAAATGTTATGTTTTTCCTTCAGATGATCAGTTTTATAGCTGAAGTCTGTATTATGAAACTTGTTCATAATGATCCTACACAAGTTATGCTGATTGCGGACTGGTGGGAGAATTACTTGTGGAAACCAATTCAAGATGGCCCCTTTCTCAACGAGTGGCTGCATAATCATAACATCTGGGTTAGTACAACAGCTATCTGTACCTTTTCGCTACACAATACGTTCATATTACACATTATTATATAAGTCCAGACAATCTACAGTATCTAGGGTTGTTTTGTCTCAAAGACTTTGAAGGTTTGACACTATATTGGAATGTTTCAGTGTGGTCTTGTAAATCAAGGAGCACATCAGGTCAACTGTCTACCAATTGTAAATCCAAATGTAGAGGTTCCAGCAATACCTAATGATTACACACCATTCCAAAACATGCCAGGAGATGTCTAGCTGAAGGAAATTTATTCTGCTTATATACTTATACACACATAATTATTCATCACTGTATTTATAGTCTTTTTGATGACAGCTGGAACTGTATAAAATTAAAGATCTAATTTATCAAATTTTTACAAAAATTAAATATGTGAGCAAGAATTGCAAAGATTAAAATAAAACAAGAGTTTTGTTTCTAAACAATACCTTTACATGACTGTACATGTACATATATATGTATATTTCAGGATTCTAAAAATCTAGTATTAGATTTTCAATATTCTACTGCTGCTCACTCAGTTTTACAACCATTTATAGTAAATAAAAGCAAGACTTGCCCAGCATAATATGTCAGATTGACAGCCAATGTTCAAAATAAATACAAGTCATTTTGTCTTGGCAGAAATGAGTTATGAGACTTTAGACTGGTTTGTAGCACTCCGAATAGGTATACTCTCACAGCTCTAATAGGTATACTCTCACAGCTCTAATAGGTATACTCTCACAGCTCTAATAGGTATACTCTCCCAGCTCTAATAGGTATACTCTCCCAGCTCTAATAGGTATACTCTCCCAGCTCTAATAGGTATACTCTCTCAGCTCTAATAGGTATACTCTCTCAGCTCTAACAGGTATACTCTCCCAGCTCCTTGAATAGGTATACTCTCCCAGCTCCTTGAATAGGTATACTATCCCAGCTCCTTGAATAGGTATACTATCCCAGCTCTAGTACACTGTAGGTATACTATCCCAGCTCTAGTACACTGTAGGTATACTATCCCAGCTCTAGTACACTGTAGGTATACTATCCCAGCTCTAGTACACTGTAGGTATACTATCCCAGCTCTAGTACACTGTAGGTATACTATCCCAGCTCAGGCAGACATTATTTTGAGCTGACGACCATTGTGCTGCTGATGATACAGACTGTGTAAGATAAGTTGATAATCAGCATAAAGTATATTTGTGACTTTACTCACTTTTGGTTAAAACTAGACTGGCGGCTTGTTAGATTTATGAAATAGAATGAAGCTTAGGAAAATCTGTGCTAAAGCTTTGTAGCTATGCATATTCAACGATGAACATAATATAAGATTGTATAATATAAGAAAGGACAACTCCATTATAGTTACAGAGGTAACAGATTGTTAGTTTAAAATATTATTATAATTCCATATTAATACAATATTATCAAGCAAGCCAACTAGGCACGGCCCTATTACTACAATAATACAAGCAATGCACAATGTCAATTTGCAACAATTTGCAATGTCACAATTTTATGAATTTTTTCAGATCGCCACCATAGTTTTGTTGAGGTTCAGTCATACAACCATGGCATTACTTACAGTGTGTATGATAGAAAAATGACAAAATAATAATAAGAAATTCCTCTCTAAAGGAATTCTAATAATTGAAGTTATGATTTCTCTATTTCTCTCATGTTAGTTTCACAATAAAGGATTTAACAATAACTAGCAGCTCTAATTATAGAAGTAATAAAAATGATTCCAATCCCAACAGAGATCCTGCTACATTACATGGTGTCCAGGTACTAGACTCTCATGACATACAATGTACATTATTATTTCTCCCATTACTGCTTTCATCTGCTTTTTACATATTAGAGATAATTTAGACAAATTTAGGTTCTAGATCTGTGAGTTGTGTATTAGTAGACTCTCTGATAGTATGGGCATTTCTTTTAACACTTTAGGACACTGACAAAGCCAGAATACAGTGCTGCCTTAACTGCCAATCTGGATGATCTTGCTGAGTTATTTGGGGTGGATAGGGGATGGTTTGCCAACCATTCATTCCTCTCAATCAATCAGGCTATTTCTAACATAGGTAGGTGGAGATAATAATAATATACGTATATATTTATTATATTCATGTATATACTTGTATGACAATAATAATGCTACTGAACATTTCTATTAGTATACACAAGTGTACACATGTGAATGTGCACGGTGTGAAGTTCTGTCATATCTATGACATGCACTCTAAGGTACTCTACTGTCTAATCCATTATACAACAGTTAAAACATAGTGATGGTTTGTATATTTCACCAACTGGTGCCAGTGATGTGTCTATGGTTCCAAATTGAGAATAATCAATAATACATAATAATCTATATAGTTAAAATTATAGTATTACATGTAAAATATAACAATAATAATAATAATAATAACAATGGGGGTAACAAAAGCCAAATTGGAGTCTTTGGTTCAGACAGTGAGAATACCCACACAAGATGTAAGGATGAGGTTTGGAATTCAGAAGTGTGCCAGCATAGTTTTGAAGAGAGGAAAGAGAGAGGTGGATGAGGGTATACTGTTACCTGATGGAGAAATGATGAAAGACCTAGGAGGTGAAGGCTACAAATACCTAGGAGTACTAGAGGCTAGTGAAATAAAGACCAAGGAAATGAAAGACAAAATGAGAAGTGAGTACATAAGAAGAGTAAAACTGCTATTGGAATCTAAACTGAATGGAGGAAATGTTATCAGGGCAATCAACACATGGGCAGTTGCTGTGCTCAGATACTCTGGGGGGATACTAGATTGGACGCAGGATGACTTAAAAGGCATCGACAGGAAGACACGGAAACTTATGACTATCAATAGATCGTTGCATCCAAGAGCTAATGTGGCTAGACTGTACTTACCGAGGAATGAGGGTGGAAGAGGACTAAGATCAGCGGAAGAAACAGTGAGGACAGAGGAACATGGACTGTCAGATTACATCAGGTGTGAAGAGAAAGGATATAATAGATTCTTGAAGAAATTGATGAAAGAGAAAACGAAGAGAGAATACCAGGACAGTCAAAGAGAAACCAGCGAGAAGGAATGGAAAGAGAAGGCACTACACGGACAGTATACAAAAATAGCAGACAAGACGGACAGAAAGAAGACATATAAGTGGATAAAAAATGGATATATGAAAAAAGAGACCGAAGGACTGATCACAGCAGCACAAGACCAGGCATTACCAACACGACGGAGAAAAGTGAATATAGAAAAGCAATCTGTAACACCTCTGTGCAGAATGTGTAATGAAAGAAATGAAACAGTTTTTCACATTCTAAGCGAGTGTTCTAAGATGGCTCAAACAGATTATAAAAAGAGACATGACAAGGTTGCACAATTAGTGCATTGGAATCTGTGCAGGAGATATGAACTTCCGCATGCTAAGAACTGGTATGAACATAATACAGAAAAAGTGACAGAGAATGACAAAGCAAAGATTTTGTGGGACTTCAACATTCAGACTGATCATGTGATACAAGCCCGCAGACCAGACATCGTCGTGAAAGACAAGGATATGGACCATACGTGGATTATTGACATCGCAGTGCCTGGGGATGCTAGAGTAGAAGAGAAGGAAAGAGGAAAAGTTGAGAAATATCAAGATTTGGCGAGAGGGTTACAGAGACTCTGGGAAACATCTGTAAATGTGATCCCTGTTGTCGTAGGAGCACTTGGAGCAGTGGTGAAGTTAGAAGAATATCTGAGGATGATTGATATACAGCGGAAGGAAGTAGACAGGATTCAATTTTCTGCTCTACTAGGAACGGCAACTATACTGGGGAAAATGTTGGATGTCTCAGGTTAGGGGTTCTAACCAGACACCAATTCACACCAGCTGCAGAGCTGAGGAAATCAAGATGAATAATAATAACAATAATAATCATTATAATAATCTGCGAGGATTTTAAGGAGAGTGCTGGATATCTGAGGTCAGGGGACCTGACCTGATACCAACATCCAACCAGCTGAAGAGCTGAGAAAAATCAACAAGTGAAATAACAATAAGTAGAGTAGTAGTATTATAGTAGTAGAGTAACAGGTGTTGATAGGGCTAGTTGGTATTAGGACTGTCTGCCAGAGCTCTAGCTGACATGGTGTGTTTCAACACTGTTTAGTCCCATTCATACTATGCCTTCATCTCTGGACTAGAATAGCAAAACCTCTTGCTTCCTTTGAAATAAAAACCGATTGTCGAACCTTGCTACATTGGTATTTGAGACAGATATTATTAAAATATTTTGCTTTTTAGTTTCCCGTCAGATGACAATCGTTGACCGGGTTTACGTCCTAAAAGCTTCACAGACAATAAGCCAGCAGTTTCAAGGTAACGAATTGACTGAATGTCTCAATGAATTAGCAGATCCCATCTTTGAAGATTGCGAGATTAGTTGGAGCAAATTTGCTGCGGTGAGTACATGCTTTTACTCTATCACAGACTGACGAAAAAAAGAGTTTACAAATGTTTCCTTAATAACCCTAGCTCCAGGCTTGACCCAAGTCATGGATCTTTCTCTATCTTATTTCTACAAGTAACACTGTTTGAATGCTGACCTATTCCAGGTAAAATTGTCCAGTGTTCTGAGTCTTACTGGATGAAATGAAAGTAAAAGCTGGCAAAATCAACAGCAGATATGAAAATTTCGCAACTAAAGTTAACTTAATTTTGTTGATACAGCATGAACTTTTGTGTAAAACTTACAAAAAGCTGTAATTTCTCTATTTTCCTACCCGCTAGTTTCCTCACACATAATAAAGAGATGTTGAAGCATTCTCACCCCACCATGGTTTACCAATGGCCAATGGCCTGTCCTCACTATTGCACTGTAAAGCCCACTAAGAATAGTCTGACTACATAACTAGTAAGTTTCAGCATGGTTTTGATGCATAGGTTATGTTTTTCTTTTAGATGAACAGTTTTTTAGCTGAAATCTGTATTATGAAACTTATTCATAATAATCCTACACAAGTCTTGAGGATTGTCGACTGGTGGGAGAATTACTTGTGGAAACCACTCATTGACGGGTCATTTATCGGCCAGTGGTTGTACAATCATAATAACTGGGTTAGTATAACAGCTACATGTACCTTTTCACTACACAAGATGAACGCAATACGTATTATAATATCATAAGCTATAGAAATTCAGACAACCCACAATCTTTAGGTTTGTCTTGTCTCAAACACTCTGATAAAATGTTTGACACTGCATTGGTGTGTTTCAGTGTGGTCTTGTAAATCAAGGGACACATCAGGTCAACTGTCTACCAATTGTAAATCCAAACGTAGAAGTTCCAACAATACCTAATGATTACACACCATTCCAAAACATGCCAGGAGATGTCTAGCTAAAAGAAATGCACGGTTTTACTCGAAAATATGCTTTATTCATTACTGTATGTATTTATGGTTAGTTTTTCAAGTACAGCTGGCACTGTGTTAAGTTGAAGAATTTCTTTATCAAACTCTATAAAAAGTTAAATAAATACGATCAAGAATGGTAAAGCTTGCAACATGACTTGTGTTCCTAAACAACTTCTTCAAGTTCCTAAGCAACAGGGCACACTGTTTACTTGCTTTTACAACAATTTAAATATAGAAAACAAAATGTGATTTGCAAATAACATATAATTTCAGAATATACTGTGGCTAGGTCCAGACAAATCCCACACCATATCAAACAAAACAAATAATAATTAGTGGCTAGGAGATCATATCCTATAAATTGTAAATACACCCTTTACACTTACTTTTACTAAAATCATAACACATTTGGCTGAGAAACACATGTATCTGTATACTAGTAGATGTGCTGCTTCCACAATGCACCAGCTTTATTTACCAATGTAAAATGGCTTATAAATGTGTTTACTTTTTAAAATTGGTTGTCAAAGATGTCCAGTCTCGAATAATTATGTTTAAAACATTTAAAACATAATTATTCGAGATTTTTCTAACATCACAGATCATGAGCTAATAATAATTATTCTATTAATGATGGCAGAAGGAATTTCAAAGATCCTATGGTCTCATGCTTTTGATTTCTACTCATTTTAAGTCAAAATTACGAATCTTTGAAAGATATAATATTAACATTTTAACTTTGAAGACCAGAGTTTAAGAAAAGAAAAAAATATGATCCCTGGATCATCTGACATATTGCTACATTACATCTTCTCCAGGTAAAGCAAGCACAATATTAAATGAATTCAACAAATGTCATGCACGAGTACTATCTATAAGCATACCAAACTTCACAAATTATTCCTAAAGCGGGCAAGAGCTCAAATAATGGTTTGACGATGAGTTAAAATGAAGTGTAGTGCAGTGATATGCTATACTCTACCACGTGTTAACTGATGACATACATGTACATAAGTAAATCAATAACATAAAATGGCACTACCTATGGAACTATTACCAATATTGTTAAAACCAAGTAATCAATAGCTTTCAATACAGCTAGACAGATCATTAATATGTAGTGTAGTCCGTTGCAGAAAACACTGTATTCAAATAATAAATAATAATATGTGATTACATGTACAGTATATAAATATATAATAAATTTTGTATGCCAAGAATGCAAACTCACCTTGCTAATTTACATGTTTTACATAAATGTATATTTTAGAGCCTGCATTAATCCCGGCCCGGGGTATGCTGATGCCTTTGTAAGACAGGTACAGCATATAACATGCTCCCTTGGATTGGATCCAGATTACTTCCTTAACTCCATCTTTGTTGACATTATTTTTGCTATAAATAATATAAGTAAGTAATTCTATAGTAATGGATCAGCTATGAATGATATCATATTAAATATAAATAATATGCATGCAATAAAATATGTTATAATATCTTAATATACATGTAAGTACATAGTGAGTTATTCTATGATATCGCATCAGCTATGAATGGTATAGGAAAGTACACGTAATTCTATGATGACACACTATGTATTAGCTGTGTATTAATGTAGATGTTAGTCTTTATTATTTTTGTTCACTGATGATCGGGCTTCTGTATGATGATTCATTTTAATATCAAACACCCACCATAGACTGAGTTATAGTATGAAGAGGATATTCTTTGCTTGAAAAAAGATGCAAATGGAAGATAAATACACAAAATTGAAATGTACATTAGCATTGTTTACTCACTATTTTCCTTGCATTGTATATTATCTAACTGGTGAGTCTTGGACTTGCTGTGATGTAAGGAGCGTCTTAATCTAAGGAACTACAACAGGCCGGTGGCTATTTCTGGGTCATGTTTATAATATATGCATTAAAGGGCCACAGAAATAATAATATATTAATATGTTGTTTGGTAGATCTAAACTTTAAGCCCTGAGGCTGTTATATTCATTTTATTAAAGTTCTAAAATGATTTGGGCTGGGGTAATTATGGAAGCATATCAAATAATCACGAAAAGTGGGTTCTATAAAAGGTAGGCCCAAGTTACAGCACTGCTATCCACATTGACACAGATTTTCAGAAACAGCAATGTGGGTAAAATAGTTCCATCTGCTATTGTGGTTTGTTATTTTAGAGTATTTTAACAATTATCCTGCTGGCTTTTGAGTTATCACTTAACATTTATGTAAACACCTCATTTCATCATACTCTTTATTAAAGGGGTAGTAACAGGTTCTTTTCTGCTACTATCAGAATTAGTTTCCTATGCTCATTCAGAATCACATAAACTTTGATGAATTTAACTGCTCTAGTTAAAGTTAGAAATTTTACTCAATAAAACCTGAACGATACCTAAATATACTCAAAATTTGCTCATTTCGACCTGTTTTCATCAAATAAGATTAAGCACAACACAGTTTATATCATTTTGGATTAGAAGAAAAACTTATTCAAATTGTGTAAGAAAATGACAACCTTACAATATACTGTACAAGATTGACTTTGTATGCCCACAAATTGTATGAGTTTGAAAAAGACTAAAACGTGTGTTTAATCACCACAGATGTACCATTTTAGCTGCCATTCAGCTGACACAATCTGACAGGGAATACCTTGATATGAATACGCACCTAATGGCTAGCTCCATGGAAATCAATGAAATAGTTAATGAATTGGCTTGGATGGTAGATAAAATATTCTCAGATGGTGTTATGAGCTGGAGCAGGTTTGCTGCTGTAAGTTACTATAACTCTATTGCATTTGCTACAATCCCATCACATCAAAATTCAAGATATACTGAAATATGTGTTCAATTTTCTTGAAGGCATTTGGTTGAGATTTTGGACTAGTAGATAATCTTTGAGATATGTCAGTCTTTGTAATGCTTCAAATCTAAAAACTATTGCAATTTCCTCTGTTACTTCCACATCCTCCAATCTTTCAACAAAAAATTATTTTTTAAACTTGATTTTCTGTAGTTACATAAGTGTATGTCGAAGTAACTAATTTCTGAATCTCTCTAGATGACTGTGTATACAGCCGAGCTCTGTTTGTGGCTGTTGGAATACAAAGATGCAATCAGCATGGCAATGGTAATCCTCTGGTGGGAAAAAGAATTTGAGCAGAAAATTGTTGGCGGGTCCACAGTACGGCAATGGCTCCATAACCATTTCCTCTGGGTAAAGCATCTAAATAAATTCGCTATTGGTTTTTGTTCAAACCTTCCGTCAGCGTACAATGTACATGTATGCACTTCAACTTTTAGTCTGGTTGGAAGTGTGGTCTGAAAGGAATTAAATATAATTATTATTAATCTGCAAGCAAGTTACCAATAACGTTATGAAAGCAAAACTCAGACACATGGGGCGTAATTTACTAGTTTCTACTTCACACTAGGCTGTGGCTCACGCTGCCAAACTAGTTCAAGACGACAGCTGAGTACCACCACAGTTATTAAATATTCTCTACTTTTCTTCTACTGTTAGTTGAATTGTAAACGTAAAGCATTGAATACACTAATTATCTGAAAAAATCCCTTAAAAGTCTGGCGATATTTAGCTGCTATTACAGTAGCGGTTGAACTAGCATGATGCCGGATCAAAAAGTGCAGTGAGCAGCCATTAAGGTTTTCTTTAAAAATTGCTGCATAATAAGGGACTGTCAGAGAGCAAAATTGTGAATTTTTGTTTCAGGCTGGTTTAGTCGGGCAATCAATAATTCAGATGGACAACTTACCGGTGATGAACGCGCACACACAACAACAACCAATTTCGCCAGCTTCTGACGAAGATCCAGAAGAATTTGCGCCATTCATAAATATGATTGGCGATATTTAACGACTTATTAGGCGTAACTGCCTGTTGAATATTAATTCTCCAAGTATGAAGATACTATTATTAATTTAGTTAATAATGAATGCATATACAAAAACATTTACGTTTTCAGGCTTTAAATCCACATGCTAAAAGTAGAACTTTTTGCTCTATGTTAAATATTATATACTGCTTATTTCTACATTATTATATACGTGTACAATGTGCACTATATATCATTATACTTGTACATTATATATATTGTACATTGTAATTATGATTAGAAGCAAGACTTAAACAAGTTACTTAAAAGAGAAAACTGTATACACCCAATGCAAGACACGTTATCTTGTTTGTGGAGCAATAAGAGATCTTCAGTAATAAGTTACAATAATCTAGACTTCAGGCAAATCTGTAGAACTCAAAATTTTAGAAGACTGCTAATGAAAGATTATTCTTTCAATGTCAGTTTCCGCCAAAAGATTTATCCGGTAATCAATCTACTATCAAGCTAGTATTAGTACTGTGCACAGGTATCTGATACGTTGTGAAAGAGAATGGGTTGACTACAGCCCAGCTAATGAAGTCAACTGAGGGCCTGGTGGTGGTAGAGCTCCTATAAAATGGGTTGATCAGTGGTCAAAGTTGGGGGAGTCGTGGGGGACGCAGTCCCCCTACCATAAATGTCAGGGGGTCCCTCAGACTGATAGACCCCCTAAAGATTAATATAATAATAATAATGCTAATGCTAATTGGACCATATTTTATCTTAAGATCTTGGACTATATTTTAGCCTGAAGTTCTTAGATTTTGCACCATTTTGGTGTTTAATTTTGATAAAGTTTCCAATTTCCGGGAGGGCGCTTAGGCGCCCCTCCCAGACCCTTCCTTCCTGCCGGCGCGCTGTGCACACCGTTCGGGCGCTTAGCACCCTCAAGTAATCATGTCTGCTACCCTAGAGACCCCCACCTATTTTCTTAGATTTTGACCACTGGGGTTGATACGAAATTAAATTAGAAAGGTAGAAGGTCACTATAGAATGACATGGGACTGTCCAAAATTGTTTGCCAGAAAGTATAACTTTCCCTGTTTTAGGAAAATAAAATAGATTTTTCTAACATCACAGAGCATGAGCTAATATTCTATTAATGATGGCAGAAGGAATTTCAAAGATCCTATGGCTTCATACTTTTGATTTTTACTCATTTAAGTCAAAATTACGAATCTTTGAAAGATATAATACTAACATTTTTAACTTTAAAGTTTAAGAAAAGAAGCAAATATGATCCCGGGATCATCTGACATACTGCTACATTACATCTTCTCCAGGTAAAGCAAGCAAAATATTAAACGAATTCAACAGATGCCATGTACTATCTATAAGCATATCAAACTTCACAAATTATTACTGAAGTTGGTAAAAGAGCGGGCGAGAGCTCAAAATGATGGTTTGACGATGAGTTAAAATGACGTGCCGTGCAGTGATATGCTATCAGACTTGCCAAGTTCGACTGATGAAAATCAGGGAGATTCAGCATTTGGGTGGAAGGTGTCCATTTTGGGTGAGGGACCAAAATTTGAGTTGTAAATCAGGGAGTCTCCTGCAGAATCAGGGAGACTTGGTAAGCCTGCTTGCTATACTCTAGCACATGTTAACTGATTACGTACATATGTAAATGGGCACTACCATTAGTTGATATTACCAATATTGTTAAAACCAACTAATCAATAGTTTTCGATACAGCTAGACAGACCATTAATATACAGTGTAGTCTGTTGCAGAAAACACTGCATTCAAATAATAAATATTTATGTAAGGGTACTTTTGGCAACATCACATTATATTCATTTAATGGATTACAATGGAATACACGATGCATTATACGGGCCCGTTTTCCATCGTATTATTTACTGTTCCATTGCATTGATGCAAAAGTGCCCTACATATATAATGCATTTTGTATGCCAATGATGCAAACTCACCTTGCTAATTTACATGTTTTATATAAATTTATATTTCAGGGCCAGCATTAATCCTGGCCCGGGGTATGCTGATGCCTTTATAAAAAATGAGCAGCATATAGCATACTCCCTTGGATTGGATCCAGATTACTTCCTTAACTCCATCTTTGCTGAAGTCATTTTAGCTATAAACAATATAAGTAAGTAATTATATTATTAATTATTAACCATAAGTAATACACATGCAATATAATGCGTATAATATAATATAATAATATAACTGCATGTACGTTATTCTATGATATTGGATCAGCTATGAATGGTATAGGAAAGTACACGTAATTCTATGATGACACAGTATGTATTAGCTGTGTATTAATGTAGATGTTAGTCTTTATTTTTGTTCACTGATGATCGGGCTTCTGTATGATGATTCATTTTAATATCAAAGACTGAGTTATAGTATGAAGAGGATATTCCTTACTTGAAAAAAGATTCAAATGGAAGATAAATACACAAAATTGAAATGCACATTAGCATTGTTTACTCACTATTTTCCTTGCATTCCGTAGTGTATATTATATAGCTGGTGAGTCTTGGACTTGCTGTGATGTAAGCAGCGTCTTAATTCTAAGGAACTACAACAGGCCAGTGGCTATTTTTGGGTCACGTTTATCTGTGTATTAAAGGGCTACAGAAATGATAATTATATTGTTTGGTATATTATCTAAACTTTAAGCCCTGAGGCTGTTATATTCATTTTATTAAAGTTCTAAAAACAATTTGGGCTGAGATAATTATGGAAGCATATAAAATTATTATGAAAAGTGGGTTCTACAAAAGGTAGGCCCAAGTTACAGGGATGCTATCCACATTGACACAGTTCTTTGGAAACACCAATGTGGGTAACATAGTTCCATCTTCTGTTGTGCAACATGTAGTTTGTTATTTTATCCTGCTGCCACCTGCGCTGTCATTTAACATTTATGTAAACACCTCATTTCATCATACTCTTTATTAAAGAGGTAGAAACAGGTTTTTTCTGCTACTGTCAGAATTAGTTTCCTATGCTCATTCAGAATCACATAAGCTTTGGTGGGCTTACCTGCTCTAGTCAAAGCTAGAAATTTTACTAAATAATATCTGAATGATACATAAATATGCTATAAAGTTGCTAATTTTGACCTGTTTTAGTAAAAAAAGATCAACCACAACAAAGTTTATATTCGGAATTAGAGCACAATATGATTCAAATTGTGTAGGAAAAAGACAACCTTATAATATGCTGTACAATGATGACTTTGTATGCCCACAAATTGTATGAGTTTGAAAAGGACTAATCACCACAGATGTACCATTTTAGCTGCCATTCAGCTGACACAATCCGACAAAGAGTATCTTGATACAAATACACACCAAATGGCTAGCTCCATGCCAATTAATGAAATAGTTAATAAATTGGCTTGGATGGTGGAGAAAATATTCTCAGATGGTGTTATGAGCTGGAGCAAGTTTGCCGCTGTAAGTTGCTACAATTCTCGTGCATTTGCTGCAATCCCATCCCAACATGTACATAAACTCAAAATTCAAGATATACTGCTACATGTGTTCACTTTTTACGTTCAGTTGAGATTTTGCATTAGTAGATGATCTCTCACGTCTTAATGTCTTGGAGATATGTCAGTCTTTGTATTGCTTAAAATCTAAAACTTATTGCCACTTCCTCTGTTACTTCCACATTCTCTAATCTTTTAATAAAATTTTTTGTCTAAAATATGATTTTCTGTAGTTACATAAGTGTATGTCAAAGTGACTAATTCTTGAATCTCTCTAGATGACTGCGTATACAGCCGAGCTCTGTTTGTGGATATTAGAATACAAAGATCCAGTCAATATGGCAATGGTTATTCTCTGGTGGGAAAAAGAATTTGAGCAAAAAGTTGTTGGCGGGACCACAGTACGACAATGGCTCCATAATCATTTCCTCTGGGTAAGGGATCTTAAATGAATTAGCTATTGATTTTTTGTTTAAATTTTCTGTAAGCATAAACGTACATGCTTGAATTTTTAGTCTAGTTGGAAGTACGGTCTGAAAATGAACTAAGTATATTGTTTACCTGCAAGCAAGTCATTGATGAAGATGAAAGCAAAACTCAGACACATGAGGCACAATTTACTAGTTTCTATTTCACACTAGGCTGTGGCTCACGCTGCTTAATTAGGTCAAGACGACAGCTGAGTACCACCACATTTATTCAATATTCTCTACTTTTTCTCTGCTGTTGGTTGAATTGTAAACGTAAAGCCGTGAATACACTAATTATTTGAGAAAATCCCTTAAAAGTCTGACGATATTAGCTGCTATCACAGTAGAGGTTGAACTAGCAGCATGATGCCGGATTAAAAAGTACAGTGAGCAGCCATTAAGGTTTTCTTTTAAAATTGCTGCATAATAAGGGCCTGCCAGAGAGCAAAATTGTGAATTTTTGTTTCAGGCTGGTTTAGTCGGGCAATCAATAATTCAGATGGACAACTTACCGGTGATGAACGCGCACACACAACAGCAACCAATTTCGCCAGCTTCTGACGAAGATCCAGAAGAATTTGTGCCTTTCATGAATATGATTGGAGACATTTAATGACTTATAAGGAATAACAGCCTGTTGAATATTAATTTTCCAAGTCTGAAAATATTATAATACTATAATCTAGTTATTAATGCATAATGGTTTTAGTAATTACAAGAAGATTAAATAAATGATGTTCACTGCAATGTAGCCAACCTTGTACAATGTATGCCAGCTGTGTACATAATCATTCATTTAGAATGAAGCAGTTAGTAACACCAGTTACAACTCCTTGGCCTTTCTTGCATGACGTCCTCATATGGCGAGAGCAAATCTACTGCAAAACATGGATTTATTATAACAAGCTAGCGTATGATTCATCCCGCTTACTTTCAAAAGTCGTAAGCAGTGCAAAATATCAAAATATTCAAAGCTCAGTGGAACGAACACGCATGATGCCACAAGCACTATCAACATTCAATTCATGATTTTCATTGCAAAGAGAAATTGAAAAAATGACTTCAATAAGGGAAACACTTGGAACCTAATTTCCAAATTTAGTTAGCTTTATTAGATTTGCCAAACTGACAGGCGCATTCATTTCTTCTCAAAGCATGATTAGACTCAAAAATTTAAAGTAATTCCAAATTTCTAATGGCTTCAAAATAATTTTTATCTTCTAGACAAGAGAAAAAATTATTAAAATGAATGTAAGTTAATTGCAATAGCTTTATATGAACCGATGAATTAACTGATCACAATGTTCATAACATCAAGTGAGATACTTCTACAGTATATGGCTGCAAGGTACACAAAAGTACATGTTTGTATATAATTCATAAAAATAAACTTTCCAGCTTATATTCCTTGGTGTGACCAGCTCCTTGCAGCTTGCACTGTCAGGTACCAGTGCTGGCTGACTTCCTGTGCGAAAGGCCCAGATGACATGGCCTTTTTTGGCAATGGTAGGAGAGTTGCCTTGAAGCCATGCTGGCTTGCATGACCCCAAGGACTTTTATATGATGCACAAGAGAAATTTTGGCTGGATGCTCTTCCTAACACCACCGTGACCGGGATTCAAACCTGGAACCTTCAGCTGGGATTAATAATGGGTAATACGTGGAAACAGTAGTTTATTTTATGCAGGAAGTGCATATAATACCTGGCTAGTTCAGTGTCCGAAATTGAAAAAATGAGGTGGATACACGGTGCATGCAATCTTGCAGATTAGTATTGTACAGCTATAGGTTTTTCTAATTTAGGGTAAAGCAGTTCTCAGCATGACAAAGTGACTATGTGATGCAGAAAAGGTTCAAATGGTAATTCCTCCAATACGACCTTTAAAGAAATCAAACCAGAAAGTTTTGAGACACCTTTTAATTGACATGATTGCTTTCTTGTGAAATAATTTGTATTTGGTATGCAGTTGTGTTCCGCTCTATGTAGCAATTGCTTTACATTATCACAACTCTGATTTCAATTTAGAGCCAAGGCTACAGACAATCCAGGTTATGGAGTAGCTTTCCTACACAAAATGAATGACGTAATGGCACACTTCAACGTGGACCGAAACTTCTTTGATGACACAGCCTTTTATGGAACTTGTTTGGCCATTTCGCATATAGGTAAACTAACATCTAAACTGAGTACTATATACCAAACATATGGCATGTGCATGCATGCTATACTTCTACATGGACAAAATACCTCAATATAACAGCATGGCGTAAACAGGTACTTTCTGTTTACATTTGAACTCATATAATATTTTAGTGGCTCGTCAGCTCACACCACTGGATCGAAAATTTGTGGCGGCCAACACTAAACTGGTTGCTCAAAATATGAATATTGGTGACATTCCAAACTATCTTTCTCGGATTGCAAAAGACGTATTTGCGGATGGAAAGTCAAACTGGAGCAGATTCTGCGCTGTGAGTAATTACCACAACTGTGCAAGTAGTTCTTGTTCAACAGTTTCGTGTTTCATAGTTTGCGTGTGACTAGTCCTTCATACAGAAGCTATTTTATCATAATCAATACAGTGTATTACTCTCTAATACATGATCGTACAAAAATTTGAAACAAAAATGACTGTTTTTGGTTATAAAAATCTATTATCATAGCGACAATAGCTACAAGTAACATTGTAAACAGCGTGGTGGTTTTTTAGATGGTCTGTTACATAGCAGAGCTCTGCTGCTGGCTGCTGGAATTCAAGAATGCAAATTCAATTCTGGCAATAATTGAATGGTGGGAGACTGGCTTTAAAAATATGGGCGTAGGAAATTCTACCATTGGACAGCAGCTTCATCCTCCGTATATTTTTGTAAGTATTTGAAATTAGGGAGGGTAGAAAGAAGCCCACCCTTTCTTATTTTGACACTTGAAGAACCACTGCTACATAATATCTTTGTGAAAGTAGCCACAGTTCCTTTCAACTGCTTAATCAGTACATGCATGATAACTCAGGGGCTGATAAATCCTGAGGGTCAAAGACTGTTCTATATAACAATAAGGACAAAAGGTGACCTATATGATTGTACAGAATACAACACTATAGACCAGAGTGTGACCTATGTAATGTTTAAGATTAAAGAATGACCTGGTAATAACATGACTTATATTGATTGAAATGTATTGTGAAAATTTTAGTACACCTTGCTAGCCCAAGCAGACAAACAGAGAGAGATGCTACCAGAAGTAAATGTAGATACTTACATACAAGATCCTGGTGACAATTATGTGCCGTTTCAGAGCATGCCCGGGGATGTCATCTGATAAGCGCGTGCACTACAAGCTCTGTGATCTTTATTTACTTCTGTAAAAGTAACATGAATCCAACTATTACTACAATATATGTGTTATTCTATTGTGACGATGTGATATACAGCAATAAAATAAAAGTATCGCTGCTTGGTGTAATTCGGTCCATCATTGTTGTTTATTAGCAAAACCTTAGACCTTGTAAGTACCTGTGCATATTATAAATATTGTTGTTACATGTATATGTACTTAATTTGACACCTCCTCTATTTACAGAAAACTATGTGAAATCTACTGAGCCAAAGACCGCAAAAATAGTACTAATGCTAACAGCTCTGTAATATACATGAATACAATTACATTGTACATTAAAAGTTCATGATATTATATACATTTAGTATTATATAAAAGTGTTCGGTGTCGGTTTCATACTTTAGAATTTTGCAGTGCAACAAAAGCAGTATTAAATTTAGTTGAACTATGATGTAGATCTTAGTTTCCTCAAGACAAACTTATAGAGTTACACTGTAATACTGTAATACTGTAATACTGTAATACTTTAATACTGTAATACTGTAATACTGGGATGGTAGTACAAGTATGTTATAATATAATTTTTAGATGATTAAAATGTGCATAGGCACTGAAGGTTAGGCAATATATTCCTTATAAACAGTGTACATGTTCTTGTACAAGTAGGCATTAGCTGGAAAAACAGAATGTAAGTGGATTCCCAGTTCTGTCAGTAGCTTGGGAAGTGCACCCCTCATCCGTTATAACTGAGGCTCTATTTAACCTTTAAAAGAAGTATTGCTATAACTTACAAAACTAAAGCTACAATGGAAAGCTACAATGTAGCTATTACATGGATAAGGGAAATCTAAAAGCCCAAAAGCTTTGAGTCCTGATATTCATACATATCGACTTAGTATTTAGGCAGCAATGATAAGGAAACAGTTTTAATAACTTTTTAGTCAACACAAACACTTAGGCATGATTCCCACAACAGCAGAAGTTTTACAACAGTCTATTACGGCAAGGTATGTGTAACTCTATCAGATTATATCAAATGCTGTGTGCCCATTGAGGTTAGCCCTTTAAATGGTGGTGAGTAGCCAACTAAGCACTTAGCTTGAGAATTGTAACATCTCAGGATATCCGACACAACGACTTATACAAGTTCAGGGTGGGAGGGCCTTCTCTAAATATTTAGCTGCATAATCCAGGTTTATAGAGGTGCGGTCTCTGTTGAGCATCTAGAGTAGATGTGAAACCCTGTCTAACCAAGTCATACACTTGTAGTACACAATACCATACCATTACTGAATCATAATCTTGCACTACCTAAGACTCAAAGGTTTGCTACAAATGCTCTGGATATTTAAGCCTCTATAATACATGTATATTACTCATTGCATTCTGTTCATTCGCAGTCAGGGATGAGTGTTTTTGTCACGGATCTCTTCATTGTTTTACCACCTCCTTTGATATATAAATGTATATCTTGTTTATTTAAATATCAACTTCTATATTTTATCTGTAAACTATTTGTTCAAGGGTAATGCCTGAAGAGACCATTGAAACTAATTAATAAAATTAATTTTATTATGTTTTAGGGCTAAATCTGAGCCAAAGTATAGTAATTCGTATCGTATGAAAGCTCATGCTCTCTCTCTTCGTCTTGGAATTGAGTTGAGCCAACTCACCAACCCATCTTATGAAGCGATTCTACAAGCTCTTAGCAGAATAGGTGAGAGAGGAAATTATTCAGGAATACTCTTCACTTTCTGTTAAAGTTTGACCTTTATAAGAGACCTCTCCTGTAACCAATAGACAGATTTTAGGGTAATGGTGTAGTAGTGGTTAGATTGAACAGTACTGTACATTTTACCACATTGTATGAAAGAGATGAATCAATGAACTAGCTCCACACACATTTTATTGTACATTAGCTAAACTAAAATATTTGACTGTTAGAAAGCATTATTTCATTTGAAATGAAAACTAGATTGTGATGTTTGATTCTCACACGTTATATACAGTAGTTCATCAATGGTCACATGATCCTAACTGAAACTCTGACCAATCATGCAATCAATTCTTATGAGAGAGAGACTTGAAATTCTCAACCAAAAGACTGAAGTTAAAGTTTGACTACTTTCTGAAATTCTCCTAATAGCTAATTTGTTACTAGTACAAGATGTATTATTCATAATATATTGTGTTCATCAGTTGTACTGTAAATTCCCCATGTGCAGCACTGTTACATAGTAGTTACCCTTTGATTAATTAGAATAATCTTGATTATGCAGAAAAGGTTTTGTTTCCATTGGTAACACTTTATGGTAACGTAGTTCATGGTGCACGCTTTGTCTAATGGCTATATTTTTACAATTATTACATTGTTATTGTAGCTGAACGTGTTACATTGTTATTGTAGCTGAACGTGTTACATTGTTATTGTAGCTGAATGTGTTACATTGTTATTGTAGCTGAACGTGTTACATTGTTATTGCATCTGAATGTGTTACATTGTTATTGTAGCTGAACGCCAGCTAACACCGAATGATAAAAAGTTCATTACGTTTGCTGCTGACATGTGTAAAAATGTGGACGACAAGGATAGAATGGATGTAATAGCCCAAGTAACAACTGAAGTATTCCATGATAGAAAGATGAGTTGGAGCAAGTTTTCTGGAGTTAGTCATTATTTCATACAGTACTTACACACTGCTATTGTTAATGAGCAAGAAATATTTTCTTTGTAATGCAACTCTATATTATTTCGGTCTTACAAAAATTAATTTCAGATTTCACCATGATGTATTAGTTAACCAGTCGGTTGGTCAATTAACTAGCCAACCAAAAGCCATTATTTAATTCAGCTTAATATGAAACCAAATGCTGCTATGCAGGTGAAACAGCCTGATGCCTACAGCAAACTATTTTTTTTGTTTCCAGATGATAGCTATAATTGCTGAGGTAGGCTGCATGGCTCTGAAACACCAGTCTACTACGGGTATCATTTCTCTAGTTCGATGGTGTGACGAATATCTTGATAATGTCACTGTAGGCAATGGGACAATAAAAGACTGGATAGCAAACCATGGTTACTGGGTACGTATTTCAAACATTTTGTATACTGCATTCTACATCCACAGCAGATTGCACCTTATATCTGTCTATATGAACATTATAGCAGCAGATTACACCTTCTATCTGTCTACACGGACATTATAGCAGCAGATTGCACCTTATATCTGTCTAAATGAACATTATAGCAACAGATTACACCTTATATCTGTCTATACGAACATTATAGCAGCAGATTACACCTTATGTCTGTCGACATGAACATTATAGCAGCAGATTACACTTTACATCTGTCTATATGAACATTATAGCAGCAGATTACACCTTATATCTGTCTATATGAACATTATAGCAGCAGATTACACCTTATATTTGTCTATATGTACATTATAGCAGTAGATTACACCTTATATTTGTCTATGTGGACATTATAGCAGCAGATTATACTTTCTATCTGTCTACATGAACATTATAACAGTAGATTACACTCTCTATTTGTAGGCAGGTCTCATCGATCAGGCTAAGGACCAGCAAGCATATCTCCCAGTAATCAAGGATGATGCCGAAGAAACTATTGAAGAAAATAATTTCTACAATCTGTATGTTCCATTCCAATCTATGATTGGTGATATTCTGACTGACTGACTTGGAAATATTTATGATAACATATTGGTCTGCCTTACCCTCCAAGCCACTAATATGTATATCAGTATCAGATGATACTGATATACATGTACATTGTGCATGCATTCAGAGTTATTGCGTAATATTACAATGTTGTAAATCTACATGTAATACTAGCTACAGGGAATGTTTAAATTTTTAACAGACAGACTTGTCTTTTTTAATAAGGCGAACATTACATCTGGTGATGTCTGTATTTTATGAGCTTTGTCTCCCACAGAGTCCATCATTTTAGTTTTATGCAAATATTATTATTTTAGTCTCATTTTGCAAAATACAGGTTAATGTAAGGAAATATGTTGAATACTATGTCTTGGCAGCACATTTGCAGTTGACATTCAGTCACTATGAAAATGTTTAACCAAAGCAAAATGTACTTCACTTTACAATGTGCAAAGCCCTCAGATTGGTTGTACTAGATAAATAGCAATATGCAGCAATAACAAACTATTTTATTCAGTAAAACACACCGTTGGACGTTATTTTAGTTCATTCTACAAAGTGAGGTGTCAGTCTATTTCATCCACAGATATCTATCTACTATAATATATATAATAATAAAACAAATAATACAACTGTATAATTATTTATTATGCATTATAACGCTATGCATGTCATCTGTGCTTCGAATGCTATAGAAGTCCCAGTTACATGTTATATGACAAGGTAACAAGGCGTCCTTATAAACACATTGTAACTTTGTCCCACAGTTCTATGTGTATGTTTTCATCTTTTCAATGACTTATCTGGGAGATGATTCATGTACATGTACATGATGCGCATGTATATCTAAGGTGAATAAGGTGTGCAGGTACAGAATACAGCCCACTTGGTACAATGCTAAAACAGTTTCTCTTGCTGCTGTTTGTACTGGTAAATAGTGTAGGTTTAGATACTTGAAATAAATTACTTTTAGTTTCTCAGAAAGATGGCTACTTGAACTTGCAGAAGAAGTTAAAAAGTTGGAAAAATTGTGAGTATGCAATTGTGGCCTCATCAAATGCATACATAGTAAGCTATTAACTAGTAGATATTTCTTTACTAGTAAATTAACTAGTAGATATTTTTTACTAGTAGATTAACTAGTAGATATTTCTTTACTAGTAGATTAACTAGTTCAGTCTTGAGTGGTGCTGGTTACTACTCTGATTAATTGTGTAGCAAAGAGAAGATAACTCCAATATGGCTGAGAAAACGCCACCCTTGGAAACAAGAGATGTTGCATTCATGTATATCAAACAACGGTGAATATATTGATACTCAAAGTTCAGATTTTCAAAAATTTGCAATGACTAACTTAAAGAAAACTAGGCTATCATGGTTTTTTTAATTTTACATGAACAATTTGCTGTTCTGGTAAGATATGCCATATACATTCTTCTCTCATGAACACATAGGCTAATGTCATCGAATTTTCTTCCCTTAAGCCACCTTGTTTAAAGCTTACAATTAAAATCTGTCACACCTTCGCGTTTGCAACTTAAAACTATTTCATCGCAAATGCGAATGATGCAAATGATTTTTAAGTTTTTATGACTGATGCATATTTCTGGTTAAAATCCAACATGGCCAACTGTGGCCAAGATTTTACACTCAGTTCAATAGTTATTACAAGTTTACTTGTATGCTATTAACAATGTTATTAATTAATTATTGTAAGTTGTTAATATTCTCTTTACAACCTCTTCATTTTAGCCTAAGACCCATGTTCAAATGAGCACATTCCTTATTCTAGCCTTAGCTCTGGTGATAAACATAAAGCCTAGCTCTAGAGACAATAATAAATTTTAATCTCAAAATCTATAGTAAGTACAAATTTTCCTCATTTTAGCCTTAGTACCAGTGATGAATATAAAGTGTTCTATATGATGCAGAAGAAACACATAGACAGTTACTTTACGAAATTAGCCAAACCTGTGAGAGAGGCAGATCATAAGTCTATAGCAACAATAATACACACCTATGGTAAGTATTAGTCATCTAAGTTCAATATGATTTATTGAAAAATGTTGGTGTGGAATAATATTTTAATTTGAATAGTAGTATGAGACTCATTTTTTATATAGATTTATTACGTAATATTTCGTTACTTGTCCAAGTAGCATCATTAGAGGATAAAATGGAGAATCCTCTGATGATGCTACTTGGACAAGTAACAAAATATTAGGTAATAAATCTATATAAAAAAAATGCGTCTCATACTACTATTCAACATGATTTCTATAAATTTCATATAAGCAGAGTTTTTTGTTAAAGTTCCAGTCTTCTCCTTTGTATATGATGACAACCCCTACTCCACCTTAATACACTAGCATAAGATTTAAGGCTATACGAAAATAAGTAATGGTGAACATTCTCCTAATTGTCATTTTCCAGTTAAAGAATTGGACAACCAGTGTGTCACAAAGATGGCAAAGAAATTGTCTGCCCTTAAGATGCCAAACTATTTGGAGGAACTAGAAGAGAAAACCAAAGAAATGCTGGCTGTACCTCTAACATGGCAACTTGTGTCTAAGGCTTGTAATTTTAAACAAATTAATATTCTTGTGTGCACTTCATGTACGTGAAATTCATAGCTTCTTATCCGTTATACATGTATATAAAAATGAGACTGAAGCTTATTCAAAAGGTGCGGCGAAGTTGTTTTACCTGAATTGATTACCAAAAATGGCTATATCAAAGGCTCTGTAATATAGGCCTGTAATTGGGCGAGCTGCAAAGCGATCCAATAGTCCTTTTCAATTTTTTATAAAATTTGTTAACAGTGGTGACATCTACACTATGTGAATATTGAATAGAGCGTATGTATGTGTACATATACCATGAATTCTATCACCAGTGCCTGTTACTGACTGATAATGCATGGCAATAAAACTAAACTCAACAGATCAAACCAGCTGATCATTTTTATTTCCTAACTCACACCCTCGTATTGTAACAACATTTTATCTGGTCATGACAGTGATACAATGAATCTAAATCTAAAGTTTGAGCCAATCTGGATGCACGCCATCACTGTGCTACATTCCCAAACAACGTTTTAGTTTTTAAAAAATCTTTGCTCTATTAGTTTTTAGATCTGGTTGCCATGGTAATTGGTTTTGCATTATCCAAGAAGGATACAGGAAAAATATCTAGTGCTTTGGATTGGGTAATTACCTATGCATACCAGAGAAAACTGGACCCAAAAGCTGGTGCTAATACAATTGATGACTGGGTGATGAAGACTATGGGCGGATGGGTATGTACAGCTCTGTTTTGAAATGTTTTTCTAGTGTAGGCATGTGTTTATAGGAATTACTTGAAGTTTGGAAGTTGCAGTAGTATTTAAAACTCAATTTGGCCTTTTAACAACAATTTTAATGTATATTCTTGTTAGGGCTGGAACGAATCCAAAAATTTTAGAATCAGACGATTCCGATTCCTGCCACCATGCAGATTCTCGATTCCGATTCCTAAACGATTCCGCGTGGAATTATTCGTTTTAACAAATTCAATATCTTTTGTCACCAAATAAACCATGTAACCAAACTGTATAAGCATATTTCATCTGCTACTCACTGTTAGTTTGTAGATGAGGACATTTTGTTCAACATTTTTTATTAATAATTAAATAATTTTATAAATAATTGCTACAAAAAATAACAAAAACTTTACAATGTTGGATTCGAACCTGAGCATTTTGGAACCGAGATTCGGAACCGTGCCTAAGGATTCGAAATTGGATCCGGATTCGTGGATTTGTCACAGCCTTAATTCTTGTGCAAACTAAAACTTTCCAAATCTTGCTCAAAACCTTCATGCAGCTGTATCCAGATACATGTATATGGCATAATGTTTTTCTAAAAGTTGTGGTGAAACATTATGTCATCACAAAATTTTACAGTGTTAATATTACAACAAAATTTTCATAGCGCTCCAGCAAAGCTAATCAAATTGCAGGTTTCACATTAAAAATTGTTGTAGGAAAACTTCTTGGAACCCGCAGGTGAGGCATCTAAGGGTGGTGCATCAGTTTCAGACTCGCCCACTTCTGTTGCTGCTAAAAGGCCATCAGCAACAACTTTTGTTGCACCTCCAATAAAAAAGCCAGCAGCACTTGGAAAAGATTCGGAAGTAATACCTATGGTGTGGCTACCACCTACATGCATATGTGGGTCACAAAGAAATATAAATGCACGGGATTGTGCTAATAAATTGTGTACAATAAAGTGGTGTGCGTATGATGAATGCGTAGTGACCTCTATGCAGGAGAAAACAATTAAAGACCATGAGAAATCAGTGCATGGTGCTCTGCATTCGGGTTTACGAACTTTCATGTTTAGAGGTACTGGGAGATTTGCCGGAAAGACAGTTAAGATAAGTAAAGCACCTGGTCCTAGCAAGCCACCAGCAAGTGGAATGGTTTCACTTGCTGACAAGGCAGGAGATGCCAAGATAGCAGCAAGACCTGGTGAAGCTCTAGCTCCTGCAAAACCAGTAATTATTGGAAAATCACCAGCTCGTGCAAAACTAATAAAGAATGAAAGAAAGAAAGCTAAGCCAGCCAATCCTATGTTGCCAATATATTTACTAAAAATGCCAGTTCCAATACAACCCCCTGCTGCTGCAGGTAAACCAGCACCAGTATCTACATCTATGGTCGAAGTTAAACCAAAGGCACTGACTTCGAAAGGGGTGACGGAGGAGAAGGCTGAAGGTATAACTGCTAGCAAAACATCTCTACAAACTCCAACTATAGACATATCAGAATCTGAGCCTGAGATGGATGAGAATACAGGTAGTTATGCATCAGAGTCAGAATCCCTCACTACTTTAGAACAAAAAACACAACTTACTACAACTAATTCATCCGTCCCACCAATTGAGAAAATGAAGCTTGCCAAAGTCGCAGCAGGTGCTATATCAAGTGTTACAACAGGTGCTACAGCAGGTGCTACAGTAGGTGCTACAGCAGGTGCTACAGGTAAATCCATGGGTATAGAAACTGGAATGTCCACTTCAGATACTACTAACTATGCCACAGCCCCAAGTTCTCCTGTTCCACCAACCTCTCCATCAGTTGATCCCTTACCAGCTTCATCACTAAGCTCATTTCTGGAACAGCTTGCTGATATTGCTTTGGCTCCACCTACAGGTAGCCCAGAAACATCAACAACCACTTCTGGTGTAACAACTACTGTCTCATCCCGTACTCGCTCTACCAGAAGACCACCAAAACGAGTAGCTAAAACAAGAACTAAAAGAAAACGCTCAAGAAAAACTGCTAAAACCACAACCACTGCCCTCTCTAGTACCATAGATGACCAACCACTTTTAGAGTGTACATTTGGGTCAATGAATAAAGATGCTAAATATGCAAAAATCTGTGTATGTGAAGACAAAGGAATCATTTACCGTGGGCAACAACAATGCAATAATCAACTGTGCAATCTATATTGGTGCTCACGCGATGAGTGTCTGTTTCAGTCGTCCAATCAGGATAGAACCGAAAAGCATGAAAAAAATTGTGATAAAGCTTTTTTCAAGGTGACCCAATACAAATAGAGTGCTTTACTGCTGAAATTTTATTTGAAGAATGTGATTGATTAAATTTTTCAATACATTGAACAACAGCCAATGTAAACTGTATCGGATAGTATCTTTCAATTTATAAAATCTGCACGACACTGGCAACAAATATTAGCAGTAAAACAGTATTCAGACCGACAGTAAGCAAAAGGCATTTAGTATTGAAAGGTATTTCGTATCGGAAGATGTTTAGTATTGGAAGGTATTTAGTATTGGAAGGTATTTACATACTTGTAATATTCAAAGGTATTTGGTATTAGAAGTTATTTGGTAATGGTAGGTATTTGGTATTGCCAGGACGTATTTAGTAAAGATGACCATAGCCATTAACTTTGCAAAAATTGACAATGATAGCAGAGGAATCTTTACTGCAATGGATTTTACTTTTGCAACATCTAGTATTGCATCTATGCAACAGGCTAGTTTTGAGACCCTTTATTAAATACAACTATCCCAATGTTGCAGTGTTACTGATGGAATACAGATATTGCACTATGAAGATACAGCATACATTCACATCTACATGTGCACATGAATCATCCGATGTACCTTTTTCAGCATATTGCAATGGATTCCTACCTATTTTGAGCAGTGAACAGCTGTCCATGTTCTTAACCATTGGTGAACAGCAATTAGCCATTGCAATTAGGGACTTTTTACATTCATTTGCCATGATTGTCACTCGTATGCTTTCCGGTCCATTCCGGTACATGTTTCCACCATATTGTTGTGCAATACTGATACGCCATGTAGTTACAGAATTCCGATAATTATTGATGGTTTTGACCTTTTGACTTGCTATATAAGGCAGCTGCAATAACTGCACAGTCTGTTTTATATGCTGTGGCCTGTTTTATTTAACTACTTGTTGTATCCGATGTGAATATGTAAATTGGTTGTGTGTGTAAGTACAAGTGCATGTATGTACAATGTATATATAATCAACTTATTATAATTCTCATGTGCTGTTATTGGTAATAGATAGTGGCAACTATAGGTAACAGTAGAATTGGCAGCAGACTACTAGTATAATTACCACGGTTGTGGGAGCCACCAGGCCTACGGTGTTAATCCAGTGGTAGACTACAACACTAACTTATGACATACTCCCGTAAGCCTTCCAAATTCACAGCATTTGCTGTATGCTCATGCAATTGGTTGATATTGTGGTGTTTTCAGCTCACATGGCATGCAGACTCTTACAATAGTTGCATGGACTTTATGTATATTACTGCATGTTGTATAACTTGCCTAGTGTCTACTTAATGTACACCTATTATCCAATCATGCTCGCCTAAACTTGTCTATTATTGTTTATTAAGCCTTGCGCATCATTATAGCAAGTTTGCATTATTGTATTAATTATTCTAAGTCTCTTTGCCTATTGTAAATAGTGGCCGATGTCTTGGATCATAGTAGCTTTTACATAATATTATCTTTCACATGATTATAAGCCCTTTTTGCCAATGGCCTTTTAAGGTCAGACCTCGGGCTCTTTTCAGCCATATTGTTATGCAGCTTCCGGGGCCGGTACCTTATTGTCCCACCGGTCCCGATACTTTATCGGACTTTTTACCGGAAACTGATTTAGTATAAATGCAAGCACATTTTCTTATGCGAGTCAGTTATTGATTGCGCTCTAATAAAGCAACATCTTACTCTTGCAGGCAGGTAGCTCCAGCCTTGGTCCCTTTAGACCTTTAGCGCCCGACCTCGTCCTCATACTCGTATAAGACTCTTACCACACTTTTGATGAGTATAAAAATCGGACCTTAGTCGATCCTAAGCATCGGGCCTACGTCCCCGGTTCAACACTTAGAACTTCTACACTCTTAGGAGTATAAACCATTGAGCCTACGCCGATCCTTGACTCTTCAATGAGCCTAAGCATCGGGCCTACGGCCTTACAACACTAATAGAGCTACAAACTGTTTACTCTTTATGTAATGGCAGAAGTATAACTTGATAGACCACTCTCAAGCACTTCCCACACTCGTGTCTACATCGGCACCAGTGTGTTCTACCCATAAAACATTACAATATTTTGGCTAGAAATTCAGGTATAATAACTGAATTTCTAGCCAAAATATCAACCAATTGCATGAGCACATAGGAAGAAAATTTTCATTTCTACAAAACATGGCTTCACAGACTACTGTTTGATTGATTGAAAGGAAAGACCTGGAGTAGTGAATGATTGCTAGTAATTTGTTCTAAAAATATTGAAAATACTAAATTAAAACCACAAAATTAATTTACTAAAATGGCTGAGAGTAGCACAGTAATAGAAGTAAATGACCAAGCCACATTTTGGGATGTGATAATAACATACATAATGATAAGGTAATCAAGTTTCTACGCCTTGATATTAGCAGTGACCCCGATTATATATTTGCTATATTATGTGCCCTGCACTCTTACAGAGCTGAAAGATTTATACAAGTCTCCTAATGGTAACATAGAATATAATTGAGGTGTTTAGTGGTACCGGTTTAAATCTAGGTCAATTAGGGTAAATGCAGACTTTGGACGAACAGGTCAAAGTTTATATTGTCACATAATTCTACACTGAGAATCAAGGTTGTTATGATTAGTCGGATGTGATGAGTCGGATGTGATGAATCGGATGTGATGAGTCGGATGTGATGAGTCGGATGTGATGAGTCGGATGTGATGAATCGGATGTGATGAGTCGGATGTGATGAGTCGGATGTGATGAGTCGGATGTGATGAATCGGATGTGATGAGTCGGATGTGATGAGTCGGATGTTATGAGTCGGATGTGATGAGTCAGATGTGATTAGTCGGATGTGATGAGTCGGATGTGATGAATCGGATGTGATGAGTCGGATGTGATGAGTCGGATGTGATGAGTTGGATGTGATGAGTCGGATGTGATGAGTCGGATGTGATTAGTCGGATGTGATGAGTCGGATGTGATGAATCGGATGTGATGAATCGGATGTGATGAGTCGGATGTGATGAGTCGGATGTGATGAGTTGGATGTGATGAGTCGGATGTGATGAGTCGGATGTGATTAGTCGGATGTGATGAGTCGGATGGGATGAGTTTTTACCAAGTTACTCCCAAGTGTGTAGGCTTTTAGCCATGTGACCAAATTAAGCATTGTTTTAAATCGATTTACGATGTCATGAAGGTACATTTAGCACCCAACATGCTGACACTTTCATCACATAAATGTAGTTCATGTAAATGTAGGCTAGAAGAAGATGACGAGTTTACTGAAGGCTTTGATTGCCACACGGATAAATTAGTTGGTATATTTAACCTGCGTCACAAACCCATAGACATAGAGGCAAACAGATCAATAGCTGAGGCTATGTTTAATATTAGTGAGTGTGTGCAATTTGCTTTTGCTCATCTTATGGTTGGCTTTCAATCCAATTCACATAGTAATACATGATTTGTAACACCGTTACCTCCTGAGCGACATTGCCTTCCAAGAGACAATAACTCTTGATGTTGATTCATTCCATTCACTATAATACATAGTACACAGTAAGCTATGCGACCCAGCCACCAGCAGTCCAAAGGCAAAGTGACAAGTTCCATGCCTATCCACTAAAGCTATCTCATTGTTTAGCTTTTGGAGCTATGAGTGAAGCAGAATACATGTTATTACTAACTTGTAGTGCTAATTGTATATACTGACATTGGCATGTTTTGCACCACCTTTCTCTACTACTTCACTATGTCTTGGAACTACTTGTTTCACTTTGAGTAGGATTCTGGCTAGTCTCAATTGCATGTTAGGGCTACGATGTATTTGTCTTGCTTAATCCTGATGACCTGGAAGCAATATTGAATATAACCTGTATTTACAATATATCAGTATGAATAGGAGCAGGTGTTGCTTAGTAGCTGATAATGTGTTACGCGGCACTTTCCATGACTTTCAGATATAAGACAGATGGATTCTGTAGAAAGAAAATACTGTAGATCAATCGCAAATAAATTTGGCAATTTCAACCCGTTAGTCGGACAGACTTTCCTCCAGTCTTGCATGGCATATATGTATGTGGAGAAGAACTTTGGTTGGAGATTATTTTCTGGGGTAAGAGTGACAATCAAATCAGTCACTGGCAAATGGATGAATCCATACATGCGCAATGTGCATGTATATATGTATGGATTAGGTATTATAGGTATAGGGTATAGATATATATACATTAGGTACAGGTAAAGGTATAGGTATAGGGTATAGATATATATACATTAGGTACAGGTAAAGGTATAGGGTATAGATATATATACATTAGGTACAGGTAAAGGTATAGGTATAGGGTATAGGTATATATACATTAGGTACAGGTAAAGGTATAGGTATAGGGTATAGGTATATATACATTAGGTACAGGTAAAGGTATAGGTATAGGGTATAGGTATATATACATTAGGTACAGGTAAAGGTATAGGTATAGGGTATAGGTATATATACATTAGGTCAGATTGTCAACCAGTGTTCGAAGTGGAAAAATTGAGGTGGTACGTGCAATCTTACAGATTAGTATTGTATAGCTATCCACTTAATCTTATGGTAGCTAAGAAATTAGTGAATTGCTAAAATGAAAAAAAGTTATGCTCAGGTCTACAGCAACTGTGTGGGGAAAACTAGCTATTAAAATGAGGGTACACGCCGTATAACCACTAAAATTAAGGTGGGTACACACCGTATACTCCTGTATAACCACACTTCGAACACTGTTATAGGTATATATAGGTATAGGTATTGGTATATACATGTATATACATGTACATGTATATAGGTATAGGTATAAGTATATAGGTAAGGGCATAGTTTTATTCGCACTATACATGTATTTTACCGACATTGAAATGGCAGTCAGTGAAATAATAGTACCCAGATGCACATTCTGTTATTGAAGTTGTACATCTATATAGCTACCCTAAGGAAATAATCCCCCCAAGTATTAGTTCTACACAGACATTTTAAAAGAAATATTTTGTGAAAAATTTCTTAGTGTTGCACTTCGAGAAATAGTTATGCCAACTTTTAATTTGTTTTACTAACAACAATATTGAAATATAAATAATATTGTAACGACTATATTATGGTTGAGGAGGCCAAAACCCAAATACAGACAATCCACTAGGTTACTACGCATGTATGATCTGGGGTAGGACCCACCCAGATCCCCCCCCCCAATGATAACCTGATAATTATTAGAATTAATGAAAATGACTTGGAAATGCCGATGTTCTTGTAAAAGTGTGCAGACACTGAAAGTGTTTGTTTGGGCAGTAAAACCTCTTTACAATTCTAGGGAGACAGACTGCCACCTTGCCCACAGCCCTTTATCTATGTCTATGTAATATTGTGATTGAGATACGCATGGAAACAAGCACTTTTTGTATGTGATGAGCAATTATCATATTTTCTTTTTCCGCGTATCAAAATCTTTGTTGGGCCCCATTTAGAGCATGTCTGTATATTTAGAATGCTAAAATGCAAAAGAATAAGTGTTAGTTATCTTGGGTTTTAGCAATATAAAATTTTGTACTTCTGGATGCTGGGATGCATTTCTTTCGGTCTTCGAACACTTTGGATAAGAGAAGGTAACTTCTAAGTAAGTTTGATACTAACCAAGAAAGATAGATTTTGGAGAAAATCTGGCATATTATATAGAAAATAAAATCAGCTGTAATTTCTGCTTAATTTCAGATAACAGAATTTGTTGCACTCATTGTTGGCCATCTGGTTAATCAGGAAATGTTTGACAAAGTGCATGATGTGGTCTGCCTTTGGAACACTTATTCCATAGGTAATCCCCTACGGGACATTGGTAATCTTCAACAGTGGATCTCAAAGAAAGGATGGGTAAAAGATTATGACAACTAAGAAACTTTTTTAAAAAATTAACCCAGAATAATGCTAGCTTTAAACTCCTAATTTCTATCTCAAATAGCTATAATATCCTGGATCTAAATGTACGAGTACATTAGTATTTGCATGAGAATTACTTGGTGTTTACACTGGGAGATTTAGATTGGATATTAGTCTTAATGAGATCTCTCAGTATAAGAAGAACATGGAAGAGGTTCAACCTCTTGGTTTTGATATTCAAGATACAAAATCTCCTGCATTACTCCAACACAAATTCAAGAGACTAATTACCAAAGATTTAACCGAAGGAGATTGAATATGATTATCAAACAAGAAGACAGTATCTACACTGACCTTATATAATGATGATATCTACACTGACCTTATATAATGACGGTATCTACACTGACCTTATATAATGATGATATCTACGCTGACATATAATGATGATATCTACACTGACCTTATAGAAGAATGATATCTACGCTGACCTTATATAATGATGATATCTACACTGACCTTATCTAATGATGATATCTACGCTGACCTCTGTCTTTGCAGGTAGAATTGGTTCGAGAGGCTGAGAATCAGAAACCTATTCCAATACTAAAGATTGATCTCACAGTGACAGTTCCGAATAATTTTGTGCCATTCCAAACTAACATCGTCTTACCTGCCGGCCTCAGTGGTGAAAAGAAGGAAGAGATGATACAGAAAAATATGCTCAAAACTCTCTATCACGATGAATTCCCATGTGGAATTGATTTATGCGAAGAAAGTTTTGGAACCCAAAAGATGCTGAGAAAACACCAAAAAGACAGCCATATAGGTAAAGATTCAATTACAGTACAAGGAGCAACACCATTTGACGAGTTGGTGCGAGCTGCTGAGACTGTATTAAATCCAGAGATACAAAAACACTCAACTCCAGCTTCACCAGCAGGTACTACGACTTCCCCAGCAGGTACTCCAGCTTCACCAGCAGGTGCTGCAACTTCTCCAGTAGGTACTCCAGCTTCACCAGCAGGTACTGTGACTTTCCCAGCAGGTACTCCAGCTTCACCAGCAGGGACTGTGGCTTCTGAAGTACCTGCAAAAGCAATAGAAGTTAAAATGATCTTTGCCTGCAATCAAGTTGGCTGTGAAGCCATGTTTCTGACAAAGCAACAATTTAAAGAGCATTCAGAATCTGCTCACACAGAGGAAACACCACCAGATGCAGAGGTCAACAAATTTACGTGCCCAGATAAATTTTGTCTTAAAAAATTTCCATCGCGTCCAGAAATGCAAACTCATTTACTACAAGCACATAATTATATGAGCTGCCAATTTCCTGAATGTGCATTCTCCACTCCCACAATGGGGTACCTGAAATCACATATGACAATGGAACATGCTAAACCACTAAAATGCAAATGTGGAGCAGTGCATAAGATGTCCTTATATGAATGCAATGGATGTAAAAAGTATTGCTGTAAACTTTGTAAATGTTTTTTCTCCTTTAAAGACCTAAAAGGGCTTCAGGCCCACTATGACACTACACATCCTTCTGTACAAGAGAAACTAGTGGGAACAGATGAAGATGAAAATAGTGATAGGAAATGCTCGTTTCCTGGATGTGGTGTAGCTTTTGAACATTTGGACTATCTAAAGCAACATCTTGCACACGCTCATGCTGTTACTCCTCCCGTTGATCCCACTAAGTGCGAGTGTGGATTGGCAAAAGTACATGGTGAAGGACCATGTTTGAAATGCAAAAAATGTTGGTGCCGAATTGGCAACTGTGACTTCATCACAACAAATGCTAAGAACTTAAAGGGTCACCAAACAGCGATTCACCCAAATAACCCAGTGGAACATAAATCTATAGTTAGCCTAGTCAACTGTAACTTTCCCAACTGCATAAAACAGTTTAACAAGTCTCAAGCCCTTTATACCCACCAAAATGCTTCACACGGGGCTGCAGTTGCAGCAGATGAGTTGGCTAAATGCTCTTGTGGCAGTGTAAGATGCCACTCTATTGGTCCATGCAAGACATGTGGGGCTATTTGGTGTCCAAGGCCAAACTGTACTGCAGAGGTAAAAGATATACAACAACTGGACATACATCAAATAGAGAATCATTTCTCCCTAATCACAGAAGAGATTGTATGCACCTGTGGTAGGCCACTAAATGATGGCAACTGCCCCAATGAGTGGTGTCCAAAATATAAAATCTGATACGAAATGCGTTATGCAGCTTTCACTAAAGCTTCTACATGTAGTTTTCTTTTATAAAAATAAACATGATAAACACTTCGCATGAAAAATATCAAACTTTATTGAGCATGTACTACCTGTCACAAGATTTAAGGCAGATAGGTCATGTGATGGTGGGCACCTGCTAATTCACAGGAGTCTGTAGATCAGCAGTCATTTCATATGATATGATGTGTGTCTAACATTTAGCAGTCACTTGAAAAGTTCAACTTTATCGAAGCAGGATGCAAAAAGTTCTACTCACAGTGTCTGTGTTGGTGTCTCTGGCATACGCCATACCAAGGGTATGTAAAAAATGTACGCATTTCATCATAAGCACTGAGTAATATTGCGTGTGTATACACAGAGATTAAACGGTTTTGGACGCATGGGATCGGAATACTTCAAGACTGTCTTTTGAATAATTCAGTTACACTAGTAATGTTAAAGCAGCCGAATATTAGTGACACGTGGAGAACACAACTTTACTAACAATGTGAATTACTATCTAGCTTGAATTTGTTTAGCAATAAATAACGTATGTGTATATGCTAAGAGGTGTAGTTTAATTCATCATACAGTGAAACACACATTGCAGATCAGTGACTGTGAAACTAATGATGACTGTGATGAAGGGTCTTGCTGTGTCCCAATGAGCAGATTCTATGTTATGAGCAAGAGAGCAGTTCTTTCTGAGAAGAAAGTTATTTCATGGGAAGGTAAGACTTGAATGTCAGTTGCTAGTTGGTTGTAAATGAACTACAGTAGGAAAAATTCTATTTACTTTCCGAATTTGTCTGAATTCTGAACAAGCTATAATAGCATTGGAAAGATTGCTATATGTTCCCCTCATAGGGCAGGAACATGAACTTATGTCGTTCATTGTACAGGTAGTGCAATGGTATACATTGATCTCTTATAGGGTAGGAACATGATAGCCTATTTCTAACTGAATGTATGTTGTTCGTTGTACAGGTAATGCAATGGTATGTACATGACTCTATGTGTATTGATTTGTAGACAGAATGAAAGGTGGAAAATGTGTAAAATATATCAAGGAAAGTGGGAGTTGTCACATGATGGGATTTGCATCTTGTGGCTGTGAACCAGGTATGTAGTGTATACATTTGTGACTGTCATCATTTTTGCGAGGAAGTGGAAGGTCCTCTAAATCTGTGGTGGGTGCTTTTAGACACAAATGCACCAAATGGACTGAGTTTCATAATGATATTCATGCACAGAAGGTTTTCTTTTCCAGCATGCACATGTATGATGACACTTGAACCCTCATGCACCAAACATAATGACATAAAAATAAATAAAAATGTACAATCCATAACTCTATGGAAAATGGACATGTCTATACAAATAAGCCTACATTACACACATTGACGGTGTGTTATCTATATCCAGGTACCAAGTGTATGCTGACGTTATGTTATCTATATCCAGGTACCAAGTGCAACTACTACCCAGAGGAATTAAAGAAGCTGCCAGTTAAAACAGCAGTCCTGAAAGAGGCAGTGGTTGGAAAGAGAATGATGAGGTACCTACCAGGAAAGTCCATCTGTGAGAAGGAGTAGAGGGGAACATACTCAGTTAATATTTATTGTATAAAATTCCTATAAATGTAAATTAAATAAAGTTACATGCAATAGGTGTGACCTGTTTCAATATTGTATAACCTTCAGTACATGCTACGATCAAGATACGCATATTAAGTATATGTATACAGTAAACTGGATAATTTATTATATACTAAACCAATCTCTGTCATACATGTAAGTTTGCGATGCTGTAGTTAGTTCTATATGCTGTATGAAGTTTACTGCTGCTGACCGTATATGGTCTGAGCAGTAAGGATAGAAAGAGAATGACCTACTGACCAAGAATGAAAGAGATTGCCGGGAAAGTTATTCCCACATGTGTATATATAGAATTGCATTGCACCATTTCATCAACTTGCAACAATGCATATCAATGCTCCAAGTTTTGAATGATCCCTGAAGCAAATTATACAATATGTAGATGAATTTTAAACAATTAAAAGTTTAAGAATTCAATGGCAGGTATATTATGTGTGGAAAAGAAACACGACTCATAGAAATCAATTAAAATAGCTTAACTTCACCCAGAATAAATCAACGTGACCCACTGTAGAATAACTTGGTCATTGCTCGTTAGTGGAAAACATCGCCGAAATAATACTCATAAACTAACAATCACAATACACAATAACCTTTACATGTGCAAGTGCCTGCCTAGACTTGATCAGCTTGGAGAGAAGGAGCGCTGCTCTCACCAATGTTACAAAATGCCTCAAGTGGCCAATGACAGATACACAAACCATTTACTCTGTCAAATCATCTTTTTTACTTGCTTACATGAAATTTCCATGCACTACATAATTTATTAATATCATGTTTAACCCTATCCATGGATTTTAATAAAATAGTTATAACGCTTTATTTTCTATGGCCTGTTACCGACTAGCACTTTGACAATTGAGAAATTTAGAACAGTATGATAATCATATCCATATGATATTCAACCACTTTTATTGTAATTACTTGTACCATGAAAAATCATATTATCGTTATTACGTAGTATACATTGCATACTTGTGCATCCAGCAGTAAATTCTCTTAACCCATGAACTTCCTGTCACGTGATTAGAAACAGGAAATTCATGTAACAGTGACCAACTGTTAATTCACAGGCAATCAGGATGTAGTCACTGGATAAGATACTGTCAGTCATTTCACGGTGTACCTTTACTGAAGAAAGAAGATGCAGAAAATTTTACTAGCAGTGGCAGTGCTGGTGGCTGTGGCATATGCCATACCAAAGGTATGTGAGTACAGAGCATATATTCATATAGTTGTAGATTAAGTGATTTTGAGCGGATGTAATAACGATGTCAGCAGGATGGCCAAGTCAGCAGAGAGCTGGTCCTTATTTTCATACATATTGCCAGAGAGATCAGCAGGCAAAGTGCAAAGGCATGTGTAAAGCCAGTTCAGATCATGACTAACATCTTGAAGATGTCATGTACAAATCCAATCTGGCAGTCAACTTTATGTTGGTTCATGCAAAATTCATGTCTCGGAGTCGTAGGATAGTACATTATTGTTAACTCCTTGATCTGTGGCCCTGAGAACCACAGGCTAAAATTGTTTGTTCTCCTGAGATGGAAAGTGTACGGCAGTGAGCAAAGTCAATATATTGTGATGGTACGCCCAGTCGTATCTTACATCTGACACTCATTATTGCGTGCATACATGTATATATCTGCTTGTACTTTACTCTTATATTGTTATATATGATTGTACGATTGTTTCTAAGTCTTTTAATGCCTTTTATACCCATGTACAGAGGCCCGACCTCTCAGAATCCATTGATATTCATTTTGTACATGAATTGGACCATTATAAGCAACTTTTGTAGAACCCGACCTATTTTGGGTCGGCCGTCGGGCTTCCGGCGGCCATCTTGTTGCGCAACTTCCGGACGACCACACGTCGTCTTTTCCCGACGTCATGTCGGCCGGAAGTCCTTATACTATATAAAGGGCACTGTTTTACTGTTCATTGTCTCAGTCTACACTTGGCTTTCAATAAAGACACATCTATACTTGATACAGGGACTTTCTCTTCCTTTTACTAGGTCATTCGCTCTGCGAACCGCCTACTAGGTCGAATTACTCTCTTTCATTGTATAGTCTGAAGGTCGGACTTGAGATCAGATGGGTCGTCTTTGGTAGTATTTGGGCTACTGAGACCGCTCGATCTTTCATGTAATGCGAAGTCCTATTACCACTCATAGGCACTTCATTTCTGGGTCGATAGTCGTCCAAGGACGACCGCACCAAATCACAGAAACCATTACATTGGTGGCAGCAGTGGGATTCTAAGGTCGTACTCTTACGATACGAAGAGAAGGAAGGTGACCTCGGACTCGGGTGACCGGCCGACCTCATTCTTCAATACTTCTACGGCGATTTAGGACTCGGACCCGGGAACCTTGGATACGAGAAGGTGACAAACGCTAAAGTGCACCCATAATTCTCGTGGTTCCGCTGGATGTAGCCCGACCTACGCCGGATCTTCAATCAAAGACCGACCTCGGATCCAGAACAGATTGACGGTACTCAGTACGACCATTAGGCCGACACGGCCTAACAAACCAAAGCAGTTTACTCACTACCCGACACCCTACCGACATGGACCGAATAAGGAACCTGCTTCAGCAGGTAATGTACCAGGCCGAGCAGGACCTCAAAACACTCAGCTACAACGGACAAGAGGACGTCGAACTCTTCATAGAAGACTTCACCGCTATGGCAGAGCGTTGCAACTGGAATGACAGAGCACGCCTCATACGGCTTAGAGCCGCCCTACACGGGCCCGCACAAGAATGCGGCCGACCCCGATCAGTCGAAGAGATATTTTCCCGACTGAGGGAACAGTATGGACTATCTGCCAGAGAAGCCCGATGGAAGCTGTCCACCCTGGAACAGCCAGCCCACACGTCACTCAGAGACTATGCAGCCCTCATCCGCAGACTGATGGCAACAGCCTTTGAAGGAGCACCCCCTGCATCTTTGGAAGAGTGGGCTGTAGAGAAGTTCTGCCTCTCAGTCCACGACCGTGGCCTACGCTGGTACTACACATGGTTACAGCCCGACGATATGGAGGAAGCCCTGGAAACCGGAACGGCCTTCCAGAGTAACAAGGGTGGCAAGGCCAACCCTCCAAAGCCACAAGAGGAGCTTCCCGCCGACCTCCTACGGAAAGCCCTACATACCCTCCTACAGAAATGTCAAGGCACAGATGACGGGCCGACGGACACACTAGAACCCGTCCCAGTAGACGAGCCCATTCCTACTGGAGCCCAGCAAGGAGAAGGTGGACCACCCCACACTGGTCGTCCACAAAGGCCGACGGATACATCAGAACCCGTCCCAGTAGATGAACCCATTCCTACTGCGGCCAAACCCAAGAAGAGTGGACCGAACCACAATGGTCGTCCACTGAGGCCGACGGACACATCAGAACCCGTCCTAGTGGAAGAACCTATACCCACTAAGCCTAAAGTCAAGAGTAGCCACTCCAAACAGAAAACCCCACGGGTAACTAGCCCATCACACTCCAGGCCGACGGCGTCACCTACACCCGTCACAGTGGATGAACCTAAACCCACTAGGCCAACACCAGGCAAGAAACAACCCCACTCAAAGCCGGACACATCCAAAGTGACCACAGATCACCCCCCAAGGCTGAAAGGACGACTCATATGTCCCGCCCCGTCGGACCAAACCTCACAAGGTAAACCCGACCTATCCTCAACTCAGAAGGATCAACAGGATCTGGCCACGTCCAGACCCGACACTAATCAGCAATTGATTCCCGCCCAAATTCAGTATGCCCCGACGGACGACTTATCGTGTGTAGAACTGCCAGACACTACAGTCCAAGTCCGCGGCCTGAGGATCGACACGGAGCAAACCGTGCTGGACCAAACCAGAGAGCTACCTCTGAACCTCTCGAAGAATGTTCAAGTTTCAACAGCCCGACCTGATCCAGAGGACGCGAAATGTCGCGTAGCCGAACCTCAAGACATAATCCCAACGACGGAGATACAGTCTATACTGCCAGCAGTTCAAGTACACAAAGCAAAACGCTCTTGTACGGAATCTAGCATTGCCGAACAGTTTCAGCCGAAGATACAGATTGCCGAACTCTCGAAGTCCCCTAAAGTGGATGAGAAGCAATCGAAGGCAACTATTGCCGTGTTCCCGCGCTTATTTGACGAGTCGAACAAAGAAAATGTGCCTGAGGCATTGCCTACAATTGAGCCAATTGCTCATCCCTCGGCTAGTATAAATACGACAGCTCACAGACGAGTAGTCCTTTCTCGTCCAGCACTTCACCGAAGCACATGTACCCCTACATGTAGCAACTCCTGCACTCCTCGTGTCACTGGTGAAGTTAATAGCAGCACTCGTATCCTTTCTCATTCTCGTGCAGACGAGACGGCTACTCCTCCTAGTATGGATCACTCCAATCAGCCTGTCTTCACGGCTGAAGGTAAGCAAATCTCAGTGTTACCAGTAAGGACCGAATCAGAATTAGAGGTACAATCAACACCTGTGAGACTGTCAGGCATGAATTCTCTCTCCCTCCCCACTCGGCATGGACCAGTCGGGACAGAGGAGAATTCCCCTGAACATTCTCACAGGAAAGAGCATGAGTTAGAAGGCGGAGGCTACACATCAGATGAATTATGTGTTGTAGATGCATCTCCTCTACGGAAGACGCTCACGCCAGACGGCACGCCTCCACCCACTCCACCTCCTGTTACCTCTACCCTGAAGTTAGCTACAATTAAGCTGCACAAACTCACTGACAAGCTGCCCATCGAGTCGTCCCAACATTCCGGAGCCACTAAGCCATGGATTAGTACCTTCACTCAACAAGCCCGAGACGACTTGGCTAGAAGGAGTCAACCTAACCTCAAATGTGCAAAGTGTGGCTTCTCCGGCACCCTCAAGAGACTGAACATTCACATTTGGCAGCACTTTGCCCGCTTCTACTGTCGCTGCGGACGCAGCTCAGTTAGCCGTGATGCTCTAGGCCATCACTTCAGTCGGAGATCCAGTATCTGTGGGAAACGTCTCTTCCTCACGGACGGGCCCAGCTATGGGGCCCTCATGGAATGGTGGGGCGTAAAGGATCCCCCACCATTCCTACCATGTCGTCCTACTATGGACGGACAGTCGGGGACAAATAAACCAGTTTATTTGCCCAGCTCCTCCTCCACAAGGAAGCGACCTCCCAAGAGACGGCACAGCCCATCTCCAGAACAGACCCCCGACTCCGCACCTTCTGATGCTACCTCCTCCTCTTCCTCGTCGCCTACCACTCCTGCTGGACCTTCTCTCTGGCGACCTCCTGCTAGTACCTCCGCAGTAAGTGTCGGCCCCCCTGGCCGACGCGGACGTCTACCCTCTTGGAAGACAAGGCCTGCTCCACGGAAGAGTATGCCTGCTCCTCAGTCAGGCCCTCTCTACGAAGGCTCTCCACCCAAGGTCTCATGTGCAGCTTCTTGTACAGCTTCTCCGACTCTACTGATCGAGCCACTGCAGCACAGGCCCACACTAGAGGTCTCACCGCACCGCTCTCCTTATACACCTGCCAGGGACCTACTCCGAGCCACTCCAGACTCTCCTGCCGTCCAGTCCCCACCTCCTGCATCTCCTGTATTAACTCAGCCGAATGCCACACGTCCTGCATCTCCGGATCCGTCGTTCATGCAACAACTTGCTGAACTCAAGCCACGGATTCACTACCTTGCCAGCCGTCAACAGGTGGGGGACACTCTACGCCAGCATCTGGAACCTCTCTATGCTCGAGAAATAGCTCTTCGTGAACTAGCTAACCAGCATCTAAACCACCCCCGACAACTCCAGCTCGTACAAGCAGACTTGGATATAGTATCCAGAGAATCTACACTGTACCGTACCCTTCTTAACTTGACACTAGAGACACCCATGACCTAGTGTGAGGGGGCTATGTGATGGTACGCCCAGTCGTATCTTACATCTGACACTCATTATTGCGTGCATACATGTATATATCTGCTTGTACTTTACTCTTATATTGTTATATATGATTGTACGATTGTTTCTAAGTCTTTTAATGCCTTTTATACCCATGTACAGAGGCCCGACCTCTCAGAATCCATTGATATTCATTTTGTACATGAATTGGACCATTATAAGCAACTTTTGTAGAACCCGACCTATTTTGGGTCGGCCGTCGGGCTTCCGGCGGCCATCTTGTTGCGCAACTTCCGGACGACCACACGTCGTCTTTTCCCGACGTCATGTCGGCCGGAAGTCCTTATACTATATAAAGGGCACTGTTTTACTGTTCATTGTCTCAGTCTACACTTGGCTTTCAATAAAGACACATCTATACTTGATACAGGGACTTTCTCTTCCTTTTACTAGGTCATTCGCTCTGCGAACCGCCTACTAGGTCGAATTACTCTCTTTCATTGTATAGTCTGAAGGTCGGACTTGAGATCAGATGGGTCGTCTTTGGTAGTATTTGGGCTACTGAGACCGCTCGATCTTTCATGTAATGCGAAGTCCTATTACCACTCATAGGCACTTCATTTCTGGGTCGATAGTCGTCCAAGGACGACCGCACCAAATCACAGAAACCATTACAATATCTTTCTTCTGCTCATCAGTAGTAGCGTACACAGTCATGGCAGTCTACTAACAAGAAAATAGAGAATTCTACCCTAGTCTTGATTTCCATGATAGCATCAAATTTAGCGCTGAGTACAATAAATTATTTTACGGTGGTGGTAAAGAAATGAGAAAGAAATGGCCCGAGAGTAAAAGAAGACGACTCAAACTAAAGTGACTAACGTTAGAATACCTACACTAGGGTGGAGCTAAATACTACGTAACCCAAAAAACCCACTATCAAAAGCTTTATTTTTGTCTTTAGCTCCTCATCTTACAGGTATTCTAACATTGAAGTTGTCTTCACGCTCTCACGCCATTATTATCTCTCTCGCCACACTCATGTCTTGTATACCAATTATCTTATGATTAACTTAACTATGAAAGTTGCTTCATGCACTTCATGACCTATATCATTATATCATGACCTATATCATTATATCATGACCTATATCATTATATCATGACCTATATCATTATATCATGACCTATATAGTAGTAATTATACTGTAGACCAGTGACTGTAACACTAATGATGACTGTGGGGATGAGTCTTGCTGCGTCCCAATGAGAAGATTCTACATCTTGAGTAAAAGAGCAGTTCTCGCTGAGAAGAAGGTTTCTTCTTGGGAGGGTAAGTATCACGCACTAGAACAATGTCATCTGACTATTCGAGATCGACAGCTAAGTTCACCTTCTGTAATACCATATAATTTAGGATTTTATTACTAAAAATTAATGTTACACTATATGCATTGTAGCACTATTTGGGTATTACTTATTGAAACATTGTGGAAAAAATTTTACTCTGGAATAGAACGATGTTAGATATCGGTATTTGATTGACATATTGCTGTAAGTTAACTTCCACTTGTCTCCTTGCATCATTAGATACTAAATTTTGCAGTCCACTCCAAATGAATTTGAATGCACTGTGGCATGTACATACTTTTAAACGAATAATAACACAGACTGCATAAATTTGTAGACAGGATGAAAGGTGGAAAATGTGTAAAATATATCAAGGAAAGTGGGAGTTGTCACATGTTGGGATTTGCATCTTGTGGCTGTGAACCAGGTAAGTATATTTGTATATGTAGGTGTAGCTTAGAACATAGTAGACTATAGGGTGAGTGCTAGTGAAAAGGTGGGTCAAATTTAACAAGAGTTTAACATAGCACATGTTCTTGAGCAATACGAGTTCTGTAACTGTCCATTACAAGTATTACACCGACCCCAACCACATTCATAATATTAATTTTAATGTTAATAGCCCTTCCTACATTCAGTATTGTAAATGTACATTATAATACAGATGTGGTGTAAATACGCGAATCCCTAATGTGGAGTTATCATACCTGGCATCAAGGCATGACAACTCCATACAAATTCGTATAAAGCAACATTATGTAACTCTTTGCGGTATATCCAGGCACCAAGTGTAACTACTATCCAGAGGAGCTGCCAGTATTTAAAGAGGCAGTACTCAAAGAGGCAGTCGTTGGCAAGAGGAAAATGATTTATAGACCAGGAAAGTCTCTCTGTGAGAAAGAGTAAGAGTAGAACACAAGCTACTAGCGCTGTGCCTACAGCTGTACACATGAATCTATAAAACTGTAGATCCAATACTCAATAAAAAACAATATAAAATACATGTACACCACATTAGATTGTTTGAAATTTCAATTATAGTTTTAGATGATAGGTGCAGTATGCTTATGGAAATTTTGATACCTCATGAAACAGAGAAGACAACTTCTCACGCTTTTGTTACATGAAACATGATGCCTTTTAATGCTATTAGAGAACTAAAGAAAAACCCTTTACTGGTGGAATAACTGTTTAATTTTAATAAAGATTCTATGGTCAGTGAAAAGTATAATTGAAGTTATCTCCACATGCAAATGTATGTTTTCAGCTGACAGGTCTGATTGCTAGTCTAACTGAGATATGGCCCCTAAACAGAATAAGAAATTAATGCGAATAATATCAATATAAATAATTATATTATCTTTGATAATCAAAATTATTAGAATACAATCAAACAGATTGGGTATAAAAGAAACACAAATTAATAAAACTTATTAGAGTGGACACACAAAATCCAAAATAATTTGATCGTTGCTAAAGGACGGAAAATATTGCACTCCATTGTCAATAAAAATAAAAATAAAAAATAAGTTGAAATAACACTCGGCGATAGGAGATCATTTCAATGCAACTGAAGAATTTTCATTACCAGAACCTAGTTGAAAGAGATATGATTGTATAAAATCAGTGTGGAAATACAAGTAAATGCAGGAGCCAGAGAGTAGGAGTAGATAACTCTATAAATATCGCCAACTGCTTTGACAATACATTTAATTTGTATACAGACCCCAATGCACAGCACTCTTATATAGAGAGAAAAACATGTGTGAATTATTGTGATGAAAAGATCATTCTGTAGAACTAAAGAAACAGCTTCCAGTTGGTTATAGCTCCATAAACAAAAATATTGGGTAACCGAGCTGGTGAATAGTTCTATATAAGTGCAAGGTTCAACATTATATCTACCCTGTACAGTGATGTATCAATCTGTATATAGATTCAATATTATATCTACCCAGTGCAGTGGTGTATTAGGTGTCTTCGCGACCTCTTGGACGGACCCGGGTCGCAAATAAAAATTACAAGATGGCCGTCCGACCAAGGTCAGAAGGGCTATTGGCCTAGGATTTTGCTTGGCCGGACGAAACCATCCCTAGCTCATCGGCACATCTGATTTCTACGTGCGAAAATGAGGATTTTGCTTTTGGCCCAGGCCGGTGTATTCGCGACCCTGTAATGGATTTGTGCCGGAAAATATTTTTGTAAATCGGCCTGGGTCTGAAGTTTAGGTCGCGAAGACACTTATTGATCTGTATATGTGCAAGCTTCAACATTATATCTACCCAGTGTAGTGATGTATTAATCCGTATATATATAGGTTTAACATTATATCTACCCAGTACAGTGATGTATTACCCTGTATATAGGTTTAACATTATATCTACCCAGTATAGTGATGTATTGCTCTGCAGATGACATCAGGATTCATAGAGACAGATATTGCCGGTGATCGTACAGGCTGCGAGCTAAAACAATAAACGTCGGCAGTTGATATAACACTCATCGCAAATACCGAGAATAATTCTGAATTGGAAAGCGGCTACAGAGTGCAAAACAGCATAAGATTATACCTGAGTGTAAAGTGGATGATAGGCTATATTCGTACAAACAGCAGACGGATCCTTGACCTTACTAACGACCTTCCCTGTGCCGATATCGTAGATGTAGAACTGTAATATGATTACAATGTACAAAGAGAGCTACATGGTTTCCACTATTCATTCACTTACATGTATATTATTACCCGACATGTATACAAAGGGAGATAACTCCTACATTTTCTCCACTTGTATGACATTCACTGGAAGATAACTCCCACTGATAATAAACTTACGGAGTTGTCCTCAGATCCTGAAGCAATGTATTTCCCATCCGGTGAGAAGTCACATGTGCATGGAAATGCTTTACTGACGTGAGATTCAAACTTGCGAATACAGCTGTAAATAGAAACACTACACTACAGTATATAGAAAGAAAATAAAGCAAGAAGAATAATCCTTTATTATATTTTCAGTTAAAACTTACCAAAACTGGTGTGAATGAAAAGAACTAATTCTTATGCTAATTACTAAACAAATTTTCAACAGCTACATGTACATTACATGTAAACTTCAGTGATTTGGATAATGATATCATGACTGTGTGTTAGTAGCCTACTATGAGGATCATGTAGCCAACCTTTCTATATACTAACGTGTCTTCAGAAATAAATTAGAACAATAATCTGTCGTCACACAATTGGATCCACCTCACATAACTCATCACCTACTTAGGCTGAGTTTGTCAGAGGTACAACTACCTGGGTTTGTGTTACCCTATATCTATATATCATGCAACAAACATGGTCTTGCTTCATATAAACACAAGCAAGTGAGTTTTATAATACATATATGCATGTAGTACTAATAAGTCAAACCTTATATAGTGTACATGGCATATGCAGTGTATAATATAGTGTATATAGTACACCATTATATAATACATTGTAATAAGTCAAACCTCTGAGTTCGTAGGTCCCATAGTTTCACTCCATCTCCAATGGCAGAGGTCATAAAAAGGTCGTAGGTAGAGTAATGGAGGCTACTGTATAAGCTACCCTGTAGAAGGAAGAAAACAATGTCGATGGGTAACTAAATGTGATTGGCTCAGCCCAGAGCGATGCAGATCAAATTAAAGAAATACAGTTACTAGATGGACAATGCCTCAAATCTTAGCACTAGTAAAACTTTTGTTAGCTTTTAGACTAGAGTTATATAAACTTAAAAACATATGCATGTAAGTAGCGTAACATGTTCGACATGGGTAATACAATTTTAGAGTTGTCTTCTTTTGTTTAAAATTTGGGAGATGGTGGACAACTTCTACTGATCAACATGGAAGTAAAGAAATGCCAGAATCCAGATTGCACAGTAAATATTTACCTCATTCTGAGTGATGTGGTGAGCAGGGCGGCTATGGCACTCCTTACTAACAGTTGTCTGTGTAGACACGTTCATGTCAAACACCTGTATAGACCTGTCTGAGCCTGTAGTCAGCACCAAGTCTGTGGAATCAGTTGGTCAAGGGAAACTAATGTATGCAATACCACAAGAACACAACTCCTGACGACCTAACTGAAGTACATAGCATGACAAAAGTAGACAACTCCTGACAGAAGAGTTGTCAACTCACAAAGATGGCATGAGCTCTAGCATATTAAACAGGGCAGACAGTAAATATTACTACAAGAAAGTAACTTGAGTGATAGGCAACCGAATACTTGCAAATCTATGATGATATACAAGTTGCACTGCAAACTGCTCGTAAAACCAATTCTTTGATATAAAATATCAAACTGGAGGTTTATGTATGATTTTCTTGATGAATAAAAATGTGCTAACAATAAGACGGACAACTCCAAACCAGAAAAGTAGACAGTAGAACGCAGTATACAAAAGGATACGGGAGTAGAAGGAGTTAGCTGCTGACAGGGATGTTATATTCTGCGCTGACTCCAAATACTGCTGACTGGATAGCTTATATCTACTCTTATTCTCATATCTAAAATTTACAAGTTAAATTGACATTATGTAATATCGCTCCGTAGAGTTCAACATAACACAATACTATATAGTGGAGCTGTCAGTGAAGCCCTGAATAACTAGCTTCAAAGTACATGTAACTATAAAATCAAGAAGTAGATACAGAATATTATTACTTGCCCATGCATCTACACATCTACCTATAGGTGTACATGTACGTACCTTACATACATAGTTTAAGTGCACAGCTTACTTACATGTACTTGTATGTACGTCACGTACATTGTAGTAAATATACGTATTACGTACCTTTTAATATCATCTTTAGAAGAGTCGATGTGGTACTTGTAGATCAGCAGAGAGTTGGCACATGCTACCAGAATAAACTTATCTACGTAGAAGAATTGAGCGGATCTTGTCTCTCCAGGTAACGACTGTACGAAATATGGCACATCATATAATATGTGTACAGTGTCTCTCCAGGTAATGACTGTACAAGACATGGCACATCATATACATGTATAATATGTGTACTAATATATACAGTAAGCAGTGAGGTAGAAGTGCTATATATTATTGTTTATAAAATACAAAATGGAAGGGGCAAAATGAATCAGGTGACGTAAGGTGACAACCAGTTGGCTAGATTTCATTTCTCTTCATGTCAGAACTAATGAATGGGGCTGTCATAACTCTAGTTTCGAACTATCTGACAAGCTCCTTTGTATTTTTTAGTTACCTTTTGTTTTTAAAAAAAACACAACTTATTTCCTTGCTTTTTGAATACAATAAAAACCACAATAAAAAAAAATTGAAAGTCAACAAATTAAATATCAAATAATGTTTTAAATTATGTTACAAATTCCAATGTTCATGTTATTACTTAGATACAAATAAGACCTGTTTTAACCACCATACCTGAAGTTTCTTTGAGTCAATCTGACTGAGAGGTATCATGTTTCCCTCCAACCGGTTCAGAGTAATAACTGGAGTACCCAAGTCTTTACTCCACAGTTTCACAGTCTTGTCTTTACTAGAAGTCACCAGTAGCTGACCCGAATAACTCCATTTACAAGATTGCACAGCCCCAGCATGACCTATATAACAACAGTAAAGGAAGCCATGACCTATATCACAGCAGCAACAGAAGTACATAAATATACTGTACAAATATCTACTACAGTCCTGCAACTATCGATGGTGACGCTCTATAAGACTAACTAACGCGGTATGTTTATAAGGGCCTGCCATCATACTTGATGACTGTGATGAGTTGGGAAATGTAAAACCCCTAATAGTATGTATCCATTTATTTCCTATTCTGTGTCTATGTATATTATAGACCTATGTCTACGTACATAAATATATTGGCAATAAATGACTATGAGATGTAGGCCTACATGCTGATAATACACACAATATACAGCCAGTAGTAATTGATACTTACCAGAATAAACAGTAGTTTTATTAGATGCTAGAGGTAGCTTGAAGGAGTAGGCCTGGCTATTAGCACACGCTACAGCTAGTCCTTGACCATCCAATGAGAAGTCCAGCTGCCTACAGGTATGATATTGCAGTACTGTAGTATCATAGCATAGCACAGTATAGCATAGCACAACACAGCATAGCATAGCATAGCAAAGTATAGCATAGCATGGTATAATAGCATCCCTTCAAGTTAGAGATAACTAAATTTCAAGATGCATCGTGATATTATTTTATATAAACTCCTAATATTTCAAAGACAGATAGAGAGATTTCCATTGAACTCACTTGATTTGGGTTGGGCGGGAGTCAACGGCAACAGTTTGACCTTTGACCTTAGAGACCGGCAAAGCATTGACTGGATAGACTTTTCTGACAGAGTGCTGTTTAGGGATTTGTTTAGCAGCAGGACCTTTACCTTGAGCCTTTGTACTCGGTTGAAACATGGTTCTCCTATGTATATGCAATAGAAGATAACTGTTAATACATGAGATTATCATTATATAAATAATAATATAGATAATACATGCAGCTGTTAAATTCCTCTAGTGAAAATAAAATATATTATCATTCGAGTAAGAATGTGCAGTTTAATGGAATGAATTATCAAACTCCGGGTTGAAAATCATGAAGATTCTCACAGAAACTTTACATGTAGACCAACGACAACCATACACAGTGTAGATATACCTATGGGTAGAGATAAGTCACACACTTTAGTCCACCAATCTCAGATCACTAGTTTGAAAACACAACTCAGGGGAGCAGACATGAAATTGTTTGAAGTTATCTTTTCAATAAAATTGCAAAAGGAAGGGAAGACAACTTTAAAATCTCGACATTACATGCAATATCTTGAGATCGAGCTACATGTACATGTACATTGTACATGTATGTACGTCTATACTATACTGCAAGAAGATAATGTCTGAGGAAGTCAAAACTTCTCGGCTTCTCTACTTTCTGGGCATCACCAAACAAAATTTCAGAAGTTTACATAAGATATACTAGATCAAGTGAGAGCAAAGATAATATAATATACTATATAAGATAGTTACTTATTGTGAGAGGTAGCATAGCCTGAGGACCTGACTTTGCTTCTGTAGACTACAGGACGATCATAGACTACACCAGATTTCTGCTTAGTCCGCTTAGCTTTAGATGTGAGCTTTCCTTTAGCAAATGTTTGTTTAGGGACGAGTGAAGTTCTCAGAGGTGAATCTGCTTGCACTGGGACCCTGCAGTGACGAGTGTGAAACAGAATGAAATAATCAAATAAAATGAAACAATTTCTTGATTTCTGTTCAGTGTATCAGAATTTATGCAGTTCACCGATACAGCAGGAAACATGGACCACAGTCATGTACTTGTAGTTGCCTCTATTTAACATGCCCAGTATACTACATTTTATTTGAACTTTCATTAGTGCTACCAACCAGTAGTATTAATACAACATAGCTTGACCTTACAGATGAATACAGGCTTGATTAAGTACAGATCCACTTATATCGACTATTCCTGCAAGGCACGCCATAGTCATATATTTGCAAAAAAAAGTACCACAAGTCAAATATTTGTTCTTTTCAATCAACATATGAATAGAAGCATTGACACCCCCTAAACTAACATACTAATGTCTTTTAAAATGAACTAACGTGATAACAATACATGTAATGACAATACATGTGATATATAATAGAAGTGCCGGTATAAGTAGGCTAAGTATTGTATTACCTGCTGATAACGGATAAGGTGGAGTCACTACACTGACACTGGAGGTAGATGTCTAGTGGAGTGATGTGTGATAGCCTTAGATTATAGTCTAGTAGTTTACGTGTCACACACTGCACTGTGTACAAAGGATCAAGGTCATCATCTGATGGAAGCAGACGTAACGATACATCCGACACATAACCTACACTGAGGTCTATAAAGCAGTAAACAGTAAGTCCATGTATATTGATCTCTTCTCAATAACTGACACTCACATGTTAGAGTCCATTGCGACATATTAAACTGGTTTCTACTGCAGAAATAAGCAATGATAAGGATTTACATACTATAATACAGGCACATACGAGTACATGTACAATGAATTTCCATGTAATTACTAAGAGTTCCCCGTCGATACGTCTGGAAGTATCTCACACCTTTCAACTGCCATGTTGTCAATGCCAATTATTCAGACTATATACAACATACCAGTCAGTGGTTTAGTAGCAATGACTTCTCCGGTTTTCTCATTTATTATTATTACATGTGATGATGTGAGGATCAGTAAAACATCAATAGATCCAAAAAGAGATCTAAAGTATAAAACAACATTAAAGATATTTCATTCCAAGCAACTCGTATCCATAAGATTCTCAGTAGAAAATTAATTTGGTAAGCTCCTCCACATAATGTCGGGATTAATGTTTGCAGTGGGATATGATAAAGGTGTACTCTGATTAATATAGTTTGCCTACGTTAAAGATGGCAAAATGTTGAGATAAAGAATCGCCATCAACACCATCATCATTTTCATTGTTTGAATCAAGGCTCTATAACAAAACTTGAATAATACGATATGGAAAAGCATGCTGCCAACTTTGAAGCCATGCAGTATAAGTTAGGACTTTATATTCGCAGATTTACGATGTTACTTTAAAACCATAGCAGGCACATTGATACTGCATAATAATAAATATTAGAAGAGTCATCATGCAGCAGCAGCAGCAGTAGTAGTAGTAGTAGTAGTAGTAGTAGTAGTAGCAGGAAGATGATACATATATTATATGTACATGTATGTATATAAGTACGTTATTTATTCCAAGTACCTGATATAGTGAGTGTCTTCTTCAGGTATAGCGCCGTCTGCATCAGGCAGTTCCAGAGATATTGAGAGAGGAAGCATACACAGGACACAGACTGAAGCCGAGACAGAGTCCTCTGGCAACTACAATTGAAATTATTTAGTACAATGGAACTAAATGTAGACAGTACAGGTAGGACAGTAGAGGTTTCACCCTGGTTTGTGTTAAAGAACTATTCAAGCTGGATAGCAGTTTGAGGCTTATAATGTAGTCAAATATTAAGATAAATTTAAACCAAGAATATCAATTTGTTTTTTAACTTTGCTATATTTTATAACACATAGCACTATAGTTGTTGGGGAGCTGAGGTAGCTTAGGGTTGTACATTACATGTATAGTTGTCCAGAATTGTGTTTGTAAATGACAAACAGCAAACAGGTAAGTAAAAAGCACAATTGTAAGTGCGCTTTTGTATAGGACAGTTGGTCTCTAAGTATATCTACCAGCTCACAAATATATCCCTCTCACACCCACATAATCACACTGTAAGGAATTCAAATACAACTTGTCATATTTGCACAGATTTCATCAGCAATTTCAGCAATCCTACTTCCTGCACAAGGATGTTGTTTTCATGGCTCTGTGGTGGTCCCGAATGGGACATGATACAGAGCAATAGAAAAGAAATGTGGTCTGCTCTGCTATTCAATTTTGTGTTTAGAATTTTCACCAGGCCATTAAAATCCCAACTTGATTCTATCATGATGTCATTATCTTGCCAACCTATCTTGTTCAATGCTTTTTGCATCCATTTTGCTTCACGCTGGGCGTATCTTCTATCAGAGAACCCATTGTATAGTATCATTGCAAGAGGGGCACTAGAGTTACTCGGAATGGGAAAGAAATATTTGTCTGTATATATATGAGAGTTTATTGACAGCAGGGCTCTCTGTGATACTGCATAATACTGCCAACACTCCATATTATCATGTAAAGCTCTTTTGATTCCCTTCTTATCCAGTAACCCTTCCATTTCCTGTTTATCCGCCCGAGTTAATATTTCTTCCAATGCACTCCAGTTGTCGAATTTACTTTTGTTTTGCATTATTGTGAAATAATCCCGATCTATAAAGTGCGTCAGTAATTGTTTAATTAAGAAGGGATCACCGAGCTCTGCAGCTACTGTCACAGCATTCACGTTGTATTCATCACTCTTTATCATTGAACACTTGATGCTAATTAGAAAATTGTTTTCTTGTATGTATTTATGAATTGCATTAAACGTTGACTCTCGGGTTAACGAGAGCATGATCAAGTTATATCCTATTCTGCAGGTCCTGGCATGTTCATGGCCAGGATTCTTCATTTCGCGGCATTTCTGGATTACATTTAAAAATGCATCTCTCCGTGTTGTGTCAGCTGATAGTTTGTTTAAGAGTTCTTTTGCTGTTTCGTGATAGCCAGCTTCACAAGCTTGCATAATTGAGCTCCGATCCTCGTTGTTTCTGTGTAATATGAGTTCGTCGACACTATCTCCTATATCAACATTCAGCAGATCAGCAACTTTAAGATACATTTGATTGCTAATAGCGACCTGCAAAGCATTTTCACCCTCATGATTGGTGGCTAATAGAAGCCTTCGATTTAGCTCTACATTATTTAGACTGCGCATAGTCTCTAATACCCACTCTACAGTCTTGTTTCTACTATCATTGCATTCTCTTTCTATTGCTGTGAATGCTAGCATTAATAGGCTGTAGCCGCGTTTGCAGCCTGGATCATGGAGGACTTGGTCTCCACATCTGCATTCACCTATTTGGTATTGAAACAGATTGTGGATTTCCTCCTGCACATGTTGTGACAGTCTATCCAGTATTTCGTAGAGTCCCGACTCGCAAGCTAGTTCGGGGCTAGTTCATCACCCGCAGTAGCTACTTATGGTCTCCGAACACTAGCCGAAGAGAACAAAGAACAATTTCCTGAAGCTGCTAACTTTGTTAAGCGAAACTTTTACGTGGACGACGGCATCACCAGCGTCGACAGCACCAGCAGCGCAATCAAGTTGATAGAAAACTCTCGACAGCTATGTGCAACAGGAAACCTTCGATTGCATAAATTCATCTGTAATGAACAAAGTGTGATAAGCTCTGTTCCATCGACAGAAAGGTCAGAAGATGTAGACCTATTCAAGGACAACCTACCAACTCAACGTACACTGGGTCTGGAGTGGGCAGTAGGTGCAGACACCTTAAGGTTTAGTGGAAATATATTCACTGAAAAGCCACAGACCAGGAGAGGCCTGTTATCAGTCGTCAGCCAGCTCTTTGATCCACTGGGACTCCTCTCCCCATTCACTCTATTAGGTAAGAATATTCTGCAGAAGGTCAATGCTGCAGGATTAGACTGGAATGATGAGATTGATGCAGAATTACAGGGCCCTTGGAAGAAGTGGTTGAACCAATTGCTAGCTCTGGACTCCGTCTATATCCCACGCTGCGTGAAACCGCCAGGCTGCGGAGAAGTCCAGCGCATCGAGTTACACAACTTTTGTGACGCCAGCAGTGAAGGAATAGGAGCTTGCTCATACCTACGGCTGATTAACAGGGATGGTCAAGTATTCGTCAACTTGGTTTTGGGTAAATCTAGAGTCGTACCCTCTAAAGGAGAGGTCACTATACCGAGGTTAGAACTACAGGGTGCTTTACTTGCCACCCAGCTGAGTAACATACTCACTAGAGAACTTGATCACAAAATTGATGAGCAGTTCTTCTGGTGTGACTCTACCATTGTCCTAGGCTACATAGCAAATGAAAACAAGCGCTTCAAAGTCTATGTTGCTAACAGAGTAAGGGAGATACGGCAAAAGACTAATCCAACTTCATGGCGCCACGTGCCTGGAGATTTGAACCCCGCGGATATAGCATCGCGAGGCATGGACTGTCACAATCTCAACAAATCAATTTGGTTCACAGGACCTCAGTTTCTGAAAAGTAAGGAAGGGCTTCAGCACATTATAGATCAGGATAAGGCAATTCCACGAGCAGTTAGTGAAGCCGACAAAGAGGTGGCACGTGTTACAGTTCAGCATGTGAAAGCCACAGCACACAGTAAACACACCGACATGTATGACAAACTGAGCATCTATAGCAATCTCCGAAAGTTGAAGTCATCAATAGCACGTCTACAACTAGTAGCCAAAGAGAGAACATGGAAAACTAGAGAGCTCACACCAAAGGATCTGGAAACAGCAGAGAAACATATTGTGAAGATAACTCAGCAACGCCATTTTGAAGAAGAACTAAGTGCAATCAGAGCCAAAGAAAAAGTGTCGCGTAGAAGCAAACTAGCTCAGTTGGATCCCTTCCTGGACCAAGATGGCATACTTAGGGTTGGTGGGAGAGCACACAAATCTGTAACACTAACCCAAGCTGAAAAGCACCCAGTGATTTTGCCTAAAAACTCGCATCTCTCAGAGCTGATCATCCAGCATTATCACAACAAAGTGCACCACCAAGGAAAGAACTTCACGACAGCGGCCATACGGACAAATGGATTTTGGATCTTGGCACTACCTGGACAAGTACGAAGACTCCTGAATAAGTGTGTTACATGCCGAAGAATCCGAGCAACACCAAGCAGTCAGAAGATGGGCCTTCTCCCAAAAGAAAGACTTGAGCCTGCACCCGCCTTCACCAATGTCGGCATCGATTGTTTCGGACCAATAACAGTGAAAGACCGACGAACCGAGCTAAAAAGATGGGGGTTGTTATTCACATGCATGTACTCTCGTGCGGTGCATATTGAACTCTTAGAATCCCTAACAACAGACGCATTTATTAGCTCATTGAGAAACTTCATATGCTTGAGAGGAAGAGTTAACACGATATTTTGCGACAATGGGACAAACTTCATAGGTGCCAGAAATGAGCTACAGCAAGAGCTTGATAAGATGTCCAGTGACCTGAAAGATTTCTTTAACCGAAATATGATTGAGTTTAAGATGAACACGCCTCATGCTAGTCATCAAGGAGGCTCCTGGGAGCGACAAATAAGGACTGTTAGGTCAATACTATCCGGTTTGGCCATAAAGTTCAAAGGTAGAATGGATACTGCTGCCCTCCGCACGGCCTTCTATGAAGCTATGGCAACTATGAACAGCAGGCCGCTCACTACAGATAATTTGAATAACCCTCTGGAGACAGTGATAACTCCTAATCATATCACCGCTTTCAAAAGCGGGTCTATAACATCACCACCAAGCTTATTTACCGATAGTGACATATATGGGAGGAGAATGTGGCGGAGAGCACAGCAGTTCGCTGACTCATTCTGGCAGGAATGGAAAAGAAGTTATCTGAAAGACATAACTAAGCGACAGAAGTGGGCTAAACAGGAAAGAAATGCCAAGGTGGGAGATATAGTGACCATTTTGGATGAGAACTTGCCAAGAAATGACTGGAAGTTGGGTATTATAGAAGATGTGACTCAAGGAGCAGATGGGTTAGTAAGAAAGGCTGTTGTGAGACTGGCGAATCAGCATCTGGATAAGAATGGCATACCGACCTCATTGCCCTCCAGGCTTGAAAGGCCGATACAGAAGCTAGTGATAGTCATCCCGGTAGAAGAAGCAGCATAAAGCCGATGCGGATGACGTTACACTTATATACACTAATACTATTATGCACAATATATATTATACTGTATTACACACCCATATGATATAACCTTATATTAATATCCAACATTTATCACATGGTTAGCACACTATAATAGGGGGTTGTATCATCACTTTACACTAGTAGTTTGTTAATGCAATTTTTAATTTTTAAATAAAATCAAGGTGGGAGTGTAAGGAATTCAAATACAACTTGTCATATTTGCACAGATTTCATCAGCAATTTCAGCAATCCTACTTCCTGCACAAGGATGTTGTTTTCATGGCTCTGTGGTGGTGTAATTTGGGTGATTCAGCTTGGTCTTGTGATCCTGCTACCGGGGGATTGGTCTTGGGGTTGGTGATTCAGGCCCTATGGTCCAATGAGAGTATGACAGCTAGTTGTTTTTCTTCCCCAAGTAAATTTGCAACATCTGGTGATCTCTGACAAAATGCTAGTGCACAGTTAGTATGCTTTTATCCACCATAATGTAAAGAAGTATTTTGTGCAGCATACTCTTCAATAGTATCAACATAAGTTAGAAAGAAACATTGTAGTAGCATCTATACAAGAGCTACATAAGTTAAAGCAAGCTACTGGAAACCAAAAGGTATTTATACAATAATTTTGACTACATGTAGATATACTTGTGATCTGAAATGCTGTTTGGATCCAACAGTTACATTTTAACGACTTCTTAATTAATTATAGACAAGCGTTATTGTTGCTACTGGCAACCTTGGATTAATGCTTTTACATGTATCACCACAGTGTGTTTTGTATTGCTTTATCTTCTATAGATTATATTGTGTGAAGTGCTATAATATTACGTTATGCTCCTATTTAATCCTATTACAATCATTTTTATAGACTTCACGGTGTAACGGTGTAACGGTTAAACAATAAAAGAACACTGTCATCAGTGAATTTAAACGTCTCCACTTAAAGCTTGCTGTCTCTAGCAGACGTAAAACGCTATACACACACTTACAGCAACAATTTCAGCAAAATCACATATCAGTTATTTGTAGCATTATTGATGTTTTAAACACTTTATATCTGTAGGTTTGGCAATGCGTTTGTGTGCTGCTATCGACAGTAATGAGGATATCAGCCACAAACTTTCTGTGTTGAATAGTTCGGAAGAAGACTTTACCACTGGCATATTAACTAAAACTGGAGTGACGCCACAGACCGAGTATTCAGTTACGATGTATGCACTAGCACAAAGAAAATGGGCAGCAGCTGAACAGATACTTAACATTGTCAGGGAGTTAAGCAGAACAAACAAGGATAGACATCTTTCCGACCAAGATATCGATGACAATAATATTTTGCATATTATAGCAATAAATCATCCCAGTAAGGAGGTTGATGATAGACTGAACAGTCTTATAGAACTACTGATGTCACCTGAACTACACGATGAAACATCACTGAGAGCCTTAACAACAAAAGTGAACCGTTCTGGCAGAAGTGCTGTACATGAATGTTATGCACGGGGAAACTATCAACTTGTTCCCTTAATTTTAGCTAGAGTGAATGGGAGGCAATTATTGATAGATAAAATTTTACTAGCCTGCAACTCTGAAGGTAACAACACGCTGCAAGTAGCTGTCACATATGGAGGTTTGGAGGAGGTCAAGCTGCTTTTACGATATTGCAGTACTGATCCAAACTTGGTTGAGCGATTAATCACAAACAAAAACCAAAGTGGTATGTGTGCACTTTTTATAGCTTGCGAGTCGGGACTCTACGAAATACTGGATAGACTGTCACAACATGTGCAGGAGGAAATCCACAATCTGTTTCAATACCAAATAGGTGAATGCAGATGTGGAGACCAAGTCCTCCATGATCCAGGCTGCAAACGCGGCTACAGCCTATTAATGCTAGCATTCACAGCAATAGAAAGAGAATGCAATGATAGTAGAAACAAGACTGTAGAGTGGGTATTAGAGACTATGCGCAGTCTAAATAATGTAGAGCTAAATCGAAGGCTTCTATTAGCCACCAATCATGAGGGTGAAAATGCTTTGCAGGTCGCTATTAGCAATCAAATGTATCTTAAAGTTGCTGATCTGCTGAATGTTGATATAGGAGATAGTGTCGACGAACTCATATTACACAGAAACAACGAGGATCGGAGCTCAATTATGCAAGCTTGTGAAGCTGGCTATCACGAAACAGCAAAAGAACTCTTAAACAAACTATCAGCTGACACAACACGGAGAGATGCATTTTTAAATGTAATCCAGAAATGCCGCGAAATGAAGAATCCTGGCCATGAACATGCCAGGACCTGCAGAATAGGATATAACTTGATCATGCTCTCGTTAACCCGAGATTCAACGTTTAATGCAATTCATAAATACATACAAGAAAACAATTTTCTAATTAGCATCAAGTGTTCAATGATAAAGAGTGATGAATACAACGTGAATGCTGTGACAGTAGCTGCAGAGCTCGGTGATCCCTTCTTAATTAAACAATTACTGACGCACTTTATAGATCGGGATTATTTCACAATAATGCAAAACAAAAGTAAATTCGACAACTGGAGTGCATTGGAAGAAATATTAACTCGGGCGGATAAACAGGAAATGGAAGGGTTACTGGATAAGAAGGGAATCAAAAGAGCTTTACATGATAATATGGAGTGTTGGCAGTATTATGCAGTATCACAGAGAGCCCTGCTGTCAATAAACTCTCATATATATACAGACAAATATTTCCTTCCCATTCCGAGTAACTCTAGTGCCCCTCTTGCAATGATACTATACAATGGGTTCTCTGATAGAAGATACGCCCAGCGTGAAGCAAAATGGATGCAAAAAGCATTGAACAAGATAGGTTGGCAAGATAATGACATCATGATAGAATCAAGTTGGGATTTTAATGGCCTGGTGAAAATTCTAAACACAAAATTGAATAGCAGAGCAGACCACATTTCTTTTCTATTGCTCTGTATCATGTCCCATGGTAGTGCAGGAACCGTTCACGGAGAAGATGGAAACAGGGGTTTAAAGATCGGAGGACCAATAAATAAAATACTGGAAATAATAAACCAACGGATAGATTACCGTATACCAAAGGTAAGCTGCGCATCTATTACAGTTTAGTAATATTTTTTGAGATAATTCTGATATTTTATCTTCATCTTTATATATTACATTAAAAGTCAATAGAATACACATTGTATCATGTGGTAGCAAGTAGACACAGGCCATGACTTTTGTAGTGCTGTCACTTTTGGTCAAGATTTGACTGAATTTCTAAATTGTTTATTGACCTCTTCACCAATTGATAACACCCGCGTAGATAAAATGTATTAATAACTATTTCATTAATACAAACATTTTCAGATAAATTTAATCACATTGTCGACTTGAATTTTGACAGCATTTAAAACTTGGTCCCATACAGATAAAATACCTGTGGTGAGAGGAAGCTTATTGACAGTCAAAGGAAATCTCAATTTAAAATCCTGTAATGAAAAATTGATGATATGTGAGACTGAGAGCCGCTAGGACTTTGTCTTTGACCTTAATAGATAAATCAATTAGTACAATCTAACCACAGGTGGTGATAATAGAAGCTTGCCAATCAACATGGGGAGAAATAGAGATCCAAATGGACAAAGGAAAAGGAGAGTTGGAGGTGATGGAAGAAGGTGAGGTATGCGTACAAATAGATGGACAGGGGAGATTGCAGCTAGCAGAAGATATAACTGTAGAAATGAGCGAGCTTAACGAGTCTAAAGAGCTTAACAAGCTTGAGATAGACATAACGAGGAGGGGTAACACCAGAGTGGTAACTTTAGGGCCAGTACAGCCCGGGACTAAAACTGTGAACATAACAGCTGGAAAAAATACGACCTTGAAATCAATAGAAGCACATAAACGAACATATTATGTCTGTAACAGTAACGGTGACGCAAAACGATTGCAAGTGACAGTAAGAAAAGGAAAGCTAAAAGTAATTAGAAAGATAGTCACAGAATTTGAGGCAAAAGTCAACATAAGAGGGAAAGCGAAAGGGAAAGTTGTCGTAAAAAAGGAAGGGTTGGTGAAGTTAAAGGTCAGTAGAAAGCCAGATGTTGAAATACGGGCAGAGAATAACCACTCTTTGCAACTGACAGTACCAAATACAGAGTTACTTATGGCAACCATCCAAGGCAAAAATTCCGCTTCACCCCACTACATCAGAACGCTGGCAAAAAAAGGGATAAAAAAAGCTGATGGTAAAACAACTATGCGTGAGATGCACATGAAGGCTTCCATTGCTTCAACTCAAGCAGCTGAAAGAGATGGCACAACCCAGATTAGTGAATTTAGATCCACAACGCCGAAGCCTATTGTATTACCCAACTGGAGACTTGGTATTGTATTACCCGACTGGAGACTTGGTGATGAGAGAAATAATAGAGGTGGTCGTGGTGGTAATGGTGGGGGTACTGGCGGTGGTACTGGTGGTGTTACTGGTGGTGGCACTGGTGGTGGTGATAATCATAGTGATAGTGATGATAGTTATAGTGATGAAACTGGTGGTAGTACTAGTAGTGGAGGAACATCTGACTCTGAAGGTGTCGACATCTACATGTACTATCAGTCAGTTGACGACGAGGGATATGATAACAATACAATATATCATAGGCGTGATGATGATAGTTATGGTGGTGATGGTGGTGGCGGTAGTAGTGGTGGTGGGGGTAGTAGTGGTGGTAGTAGTGGTGGTGGCGGTAGTAGTGGTGGTGGTAATGATAGTGGTGGTGGTAGTGATGATAGTTAATACACTGGGACCAACCATAAAACATGTATGACATTTTCAGAAGAAACTTGACCAAGCCAACTATGAATAAAGAAATCGGTAACTTAGAATTTAACCTGTTAACGAAGCACAACATAACTTTGTGTATAATATTTCAATTGCTAATTTCTACCTTAATGTTTTAGTTCAAAGTGGAGTGTCAATAATAAGAAACTAAACTTTGAATGTACATAATGATATTTTCCATATACACTCTCCAAAACACAGACTGTAATAAATTCATACTAGCACTATGTAAGATTGCTCTCCATCAACTTAGCTTTTAATACTATGCATTATTTTGATTGAAAAAAAGAAAAAAAACAATACCAGCGTTCAACAACAGAGTATCACTAAAGTGCTTCTATCACTCTAAACCTGTAATGGAGCCTGGCAAGGAGAACTTCGTACAATTTTAACGAGTCTTAAATTGACAGGTCAAGGAATATCTCAATGACATTTTATTTCAATACAGCATTTCATATTATGTTTTTTATAATGTACAGCAGCGCATATGTGTTAGCGGTAGCAGCAGGTTTGACTATATTACATTACTTTTAGTAACCATTGATCACTGTTAGTAGCCATTGTCAGGACTTGAACCATAACTCCACCAGAACATTGTTCAAGGTGCTTCAATGAACCATTTAGCTGCCTTTCACTATCCATACATACATACATGTAGATCTTGAAACTCTAGTATCACTTTGGGAACAATAGTATTTATATTTACCTGGTTAGTCCCATTCAGCACCTTATCCAGATCCACAGACTTGAGTTGGGAAAAATCAGATTCTGGACTGATGTCATAAAACCGTACCTAAAGCAGCAGCAATTAATATATAGACAAAGTGGGTCAGTTAACAGTATATACATGCATGTACTGCGTGTGGGTAAGCTAAAAGTGTGTGCGTGTGTGTGAATGTGCATTCAGTTAACCTTTTCTGGATGCAGAGAAGATATTTCATAAGAAAAATAACAACTATACTTACCATGCTATAATGAGATATTGACACTTACCATGCCATCACTAGATACTAGTGTAAACTCTTCCCTGCTCCCACTCATAACGAGATGTTCAAAAGGTAGTGAACAGATAATGGAGGACTTATAGAGTATCTCTCCAGACTCACTGTTCCATATCTACAATGGAGGCAGACAACTAAACATGGTCAAGGGATACTGGTGTCTCTGGTATTGATTTTAAATAATCCATTGTATGTAGTCTAACACCAACACTGAGTTTCCATGTTTCAAATTCAGCTCGAGCAATGGAATGACTCAGCTCGCACTCAGTTAGGGAGCTCAATCAGCGTGTACTCTCAGTATGCACTGACTGAGCTACATGGTATTCTGTGTTATTTCAAATAATCTATTGTATGTAATCCAGGAGTCTCATGTGAAGGTGAAGTTTATTAATTGAAAAGTGAAGGAAGTCATGTAGTGTTTGATTCAACGACCTTGGAAAACTCTCCAAATAAGACATCACTAAACAACTGATAACACTTCATCTTCACTTGCAGTGTGTCCTGCTGCCAAGCAGATCTACTGACCTTTAGCCTCTCTTCTTCAGAGATGAAGAGTCATTTCACAGGCTCCTCCTGCTTCCCACCCAACCCAACTGATGAACAATTAAACAGCTACAGCCTTACACAAATTCAACACGCTATAAAGACATATGTACTTATCGCGCGTAAAATAAACATCACCAGCCAGTGATAGTAGATATTGGTGTCCAAGGTTGTAGTCCAATAGTAATGAACCAACAAATTTACCAAGACTGTTCACTCAATTATAACTCTGCATTACTAGTTTTTGGAGATCTGGAGTTGTTTTACCTTTCGTTTGGACTGAGCAATTTCCTAGGCGATTCAAGAATTGTCGAATTCCTAAATAATTGTAAGAAAATTGCCAACAAAAATCTGAAGCTGTATCACCTCTGAATAGGACTACATCATGAATTGGCCAACAACCATACAAAACTCAACAGTTTCGAGACAGACTTGGAAACTTTTTAATCAAAATTTAAGGTAAGGCAACTCTAAATTGGTGAACGGACATTCTTGGTAAAGTTGTTGATTGAACTATCGGTGCCAGCTCTACTAAATCAGTATACACATACCAGGAGTGCTTACCATGTAGGTTCTGTCAGCTGACGCCGTGACCAGCGTTGATTCATAATGGGGGCAGAAAGCTGCACATGTCACTGTATCCATATGACCTTTTAACTCGTGTACAATACTTGAATTCTAAAACCAACAGAGCATGTAAATATAATATAAACATATGGTTTCATTCAGTGAGTAATAATAGATATAATAAGACCATAACATTTGCACATTTTCTTTAACCACAACCGAATTTTTTCACTAAAGTTGGTCAAGTGATAGGCTAAATATTAATAGGATTTCATTTATTTCACCTGAACGCTGTATAGTATGACATCACATCCTGTGCAAATAGCCAATAGTGTGTCATCACAGTTCCACGCGATCTGGGTTATGCCTGAAGTAGGACATTGCATCACCACAGCCCCTTTAATCGCCACCCCTGTGTTGAGAGGATATAAACGATTAGAACTAAGGACTGTTGGAGTATTAAGAAGAGACACAAGGTCCTATGAGCTCTATTACTGGAATTGCTAAAAAAGAAAGTACAATTACCTAACGTAACATGCACAAATGGTAGTAGCATCAGTGTACATGTTCAAGTTCCAACTCTAATAAACTAGCCTATATTATCATACAATACCATACAACACAAGATTAGTTAGCAACAAGCCACAAAAAAACATTGTTGCGACCAAGGGCACAACACACTATAGGTAATACATAACTCCCAACTCTAGACATACCGTTTATCCTACCTCATCTCACTCTAACATATAACTGATAACAAACAATTTCTTCTTATGGCAACTAAATATGAGCAATGTATAATAATATTGAACTTGTAAGTGGGAGTCGGATAAACTTTACCACACATCTATAATCATAAGAACTTAGCCTGGGAGTCAAGCCAACCCAGCCACATAAGGCAATGGCTAGAGTTAATCATTTGTTGGCGAGTCTCACTTATATGATAACCGGGCTATAAAGTGCAAGTAAGGAAAGTGAAACTGCAGACATACCATTGTGCTGATTGATTAGACATTCGGTGATGTTCCATTTGATGATGTAATCATTAGCAGAACTTATGAGTTGTACCGGCTCAGTGTGTTGAGAGAATGTCAGTTTGAAAGGGGTAGACCGATGTCCTTTCAGCTCCATCTCTTCCTGGATAAGATATAGGACAAGTAAGTTTATATGCATGTAGTAGGGTATGTGCATATGATTGTTGAACCTGAAATGTGCGAAAGCTGGTCAACTAAGTCTTAATGTGAAGTTTATGGCAGAAACAGTTCACAACATGTTAATCAATGCTATTTCTACATAGGCTACACAGCCCAATATTATGACAACTTCAAGTATGCCTAATACATGTATGTAAAATAATGTACGACTATCAAAACTTCAACAATAGATACCCGACCCAAAAAGGTTAGTGTAACCGTTTACCTTGAGGTCACCTGCCTCTGCATAGTAAGAGAGTATGTCGATTCCATTGCTGCTGTTGACGGTAGCTATAAAAGCCCCGTCACATGATTGGGCAAACACACCAGACCGCAGGGAGTTGGGAATGTTATCAATAACATTCACAAACCAATTCTTATCACCTAAAACAGCTGTGGCAGTTGCACCATGTGCAGACATTCCAACTCTACAATAAAAATAATATCACTTAGTAATAAGCTTCATGGGTTAAATGTTTTCTTATTTGTGAATTTACTTCATTGTTATTATTCCATCCACTGACACATGAGAGTTGCTTACCACGGATAGTATGACCTATTGACATATTCGCACAACTTTTCTACATTCCACAAATCTTGCTAGTAAAATCTAGTTACAACTAGGGATCAATCTATAGGAAGAAACTTTTTTATCAAATTAACCACAGCTTTTTAGTAGCTGGGTTCTTTGATTTCTGGAGGTCACTGATTGGCATTTGGAGGAATTTGTATTTCAGTTTCAAGAAAGTAAGAGAAACACAGACATACTGAAACCAATCACTTGGCCAAGTCAACAGTGGTTACAGTCCTAGCTAGGGCTAAGCAGCGCCCCCACATACAGAATCACAGTCTGTACAAAGCTCAAAAGACGATGGCTAGCAGTCGCAGTGCAGAACACACTCATACTGCACACTGTTATTAAAGAGACACCCCTTTACATCTATGGTTTGATAGTAGTGTCACATACCTTCAATTCAAAGGTGCTCAAAAGGTAAGGTCGGTGTTGAATCCAAAAGATTTCTAATGAAATTTTTTTCGCTTTAGACTAGAGCGCACAAAAGCGTGGATCAGCAAGGGTTCCACCCCCATCTGTGTTTGTGCTTTGATCAGGCAATATTAGCACTTACAATGTCTGTTTCTAAATTAGTCTTATACAATAAATACATATATATATATAAATAAATATCATATAACAAAGAAAAATATTACAAAAATAGCACTTTTAACATAAAATTGAAAAAAAAAACAATCGAGTTCTCAAGACTTTACGCACTTTTAAGTGCAGTCTCTGTGAGAAAATGCAAAAAAAAAACAAAAACAAAAAAAAACTGTTTAGTTTAGTTTTAACAGGTTTAAACTTGCTTGATTCCTATTTGACAGGCTCATTTGCAATTTGAATTTAGATCTAAAGATTTGTTAGGGATACGAAGAGGCAATCTAAAACCGTATTACCTACACTACAGCACGTAAAAAGACTTTCACTAAATAACTGCGTACATGTTTGTGAGTGCATTATAATTTTCGGGCTTAACAACAACCCACGCTGAAATGCTCTACTTCCTGTAAACTATTCTCTGAATTAAAACCAATTGGTTTAGGCTGTCCCAACAAATAAACACATACAATACATTGAATAACTTGAGATCTTAAGGGATTTCCCGTATTTTACTCTATTACATTTAGTGATTAGACTAGTAAGCATTGTAGCAGATAACTGTTTTGTAGGTTGGTATTCACATAAAGCCTGTTTTGCCACTACTAACTATACTATCTTATTATTTATATAAATAATATTATTATTATTATTATTATTATTATATTATATTACTATTATAAAATAGTTATTAGTTATCATTATTTATCATTATCTACTAATAAATAAAGATGAACATGCAAAACACACTAATGATAATGAGTAACTTGATTGTTTTGTTATCTATTTGCAGATTTCCCATCCGAGTATACCTATATATAATATTATTTTAAAACATGAATTTCAATTTGTGATTGTTGTTTAGTAGTGTTCATATAAAAATATTGGTGTTGATTCACTATCACTATGACTATGATTGATATATTAAGATTAGAATATGAATATCTACCTCTAACTTGCTATCCGCTATTACTAAGACTATCACATATCACTATGGTGAAGATTAGGCATTAGCAAAGCATAGGATGACTACTAACCAGAGATGCCAGACTCGAGTTAAAGACTCTCACTCGAGTTAATTCAAGCAACATTTTATGGCTTATTATAAAGACTCGTAACTTGAATATACAGCTGTTAAAAACTTGTAACTTGAATTGTAATTCAATTATGGCTATGATCAAAGACTCTCAACTCACACATCATTATGCTGAAATATTCAATAACTCGAGTTTTCATTGGGCAGTTGTGAATTGTAATGAATAGAAATAACCACAGTTATAACCACCAACCACAACCACAATTATAAAGCATTTTACACTAAAACTGTGACATTTTGCTTTGAAATTTGAACTTCTAACACCATTTTTCACCATAAGCTAAACAATAACTCAATAACTCTATAAAAAGACTCGAGTTAAACAAGGAAAGAATTGAATTGAAACTTGCTTGTAGTTAACTTGGATAACTTGACAAAAACTTGAGTTTCTGGGGACATGTAAATATTTAACTTGTAACTTGAAAGTTTTGATCTGTCACTGAAAGAATTGACTTGTAACTTGAAGAGTCACAACTAAGAGTTGGCCATGAAAACTTGAGTCTCCAAAATAAAACTTGCACACATCTCTGCTACTAACTACTAGTATTGTTGTATCAGGCTTGGTAGCCAGGGCACAGCCATACAGCATACAACTTGAGAGCAGGGAGCAAATGCAACCAGGCGGACGCTAGCTACTTGTTCTTATAGGCCAGCCTGACACTTCACAGAAGGAAGGGCGACCTCAAACTGGAAAAATGATGGATGTGAGCAGATACAGATTCTACTGCAAAGTCAACTGTCTAACGTCTAGTAGATTTATTGTTTCATATGGTATGTAAATTCTGTATTTAACAGGGTGCAAGGCAGTGCATTACACAAGGCAGTCGATTCTGTGACTTGTCATGTCATGTCAGAGTATTGGTCTGACAGAAGACAACTCTGCACTGGACGATGAAGAAGATTGCACTGGATATAAAAGTCAACCCAATCCCAAAGATTCCACTGTTTTGGCTGAGTTTAGCATTGGCACGTCTCCCAGCAATAGTGTTGATGAGGTAAAATAATCAAGTAGGCCTAATCAACTGCTAGTAGTTAGTTCTTAGTTGTGGTAAGATAATTCCTGATTTTTGTTAGTCAAGCTGCAAGCTCCAACAGGTTGGCTCTGTTGTTTGTCATTTGTCTGTAGGTTATAAGTAGTGCCAGTTCATTAGTGTTATCAATTAATCTCCATCCAACTAACGAACATTTATTGTAGATAGATTCTCTAATTGGTGTCAGTTTTATCTGTTAATAGCCAATTACAACAGGGCTCAATGACATGGGCAATAAAAATACCCCACGCTGGTCTTTGCATAGGCAGACATGCTGCACTAGTTAGTCTTGGAATGAGACTCCGTCACCCTAAATGGAGTATATAGTGTTTAATGTAACCGCACCTTTCTTCCGAATTAACGTAGGATTATTTGGTGATTCTGAGTAAGGATAGGCCGACTCCAGCTACTAATGAGTAATTCTGGGTTGAGATAAGATAACTCCTGTAAACAGTAAGCGATTCTGAGTTGAGGTGAGATAACTCCTATGAACAGTTAGTGATTCTGAGTTGAGGTGAGATAACTCCTGTAAACAGTTGGTGATTATGAGTTTTATTATCCTGTCTTTTCTGGCTATGGCGATCACCAACACACATATTCAGTATTGTAGAGCACTTAAACCCAAGGTAAAATGTTTTGGAACCTGGGCTTCAAAGTCTAAAGGCCTCAGATCATATAATAATATTGAAATGCGCAAAAAGGGAAATAAGGGACATACTACCAGGTTGACAGTTGACTGAAATAGTTGAGGCAAAAAATTGGTTATTTTTTCTCATCAGCACTGGGATTATTTACAGAGTATAATTGTAAACTTTGTCACTTACATAAACTTTTCTCAATATTTACCCAAACATTCCCACTGCTATGTCAATAGCCTGGGTTCAACAAAAACACATGAAACTTAAAACAATAGGTTATCACTAAGTTTTGGAGATTTGGACCTCAGGCTGGTAACTTCTCTCATTGGCTGGCACTTTGTACTATCCCATTACACTTGGGTACTATCTTATCTCAACTTTGCAGGTCTGCCTGGAAACAGGTCATGTTATCTATTCTACTTGTCAACTATTTTTAGTATAGATAAGACAATCTGCTGGCATACTTGTACTTGTATGCTGAGTAGATAAAGAAGCAATATATTGGCAAACTTTTCTATGTTCTGCTCATTTATATATTGGCTTTCGATCGACTAACTTGGGAAGTCTTTGGGTCGTTAACTCAGATATATGGTCTTTGGAGATGTTGGGTGTTGAAGTGTTACGGCATCACCATCCGGTATTCAATTGGGAAAGCAGCACTCGACCTAAATGGGTAAACTAGCCTAACCTTTGTCTTGAAACTTTATTCGAGTAAACCTACTAAGTTTGTGCCAGGAGGGGCAATGGTGTAGCTTCGAACTATCAGCTGTGATGGTAGTTCTTCAACTTATACTCTAGGGCTACTTTTGGCAAATTGTTATATATAGTTTATTAGCGATATTTGCCTGCTATCTAAAGAGAAAATAGCTAAAGCTGAAATTTGTTTGATCCCATATGGCTATTTTTTATGTAAAAATAGTAAATATAACATTAGCAATTAATACTACTAATAGACATGGTGAATCACAGACATGTAGGTCGCCCAGATAAAACATCAAGGCTTTAAAGTATTACATAACAGTCATGTTTTATTTTGTTTGGTGACATGTTACAGACCATTAGCTAGAGTACAGTATTATAAAATATTTACTGCTTTGGGGATTAGCAAACATAAATTAGTGTAATAAATTATATCCTGCCTTTCGTCATGATTAAGTATAAATGTTTGATGTGAGGTTGATTATTTGGTTGTGAGAGGTGGTGCTGGGTGGAGGGTAGACATGGCTTATAATCTTGATAAGTTGAGAGAGTATCTGGTAAGATCTGTTTCACTCATCTGTTCGATTATATTCAATGTTTGAATTTGTTTGATTTGTATTATATTCAATGTACTCAGGTATACTTGTTGTGTGATAACATATACTATTCAAACCCCATTCAGGGACTGGTATTTTCATGGGTTTGAAACAAGTCTCTGACTGTTCACAGACAAATTCCTTGCTAAAAATACAATATATATATATATTATTCTGTGTATACATGTTTGTTGCCACAGTAAACTACATTATACTAAATTTATTTTTAAGTTTATAATGACTTCACACACATTTTTTTAAATATGCATGTATTTAATATACCTTTTATAATTAATTGTATTTTTCGGCTAACGTAAAATTACCATCTTCTATTTCTACGGTGCGAGTCAGAAATGAGGTGCTAATCCTTGTCATTAGATTTTGCTGTTGAAATAACTTTCTGTCATGTATTGATGATTATCACTATAAGTTATTACAATACATAGCGTACCTTTGTTATAGCAATATTGTTGTAGAACATGTATGATAGTGATATCGTTGTAGGACATATATGACAGTGATATTGTTGTAGAATATGTATGATAGTGATATCGTTGTAGGACATATATGACAGTGATCTCATTGTAGAACATGTATGATGGGCCGAAAATTAGACTGGGTGTGTGTGCAATGGCCAAGAAGGTTCAATCTAGACCGATGCATGAAATACTCAAGCGTCTCTCTTACTTTGCGTTCCTCGACATTGTAATATTTGAAGAGGAGGTGAGATAATCCACCATTATTTGCACCGTGTTAATCGATTTATTGAAATTTACTTTCATAACAAATAAAATGCTGGATAATGCGAATACTTGCAGGTGATACTTAACAGCTTGGTTGAAGACTGGCCAATAGTGGACAGTCTGATATGCTTCCACTCGGCTGGCTTCCCATTGGACAAAGCAGTCAGATACGATAAACTGAGGCATCCGTTTCTTATTAATGACTTGAAGATGCAGTACAGCCTGATGAATAGGTGAGTGTCCATAACAGTAGTCCAAGAGACAGAGTATTGACACTGTAGTTTGCCGCATGCCTGTCTAAGCTAAACAGAATGTAAACAAAACAGAGAATAATTATATGTACTTGGACACAAGGACGCCGAATAAAATTATTTTGACAACAGTTGCACTTTTTTGAAAAAAAAGATTTAGATCATTTGGAAAGACAGTTTGGAGTAGAGTTGACAAATCATAATAAATTGCACAATTAATGTAGGTGGAATGTTTTAATAACACTACTGTTATCATTCCCAACTCTGTATGCCTAGACCTGGTAAGAAAATATGTCTTTTTGTTCTATAAAAAGTACTATATAAGTGCATGTCTGTTGTCTGCTTTTGACAGGCAACAAGTGCACGATATCTTAGCACAGCAAGGGATCTCTCAACCTAAATACGCTGTTATAAATCGGGACAAGAGTTCATCCACTAGTAACGGTTAGTTTGACCTAGTTTATTGTATGACCTATTTATTTGCCAGCGTTATTTTACTGTGTCACTCATTGTCAGCTGTATGGAATAATAATATATTTAACTGATGGTTTCGCGTCAGAATTTTGTTTTTCCTTTTCTGTACCACAGTGTTCTTTTTCCTAAAAAATTGTGACACACGAACATGAACATGAACATTGAAAACTTCAAATACTTGGTTCCCGATACACACAGAGTATTACTGCCATTTTAGGGGAAAGAAAAAGTGTATTATTTTAATTAAACATAGTTATTGTACTAGGCTCACCTGACTACTACCTAAACATCCTACAACACACAAACATGTAGCTATACGGGTAATATCCCTATGAGGGTGTGTACTGTGTGGCATCTTCGGATTTTCATTAATACTAACATATTGGTCACCTTAAACAGGATATCATCTCTATAAGCTGGTTAGTCAGTTGACGCTATTACCTTATGTAACACATGGACTGCATATATGCTCCGTAAAAGCATCATAAACTGAGTAATAATAGGAGAGGCATGTGATTATGATTGTCACCATTTCATCACTTTAGCATTTTTTAACACCTGAATTGTGGAAATGACTAATTGATATGCAATGAAAACACCATATAAATGCAATGTTTAGTGTATGCCATACAATATTACACAGAAGTCAATTATGCACCCAATTTCTAATAGCATTATTTTCTATAATATAGTAGTTGCTACCATTCTATTTTCGTTTTACACATTTCCTGTTCGGCTTTTGATCACTTTGGTAATCATAATGGTTTCTTTCATGTCCACCTTATAGTCCAGTTGGCTGAAAGTTTAATTTTGGTAAATGGGTTTTGAACATCGTTTATAACTGCTAATCTGTATACTATTATGTATTTGACACGCATGCTCATAAATCTAGTAGGTATGCTGTTATATCTCCACAGATTGTCAACTAATAGAGCATGAAGACCACATTGAGGTCAATGGAACTATTTTCCACAAGCCGTTTGTTGAGAAGCCCATTTCAGCTGAAGACCACAATGTGTATATTTACTTCCCATCGTCTGCAGGCGGCGGCAGCCAGAGGCTCTTCAGAAAGGTACGTCTGCAGGGGAGGTACCTATCAGTACGTCTGCCGTTTACCGAGAAGGGGCGTATACAGAGTGTTTAATATTAGTGGTACCTAGGGGTGTATGCAGTAGTATACAATATACCATAGGGAGTACCTAAAGGTACATTCCAACTGCGGGTTTTAGTGATTAATATAGGAGAAATAACATGAATTTACTCAGGGTTTGCTTACTGACTATGGGCTCTTTAATTAAATCTGCCAGGTCAGTGAATTGCTTGACCAAGTTTTTGCCATCATGACAGATCTACATAATATGAGTATATATTATATGTAGCAATATCCATTATTGGCTTGTATTTTTTAATTCGTTGATTGCATTTGGCAAAGCATTATAATGGCTAGGATTCGTAATTTATTGACGTAACTAATACTGGAACATTGTCACCAACATAAGCCAAAGCTTTAAATTCTCTACCAAGAAACCTGACACCCAAGGCCACTGTCTACCTGCTACAGTGTATTGTGACTGGGCTCTGACCAGTAGCCAACCTGTTACTAGACTCTTCCTTGTCTTATCTCTATAATTGATGTCAGTGAATGTAAGCCTACCAGGTTGTCACCCAATGTAATAGTAATGACAGGTTTTGCAGCCGCAGCGAAAATTATACCACACTCAATCAAACTTTAATCAAATTAATTTTTTGAAGTTTTCCATTGTTGAAGTCTAAAAGTTGTGGCGTTGACATATTTGTGCCATTGTTTTCCGTTGAACTTTGTGACTATTTGGATGTCGGTAGGAAATATTCCATTAGCAATTAGTATAATGGCTTCATTTGTATATTGTGTAAACATGGCAGGCTGCCAGAATCTCTCAAGTTCCTAGCCTGGGTTTCAAACCCTGAAATATGACCCAATCTGCTGTCTTGAACTTTGTGGACTTTCTAAGCATGTGCTGTGGAACACAGACTAAACATTCTATTAATATTGCTTGTAGATTGGCAGCAGGAGTAGTGTGTACTCCCCAGTAAGTAGGGTGAGAACAACTGGCAGCTACATCTATGAAGAGTTTATGCCTACAGATGGCACAGATGTTAAGGTACCTGCATGTACATACAATGTTGGAGTTATTGTCTATCTGTACTTTATATTGGGAAATCATGAAAGGATAAACGCAGAATTTTTTTTCATTGATATTTTACTCACTAAGTTCTCTGCTATTATTGGATAACAAATAACTCAGCCTATGCACTGCTGTTTGACTATAATATACTTTTTATGCAAGACAAATATTTTGATTGTAAAAGCATTTATTAAGATTGGTTCAGTCATCAGTATCGTTCATTTCAAAGTATATTTTTGGTACGGGCTTGTTTGTTTCAACATTATGCTAGGTGCAGTAGAGTTTTTGGTTAAAATCTAATAATTTTTAATGTAATGAAAGTGAAATTCATGACAAATCATAAATAAATACTTTCCATCAATTAACTATAGCTTATCAGGATAGCATCTAGACAATGTTTTTACTGTGTGTAACTTTAATAGCCTTAGATACTTGGTCTCACTGATTATACTAATGCAGGTGTACACAGTGGGCCCAGACTATGCACATTCTGAGGCTAGGAAAGCCCCAGCTCTAGATGGTAAGGTGGAGAGAGATGAGAATGGTAAGGAAGTGAGATATCCTGTGATACTAACAGCCAAGGAGAAGATGATTGCTAGGAAAGTGTCAATGGCTTTCCAGGTGGGAAATCTATTCAGTATGACCTATTTGTCTGGTGAAATGTATGTAATCTCTATGTAACAATCCTTTCTCAACCTTTAGTTTGCATTATAATTTGTATTTCATACTGGCTTTATCTTCTTTCCCATTTTATCTCCGGTTACTCTTCACTTCTGCTGGTTTTATCCTGTGATTATATTTTTATCTACAGCAAAATGTGTGTGGATTTGATCTCTTGAGAGCCAATGGGGTCTCTTATGTATGTGATGTAAACGGATTCAGCTTTGTGAAGACCTCTTCAAAGTATTATGACGACTGTGCCACCGTTCTAGGGTATGTACTGTAGATGTCAATGCACACTACACTCTTATACATACAATTTAATTTAATTTAATGTATAATAATGTAGGTATGAGTAGATAACTCTTCATTGGTATGCAGTGACTTTGTCCACTGTAGCTTGTTAAATAATTTTGTTCATGTGGCACTGCTATGTGTTCTAGTTAGGCCCGTGGTGTAAATAGGTGGTTCGTTTCACTACAAGCAACGTAGGATATACTCGTTAAATAATTATTCCCAATCTATAACCATGGGAGATACCTCCTATAGATTTGTGTTATATATTACGGCATCGGACTTGTATAGTGTTAGCCATTTTGAAAAAATATCTTTCTGAGATCCAGCCCTGTGTTGTGATTATTGCTATAACTACTTATGTTGTAATTATATAACAGTTCACTGATCTTGAGGGAGTTGGCACCACAGCTGTCTATGCATATCCCACCGGAACTGGACAATCTAGAAGTATTACCTGTGGTTCCCACTACGTATGGTACTATGTAAGTATTTCACATGCACTAAGGCTATGCTCATTTATCAGTGTTTAATACATCCCCATGACTAGCACGAGTTGTAACCAGAATATATTCAAAGTTGAGGGGATAACTCCTGTGTCCCTTATTTGATTAGTTTCCACAATGACTTCCTCTTTAACATCCATATCCACCATGTTGTATAACTAACCAGGATGGAGCTAAGGTGTGTGATAGCAGTCATAAGGCATGGAGACAGAACTCCTAAACAGAAGATGAAAATGGAGGTGAAGCATCCGAGGTGGGTGATCCGCTGTAGACCACCCATGTAGCCCACCCATGTAGTCATTTTGTTGTGATGTAATAAAGGCTGGTTCACACGGCCTACCCGGTATTTAGTCAATTCTTGATGATAAATTGGATACAAGTTCAATCACACGTCCATGTGATGCATTTATTGCCTGCTTCAGTCGTTTGGATAAGTTGCTGTGTATACTATGTAAGCTGTATTTGGTATATCTTGAAGGTTTTTTGAAATGTTTGAGAGGTATGGAGGACATAAAACTGGTCAGTTGAAGTTGAAGAGACCGACTCAGGTGAGTGAAGAATGTGTATTCCATGCTGACAACATTCAATGATGTTCAATATGCTCATCCTCAAAAGCCACTATAATGTCGTTATTTACAAATATCCAAATTGGTCGAAAACTTCCTGCTCTTGTTGTTCTCTGCAATTTGTTTGAGCTCCAAAAAGATTTGATAGTAGAATGACTTATTATGACTCGCAAACAATAAGCATTGCCACTTGTCATTGCTTGGAAAGTTAGATAAGGCATGAACGTTTGATCTGCATTTACTTTTAATGTTGATCAATGTGTTGTAAATGGCCTGTAATAGCTAGATTGTCCACTCCTAAAATTCACATATTGACGTTTACTAGTCTAATTACAAAATTTGAGTTACCTTGCGCTGAACCTCCTTTTCCTCTGAAATTTCTAGTAAAATGACATTGAGCACATAACTACTAGTTACTCAAAGAACATGGGAACACAACTCCCTACTAGGTTAGGATGCTGTTCGGCCAATATATCAGTGTAGTAACTTAATCTTCTTTATGGGTGTTGCCTTAATTAGTCTACTAACTCTTTACAGCTACAGGAGATACTTGACATTGCCAGGTCTTTACTCGACGCGATTGACTCACATTGTGCTCCACCTGAACTTGAGGAGAAGAAAACTAAACTTATCCAGCTCAAGTTTGTACTTGAAATGTAAGTTACTTTACTTAATCTTTGAGTTGATAGCTTGTTACTTACTCACCCTAACATTTGACAACTTTACTCTCCAACTACAGATTGGGTGTTAAATGATGGTATAAGTTAACACACGCACTTTCCTGCCAGCCAACCATTCTATATTTTATATGATAGGTACGGACATTTCTCTGGAATTAATCGTAAAATACAGTTGAAGTATCAGCCTCATGGGTTCAACAGTGCCAGTAGTGCCGATGAAGGTATGTATGTATCAGCATCGGAATACCAGTGATTTTAGTTAATTACTAATTCAACTTTTAGATGCTCTTCTCCTGCAGTCAGTAGAATGATATTTTTAAAAGTCTTTACTGTTATTGTCATGGACTGCTTTTCCTCGCATTAGTTTTATACTAAATGATGTAACATAATATGTAGCTACTCTATGCTGGTGATACATTGCCGGGATCTAGTTAGTACTCTTGGAATAGTCGTTGCTCCTATTTAGAAGAAGTATTGTGTTACTGTTTGTAGGATTTATGTAGAATATTTGCTGTGTTGTTGCTGTAGGTATGATCTAATATTACATTTACTATATGCAGTAGAGCGAGAGGCCTCTTTAGTGCTAATTCTCAAATGGGGTGGAGAGTTGACCCCTGCAGGTGTGACGCAGGCAGAGGAGCTTGGCAAGGCATTCAGGTGCATGTATCCTACCTACGGAGAGACTCCTGGGCTAGGTTTACTCAGGCTACACTCTACATACCGACATGACTTGAAGGTTAGTAATAACACCTCTGATACTGTTAAGCTATATGACAGAAAGCCTCTTACTCAGGATATAAAGTATACCATAGCTTACTGACTTCAATATTTCTGTAGCCAGGTCTCCTTACTGTAGATTTACGCCTCGGATGAAGGGCGGGTTCAGATGACAGCCGCAGCCTTTGCTAAAGGTTTCCTAGCCTTAGAGGGGGAGCTCACACCAATACTGGTTCAGATGGTCAAGTCAGGTAGTCACACTAATGGACTGCTGGACAATGCAGACGAGGCACAGCCTCTCCAACAGCAGTATGTAATTTACTAACTACGTAACTTAGTGACTACGTAACTTATTGACTACATAACTTACTAACTACGTAACTTAGTGACTACGTAACTTAGTGACTACGTAACTTATTGACTACGTAACTTAGTGACTACGTAACTTATTGACTACGTAACTTATTGACTACGTAACTTAGTGACTGCGTAACTTATTAACTACGTAACTTAGTGACTACGTAACTTAGTGACTACGTAACTTATTGACTACGTAACTTAGTGACTACGTAACTTATTGACTACGTAACTTAGTGACTACGTAACTTATTGACTACGTAACTTATTGACTACGTAACTTAGTGACTACGTAACTTAGTGACTACGTAACTTATTGACTACGTAACTTGGTGACTACGTAACTTATTGACTACGTAACTTAGTAACTATATTATTTACGTTATATTATTTATCATTTCTTCTTCTTGATGTATTCTGCCTTTTACTTTTTCCCCAGTTTTTTACAAGTACATGTGTGTTATATAATAATACATTTATGAATGTCTATTTGTTTATTTTGTCCTGGTGACATCACCACGACCAAATACTGTATTGTCATATAAGGTGTTATTGTGACCTTGGGAAAGTATGCATAGATTTAGTTAGAAGTTTCACTCAGCTCATCAGTTTACCCCAAACTTACATGCAATGTATTATTTGTCTGTGCTATTTTTATAGAGCCAAATTAATCCTCCAGGATGTCCTCAACATTGATTCGGATTTCTCAGATGAAGATTTTGACAAGGTCAGTTAAATGTTACACCAATCCTGACACTGTCTGTGTCTTGTTATGCTGTAACTCATGTTGTCACAATGGCTTCAGATTTGCTGAAATATGCGTTTGTTGTGGCAATGTTGATTTTCTATAAATGATTCTTTTTCAAGGTATCACAAATGCCTTCACAGCATCTGTGGATTAACCCTTTCCGCGTTATCACAGATTTCACTTGTCCCAATATTACTGCTAACTATGATTTATTTACCTTCTCTTTAGATTAATCCTTGCACTGTGCATATTTTCTGTAGATTAACCCTTGTGACAGTATAGCTATAAATAGAGTGCGGCCCATCATCAAGAATCCTTACACAGTGTTAGAGGAGATACATCTCTGTACTGGTAAAATGTTGGCCAAGTTGAAGGCTCTAAAGGCAGATCCTAGTCTATACCGTAAGTAATGTAGTAGCAGTATTACCTGTGGACACCAGTTTATACCGTAAGTACTGTAGTGGCAGTATTACCTGTGGACACCAGTCTTTACAGTAAGTCACATAAAAGCGGTGTTGCTTGTGTACAAATAACATAGTAGTAATATTGCCTATAGACATCAATTCTGCCTATGCTTCAGACTCATAACAATAGTCATTCATGCTCAAACATTTTGGAGGTGTCTCACCTGTACCACCAAGTGATTATATCTACTTATAGAAAAGACGTTGTATCACGGTGAGAGTCTAGAACTAATGCTAAGAAGATGGTGGAAGCTGGAGAAAGACTTTAAACACAAAACTGGTAAGGCAAATGTGTAGTTGTGGATCTCAGTCTAAAAGTGCTCTTAAGGCTACTCATCAGTAAACTCCCCCCCCCCCCCGACATGTTTGCTATCTTTTCAGATATTTTTAGTTAACCTCCAGCAGCTACAGTATATGCTGAGAAATTTATCTCAAGCATATTTTTAATTTTAGCTTTAACGAGAACAGTGATGATGTACTGTGTGTGTACATGTGTTACATGTAATATAGTAAGTACATTATTTGATTTGGGTATCGATACCTAAAAATATTTGCTAATTTTGTAATCAGATTTTGGTGGAGGTGTTAGTATTGCCATCTGAAACTAATAAATATAACAGTTTTTATGATCAACTGCCATAGCCAATCAAATTACACCATATCATGTCATAGCCAATCAAATAACACCATATCATGTCCTGCAGGCCAGTACCAAGTGAGTAAGATACCAGACATATTTGATAACATCAAGTATGACCTCTTACACAATAGCTGTGTACTCGACGTGGATCTTGCTGAGAGACTTTACATGCTTTCTAAGGCATTAGCTGATATCGTCATACCACAGGTACGTGTGCTACTGTTGTACTACATGTACATGTAGGTGCATTATTATCACACCACAGGTAGTTGAGTTATTATGATAGTGCAATAGGCAAGGACAGCGCCAGTAATGCTGTTAGTAGTTATTATCTGGTGACAGGTAGATCTGTTTGTATACTTGTGTATATACGACGTGAACAGCGGTAGGCGATACAGAGCAAAACACGCGGCTAATACACAGTATATACTATATACACACTGTGCACACACCTACACTCACACCTACACTCACACCTACACTCACACCTACACTCACACCTACACTCACACCTACACTCACAGTATATACACACAGTTAATACACAGTATATACATACAGTGCACACAGTATATACACACAGTCCACACAGTATTTGCACACAGTATATACACACAGTGCACACAGTATATACACATAGTGCACACAGTATATACACATACTGCACACAGTATATACACATAGTGCACACAGTATATACACATAGTGCACACAGTATATACACATAGTGCACACAGTATATACACACAGTCCACACAGTATTTACACACAGTCCACACAGTATTTACACTTAGTGCACACAGTATTTACACACAGTGCACACAGTATGTACACACTGCTATAACATATTGCAGGAATATGGATTGACTATGTCTGAGAAAGTCAAGATAGGAGCTAATATTGCTAAACCTCTACTCAAGAAGATTAAAGCAGACCTGCTGACCAATGCACACGAGAGTGAAGAGTACACACGTCTAGATTCCAGGTACGAGCTCACCCGTAGAGGTCATGGGCTTTCCTCAACCTCTTGTATTAATGATATACCGTGCCTGTCATTAGTATACCATACACTAATATAGTTTGGAGTTGTCTTCTTCGGCTACCATGCTATGAGGAGACAATTCCAACTAATTTAATAATTATGGGTGTCTTCACGACCTAACCTTCAAGCGCAGTATAATTTCGGCCAACTGAAAATGCGAAGTTGTTGCACATGCCTTTAGCTCACCTGCTACACCTCATTCCCTTGTGAGAAACATGAGTCTCTCAATAAGCTAGGAATAGTCTGGTCCAGCCAATCAAAACACAGGCAACTGATTCTCTCTGCCTTAGTCGAGCGGCCATCTTGTCACTTGTATTTGCGGTCTAGGCCAGTCCAAGAGGTCGTGAAGACACTCAGCATTATTCAACCATCATGTTTGTGTATCCTGGGAGCTCCATGTATTAAATGTGTGGGGTTGACCTTAACCATACTCTCTCTCTCTCCTCTGCATATCTGTTCCTCAGTAGCCGTTGATGTCTCTGTGTGTTCTACTCCACAAACAAAACAGACTCCTCCCATTATTAAGTTGGTCTAAGTGAGCAGCACTATCTTCCAGCTGCAGGCCAAGAGGGGGGAATAGACTGAGTTCGTCTGAATAAACCAAGATTTACCTGTTGATGTGCATTCTGCTTGATAGATATTGTATGGATGAAGACTGGTAAATGCATACAACTAACTTTCTCAGTAACTGAATTTAGAGCTTGCTACATGCTATCTTGTCCAAGTCAATACTTCTCATCCTGGGAATTAATGCTTATTTTGTAATTAAATTAAATTAAAAGAATACTAATAGTTAGCATGCTACCGAAGCCGATGATTCAATTTTATGGGGTTAGTGTACGTATTAAACCAAAACAATTCCATTTCAAAGTAATGAGGTTGGTGCACTTTGTTCTAACTTGTTTTAAGTGTGAAGTTTTTGTATGTCGATAGATGCATTCTGACTATTTTGTGGTCTTTGCTCTTGGAACTTCTCCCACTTTTGTGTGGACAGAAAGTTCCAGTAGCTACTCACTCTATGACTTAACGTGGCCCATAATATGACTTAGACTGGAGTTGTCTTCTCATATACGTTGTATGCTTATTGCTGGGATATTAGTATGCTGTGTGCTTACTGCATGAAACCTGAAAGCATGGGAAGCTGCTACTGTAAGAAGACTTCTAACATAACGTATAAACCTAGCATTAATTCCCACGTGCCTACCTGTTTTTGTTTCATCACTCTTACATGTGTTGTACTTTTACCATGCATACCACTGCATCCAAAGCATATTTGTTACTGGATTTGTGTCCCCTTTTCAGTTATTGCTATCTGTTCCCAAGCTGTACACTGTCGTCTGTTCACTTACCCAAGAATATAATCTTAGTATAGTCTCCTTTGTTAGTGCAACATTTGATTTTATTTTACTTGTATATTGAAAACAGAAATTTGTAGAATTGCAGTGTTTTCATCACTTTCACAGACCCATTATTATAGAATGTAAATCTTTTTCCTGTGCAGTTTTAGCCGACCAAGGTAGTGCAGCTAGCTATCTGTTGACCCCCTGGTGTAAGTGCTGCCTGCAAGTGTCGCCATGGTGTACGCTTTCTGCAGTTCATTCCTAGCCTCATTTCTAATATATGGACATTTTAACTATTTTATAGTTGGAATTCCCCGTTTCGTTCATTTTTTCAATGCTTGAATCTCGCACTAATGCAGTTCCAGCTCTAACTTGGTCGCCAACTGATCAGACAGAAGCTCAATGCTCTTTCGGTGAAGGGATTTGAGTTATGTGTAAAGTAAAATGTATAATATGCAGTGTCCACGTGAGTACATCTGGCCTACTAGTGTACCCTACATCCTTTCCTTCCATGGGGATGCAGTAATTCAAGCCTAAGAACTGTTATTTCTTTACAAAATCGGTCAAGGTGTATAATGTAGTTTTTAAGCGATTTATTATGACTTCAGGAAGATTTGATGGTGTTCTCTCACGGTCAAAAGGTCCCAGTTCACAAACCAATGACGTCACATTATGCCGGCACAATATTTTATTTCTTGTTCGAAGATGTTTATGTTGGTAAAGAGTTCTACGATATAAAATAGTAGGCTACTAGACGCATGTGCTATTTTTATTCCTAATGTTTTGATGCTAGTCCTAGTATCATCTTCAGAGGAAATTAATTATTTTATTTCCTCTGACGGTGATACTAGGACTAGTATCGAAATACAAGGAAGAAAAATAAAAAATGTGTCTATTATTACTTTATTTTGTTATCGCCGTACTCACCTCCTCCCGATCTGAATGAGAGAGATAATCAAAAGTTTACCTCAACTTCCTCGCCAACGTCTGGCTGTCTGCCATGCTTCTATGTTTTCTGTTATTGATAGGTTCCCAATTTATGCATCTTGTTATCGCTGAATCCTATTGGCTTGTCCTTGTCTAAGCTAATTCCTGTTTTAGCTAGGCTAACTTAGATTATTTCACCCCAGCTCCTAGGTATTGCATCCTCAGGGCCATGTGCAGCTTAGATTAGTATCTTATTCTACTTGGTGTAACCATACCATGTTGTTCCCCAAAGTTGTGTAGTTGTCTTCTCCCAACTGTGATTCTTCTGATCATTGATACTAAACTTGAATTTTCATAGCAGTTGGTGCACTTTACAATAACCATTTAGCTGCACCTTTTCTTGTCGGACAGGCTGCCATTAGTCATTATGCAAGATTGAAAAATGGGAGCTAGTGGTTGATGATTAGTGCCATTGAATGATGATTTGTCAGGACTTGAGATTATGAAACAATGTGTTGCATACATGTACAAATGTGCCTTGTGATTTATCATGCTTCCAACTGACCATTCTCCTTACACCCGTCAATGTATAGCCTTGTTTTAATTCAGGTTCTCTATGGGAGTTACCTCTCCTGACCGACACGTGCGGACACGACTATACTTCACCAGTGAGAGTCATATCCACTCTCTATTATCACTGATTAACCACGGAGGTCTGGTAGATGACTGTGATGAGCAGTGGACACGTGCCCAGGAATTCATTTCAGGTACTGCTGGTTAATAGGAATCTATTTGCATGTCTTTATTTTGTCTGTAACCTGACTTTTAACTACTAATGGATTTCTATGTCATTTGTCCCAATACAATCTCAAGTAAATTACTGTCCTGAGATATATGATGTAGATTAGTCTGATGTTGCAGTTATATTGTATTGACTTTGTCATTGGAAATCTCATTGCGATCACGAAAGTCTTGCCAGTACCACTAGTATCAGTAATAAGCCATAGAACAAATTTAATATACTTTTGTAATGCTTATAAGTACCTATTTCTGGAGTGTGACTGAATGTGTGACTTGGTATGCTAATACTTGACAGGTGTATCTGAGCTCAACTACATCACTCAGATAGTTATTATGATGTACGAAGATCCTACAAAGGTAAGGCTATGATGTCATTGCGTACTGATTGTATTACAGTCTATGCACATACCTGTAGTCTTTTGTCACCTTTAAACTCGTATTGTATAGGAGAGGTCTAGTGTTCCTACAATGGTATCTGTTAGATACTTGTACATTACAACATTGCTTATTTCTCCATATAATTAAATAGTGACAGCTCACACCTTCCGTATAGTCTATCAGTTATGTCTCCACCACACCACCACACTAAGAAGAGTGAATGACATATCAACGCACAGGTGTACATATTTGTGATGAGTCACACTGTTTTCTGGTGACAGGCTAATTAACGCTTGACGTTACTGTGTGAAAGAGATTCTTTAAAATGCCGCAAAGTTCATGTGGCCGAACCTTTACTTCAAATAAACAGCACCATTGTTGCTTACATGTAGTGTTAGTCGATGTCTTTGGAAAAGAATGTGTAAAAGATTTCTTTTTTGAATTTTCAACAAGTGGTTAGTAGTGGACCGCTTACTTTCAGTCTAAAATATCGATGAATAATTATAAATGTAGGATAATATAGGAAGTTAATATGTCATATCCTGTGCAACATCTTCCCATAGGAGAAGAACTCAGATGAAAGGTTCCACATTGAAATTCACTTTAGTCCTGGAGCCCACGGGGTCTCCGTACCATCTGGCAATGCTAATCAGAGACAGTCCGGCAGTGGTGGGCGGGGATACAGACCTAACAAGGGGCGGAGTCATGGTGTGCCAGTCAAGGTTAACGAATCTGTAGACACTGATACAGATACAGAGGTGAGTGAATAACTTTTGAATCGCCTATATCTATATGGATTACTTGTAAATACATCTAGAGTGACGGCTAGAAACTATCATTTGAAATGTCGAGGCCGAGAGTTATTTCTCTTATGTTGGATTTCAGTCACATATGTATATGTAAAGGCAGTCTCAGTTTATACACGGGACTATTGATTAAATGAACCACAACAGTAGTTATCTGGTTGTCATGATGAAATTTAATTTTTTTCAACTGCCTTTGTTTCAAATCCATCTTTCTGCTATGTTTTCACATACCATAACATATTTCATGTTTTAATACTTTTCATGTATTCTATGAAAAATATTGTATGACTTGTCCTTGCAGGAAGATTCTATGGGATTTCTTGAATCCTATGAGACGAGGGAGAAGAAACCAGATCATGGCAGTGTAGAGGCCAACCTCATGCCCACGGTATGTTGTTCAATGCATAATATAAATGTCCTTCATCCATGCGCTGTTTGCTGCTTGTTTGCTTGTTTGCTGGTTGTAGTAAAAGCCTGTTTGGTTTGATAGTCTTATTGTGGATTTGTCTCCTCTTGATTTACCTGATGACAGGATAAGCAAATTTTTAAAAATCCCATCACCTAGAACCTCATGTTTTGGTGCTGCCAACGACTTTGAAAAATGAGGCAAATAATTCCACACGTGCTCTCTGAAATGAAGCAAATATTAGTGCTATTTGGGGTAGTGTACCAAACTTAGGCTATATTGTAGGATTTTATGGCTAACATATAAGGCGTATTTGGAAATTGCGCATGCATTTTAAATAAATAGCAATTAATTTACAAACAAAGTAATTTTAATCGAGTATAACACTGGATACTATCACATTCAGCTAGTCGTGCCGCTAATAATTATTTATTATTACAATGGTGGACTCCTCCCCTTTTCAACAAACATTAGTCACGCCTAAGCGCTCACTTTGCATCCGGCTATTAAACGCGGCCTCATATGAACCAAATATGTCTGTAGTTTATCTTCATGGTTTTCAGTTGGTAATTTCTCTCATCAATAATAATCAATAACAGTCTGCTGTTATCTTGACTAATCAAAAGATAGTCACACTCTTTGGTCTGTATTCAGGATCAATATACTAATATAGAATTGTGTCTTATGGATTTGAACATGAATAAAGTTTCCAGTCTTCTCCCATACAGTATCATGTATGTATTCTCCCAATGAGTTCTAACTGTTTATTACACTCTTTTTTAGCCTGTGATCGAGGAGCTAGATGAGACTTCATCAATGAGCTCCCCAACTCCCCATGAAATGTCTGAACCAGTCTGCATCAGGTCATCTAAACCTCATGGTATGCTTATGAAATACATTAACCACACTATTCATTGCTACAACATGTGGGATACTTCAGCGAATATACCCTTCTTTCGTGTACTTTATATACAGTATAACGTAGGAATGGCATGGATGGATATGAAGATGTGTTTGGTTCTGTTCTAGTCAGTCACATTGTCCAAATGAGTAAATACATTGGTGAGGCAGGGTGGTTTATAGAACTAAGGCTACATAAATGGTAGAAACAATAGTAACGGCCAATGTCGAGTGGTAGTGGAGAGCCTTGTATTCTCCCTTACTGGTATCTTATACATGTATATGATGTGCATGTGTTATATTTATCTTTCCCTCAAAAGGTGGATCATTACACGCTGGATTCAGTACAAGCTGTAAGTTTTGCTGTGGCGGTTACATCTGCGCTTGTCTAGTTACTTGTCATAAAATACGCTTAACAACGGGTTAAGTACTCGAAGGGCCATCTAGTCCAATCTTTTAACTGAATTCTATTTAACCTTTCTCCTTTTTCACTCCACCTTCCTGCCGCTTCCGAAACAAATGCTTTGATGTCTTGCTCTCCTACGGGTTTTTCACAAATCATAAGGTGGTTCCTAGATTTCTCCCTCCCGCAAAGATGTCTCCAGCTAAATGTTGTTCGGTATAAAAATTGCTCAATAGTTTATTGAGTACTACATGAAATGGAATGACACTTTCTTAATAGCTCCACAAAAAAACTTCATCTCAACCCAATTCAATCTCATCTATTATCAATATATAATAGCGTGGTATTATTTGATTTACAGTGCATAGCTTGACTGGTACAAAAGCCTTAGAATCCACATCTCTAAAACGTCGAAGTTTAGACAACATAACTCAGTTTCCTTTGCCATATGATATATGTGACCTACATTCGAGTAGGTCAACCCATGACCTATATCTTTCTGGGTCATATCAAGGCAGGTTTTCTTGCACATGCTGTTTGTCATGTCCCCTTTCATGGATCTGAATGGAGTTTGGTTGTTTTGTCCATAAACACGTTACTGAGCATGGTTTGACAGTTTGAAGTGAAAAAGTTCATGTGCCTGGCAGGTAGTTTGACAGGTGCTTGGTTGAAGAGTTTTCCATTTCAGCATCCGTAAAAACACAACTAAGAGTTGAAATTTGTTGACCTCTTGTAAGTTGTTGTTTGCAAATTTTCCCTCTAAATAATGTCATGTTTACAAATTGACCTTAATTGATTTGCTGGTTTACTAGGTTTGCCTGTTCTCCTGTTGTCTGCATTCATTGCCCATCGTCCCGCTACTGTGTCCCAGTGCCCAGAATTCCACTGTCTATGTTTATTACCCATAATTCTATTGTCAGTGTGTATTTTTATTGTTAGTGCTGTGCTTCTCTCCATCCCTGGCTGCCGTTGATTGTGTAGTAGGCTATACTACCAGAGTTTCTGAGATGTTAACCACATACACTGTACATTGTACTATGCTTTTATACTTTATCTTTATTATGCAATTGGACCTTCATAATATAAACTTCACGTCCTTATTATAATTAGACTGAATATATCAGTCAATCATCATTGGGATCAGTCACTTTCTGAGCAAGAACGGCAGCTTAAATTGTTAATGCTTTATATTGACCACATAGCAGTTTGGCTGAATGGGAGTTATATTCTCTCGTTCTCCTCACAAGGTGCCAGTTTTGACAACTAATCAAGAATTTCACATATGAAAATCGCTCATCAAGCAATGGTTTTAATTTTACAACTAAATTTGTAATTTTATTATTTTAGTTTTTGTTTCGTTACACTTGCATATATATTACAAAAACAATGCAGTAACTAAAACTTGAAAAAGATTTGAATTAGAGGTTGTAACTTTTTCGTCCGCTTGGTATCTGCTAGAGTGAGTCAGAAATAAGTTCTCAGTTATTTAGCCTGGTTCTGCAACCCTTGCCTTACTCAGATGAACAGATAAAAAAGAACTCGGTTTTAACTTGTTAATGATTTTTGGTGGCTGAAACGAGGTAAAGATTCTGTTATCTTATTGACTCATTAGTCACATCTGCCAGTTCCCAAAATTTCCATATTTTGTCCAATTTTCAAGACTATTGAAAATAGTCTGCTGTCCGTGTTGTTCTATTGTTTTAGACAGCAGGGTTCTTTTGAATCAATTTTCTGTTGTGTTTACCCAAATTTCCTAAATTGGCCCTGGTGTTCCCATGTTCCCATGTTCCCTGGTGTTCCCATGGCCGTTCATGCTATGAAAGTGCCTACCAATTACGTAATCCATAATGTTCTTCAACGTGTGGCATGGGTTGGGTGGTGTATGTTCGCAGTGAGGCAATTATTCCATTCACATTATCTTCATATCTGGTGTCAGGTGGGGGAAGCAGCAAGAGGCACAACTCCATATCTAGCGGAATGCAGCACACATCTCCAACAGGAAGTGCACTTATCAGTACCAAGGTCATCACAGGGTCACGTAGTGCTCCTAATCTCCATGATGTAAATGAAAACAGAGGTCGGTAGCTACCACCTACATTTTATTCAGTTCTTCAAACTAATACTTTATGTAACGAGTATTTGGATAGGTTCATGGAATACTATTTGACACACGCTGTACCATTTTCCATTTTTTTGTATCCGTAGTTGCCAAACACTACATCATGCAATAATCATCTAAATCCATATGTTACCTTAGATTAACATTATCAGGCTGGTTTATGTATTTTAGCCCTTGAGGCCTATGGCCTTGCGGTACCAGAAATAATGCCACTAGAGACCCTACACAACTCACTCACCTTAGCTCGGTTTGACAAGTTCCTAAGCAATGTAATAGACATGGGTACAATCTCTCCCAAAAGATCTTATACCAGTAATTCGCTCTCTCTAAACGGTAGTCTTGGTATGTACTATATACGTATTATGCTCTCCTTATTTCATGTTTAGTGACTTCAATATTTACTGACAGTCTCTGAGTACATACTGACAGTTATCACTGAGTGTATACTGACAGTTATCACTGAGTGTATACTGACAGTTATCACTGAGTGTATACTGACAGTTATCACTGAGTGTATACTGACAGTTATCACTGAGTGTGTACTGACAGTTATCACTGAGTGTGTACTGACAGTTATCACTGAGTGTATACTGACAGTTATCACTGAGTGTATACTGACAGTTATCACTGAGTGTATACTGACAGTCGCTTAGCGTATACTGACAGATAGCCAGCTATCAGCTTATTAGCTGCTATTGCCCACTGACAGCTTTTTCACTTTTTTATACAACATATTGTAAATATAGTTTGTATATTTCAACCAAACATAACATGAACATTGTTAGTTTTATTCCAACCTGCCAACATGAACTCCAATTAATACATCTACATATCAATGTATCAACTTTTCCGCAGTCAAGATTCTGTGGTTCTTTTATTATACATGTATTTTTGTGATGTATGATTTTAGCCTCAGTTCCTTCTAAATCTTAAGGTATGGACTATACATGGTGTCTATCTTTCACTTCTGGTTGAATCATGGCATGCTAGGCTACAAATGCCCTGCTCACAAATCAACCACTGCCACTACCTTCTTATACCTTTTAACTGCTCTCAGCTGGTTGACCGGTTACCTCACAGGCTAGCTGATTGGTCAGTTACTTCACAGGCTACATGTAGTTGATTGGCCAGTTAGCTAAGAAGCTTGCTAATTGGCCAGTTAATAACATAATATACTAATGCTCTAATGCACACTCACCTCGCTTGAGCTCTCATCTCTGACCCTCTCATTTGCTGAGCATGAATAACTATTTACATTTCAGTTGCTGGCTGTGCGTCTGTCGGTGGTCGTCTATACTCTTCAACTACTCCCCATTATAGCTCTAGTTGTAAAACAGATGGTAGGCCTCATCGCTGTTCTATTCAAATGACAGTACTCTGCGATACATATTACCTTGTTTATACAAGCATCTGTATAACACAGTTCATTCATTTTACATACTGATTCTTACAACCTACTTGCCAGGCTTCGACAAATACGCACCTCATAATCTTATTTTCATAGATTGCATCATGGTCATCTTCCATTAGTCACAAGGCTACCCTAATAGTATCATTCTCTCGGTAATATTAAAATTTAATTTACAGACCCTGTTGATAGCAGTTTGTGGCTGCCACAAGCGCACCGCTTTCAAACTCTGGCAGTACAAACTACTGGTACTTCATCTGCAACTGGAAGTGTTCCCTACACTGACATACGCAGTGTGTTAACCACTGAGACATTGGCTCGTTATTGCAACTCCAGTCATAATAACCCAAACTCCTGTAAGAATCTCTATAGTCCATCCTATTATAGACTATTATTACATCTTAGTTTTGACCTTCATGTGGTGTCCTTCAGTGAATGTATTGGTATGGGTATGGGTATCGTAGGCTAGCTTGTGCTTCAACCTAATGCTAGTAGGTAGTAATTCTTGTTCTTGCTAACAACTAATTTACTCATGGTCTCCGTAGCAGAATACTAAAAATAGCTGTATGGTGGCAATCAGTGCTTCTTCATGCTTCGTATTTTGCTTCGTATTTTGCTTCGTATTTTGCTTCGTATTTAAAATACGAAGGATGAAATTGGCGAAAAATACGTATTTCCTGACCTTCGTAGGAGCAAGCTCCTTCGACCGCGAGACTTCGTATTTCCGAAAATACTTAGGAGTTTTTATTGCTTCGTAGGATGGAAGTGACAATCTTCGAAGTTCAGCTCGCTAATGTACAAGTACTAGGTATTAGTAGTACACTATCTTTGGCTGGCGCAATAGTCTTCACGCTTAAATAACTGCTTGTTAATAACTACATTATGCTATGACGTCAGTTTGGCTGTGCGCTCCTTGTTGCGGTTAAATTCACATTAGACAACGCGTAGCTATTTTTAACTCCTAAGGTTATTGTATTATGATGGCATAGGCGGGAAAACTTAAATGCGTTTGCCACAAAACAGTTGAACAAAATACGAAGCATGGAATTAGACCGGAATGGAGCTTCGAAGGGTGAAACAACTCCCTTCGAAGGAAAATACGAAGCTTGGAAAAGCACTGAATGTGGTGTTAGTGTTAGTTCAGGGCCACAAGTGGCTGCAGCTTATGTGTCATTCCCCCACACCAATTACACCAACCGCTTACTTTAAAATATTTTGATTAGTTGACATTAAAACTCTTCAGTTTCCGTTTATCTATAGTATGGTGTCAGAATAAAGGGTTGAATATCTGGTAACATTGAAAGAATTGCTTTCCCTCTTTTTGGGTTTTTTATTGGAAAAAGTTTTCCCATTTCACAGGTAAAGAGCCAGCCCAAACCTCTGCAGCTGAGAGGAAAACCACATCTGAGGACGCAAAGGGGCAAACTGCCAGTTGGCATTCTAACTCTCATCCAAAAATTGATCAAACTTAGCTAAATAACAACCAAGTCTAGCCGCATTGGTGGCAATTCATGGAAGGTAGCCTTTTTTGTACCATAAAGAAGCCCACCTGCTGATCTATATTTCAGTGGGAGTCATCAGTAAGTATCTTGTATTTTTGGCAGTATTTAGAATTCGAATACTCACATTAAGTCATTACTATTTTAATGTTTTTCCCTGAATTTCTTATCATTTATTTTGAGAACTCTGTTGAATCTCTGGCCTTTTAATCATGCCAAAGCTTTATTTTAATCTCCAATGTTATTTTGTGAATGTCTGTCATACATTACTAAAATATAATCCTGGAACATAAATAAATATAATGTTGCTCTTTGTAAAAAACTGTGCTTTCTCTCCTCTGATGCCGCTGAACAGTAATGAAGAATTTGGCAGTAAGCTGTCTGCAGTGAGATTTTATTCTGAAAGGTGTTTCATTTTCATATTAATTTTTTACAATAATTATGCTAGTTAAAATAATAAGGATGCCATGACAGGAGGTAATTTATTGTAAATATAATTATATATAAAACTAATTTAACAGCTAGCAAAAATATAATATCACATGCAGATGGACTATAACATATCATAATTTAATGCAACTGAAGAAAATGGACTTTTTTATAATGTAAAGTACTGGAGTATAATATAGAAAGAAAATATATTGCTTGCCTCTGTCAATCACTAAAATCATCCCCGAAGTCATCACCTCCACAATCATCATTTCCTTCATAGTCCTCATAACCACCTTCATCGTATTCGCTTCCATCATAACCACCTTCATCGTATCCACCTTGGTCATATCCACCTTGATCATATCCAACTTGATCGTAGCCACCTTGGTCATATCCGCCTTGATCATATCCAACTTGATCGTATCCACCTTGGTCATATCCGCCTTGGTCGTATTCACCTTGATCATAACCACCTTGATCATAACCACCTTCATCGTATTCGCTTCCATCATAACCACCTTCATCGTATCCACCTTGGTCATACCCACCTTGGTCATATCCAACTTGATCGTATCCACCTTGCTCATATCCGCCTTGATCATATCCAACCTGATCGTATCCGCCTTGGTCATATCCACCTTGGTCATAACCACCTTGGTCATATTCACATTGGTCATAACCACTTTGGTCGTATCTGCCTTGGTCATATCCACCTTGGTCATAACCGCCTTGGCCGTAGCCACCATAGTCACCACCTTCTTCACCACCTTCTTCGCCACCTTCTTTACCACCTACTTCTCCTTCTTCACCACCTTCTTCACCACCTTCTTCACCACCTTCTTCACCACCTACTTCACCACCTACTTCACCACCTTCTTCACCACCTTCTTCACCACCTTCTTCACCACCTACTTCACCACCTACTTCACCACCTTCTTCACCACCCTCTTCACCACCCTCTTCACCACCTACTTCACCACCTTCTTCACCACCTTCTTCACCACCTTCTTCACCACCTACTTCACCACCTACTTCACCACCTTGTTTGTGTTGGTCGTCATTGATTGTCAGATTTTCTGTTGGTATACCTACAATTGTACAGTAGTATATGAAGAAGATTTAAATTTTTAAGCAGTGCAGTGGTTTCTTGCGGTGCAATATAGTAAAATGTATGTACATGCTTATTTTGCACTAGAGAGTAATGTTGGACTGACTGTTGACTGGGAAAGGTGGCCAGACTACCAGTTTGGCAACTGAAGCTTATACTATGGAAATCTAGCTGTTGGCTAGTGTATAAGTCACCTGGCATACTATTGTAAATCTATAAACCTACAAAACATGTAATTCTTGCTTTTTCAATTATTCAACTTGTACCATTTGTTTATTTCAAACATGTAGTTACAATTACAATGTATATATAGATTGTCTTTGGAAAAAGAATTTCATTGCTGTAGAAGTTCTTAGCGAATTTATCAATCATTAAATTCATAAAAGTATAAACTGCTTTTTGGGCAGCTGTTTGCAATGTTGTTTCATTGGAATAGTTTGTATTGTTCACTTCTACACTCTTATGCATGTACGAATAAAAATGGCCATAGTGGCCCCAGTCCCCATAACCCCATCTCCAGCACGGTCTCATCATTCCTCTCATAGCTACACCTAATATCATTCCTACAACAAGACAAACATGACCTGCATAATCGGGAGGGAAGCATGCCACCACATACAGTGTTCATGTACTATATAATAACTGTGCTGTTCAATTGAGTCCCTGGAGGCTCTCGTACTCCACTAATCAAAAAGTGGAAGGTTTACAAAAACTTTTCAGGTTACCTGTAGCAAGACTATCGTCAGAATCCAGGCTCCTATGTCCTCGATGTTGCTGTGGAGGGTATCCTCCTTGCTGAGGAGGATACCTTCCTTGTTGTTGAGGGCATCCTCTTTGTTGTTGAGGGTATCCCCTTTGTTGTTGAGGGTATCCCCCTTGTTGTTGATGGTATCCTCTTTGCTGTTGAGGGTATCTTCTTTGCTGTTGAGGGTATCCTCTTTGCTGTTGAGGGTATCCTCTTTGCAGAGGTGGGCAGACTGTTTGCTGTGGAGGCGGTCCTCTTTGCTGAGGAAGGTTTCCTTTTTGCTGTGGAGGCGGTCCTCTTTGCTGAGGAAGGTTTCCTTTTTGCTGTGGAGGCGGTCCTCTTTGCTGAGGAAGGTTTCCTTTCTGCTGTGGAGGTGGTCCTCTTAGCTGAGGAAGGTTTCCTTTTTGCTGTGGAGGTGGTCCTCTTAGCTGAAGGTTTCCTTTATGCTGTGGAGGCAGTCCTCTTTGCTGAGGAAGGTTTCTTTTTTGCTGTGGAGGTGGTCCTCTTAGCTGAGGAAGGTTTCCTTTTTGCTGTGGAGGCGGTCCTCTTAGCTGAGGAAGGTTTCCTTTATGCTGTGGAGGCAGTCCTCTTTGCTGGGACCCTTCACCTGCATAACAATTTAATTTTGTACAGACATGAATTTACAGTGCACAGAATCTGTCTTCCACGAGTGCAGCTATCGATATAATATAATGCTCAAATGCTCAATCAAAAATTGTAGAAGGAAACAGCCCTCTCCTCCCCTCCCCTTCCCCTGTATTTAATGGCACTCCCAACTACACAAGGAGCTACTCTGCCATGCACTTTAAAGCTCTGTCCCTACTAGTGTACCTCGAATCAATCAGCGACGCTGCTTTACTACAGCTCTAAATAATCTGTGACATACAGTATAATGTGCAAACAGAAGACTCTGGGTCATGTCTGCTGCATACATTAAGATAATACATTGTGATGGTTTTTGGGGGGTTGTGCTGTCGTCCTAAGACGACTCCCTTGTCCAAAATGAAGAGCCTATGAGTGGTGCTAGGCCTTCTCATTGCATGAAAGATCAACAGGTACTAGTAGTCTTATAACTGCTCAAGACGACCCATATAGTCCCGAGTCGATACTTGTTTACTATACTGAGAAAGAGAGTGTTCCGATCTAGTAGGCAGTTTGGGTTGCAAGGTCGAAGACCTTAACAACTGGAACGACATATCTACAAAGTGAAAGTCTCTGTATATACATGTAAGCATAGATGTGTCTTTATTGAGATCCAAGCATGAACTGAGACAACAAAAATAAAAACAGTTTGCTTTGTATAGTATAAGAAGTTCCGGTAAAAAAGCCGACGTAGTGTCGCAAAAAGACGACGTGGTGTCGTCCGGAAATTGCGCAACAATATGGCGGCCGGAAGCCCGATAGCCGACCCAAAATAGGTCGGGTTTGACAAAAGATGCTAAAAATCATCTAATTCATGTACAAAATCAATATCAGGCAATTCTGAGAGGTCGAGCCTCTTTACATGGGTATAAAAAGAACATAATTGCTCAGTAATGCACATCATAAATATATAAGTGATATGCAATTACAAATGTATGGTCAAAACATGCATAACTATGTAGGTATGAGTTAACAGGTAACTAAGTGCAGATTATCAGAGACTAGACAAGTAGAGCTGTGGCAACTACTAGGCACTTAAGGTGCTCTAAGGTCCATCAGGCGAGCTGAGGTCGTATAGGCAAATGTCCAGACCATTACAATATAAATTATTGTTAGACACATAGTTATTACTACAGTTACTGAATCACTAAAAACATCAATGATTAGCGCAGGACACATTTAAGTAAGCATAAGTATAAGCATAAAATGTTCTCCACTTGCTCAGTCTGGATTTTAGCATATCAGCATATTATCTCATGTGTATTTGGTACTGTAATGTTTTGCTGTGTAGGGTTACGTACGAGTGCCGATATGGCACGGGTACGGGAAGTGCTTGGTGGTTGGTAGAGGACGACCAAGGTGACTTCCACACATTACATAAAGAATGAACAGTTAGTTAAGCTCTATGATTGTTGATAAAGACGTAGGCCGAGGGTGAGACTAATAGAAGAGTCCAGGGTCGACGTAGGTCTGTAGGTTTATACTCCAAAGGAGTGTAGAAAGAAGTAGTATTGATCTAAGGGCTTAGACCCAACACTAGATTCATGAAGAATCCGGGATTGGTTAAAGTCCGATGATGTAGAACTCACAAGGAGTGTAGAAAAAGTGCTTAAGCAAGTATGAGGATGAGCTCGGTCGCTTAGGTTTAAGAAAACCTGTGGGTGGAGCTACCTGCCTGCAAGAGTAAGACTCTTAGGTTGAGTTAGGAGATGTTGCTTTATTAGAGCGCAATCAACAACTGATTTGATACAAGAAATGTGCTGACTTTTATACATAAAGTACTTCCCGAAAAAGGTACGATAAGGTATCGGGCCGGAACTTACGCAACAACATGGCGTAGTTCCGCCCGACGTCGACCACCAAAAGGGTCGGTCTTGCACAAAAAGTGCTTACAATATACCAGCATGGATTATATATACATGTAAGTTTTTTTTTTTTTTTTTTTGTTTTTGTTGCTGTCGAGCCACTTGGCCATCCTATTTAACGGACCTCAGAAGTTCGAAACTTGTATGAGCGACAGGAGCTGGGCTCTGAGTGGAAGAGCTCACCTTCCGCAACAGGAGTGCATGGTCAGTGACCACTACATCAATCTGCCACCCCAAGGTGGTCACATACCCCGCCAGAATCTGGCTTCTCTTTGCGAATCAGGGCAGAGGTGGATCTTTAACGTGCGTGTTTTTGATGTAGACACTACACGGGACCTCCTGTAATTTTTATACGCCCTGATCCGAACAGGCGCAGCTAGGGTTAAAGGCTTGCTGAAGGCCTTTGCCAGAAATGACACAGCTGGGGGTTTGAACTCACAACCTCTCGGTTTGTGTGCATGTATGCCACCAACTGTGCCACCCTGACACCCTAAAGTATTGTAATGGTTCAGGACATTTGTATATACGACTTCAGCCACCCTGATGGACCTTATAGCACCCTAAGTGCCTAGTAGTTGCCACAGCACTACTCATCTAACACTTGTTCTCTTGCACTTAGCTGTTCTTATACTTATACTTGTCTTATATTGCATGTCTAACCATACATTCGATAATTACATACTTGTATATAGCATTACTGAGACATTGTACTGTTTTTGTACCCATGTAAAGAGGCCCGACCTCTCAGAATTACCTGATATTCCTTTTGTATAACTATGATTTGGATGATTCTAAGCATCTTTTACATTAACCCGACCCATTTTGGGTCGGCCATCGGGCTTCCGGCTGCCATATTGTTGTGCAATTTCCGGACGACCCTACGTCGTCTTTTCCCAACACTACGTCGGCCTTTTTACCGGAACTTCCTCCGGAAGTTCTTTTACTATATAAAGAGCATTGTTTTTACGTTTGTTGTCTCAGGTCTTGCTTGGATCTCAATAAAGACACATCTATACTTATACACAGAGACTTTCACTTCGTAGATAGGTCATTCTAGTTGTTAAGGTCCTCGACCTTGCAACACGAACTGCCTACTAGGTCGGATCACTCTCTTTCTCAGTATAGTAAACAAGCATAACTCGGGATCACATGGGTCGTCTTTGGTAGGTCTTTGACTACTGACTCCGATCAATCTTTCATGTAATGAGAAGGCCTAGCATCACTCATAGGCACTTCACTTTGGACTCGGGAGTCGTCTTAGGACGACCATACCAGAAACCAAAAACCATTACAGTATGGCCGTGTTCTGACACATCGGCCCCAAAAGTACACAGGTAAAAGACTTGGAGAAAGCAATCAGGATAATAGGTATTGCACACATAGTATAATTGAACCATGTAAGAAATGTGACAGCCTGATTGGCTAATAATAACAATACAAGAGCGCATTATGAATACAGTAATTGATTATAATAGTAGACAATAAGGTAATGTCCATGCATGTATAAGATTATATATGAGAGTAATGTCCATGCATGTATAAGATATTGGAACAATGTCAAGCAAATGTAGGTTCCATATATAAGGCAAAGGTACAAGTTATAGTCCATGCTAGGGCAGGCTATGCTGATTCACACAGTACATCTATGAGTGTGGCATAATATGAACAGCGGAATCAGGAGTGCAAAGTTGGAATATATAATATTATCAGACATTACATTGCTTACTGAATCTTACTGAATTAATGTATTTTACTCACTTGCGACATCCATAGAGTCACCCCTTTTACCGGACATGTTTAGAGCCGACTTCTTATAACACAGTGGATGTGCTCTACATAGCAACATACATGTATTATACGGGTATTTATGTGGGTAGTTTATTATCTGCCTGAATCTTTTCTGATAAGGTTCAAGTAGAAAAATGACATTGTTAATCACTGATAGATACGCTATTTTTGTAACAGTAAGTTCCTTTTGAGTAGTCATAATTTTTCCTGGAAAGGCTCACCCATGAGATTTGATGCTACTTATGTAAGTATTATTACAGGCAGCTATAATTCTCCATCCACCATACAGTATAAAGGATTATGACCTTAGAAATAGCCAGCTAGCTGGCACAAAGTCCAAGATCCCAGTTGTTTAGCCGGAACTCCGAGATGGTAGCTTATCCCAGAAGCCTTATCTGTCGCACCCTGCTTACCTGTTCTTTTGGGTATTGAGGCTAAAATCAACGGAGATTACACTATAAATACATTAAATATAAATATATAACTTTGTAACCTTGGCTGTCTGTTTTCAATAATGGGTCTTGTATAGAAGTCCGGGGCCGCCGGAAGTTACTGGCTTTTTTCTTTGCCTATAAAAGAAGGTCAGATTATTGCAAACGGTGCTGTCATTCTTATACTTTCAAGCAGTGAGGATCTATTAAATATACTTACATCAATTCCGCAGTGGTACTGATTACTAGCTAGGACATCATCACAGCTTGTGGGCTATGAGGCATGAGAGTTCACACAAAGGCTAGGCATCCGCCTATAAGTTGCATTGTCTAAAGCCGTCGTTGGTTGTAGTGCTACTGAATTTATGACTGTTCGAAAAGACAGTTCGAACCAGGACGTTTGGAAAACTCTCAGTTCGAAACTCTAAACCCTAAACCCCAGATTTCAACTGATTTTTTTTATTTTTAGTATTATATTTTCTTGCTTTTACTGCTACTACCTTGTAGAACGCTACACTAAAAGAAATAATTATCTGTGTGTTGTGTTCTTTTAAATGTAGTCTACTGTGTCAGGCTATATAGCCTGACCAGCTGGCTAGCTGTGCTTGGCCCAGCATGTATCTGGGAAAGCTGGCTTTGAGCAGTAGAGTACTGTGTTTCAGACATAGTGGTTGAGAAAAAGTAACTGTGTCTATGTTTTAATGTACAAAGTAAGTACCTGTATTACTTTTATCTGTGTTATTTTATGTGTAATAATCCAATGTACTTTTAATATTGTTTTATGTGTTAACATTGATGTGTTGTTGGCAAACTTTTAACTTGTATGTGTAAATTTTAGAGCAAGAGGCCAACATTAATTACGGTGTGGCACCAATAAAGATTGTTTATAAGTGTTACACCAGTTGGTTAACAAGGCCTTTCCCGGTTCCCAATACATCTACACAATTTCGAAACGTCCTGTTTTGAAATGTCCCTTTAGCAGTGTGACTGGGTCATCTGCACACATTCACAACAATACTGATGTATAACTTTTACACCTCTCCAAGGCCTTTTTGTAATTGCTGTTGTATCGCGGACCTTCCCATGTTCTAATTGCAAACATGACACCGACTAAGTTATGTAATCTTTAACCTTCGTTGGAAAGTGGAACAACCATTTTTGGTACACAAGGAGTTGCACTTCGCTGTTGTTTTCACTTGTTTGTGGCTGGTAATAAAGAAGTATTTTTCATACCCTATATAATTATATATATCACTATGGTTTTTCCTTGTGTCCGCGTTGGAGGATAGCGTCCACCGTAACAGTTGGCCCCACAAGAAGTAGATCCGCCAATTATACACAGTAGTTACAGCAATTTATTTGTCATTCTCCTACTGGTTACTTTGACATATTTTTATTAGTATTTTGATGTTTTTCCCTGAATTTCTCATACACAACTTTATTTTGAGAGCTCTGTCGAATCTCCGATATTATTTTGATAATTGATAATCAAAATAATATTGATAATAATTGATAATAATTTGATACTAAATTGTTATTATTGATCATAGATAAACATAATGTTACTCTTTGTAAACAACTGTTCTTTCTTGCTCTGATGCTGCTGAATAGTAATGAGGAGTTTGGCAGTAAGTTGTCTGCAGTGAGATTTTATTCTGAAAGATGTTCCATTTTCATATTAATTTTTTACAATAATAATTATGCTAGTTAAAAACATAAGGATGCCATGACAGGAGGTAATATATTGAAAATACGTATATATTCATACATGTAACTTATTTAACAGCTAGCAAAAATATAATATCACAGATAGACTATAACATATCATAATTTAATGCAACTGAAGAAAATGGAATTTTTATAATGTTAAGTACTGGAGCATAAGTATAATATAAAAGGAAAATATATTGCTTTCCTCTGTTAATCACCAAAATCGTCCCCGAAGTCATCACCTCCAAAATCATCATCTCCTCCATAGTCGTCATAACCACCTTCATCGTAGCCTCCATCATAACCTCCTTGATCATATCCGCCTTGATCATAACCACCTTGGTCGTATCCACCTTGGTCATAACCGCCTTGATCATATCCACCTTGATCATAACCGCCTTGATCGTATCCACCTTGATCATAACCACCTTGGTCGTATCCACCTTGATCATAACCGCCTTGGTCATATCCATCTTGGTTATAGCCTTCATCATAACCTTGTCCTTGGCCGTAGCCACCATAGTCACCACCTCCTTCACCACCATAGCCTTCGCCATTGTCACCACCATAATCCTCACCTTGATCATCTGATGGTATAGCAATCAGTGCAAAGAACTTGATTTTGTCTACTTTATAACTTACATAGAAACATCTCTAACTTGGTAACAACCCACTGTAGAAAAGTTCATCAATTTCTTCTAACATGAAAGTTGATGTAGCTTTACCCAAATAAAAACAACAGTTGTAGTGTTGTCCTTAAGGGCTGTTTTACCAACGTTCAAACAATTTTTGCAATTATAACAACATAGATCTAAAGCTATAAAATTCTCTCACCTACCTAATTGATCTAAAAAATTAGGTGTATTTACCTGCAACTGGCTCTTGTGGGTCGGCTCCAATATCACCTTCAGCCCCTTCCTCATTATTATAGTTATTAGTAATGTTGTTAGTTTCATTGGAAATGTATGTATTGTTCACTTCTACGCTGTTATGCATGTGAGAATCAAAGTGGCCATAGTGGCCCCAGCCCCCATAACCCCATCCTGGGGCATAGCCCCATCCCCAGCATGGTCTCATCATTCCTCCCATAGCTGCACCTAATATCATTCCTACAACAAGACAATCACGACCTGCATAATCGACCTGCATAATCGACCTGCATAATCGGGAGGGAGCATGCCACCACATGCATCTACTTGGTCGAGATACTTGATTTTATATAACAACATTGCTGTTCAATTGACTCCCCGAAGGCTCTCATACTCCACATTAAGAAGTGAAAGGTTTACAAAAACTTTTCAAGTTACCTGTAGCAAAACCATCATCAGAATCTAGACTTCTACGCCTATGTCCTCGATGTTGCTGTTGATGGTATCCTCCCTGTTGTTGAGGGTATCCCCCTTGCTGTTGAGGGTATCCTCTTTGTTGTGGAGGGTATCCCCCTTGCTGGGGAGGGTATCCCCCTTGCTGTTGAGGGTATCCACTTTGTTGCTGGGGATATCCTCCTTGCTGTGGAGGGTATCCCCCTTGCTGTGGAGGACCTCCGCCTGCATAACAATATTTTTATGTACAAACTTAACACCAGCAACATGGCCTTACAGTGCGCAGAAGTTGACTCCCATGAGTACAGAGTTCAATCAGTGGAATCAGGAATGCAAACTTGGAATATTGCATGCCATTCGTACTGAGTTGTACATAGGAAATATACATGTATCTTCTATTTGACATAAATCAAAGGACGAAGCTGAGACAAACTATACTATTTGGGAGCTGCTATTAGCCTTGTATATTAGGCTCTTCAAGAATTGTTATAAAATATCCAGTGGTTGGGTATCATGTCAATGACTGATCATAAATCTGACTATTAGAATGCTATTAGCATGTGTACCTATTTGGTTCATTGAATAGCTTGGTGGAGCTGTGGATCCATATGGTGGAGGAGGCCCTTGGGTTTGTGCTTGTGCTGGTCGTGGTGGTGGCTTTTGCTTTGGTGGTGGTGGAAGCTACAGCAAACTAGTGCTTATAGCAGATCACATTTTACATGTACAGTAGTTATGCTGTCTCAAAAACAGAAGAAATGCTTGCGCCATTCACAAAGGCAAAGAATTAGTTAAAGAATAGATGACGGAGTAGTTTTAATTTTTTTTCAAATCGTGGAAAACTTTATACTTACCACCGCACAAAAGGCATTCATCAACTTCCTAAAAGAATAAAATGACGCAATTAAAACACCAAGATGTGATATTTATAACATACATGATTGTATCTAATAAGGCACTGAAGATTATCCAATCAATAGTTCGTCTTTCTCACCCAATGTCTTGGTCTGAGTTTAACAAGATCCAATTGACCGTAGCATTTCTGCTGGGGTGTTGTGGGAAAGCAATAACGTAGTCTTGCTTTCCACCGCTTGGAAGATCTGGTCTGTTAGGCATACGGCTAGCATAGGGTCCAACTGCAAGGAACTGAGCAACTTTCTGAAAATATATTAGAAAATAATTTACAACACATATTTTACATGTTACTGTGCTGCTATGCAACTCTATGTAACACTTCAGCTGAGATTCCTATCAAAGATCTGTATAACAATGCAAAACGTACATATTTACATATAACTGTGTACAATTCATGTTCTTGGATGAAAATTTTAGATAAAAAATAACGTTGACTTATGTCATGTTATCTAATGTTTAACACTCTCATTTCATCTCACCAGGAATGTAGCTATTTCATCACACCAATCTGGTCATTCATGACAAAACATTTTATCAAACTTATTTAGCACTTCGTTCACTGAAAGGATATTTTACCTTGAGGACTACCCTGCCCATTGCTTTCTTATCCCCTGCATAGTCAAACCAAGCTACTTCTGAGTCATTGAATACCCTCACTTGTACTTTTCTCCATTTCCAACCAAAAAAGCCCTCTAAAAGTATGAACAAGACATCATAGATCTTCCGCCCAAGCTGGTACTAGATCTAGTTAAGTTATTGAGACTAAAAATCTCTCTTGCACAATGTGAGTCTGTTTTTTATGCTTATTCAAAATGACATAAGCTTTGGGGAACTTAATCTTAATTTATTTAACTACACTAGGTCAAAGTTAACAATTTTAGCCCCTTTGGATATTACATGATACTGAAAGAACATAAAAAACTGATTCAGATTATGCAAAAAATAACTGTCAGTATCCCATGAACATTATAAAATATTAGCTCATAAATTTTCGGCCAAGAATTTATTAGACGCAACATTTATATTGTGATAATATGGCATTGCACCATTGGAAAATGTAAATACATGCCACATTATGGCAATCACATTTTATTTGAAACCCAACAAGAAAAAGACATCTTACATTATTTGGTTATACTTACTGCACCACTTTTGCAAAATACAGTCATACTTCAGACCAGAAGTATCTAAAATAAAGATTCAATAGAAAATTACTATAATTTCTGTCATAAGGAATTAATAAAAGTAATGTTTACTGCTGCATGATGTAAAGTTGTTTGAAATCTTAGGATATACACGTTTGTATAACTTGTAAATCTTTTACTGTCCACTAGCCATACATTAACAGTGAGATACAACACGATATCTGATACATGTCAAGATGAATATACTCCATAGGAAACTGATGTGTCGTAAATAAATGGTAAAACAGTGAAGTAATGTTAAGTCAATCTCGACAATAGAGCCTCGCTAATCTGTTGAATAATGGTTTAAAATTATAATACCAACTGGTTCAAAGATAAAATCATTATTTTTGTGCAAGAAACCTGAGTGTGCTAATGAGCTAGGAATGGCTTCCTCTTACTAAGCAAAATGCCAGATTGCCAATCCAGTTTTTTAATTTACTACCAAGGCCGGTACAAGACAACAAGTATGACTTGTAATTATACATTATTGTATAACACTATGAACATGCACTAAACATGTTAATGTGGTTGACGTATTTTACTCACTTGCGATATCCACAGAGCCACCCCCTCCACAGGACATGTTTAGAGCCAACTATATGAATAGCGTCGTTAATCCCAACTTCTAATAACACCTGGATGTACTCTACATATAATATATTTTATGGATATTATGTATAGATTTCAACACCCAAAACTAGATATTTAGCTACTTCTGGACACAAACTTAGTACTACTCATAATTATGTTGACATGTAATTCATGTAGTGTGTTTCTTGTCACCAAAGAACATGCTTGCTTTCAACTTGGCGCTTGTGAGTTACTCATAAATACTACCAGTAGGATTTGCCTTACCTGGCGAGTATTCACAAGCCTAACTTACTATCAAGTTAATAGAATAATAATGAATAAAGAATAACAAAACCTATTTAACAGTTTACGGTTATCATTATTTAACCATCATAATAGTCAAATAAAGAGTGATTATGAAATTTAAAACCGAGTTTTATATGCAGTGCATACTTGCCAAGTGTCCCGGGTTTCTCGGGACACCCCCGGGATTTGAAAGTTGTCCCTACACTGTCCCAATGTCCCGATTTATACCCCGGGAATTAGGAAATTGCTGCTCCAAAAAATTTTATTTATTATTTCCTTTGGATTTTCCAAAACATTGACTGAAAAAGGGTTGAGCGTCGCAACTCCTGGGGAATTTTGCTAAATATAATATGCTACACACCGTTTATTTTTAAAGTAGTCCGATGTCTACTGGCTGTCGTGTCTATGCCAATTGCCACTAGTGATAGCCCAAACTCTGACTAATTCCTGAGCTATATTGGCAGTGTACCAAAGCCTCCCCAACAGTGAATAGCTATTTTATATAAACGCTCTAATGTCAATGACAACCACCGCGCAAATGAAAATTCACTAATTGATATTATAATTATTATTATTTGCTTGTACAAATAATGTTTCCATTATTTGTCTATTGGATGTTAATTTAGCTGTTAAGCCAAACAATTCTCACAGTAGAGACAAGCAAAAGACTCGGCAATTTTCAAATTTAAAATCAATGGGTCAAATTTATTTATTTTATTTCTAAAAGTAAATTGGGTTTTTAATATCAATATTATAATTATTTATTCCTTCTGCACCCTCTAGTATTACTGATGGTGGTACCAATGACATAGCCAGACACACCCTGACCCAGAAGCATATCAAAGCTGTTGTCTGAAAGCTGTCACGTCATCTAAAAGCTTAGAAGATTTGTTTATTCTCAATGATTCTGAAGTTCAAAAGACAGGCTCACATTATGATTATGATTATAATTTTTAATATAATAATTATAAACTTAACTTATGAAAATACTGAATTATTATTATTATTATTATAATTCAGTGTTTTCATAAATAAAGCTATTTATATGTTTATAATTTAATAAAATGAAACAAAAATTTGGTTTCTAATAAATTTTTATGTTGTAGCAAGTTTTATAGGTCTTCTTTAGATAATCCAACCTGAAGCACTCTTTGCAATTTCATTCCTATTCTAATTCTTCCCACCATTTTAAAACCATTCTAATATGCACGTAATATGAACATATTTTTGACCACTAGAGCAGTATACAAATACAAGTGAAATTGTCCTAACTACTGTCATTTTAGTGGCTCACAAAAAATATTTTGAATGCGGGAGGGTGCTCCTCTTCCCCTCCCGCACCCTTTCTGGCAGCCCACTACACAGGCTGGCATGGCCTGCGGCCATGTCATCCGTCCTCCCTCTGGTACCCGCATGTGTCCAGATTTTTTACCCAGGTTACTTGGCAAGTATGATGCAGTGTATTAGAAATTGGCTTGCTGTGTGCTTGCAATATACAAGCACACAGCAAGCCAATTTCTAATACACTGCATATAAAACTCGGTTTTAAATTTCATAATCACTCTTTATTTGACTATTATGATGGTTAAATAATGATAACCGTAAACTGTTAAAATATTGCTCTGTGTATGATTCCAACACTGTTGCATTTTTTTACTATTTATGTTGTTTTAGCTTTGACTTGTGTCTCTAAAAAGTTGCTTCAATTTTATATTTCAAGCATCAATATCAGTCCTAAGATTGATTTGTATTGTTATTGTAAGATTCACTCTTCAGTCCATTCAACTACTTGTTATCAGCTGGCTCCCATGGTAAATAGTAAACAAATTCCGAATATCTAGCGTACATGCTGCAATCCTGTCGACCCAACGTATTTCGTTAATGGACAATAACTTTGAACTAATTAAATCTATAAGGTTCCAAGGCTAGATCTTGTTCCGTCAAATGTTATTGGACACCATTTTCTCGACGTCGTTAGTTTTATCGTGTTGATATCTTAAACCTCCTAGATGACTTTTGTATCAAACCAGTTTATAGATGGTATATGCTTGATCTCTGTCTCCTTTTACCTTATATTCATATAACAAATATTGCCAAACTGCCAGACATTTCAATTGTGATTTCCCAACAGCGCAAAAAAGAAATGTAAAGCCATTACCCAAGTTTATATTATAATTTATAATTAATAATAAATATATATATTTATTTCATATATATATATGTGACCCCAGCTGTCAGAATCAGACATCGGGAGGGCCAAAATTCTTTTGCAAAGCTCAACTTTCACAGGCTATAACCACTAGTCATACATGATTTACATGAAATAATTTTTGGTAAATCATTAAATGATAATTTAAAATTTGTTATCTTATCTTTATTGTCATTCCATTGCGGGTGTTTCTACTTAATTTTTGGGCCAGAAACCTATGGGGAATAGTTACAGTTATAGTAATAGTTTGATAGTAGATAATGGTCATGAATTGATTAATTAATTAATTAGTCTATAATTATTATTATAACTATTATGATTTTTTATAGTAATTTCAATTATTATTATTATATTTATTATAATAATTATTATTATAATATTGTAATTATGTTATTATATTATGCCTACTAGTATTTTATTAAAATTATGGATAACATATTATATAGCTATAGTAAGTTGAAATAAATGTTCTCATGATTAATAATTAATCCTAATGGGGATTATTATTATATGAGAATTAATGCTTATAATTCTAATCGTGATTAGTCGTAGCCTGCAATCATAGTTCCTCATTTTTCAATGGTTTACTGTTTGAATGCATAGAATATTCATGAATGCAGTAAATGTGAGGGAAGCCCATCTTTTGAGTAGCTGTGTGCAGTATATTCTATATTGATTATATCAGGTTTAACATAAACTCTTTGAGTTGATGTGTTAACAGTTTGTGCCCTAAGTGTATCCCTGCATATGTTCGATAGTTGTGGGTGAGAAGCCGCTGTGGTATATCTGGGATGATGTGTATGCGTTCTTTTCCATCAGATCTGGTAGTCGCTATAGTTACATTATTGTAATTTTGCATCCTGACCTTACCATAAAATTGCTGACCCAATACATATACACTTTCATCAAGGTTTTAAACATGATAAATGGTTCATAATAACACTCCAGGTAGGGGAAGATATTTTTATGGCAACCCATAAGGCAATACTGTATAGACATGCCATGGTGTGTGTAAATTGGTGTCTGCTAGACTGGACACTCGGAAGACTGAAATAGACAAGATAGCACAGATGATATATATTATATTCACAGAAGAGTTAATCACCTTCCTAACTAGGTGAGATTTTTTAATTTGTAAACCAACACAACACACTGTACAATATAGAACTTCGAGAACATTTCAGATATTATTGGTTGCACAAATAGTACCAACATAACATCATTAATGGTTTATTATATTTACTATATTATCACTGGCTGCATGTAGTGAATTCACACTTACTAAGATCTAATCTTAGTCTAGCACAAAAACTGGCAGCAGAAAATAGGGCCAAAATCTGTATCAGCGTTCATAACTGCGTCGTTTTTATCCAGTTGTATTTTCATACTTAAATTTTGTATTGTTGACAAGTGATACATATCCAAGCATCGAGGTCGGACCTCAGAGACAGATGTGATTGTGGGAATAACTGTGTACTCTACATTTGCTATAGGCTACACCTTATAGTTTGTAGAATGGCATCACGAGGGAAGCGAAAGAAGGCTAAACCCATAAACCCAAATCCTTTATTTTGTGCTTGGTTAGATCAGTGGGCTAATGAAGCGGAAGACAAGGGTTGGAAATCTGCCAGATCGTATTTTATGGTAAACACGTAGCAGTCAATAGTACATTCAATCTACTTGAGTAGGAATATACTAACACATGAATATTGCTATAATTAGGCCTACATTATATTGTTTATTCTAAAAGGAGGCTATTGCTTCTGATGCAATGTGGTAGAATGCATGATTGGCACAAATATAAATGTTGAAAATCATTTTTAGCAACTCCACTGTTGTACATTTTGTTAACTCATCATCTGAATGGTGGGTTATGATGTTTTCACAGGCCTTGTCTTCGCTAAAGAAATACCCGCTCAGACTGGAGAAAGGGAAGGACTGTAAGATACTGGTGCACTTTGGAGATAAGATATGCAGCATGTTAGACAAGAGATTGGCTGAACACATAGCTTCAGGTGGAAGGTGAGCTGTAGGTTCAGATAAGTCGACTTTGGACTCTGTGCAATATCTGAATGCCAAGAGTTGTTGAAATGTGTGGCTGTTACGATTGTTTCCTTTCGTCTAACCGTGCTAAAACACTCCAATGATATATAATACATGCATGATTGTGTCATGCAGCGTGGGCAGGGCTGAACAGTCTGATGATGACAGTCCGCCCACATCAGTACAGACGTCTAAACGTGTAGCTAAACCCGGTGTACCCTCAACCTCTACGACAGCAGCAACTGCTCCTAAGGTGACTATAAACTAGACGCTGTCATAAAAATTATTGTTAATTAACAGCGTATGTGTGAAAGAAAATAGTTCCATGTCTAATACCCAGATAGATGTATCTCTCAATTAGCTTTGGATTTTAAAAGCACACAATAGTAGGTAAAAATAGCTTTGCAATAGTTGGGCTCTAGCTGTTATATTTGTGTAATTCTAAAATTGTCTTTTCCTTAGTTCAGAGTAAGCTACTGTACTGTATTGGTTGATATCACATTGTTAATGTTTCACATCTATATACCTGTTGACCTTGTAGAAAAGGCGTACAATGTCGGCTGGAAGGCAATACGTCCCAGCACTCAGATCTGGACCATATGCTATGATAGTCACACTGTACCAATATACTCAGGTAGTCTAAGGAGATTTATTTTATAGCAGAGTATCACATTGACAGTTAGTTGAGATGGCCGACACCCAGTAATAAAATGTGTCAAATTTTTGTTATTGTAAATAAAAATCCATATACAAATTACAGTGTAGTTTTCACTTTTCATACTATCATTAGACATGATTTGAAGCAAAAGTTGTTACATTATCAGTAGACAATGTCTGCTATAACCAAATCACTATCTGATGTAAAACAATGTAATACAGTCTGTTGTTTAGGTGGATTGTAGAGGGGAATACTTGACCAAACAGGAACTGACTCGATTAGCTCAGCCTCTTTGTGATAAATCACTCACTGTGGTAGGCGACACAATTTACTAGCACCATGTACCTCTACGAGTATAATATAGTATATCACTATGTGCCTGTATGATATAGTATATCACTATGTACCTGCATGGTAGTGTATGTACACGTACTTACCTGTATGATAGAGTATGTACACGTACTTACCTGTATGATAGTGTATATACACATACTTACCTGTATGATAGAGTATATACACATACTTACCTGTATGGTAGAGTATGTACACGTACTTACCTGTATGATAGAGTATGTACACGTACTTACCTCTAGGTAGAGTATGTACACGTACTTACCTGTATGATAGAGTATGTACACGTACTTACCTGTATGATAGTGTATATACACATACTTACCTGTATGATAGAGTATGTACACATACTTACCTGTATGGTAGAGTATGTACACGTACTTACCTGTATGATAGAGTATGTACACGTACTTACCTCTAGGTAGAGTATGTACACGTACTTACCTGTATGGTAGAGTATATACACATACTTGTTGTTACTACTATATTGTATAATTTCTGGTATTTTAGCCTGAGACTGGCTCATTCTACACTGCTTTCTCCTCTATGTCCAACCTAATAACAAAAGGTCTAGTAGACAAGTACAGTTCTCCTGCCAGGTTAGTGTTGTATATCAGAGAAATTTGTCTATTTTTAAGAGTTGTCTAACACTGTAGTGAAATCACCAACAATTTACAAGAGCAAACAACTGCTGTAATACATCTACATCGTTACACATGCAGTTGGAAAGCAAGCTCAAATTACTAAAAAAGCTTATGGAACTGTTATAAAAGCAACAGCGTGTTACATGTATACTATTCGCTTTATGACAGAATTTTTCTGTAAACTTGTAGTTCGTTTGAATTATTTTAAATGTACACTATCACACTACCACACTACCACACTACCACACTACCACACTACCACTACAATAGATGTGGCACACGTGTAAGCTAAAGTAAGTTATTTGTATATTGCCCTAATTGTACAACACACTCATGTTCATATAGGTACAGGCTAACAAATGAAGGAGTGCTCTTAGCTCAGACTCTAATAGCCCAGTCACCTGCAGCGGGTGCCACTACCTCCCAACCCTCAACTAGTTCTGAAACTCAGCAAAGCCGCAGTGGGTCTAAAGCTAGCTCTAGTCGTGGTGGTCGTAAAACTAAACCAGCTGCATTAACCAGCATTCAGGTACTTGGTGATGTCATACCTATTTCTTCATAAACGCTCCTGTAGTAATACATGTTACACTAGTTATAAAGTTTCATAATATGTGGTAGGAGTTTAGTTATAGTACCAATACAATAGTTTATAAAGTAGGTGTGGTGCTAGGGCTAGTATACTCTGCTATGACTATGGCTGAATTGTATAGAAATGATATTTTCTGGTTATGCCTCACTTCTTATTCACTTTTGCGTATAGTTATAACATTATTGAATAATTGAACATTTCAGGATGATATTCAACCACAGTCGACATCAAACGAGACGAGGCCAACATCTTATGCTAACCCTAATAATGTAGCCACAAGACGGGCTCCAGTTGAACCCACCCGACCTGTTGATACACCAGGTACGAGTAGCTCAGCCGCACCCAAGTTCGCTCTCAAACCTCATGAGTATGAAGTTATTCTTATAATAGACAACAGAGAGAACTTTGGGTAAGTGTAGCTTTGCTATACTCTCTGACTTACTGAAACGTGCATGTTGATGTAGTACTACATTGTTTGTGGAATTGAGGCTAGCGGTACTTGTTATATGGAATGTATTATTGCAAGGAATTTGTTTAAGGGCACAGATTCTATTTTCACAACTGTTTTTGTCAAATAATTTGCAGTAATTCTATCACTGATAATAATTAGGTATTGATGGCATTTGGAGTTGTCTTATCTTAGAGGGAATTGTGAGGACAACTCATCGTTGTAGCTGTCAAGTCAAGGTATAGTCTGTACAGGATAGACTTTATCAGTACAACTAGACTCACCTATGATAAGAATAGAAGTGCCGTGTGTTCGCTCCTGTATTCTATGCCTCAGTCTCGTATACTAATCCTATTGGCTAATGCTTATCTCAGGATCCAATAAGCGGCACTGTTATACACCATTGATCTCTAGATCATAATCCCACAGTAGCAAAGAACTTGTTCATTCTACATGTACACCTATGTTGCAGATTGGGTGCAGCGAGGCAGCATATTTTACCTGCTTTGGTAACAAATAAGGTGAACTTTGATGTGCGTCCACTCAGTGTGGGGGACTTTGTGTGGGTTGTGAAAGGGAAAAGTGGTAAGTACACGTATACTGTACAACATGTGACAATACATTGTAGTATGTGATGTTTTTATACAAGGAATCTACCTTTTGAGCAGTCATTGTGCTAGGCGATTGGGAGCTGTAGAGGCCTGGGCTCAAACCCCAGCCAGGGATTAGTGTTTCCATAGATGTAAAACAAGTCTCAGATTGCTCAATAGACAATTTCTTTTCATGAAAATCATCATGCATTGTAGTATATTGTACAATGTCATATTATATAATATCTCTGTGCGATGTTTCATATGTACAATGTATGTTGTGTTTTATTTATTTGTTCTTTAATTATCTGGCAAGCAATTGAACACTATGCTCATTATAATATACAACTGCATATTGACAGGGGAGAAGAGGGAAGCTGTTTTAGATTATATAATAGAAAGGAAACGTCTGGACGACTTATCAAGCAGTATTGCTGATGGTAGATACAAGGAACAGAAGGTACGTTGGAATGCAATACTGTAGAAAAGTGCGACTGTGTGACCATGTCTGCTCCACAGTTGATGTCATTGTATGAAGACAGTAAGCATTGAGAGAGCTTGTGGTCCATAAGTTCGTATAACAGTTCTCTTGACTTCAATGCTGTAAAAGTCTTGTAAAACAATTGTCTTGGTTTAAAGTTCTGAAACATTGTTCTACATGTATACAACTTATAAGTTCTACTTCCCATAATTGGTGAGAAAATTAAGATCTACAATATCAACATTGTTCTACACAAACTCTGTTGTTTTGTGGTTTCCTTTTACAACTTACCAGTCTGTCAGGAGCTCAGTCTAGAAATTGCCTACCTTACGTTATGCTGTTGCACAAGGTCATGTCTCTGTCTCTATTCAGATGAGAATGAAACAGTCCCGACTCCGTAAACCCATCTACCTGGTGGAGTACTACAAGACACAGAGCAATGAGAAGATTAAAGAGGATGCTCTACATCAGGCTGTTATGAACACACAGGTAATCAACATGTACATGTATATACTACAATACACTGTATAAAGGGCAGACAACTCCATGTTTGTATTTATTTTGAGCATACTCTACACATCTATCGAGTTACAAGGCTATCCTGTATCGGAAGTTATCCTCACCTCACCAGGTCAGCTGTTTATCCTCAACATCACCAGAAACCATGACAGGTCTCAATCTTGGAACACTAATAACTAAACTGTGTTTGATACCCAATAATCATTTCCATTGCCCACAGTACCATTATATTATTGTTTATTACAGCATTACATGCATAACAATACATGTAGTTGGAGTTGTCCGATCTTAATGTTGCAAGCAGCAGATAACTCCTACTTACTGTATAATACATAGTTACATACTGTTTATAGATTATAGATGGATTCTATGTAAAGAGATGTGATAACATCAAGGACTGCATTGCATACATAACTCTACTACATCAACAGATTATCAAACTCTATCAGAATAAAACCATCCATGTATATTCACAAGACACGCTGCCAGAGGTGACCTTTGACCCCGCTGATGCCGAAATGTGTCACATAGCTTACTCAGACTTTCACTCATTTGGTGCCAAGAATAAACCACCTACAGTAGGTGATTGCTGGAAACGGATGCTCATGTGTGTGCCCAGCCTCTCTCTGGAGAAAGTGATTAAGATAGTAGAGCTGTACCCCACACTCACTAGGTATGCATACTGTATAGTAGTACTAACAGCAGCAGCACTGTTAATGATAGTACGTGTATGTGTGATGCCTTTGAAAGCAGATATTGCATTGTATTTGCAGGCTCTTGTTTGAGTAAAGTTATAAATACAGGCTATTGCCAAATTTTTGTGGTTGAATTTTACACTGATTTGCTTAACATGAAAAAATAACTCCAAATTCTAAAAATGGAGACAGCACATGGCAACTTTGCTATTCATTCTAATATTGTAGATTAATTGAAGCTTACAGGGGATGCAACTCTGATTCTGAAAGAATGAAATTACTCAGTTCAATAAAATCAGGTGCTGCTGGCAGGTAAGAGAATACAATTACCTGCGCCTTCCGAAGAGTAGACAATGGAAGGCTAATACTCGTACAGTCGGTTTACAGTAATATACAAACATATCACGAGTTGTCCACTCAGTGAATCATCTATTGAGTATGGGAAAGCAACTCCAAAGAAAGCAGATTGTGTGATATTTAGTTGGGTGTTTGTCTTGTAGACGATTTGGTGATGTACTGAGCAGGAATGTCTACACATTATTCTACACTGCCCAACCTCTGTCTTGATGAACCACAGGCTAAGTTGTTGGTTATTGTTGAATACTAGGTGCTCTGTCTAACTTGCTTTACAAACATTGTGTTCTTCCATTTGTACAGATCTGTAAAAAGACAATTGACCAGTATACAGTGTAGAATGCAGTGTTTGTATTTACAATGTATGTATAGTGTTTGTGTTTAATACTCTTGGCCAGGTTGGCTGAAGTTTTGGCAATATTGAACGTTTTTGTAACCCCCCTCAATCAGTATCATACCACGCCTTGGCTAACAAACAGTCAATGACTGTGAATATTAAACATTGTAAATATTGCTTGCACAAAGTTAGTGACAGCTACAGTTGTGTCTTGTTATAGTAGATTGGCTTTACAACATAAGTTTGGGCAGTGTTTCTGTTTTACTGCTGAGATTTTGTTTTTATTTACAAAATACAAAAATGATAAAACACAGAAAAATTATGTGTTCTTCAGTTGTAAGTCCCCTATGATGTGCATGTCCCAATGACAAGTGTAGAGTTGAATCTCAACTGGTTGAATATAAGAGAGGCAACAATTCCAATTATAGACAATCTACCTTCAAAGGGAGACAAGTCCTTTTGGTGTGGGTTAAAAATAATAATATCATTTTGTGTAATACAAAGACCATATGACAGCTATAATTATAGCTGTCATAGGTGTCCTGTGATCTATAATTATAGCTGTTATAGGTGTCCTATGATCTTTGAATTACATCTGATAGTATTCTGTGAGTAAAAAGTCGTCTAGACTCATTTCTATGCAGGCAGTGATTGGCATCTTAAACTTTTCCATTTATCAGTATGGAGCTCTTAGCTGGCAGTATCTTAATGACCTCAACTTAAAACTAACCAATACTTATAGTACATACATGTACATATAAATGGGAAACATGATGATGCCATGTTGGACCGTTAGAACCAATAAAAATTGCCAATAGAAAGATTTAACCAATGTAGTCCCTTGGTATTGAGCCCAATATGGTCTCTTGTTTACTTCCCGTGGCGTAACTCTCTTAATAAATGGCTCTGGGTAGGCCCATACAGCTTCTCCTGCTAAGGGGTAGATATCCCCCCCCCCCCAAGTCCAACAGGATGTGTGAAGGGGGAGTATATGGTACCCAGTGTTTAATTGGATCAGCGGGAAAACATGAGCTGTATGAATATACATGTAGCAATGTAAAAAATATGAATATGGCAATGTAAAAACTAGGATGTAGCAATGTAAAAAATATGACATACATTGTAATGCTACTCAGTTAGATGAAATTTAGTGGCTATTTCAAATACTTTGCTGGCCATAAAATGGTAAAAAATCTACAAAGGCCTAAAACTTTTAGGCCTTTGTGCCAAATAAATGAAACAGAAGTTCCAGAATTTTTTCAGTGGCTTATGTAAGCTATGTGTAATGTGAGTAGTGTAGTGTAGTGTAGAGTAGTGTAGTGTAGTGTAGTGTACATGTAGTGTAGTGTACATGTAGTGTAGTGTACATGTAGTGTAGTGTACATGTAGTGTAGTGTAGTGTAGTGTACATGTAGTGTAGCGTAGTGTAGTGTACATGTAGTGTAGTTTAGTGTACATGTAGTGTAGTGTGGTGTGGTGTGGTGTGGTGTGGTGTGGCGTGGTGTGGCGTGGCGTAGAGTAGCGTAGAGTAGTCTAGTGTAGTGTAGAGTAGTATAGTCTAGCGTAGTGTAGTGTAGCGTAGAGTAGTCAAGTAGTGTGGTGTGGAGCATACCGTAGTGTAAAGTATAAAGTAAATTAGTGAACCAGAATAAAACCCAGGGTTTTTTAAAAACATCAGAAAAAATTTATTCTAACACTCTTAATATACATATAAATATCTACACTTTATATAGGGCCATAGGAAAGAAATTACTGTAGGTGGACATGATTGACAATTCTATATTATACTGTGTATATAAGGCAATTGTATATATAGTGTATACTACGGGTTAGGAATACACAGTAAAGAGCAATAGGCCTACGTTCAATAAAAACTGTACATTATGGAGAAGGCCTCTCAACAAACCATATATTTTTAAACTCATCACAAAAATAACACTGAGTACTCCTAGAAAGAATGTAGTCGCATCGATAAATAGCTGTCTGTTCTTGCAGAACATTGCATCAAATGCTTTACTTGTATACAATGAAAAACATACAATTTTTTGTTAGGGCAGGAGGGCTACTGGAAAATAGGCAAAGGGCCCATAGTTTGGGGGCCCCTGATCTATGCTATTATGGTTGTCCAAAGCCTGTCGCTAGCTTGTATTGTTGTACCTACTGATGAGTAGTTATGCCAGACGCGCACATGCAAAATTCTACCAATGCATGTTTTTGATTTGTCATTGATAAATATTTTAAAGCCGCCATTCAAAAAATTTACTCCTCTAGCCCATGTTCCTACCCCTCTAGCCTATGTTCCATACCTACTACCCTACTAGTCAGGATTCACTCTGCTTTCTTCAATCTGTGATAGCCTACTGCTCATAGCCAGCTGTGTGGTAGCCCATTGTGACACTGTTTATACTTATTAAATTTCGGAGCTGGATCTGTTACAAAACACCAATCTCAATTACTACAATATATTCCAGAGTTTCACAAACCATTGAACAAGAATGCCTGTAGCTATTTCAGACTCAATTGGCAAAGGCTTCACAGAATTTTCCTCTTCAACCTAGCCAGCAATTCCCCAGAGCCTTGCCAACGCAGACATGCGAGACTGTCGTACAGTTGGTGCTTATATAATTCCCATTCTCCTGGATCTACTCCGCTGCCAACATATATAGAACTCTTTCACTTATCTCAGCCAAAACCAAACTGTCTGCAATACATTAATTTATACTTGAGTAACTGATAATCCATGAGCCATTAGTCACTGATCACATCATTAGCTAAACAGGGATGCGTTTGCTATCACAAATCTTTGATCTTCACAACTTCTGCAAATATCAAAGGTGGAAGTATGGTAAGGTATTTTTAATGGTAAAAATATTTCAATGATTAATTCAGTTAAAAATAATTTTTAATTGGAATTAGGATTGATTCACATGATAGATCAATAATTGCAAATATTATTCTTGTGAAATCTAACCAATACAAACAGGTTAGAAGCAGTTAGGAATAAAGAATAGATTTTTTAATAGTCTGGTTCAAGACTAGGGTTTGCTAACTAATACATAAGACTGAGGTTTGATAATGCTGACATTGTTATAATACTATGGATCATAGGAAGGTAGTTGTGCATCTCAAACAGGGTAATTAATTACTTGTCATTCAGAAAAGGCCAATAATGTGTAAATGAAACAATTTGCTGAATTTACTTGTGCAGTAAACTGTAGGCCTAACTCAGTAAACTGTAGGCCTAATTCAGAAAACTGTAGGCCTAATTCAGTAAGCTGTAGGCCTAATTCAGAAAACTGTAGGCCTAATTCAGAAAACTGTAGGCCTAATTCAGTAAGCTGTAGGCCTAACTCAGTAAGCTGTAGGCCTAATTCAGTAAACTGTAGACCTAATTCAGATATAAGGCCAATTAATGATGTGCACAATCCTTGTTGCCAGGGAATACTTATGCTATACGATTGGTATTAGGATTTGATATTGTAATGTTTTTGAGTACTATTGTAATGGTTTCTGTGATTTGGTGCGGTCGTCCTTGGACGACTATCGACCCAGAAATGAAGTGCCTATGAGTGGTAATAGGACTTCGCATTACATGAAAGATCGAGCGGTCTCAGTAGCCCAATAACTACCAGAGACGACCCATCTGGTCCCAAGTCTGACCTTCAGACTATACATTGAAAGAGAGTGATCCGACCTAGTAGGCGGTTCGCTAAGCGAATGACCTGACAAAAGGAAGTGAAAGTCTCTGTATCAAGTATAGATGTGTCTTTATTGAAAGCCAAGTGAAGACTGAGACAATGAACAGTAAAACAGTGCCCTTTATATAGTATAAGGACTTCCGGCCGACGTAAGGTCGGGAAAAGACGACGTGTGGTCGTCCGGAAGTTGCGCAACAACATGGCCGCCGGAAGCCCGACGGCCGACCCAAAATAGGTCGGGTTTTACAAAAGTTGCTTATAATGGTCCAATTCATGTACAAAATGAATATCAATGGATTCTGAGAGGTCGGGCCTCTGTACATGGGTATAAAAGGCATTAAAAGACTTAGTAATAATCATGTAACTATATACAATAGTATAGGAGTAAAGTACAAGCAGATATATACAATTATGTGCACACAAGAATGAGTGTCAGACAGGGCTGTAACAACTATTCTTGGCTGAGGGGGCAAAATGCCCAAGCCGGAGTATCGGGCTGCCCAGACCGATACTAAAAATATCTTAAAATGGTCTGTATCAAATTCCAGTCAAATAGATAGAATCACAGGCTGCTAATACTGTCTTTCAGACTATAACGCTGACCATAAATTTGTGATCAATGTGTACAAAGTTCAATTTTGAAAATCAACACCAACAAACAAGTTTTTTGGACAGATTTCTGGGGTGGCAAATGTCCACCTTGCCCCCCTGGTTGTTACAGCCTTGGTGTCAGATGTAAGATACGATTTGGCGTACCATTACACTATTGCATACGAGAGCCGAGGGCTACAAGTATGTGAAGGGCTTGGAGGGTGGTAGAGGCCGACCAAGTGTACCTTCTGCTCATTACATAAAAAAGTGAACAGTTATGGGTGCTCTTTATAGTGTTGATTGTAGATTATATCAGACGTAGGCCGATGCCGAGACTCATTGGAGCTCAGGACCGACGTAGGTCATGCAGGGTTTATACATGTACTCCAAGGGATTGTAGAGAAAGAGTATATAACCTTAGAAGCCTAAGTCTGACGCTAGGTTCATTAGAACCCGGGATCGGCCTAAGCCTAAGGGGTGGATAGAGATGTGCTTAGCCTAGGATGAGGTAAGCTCAAACCGTACTGAATCCAAAGGATTCTCAGGGAGAGCTGCCCGCCTAAAGAGTAAGCCTCTGTCGGTTGAGTTAGGAGATGTTGCTTTATTCAAGCGCAATCAACAACTGATTCACCATAGGAAATGCACTGCCTTATATACATAACAAACTTCCGGCAAAAAGGGACGACATGGTATCGGTATCGGTACGGCTCCGGAACTTACGCAACAATATGTCTTGTTTCCGCTCGACTCGGCCATATGAAAAGGTCGGCCATTGCACAAAATGTGCTTACAATAGGTAGAAACATGTCGTCTGTAAATATGAGCTAAATCCATAAGGTCGGCCACGTGGTTACAATATAAAGTGGCAAAAAGACTCTAATAATTCACAATCAAGTAAGGATAGACAACTACTAAATAAGTATAAATGTGGGAAAAACCAAGCTGCAATAGAGAGTAATTCCAAGGCTTGATTGCTAGTACCATAGAGGTAACACCCCATAGAGCAGGAACTCAAAAATTTTGCGCTATTAAACGCCGATTGGTCACTTGATGCCAGTTTTCCCCACGGGCGGCCATGATGCGATGGGGATTTCGTCCGTTTGTTTACATTAGTTACCATTACAATTATATATAAAACATAAAACTTTTCAACGCTGTTATTTACAGATACTATTTGTGTAAAATGTTTTGAATTTATATTTAAACTGTTTAGTAACATCTCTGCTTTTTCACAATAATATTGATTTTAAAAATTTCTTTGTAAAATAGGACTTTACAGAGAAATAAGAATGAATGTTCACTCGACCAAATAATACTAGTAACCGACTAGCGCGGCAGCGTATATCAGTAGAAAGTCTGTGAATGCGTTGATTGGTTAACCAAAATAAAGCCGCATGTTATTGGGTATTAAAATCTCTAATCGCTAACATGATAGGCTTATTGTACACAATTATCTACCCATAAAGGACTTTCAATAGCACGCGGACAATTCTGTTTATTTCAAGAAATGAGCATGGAGCTAGTTGTACTAATGACATTCCTGGAACAATAGTTATACAATCTCATATAGTTAACATTGGTGTAATTGCAAGAGTATACTTTGGGTTTCTTTGGACTAACAGTGTGGTTAGTAGGAATACAGTACGGTTGCTGTGAGTTGGAACTGGAAAGACAATGAAATAAATTCAATTCTTATTTATTAGTAGTTATTTATTCTATTATAATTATAATAATAATTATTGTTGTTGTAAAATTAAAAATTTACTCCATAATAAATAGTATAATAATTTTAATTAGCCCAGAAGTTATAGCAAGTATCATTGTTTAAAATTAAGAAGCACATTCATTTGTCTAGTAATAGTGGAATCTCTCGGTACTGTTATTGATTGATTGATTGAGGCTGAGTTAAATTAACTTTGCTCACTCCACTGTCACTGCTGTACCTATAGTAATGGTAATAGGCTACTACTACGTAGTAAATATAGTAATACTATCAGGTGAAGTTGTGACTCACTAGCAATTTATTACAATAGTCACAGATCAAAAACACTACACTCACTCATCAGATCAGTGACTATACCTACTAACTATTATTTTAATAATTCAGGTGATTTCCATAGACTATTAATCAACATGAACATGTTTATCATTGAATTGATTATATTTATATAATTATTTTATAATATTAATATTTGTGATTGTAAATTAATTTTTTGGTGATAATAAGTGTAATAGGCCTATTATGATTATGATTATTGTAATTGTGCTATAGGCCTATCAGCATTACTTTGAATGTTAGTATAGGCTAACTTTATATTGCTAGGAAGTTTATTTAAGAAATCTATAAACTATGACTTTGTTTTGCAGATGTGAACTTTCCTTTGTCCATTCCTGTCTATAGTTTGATTCCGAGGCTTTGTAGTATCTAATTGCATAGCGCAGTTAATAGCCTAAATACATTATAATCAAAGATCTACACCAGCTTAGCATAATCTTAGAATGGTTTCAAGCTAAACTATAACTGAAAGGAAAGATGATATGGAAGGAAAAATCTAAATTTATTAGGGCTGTTAATTAGTCATTAAACATTATAATGTAGAACATTGAATAGTCTTATGCAAGTTTATAGGCCTACGTCATTTATTAATTTCTTAGTAACAGTTTGTTTAACCACAACTTTCCTAGCCTTTCTACCTGCAATAGAATAGGTGCAGGTTGAGTTGTAGCATTGATTTTTTTATCTATAGGTTGAAGATTAAAGTGAAATCTGGATACCAGGATGCACATTGCCACAACTCTATGTGTGGCGCTCATCCATCATACCCATCAAGTAGGTTATGATTATGAACTCTTTTCCTGGGACTCGTGCACACAAACTGTAACAACTGCTTTCCAATTAGAAATGGGTTTCACGGTTAAAATGAGATGCTTGATTTAATTAAGGCTTGTTATTTTGTATATATGTGTGAGAATGTACTTGGTAGATTTCTGTCGTCTATTATAGAGCTGTTATGGATTTAATTCATAGGTAACATCCAGAGTGATCAACTATATCAACATATATGTCTTATCAAAATCGTACTTTATTTTACTCTGATATAATGTGATGCCAATTTGGCAAGAATCATGTAACTACTAATAGCTGTACTGTTATGGTAGGACAGTAGGCATTGAACATGTTTCATGTGTGGTAAGCGTGAAGCATTTATTTATCTGGTATCAATTTCCTAATATAGGTCTACTAGACAGAATATTGATTTGTGCTGATGCTGTGAATTTTGAAGAGCTGGCTGATCTTATTCCTAAGAATGGCAAGGAGTGACTTCTAAATATTGAATAAGAGTTCTTATGCTATTTTTATTCAGTAAATATTTAAAATAGATTTGGTCAAAATATTGGCATTTATACTCCATGTTATGAATTGGTTTTGTCTGTCTACATAAAGGTTTTTATTTGTAATATGCAACTTCTGCAAATCTGTTCTACATATAGAAATACACCTATTAGTATTTATACTCTATCAATCATGTGATACCAGGATAATCCATAGGACGTAGGACAATTAACAACTACAGTAGCTTTAGCTGTATTCTAATTTGAGGTAAAAATGTTACTTAATGCTACAGCTGTTAAGTAAAGTAATCTTGCCTACTGAAAGCCAAAATAACTAGAACTAGGAGCTGTGTAATAATAATTTTGTGACGTACTAATATACTAATGTACAATATTTGCAATTACCACGCAGTTACTATCAAAGTTACAAAATATGATAAATATAATAATTATGTTGGTCTGAAATAATTGGAAAATATGAGTGCAACAAAAAATTATAGATAATTGGTAGCAAAAACAAATTTGGACTACTAACTAAATGACTAACTAATCATAGCAGCGCGTGGGTAACTAATGTAAACAAACGGTAACTACCCCAACACATCATGGCCGCCAGGAATGAAAAGTGGCATCACAAAATTTACGGGAGTTCCTGCTCTAGGGGAGATAACTCTATGGCTAGTACAGACATATATATAAGACACGCAGTGGATAATAAGGTAATGAATGCATGGATAATATGGATAAACAATGCATGGATAAGACATTGAATGTGATTAAATGTCAGCTATTATAATTGTCAGTGTGGCTGGCCTAGGTGCCATTACCACTGAGGCTGTTTCACCACAATATCTTATATGATTTTACATTATCACACATCTACATATGTACATATACATGTTGTACATGTATTTTACTATTCATTTAGGTAAACATTAGATGATAAGATATATCCATTTACAATAGCAATCATTATAGCCATAATTCTATTGAATTATTTTTTTTTTAGCATAGAAAGCTATCTCTCTCTTTCTCTCCACTGTTAGCTAGGTACATATAATTATTTAGGCAGCAAAGGGAGATGTATGAGATCTAATAGGTTAACTAAAATAGAGTTAGGTGCAAAATTTAAGAAATTTGGAATTCCTATATTTATCACCAAAACTGAAGCAGAAGAATATTTTGTCTTACTCTGTCTCACTCTTACCCCAAGTCCAACCACAAACAAGGAACTAATGCTATTTAAATTTCTCCACTGCTTCATCTAACAGGTAAGATGCCACCATGTATAGCATTTTATACTAAAGCTAGCAAAGCATAGTTCATACTTTTCTAACAACTAAGTAAAGAAAAAAGTAAAATGATTCATTCACTTGCTAGCTGGCAAACATACCAATATTATATGACTATAATAGCCAATAGGGCATATTAATACTACTTAATTTCTAGTGGAAGAGAAGAACTGTCTGCCTACATAAATGAGGTGTATAATGACTCTTACATGACAAGTGACATTAGGAACAGCCACACCTCAGCTTAATTGCATCTCAAAGATCAACACATAATATTTCAAAGGCAGGTGGCTGTAGACAACCAACAGTTTTATCTGATAGAAACTTGATAAGTTTTTAATTCAAGTTTAGGCATTTCTACTTGTGGGTAGGTACAGCTACATGCAAGTCCACATCTATCTAGGGATAGAGATAGGTACATTTAACAAGGGTACTGTTGATAGTATTGTAAACACAATATTCAAATATATATCTTAATGCAATGAATTAATGTAATGAGTCTGCCGTCATTTGAGACCACAAGTAGAAAATATGCAGTTAGTGCCTATCATGCTTAGGTTACATATCATACATAAAAGATAAGACAACTTCTACCATTTGTATATCAATGAATATCATCTCAATGAAAGTAGCATTCACCAGTCTAAGCCACGCTTAGCAACCAGCGTCCCTGCCAACAAAAATGAAGTTTGTACAGAATGTTTCACTCTATTAGTCCAAGTTTACACTTTGACAAAATAGCTTGGCAACAATATAGCCTTTTTCTTTAGATATTTTCATATCCTTTCCAACTTTTTATATTTCTACAATAAAAATTGGCCAGGGAAAAAACTTTGTTTTGAAATAAAAAGTAGACTTGCGGTATGAGATATTCTACTGTATCACACTACATGTAAATAGTAATAATATTATCATTACAAATGCTAGAGAGGGAAACCAAACTGGTGCCATGTTTGTTGGCACATTGCCTCGGTTACAATTTCCAAGCCCTGTCAGGGATGGGCTACTCCCACATTGGTGGATCAAGTCGTCGGTCACTCACAAATATTGTATTTGTATTTATTGATGCTAAAATGTAGGTTTGATATACACTGTAGGAACCTCTCAGTTACTCAAGTTATAATAATTATCTGCACCTATAATGCTCTCAGAGTCTGTTAAATTCTAAAAGTCTTTAATATATTATTTGAAAATTTTTTGAACGTCTGAAACTCTAAATTTGAAAGTGCTAACCTGCATTATGTAATACTATTATTATCCATAAGCCATAAGACTACATACACATGGATTACACAATACAAAACTATAATAATAATTTGCACCTCACAATTTCGACCTATTCCATGTCAATATACACACTATCCACACACTGAACTGCCCCTTGCTGTGACCCCAAAGAATACTGAAATATGAGCCTACAAGAAGCTCTAATGTTGTGATGCATGGCACAAACAAACTAGAAGCTTCAGCAATTTCAACTAATACTGTAAATAAAAGGTAGAAGGCTTCAGTGATATCAAGTTCTATTACTGATCCAAATATTTATTTTTTTCACTGAAGCTATAACTGAAATTAAATTATCGTTTTGCTTCTCTACAAGTACTACTGCCTGAACTAGAATTTGTCACAATTTTAAATATAAACATTCACGTAATTAACACCACATAATGTACATGTAGGTAACTGTTCATATACATGTACTATGCCAAGATTTGCATGGGACACACATGTGATAACTGCATTCTCTATATATCGATATCTCTCTGACTGACCTGCATGATGTAAACTTACATGTATGTATTATATTTACTATATTATAATATGATTAATATCCCAGTAACATGATTGGTTGCATATTTTATAGTTTACATGCAACAATTGATGGGAATTATTTTTCCAATGACATTTTGTCTCCATCCCTTCCCTGCAGCATCCCATAGTGTGAACACATGATTATAATAATTCTAGATGTAAAATGCATCACAGCCATACATTTCATGATGATCACAATGATGGGGTCTGGTTTGTAACAATTTATTAGCAGAGAAATTAAGGCAACAGGTAAAAAAGTTAAACAAAAACAAAACAAGTTTTTAACTGAATATATATGTATAAAAGCAATTACAAGCATATTAGAACTATGTAACTGAAATACATGGTTATTTAGTCAAATTTATTCTACATTACCATATTAGGTAAGCTTGAAGCAAAGATCAGGAAAAAAGTGGAAAATTGTTAGTATCAATAAAACTTGCCAATAGGCTATTAACGAATGTAATACTATCTATTAAAAATAGGTAAACTGACGTACTGGTAGTGGTAGCATGTCCTTGGGGTCATCTCAATGTTCTACAACATAGAGATAGAAAACATAGTATAATATAATACCATATAAGACAATAAAATACACCACCTTTTACTCAACGTATATTTTGGAATTAAAACTAATTAGAATCAAGAAATGTTTGTATGAAACGATGCATATTATCAACTATAGAAATTCAACAGAATATACAGCTTATAACATTGCAATAACATGCTGTATTATTATTAACACAGACGCATGTAATACTTGTATGCTGTTAGTATGTCTGACCTTAGTATCTAGCTCTATTGTTATATCTACTGCGGTATCTATATCTTCTTCTTCCACCATAACGGCGGCGGCCATAACGACGGCCATGACTGTAGTATCGTCTACCGTAACTGTAACGCCTGACCCCATAGCCACCATAGTAGTTAGAGCTGAAAATATATATTATTATTATAATAGTAACACAGTACTCTGTAAGCAGACTGAGTACTACGCTCAAAATTGGTAGAAATACCAATTTCTTGAGCACTCTACCTGAGAGTTACACTGAGCTGTTATGCTAGCCTTGTCCAATTCTCACTGTCTTTGGTAGCTTGAGAACTCTGGCTTTTTTATAGTGTATTTCACACTTTTTAAATAAGCTTTGCTGTGAGTATACAGTATCGCCAAGGTGTGCTCCTAGGGATATCTCTAAGTGTATGCAGATTGAGTATATATAATATTATGTAATATAATATATGCATGTATGTACATGTATATTCTAAATCTATTACATTTTTAACAGTCCTGGCTATAAATATTGTTCGGTTTAGAAGAATAAGAAAACTTACTAGGTGGCTGCGGTGATCGCAATCAGCAGAAAGAAAGACAGAATGATTGACAGAACCCTCATGATGACTCTACAACCAGAAAAAAAGAAGGAATTTCTATAATATCAAACTATGACATAGTGCATTACAAGCAGATTTTATGGAATATTAAATTAATATACCACAATATTAATAGTATTAATGCTTATTGTAGAGAATAGTAATAGTAGACATTCTATTCAATATATACATTTGTACACATACAGTATATACTAAAATTATATGTGTACAAAGATCATATAATTTTAGTGTATTATACTAAAATTATATGATCTTGTGTAGTTTACAATTGTTTTATAATAGTAAAAGCGGGCATAATAGATATTACAGAACTCTGCTTACCTCAAGAGATGTTGGTATCTGAACTCCTCAACTCCAAGTGGTGAACTGGTGAATAGATGCAGAAAACTCTGAATTTATACCAAATAGAAAGCGGAAAAACTAGAGAAAACGTCAATTTCTTTTGGTTACTTTCCAAGTTCAGTCATCCATATATACATATACATATTATATAAACACATGCATATATAACATATAATTAGACATAATAAGTTTTGGCAATAACAAAAAAGTCACATCTTTTTGCCAACTACTGATAAAATTCAAAGAAAAATCACAGGAGATGTTGCTGATGCGGAAATTTCTGAAAATAGACTTGGAGAGGAATGTAGTCTTATGGTTCAGGCTTTATACCAGAATAGCCCACAGGGCATGCACATAAGCTATACAAATGGATTACGGATGGGGGAACTGCTACTCAACATCTGAGGGCATCATAGTATGTAGGTAAATAACAGGATATCAAAGTAGGCCCTACAGATCTACATGTAAGTAATGTTTTATGAAGGAGGGGAGGGGTTGATATCACCATACGACATAGTACACCATCTGCAGTATCACAGTGTTATACTCACTTATATCAGCAGGTTGTTATTCAAGTGATGCTTATTCTATCTCTCCATGACCAACTGTCTCTACTGTACAGCATAGAAAAGGGTGACTAGCCAACCAGAAGGCTCCAGTAACTTGTCAAAGAAAGTAATAGTACAGAGGATATGGACAGTAATCACATAAACCTGTATTTTAGCTGTGTCATCAAAAAATGGGCCTATAGATAGTAGCTATTGATGGGCCTATTGATGTAATGCTTATGCAACAAATTGCTGAAATTGGAAATCTACCATCAGTTTTGGCCATATTCACACCTGATAAAACGCCATTATAAAGTTATGCAACAAGAATCATGAGTAAAAAAATTTTGTAATCAAAATAATAAATTACTTTAGATACCTATTTGTGGACTAGCAAATATTTTTACTTTTCAAATATTTGAAAGTAGGTTGCCATATTATTCTAAATATAAATATACATGTAGCTGGATAATGATTACATGGGACTAAATTAAGGTCTTTCATTTGGTTTATGCACATTTAGGTGTACGGATGTAAACTGAAGTATTTTCAGCATAAGGTGAATCTCCCAAATATAGGGTGTGGTTCATAACATTTAAAAAATAAAAAAAATCTTTGGCTATGCTGTAGAACAACTAAGCAAAAGTGAAGTGGATAATTAACTAAATTACCATTAGAAACTACACTGAATATGCTTGAACATGTAAAGCTTTAAAAAGATATAATGGGTTGTACCAGATTGGCACTAGTGTTATCTTGTTAAATCTTGTACCAGGCAGATCTTTATCATGGGCAGCTATATCATTTTAATAGCTTGTCTGCTTCATTTTCATGATAAGCAGCCAAACTAATTGGCAACATTACAAAATCAGGTTGACCATGTAATTGCAAAATCACTTCATTTGAAGATGTAGGAACAGACAACTCTAATGTACTTCATATCGCTGGAGGACTAAATAGCCTTTGCTTTGGCACATGACAGGCCTGCATAAAATGTTGTGGTGGTTCGGCAATCATAAACGTATAATTGTATATACTTGACTATAGCTCACTCATGTTTGTAAGATAGACCAGGGTCAAGTAGACCTATTGCTCTAATTGTAGTATAGTGTTGTACAGTTGTTCTTTCTGTATCAAAATACCTGCTTGTATTTCAGCATCCACAACCTAGAGAGGAGGTTGCCTGGTGTTATGTCCTAGTTGTTCCCCCATGTTTAGTAGTACATCTTTTTATTCTTTTATTCTTTTGGTATAGACAGACCATACCACCAGGACTAGCTGGAAGTGCTTTTAGCATAAAAAAGCTGAGATTATTATATCAGTCAGTTGTCACTTATGCATTTTACCTAGTAGCCCACTGGTACTAACAGCTAAAGCATTTAGGGTAGCATTGTAGCCATGAGCTTACAAGATTACAAAAACCCACAGTCACACACATGGTAAGTAAACAAATAATAAAGGGAAGGGTTAATATACTACAGTCGACCCTTTGACACACATATTAGTATACTCAGATCATTATAATATTGATGCTACCAAAGAGCTCTTACTCCTTGGTTTATGTAAATGATGTTATAGAATTATATATTATATATATCATAGAATATATTTCTATAACTCACATCAAGTTGAGCCTGAGTGTTACTATAACATTTAAAAAGCAGAAACTGTCTGCCCTAACATAGAGAACACAACTCTCAAGAAAAAAACTTATATGTCCAAATAATATGCAATATTGTTAGAAAACTATAAAATATTACATTATTGTTTACTTATCTACATGATTTATATAGGTGGCTAAAATAGTTGGCGGCATTGCAAAATCTGTTTGACCATATGATAATTTCGTAAACATTTCACTTGAAGATACAAGAACAGACAACTCCAACGAACTACACAATTAAGCGCTCGCCTATATACAGATGTAATTTTCTTCTCTAACATAGAGAACACAACTTCTGAGACAAACAATATAATATCATTATGATAAGAAAGTATAAACTGAGAAGTTAGAGAGGGCTTTGTTCATTATTTCAAGCAAGATAATTGTTTTTTTGTACCTTAGAGGTTTTTGTGTACCTTATGTATATTAGAGGCTTCTGTTGACAAGTTGTTCTCTTTTCGATAATGAGTTACATCCTGAGATGGAGCAGCTATGCTCCAGATATACGAGTGGAAGGAGTGAGAGTATGCTCAAGAGAAGGAATGAAGCTAAGTGGCCTGGTGACTGATGCTGAAAGGGGGACCCATCGAATACCACCACAACATTTCTGTCTGGTGTCCCAGACCTGTGGGTCGGAGGGGAGGTTCGAATGGATGGAGGTAGAGTAAGGAGACAATTGAGAGGATTTGAGGAGAGAAACTTGAGTCCTAGGGCCAATGCTTTGCCAAGAGATGTTACAACAGGAGAGTTAAAGGCTAACCACAGGATTAATGCCTCGATCACTGCAGTGTAACTCTTTAAACGACACTGGGACACCTGGTTGGCACCTTTGCATGCACTTCCAATAAGAAGGCGTCTTCCAGGTAAAGAAAGTCAACTATATGAATGGGGTCCTGACGACAGCTATCTCTGTCTCATAAAAGCAATGGGTTTTAACTGGAGAAAGGAACGGGGGGGGGAGGCAAGGAGTTAGGATCAACAAGAAAGAGACGGAGAAAATGTAAAGGGAGCCGACTGTATTATTGTATTACATAGAAGGTACTTTGGAAGTTGAGAGCAGTGTTTCTATTCAGCTCATTGCAACACAGGTGACAAAATAGAGAAGGAAAAGTTTTTACGAGGTCTGTTCATAAATACATACATATAAAAATGATCTGCACCAGAAGCCTGAGAGTTTCGAGAACTTTCGTGGACTGGCACTTAAGAAAAACAAAAATTGTGAGACAAAATGTAATCGATTCGCTCAGACCAGGCAGTCTCATCACAAAAAATAGAATGAGTGATCGCTCCTATACCTGGAATATGTTAGAGAGAAAAAATTTTAGACTGAAAGACGTATAATTGTGAAAATGCATTAGCCTGTTGTAAAGTGGGTTAACTATTCATAGTGATGACTAAAGAATATGACACAGTATCGGCATTACAGATGATGTTAAGTCAATTCCCAAAACATGATGTTAGAACTCTCTACGACGGTAGAAACAAACAGCTTAATGATGCTGGACAATTTCCTTTGAGAAAAACTCAAATTTAGACATTGATGCTGTGTAGAAAGAGTTTGAAAGTTGGCAACAAAACTATTACTTGCAGTATATTAGTTAATTGACTAAATATCACAGCAGATGTTGATATATAAAAAGAGTTGAAAAAGCACTGTAATCTGTAGGAAATAGAGCAGTTGGGTAATTGCTTCCTCAAAGGTTAAATAATTCATCAGGTTATCATGGAATCTACTAGCTTGCCACAAGTTACAGACCAACTAGTAATACTGGAAGATCCTTAGTCTCCTGTTTATGGTGCATAGAGAGAGAGAGACCTTGGTATGGTAATGTATCACCTAACTGATTATTTATCTCAAACGTGGGTTGAACGTTAATAGTTTGAGATTATATGGTGCTGTATGGTGTGTTCATACAGTTGAAAAATTACTCAGAACATGATTAAAAGCTTTTAAAAATGCATTTCAAATCAATCCATTGACACAATACGGCTATGCAACTGATTGCTTCATTTATTCTGAAACCATCAGTTCAATATGTTGAAAAATGTGCCTCTGCATACTATGGTATACACATTATGTAATATGTACTATAATTATCCATAAGCCACAGCAGACCACATACACATGGATAACAATATAATGATTATTATAATAATATGCACAACCCACAATTTCAGCCTATTCCAAGTTAACATACACACTATCCACACACTGAACTGCCCCTTGCTGTGGCCCCAAAGAATACTGAAACATACACACTATTATTATCTTCACACTGAACTGCCCCTTGCTGTGGCTACTGAAATGTGAACCTACAACAAACTCTAAAGTAGTGATGCATGGTGACAGTTCTGTAGTGCACAATAGGTTTCTGCCGCCAACCGTTCGAGATCTGAAGGGAGAGAAATGGTTCTGCAACATACACTGCCAACAATGCCAACACATAAAAACAGGACCGTCACAGGACCTGTGCTGAGATCACTACAGAATAAAAATTGACTTTTTATTATATTTAGCAAAAGCTAACACAAATTTTAATACTACAGTTTCCTCAAATGAGGCACGTCCCTTGTACTCGCCCTAGAGGTCTAACGTGATGACTACTCTAAGTATGCTAAGTACTTTGTAAGTATAGCACAAACAAACTAGTAAGCTTCAGCAATTTCAACTAATACTGTAAATAAAAGGTAGAATGCTTCAGTGATATCAAGTTCTATTACTGATCCAAATATTTATTTTTTTCATTGAAGCTATAACTGAAATTAAATTATCGTTTTGCTTCTCCACAAGTACTACTGCGTGAACTAGTATTTTTTACATTGTTAAATATAAACATTCACATAATTAGCACTGATGTCTTAGGTAACTGTTCATATACTATGCCAAGAGTTGTATGGCACACACATATGTGATAATAGTATTCTCTATAATGTAGGTATCCCACTGACTGACCTGCATGATGTAAACATACATGTTTGCATTATATTTCTAGGTAATATCCCAGTAACACGATTGGTTGCATATTTTATAGTTTGCATGCAACAGTTGATGGGAATTAGTTTTTCCATGACATTTTTCTCCATTCCTTCCCTGTAGCATACCATAGTGTGATGTGCCAATGTGTATGCATTACAACCGTTCATGTCAAAATAATCACAATGATGGGGTCTAGTTTGTAACAATTTATTAGCAGAGAAATTAAGGCAACAGGTAAAAAAGTTAAACAAAAACAAAACAAGTTTATAACTGTATATATATGTATAAAAGCAAATACAAGCATATTAGAACTATGTAACTGAAATACATGGATATTTTGTCAAATTTATTCTACATTACCATATTAGGTAAGCTTGAAGCAAAGTTCAGGATAAAGTAGAAAATTGTTAGTATCAATAAAACTTGCCAATAGGCTATTAACGAATGTAATACCATCTATTAAAAATAGGTAAACTGGCGTACTGGTAGCATGTCCTTGGGGGTCATCTCAATGCTCTACAACATAGAGATAGGAAATCTAGTATAATATAAAACCATATAATACCATATATGGCAATAAAATACACCACTTTTTACTCAATGTATACTTTGGAATTAAAATTAATTAGGATAAAGAAATGTTGGTATAAAATGATGCATATTATCAACTGTAGAAATTCAACAGTATATACAGCTAATAACATTGCAATAACATGCTGTATTATCTTTATCATAGTACACTGCATGTAATATTTGTTAGTATACAGTTAGTATGTAATACTTGTATGTTGTTAGTATGTCTGACCTTAGTATCTTGCTCTATTGCTGTATCTACTGCGGTATCCATATCTATATCTCCTTCGGCCATAACGGCGGCCGCCATAACGACGGCGGCCATGACTGTAGTATCGACTCCTGTAGCTCCTGCTTCTGACCCCATAGCCACCATAACTCCGCCCATAATAATTAGAGCTGTAAAGATATGGTTTTACTATTATAATGGTAATACAGTACACAGTATACAGATTGAGTATATTATATACATCGTACATATCGTCTGATATGATATAATAGCATAATATGACATGATATAATATAACATACATGTATCTAATATTACATAAATATATACATGTATTTAGTTGAGTAAGTTCAAGCTTGTTAGCAATACATCAGAAATGCAAACTGCATAAAATTATTTCCCTAAGGTAGGGGAATTATTATAATAATAATATACTTTTTCACTGTATTTTAAATAATTAATTCTAAACTGTTACATTTTTAACAGTCTTGACTATAAATATTGTTTGGTTTGGAAAAATAAGAAAACTTACTAGGTGGCTGCGGTGATCGTAATCAGCAGAAAGAAAGACAGAATGATCGACAGGACCCTCATGGTGACTCTTCAACCAGAAAAGAAGATAGAATTTCTATAATATCAAACTATGACATAGTGCATTACAAGCATATTTTGTGGAATATTAAATTAATATACGACAATATGAATATTATTAATACTTCTTATAAAGGATAGCAATAGTAGATATTCTATTCAATACATACATTTTTACAAAAATAGTATATGTACAAAGATCATATAATTTTAGTATATTATACTAAAATTATATGATCTTGTGTAGTTTACAATTGTTTTATAATAGTAGAAGCGGGCATAGTAGATATTACAGAACTCTGCTTACCTCAAGAGATGTTGGTATCTGAACACCTCAACTCTAAGTGGTGAACTGTTGAATAGATGCAGAATACTCTGAATTTATACCAAATGGAAAGCGGAAAAACTAGAGAAAACGTCAAATTCTTTTGGTTACTTTCCAAGTTCAATCATCCATATATACTTAATATACATATACATCAATATATAATATATAATTATATATAGTAATTTTTGGCAATAACAAAAAAGTCACGTCTTTTTGCCAACTACTGATAAAATTCAGAGAAAAATCACAGGAGATGTTGCTGATGCGGAAATTTCTGAAAATAGACTTGGAAAGGAATGTACTCCTTATGGTTCAGGCTTTACACCAGAATAGCCCACAGGACATGCACATAAGCTATACAAATGGATTACGGGTGGGGGAACTGCTACCCAACATCTGAGGGCAAGGTAAATAACAGGATATCAAAGTAGGCCCTACAGATCCATTTTAATATGTAAGTAATGTTTTATGAAGGAGGGGGAGGGGTTGATATCACCATCTGCAGTATCACAGTGTTATACTCACTTATAGCAGCAGGTTGTTATTTAAGTGATGCTTATTCTATCTCTCCATGACCAACTGTCTCTACTGCACAGCATAGAAAAGGGTAACTAGCCAACCAGAAGGCTCCAGTAACCTGTCAAAGAAAGTAATAGTACAGAGGATATGGACAGTAATCACATACACATGTACAGTATGCAATAACGGATGGTTTCATGCATACTTTTCTGTTTGAATGGTATTAATTTATGAAACATTTTTATACACCATAATATTCTAAGTTCTAATTCACTACATGTATAACAACATTATATTATATAAATAAATTAAAATTTCTTACAATTAGTGTAAATAACAAAACCTCACCTGGGGTGACTGTTTCTCTACCAGTGTTCTATTGGCTGTCAGCATTATGATTGGTCTATATACAAAAAGTACAGTCAAATTTTGTATATAAAGCCTGCCATTGCTTGTCAGTAGTGAATTAGTGTTCATATGTCAATACACAGCAGACATGCTTATAATTCCATGTATATACAGAGCCATTTACATGTATATTGTGATAACAAGCTCTGCATGTTCATTCTGGACTGCACACTGGTAACATTTGCTCAAGTAGAGGCAATTTTGCGTATATACATGTATTGCTGCATAAATTTAAATACAGACTGCTACTGCCACTAATAGTACATCTAAAACAAGCCTATCTTAAAACTAGCTGACAGTTTCCTCTAATAGTTGGTTAAACCTGTATTTTAGCTGTGTCATCAAACTTTTTGATTTTTACGAAATGTAATGCTTATGCAACAGATTGCTGAAATTTTGGCCATATCCACACCTAATAAAACGCCATTAAAATGTTATGCAACATAATCGGTAATCAAAATAATAAAATACTTTAGATACCTATTTGTGGACTAGCAAATATTTTTGCTTCTCAAATATTTGAAAATAGGTTGCCACATTATTCTAAATATAAATATAGTGTTGTAAAATTATTACATGGGTTTAAATGAATCATGATTAAATAAGGTCTTTTATTTGGGTTATGTAGGTATTTTCAGCATAAGGTGTATCTCCTAATATAGGGTATGGTTCACAACATTGGGAAAATCAAAAAATGCTTTTGGCTATGCTGCAGAACAACTAAGTAAAAGTGAAGTGGATAATTAACTAAATTACCATTAGAAACTACACTGAATATGCTTGAACATGTAAAACTCTAAATATGGTATTATGAGTTGTACCAGAATGGCAATAGTGTTATCTTGTTAAATCTTGTACCAGGCAGATCTTTATTATGGGCAGCTATATCATTTTAATAGCTTGTCTGATTTCCATGATAAACAGTGAAACTAATTGGCAACATTACAAAATCAGGTTGACCATGTAATTGTGAAAACACTTCATTTGAAGATGTAGGAACAGACAACTCTAATGTGCAATCATAATCATATAATTGTATATACTGGACTATAAATCACTCATGTTTGTAAGATAGACCAGGGTCAAGTATACCTATTGTTCCAGTTGTAGTATAGTATTGTATATTTGTTCTTTCTGCATCAAAATACCTGCATGTATTTAAGCACCCAACCTAGAGAGGAGGTTGCCTGTTGTTATGTCCTAGTTGTCTCACCATGTCTAGCAGTGCTTCTTTTTATTCTTTTTATTATTTGTACAGACAGACCATACCACCAGGACTAGCTGGAAGTGCTTTTAGCATAATGGCTGAGATTATTATATCAGTCAGTTGTTCCTGAGCATTCAATCAAGCCACTTATGCGTTCTACCTACTAGCCCATGGAACTAACAGCCAGAGTATCTAGGGTGGTATTGTAGCCATAAACTTACAAGCTTACAAGAACCCATGGGTCACATGCATGGTAAGTAAATAAATAATAAAGGGTTGATAGACCACAGTCGAGCCTTGACACACCCCTTAGTATGCTCAGATCATTACAATATTGATGCTATCATTTCTATAATTCACATCAAGTTGAGCCTGAGTGTTACTATAACATTTAAAAAGCAGAAATTGTCTGCCCTAACATAGAGAACACAACTCTCAAGAAAAATATTATGTGTCATATTGTTAGAAAACTATGAAATATTACATTATCGTCTACTTGTCTACATGATTTATATAAGTGGCCAAAATAATTGGCAACATTGCAAAATCTGTTTGACCATATATAGTGAAAATATTTCACTTGAAGATACAAGAACAGACAACTCCAATGAACTTCACAGTTAAGAGCTTGCCTATATACAGATGTAATTGTATTCCCTAACATGGAGAACACAACTCTGGAGAAAAACAATATAATATCATTATGATAAGAAAATATAAACTGAGAAGTGGGAGAGATTTTACAGGATGGCTTTGTTTATTATTGCAAGCAAGATATGTTTTTGTGTACCTTATGTATATTAAAGGCTTCCGTTGTCAAGTTATTCTCTTTTAGAGAATGAGTTACATCCTGAGATGGAACAACTATACTGCAGATGTAAAAGTGAAAGGAGTGAGAGTATGCTCAAGAGAAGGAAGGAAGCTAAGCGACCTGATGACTAATGCTGAGGGGGGGGGGGGCATCGAACACCACCACAACATGTTTGTTTGGTGTCCCAGACCTGTGGGTCAGAGGGGAGGTCCGGATGGATGGAGGTAGAGTGAGGAGACAACTGAGAGGACTTGAGGAGGGAAATTTTGGTCCTAGAGCCAATTATTTGCCAAGAGATGTTATCACGGTAGAGCTAAAGGCTACCCACAGAATTAGTGCCCCCATCACGGGAGTGAATTATTTAAATGGCACTGGGACACCTGGTTGGCACCTTCACATGTACTTCCAGCAAGAGGGTGTGTTCCAGGTAAAGAGTGTCAGCTATAAGGACAGAGTCCATTGAACCCTGTCGGCAGCTATCTCTACCTCACAGAAGCTACAACAATGGGCTTTTACTGGAGAAAGGAACAGGGGAGGCAAAGAGTTGGAGACAAGAGAGAAACAGAGAGAATGTACAGAGAGCCAGCTGTATCACTCGTTTGTATAGAAGGCACTTTAGAAGTTGAGAGCAATGTTTCTATTCAACTCATCGCAACATGGGTGACAAAATATCTTACATCGAGACAGTTGTATAGAGAAAGAAAAGTTTTCGTGGGGTCTGTTCATAAATACACAAATATAAAAAATGATCTGCAGCAGAAGCCTGGGAGAGTTCTGAGAAGTTTCGCGGACTAGCACTGAGGAAAAACAAAAGATTTGAGACAAAAAACAAAATCAGTGATTGCTCTTATACCTGGAATATGTTAGAAAGAAAAAATTCTAGACTGAAAGGCGTGTAACTGTGAAACAGCATTAGCCTGTTGTAAAGTGGGTTAACTATTCATAGTGATGACTAAAGAATATGACACAGTATCGGCATTACAGATGCTGTTAAGTCAATTCCCAAAACATGATGTTAGAACTCTCTACGACGGTAGAAACAAACAGCTTAATGATGCTGGAAGATTTCCTTAGAGGAAAACTCATATCAGATCTAGACATTGATGCTGTGTAGAAAGAGTTTGAAAGTTGGCAACAAAACTATTACTTGCAGTATATTATTGTTCATTGACTAAATATCACAGCAGATGTTGATATATAAAAAGAGTTGAAAAAGCACTGTAAGCTATTGGAAATAGAGCAGTTGAGTAATTGTTGCCTCAAAGGTTAAATAGCATCAGGTTATCATGGAATCTACTAGCTTGCCACAAGTTACAGACCAACTAGTAATACTGGAAGATCCTTAGTCTCCTGTTTATGGTGCATAGAGAGAGAGAGAGAGACCTTGGTATGGTAATGTATCGCCTAACGGTGTGAGCTACGTAACTGATTATTTATCTCAACCGTGGGTTGAATGTTGATAACTTGAGATTGTATGGTGCTGTACATAATTGTACTACCATACATAGCGACTAGGTTTCAGTGAATTTTCGGGTCAGTTATATAATGCAGGTAGAAAAGCTGTGTGCACAGCATGGAGTCTGCCAATTTAGACTTACATGGTACATGGTGCATTCTTGACAAATTTAATGCTGTACCATTAGAACATTTTGGTATTGTTGAAAAATGTGATAAGCAGAATACATCCGCATTCTACGGCGTCTGCCAAATAAACTCTATAGATTGTGTGAATAACATAATTTTCTTGGAATTTGGTACAATGGTAGATTTCCACTGCCAAGCGAGATTGGAATATTTGGATGCAAAAAGACTAATCTACAAAACATTGCGAGTAGAAGGGGGTTTGGAGTCGGGAAGAAAAATTATATTGGGACTATGCTAATATACACATGTACATGTATGCATATAGGCCTACAATGTACATGTGTATATGCAAATGCTAATAATACACATAATCATGAATTTTGTGTTAACCATTTGATATTGATGGCCACAGGAAGTGAAACAGGTCCTACTACGACGGACTGTGCCGACTTCCAAGCACGACTGGAAGGTTTTGATACTTGAAGAAGCTAATTGAGAAATAATGCTGTGAGGGAAAATTTGAAGATGAGAACCAGGTGCTGCCTGAGAGCAGAAAGTATATCTACCCAAATTCCTGCTCAACATTTGATATACCGTGGAACTAGATACATGTTCATGCGGTTGACAAATTACTCAGAACATGATTAAAAGCTTTTAATAATGCATTTCAAACCAATCCATTAATACAATACTGATATTGTAACTGATATTCTTAAACCATGTGGTCAATGTGTGCACTGTACACTTTTAGTGGTATATCAGTGCCACCAGATCTGCTACAGTTATATAATGACAGTAGAAAAGGAATACACCAAAGCCGTGCGCATGGTATGCAATTACTGTATCAGGGCTACATGGTTTATTCCAGACCGATTTAATGTATCAGTTCAATATGTTGAAAAATGTGATAAGCCGAGTGCCTCCGCATACTATGGTATCTACCAAATTGTGATGACTTTGTTATTGTTACAAGTTTGTGTCTAGTTGTGGTTCATTGTTTGTGTTGACATTATAAGCTGTGTTGATATATAAACTTGATGATGACGCTTGAGTTAATTTGGGCTGCCTATGATTGATAGGCAGCACATAGCAGTTTCATCATGTTATACACTTTACAATCATGTTGTTGTTTGCAAACAAGTGATGACGCATCATAGACTGAATTTAGCAGCATTTTATGATTCATATTTTGACGTAAACATATTGTAATACTTTGCTGCCTGCTATATAAGCTGGCTTTGAGAACACAATAAATCAGAAGTCAAGTGAGAATAATCAGTGTAGTAACTGGACTGAGTACAACAGAGCACACAAATGAACTCTATGGATTGTGTGAATTACATAACTTTCATGGAGCTTCTATGAGAGCTCCAATTAAACTGGATAATACTTGAAACTGTGCCCCAAAAACAACAAAATTTTCTTGTCGGAAACTGACACATGTTCCACGAGAAACAGAATTTAATTTTCATAAGAAATGCTGTCATAACTACTTGTATCCTAACAAAAATATGAATATGGTCTTAGGCGTTATGACATTAAAAGAAAAATTAAAAAAAAATTAGCTGATGCCACAGCTGCATAATTTCAATAAAAACGTGTCTACATTTTATATAGTTTACGTGACAGGAGGCTCAACTAGTTGGCAACATTGCTGAATCTGGTTGAACATGTAATTGTGAAAACACCCCATTTGAAGATACAACAGACAATTCTAGTGAACTGTACAGACCAAGGCATGCCGTAATTAGATGTAAAACTATTGTCCCGGTTGTAGCAATATTCACAAGGTGTTCTAAATGGAGCCGTTGGGGCATAATGGAAGAAAAATGATGTAATTTCAAATTACTCGAGGATTACATCTAATGAAACCAAGCAATGGCCCATGATGACAGGCTGTAAATATGATGACCACCCAGTACACCATTAAGGCGTTGCGGGGAATTATATTTTGAAACATAATCAATCTCTTAGTTGCACCAGCAGGCTATTTTACGTTAAACCAGTTGAATATCTGTAATATACCTAGTGGGACACAGTGTCAGCCTGTTATAGAATCTGTCAACTGAACTCCATGGATCACGTTAACCACATTTTGATAGTCACAGGAAGTGAAACAGATCCTACTACGACGGACTGTGCCGACTGCCAAGCAAGACTGGAAGGTTGTGATATCGGAAGACAATTATTTAGAGATCATGCTGTGTGAAGGAGAGTCGGGAGACGAGAACCAAGTACCACTTGAAAGTAAGTATGCTATAATAGGCTATGTATATGAAAGGGCTGAACTAGCCATCACATTTTAACAAGTAATTAACATCTTAGTTCCATCTGCAGGCTATGCTATTTCAAAACAGTAGAACAAAATGTACTATACCTAGTGGGGCCCAATTCCATGGATTGTGTTAACCACATGATGTTGATGGTCACAGGAAGTGAAACAGATCCTACTACGACGGACTGTGCCGACTGCCAAGCAAGACCGGAAGGTTTCGATACTTGAAGACGCTATTTTAGAGATTGTGCTGTGTGAAGGTGAATTGGGAGACGAGAACTACGTACCACTTTGTCAGCAGAACCCCATGGATTGTGTTAACCACATGATATTGATGGCCACAGGAAGTGAAACAGGTCCTACTATGACGGACTGTACCGACTGCCAAGCACGACTGGAAGGTTTTGATACTTAAAGACACTAATTAAGAAATGATGCTGTATGAGTTTGAAGATGAGAACTAAGTACCACCTGTTAGAGAAGCAATACATTACTGCAAAAAAGGTATAAAGTATTATATTGTATTCCAAATGTTGGCTTACTTGTTGAGTAAAAAGTGTCTTTCTGGGCAAGGAGAAAATGATTTGGAAAAATCATGAGTCGTATTTCAAATTTAGGAAATTATAGAAATTAGTAATGTACATCTGATTGGGTTACAGAGCTCAGCAGATGTCTCAGCTCAGCATTAACAAGTCAATAGCAGCAGTAGCAGCAGCAGCAGTACGCTCAATTGAATGGGTTAATAAATAATTACTTTCCCAGACATCTGGAGTTTGATATTCAAAGGGAAGGTTAGCTGCTGCCACTTCCAAGCAGTTGAATGGTTGCCTGGTGAAGCTAACAGCTTAGTGAGAATCTTAGCCTACATGGATACATAAGTGGCTAATTAAAAGAGAAAGTAACCAACAGTACGATGAGTATGTTTGGGTATAACAAAGGTAACTGGGACATTACCCAGCTTTGTCTGTTATGTAACCAGAGTCTTGCAACTATTATAGTATGCAAGTTGATGAACTCCATTGATGGGCAATTCTGTTTCCATAGCTGTGGAAAAGGCTGCTGTTGCAATAAAAATACTACGGTGTGCTTAAAATAACATATTGTATAATTATAGAGCAAGCATGTGCTTAAAAGGGAGAACAATAATGCTTGAGTAATTTGGAGTTGATGCTGTGTTAGTGGAAGTTTGAAGATGAAAACCAAGTACCGCCTGAGAGTAGAGAGTACATCAGCTCAAATATTTACTCAACATTTGACAACAAAATTTAGCTATACAAAAACTCAGCAGAACATAAAATGCTTTTCGAAAATATATTATTACATATCGGCTATGCACATTAATTTATTCCTACGCCATGTGGTTAAAGTGTGCACAATGTAACGTACATTACTGTAGTATATTAGTGCCATCAGATAATTTACTAGAAGCAAAACTATTGGTAAAGCTGTGTCGGAGGGAATTTTAAGTGTTACAGTTGGATGAAGTGGACAATATTTGAAATCATACTCCTAACAAAAGTTTCCGACTGGAACAAATCCTATGGACAAGCAACTGACACGTGTTCCAGGAGACAAACAGAATTTAATTTTCATTTAAACTGCTTCCTCTAGTACTAAAAAAATGACAATTGTATTAGACATTATTACAGATAGAAGTTAATAATAAAGATTAGAGTGAAGCGATCTCAATGCAAAAAATCTCATCAAATCTAATCACCTTTCTCCAGAATTGGTCGAAATTACATTGTGATGAGGCTGCAGGACAGAGCATCATTGACAAATTCTTTCATTACTTCTGTTTGCTAGTCAACGTCAAAAGGATGTTCAGGAACATACTTATCAGTTATCTAGCTGCTATTGGTCATACATGCGCCAAAAAAAAAATGGTGAGCTTGACAGCTGCTATCAGAACCATGTCTTGCGAGCAAGATATTGAGACACCATCAGAAATCCCGTTTATAAGGTCTAAACTGCTGCTTTCTTGGCAAAAGAGTGTGTAGTCCTCAAATTTGCAATAGAAGTGTCAACGTCCTTCCTCAGAGAATAGGGTAGTGATTTAAGATCTTCAACATCATACCAATTCTTTACACAATTTACCCTACAGAGTCCAATGCCTATGACGATCATGTTAAGGAGCTATGGCTAATTTGTTAAGGTTTCTACGGTAAATCGGTAGGAAAAATAAAAGGCATTCAAGTTGTAGATAATAGAATAATTGTGAACTTCAATGTGTTGCAAGAAAAGACAACGTCATTTATTAGTCGTCGAATTTTCCGCCATCGCAATGGCCTAAATAGGTTTAGCAAGCAATTCCTTCTAAGATGAATTACACACAATGAGCAGCATCACTCGAATCCGGATCACGAAGATCGAACATCTGGGCAGACTAAGCCATTAGGCATGGTGTCGGTGTCACTAATCAAACTTTGGTTCAAGTACTGTCTCTTCCCTTTTGGAGCAGGCAGCTATCTGGCCACTTCCTGCATTACGTGCAACTCTAGTTGCCCCAGGAGGTGAACTGTCTTGATGGGTCTCACTTTCAATATTTTATGCTATGTCCGACACAGCCTACTCTTACACCCTAGCTTCAAGAGAAAGATTTAGCATTGCTGAATTAGCTAAACAATAATGATATTGCAGCAGAAAATATTCAATCCCATATAATGACCTAGTGGAAAGAAAAAAATCACACCATTTGTGTGACCTATCGGTAAAAGCCATTGTAAAAAATTCTCAAACTTCTGTTGTCACTTCAATCCTAGATCAGGCAGGAATGCCCTGGATTCAATCCCTACAGAAAAGAACGGCTCAACCAAACATACGAACATAGCAGAAGTATATGACAAATATTTTAAGCAGCTAGCGAGCTATCTCATATCCGCTCGACCTACCAAAGCTATCAGAACAAAGCAATTATATTAACCACATAATAAATTAGATTGGTAGTCTCTCTAATATACATTTAAGCTATGTACGAAAGGTACGAAAGCTTTTTCCTCAAATTATGGAAACAGAAGTTGCAAAATTAAAATCAAAAATGTTAAAAATATACTCATGCTCGACTCAGAATATTGTGAATAAAATACAAATATCAAATTAAATAAATAAAGCCTTCAAATTGACAATTGATTAAATCAAATTGTAGAAAATTAAAAAAAGATAAAGGGAAGGTGTGAAATAAAAAATTAAAATCACTAATCGAACTAGTAGAAATACAAACTCAAACTGAAATTAGCCTTGAGTCCCCTGTTCGTTGCTCTGAGAGTGAGTATCATTTTATTACAGTGGTTTATAATAGTCTAATTGTGCTGCTAAGGTGTCGGCCACGTGTAAGGTTCCAGTCAGTGTCCCTGAAAAAATAAAAAAAACTTGTGCCCAGTGCTAATTCTCCTTACTTACTCCCCTTGCTGAAACCAAAGTACTTTATTATTATAATGCCTGACATGTTGCTGTAACCATAGAGTTTAGTAAACGAAGTGACTAGCAAACCACGTGGGTATGTTTTGGAAAATAACATCACGTGCCTTAATAACCGACGAATCGCAGTGCTATGACTTTAACCGGATGCAGCATGTAATCAAGACACCTGACGAGTCGCAACATTCAAGTCTAGGACGTTTTAACAAAACCAGCACTGCTTAGAAGATAGTGTACCGGTTGTCCACACGATTCAGAAGTCAAGCGTTTGGTACTGAGCAGAATGTGTGCTTGCTAATAAACTGCATGGATGCAAATCTTGGCTCGATGGTTCGTGTTGTTCTCGCAGTGCTAGTTTTGTAAGCGGATATCTTTCCGCAAAGCATTTTGTAAACATTGCACTCTTCTCTACAATATTGAATAGTTGTCTTATTTATTTCATCGGAAATTTTTAGTCTTGCAATTATAATTTGTGAACATCGTTTTGTGAATTCAACTAGCATTTTGTGCTTGCTATAAAACATGCCAGTTTCGCAGATTTTTTTATTAGTCCCTCCCGATATTCATTCGCTGTGGCACGTGTTTTTGTTGCTACTATTTTTCAGGTTAGCCTTTGACCAATGACGATGCTCGAATCATTTACCCTGGCTTCCGCCAGCCATATTGCCTGCTTCCTTTGTCAAGCCCAGTTTAGATCCAATGAGAAACAACAGGCTTCATAGGTAACATTGTTAAATAGCATGCATAAAGCTATAACATGAATCATTAAATGAAACATCCGCTGTTTTCGCAGTGTTGAGCCATTTTACATTTTTACTGCAATTTTTTTCATTTATTAGCGCGCTGCAAACTTTTCTTTTCAAAACAAACCATCCTAGTCATCACCATTATCCATTTTATAATTGATTATTATGATTGTTCGTTACATGTTGAATTAAAACAACGTAATAATGTTATTTGATTTGCATCGTTGTCACCGTCTGCTCCTTGCGTTAGTCTCGTTTCTTATGCGACCAGTTGCTGTTCGGAATTAAAACCATGCCATGAGTAATTGGGTTGGTCCTTTGTCAACGTTTTTCAGTGAAATATGTTTAGTGTTGAAGTTAAACGTGATCAACTTCTTACTTTAATCGCTTTATTCTGATTCCTTGCTGCGTATCGCCGAGACTTAATTCTAGAATAAAATCAATAAATATATTCTCGCAATGTCTTGTTACTATTAGCTGTTTTGAACCAAACTTATAGTCTAGTAGAGACATGTCTCCAATTTACTGCTATGCATAGAATGGCACATGTTACCTGAAACAGATGGTCTGTACCAATAAACGAGCTAGTTGCATGACTGGAGAGACTCTATTCATCTCTGGCATGGTAGCTGCTATAAACTGGCAAACACTGCATGTAATATACAGTCTCATTGCTCCAGCTGTTCTAAAACCACTAGGCCTACCCCGTTACTTCGAACCCCTTAGAAAACGAAAACATTGGAGTTATCTTTTCCATTTCCTAAGGACTTCTAGGTAATGCGGTATTGATTTTTGGAGAGCTATATATGCAGCATCTGTTGTTTTCAACAGCAACTACGCAAAAGACGATACGAGAATCTTCACTTGTAGTGTAGTGATAATATTCTCTGTTCACTATGATAGGTGAGTGGGTGCCGTAGAGACCACGGGTTCAAACCCCGGTCAGGAATACATATTTTTATGGATGTGAAATCAAGTTCCTTACTGCTGTGTAGAAAATTAAAAGCGCCTCGCCTAAACTGACATCACATTGTAGTACATATTTTGATTCAAAATATTGATTTTAGTAACCAGGGAGAGTTCATGTTAAATGTTAGAACCGTTTGAGCATGCTCGCGCATATCAATCACCGCCTTATGAAACCCCAATATATTGTAATTTTTTTGTGTGTGGTGGTCGAGGACGACCTACTCGTGCACAAAGGGAAGAGCCTATGAGTGGTGCTAGGCCCTCTGCATTCCTTGAAAGGTCGACAGAACTTGTAGTTATAGAGTCAACCAAAACGACCCATGTGGTCTCGAGTCAATGCTTTTATGCTATGCTTGAGAAAGAGTATGTTCAGTCCTAGTAGGTTGTTAGGGGATCAAGGTCGTAAGACCTTATCAGCTGGAACTAACCTTCGATACGAGAGAAGACTCCGTATAAGTGGTATAGAAGTGTCTTTATTGCTATCCAAGCATCAACTGAGACAATAACAGTATAAAACATTCGCTTTATATAGTTTTAGACTTCCGGAAAAAAGTTTCGGTAAAAGGCCGACGTAGCGTCGTTCGGAAATTACACAACAAGATGGTGGCCCAAATGCCGAGGCCTGACCTAACATGGGTCGGCCCCAAACAAAAGATGTTTAAAAACATGCAAAACATGTGCAAAATTAATTACATCAATTTCTGAGACGTCGGCCTCAGTTACATACATGTAGATATGAAACGGGGTAGTTACACTTAGTAATTTGATAACAAGTTACTATGATATGGTATGCACAATTGCATAATAGATACATTGTACATGTAATAACAGTAAAAATTGTGTAGTAAGGCAATGTAGCATGAGACGGCTATGACTATTAATAGTTATAGTCTGGTCACTACAATATTTTGACACATGAATACCACAGAGGTTTGTGGGAAGACTGTAGCCTAACTATTGGTTAATATGAAGTTGGTGCATTGAACCAACTGTAAATTATGTTATTTATTTTGTGTTCCAAGCAATAAGTTCAAGTGACCAACCTAATCAAAATACAAATGTTGGAACATGTAACATGATATACTTATATAAAGTGCATTTTTGCAGCTATGGCCGAGAATCGCAAAGAGACTGTGGGAGCTATATTTAATCTATCTCCATCAGTGCCATCTTTGCTCAGAAATCCAAATGATTGTAACACAAATTCGCTCCCAAGTGCACCCCCACCACCTCCTCCTATGACAGCTTGTCCGTCTGTACAAAAAATGTCAGATTCATCTCGTGCTCCTCCACCTCTGAAACGAATGTCTACAAATCTTAACAATAAGGACACAAATTCATCTATTAGTGCTGGTGAAGATGTTGAACCTGCATCTTTATTTGGCCAATCTACCAAGAAATCAACTCTCGACTCGCTTCTCGGAAAGATTATAGCCAATAAGAATCCTGAAAATGAGAATTCAGATTTGGGCAGATCGTCTGTCAATAGTGCAGTGGCACCCTCTGTTTCGAATTCCAACAGTATGGCGACGCCACCTCCATTGAGGCGGTGTGCGCCTTCCCCTGACCCAACAAAGAACAACAGACGCAAACAACAGGTGCCTCAAGCAACTAATGATAGAATAACTGAAAGTCCACCCCGAGAGGTTGCCATGGATGTGGCCGTGCCAGGTAATCTGCCAATATTTTTATTGTAGAACATGGCTCATTTCTTCTGGCAAATAAAGATGATGCTCTTACGCATGTGCTTGTGTATGGGCTACATCATTGAATTTACTAATCTAGTGCTAATATCCATTTCAGATATTGATGATATGTTAAAGAGTTGTGCCGTAGTAACACCCGTAGAGGCACCTAACCTCCAAATAGATATCATGAATAGTGATGATGATGAAGATTGGGCACCAATGAGAGTAAGCAGCAAAGGTCTGTCTGTTCACTTACTAATTATAAGGTCATCACAAAGTCAAAGTAACAAAGTCATAACTCGCAATTGTCAACCATATTTTAAAACTTCCATCAAAGTTTCTCAAGTTCTCATTCATCGCTCAGGTCACGTTTTCTAGCTCAAGTTTATGTGAATTCTCACTAAAAGCTTTTTCTATCATCTGGTTACTAAGATGGAACGGTTTCCTTCACCTATTCGACATTATTGTTTTCTAATGATATCGTCACTAATACAAGTCGAGGCTGGTTTAAAGTCTAGTCGTTGAGATTAGGCATCACAGAAGTGGCCCCGACCTTCCCCACCCCAAAAAAGTAGAAAAATCAGATCACTGCTTTTTAACTAGGATTAATCTAGTGGGAAGTAAAGCAGGGAAGTCTTTTTATTGAAAGTTAGCATTGAAAACCTGTGCTAACTGCAAAATAATGTGAGTTTCTGGCGAATTGTAACCAAGCTATATGGGGTGCTAGTGGTGTATTTCTCTCTGTACAAGCGTTGCCTATTCTATCCATATTGATAAGTTGTGGTGTTTATAGGAAGAGTCGTGAAGAAGCCATCTTGGACGGATGCTTATACGTCGGATCTGGCAGCCACAGAGACGGAAGAAGAATGGACTCCTGAGAGACCATCCAGGTCCTCTGACGCCTTCAAGCCTCGTGCTCCCCCACCCATTAGCCTATCTGCTCTAGGCAAAGGCTCCAGTAAGTAAAGGCAGTTATCAGACTGTTGAAATCTGTTGCCCAATACAGCACCATGGTCAACTTGTAGTCAGTCATTGTGAATTAATGCACTTGCATTATGCACAATTATTCGTTTCTAAGCACATGTAGTGAACATGTCTGTTGTCTAGAAAAGGATATCATCATTCTTTAAAGGTGGACTGTACTGAAAATTTCAGAATGTTTGTCGCCAAATTAACTATGTTAGTATTACTTGATACCTAAACAAACATATCTAAACTGTTTTAGTAGTAGCTAGTAGATGCTAAACTGCAAAAAAGTATCCCCAAAATTTCTAAAATAACCATAGTGATGCCAGCATTAGGAGTTATCTCCACCTAGTTATATGTCAATTCTCAAAACTTTTTCTTTGATTACCTCAACTCTGACACACTATATAGAAGCAATATTGAGTTCTCACAACTGTTTTATAAGAAATACAGTGTTCCTCCAATAAAACAGATGCTAGCAATTATAGTACTACGTTCTACATGTTCAACACACCAGTCTAATAAGTAGGCATGTTATTCATGAGATAAACAAGTAGCCTATTGACCAATCAAATTGCAAACTCAAAAGTCATTTGATAATTTTTTGCAACAAATTGTACTTTTTATTGTCTAGGAATATTAACTAGCATTTGTTCTACATACCCATTTTTTCGTTTTGTGATATTCCAAGTACAACAAGGATAAAATCTCAATAAAAATTTTCTGTTTATAATAACACAATGCCTGGTCTGGCATTCACTCCCTGCAATGATGTATTTCACTAGTTTTAGCAGAGCTGGGTACCATGATGACATCATAGAGCCCAGCTGGTATTGTGCTAACTGGTTCAGCTGCTACTAGGCTTTCTAATGGTGCATTCAGTTTATAACCTCAAAATTTCAGTACAGTCCACCTTTAATAGTATTGAATAATCAACGCTCATTCGCGACAAGTTCAACCAATAGTGTTACAGAAAATTAGTGTTCATGCTTTAAGCCTACTAGAGTACAATTCACCTTATTGTTAAACATGTGAATCTTCTGCAGTTACTCATGAGGACCTTCACCCCTCTATGATTATGGAGAGTCCACCGGCAGCCTTGCTCCTGCCTTTCCATCGTGGTGAGTTACTAGATGCTCATGCAAACAATACTGATTTTTTTCTGTCTACTACGCTTACTCTACACACTACATAATATGATTACGAATTTCGCTAACCCACCGTTAATATAGTTTATACACTCATTATTTGGCGCCATCCAAATGTAAAAATCTCAAATGGATTCACTATGATGCAGTTCTACAGGCCAGCTTACCATTTATTTTATATGTACAATATATATTACGTGTTGTTATATTGCATGTAAACTTCTCAGATGGATTCACTATAACGTGCAATATATACTACATGTTGTGGTACTAAACGTAACACTGTGTTCTTCACGTGTGATGTGTCTCGTTAGGCTGGGTTAGAGAACTGGTGATTAGAAACCCACAGAATGAAGATCTATCCAACATGGAGAGAAAGCACACCAATGCTGATGCATACTACTATGCACCCAAGGAATACAAATCTGTTAAACTGGTTAGTTTTACTAGTATAGCCCGTCATTGACAGCGCTTTTGTTGAAGAGTTGGAGTTGTTCTATCTTCATCATGTGGAAGATGGAATGAACATATTGTAACTCCAGCACCACAGGCAGAGTATTATAGTGTATGCTTATTTTGTACCCATATTGGACACAGGTATAGTCGTATACTAATAGTATAGGTCTGTGTTTATGGCCAAACCGCATGAGGTAATTACCTGTAGGAGCTCATACATGTAACATGCGTGAAATTTGTTTATATAAAAGGTATGTGACAAACAGTAACTGCTGTATTCCATGAATACTGTCTACTGTACATGTTACAGTGTTAGTCCTACTTTGTTATGTTATTGAAAGTGTATTGTAGCTGTTTCGTTATAAGAAATGATAATAATACTGTAATATTGTTCTATACTAATTTTAGAGATCTGTGGTGAAGATACAAGAGTTTTGTAAGTATAGCCACACTGCAGTACTGGGTCATGTGTTCCCATTAGTAATTGGGCACTGTTTGCTTATGACTGGGTGTCCTCCACTCCTGTCATAGTTTTACATGTATGATTTTTTATTTACTTTTCCTATTGACGAATATTAGTTGATATTTTTGGAAGTTAGATTTCCTGCCTGGTGGTGCATCTTGTATCTGTGTAACCATGGAGACCATTTTGCTATAGCAAATCACTATACAATTCTGTTTCCTGTTGACAGTGAGGGAGATGAAGGTTCCAGACTTAACAGGAGATAACTTCAGTTTTGCAAAGAGGGCTTTCTATAAACCTCCAGAGGAGTTTGTCAGACTGGCTGGTAAGACATCTGGTCGTAAATTCGGCAGACCTCCAGGTGAGTGCAGTTTGGAATAGCGTGAAATATGCTCCAAGAGAAGGTAACTACCGCATTCCATGTACGTGCGGCTGTTGACATGGTGGTCTACTTGCATCAAGTGAATTGTTTGTATCTGTTTATGCCAGAGATATTAGTATCTATGCTAATTGTGAAGCTACTGTTAGCAGCTCTCTCCCTTCTACCTCAGATCTCTTTGTTTCTGTAGATTTTGGATGTGCAGTAGGTGCGGTGTGGGTCATGTGTAGACTGTGGTGTATATAGTTTATTTATAACACTCTTTAGTAGAAAGCAAGAAAGTCAAGGCAAAACCTAATAAGGTCAAGACGGAGCTTTTGTCTCCACCAAGCATGTCAGCCATCTTGTCCGGTTCAACAAATCATGACTCAAAGTCAAACTTGCCTACTACCCCCGTCAACCCATCAAGCCCAGTGAATATATCTGAGATCATGCACGTATGTTACTTCTACAGTTGTCTCCACTTGAGCATAGAACTAATGCACTCTCTTGTATACTGCTATAATTAGAGTTTAGATATAACACACAGCTAACACATATGCCTACAGATACTATAAAATATTATGTACATGCATTCAGTGATATATAGAGACATAACATACTGAGATCCTATCAAACATTACATTCAGTGATAGGTATTCTTCTTCACTTGTATATTGCTTTGCGATGCATTTAAAATTTCATGCAAAACAGTCATACAGATGAACTACTAGAAACAAGTTGCTTGATGGTTAGGGACTAATGCAGCAGTCGATTCATTTAATTCCGAAACTACAGTCATGTAGATTAATAATAATTCAGCAGCAGCAGACCAGAGACCTCCTAGCCCTCCAGTTTGTACTTGTTGAACAGTTTGGTGTCACTAGTCATTAAGGTGTATTTGTTGTTTTTCCATGTACAGCCAACTAGATTTGGTAACCAGCGAAGATCGTCTAGTAATGGCCCTACTATGCGTACACCGCCAGTGACCAAAAAGCGAACAGCCACTACTCCTTCCTCGCAGCCCATGAAGAAGATCAAGGCAGACAAATCGGCTGTGGAAAGAGCTAAGCAGTACCTCACCAATAGTTTCAACAGCAGTAACCTAAACATCTTGCCTAAGAGTCCTGCATTCAAAGTTGTTGGACCAGCAGGCAAACCCCCCTCACTTAAGGTAGGTGACCACAGTCTAGGTTATGGAAGTACTTTGGTTAATATTTAGACTAAACGTACGAGTAAATGTTAGATTTACAGTCATAGAGCAGCTATTGATGGCGCCTTGAGTTGTACGAGTATGTACATGTATATAACTATGTAACATTATATTGGTTGCAATGTCAAGGAGTGTGTGCGGCCATCTTGATTTGCCTCCAGCTTATGGTCGGTACATTCGAGGTGCTTCTTTAGATTCTCAGACTGGTGATATCTGTATTCACCTAGCTTAATATTATGTTTGTTATACATGTAAATATCTAGTATGTACAAAGACCAGGTGACTTGTAATCTGCATACCTTGTGTATTTATAGCCTCCTCAACCATGTACGAGTGACTGTCGGGGCGTGAGAAACACCACCCCTAGTGTGCAGTGTGGGGTCTGTCTGCTTCTCTACCACCCAGAGTGTATCAACTGGTCTACTCACGGAAGGGATGCTCTCTTTGTCTGCTCGGTGAGTATCATCCAGTATTGTATATATGTATATGTAATCTAATTGATTTATGGGCACCAATTATTCACTATTCACGAATTTGTAGTTTGTGAATACAAAAGGTCAGTTAGATATACAGATGTTCATTACTTGTTGATGATAAATCTGCTGTGTTATAATGTCTGTGATTCGCTTATTTCCTGCTGTTATAGATTTGCATCATGAAGTCAAGGAAGGAGCCTGGGATGCCCAAGTCTAACGGTGTTTCTGTGAGTCACTTACTGATATCTCATAGCACATTTAAATTCATCATTTGTCTCGTCATATATGATGTAATTTGCACACATGCTGTGCTGGAGGTTTATCTGCTCCTGTCCGAATGTTCAGTATTTTGGTTGTCATAACATGACACATTGAGCTCGTATCTTGCACAGTTGATGCTGTTCAAACTTATTCATTGGCTACTAATATGGATGATTTATTTATCATTTGTTTATCATCAGGGTCAAACCGGGAAGGTTGTCATCCCAGCTCTACCCAAAGATAAGGCCAGTAACAAGGACAGTGGGAAGTTGGGGCGTCTCATCACTATCCCCTTACATGTGCTAGATAGAATAGACACGACGTCACCCTTTGCTCTGAAGCTGAACAATGAAACATTTAAGATTGATCCATCACAGATGATGAAGACAGACAAAGGTGAGCACTTGTACAGTGTATGTCCAGCAAATGTTTGCTGTTACTACATGGTTTAGTTCAGGCTACAGTCTCATGCACATGTATAGGGAGAACAGCCTAAATTCACAGTTATAGTGTTCGCATTCCACGATCTACACTCTGCTGGAGTTGCAGCGCAAGCAGTATATTTGTACAATGTTCCAGTTCATATATCAGATCTGTATTTGCTATGACATACACACGGTTCTGGAGTTCTGTAATGCTGCCCCATACATGTCCTCTGGTTACTGCTCGGGTGTTTATGGTCTATTATTGGTTTAGCCTTCAGTCAGATGATCTGATTTAGTGTAGTATAGTGCTAGTGTATTATTGGTGTTCTTTTCAAAGGTGTGCAGATCTACATTAAAGATGACAAGGTTGTGATGCCCACAGAATTCCAAAAAGCTGGAGAAATTCCCAAGCCTTCTCCAGTTGCTACTTCAGCCCCCAAGTTAAACCTTGTGGTTCCTAAGGTAACTGTTTTCTCTATATGCTCATGCAAGCACTACACTAGTTCCAGCCTGCATATAGTAGTATAATAATGTACTCTAGACTTTACTGTATAGATACTATCTAGTACCTTGTAAGCCCCTGTTTAGTAGTTATACACAGAGTAGTTGGTTAGTCCTGAGTACTAAGGACATTAGTCTATCTCTAGGATCTACTACTATATCACTGTAACTCGTGATCATCAACTAATCACGGCCAATAAGCTACGAGTATCTACTTAGATGTAACCATCAAATGTAAACAATAATTTCATTGAGCTGTCATTACAGAGGAAGTATAACTCACTACTTGATTGCTATCGACAAATCTCAGCTCATCTGCCAAGTGCAGAGTTGAAGAAGCCTGTTTCATCTGTAACGACCTCTACCGATGGCTCCAGAAGAGATGTACAGGTTAAGAAAGAGCCAGTTGCTAGTGACACCAGTGAGCCGATGGAATCTAACTCTCAAACTAAGAGTAGTCAACCTGATATCTCATCAAACATTGTTACTGATAGTGAAACTAGTGACAAGAAACTGAAAACAGAAAGGACTATAGATAAGATATTCTCAGTGTTATCTTCATCGGGTGGTGGAACCGAAAGCTCAGATAAACAGTCAACAGATTCACATAATGAAAACAGTCAGAGCCAGGAGAATAGAAGTAGCCAATCGGAGAAGGTATAACTTATGTTTGTTATACTTCGTGTTATTACATTACCATTAATGGGTTATGGTTGTAGTGCTGGAGTTGTCCTTTCTTGAAGGGTTTAGCAATGAGCAGACAACTTCACCAATGCGTTATGACACTGGATTTAGTTATCTGTGCTGTATGGGTGTTTAATGCATCATTAGCTTAAGAGTTTGTGTGAAGTGCACTATGTTTGCTTAGGCCTGATTTACATACAATATTATCTTTGTGACCTAAATTTCCGGCACAGACCATCTTATTCAAGAAATTTTTAACCCACTTCAGATTTTATCACAAAGCGTATGACTGAGGACCAATGTCTGTAGCCTCAGTTGTTTTTATTTCCAGGATGCGTCACCGTTAACACCTTTAAATAAGGAGCTTGATGAACGGGAGAATGATGTGGAAACAAAGGAGTTATCCTCTGGAGAGGTAGCAGTGCAGTGGGTTGTCAAGTGTGTGGCAGATGCTGTTGATCTCTTTCAGAAGGATGTTAAGAGATACAGAAGTGGTGAGTAGAGGTCTCGATAACTATGTATGCATTTTTGCCAGAAAGCAGAAGTTATCTGCAAATATTAGTTCCGTGTAGCGATTTGTGGGAACTACTACTAGCTGAGCTAGATAGTATGCTGTACAGAATCGAATAAAATCAATTTAATAAATACCATTTATTTAGCTCTCACCTGCACATTCCGAATACGCCCATTCTGTCCGTTTTCCAAAGGCTCAAGGAACTAGATTGATTCCACTACTCATGAAAGCAGAGACGGAATCGCCAGGAAGTCTCAGCGCATGCCCTTCAAACGTAAAACAGTATTTGTTAGCTTTCCTTTTTGTGTGGCTGAATTGCTGTTATCTACTCTAGTTTGTGATAATTTGGTGCTTGGTGTGTTTATAATACATGTATTTTGTCTGTTTAGCAATAGCTGCCTACGACAGGCAAGTGAACCGAGCTGAAAACAATCGACCACCGCCCCCTCTTACTGCTGAGTCCACAACTCTTTCACCTCAGGAATTTAAGGCTACGAAGCAGAGCAGTACATCTGTCGGCTCACTATCAAAGGTATGATATATGCTAACATCATCTGTATGCACTTGTCAGCATATTATTATATAATGGCTAATGCTGCCATGATAGATATATAGACTATATTCCCAATGTGACTGCCCTCTTCTGGTGGAAAGTGTATGTGGTATAGGAGTAGTGTTGTACATGCTTGAACTTAGTGGCTCTAATACAATAACTTTGGCTGTTATACAACAACATGGTACAGTGTGGCAGATTGTGTGGCTATGCTTATGATTATGCCATTGTGTATTTCGTACAATGTATTGTGTATTGCGTACAATGTATTGTGTATTGCGTACAATGTATTGTGTATTGCGTACAATGTATTGTGTATTGCGTACAATGTATTGTGTATTGCGTACAATGTATTGTGTATTGCGTACAATGTATAGTGTATTGCGTACAATGTATTGTGTATTGCGTACAATGTATTGTGTATTGCGTACAATGTATTGTGGAGTGTGTACCCTACTGGTAGATACTATATGAACAATCCCCCAAGACCAGCGTGAAAGCCTATGGTAAGGAGGTCTCCCCAGCGTCTGCACATTTACTCAGATCTCTAGTACCCAAGTCTCAGCAGGTCACTCGTCCCACTGGTGTAAGTATAGCCTTAGTTCCCTACTCTAACCCTACTCTTATACTGCCTTATATGTCTGCTGTCTCGATTTTACCTTGAAACTATTCACGGATGAAAACCTTACCTTTACTGGAAATGTACAGTATTTATTTGTTTTAGAAGACTAATATAATAGTGATACCATCTGGAGAGGGCCCTACTACATCCACTACATCCACTACATCCAGGTTGGGCAGCACGTCTAGTATGCCCATGGGTTCCGTAGTTCTCAGCTCTGGTATGGCTCCAATCGGCAACGGTACACAGGTTGTGAGTCACAGCTCTACTCCATTACACAGCAAGGCTCTCCCTGTTTATATTCCTACAGGTATTAAGAATCTGCAAATACAAATCTACATGTACATGTATTTTAGGAATGGGGATTTGTTAACTGGTGTCACTTGATTCTAAATGTTGATTTTACTGCTTGGTTTGGTATAAATAGAGATGTACTAAATGTTTGTTATACCATCTGTATGTTAGACTACTCTACTCTACTATGACTACTCTAACAATGTGCTATATCTTTTCAGTTGTAAGCAGGCTAGACAAGAAAGCCCTGTTTACTCCACCCATGTCTAAGATAATGGTGCTCAACAGCTCCTCGCCTGCCATAGTACAGCCATCTTCCATACGTCCATTCACTCAGATGTCCCCCATGCAGACTATAGTCAAACCTCATTTCCAGATGGTCGCTGAGCCTACACCCAAACAACTACCTAGCGTCAGTGTCAAACGTAACGTGGAGTGTCAAACAGACACTGTCCCTGTCACTCCAGCCAAGGTGCCCTCTCCACCGTGAGTTTCCTGTCATAGAATATAAATGTGTTGACCAACAGAAAGATGAGTCTCAACTATCTATACTAATGGAGACTTTTAAGTTCCCCAACAGTTGGAATAGAACCGTTCATGCCCATTAGTTCTGACTGACTAACTGGCCTCTTGGCTCTCTGTTAAATATACTTAGTGAACTATAGGAACACTATGGGGTACCAATAGATACAGGAAATCACATGTGTATAAAAAAGTATTCAGGGTTCTACTGCATATAAATAAGAAAATATGCATCTCTATTCATTTGTTTCTTTGTGTGTTCAACAGCATGAATAGTAAGTGTAACTTGCTCTTATTGGTTGCAGGATTGTGTGCAGACCAATCACCTTCTCTCTAACTGGTGAAGTGTTTGGCTGTCTATCAGGAGTGTTCAGATACTTATCTGTTCAAGATAGACTACGTGCCGGTGCTGTGTGCAAATTATGGCGTGCCGTGTCTCGAGACCCCTCTCTGGTAAGTTTGCTAGCTCCGTCTCTACAGCTTTCTGGTTTCATTAGTTACTTTCTAGTACTAGGACTGTGTAATGGATATACTGTTTATATGGATGATTGTGCCCAGTTAGAGGCACTTTTTCAATGTTGTTTTTCCACATTGCCTGTTTCACTCTGCCAAGTGCTGACTGCTTTGTAATATATACATGTATTGTATATACTGAATTAGTATGTACATTTACGTGTACGTCGTACATGGTTGAAGTATTTGTGTACAAGTGATGTACAGGCATATATATGTTTGTATTTAATAGAATGAGGATGTCTTCTACAACTCCGGCAGTGTACTCACATCTAAAGCTGTGAAGGAATTAGTCAGGGCTCTGAGAATTCATACAGTTAAACATCTAGTAAGTAAGACCGGTGCGCTGACTGTTCTATACGCTACTATTATACAGGTGGTGTATGTATAGACTGTACAGACAGGTTCCCGCAAGGTGTTCTTACAGGTTTTCACATATACATTGTATATACACTAGATGTAGGTGTATAACAAGCTAACAGCTGGTCTTGGTGTAGTTTCTACTCCCTCATTTTAAATCTCTATAATTCATTAGCAACAGCTTCAAGTAATCTTTCTAAAGTCTGTTCCCACATCTAGGCGCTATTGTATTCCCGGCCTGGCAATCCAAGGTTCCAAAACCTAGGTCGGCTACATCAGCAGCCTTTACTGCGTTTTCTATCTATCTATTCAGAGCTACTGATACATTACAATGTTAGTTATAGTTTGACCAATGGTTATCACCTTATGTATCCCATTCACAAGTACTTGATTTAGTTGCGTATACTATACACTATTATCAAGTATGATATACTATTACAGAAAGTACCTAAGATGGACACATCACCTCCCGAGTCTCTTCTACAAGCTATCTCAGAGTTATCTTCCCTCGTCACCCTATCTATAGACTCGATAGCAGCTGATGATACCAACACCAGTTGGCTCACATCGCAGGTACTGTTCATATCCTAGTTATATCACATTACTTTTGTGTGCAGCCTACAAGAAAATATCTGTTCTTGGGGATATGTCTTGTGTACTGTCATGTGACCATCTCTAGTACATGTGTATACATGTATATGAATGTGATAGTACAAAACTGGGCCACTATTGGTATGGTTAGTGGAACTAATTCTCTGTGGTTTATATTACTAGCATCTCGCCAGCATCCTGTCTATGCCTACACTGACCTCACTGAGCTTGTCAGGAGGCCTTGACTCCACTGTAGACCTGTCCACTCTTAGCCTGAGTACCTGTGCTCCTCTTGTACACTTATCTCTACGCCAGTTCTCTGCTGTACATGCGATGAAAATTATAGAGGTGATCTCTAGATCTCAGGCCGACACTATTCGTACTCTAAGTCTAGAAATATCAGCCTCTCTTCAAAATGGAATGCTCAACGACGATGAGAGGGTACGTCTTGCTATGATGTTATTATTACATGTAGGGCGGGGCAACTTCTAATCAAACGTCGGTTTATATATGTACATGATCAAACCCTTTTATCTAGATACTTCTGAGCTACATATTTATGTGATATCAATAATTTGTTATGGAATCACCTCCTGATAGTCGGGGGCCCCAGTTGTCCACTCCTGCACTGCAGGTATATAATGTTATACTGCTGTAACTAGTAGCACTATTATATTATGTTGTGTAGTCTTGTGCTATGATATTCCTTAATGATTGTTGGTACTGCTATTACACTGTGATAATTAATGGTATTGTACAGGTATAGATGCTAAGTTACAGTATTCCTCAAACGTGTAGGGAAGAACAACCCTGAATAATATATTATCTACCACTTGAATAATATATTTTGTGTGTCATTAGATTAATAATACTAAAATAATGTATTATGATATTCTGTTTGTAGACTGTAGACAATGAGCTTTCCAATGTGTTGAGGAAATGTACTAAGGTTAAGAATCTGAGGCTATGTTATTCAAGGTAGGTACTTTAGCCTGAGTCTCCACTTATCCAACGGGTGTTGTTTGTTTTGGGGTTGTCTTCTCTTATTCACAACAATGGCTTTTCCAACTATGTCAAGTATGCCTGATTCCCCAGAAATCTCTCTGATTTTGGCAGCTCATCCAACACGCGCACCTTCCTCAGTGGTCATTTCTATTGGAGAAACTTTACCATTCAGAGTCGTCAGCCCTACTGTTTGACTTGTACATTACCAACAGCCATCAGACATGATTGTCACAAATTACTCTTACGCATATCTTCTCATTGTTTACATTTGTTGGCATAGCAACAAGTAGCAAATTAGGTTTACAAAAACCATTCTATAGCAGATTCAAACTGTAGGAGCCTAACTAATGGGATGGCAACTCCAAGCTGCTAAAAACCTGTTCAGCTTGCTATGATTTAGTAGATAGTATGATATATAGTATACGCAGTGTACGTACAACTGTTATGTAATACATCATGTGTCTGTACATAAAATTATATTATAGTTATATAGTAATGATTGTATAATGTACATTACTTTACTATATCATGGGCATCAGGATCCTACATGTGCAAACATTGGTATGCCTAGTACTAAGATAATGTTTTCCTGTAAGATAATTAACTTCCCTAGAGAAATGCATTACTAACTTCTATTATACTCCACAGTACGTATATTGTAAACTTGTGTTAGCAGCTCAGTATGATATGTATATGTTACTACAGTATCTACACATAGTCTACCTCTACCAATGAGTTATACGAGTGTATGATGTTATTGTAGACTGGATATAGACTCTTGTGAGGCGGAGTACTTAAAGGATACTCTCTCTACTACATTCCCCAACACTGATATATCAGTATCACTGTATGACTGAACAGTTCCTCTTCCTCCATCTAACTCTCTCTACTGGTGTCCTTCTCAATAGAGTTCATGCTGATATCGACTCCTTATTGGTAATGTCGACCCATGCTGATATCGACTCCTTTCTGGTAATGTCGACCCATGCTGATATCGACTCCTTATTGGTAATGTCGACCCATGCTGATATCGACTCCTTATTGGTAATGTCGACCCATGCTGATATCGACTCCTTCCTGGTAATGTCGACCCATGCTGATATCGACTCCTTACTGGTAATGTCGACCCATGCTGATATCGACTCCTTCCTGGTATGTCGACGCATGCTAATGTTTCCATGCTATTCATTATGACTGCCTTACAAACTCACATACATGAGTCTCTGTAGCTAACCTTCAGGAGCTGTATGCAAGTATCAGACTTACCTGGTGAAATGATTGTGTAGTTATCAGTATTTATTAGCTCTTCCATGCCTACTCTGTATTTAGGTGCAATATTATCTCCTCCTGCTTACAATGTAAACTAAACCATCATCGTTCACATAATGTCATCATAGTATATTTATTCTACATGTATGTCGCAGTCATTCCTTATAAACTTATACAAACTCAATGTGCATATATGTCTTGCTACTCGAACAATCGTCGTTTAACATATTTTGACCATTATATTGTTATGTCATGTTGTATTTGCAATGGGCGCACACCCTAGTGTAAATATTTTCTATGTATATATGAGGAGGGTGCTGCCTGATGCCTTTTTATAACATGTATTACGGGCCATGATTATACACGTTTATGTTATATTTTTCTTGAATAGTGAAACTAGTACAGGTGTACTGGTTACGTATTTGTATACTTTAGTGTATGTTATACATGCATCCAACTCCTAAATATATAATGTAGTAGCACAGGTTTCAACAATATGCTGTACTGTATTTTCTTTTATGTAATAGATTGAGACCATATGGTTCTGCAATAAACACTTATATAATGTTATCTACAGGTTCGTAATACTTGTATACATATTTGCATTCTTATTAATTATGGAAATGTCAGATGTATAAGTACAATGTATCTGTATAATAATGACTGAGTTATAAAATTGTAACCACTAGACTAGCCTCAGCTCAGCCAGAGCTCCTTGAAGGTCTCAGCAAGCATCCTTATAACCACAAGAACTACAAATTAATGCACTTGCATCTAATAGAAGGGTGGTCTTCTAAATGCCCATACAATAATCCTTGTCCAGCTTAGAAACCAGACTAGTTTATTGATTTGATGTCTTCATCAACTTTTTACGTTATCTATTTTATGTAACAGTAATTACTGATGGCAGAATGATGTAAATTAAAGGCATAAAAATAAGATGTATAATATTGTGTAAAATACAAATACAGTAATTTGATTTTAAAATAAAAAGGAAAGCATAAACTTTAATTTTTTACTATTTTCATGCTATTTAGTTTCCTGCAGCACACAGTGGAAGCACTGCTGCTAACAGGCTATTCTACAAATGGCAATGCAGTGTAGTAAAGTTTAGACTTGCGTACAGATTTTATTCTACATGTATTTTATGCTCCAATTATTGAGAAATTTCCGATAACAATATCAGTCTGGATACTTCATATTTTTGGTAATTATATTCTATAATGTAACACGATCTCTACTACTAGAGTATTTTGAATTGACTAGATTACTATAAAGTTGAAAGTAGGATAGTAGACAAGAGTAAAAATATTATAAAGGAAAATATAATATTGTATGAACTGTATTACAATGTAATCATAATAATACACGGTTTCTATAACATATACTATATAAAACTACAAGACTTCTAGGAATAGATGACAAAGGAGAGACAATTCCATTACACGCATATAACAACGTCTAAGTGTTAATTATAGATCTACATATGTAACATCTTTGATGGTCTCTAATAGCCTACATCTTGGGTGTCTTGTTTTACTAGAGAACTATTTAAGTGCAGTGTACATTCCATAGCTAAAGATCAGATTCACTACCTAGCGTCATATTATTGTAGATACTGGAACTGGTACTGAATGGTGTTGAAACATTTGAATTTAAGTCCTCAAATTGAGAGCTGTTGCCATAACCAGCTGTAGTGTTTTTGAGATTAAAACTGCAAATGAACAAACAGACTAACTTCATAACATGCATACGTCTCATTAAAATTTCAAGAGATTGTTTCAGATAATGATAAAGTTACGTTTGGTAGATCGTGCACAGTAATAATTATACACATGTATATGATGTGTTCAAACTAGACTTGGAAAAATTATGACAGACAACATACATACACAAATGGACTTGCATCATTATTATAATAATAATATTGCTGCCTATACAATCTATATGATGAGACTTGCTTGGTGAACAGTAATAAGCAGTAGCATAGAGCAGTATCACATGGTATATGATGTAATACTGTCACCTACCTGGCATATATCTCTTTAGCATCCCAGAAGACTATGTAGTAAATAGCAAGAACAATGGAAGCAAGAGAAACACTGATGAGGTAAAGGAAGACAACTGCCAGTCTAAACCACTTCTTTACGTCTTTATCATTGGCAAGCATTGAGGAATGGGAGTCAGTTGGGCCAGCCTTCTTATGATGATTAGGAACTAAGCCATTGGTATTATTATTTCCTGTAGGAGTATCCATGTTTATGTTGATTAAATTAGTAAGTAAAAATAAATTGTGCTATCCAACTTTATATAGGCCTACTGTGCAAGGTGGTGTGTGCTTCGAGCAATGTTCTAATATCCACAATGGCTCTTCTCTCTGCTGTATCTCCACCAATATTGAGCATTATCTTTATAGTTTAAGCATAGAGGTCTGTATAACATAATTATATTGTATTCTGCTAATCAATAATTCTAAACTATGTCGAGATTTAATCTCATAAATGCTACACTGTTCAGAGTTTATTTTAGATTTTTATAAAAAAGAATTTTGTATGAATTTTAATTTTATTATTGTTGAATTAATTGTGTAATAAATTTTTTACATTTTTGGAATTTTTAAAGATAGATGTGTTTATTAGAGACTACATTATGCGGTCTGAGAAAAAATTCGCTGCGAATCTGTTATACAACAGTAATGGCGGTCGAAATTGAATCAACCGAGTAAGTTCTTATCTAATATTAACCCATCAATATTGTGTCATGGATAGCGTAGTATGACATTCGTATATTTTTATATCTATTTTCGCAATTTTTATTATATGTTATGTGCCATGGAACTATTTTTTCCATGTTTATATTGCTCATTTTTTGTACAATTTCATGCTGACTCCTCTCCTGTCTGAAATAAAAATAATAATTATTATTATTATAATCAAATCGAAAACTTCGGTAATCTATAATTACTAATAAATAACGAAATTGTTTCTGTAATAATTGTTTTAGCAGGTTGTTTTCTTTGAACTATCTAAGATATGTTACAGTTTAGCGATTTTCACACAGTATAAAATTCTAAATTGCCTAGTAGGCTACAAGCTTCATGGGTGTTGAGCAGTCTGTTCACATGCTGTTATGAAATAGTTGAATGGAATGTAAAATTAAATAAATGGCGCAACAATTGAGATGTAAATCTGATTAATGAATTTAAGAATGCTTTGCCTCGATATTTCGTATCTGTTAGAGGAGATGCATTTATCTGTGCTAAGAATAACTGAATAAATAAGAATGGTCGAATAGGGAAACACCAGTGGAAACTAAAATTCACTGGTAGATATTGGCGATTTAGCTTGAAGCATATCTCACATATTCTAAGCTTCCAGGCCGAAGGGAGAATGATGAATGTATTCATTAACGTCAGATCCGCTGAACTTGAATCTGCTCATCATTCAGCAACCATGAATGCTGATCTAATGGTTTTCCTTTGTTTTCTGTAGTGTGGTGAGGCTGATAGAACAGTATTTGAAGGAGAACAACCTACACAGGACATTAATGACCCTGCAGGAGGAGTCTGGTTGTTCTCTCAATACTGTAGATTCTGTAGAGAGTTTCCAGTCAGAGATACACAATGGTCATTGGGATGTGGTGTTACAGGCTATACAGAACCTTAAACTGCCGGATAATAAACTCATTGACCTTTACGAGCAGGTGTTGTCATAGCCTATCATTTAGATTAATTTATAAATCACAGTAATTGTTGAAATGTCATGATTTTATTATTCGTCAATTGATTGCACCGTTGGAGCTGTTATGTTATGTATCATATGATTCTATTCGGCTAGCAGCTACTTGGTTTTTATTGATAACAAAATATTTATTCCAAATCATATATTTTTAAAGTCGGGTGTGTTCTTGCCATATTGGCCAATCCCCCTCATCCTACAGAACTGATCTTTATTCTCTCACACAAAATATGCATGTACATGACGTATATGTTTACAGATAGTTCTGGAACTCATAGAGTTGAGAGAGTTGGGAGCAGCTCGTTCTCTGCTCAGGCAGACAGATCCTATGATTATGTTGAAGCAGAACCAAGCAGATAGATATGTCCACCTTGAGAACATGCTGGCCAGGTCCTACTTTGATCCCAGAGAGGTATGTGTAAGATATATGGCACCCCTCACGCCCTCTCGAAAACAACAAATGATACAAATCATTGCTCTAATATGCTAAAAGTCTTGAGAGTTGCATTTCGTACGCATCAGTTAATTTCAGTTGCCATCTTTCATTGCAGCATTCAAGGAAGTGTTTAGCTATTGGTTTATTACATGTTTATGTTATGTTTACGATACCTACGGTGATGTTCAGGGTTATCCAGATGGACAGTCTAAAGAGAAGAGACGTGCCGCCATTGCGCAGGCCTTGAGTACAGAAGTGCATGTAGTACCACCTTCCAGGTTACTATCTCTACTCGGTCAGGCACTCAAGTGGCAGCAGCACCAGGGACTTCTTCCGCCAGGTTTGTACATTTCCTGTTTCTCCCTCGCACCCACTCACCGGAGATTTACTCAGCATAATAATTTTGATGCTCTGGTTAATATTACATATAAAAGGGAGTGCTTCTCTTTCTTGTATTGTTATTGGGGGGGGGGTTGCAATTTCTCACCTAAGGATAGTTTTTCAGATGTAAAGATAAAAGTGCAAGTATGATATAATATAATCAGAGTAGAAACTAACTCCGAGGCTTCATAACATTGCTGTCAATCTATACATGTGTCATACACCTGCTTTGTTATACAGGTACAACCATTGATGTGTTCAGAGGTAAGGCTGCTGTAAGGGAACAGGAAGATGAAAAATGTCCCACAATGCTCTCTAAAACAGTCAAGGTATTATACCACAATGTTATATAATGTCTCTCACTTTACAACATTATACATGTAAATGCTTTCAACTCATGACATTAGCCGATCTGTGGTATGTTGATTGGGAAGTTATCTACTCTCTGTATATATCAACTGTACTCTGTCTACAACATCTAGCGATGTTATCAAAGCTCTATATCAGAGTCCACCTCATACTGCACCATTTTGTGGGCTTAGATCTCAAGCCTCCGTGACACTGGTCTATACGTCATAATCTTATATTATTGTCTGTGTGCTCAGTTTGGACAGAAATCACACATAGAGTCAGCTAGATTCTCCCCCGATGGACAGTATCTAATCACTGGTAGCGTAGACGGCTTCATTGAGGTGTGGAACTTCACCACTGGAAAGATCAGAAAGGATCTCAAGTATCAGGCCCAGGTTAGTATTATAACTTTCTCTGGACCCATTGCCTTCTGGGCCTTGTTCTCATTGGGTTCTACAATCTACATGCACATGTATTTCCCATAGGCCTAATCATTTACTGAGTTTAACTTCCATTCAAAGGTCAATATAGAGTGTAGACTACATGTTACTATAAATCATATTCTGTGAAATAATAATATGCCCACTGTCTGTTATTCATTGTGTGAATAAATCCCTGTTCGTGTGTACATGTACATGTTGTATACAACTCCATGTTGCATATATGGTTATGTAGGGAAACTCCATGTTGTATGTATGGTTATGTAGGATAACTTCATGATGATGGATGCTGCAGTGCTCTGCATGGCCTTCAGTAAGGATTCTGAAATGCTGGCTACCGGTTCACAAGATGGAAAAATTAAGGTACAGAACCATCAACCATTTGTCATTTAATCCAGCTCCTTAAATATATAATCAAATACTGCAGATCACTTTGGATCGATTAAGGATGGTGTAAGTATAACCAGGATATTCAATGGAACTCTGTGTTCAGGTTGTGGCCTATTGCTGTAGACACGAGTTTGAATTCTACTTCTGGTATAACGTTTTTGACTCACTCACCAAACTGCTGTTTTACTACTTCATTGGTTGGAGATTATAGAATGTTTGTTCAACTAGTAGCATGTAGTATTGTATACATTTATGCAAGTAAGCCTGTTGAAAATTCTGAGAAATGTCCAAATGATTTATTCTTGAATTAATCTTATGACTCCTGCAAGAGCTTTTCACCGATAGGGAAACTGTTGTTTCATGCAGATTTAGTAGTAAAGCGATATATTCATGTCACGTTACCAGTACACATGGTTTATTACTACTTCATGCCTGTAAATATTAGTTTTGTGTGACCTACCTTTAACTGCTATTTATATTTTGCGTAACACTCATAGAAGTGTTTTATTATCAAAATATTTTATTACTTATAAATGTGTATGACTTGGTTGAACGTGTATTGTTCATGCTCTTAGGTATGGAAGGTAATTAGTGGACAGTGTTTAAGAAGGTACGAGAAAGCTCACACTAAGGGAGTCACATGTGTCCAGTTCTCCAAGGACAATGGACAGATAGTGAGTGCATCATTTGATCAAATTATCAGGTTAGTTCTAAATTCTTTGTTTTCCTACTGTTATGAAATAGTTTGGAATTGTCTTCTCAATGTATTATTATTTGTCAAACACTAAGATCGAATCTCACTGAAATTCTTTTGGTACCCTTCGAAAAGATTTAAGCTGACGCACTTTCTGTTTTGGTTTTCACAGGAAGTGTACAGAATGCGGAATGTCTGCTAGCTTTACATGTATGAAATAGCAATATTATTGTGATTGTATACAGACCTACATGTACATGTAAATTATGTGTGTATAATTTCTAGAATTCATGGATTGAAGTCCGGAAAATTATTAAAAGAGTTCAAAGGTCACATGTCTTTTGTCAATGATGTCTCCTTCACACAAGATAATCACCATATACTCAGGTGAGTGCTGTAGAGGTCATGGTCAGATTACTGAGAACCTATTGATGTGCATAATATTTGGATTACTAGTATTATCTAATTCACATATTCTGTGCTTGTAATGTAATATACTATTAATATCTATAATAGGCCTATATTACACACAGCGGTATATTAATGTATCATTATCGTATATTACATGCAGTCGTATATGCTGTATTACTATCTAAAGTACACGCAGTCGTATATTACTGTATTACTATTGTATATTGCGCGCAGTCGTATTTTACTGTATTACTATCATAATACGTTACACACAGTCGTATATTGCTGTCATATGTTACACGCAGTCGTATATTATTGTATTACTATCGTATATTGCTGTATTACTGTCATATGTTACACGCAGTGGTAGCTCTGACGGTACTATAAAGTTATGGAGTCTCAAGTCTACGGAGTGTACCTCTACATTCAAGTCTCTAGGGGGTACTACCGCAGCAGACGTACCTGTACACAGTGTGCACCTCTTACCTAAGAACCAGGATCAGTTCCTTGTGTGTAATAGAAGTAATACCATCTCTATAATGAACATGCAGGGACAGGTATGTGACCCGATATAATACCGTCTCTATAATGAACATGCAGGGGCAGTTATGTGTACAGATATAATACCGCCTCTATAATGTACATGCAGGGGCAGGTATGTGTACCGATATAACACCGTACTTACTGTAGATTGTGAGGAGTTTTACTAATGGTAAGAGAGAAGGAGGAGACTTTGTGAGTGCCACCATATCACCTAGAGGTGACTGGTACTACTGTGTAGGTGAGGATCTGGTGCTTTACTGTTTCAGTGCCAAGACAGGCAAGCTAGAGAGAACCCTCAGTGTAAGTAGTCTACATGTTAGTACATAATAGCTCGTAAATAGAGGATAACTAGTATTACAGTTGGGGTAATATAATAAATAAAGTAGTGAAATACTATCCCTTCATTATCTGTGAGAAAACCTACCAGCTCTTCATGTTGTAATTCTGTTATAATTCAGAGTTGTTCACTCATGGCTCTGTTTCAAGGTGCTAAATACTGATCAATATAGAGCTTACAAAGGTTGACGTCAAACACTGCTATTATCTCCCCTGTAGGTGCATGAGATGGATGTGATTGGCATATGTCATCATCCACATCAGAATCTGATTGGTACATACTCAGAAGATGGTCTTCTCAGGCTGTGGAAACCCTGAGCTGCCTTTTATTCACATTGGGAGGACGACTCTCAAACCTCCGCTTTTCACCACAAGAGAACAGTTATCCAATACTATAAGCTGCATTCGTATAACTCAACTTCTGAACTTTACAATATGTAATTTCCTTTAGTCAGATACTGAAGAATTTGTGTTGCAGTTTTATTTTCGATAATTTCTCTAAAATGTGGATTTATATTTTACTTTCCACATTGAGCTGTACATAAAAGTCAAATAACTCTGATTATATCATATACCCTACGTACACTAGACCATGTCATTTTTTGTACAAAATGATAAGTATTATGTACATTTAGATTAGACAATGTTATTATAAAATACAGTACTGTATTGTTAATTGATATGGTGTTGTAGTATTACATAGTATGCTGTTGGCTAGGCACAATAAATATGTTAATAGAATAGAGTGTTGACTCATTTCACTTTTATGTGAATAACAGTCATACTTGTCAAGTTACTGCTGCTCTAAATAGAGAGGAGTGGTAAAGCAGAGTGACAAACCCATGCAACTGAAAATGACCTTTATAAAAATGTTGTTGCTTGCAATAAAAATATTAACACCAATCTGCTACCTATCACATAATCCCATTATGCCTAAAGATATAAAAACAACTATGTTAGTATGACACAGTACAATACTAATGATATTTCTAAATAATAATAGCTGGTTTCAGTAGATTGAGCTCACTGGACACCCCCTTTCAACCAACATTTGACATCATAGCCTCCTTGAAAATTTGTAAATATAGCTTAGGCCTTAGAGTGTGTTTTATACAGTTTCAAACTTTATTACTGTGTCCCTATATGGGCCTTCAAAAATAAGTGTTAGTTTTTCATTAAGAACTTAGTATAAGGTTCTACTTCATTATTTTCCTTATATGTAAATGGGTGCTGTAAGTTTGAAACACAGTCTAGGCTTTATTTATAAAAAGCCTCAACAAATTTTCAAGGAGGCTATGATGTCCAAAATGTTGGTTGGAATGGGGGTGTCCAAGAAGTGCATTTGGATCACAGTCTACAAACATAATTTTTAGCTTTCAAAATACACATAGTCATTTATTTTGAAAGCTAAAAATCATGTTTGTAGACTGTGATCCAAATGCACTTCTTGGACACCCCCATTCCAACCAACATTTTGGACATCATAGCCTCCTTGAAAATTTGTTGAGGCTTTTTATAAATAAAGCCTAGACTGTGTTTCAAACTTACAGCCCCCATTTACAATTATTAATTTTTATTTACTGAACCTTAGTCTACATTGTGAGGCTTTATTTAAGAACTTAGTACATGTATAAGGTTCTACTTCATTATTTTCCTTATATGTAAATGGGTGCTGTAAGTTTGAAACACAGTCTAGGCTTTATTTATAAAAAGCCTCAACAAATTTTCAAGGAGGCTATGATGTCCAAAATATTGGTTTTAAGGGGGGTGTCCAAGGGGTGCATTTGGATCACAGTCTACAAACATGATTTTTAGCTTCCAAAATACATGACTATGTGTGTTTTGAAAGCTAAAAATCATGTTTGTAGACTGTGATCCAAATGCACCCCTTGGACACCCCCCTTCCAACCAATATTTTGGACATCATAGCCTCCTTGAAAATTTGTTGAGGCTTTTTATAAATAAAGCCTAGACTGTGTTTCAAACTTACAGCAACCATTCACAACTATTAATTTCTATTTGGTGAACCTTAGTCTACATTGTGAGGCTTTATTTTATTTGGTGGAATTCTACCCAATCCCAGTTTCCCCAAATTTACAACAATGAATACTCTGTCACTATTATAATGTTAAATCACCTGGATATAACATTTTGTGTAATCTTCAAAAAATAAGAGTTACCTTCTCTTCGACATATAGACATGCCTTATCATGTATTTAGTAACTACTAATTCCTGTTTAAATAGTAACGATATATTGTAATGGTTTCTGTGATTTGGTGCGGTCGTCCTTGGACGACTATCGACCCAGAAATGAAGTGCCTATGAGTGGTAATAGGACTTCGCATTACATGAAAGATCGAGCGGTCTCAGTAGCCCAAATACTACCAAAGACGACCCATCTGATCTCAAGTCCGACCTTCAGACTATACAATGAAAGAGAGTAGTTCAACCTAGTAGGCGGTTCGCAAAGCGAATGACCTAGTAAAAGGAAGAGAAAGTCCCTGTATCAAGTATAGATGTGTCTTTATTGAAAGCCAAGTGTAGACTGAGACAATGAACAGTAAAACAGTGCCCTTTATATAGTATAAGGACTTCCGGCCGACGTGACGTCGGGAAAAGACGACGTGTGGTCGTCCGGAAGTTGCGCAACAAGATGGCCGCCGGAAGCCCGACGGCCGACCCAAAATAGGTCGGGTTCTACAAAAGTTGCTTATAATGGTCCAATTCATGTACAAAATGAATATCAATGGATTCTGAGAGGTCGGGCCTCTGTACATGGGTATAAAAGGCATTAAAAGACTTAGATATAATCATACAATCATATATAACAATATAAGAGTAAAGTACAAGCAGATATATACATGTATGCACGCAATAATGAGTGTCAGATGTAAGATACGACTGGGCGTACCATCACAATATTTATTGTGACATTGAAGCAAAATAATATACATGCAAACAGAAATCAGGACGGATAACTAAAATAAAGCAGAACATCAGTGAAAAACCTTTTGTTTCAAGCTCAGGTAACAAGAGTTCAACTTCATTACATTCAGATAACATATGAGTATAATAGTTATAATAGTAAAGGTACAGCTGGAATACAATAATGTATAAGAGTATAATTATGAGTATATAGTTATAATAGAAAAGGTACAGCTGGAATACAATAATGTATAAGAGTATGAGCAGTCATCATAGAAAAGTGATTATTTTTGGGGTTTTAAAATACATGTTGTATCTAGACATTGACTTATATGTACATGTACACATAAAATAATTATAAAAGTATCAAAGCATACAATTAGTAGAAATTTTAACTATGATTATCAATGTGGAATAGCTGAGAACTGAAAATGATGATGTGTAAAATGCAGTTTCTTCTCCTTGTAGTCCGATGGGCACCTACATGTGCATGTCACCTAGTCAGTTGGCATCACTCCATAGTTTCCATGATGCAAATTTTAAAAACTGTAAGCTAGAAATAATCATGCTGGCATATTGGCCTCTCGTTTGTGTTATAGTATTATAATTCTATATTTCATCCAAATCATTGTCACTGAATCCTTCCTCTGGGAAATCACCCACTTTTACTGACTCGACTTTAACAAATCCTCCATACTTAGGATGACATTCGAAGTATCTCTTGCCCTGCACACTACAACAATAGCAATAAAATTATATACATTAGCATAATATATAATAGCAACATATCTTTTAGTACATAATGCTATAGAACTTAAGTAATAGTAGCACATTATCCTCTAGCAATGTACACAATTGTAACATATACTTTAGCACATCAATAATATAGTAACTAATAGTGATACACTGGTGTGAAACCATACTGGCTATTCCATGGAGAAGTACTACACTTTGTATTAGTTAGTACAAATAGTACTAGTGCGCTAACTAATACATAGAGGTAAGTTTAAGCAGTTATCTGCTTTCACACTATGACACGCTATTGGCTAGACCAATGTATTTTTTAACACAATGTACATGTGTGTGATGATTTTGGAGTTATCTTCCCTTCAATGTTGTGTACTACAGCATGATACACACAATTTCAATAACGTGAACTGATATCACCATTCTGTGATTATCTATCTCACAGTTAGGTATTGTGATGTTACTATTTTATGTGATGATGTCATTACTTAGTATGTAATATTCACTACCTGCCATCATTTTTGCCATGGGGTTCATCATACTTGACTCCTACCCACAGACCATCTTTAAACTCTGTCTCACCTACATACATGACTGTACCTCTTCTAGTTGGGTTACCAAATACACTGATCTCACACCTTAAATGACATAAGTAAAGCAGGTATTGGTAGTATTACCACATGGAAAGATAATGCTGTAGCAGCTATTCATTTGATATATATGGAGACTAGAGCATTCTCAACAGTGCCTCTTTATTATACAGCTAAATGATAATCAAAAATGGTTACTGGCTCAGAGAAATGTTTATTTCAATGTGAATGCTAGTATAACGCTATCACACCATTCACTAAAGCTTCTGATTATGATATGAAGTTGTCTTCCCTTAATAACTATGCCCGTGAAAAAACTAATTGAGAAGATAACTTCATATTGTGATAAAATGAACAGGTACCATTGAAATAAATAGGATGAATAGTGTCTTCGCAACCTAAATTTCAGACCCAGGCCAATTTGTAAAAATATTTTCCGGCACCTGTCAATCGTAAATGTTGCTTGCCATAAAAATCTTAATACCAACCTGCAACTTGTCACCTAATCTCATATAGGCCTAAAGATATAATATGACCCAGCATAGCACGGTATGTCACAGTTAGTATGACACAGTTACTATACAACACTTCATCATATTTCTAAATAATATCTGGTTTCAGTAGACTGAGCAGCTGCCTCATGTTAAAGAGATATGAACTGTACTTTCTAAGATCATTGGTCAGACTAGTACCCAGTCTCACATGGCACCCCATGGACACCCTTTTCAACCAACATTTTGGTATCATAGCCTCCTTCAAGATTTGGAGGTGTAGCTTAGACTGTGTTTTATACAGCTTCAAATATGACTACTGTGTCCCTATCAGGGGCCTCTAAAACTATACGTTAGTATTTTCATTAAAACCTTAGTCTACAGCTTTATTTCATTATTTTCCTTATACAATTTGTAGCTATGTATTTTTAAGGTCAAAATCATGTTTCTAGGGGCAACTGTAGACTGTTATCCAAATGTACCCTTAGACACCCCCTTCCCAACTAATATTTTGGACATCATAGCTTCCTTGAAAATGTGCTGTGGCTTTTAAATAAAGCCTAGACTGTGTTTCAAACTTACAGCAGGGCTACAACTATTTAGTGAACCTTAGTCTACATTGGGAGGTTTAGTTTAACTTACTGTAATCACACCCAAGCCTGGGCTCACGATGGTCCCCAATCCCATGAATGCTCCATCACCGTTAAACCACCTGGCTACAACTTTTTGTGTAATATACAGCTTTATTGTGTTATTATAATATAATGCACACTTGTATAATAATATGTAAAAGAGACATAAAATATCAAAAATCTTTCTTGCTTATTTTATCTTTTAACATTTTATGAAGTTTTTTACATACCACAGGAAGCGACTATTGGGAATAATACATAAAGCCTACAATTATACCATAACAAATAACATACATGGGCCCTCATCTTTCTCTTCCCAATTTGAGCAAGTGGAAATAAAGTGAGAGAGGGCAACTTCTAATTAAGATCAATAGCTTATGAGTGCCCATGAACACAGATACTATAAAAGTATATAACGTTTTATATAATGCAATGCCTATCATAATGGATAAATACACACATACATTGTACATATATAGTGTACATTGTACATATATACATTGTACATATATACATTGTACATACATACATTGTACATACATACATTGTACATACATACATTGTACATACATACATTGTACATACATACAGCAAAAATTGTTGATGTAATAATTATATAATATATATAATTATAATATATATATTATTATACTAGTTAAAACTTAAATACTTGTAACTTTCTAGAAAATACTGCTTCACTTGTTGTGCAGAGTGAAAATATCCATAATTATTCAGTACTAAAATCATATTAACACTGTCTTGTAACCTTTTACTATCCATGAACTTAGCAGATTGAGTGGCTACCTCATGCTTACACTTTTAAATATACTTTCTATAGCATGGGTGGTCTACTAACAAAATACAGAGAAGACAACTTCTCCTACTTCAATTTTGGCACAGAACAGACTTTCTCAAATTTTTCCACCTCTGCACAGAACTCTAATATTGACAGGATCAGCTTTATCAGCAGCACTGTGACTGATATGTAACCTACTAGTATCCTTGTCAGCAAATTCAACTGTTGTGAGCTGTTTAATGGCTTTATTATATTAAAAATTAAATTAGTAACTTACACATGTATCTCAAAAAATCTTCATGAATAATCTGTCCATTGTGCATATTATGTATGATTGGCTTTTGTATACGATAGTAATGCTGTACATCAAAAAACTCAATGTAAAATATATAAAACTATGATATAATGTCACAATAACTATAAAAATTCAATGGTAAAAATTTAATGCATTCTTGGTTGTACATGTTTGTATGTACTGATAAAAATTATTGAAAGATAATTGTTTAATAAGAATTAGAAAAACTAGAAATTTAAAAACAAAAACCAAAATTTTGATCAACATTGTATAAGTTGCCTTACATTTCAAGTTGGATGCATAGCCTTCAGCTGCTTACCTCTCAAAGTATTCTGAAGAGTTAGAATTTCAGAGTAGTGATAGCCACACTGACTAACTAAGATGCATAACTATCAGTCCACAGACTCAGCCCGATCAGTCCACAGACGGATTTTAGATTTTAGAGAAACAATTGCTAATTAGACACATGATGCATATGGAAAACTGGTAAGCTGTGCTTTTAATCCAGCCAATAAATAGCCTGCTTGGCTTAGCTTAGACCTCCAAGCATTGTTTACATTTCTAGGGAGTTGTCATATTTTCTGCCCTAAACTTTTTAGTTGACTTCATTCTGTTAAATGTATGAAAGTTGGTCTCACAATTTAATAGAATACAATAATATTGTAATGGTTTCTGTGATTTGGTGCGGTCGTCCTTGGACGACTATCGACCCAGAAATGAAGTGCCTATGAGTGGTAATAGGACTTCGCATTACATGAAAGATCGAGCGGTCTCAGTAGCCCAAATACTACCAAAGACGACCCATCTGATCTCAAGTCCGACCTTCAGACTATACAGTGAAAGAGAGTAGTTCAACCTAGTAGGCGGTTCGCAAAGCGAATGACCTAGTAAAAGGAAGAGAAAGTCCCTGTATCAAGTATAGATGTGTCTTTATTGAAAGCCAAGTGTAGACTGAGACAATGAACAGTAAAACAGTGCCCTTTATATAGTATAAGGACTTCCGGCCGACGTGACGTCGGGAAAAGACGACGTGTGGTCGTCCGGAAGTTGCGCACCAAGATGGCCGCCGGAAGCCCGACGGCCGACCCAAAATAGGTCGGGTTCCACAAAAGTTGCTTATGATGGTCCAATTCATGTACAAAATGAATATCAATGGATTCTGAGAGGTCGGGCCTCTGTACATGGGTATAAAAGGCATTAAAAGACTTAGAAATAATCATACAATCATATATAACAATATAAGAGTAAAGTACAAGCAGATATATACATGTATGCACGCAATAATGAGTGTCAGATGTAAGATACGACTGGGCGTACCATCACATAGCCCCCTCACACTAGGTCATGGGTGTCTCTAGTGTCAAGTTAAGAAGGGTACGGTACAGTGTAGATTCTCTGGATACTATATCCAAGTCTGCTTGTACAAGCTGGAGTTGTCGGGGGTGGTTTAGATGCTGGTTGGCTAGTTCACGAAGAGCTATTTCTCGAGCATAGAGAGGTTCCAGATGTTGGCGTAGAGTGTCTCCCACCTGTTGACGGCTGGCAAGGTAGTGAATCCGTGGCTTGAGTTCAGCAAGTTGTTGCATGAACGACGGATCCGGAGATGCAGGACGTGTGGCATTCGGCTGAGTTAGTACAGGAGATGCAGGAGGTGGGGACTGGACGGCAGGAGAGTCTGGAGTGGCTCGGAGTAGGTCCCTGGCAGGTGTATAAGGAGAGCGGTGCGGTGAGACCTCTAGTGTGGGCCTGGACTGCAGTGGCTCGATCAGTAGAGTCGGAGAAGCTGTACAAGAAGCTGCACATGAGACCTTGGGTGGAGAGCCTTCGTAGAGAGGGCCTGACTGAGGAGCAGGCATACTCTTCCTTGGAGCAGGCCTTGTCTTCCAAGAGGGTAGACGTCCGCGTCGGCCAGGGGGGCCGACACTTACTGCGGAGGTACTAGCAGGAGGTCGCCAGGGAGAAGGTCCAGCAGGAGTGGTAGGCGACGAGGAAGAGGAGGAGGTAGCATCAGAAGGTGCGGAGTCGGGGGTCTGTTCTGGAGATGGGCTGTGCCGTCTCTTGGGAGGTCGCTTCCTTGTGGAGGAGGAGCTAGGCAAATAGACTGGTTTATTTGTCCCCGACTGTCCGTCCATAGTAGGACGACATGGTAGAAATGGTGGGGGATCCTTTACGCCCCACCATTCCATGAGGGCCCCATAGCTGGGCCCGTCCGTGAGGAAGAGACGTTTCCCACAGATACTGGATCTCCGACTGAAGTGATGGCCTAGAGCATCACGGCTAACTGAGCTGCGTCCGCAGCGACAGTAGAAGCGGGCAAAGTGCTGCCAAATGTGAATGTTCAGTCTCTTGAGGGTGCCGGAGAAGCCACACTTTGCACATTTGAGGTTAGGTTGACTCCTTCTAGCCAAGTCGTCTCGGGCTTGTTGAGTGAAGGTACTAATCCATGGCTTAGTGGCTCCGGAATGCTGGGACGACTCTATGGGCAGCTTGTCAGTGAGTTTGTGCAGCTTAATGGTAGCTAACTTCAGGGTAGAGGTAACAGGAGATGGAGTGGGTGGAGGCGTGCCGTCTGGCGTGAGCGTCTTCCGTAGAGGAGATGCATCTACAACACATAATTCATCTGATGTGTATCCTCCGCCTTCTAACTCATGCTCTTTCCTGTGAGAATGTTCAGGGGAATTCTCCTCTGTCCCGACTGGTCTATGCCGAGTGGGGAGGGAGAGAGAATTCATGCCTGACAGTCCCACAGGTGTGGATTGTTCCTCTAATTCTGATTTGTTCCCTACTGGTAACACTGAGATTTGCTTACCTTCAGCTGTGAAGACAGGCTGGTTGGAGTGATCCATACTAGAAGGAGTAGCCGTCTCGTCTGCACGAGAATGAGAAAGGATACGAGTGCTGTTAACTTCACCAGTGACACGAGGAGTGCAGAAGTTGCCACATGTAGGGATACATGTGCTTCGGTGAAGTGCTGAACGAGAAAGGACTACTCGTCTGTGAGCTGTCGTATTTATACTAGCCGAGGGATGAGCAATTGGCTCAATTGTAGGCAATGCCTCAGGCACATTTTCTTTGTTCGACTCGTCAAATAAGCGCGGGAACACGGCAATAGTTGCCTTCGATTGCTTCTTATCCGCTTTAGGGGACTTCGAGAGTTCGGCAATCTGTATTTTCGGCTGAAACTGTTCGGCAATGCTAGATTCCGTACAAGAGCGTTTTGCTTTGTGTACTTGAACTGCTGGCAGTATAGACTGTATCTCCGTCGTTGGGATTATGTCTTGAGGTTCGGCTACGCGACATTTCGCGTCCTCTGGATCAGGTCGGGCTGTTGAAACTTGAACATTCTTCGAGAGGTTCAGAGGTAGCTCTCTGGTTTGGTCCAGCACGGTTTGCTCCGTGTCGATCCTCAGGCCGCGGACTTGGACTGTGGTGTCTGGCAGTTCTACACACGATAAGTCGTCCGTCGGGGCATACTGAATTTTGGCGGGAATCAATTGCTGATTAGTGTCGGGTCTGGACGTGGCCAGATCCTGTTGATCCTTCTGAGTTGAGGATAGGTCGGGGTTACCTTGTGAGGTTTGCTCCGACGGGGCGGGACATATGAGTCGTCCTTTCAGCCTTGGGGGGTGATCTGTGGTCACTTCGGATGTGTCCGGCTTTGAGTGGAGTCGTTTCTTGCCTGGTGTTGGCCTAGTGGGTTTAGGTTCATCCACTGTGACGGGTGTAGGTGACGCCGTCGGCCTGGAGTGTGATGGGCTAGTTACCCGTGGGGTTTTCTGTTTGGAGTGGCTACTCTTGACTTTAGGCTTAGTGGGTATAGGTTCTTCCACTAGGACGGGTTCTGATGTGTCCGTCGGCCTCAGTGGACGACCATTGTGGTTTGGTCCACTCTTCTTGGGTTTGGCCGCAGTAGGAATGGGTTCATCTACTGGGACGGGTTCTGATGTATCCGTCGGCCTTTGTGGACGACCAATGTGGGGTGGTCCACCTTCTCCTTGCTGGGCTCCAGTAGGAATGGGTTCGTCTACTGGGACGGGTCCTGGTGTGTCCGTCGGCCTCTGTGGACGACCATTGTGGTTGAGTCCACCTTCTCCTGGGTTGTTGTCTGTGTCGGCTACAGTAGGAATGGGGTCGTCTACTGGGACGGGCTCCGGTGTGACCGTTGGTCCGTCATCTGCGCCTTGAGATTTCTGTAGGAGGGTATGTAGGGCTTTCCGTAGGAGGTCGGCGGGAAGCTCTTCTTGCGGTTTTGGAGGGCTGGCCTTGTCATCCTTGTTACTCCGGAAGGCCATTCCGGCTTCCAGTGCTTCCTCCATATCATCGGGCTGTAACCATGTATAGTACCAGCGTAGGCCGTGGTCGTGGACTGTGAGGCAGAACTTCTCTACAGCCCATTCGTCCAAAAATGCAGGGGGTGCTCCTTCAAAGGCTGTTGCCATCAGTCTACGGATGAGAGCTGCATAGTCTCTGAGTGACGTGTGGGCTGGCTGTTCCAGTATGGACAGCTTCCATCGGGCTTCTTTGGCAGATAGTCCATATTGCTCCCTCAGTCGGGAAAATATCTCTTCGACTGATCGGGGTCGGCCGCATTCTTGTGCGGGCCCGTGTAGGGCGGCTCTAAGCCGTATGAGGCGTGCTCTGTCATTCCAGTTGCAACGCTCTGCCATAGCGGTGAAGTCTTCTATGAAGAGTTCGACGTCCTCTTGTCCGTTGTAGCTGAGTGTTTTGAGGTCCTGCTCGGCTTGGTACATCACCTGCTGGAGCAGGTTCCTTATTTGGTCCATGTCGGTAGGGTGTCGGGTAGTGAGTAAAACTGCTTTGGTTTGTTAGGCCGTGTCGGCCTAATGGTCGTACTGAGTACCGTCAATCTGTTCTGGATCCGAGGTCGGTCTTTGATTGAAGATCCGGCGTAGGTCGGGCTACATCCAGCGGAACCACGAGAATTATGGGTGCACTTTAGCGTTTGTCACCTTCTCGTATCCAAGGTTCCCGGGTCCGAGTCCTAAATCGCCGTAGAAGTATTGAAGAATGAGGTCGGTCGGTCACCCGAGGCCGAGGTCACCTTCCTTCTCTTCGTATCGTAAGAGTACGACCTTAGAATCCCACCGCTGCCACCAATGTAATGGTTTCTGTGATTTGGTGCGGTCGTCCTTGGACGACTATCGACCCAGAAATGAAGTGCCTATGAGTGGTAATAGGACTTCGCATTACATGAAAGATCGAGCGGTCTCAGTAGCCCAAATACTACCAAAGACGACCCATCTGATCTCAAGTCCGACCTTCAGACTATACAGTGAAAGAGAGTAGTTCAACCTAGTAGGCGGTTCGCAAAGCGAATGACCTAGTAAAAGGAAGAGAAAGTCCCTGTATCAAGTATAGATGTGTCTTTATTGAAAGCCAAGTGTAGACTGAGACAATGAACAGTAAAACAGTGCCCTTTATATAGTATAAGGACTTCCGGCCGACGTGACGTCGGGAAAAGACGACGTGTGGTCGTCCGGAAGTTGCGCAACAAGATGGCCGCCGGAAGCCCGACGGCCGACCCAAAATAGGTCGGGTTCCACAAAAGTTGCTTATAATGGTCCAATTCATGTACAAAATGAATATCAATGGATTCTGAGAGGTCGGGCCTCTGTACATGGGTATAAAAGGCATTAAAAGACTTAGAAATAATCATACAATCATATATAACAATATAAGAGTAAAGTACAAGCAGATATATACATGTATGCACGCAATAATGAGTGTCAGATGTAAGATACGACTGGGCGTACCATCACATAATGTAGATAGAAATTCAGGGCTCATTTCATCAATCTAATCTAATTAGAGCAGAATATAACCTTCTATGTTGATATTAATGTTTTTGTTATCCATTATTTCATCTATTAGTTTCTATTACACCTTATTATCTCTATTCTATTTTATTAACAGCAATAGTTGCTTGTTATAGCATTATTTGATTATTTTTTGTTTTCATGCTACACAAAAAGCCTGGTAGTTCACCTAAAGCTAGATAATAAAAATATCATAATACAACCCTACTATTTAAAACATCTATGCAATTTGGCACCAGATCACAGAAAATTTTTCACTATGCCATTTGTACAGCAGCTATATCTTAAAAAGTTTTTAGTCGTTTGACATTTTTACAGCTTTTGGTTGGCCATTCATGTTTGATAATGTCATTGATATAAAGTAAATTAGCAAGAATAATAATAGAGCTACAGGGCTGAAACCCAAAGTTTTGTAGTAATTTAGATTGCATCATGAATACATGTATGTAGGGAGAATGAGATGGTAGTGCCAGTGTAGAATGTTACAACTACACTTGACGATCATGTTATGTTTCCTAACTGCTATTATTTGGTAAATAAATGTTGTTTTGATAATTTCTTGTAGTTCAGCACAAGAATATAGGCCATCATATCAATTTGTTATCTCTGTCTGGTGAGGCAGCCAATATGCTACATTAATAGGTCATGCTGATGCAGGCAAACAAGCAAGGTTGGAGCAATATTATGTGCTGTAAATGCATTTGATTCCAGTGTAGATGTTGAAAATAAACTGAGTCAAGAATGCAGGTTCCTGTTCTAGGATAACCACCAGAAGTAGCTCAGAATGTTTACACCATCTCTCTCAGTTTATTATCAGAGTTCTCTCGCATAGCTTGTTCTTGTGAGTCTACAACCAAACAGCTGGACAGTGTAACATGATATGAGTAGGTGTGACATAAATTCATCTGAATTTAAAATCAACACAACATAAAGGATATTAAAAGATAAAACCAGTGTTGCATCACTGAATAGCCATACAAATGGGAAGATATTTCTTCCTCAGGTTTATCATTAATTTAAGTAATATTTTAGGAATTTTAAAATATGTTGTATAAGTTTGAACTTACATGATGTGTTATATACACCCTTGGGTGTGGACATGTGTATACAGCATTTCACTAGTCAATTGGAATCATAGATATAATATAAACACTAGATAGGACACCCTGTGTTAATGCTCCAATGCTCTTTGTCCTACTAAATTATGGAAAATCCCCACGACGTAACGTAATCTCACCATGATACTTGCAGCCTGCAATCATGATTCACACTATATATTATAATGGTGTACTGCAGAATAAACTAGCACCACTTTGGTTTAAATCAAGCCCTGCTGCCATAATATCTGTAACCTGGCAAATTGATGTCTGCATAGCACATTACCACATAACAAGCTATCAAATGGTACTAAATACTAACTATTTACCCTGTCTAAAAGGGCTAAAAAGTGCTAATGTAAACCTACTATACAATATGCACGTTTCAATAGAGCACTGCACAGTAGTTAGGCTGTTTCCAAAGTCCTTGTGTTTTGACATATTAATGTTCTGCAAATTTATTACCATGAAAACATCTGTCAAGTGAGGCTAATGTTCATTGCCACCTCCCCAAAAGTAATTAATTTGTTCAAATATTTGAAATTATATTTGTGCCAAGTATAAAAATTGGAGCTGCATGCTGTTTTGCCAATAGCTAAACATGTGCTGACCATGTTACAGTATATCTACAAAATGTAGTGCCACAGATAATTGCAAAACAATGTTTATGTTCTCCAGCAATGTAATTATTAGTTTCTCCAACAATTTGATTATAAAAATAATTATAAAACTGGTATTGTAGGTGAATGTTATCCTTGCTAAATGTTGTTGTGCATAATTATTCTACTCAGCTACTGTCGCAGGTTTCCTATATCGCCCACTTTAGATGTTTCATGATGTATGCGAATAGTGCAGTACCTGCTGATAACTGTTTTTATAAGAGAGGTGCTATGGCTAGCACATGAAAGTCGCTGGGGAATGTTATTTGTGGCAGCATAGGAGAGCGTTCTGATAACAGTTTTCTTATGTATTAGCTTACACATTCCTTCAGCTTGCAATATCTGTCTGATAGATTTCTCAGCAACCTGGCAGAGTTCAGTGACAATAGGGTTGGGGTTGCATTACAGCATTGCAGGTGATTTCCAAGTTTTAAAAGTTATTACCTTTGTAGTAGATGTTGATGCTGACTCATAATCTTGCTTATCCATGGTTCAAAATTTAGCAAATCCTACATAGTCTCCCAAGACCTAACAAACTTTCTAATAGGTAGAACATATATAGACTAATACGTCATGTATGTGTAAAAGCTAAATGCAAAGTGAAACATCACTGGAGTATGGAGTATCTACACACTGTAAGGCTGCCTGCTGTGAGCATGGGCAGTATTATTTTATATCCATGGGCTGATATGACATGTTCAAATCATGCCACAATATTTTAATATAATGCAGTGTCAATAAACTAAGCTATGTTACTCACTATGTTACTCAACTATGTTACTCACTATGTTACTCACTATGTTACTCACTATGTTACTCACTATGTTACTCAGCTACATGTATGTTACTTACTTTAACATGGTCAGCACATGTTTAGCTATTGGCAAAACAGCATGCAGCTCCAATTTTTATACTTAGGACAAATATAATTTCAAATATGTGAACAAATTAATTACTTTTGGGGAGGTGGCAATGAACATTAGCCTCACTTGACAGATTTTTTCATGGTAATAAATTTGCAGAACATTAATATGTCAAAACACAAGGACTTTGGAAACAGTTTTATAATTAAAGCAGCCTAATTACTGTGCAGTGCTCTATTGAAACATGCATGTAGTAGGTTTACATTAGCACTTTTTAGCCGTTTTAGACAGGGTAAATAGGTAGTGTTTAGTACCATTTGATAGCTTGTTATGTGGTAATGTACTATGCAGACATCAATTTGCCAGGATACAGACATTATGGCAGCAGGGCTTGATTTAAACCAAAGTGGTGCTAGTTTATTCTGCAGTACACCATTATAATATATAGTGTGAATCATGATTGCAGGCTGCAAGTATCATGGTGAGATTACGTTACGTCGTGGGGATTTTCCATAATTTAGTAGGACAAAGAGCATTGGAGCATTAACACAGGGTGTCCTATCTAGTGTTTATATTATATCTATGATTGGAATAGTGAGAGTATCTAACTGGTCTCATTGATGACTACTTATAATGCACGCATCTTTCCATTCATATTCTTGTAAAATAAATTGTAGACCATTAATATTGCGTATTGATCGGTACTCGTCATACTAGATATCGAGTAGCTTCGCAAGTTGTCCTCTCTTATCAGTGTACATGATTGTACACTTATAAGAGAAGACAACTTCAGGATAACAATTATTATGCAGTATAATACTCCATACTCTGTAGAATACTAGCACCCATTGTACTGTTGCAGTCAGTATTTGCTCTAATATCAAAGGACCAGCTTTACCAGCACCACTTTCACTGATATAAATCCTATCCTTGTCATTAAATTCTACTGACTAGACTGCTGGTTAATGACTTTAGATATTAGATCGTATAAATATTGTAATGTTTTTGAGTACTATTGCATACGAGAGCCGAGGGCTACAAGTATGTGAAAGGCTTGGAAGGTGGTAGAGGCCGACCAAGTGTACCTTCTGCTCATTACATAAAAGAGTGAACAGTTATGGGTGCTCTTTATAGTGTAGTTTGTAGATTATATCAGACGTAGGCAGATGCCGAGACTCATTGGAGCTCAGGACCGATGTAGGTCATGTAGAGTTTATACTCCAAGGGAGTGCAGAGAAAGAATGTCTAACCTTGAGAACCTAAGTCCGACGTTAGGTTCATTAGAACCCAGGATCGGCCTAAGCCTAAGGGGTGGATAGAGATATGCTCAGCCTAGGATGAGGTGAACTCGAGCCGTACTGAATCCAAAGGATTCTCAGGTGGAGTTACCCGCCTAAAGAGTAAGCCTCTGTAGGTTGAGTTAGGAGATGTTGCTTTATTCAAGCGCAATCAACAACTGATTCACAACACAAAATGCACTGCCTTATATCTACATAACAAACTTCCGGCCAAAAGGGCCCGACATGGTGCCGGTTATCCGACATGGTGTCGGTTATCCGACATGGTGTCGGTTATCCGACATGGGGTCGGCTCCGGAACTGCCGCAACAATATGTCTGGTTCCGCCCGACTCGGCCACATAAAAGGTCGGCCTTCGCACCAAATGTGCTTACAATAAGGAGAAACATGTCGTATATAATTATGAGCTAAATCTATAAGGTCGGCCACGAAGGTACTATATAAAATGGCAAAAAGACTCTAATAATTCACAATCAAGCAAGAACAGACAATTACTAAATAAGTCTATAAATGTGGGAAAAACCAAGTTGCAATAGAACGTAATCCCAAGGCTTGATTGCTAGTACATATGTATATAAGACACGCAGTATATAAGATAATAATGAATGCATAGATGAATATGGATAACAATGCATGGATAAGATAATTGAATGTCAGCTAATAATAATGTCAGTGTGCAGTGGCGGATCCAGAAATGGAGTAAGGGTGGTGCAAAATTGATGGTTGGGGCTTTTCTTAAGGTAAAACTTCAGTTTTCATGTGCGGTGCGCTTCGTGCCCTGTCACACTGCATTGCAGCGTCCTTTCCAGCTGGGGGTTTGGGGGCGCTGTAAGCCCCCCAACAGGGTCCGGGGCAGCGCCCCGGCCGCCAAGCAAAATCCTGGCATTTGTGGGTCTAGGAGGATCTAAGGGCCAGTTCAGTTCATTCAATTAAATGAGTTGGTGGCAAGTTGAGTTAGGTTGAATAGTAGTAACTAACCTATAATTGTTTTGTTTTAAAGCAAAACATAAACGATAATAAGTAATATGTTTATTCAATGAACAGTATAATTATATAAGCAAAATGAATAAAAATATTTATCTTTTTATCTATTTTATGACGGCCTAGAAATAAATAGAATAGATAAAAAGTTTCTTGTGATTAAGATGTGACAATGCAGCTCATTCAACTCCGACTCATAAATGGCAAAAATGGTCGGGATATTTACATGGATCAAGAAATATGATAACATATCACGTTTTTGAACCCCTATGCATTACAAAAATATATTTTTGTGCTAGGTTGACACACACATTTGAATAATTAGCAAAAATAATCAACAAAACAATAAAAATTAAAATAAAAAGAAATAAATAGAAAAAATTTTTTTTTTCCTGAAGTTTTCACTGGTGCAAATGCACCACTTGCACCATCCCTGGATCCGCCCCTGGTGTGGCTGGCCTAGGTGCCATTACCACGGAGGCTGTTTCACCACAATATCATATTTGGCAATTTACGTACATTCTCTGTCTAGATAATCAAAATACACATAATTATGTATGATTGTGTATTTACAGTAACAATGTTGTATATGAAAAAATTTAATAAAAAATGCAGTGTCACAATGATTATAAAAAAACAATAGTGAATAGAAAATGCATTTTGGTTGTACACGCTTTTGGGACGCTTTATACTGAAGCTTAGTTTTTCTTTTTTTAAATATTTATTAAACATTTGCCATTTCTTTGCTTATTAAAGTTTTACGTTGAATGTAGCTGTAGAACTTTGAACTGCTCACCTTCTCTCCAAAGTTTTCAGAAGCCTGACTCGTAGAGATGGAATTTCAGACCATGTGATAGTCACTCAGCTATGAATCATGATCTCACTAATCTTTGTTCAAGTCCAGTTATATAATAAACTTCAAACCAAAATATATCAGCACAAATGAGTTTACAAGATGGAATCTGTCTGTTACTAAGTTTTCTGTATTTACGACCTATGTAGGCCTAAATGTATATACCATGCACATGTATACTGTGTGAGTTTATGTACCATGCAGCGCTATCTTCTATCTTGTACTGTATGTCGGCTTTAAGGCTGTGACAAATCTACGAATCCGGATCCGATTCCGAGTCCTTAGGCACGGTTCCAAATCTCGGTTCCAAAATGCTCAGTTTCGAATCCAACATTGTAAAGTTTTTGTTATTTTTTGTAGCAATTATTTATAAAATTATTTAATTATTAATAAAAATTGTTGAACAAAATGAACACTGAAAGTTTTTGAATTTTCTTTATGTTAGTAAAGTTTATATGAAACGATGCCTTTTTATTCGGAGTTCCTTTCCGGCATAAGCAGACGTTAGCAGTTGAGCAACAAGTATGGCTGAAAGTCAAACTGATGCTGTTGCTGATGTTAGTGAAACTACAGTAACTCCTAAAACCAAGTCCAATTTATCTCAGGAAGAGTTATATCTACCAACTAATGTTATTCCTTAACAAAAACATCGATACTCTAGGTTTATAAATGACAATAACGATAACATCAGCCTTCCTTTTCCGTATTTTGAATTTTAATTTATTTTTGTTTTGATATTATTATTATATCATATATGGTACATTATGTATAGGCACATGTATTTGCGTATAACTATTTAGGCCTATATGGGATATAATATGTTGTTGTTAGAAAATTATAATATTGTAAATACGGATCTTTCTGTTCTAAACAATAATCTTGTGTGTTAACATAAAATCGCAATAATAATTAATATAGTATAATCAAACACAACTAGACAGTCATGAATTAGTAGTACAGGTTGAAGTTGAGCTGTACATCAGTAGCCATTCATCATCTACAAACTAACAGTGAATAGCAGATGAAATATGCTTATACAGTTTGATTACATGGTTTATTTGGTGACAAAAGATATTGAATTTGTTAAAACGAGTAATTCCACGGGGAATCGTTTAGGAATCGGAATCGAGAATCTGCATGGTGTCAGGAATCGGAATCGTCAGATTCGAAAATTTTTGGATTCGTTCCAGCCCTAGTCGGCTTATATGTTTATTATATTGGAATATTGATTTGTTTCCGTTGACTGCTGCCAAACACTCCTAAAATTTATCTTTGTGACATTTTTCTTGCAATGAATTTATATATCTTTGTCTGCGAAGCAGGGTTCCAGCACATTAACTGAACTGAGCATGTTATTCTTCCAGCTACATGTACATGTAGAAGTCTAAAGTTACACATTACATGTGTTTGAAACACAGGTTTACATTAATATTATAATGTTATATAGGTAACTAGTAGCTCTGAAAATATTCACCCATATTTTTTGTGATATTTTAAGTTTCCACAGAAATGTGTAGGGGGAATATGACAGTTACCACAATGCCAGTATGAAATGTTGGAACCCTACTTTGCAATCATGTTGTGTTGTGTTGTGAACTTGAAAACTTCACTGTTTTTGTAATTTTTTGTAGTTGAGCACAATAATATAAGCTGTTATTAAGTTGTTATTCTTCTCTGGTGAGAGGTCTAATGCAAACAAGCATGGGTCTAATGTTATGGCTACAGCAGACTATAATATAAATTGAGTCAGGGGTGAAGGTCACTGTTCTAGGATAACCAGAAGTGGCTCAGAATGTTTACACCATCTCCCTCAGTTTATTGTCAGAGTTCTCTAGCATAGCTTGTTCTTGTGAGCCTACACCATACAGTTGAACAATGTAACATGATATGATCTGATAGCATACCTCCAAATTCAACTACTCATTTGAATTCAAAATCAACTTTAGTCATACAACACCCATTTCTTCATCCATATAAAAACACACCCAGTATTGTGTCACTGAATAGCCACACAAAAAGGAGGAATTCGTTTTGTAAGTTTTTTAATTAAGTAATCTTTTGGGAATTTAAACATTGTATAGTTTTGGACATGTACATGTATTTGTACGAAACATTCTACTGTAGCTGTAGGCCCATAAGGCCCATAGATACAATATCTAGGTGTAGACCATACTAAAGGTTACTCATAACTTAGTTCTGTTTAGCCACATTACCTTTCTTGTAGTAATCAGCTTCAACCAAGCTCACATGCACTGAGGGTAGAGTATACCTATCATCATAGTCTTTGTCAGTTACTGTCAAAATACATGTACATTGTATAAAGCTAGGATAATTGGAAGGTGCTAAAGTTGTCCCCTCTCTGTCTATGATAGTAATTGGGAGGAAACTAGAAAGTAAGGAGCGGTTTGAAAAGTATATGACCTGAGTTAAACCACAGTTTTGGTCAAAATATTATGAATACATACATTTATAATATAGTGATGAGCTAAGGAAATATGACTGCAACTATGTAGTTTATAATGCTTTGATATCCAATTTCATATGATGATATTATCTACACATGTTTTCAATAAGCTAGTATATGTTTACTATATGACTAATACATCATATAGAATATATTCTATTATATAATCTAATATTCATGTATGGTAATATAATGTATACAATGTAAATTTGCAAGAGATATCCACTACTCTGTACATAAAGTGACGAGGATGCCAACTTCACACATCTGGGCTATGGTTCCAGAGATATACACTGTACATATGCACATGTACCTTGTTCTATGGCCTCTAATAGCTCAGCAACTTGACTATTGAATGAGATACTATTGACTGGTATCATATAATAATGTCCTCCCATGTGCTTTATTTTTATCTACCTAAGTGCTCATAAAGTTGATAACACTTTTAGTTCTCACAGTCATACCTAGTAGCTCCAAGTACTATATTTTATAAGTACTAAGTAGTAGTAAGTAGATACTTTAGATGCTACCATCAGAATTGTTGATATAAAATAACCTATGGACAGATTATATCTATATAAAACAGTTGCACCACCAGCCAGTTGGAACATGACGCTAGTTGCACCATGTTGTGTCTTCTCAACCTCTAAACCATTTACACAATAACATATTATTTAAGGCTTTTCGATACAAGCATGAAATTTCACCATTAATTGCAATTAAAACAATATTTAAAGTTTTTCCAGGTGTCTGAAGCTTACTTAGAAAGAAGTGTAGATATTACAGTAACATAGCCGGTGTAGTCACCTACTCCACTTGATGTAACAGTCATGAGGTTCCACGCGGGTATTATTACATAGAGCAGTGTTGTTAGGCAAGTCATACTATTACTGGTACACTCCAGTAAACCTGTACAACATGTAGCATAATAAAGCTGGCTAGTTGCCAAAAAGCTGTTTTGAAATGTCAGAATTCTTGGCAGTCCAGTGTATAACAAGAATACTGTGGTAACAGCGATCAAAAATTTCCTGCTTGGCAGCTCCTCTATACAATGTAGGGTTACATTACAAGTACTAACCAATGATGATATATTATCATTGAATTATAATATATTATCATTGTACTAACAGTGCAGCAATGATACTTGCTGACACAGATAGTTTAACTATCCATATAGAATTATTCATAAGTAGGCCTATGTATGAGACCACTAAATATACTAATAAAGTCATGGGTGAACTTTATGGATTTTATTTGTACAAGTATGAACAAGGATGATGTCACTTAGTCTAGAAAGGCTATTATTGTTGAATAGTAATTGGCCAATAAATAATTTCTATGGACTGTATAATAGCCTGGGCACCAGTGTCCTGGAGCAGGTTGAGCCCAAGTTAACCTGATGCCCAGGCTAACGCTGTTGAGCGATTCGCTAATAGTATGTCTAATATGAAATATAATTAATATAAAAACTGTAGATTAACACTATGCAGTCTAATGTCAAGTTAGTCTTTGGAAAATCTAAATCTAATCATTTGAGGCAGCTTCCTTCTTCCGCATCGTAGTCTAAAAATAGAGCCCTGACTGCATGGCCACCCTTCCTCATTACTACATGTTATACTAGCGGGAAGCCCCTGTAATAGTACTACTAGTCAGGGAAGTACTTGTAGAATATTTTCCCTGTATTGGAGTAGATACTGTAGTTTTATTTGCTCTTATCCTAAAGGCTTTTATTGATTAGCACTGTAGGCAGTGTAATATAATCTTCTTGAAAGGCAGTAAGTAGTAAAGCCAGGTTATGCCAACTCTCAAGATATCAATTACATACTTGTACTGTGAATCATGCAAACCTCCTTAATTCTTTGATAGTTGTGAAAAAATTCTCTAAGCATACATATAGCCCAACAGCTAATAGCCCATAGCCAATATAATCAGTTATCCCCCTACCCATCACTTAGGTTTTTATTGGCAATTTAGAGAAATAAATGCCGCACCATGACAGGGCATAATAAATAACATAATATTATATATTACCTTGCATAGGGGCAGATGGGATCAATGTAAGGGTCTTGTTATCCTTCAGATGTGTGCCGCCATTTCTCCGTCTCCTCAGCGTTAGAAGCCGATAGACAGTGAGAGTTAGTAGTATCAGTACTAGAACAGCGCACAGAACCAGCGGTAGTATGATAGTTACCATCTCCATGGACTCTGTATTGTCTGGTGGAGTAGACTTTTCTGGTTCAGCTGTTCCCCCCAGATCTGCGGGCTTACCACTGAGGGTGGTGGTGGGATGTGTTTCTGGCGGGGCGGGCTGAGTCTGTATGTCTTTACTACTCTGACAATTTTTTCTCAAATACTCTGGAATATTACATGTACACGCCATGCAGTAAATTCCAGCAGGAAAAGAGAACGGTAGTTTGGTGTACAGTTGCCATAACTCTGCATGTGATTATAGATAGTAAAAACCAGAGCTGGGTCCAAGTCATAGATTTGACTTGACTTGCCAAGTCAAGTCACAAGTCGACTTGACTTGGACTTGCCAACTTGCTGACTTGACTTGACTTTGACTTGCACATCAATGTGATTTGACTTGACTTGACTTGACTTGGACACATGTATGACTTGTGATTTTGACTTGACTTTGACTTGCACATCAATGTGACTTGACTTGACTTGACTTGGACACAGGAATGACTTGTGATTTTGACTTGGGTTTTGTCAAGTCAATCTGGCAAATAAAAATTTTGTACAGTGTTTAGCCAACATGGAAAAAAGGTCTCAATTGCCTACCTAATTATCATTTTTACTAGATCAGTGCTACTAGCAGCACTCAGAGTATATCAAGGTTAGCTATGAGGATACACAATTCAAGCACTATCTAAGCTGTGTGTACGAGAGACTACACAACGACAATGCATAGTCACAAGTACACACAGTGCAAGTAGTGTAAGTGTAGCATACAATGTAGGTGTGGTGTAAGTAGTGAATACAATGTGCAGTGCAATAATTACTAGAGTTAAATTGCAGGACTGGCCAGTGGGCACTCCTTGCTGTACCATGTGCTGTTTATATGCTATGTAACACTGCATCACCATTACAATATACAGTATATAATACTATATGACCAGTCTCAACCGTAGTGCCAATAATACTACTCATATAGACTAGTTCTTTACCATGATTGCATCACATACATGTCCATGCCCTGCTACACCTTGGCATAGGTTTTTCATGGATTGGAATGCCTACTAAAAGAAAAAAGTGATGTTTTGAATAATGTAAAATTTTTTGAAGTTGTCTTCCACTTGACTTGCATTTCGACTTGACTTGACTTTGACTTGACTTGACTTGTGACTTGCATGACAGCTGACTTGACTTGACTTGACTTGAGGCAGCACTGACTTGACTTCGACTTGACTTGCCTTCAAAATTTTAGAAATTACTTGACTTGACTTGACTTGAGGCAGCACTGACTTGACTTGGAGTTGACTTGCCTCCAAAATTTTAGAAATGACTTGACTTGTTGACTTGCAAGTCGACTTGGACCCAACTCTGGTAAAAACTAAACCAAATACTATGTGACATGCACGTAGTTGTGTACTGTTAGTCTTTCTGGTTCTGTGTTCCATATTACAGCTTAAACAGATGGACTGCATGTACACAGATGTTTTAGTAGCAGATGCAGAAATACCAATATAATATAGCATGTATGGTTGTTATCTGGAGGTGGAGACTGAGTAAAGGGAGTGAATCACTCAACAGAGTTAGCCTGGGTTTCAGGTTAACTTACAGGCTTTACCTGATCCAGTACACTGGTGCCCAGGCTATTATAAAGTACAAGTAAGTAACCCGTATGTTCACACATACATGTACATGTAACTACTCACCTATACAGTTGCCACAGCTCCTACAGCGTATACTAAATACTTGCATTACCATAATAAATTACACAATTGTATAATAGCAATGATATTAAATTATAAAATTGCATACAAGTCATGTACATACAGTCATTTGCATTCAGAACATTTTAGATCATTTCACTGTACTACATAACAACTCCCAATAGTAAACTATAGACACATACCATGGCATAGATCTCTACATCTCATGCTCCATGTCTCCACACCATCACATATCGAACTGCATGACCTATATTGAGCAAAGTGCTCAACATAGAAACAAGCATAGGACTGGTAGTAATCTCCCCCACATTCATGGTGTGTGAACTGCGACTCCTTCCCACTACACACCCACGTGTAATCTGCAGATACACCAGCGTACCAGAGTGTGTGGAGCAGAAGGATGGGTAATTTTAACCTGTGTCTCTTCATGCTGAGCTGCTTGCAAGAAGTTTGTGAGGTAGTTTGTAACCTGTAACAGCAATAGGAATTCCATGGCTTCTTGCACCTTGTACTATATGTGCTGTATAAAGCAAGATAGGCTAAGAAAGAGAGTATTGAAATAGGCTACTACAGTACTACCTGCTACTTGATAAGAGTCACATTCCAGTTGTATGTATACTTCCCTCTCAGCTGTGTATCACTAGAATGAACTGCCATTATGCAATCTATTTTGTTTCGCTACATCCAGGGTATGACTCTACATTGTATTGGTTAGTTACACTAGTTAGTTTACATTACTTAGTTTACACTAGTAGTGCCAGTGTGTAGCCGCAGTAAAAAAGCAGGGCAGAGGATAGGCTTCTAGCGATTGTACATGGGATTGGGAGTCTATGGTTATGTACCCTCCTGTTTTCTACTGGGTACATGATCAGCAAGTGTGTACCCTGGGAGTGTACCCACCTCAAATGGTTTAGACATTTAGAGTAAATTATTTTACAAGAAAAATTATTGTAGTGAATGCTAGGCAGCAACAGGAAATTTACAACATGATAAAAGCTTATAAAAGCTGAGTCAATTCTCTGTACAAATCAGTTGCTCCTTAGCACTCAATAAAGTAACTTCTTTATACATATGCAATTCTGCTTGGAGCCTTCTAACTAGGAGTCTCTTAGCCCAAGTTCCTACGAGAACTGACAGCCAGAGGCCAGGCCAGGCCAGGCTAGGCTAGGCTAGGGTAGGGTAGTACTAATGAGAGCACAATATAATTATATAGACAGGAGCACTCTGACCCAGAGCCGTTTATTGTGAGAGTTGGTCACTGGGGGAAGATTATGATGCCATGTTGGGCCCGTTAGAACCAATCAAAATTGCCGATAGAAAGATTTGACTAATGTAGTCCTTTGCTACTGGGCCCAATATGGCATCTCATTTACTTTCGGTGGCGTAACTCTCCCAATAAACGGCTCTGCTCTGACCTACGGGTTGAGACAATAATCTATAAGTTGTACTAGCTAGTTACTTCTGCACTCACTCAGTGTATGTAATTGCAATTGGAGGGTTGATAGACCACCCTTGGTCTGCCCAGTGCTCACAATAATTCTAATAAAACTAGAGTAATCTATTAGAGAGATGAGAACTTGAGTTCATATGGTACTTACAGTTAAAGGCTAGTTCAAGTCAAACCTTGACAAACCTGTTTATACAGCTACCTGCACTGCAATGGTAGACTGCTTGTTGTGGTTGTTACTGGGCAGTATTGATCCAACCTTGAGACATACATTCAATGTTTTGTACTATAAATGTGAAATTAATGATGAATCAATAAAATTATAATGTACATAACATAATAGAATTGTTGTAGATGTTCGATTAATTGGATTATTGCTGAGGTATAATCTTCACACTACACAGACATAAATAGAACATTACGCATTTATAAAAATAAAAATAACTACTTCTCACATGGGCATGAAAGTCCAAGTGTCCCTAATCACAATATTATTAGACTATTTTATGAATCAAACGGAGACCATGTATGTACATGTAGGTTAAGAGTTGGTTGCATCTAACAATAAATTTTAGATAATTAATTTCACACTTAGATCTTTAGTAAAATTACTTGGATATGAATATAGCAGTACAGAAGAAGACAAATTCGGTGATATAATGGGGTCGACTGTATAAGCTTGAATACTTTAGATAGGCATCTTTGCATCACTAAATTGGACGCTATCTGAAGCTAAAGTGAAAAATTCACCCATTTTAGAGTAGGCCTCCATACAATGCATGTCCACAACAGATACATGTAAATGTATATGGCATGTAGTATTACATAGACCACCCCTCTGGATTACCAAATTGCCAGTTAGGTGTAGAAATGGAGACATTTGGAAGTTTACGGAACAGTTGCAAAAGTTGTAGAGGAGTTACGAAACATTATAGAAGAGTAGTGAGCCCAAAATTTCTACACCCCATAGGAAGTTGAAAACTGGTGGGAAATTGTTGGGTTGGCAGTAGCTATATTTGTTGACTTGTTGAGATGTTGAATTTCAATGATAGCATATAGAAACAAATCATGAAAAAGTGGAGAAATTGGAAATGTTGGTTGATAAATTCATATTATATAAAGTCTCAGATATCTCCACTTCTGCACCTAACTCAAATTACACCTGGTACATTGCTCTTTAGTGTAATGTACGGGAAAAGATAAAGTACTGCAATTCAATGAGCTATTAGTGGTGAGTGGTGAGTTACATCAGTCTGGAGAATCAGAGAGTTGTTTGCATTTGAGGTGATTCTGCTGCATCAGGCGATTTTACATGCAAGTATTTTTCTGGCATTTATTTTCTAAGGGGAAGTATTAACTTTTATTAAAGGGGCTGTTGTATAAAATACAAAAGTGAATTGATCAATCACACGTAACCTAACGACTATCAATAATAATCTATAAATGTTGATCTAGGAGTTATTCATGCTGGGTAACTCAAGTTTAAAATGAATATTATAAAGTGCATTGTATGTGTATGTTGCAAGGTGGGCTTGTTACTATGTACATAATGCAAATGATCAAACTTTTATAACTAATCTCAACTCGAGCGGTGCTTTGCTTTGCTTTGCAAATTTCTTCACTTCTGCACCTAACTCCTTTATTGAGATCCAAGCATCAACTGAGACTTTGATAACAAAAACAGTGCTCTTTATATAGTAATTTAGCTTCCAGAAAATAGTTCCGGTAAAAAGCCGACGTAGCGTCGTCCGGAGATTGCACAACAAGATGGTGGCCGGAAGGCCGAAGTCCGGCCCAAAATAGGTCGGCCATAGTAAAAGTTGCTTAAAATCATGAGATTCAAGTTCGAAATCAATTACAGCTATTTCTGGGAGGTCAGTCCTCTTTAAATGGGTATAAAAAGGGTATAATTGCTCAGTAATGCACATAACAAGTATGTATAAGATATGTTTATGCACAGCTAGTCAACAAACATAAATAAATTTAAAATAGGGTATGAATTGTTCATGACAATTGCAATGGAGCATGAGTGGCTATGTCTATAGTGTCAGTATCAGTCAGTTGAACACTATTACAGTGCAGTGGCGGATCCAGGAATGGAGTACGGGTGGTGCAAAATTGATAGTGGGGCTTTTTAAGGTAAAACTTCAGTTTTCATGTGCCCTGTCACACCGCATTGCAGTGTCCCTTCCAGCTGGGGGTTTGGGGGCGCTGTAAGCCCCCCAACGGGGTCCGGGGCAGCGCCCCGGCCGCCAAGCAAAATCCTGGCATCTGTGGGCCCAGGAGGACCTAAGAGCCAGTTCAGTTCATTCAGTTAAATGAGTTGGTGGCAAGTTGAGTTAGGTTGAATAGTAGTAACTAACCTACATGTATATTGTATAATTGTTTTGTTTTAAAGCAAAACATAAAATGATGATAAATAATATACTCGTATTTATTCAATGAACAGTATACATCATGTAATTATATAAGCAAACTGAATAAAAATATTTATCTTTTTATCTATTCTATGGGCCGGCCTAGAAATAAATAGAATAGATAAAAAGTTTCTTGTGACTAAGATTTGACAATGCAGCTCATTCAACTCCACTTATATGTAAATGGCAAAAATGGTTGGAATGTTTACATGGATCAAGAAATATGATAACATATCACATGTTTTTGAACGCCTATGCATTACAAAAATATATTTTTGTGCTAGGTTGACACACACATTTGAATAATTAGCAAAAATAATCAACAAAAAAAAAAAAACTAAAAAAGAATAAAAAATTTTTTTTTTCTGAAATTTTCAGTGGTGCAAATGCACCACTCGCACCACCCTGGATCCGCCCCTGATTACAGTTATCTTAATATGTAAACAATTGCACAATCAAGTCTAACAGCTAGGTCATATTATACAATACTGTAGAAACAGTCATAATAAGTGTATACAATGGGCATTTGTAAGACCTAGAACAATCAATAAAATGATAGTCTGCAGCATATATTTTCTGAATTCACATAATAGGGCCTAGCAGCTTTATATTATTTTGCATAATTACAATTATAATAGTAGTTCATTGTAACTGTGCATGTCAGGGCATTATTTTTGAAACCAAACTTTATTTTGTATAAAAACTTTTTTAGGCAAGGAATTTATTTACTGAACATACATGCACATTGTGATTATGGCATTAGCTTGTATAGAATAGAATGTATTGTGGTATTGAACAATGAACGATCAAATAACAATATTGAGTGGTTTGCTTTCCATATGATGAGTCATTGAAATTTCTATCCATGATTGTAATAGTATATTAGTTACCTTATGTCTATCAAGTTATGAGTCGTCTCTCCAGCGGGTCTATCTCACTCAAGCTCCTGATCGAAACTGCAATCTCACTCTCGCGCCCTGCTAGTCTGACGTCACGTCCGTTATACTACTACAATGATTATTGATTTCGTTACATTAGAACAGCCAAGGTAAAATAATATGAAGGGGGTAACATGGCCGGCTGATCTAGACCGAAAGGGTTAGTGGCCTGCGGTTTTGCTTAGCCAAAGGTGCAAAACGTAGGGGTTTATTCGTTTGACTTGGGCCGGTGAGTTCGCTTCATGTGCGCCGAAAGTGGGTCAGGAATTTATTGACCAAAGTAATGGCCTGTGACTAAAACTTAGCCCAAATCACTGAACAAAGTATAGCTTGGGGGTTCAAACCGTTTGAAACTTTTGAATAAATTATTACTCCACATATAAGAGATGATAACGCCAATTAGACGGGTTCGCTTGATTTGAACACGCAGACGTTCTACCGAAATGTGAATAAGTTTGCAAATGCATTGATTGGTTACACAATTTCAGAGTCATACTGACTGCAAGCGATTTTGTTCCCAACATGAATTCAACCCTATCTTTGCAGATTTTGGCAAAATTTGCGATTGCGGCCGAACTTTCACACTATTGTCACTTTTAGATTACGTTTTAAAAACTGTGTGCCAATGTCACCTCACTACTCTAGCCATGGTTTGAACATGACTTCCTTCAGACTCTGTAAGACACGTTCACATTCTACATGTAGGATAATTTTCCAGAGTGTATTCGATTGTTACTTACATGGTTATATGTTGCACACCTACCGAATGATATACAGTACACCACATGCACTGCCTATTCAGTGAATTGTTTGTCGGTTGAGTTCATTCCCAGACCAGTTTCACGTACACAGATAAATTTTACTCAGATATGACGCAACCAGCAACGTTTTGTTGACACTCCAGCGATGGAAGCTGTTTTGCCTATTAGTTCATATATCATATAATTATGTGATGGCCCCACAACCACGTAACCTAAATTTAAAATTACAAGGTCTGGGGCTATATAAAACTGCAACACTTCTTACATTTTGTAAATTGTCATGGATGTTTTGATGCATTAGTCTAAACAGACATAACAGCACAAAATAGATAATGTTATTATAATGTAACAGTTCATAGTATTGCAGTGTGGAACTTTACTAAAAATGCTACAAACGTGTTTATAAATACAAGAATCTACTATCTACCACCATCAATTTAAGTAGGAACTCATAGCAAGAAATAATATACTAGTAACTACTGCTATTGAATACAGAAACACTGACACTCACTACATACTGCATGTACAACAAATCTATCTGGGTTGACATGGTGAAACAGTCTAATATCATCATCATATTTTCTTCACATTGCTTTTGTGACTTTAGGCTGCACCACGTTAACTGTATTTGTGCTCATGTCGTTGCATGCCTGTTTTTATGACCATTTAGCCAGGTTACTGTATGAAAGTATATTATGTTGGTGCGTCAGCCATTGTGCGGCAGATGATACAGATGGTATAATATGGTGTAAATGATCAGAATAGGAATATATTTATGACTTCACTAATGTATGGTTTAAACAAGGCTAATACCAACAGGCTAAGTTTATAAAAGGAATGAAGCCAAGAAACAAGCTGAGCCATAGCTTTATAGTAGCTATGCTATTCAACTATGAAGATTATATAAGATAAGACAACTCTGTTACTGTTACAGAGGTACCAGATTATTAGTTCAACACTCTAATCCCATATACAACTCTACCCCTCGTCCCAAACCTATCTCTTTGCTCATATACAAGGAACTTAGCCTGAAGGACTGTTAATAGACATCTACATATATTTTTGGAAATTAAATGCAATACAGTAATAAGCATTTTTATCAAACTCAATGTATTGTTGTACTAAATATGGAGGAAGGTGCTCCAGACTGTAGAGAATCACTAGCCCCATTCTGGAATGGAAGTAGTGCGAGTAACTCCTCTAGTAGGAGGAAGTGTCGTACCAGGATTGGTTACAGGTGCGTAGGTTTCTGTCTTTGGAGGCAAGGTGCTAGCTCTAACAGTGGGCCGTCCAGTAGGGCTGGTTTTGGGAGGGTAAGTCCATCGGTTCAGAGTAGAGGTGACCAACTTACCATCAGGGCGGAATGGAGGGTAGGTCCACATGGAGGTCATGGGTGGGTAGGTCCACATGTCAGTCTTGGGTGGGTAGGTCCACATGGAAGTTTTGGGTGGGTAGGTCCAGGTGGCTCTAGGAGGATAGGTCCACCATGTGGTCCTGGTAGGGTAGGTGCGATGTGGTTCATTATGGGGAGTTGTCCTCCACCAAGGCGTAGGAGTGGTTCGTGTACCCCACGTCCATTGTCTGCGGGTAGACCTGGTAGTGCTCCATGGGAATGCAGTTGTGGTGCTGATAGGTCGTCCAGCCATACACTCAGTATATGCCTCCTTCAGCTGGTCGTATGATTCCTTCAGTATACTACAATACAACCAACCAACATACAGATAGTGCACTCTGGGCTTGAAGCTAAGCTATTAGCCTATGTTCTTGAACCTTCTGAACGCATTGTTTATATATGACACACTCAATTGGGGAAGGGAGGGTGGTGAAGATGCCACAAGTCCTTGACACAAAGTACAAGTTGAAAGTTAAGAAACGCATTCATCTGTTTTGTTGACTTACATGTAGTTAATACCATGGTAATTGTAGATCTTAATTAGAAGTTGTCCTCTCTTAGTTTATCAGAAGATCGAGATAGATTGAGAGAGGACATCTTCTTTCTCTGAGTGGAACATAGAATAAAAATGACAATGTACTACCCACAGTCAATTTCTTTAGTAGCATAGCAAATCGTTCTTTTGACTACGTATTATAGTCATGGATGATGTAAATTAGTAAGACTGGAGTTGTCTACTCACTCATACTCCCACTGTGCTATACCGTCAAGTTCTCTTTTATTAAACTGGTTGAAGTAGCCGGGACAGTCTCTGTCCAAGCGTTCCGTCAAGCGTGTGACTTGGAACCTGAAGGAAGAAACATGATCCAGCTATCATACATGTAAGTACATGTATGATTGAAATATAAAGGCTTTCATATACATGTATATGCTGTGTACATGCATATACTGCAATACAAAATAATAGTTAGTCTAATGAGCAGTGTTTATATGTACGTGTAGATATACTAAAGAAATACTAAACAATGTTATTCTCAATCGGCTATTGCCTATTGTACAGTTAGTCTTAGAATAGGAATACACCAACAAGCACATGTGACAAATGGTAACAGACCTGAGGAGTCCATATTTAGTTGAAGAGACGGCTGTCGTGGAGCTAACAGCTATAGACAGCAACAACACTGCTAACATAAGAGCGGACATCTTTACTTCTTCCTTCCGTCTGCATTAGTTCTTACGCCCAAGTTCAGCAGATGTTGGTAGACAGGCTTTCCCATATCCCCTGGTACTAGACTGTGATCCAAAACCTTCCTGGTACAACTCAGAGCATATACATGTTGATCAGTGTTGGGAGTCTTTTATAAGAATTTTAGTGGTCCTAAGACTATATAGTGGTGGTGTTTGAACAAGCTGTTGATTCTCCCACACTTGATCTATCAACACACTCTACTGCCAGGAGTTATCTTATCTATCAACACACTCTACTGCCAGGAGTTATCTTATCTTACATGAATTTCATTATTATTATAAATTATGTATTTATTGCTAGACAATTCAGAAAAAATACACACAATAGGCATTGTTTATTATTTATTAATAGTCACAAGTGAGAAAAGATATAAAATTTTTTGCTATGCACAATATCATCATGGGTAACCCTTATTGTAAGGTAAAACATTGCAAAACAGGTCAACAATGAACACAGTGCAGACTGTAATACTGTTATAATAATAATAATATAGATGGATACCAACAATGACTTGTTGTAAGGTTTACAAACCAACGGCTTACCAAATCTGGTTACAATTAACTAATTTAAAAATAATTAAAGAATGGAGTAAAGAGAGGGCAGGGAATGGATAAACTCAAAGAATTGGGTAGGTATAAAAGAATGTTGACTGTAATATTATACTTTCATATGCTGTAAAGAATTGTCTGCTCCTACGTGTAGGTAGTATTATACTATACAGGGAAATACTATAAATGTAATACAGCACATGTATTTTGCAATCATGTTATTGCTACATGTACATGTTTAAAGCTAAAATGCTATGTAAGTCTAAAGCAAGAGGGACCCTTGTATCCACAATATAATATTGCAAATATTTAAGATTTGTAGGCTTATAAGTGCAAAACAAAATACATACCATCTACCATATAATAGAATACAAGAACTTAACAACATGTGTATTATTAAACTACTAGTTATATGATATTATGCTGTTAGAGATCAATGGCATGTCCAGATTGCATCATCAGCAGCAGAGCTCCGTCTGGAATGTTCTAGAAGGATCTAAGGAAGAGTAATATAAATGGCTCCTTCATCTGCCCCTTGCACGTTTAGACCATCCAAATTATGGGTGTAGTCAGACTCCCAGTCTCTGGTGAACACGTCACTTAGTTGATGGCGAATAGATGTTTCCATACTTGATGCTGATTGGTTGAATATCATGCCGACTCCAGCTGTGTTCAGGAAGTAGTCTCCAGACCAATTAGAGGTACCTGCAGGCGTGACAGTAAACACTAAACATGTCCGAAACAATGAATTTTCTCCATAGTGTTTATGCAGGAAAGTAAGGCACATTTGCTATCGAGAAAAGTGTAGTATTGGAGAATTTCAATGTTAAATGTCCTTTTTAACACTAGTAGCAGGAGTTTAACCCTTGATCTCTTGGTCATAAGTCCAGTGCTTGGACATAACGGGTCCCTTACATTACTCTTAGTAAAAAAAAATCTACTGACAAGGGGGGCATTACTAATACTACATCAATATAGGAGTTGTCTTCTATATAAGAGTTGTCATTTATATAGGAGTTGTCTGCTATATAAGAGTTGTCATTTACATAGTAGTTGTCTTCTATATAAGAGTTGTCATCTACATGTATATAATAGGAGTTGCCTGCACTATATAAGAGTTGCCATCTACTTAGGAGTTGTCTGCTATATAAGAGTTGTCATTTATATAGCAGTTGTCTTCTATATAAGATTTGTCATCTACATGTACATGTATATAATAGGAGTTGCCTGCACTATATAAGAGTTGCCATCTACTTAGGAGTTGTCTGCTATATAAGAGTTGTCATTTATATAGCAGTTGTCTTCTATATAAGAGTTGTCGTCTACATGTACATGTATATAATAGGAGTTGCCTGCACTATATAAGAGTTGTCATCTACTTAGGAGTTGTCTGCTATATAGAGTTGTCATTTATATAGGAGTTGTCTTATCACTCACCAATATAGGCCACCCTATCAGTAACCATGTACTTGTTATGGTTCACTCGGCTGTAGGGAATGTTTGCTTGTTCACCCTCCACAGGTACCACAAATACTTTCTGTGAAACAAGACAAGCATGTAGGTGTGTTGTCAGCATATTATGGTACAATTAGTGATAGACTACACTGGTATGTATAACATCATGTGTGGTGGTTACAGAACTACATGATTGCACCATCACTACAACCATTGTGATTACATTTGACGACTACTAACCACTTTTACTACTACTTGTACTATCAGTACCAACGTCACTACTAACTACTATTGCATCTACTACCACTTACCACTTCAATGTTATCACTGAAGAAGTCGAGAGACTTAAGATATCCCACCATGAGAGGGTCAGTGTAATTCCAAACAGAGGCTAACAGCCTGACCTTGACCTTCTTCTCAAAGGCAATCTGTTTAATCTTGTTATCAATATCGGGCCAGAATCTACCAAATATTACAATATTACACCATAATTATACATACATAATATACATTAATGTATATTTATTAGTTAATTAATTAAAACACTGTGGAGTTGTTTATCCTTACACAGAAGTTCTTCATGGGAACACAACTCCTATAGAAATCAGCAAATTATGCTTTTAGAGAGTTTATACTCAACAACTTAAACAGAAATATCAATCACAATAGCAGATAAAACAACAGCGATAAGTTTCTTGGTATTAGCGATACATATACACTATCAGTGAAAATATAAGACAACACTGCTCGAAATTGTCTAGCCTGCCCCTAATTAGATGAATGATTATTCTAAACATGCAATGAGGTAAATGGCAGTCTTTGTTAATAATTCATCATTTTCTATATCCACCACTGGATAAGAACCCATACTATACACCACTGTGTGAACACCCTTCTCCATTCGCCATTTTGTAAGCATCTCTACATCCACCACTGCGTAAGAACACTTACACACACATATTTAGAGTGACTAAACCTTAACAAACTTGACGAGAGAAAGAGAGGTTGACATACAGACAGACATTTGAGGGAAATAGAGACAACGATGACACCTCAACTCACGTAAGTCTCTTAGAAGTTCCACAGTTCTCTCTATTCAGTGAGACAAGAACGTATGCTATAATGTTGTGGTGTTCGTTTGTAGAGATGATATTGTGGCAATACAAGATTCATCCCAGGGGAGTGTGGGGGAGGGGTGTGTTCCAGATGTTGGCCTTATTTAGAAGACTCAAAATCAAAGTCAAGAAAAAAGCTCACCCAAATCATTGAACAGTTGGGTGTCTTTTGACTGCCCTAGATTGCAAATAAAAATCCTAAGATGTCCGCCTGACCTAGGCCTAATTGGCTATTGGCCTGAAATTTTGCTTGGCCAAACGAAACCATCTCTAGCTTTTGGGTACAACTGGGGTTTTCACACAAAAATGACGATTTTGCTTTCGGCCCAGGCCGGTATGTTTGCAACTCTGAGAAGGATTTGTGTCAGAAAATATTTTAGCAAGTTGGCCTGTGCGTGAAATTTAGGTCACAAAGACACTAAATGAATACCTGTTGCTCGTAATATTAAGTCTCGAAATATTTCCAATGTTGAATAAACCCGATTGTAGATCTGCTACTTGACTTTTCTACTTATACTTTACCATTCCAAACAAACAGACAGGACCATAAACACATGTACCTCTAACGGAAACTTGAACATAAAACACAGAATAAATAAGATATTTACTACGTACATGTTGTCACTCTTTGGTTTCATGTATAGAGTAGTAGGAAAGTAGTCCATGACAGCGATGTCTACAAACTCTTCAGCATCGTCCATTACTTTTAGTATAGCATCAATATCTACAGTTCTAGAGGTCGTGCAGAGTGCAGCAGGCGAGCTCTACAGTAATAACAGTGCAACAATGAGTATTAAAGGAATAGTCTTGAGAAACATTTTGCACCTCATATACAATGTACATGTAGGTCAAACAGACTTACTTCTATTTTGGTCTATAAATTACATATGCAAGGATTTAATTAGCACCGAGATTACAGTAAATTACAGTAAACTACTAGACTCGTTTTTTCTGCAAAGTCATAAAAATAGTGAACAATGGCTTGTACATACATGTATACATGATACCATACAGTGGGGTAACAATGATATGTACAATACTATAGTAAAGGAGATAACTTACAGATAGGAAGATGTTTGCAGAGTCGTTTAGCCCCAAGTCCATAGCCAATGGGTTTGTCATGTTATAGTAAGTATCCAGGTACTCAGGCCACGGATCCGGTATACTGGAGTTATCTTCTCCGAGCAACCAGTAGATTTCAAATATCTTATAGATGTCATCTACTATAGGACAGTGACATCTGTTGACATGTACCCCCATCTCTTTTACCTACCATAAAATCGACATATTTTAGTACAGCTTAGCATATCAAGCCAAGTTTGGGTACTACTTGTAAGTGCCTGTACTATTAGTGTATATAAGTCTGTAGGTATTGTATTTCATAGAAGAATCGCCGCGTGTAGAAGTGCATGATTATGCAAGAGAGAGTGAAAGACAGCATGGGACTATTTCAAGATCGCTAAAGGTCATTAACTTCTCAAAACTTACCTTACACTTACTAATGGATGCCTAAACATACTGTCATATACAGTAGTTATTACCATGAAACAACTACACTTGTTGTAAATAATAGGCACAATTGTTTACAAGATACACTCAACATTCATATATACAGAGTTTGAGCATGTGCAGCCCATGTCACTGTAATTGAAAATGATTCTAATTGTACTGCTATTACAATAGAACCAAGAAGTACAGGGCACCTGTTAGCATTTGCAAAAGTCACATAGAAGTACTTAGCTTAGGGCAACAAGTTCAAGGAACACTTGTTATGCAGTTACTATTAAACCGGGTACTTGCTAACCTGTGCCTGAATAACTGTTGCTAAACAGAGCACTTGCTAACCTGTGTCAGGGTAAATACTACTAAACAGAGCACTTGCTAACCTGTGTCAGAGATCTCCAGTCCATGTTGGCAGAACCGACGTAAAAACTCTGGTTATCTGATATTATAAACTTAGTGTGGAGGATTCCGGCACCCATAAGACGAGACATGTTAAGTGTTCTCACATCAGCTCCTGTTAAACAACAAGAAAACACGTGTCGTAGACATCGAGGAAAGAATTTATTTAGAATATGCTGAGTAACAGCTAGCTATATGATATCCTAATGACAAGTGTTGAACTGAATCAAGTAGATATTCATAAGGAATGTAGCGACTGTGCCGATGTGTGGAATAGTCCACAGAAGTGTCAAGGTTATTTAGAAACCTTATATACCACTATTCTGTGACAAAAGATCAGTGCATTTGGATAGAATCATATGGGCATGCTCAGTACAAAAACCTACCTAGTTTGGCTAGCTGAGTTGTCTCTACTTGTTCAGAACTCTGAGCTATTCTAACTTTAACCCCTCTCTTTAAAGCATGCTGCAGTTCCTTCAGTATTTCTTCACCCTGAAGTATATAATAATATTAGTACACAGAAACACACTATACACATTTACACATTGGTGAACCCATGAATACATACATTTATTATTAAAAGCACCATCTGACAAAAAGTATTGATTAAATAAAAGCATAGTAGAAATAGGTACCTGGTCGGCAGTAGGGGACGTAGTATTGGTCTCCGTATTTCTCAATGTCCAGTAGACTGAGGCTATATCCAAGGAGTGGTTAGCTGAAGATATAAGATCTTTCCATGCAGTATACGTAGACCGATGCGAAGGAGCACCTGCAGGGTATGTCAGGTTCTCTGGTATGCTCTCAACCAGTGACACGCTAAAAAAAGATATGGCAGATCACCAGGCACCTGCCATGTTTCTAAACCCTTACATCAAATAAACAACAGACATATGCAGTAAACCACACTCACCTGCAACTGGCGTCACATGAGTAAGGAATAGAAACCTCAATCTCCTTGGCTCGGTTCGAGTTATTTATGATGAACAGCATTACCACCAGTCCAAGGATTATTCCAAGTACTATTACTGGAAATATCGCACCTACAGCACATTTGTGAGGTCATTCCAGATGGTATCAGACCTATGACATCACCGGACTACGATATCACCGGAATATAAAATCACAGTACCATAACATCACCGAACTATGACATCACAGGTCTATGGCATCTCAGTACAATGACATCACAGGACTATGACATCACCGGACTACAACATTGCAGAACTATGATATCACCGGACTACGACATCGCAGAACTATAACATCACCGGAATATGACATCACCGGACTATGACATCACCGGACTACGACATCACAGAACTATGACATCACCGGACTATGACATCACCGGACTATGACATCACCGGACTATGACATCATTGGAGTATGACATCACAGGTGTACACCATCCTCAGATAATGATGTTCACTTACAGTGACATTATATAACTACGTACCCTGTATCTTAGTACAGACTGTCTTCCTTTGCTTAGCCTCCTGTGCCTGAGCATCCTGGAGAAGCTGTTCAGACTTGGTTTGGTAGAAAGGGGTAGCTAGCAGTGCATTGTCTCCTCTTCCGTCATCACAGCCTTCATTCACTATCACATCATTATCATTGAGGTGGTACCTCTCGTCCCTTCCTATCTGCATAACGTAACAGAATCACAGGCTTATAAAACTGCTGTGTGACTTTCTACACCATTGCAACAGGCTACCCATTTTCCCAAAGATGTCTCATAAACTTTTCAACTGGTGAACATGGCAGAGGTTAGAAATTATGAGAGATCGTCTGTGTCATTACCTAGAGAGGACATTCAACATACACTCACAATGATGTCTAATTAACTAAGTACCGCCACATACAAGTATATATATGTGTAATGTACACTGTTAGCTATATTGATCAGGGATAAAGGTATATGACCAGTTAATCTCACTATGATGTCTTCCTTGTAGAGGATGTTCACCTTGAAGCAAAACTTGTAATTAGTATTGCTAGTAGCTCTGTTACACGTCGACTAATACAGGCACATGCATTACTCAATGCAGTATAAGTTTGCTTGAGATAGGGACTTGGTTAACAGGTAGAGAAACTTTTGATAGCCTTACACTTTATTAAAACTTAAGCTGAAGTTGTCTTCTCGAGTTAATTTTGAGTTAGCTCCCAGCCTAATTGTCCCAATCACACATAAAGAACTAAGGCTATCAAATTTTTCCACTACTGACCAGTAGAATTAAAAATAAAAATATTACATAGAGTTTCAAGCCTATCTACAATGCAACAGCAGCTGTGAATACAATATGAATATAAAGAATGTTGCAGGTTTGTTTCGAATTGGTTAGCTACGATGTAGATGTGTAGTAGCCTACATGTACATTGAGCAAGAATAAGTAGTGCTTGGCTCATATATTATCATCACTGTGTAAATTATGGCCTACATGTATGCTTGGTTATCCTGGAAATGATAAAATTAGCTACACTTGAAGTTACGTGTAGTTCACGACACGTTGGTAGTTATCCCACACGTATATATTTACTCATATATACAGTATGTGTAGGCCCTATATAGATCTCATGGGTGTGAATTGAGAGTTAATATACACATGCACACTGTGCATTATATACAATAAATTATTTATAAAATAGAATGAGTGATGATCTATACCTACATGCTGTTATAGATATAATAGTATATGTAATAAAGGCTGACGCTGACCCAAAAGTCTGATGAACCAGCAAACCTCAAATATTGAGCAAATCCCAATAGAGTAGAATTCAATCACACAATTTCATCAATAAATAATTTGCACTAGAAATCCCATTTCACTGTTTAAAAATCGATATAAATCTACTCGGTGCAGCATTCTCTGCTCATCGCCAACATCGGCCATTGGTGTGACAATTATACAGTCGATATCTACATATGCATACCTCGTTGTTAATCATTTTCTTTCGTCAGCAACAGTGACTTCTACATGACTTCTAACAATGATATCTACAGAACATACAATGCATATTACATGTAGTAGGCCTATTAGTGCACCAGCACTCTAGTGACAGTTCTCAAGGATATAGAAAGCTATTTATATAATTATATGACATTTGACATGATGTGAAACATATACATGGACATTATATAACGCTAATTATGCTAGTTATTACTACCTACATGCATCTCATGGGTTCTCAAGGCTAATATGTATAATAGGAGACTTTGGCTATACTATATGGTGTCAACCTACTGGTACTGTACATATATTAAATGTACGCAAATAAATAGCAAGAATAATATACTATTACCTTCAATCTACATGCATGTAAATAATATAACTTTATTTGATAGTAGCTAATATTTGGTAGTAGCTTCCTACAGTATATACCATTATGGCGCTTACAAATAAAACTGATGCGGAACGTTGCCAGCCATTTAAAATATGAGAAATTGTCTACAAATTACATTATACACCTTTAGATAATTCCAAACTAAGATTTGTAGCTATATTTGCTTCTCAAAATTTTTAAAATCTTTCTGCTCTCAATATTTTCAATATGTTGACAATGTAAATGTGGAATAGAAATGGACAACTAGTTTACTTACCTTAGACAGGCAGCGCGAAGAGAGAAATTATTCTATTTATAATATAACCATAACCAAGGGCCGCCGTATATACCAGCCAATGAAAACCTGTGATTAGATAATACATACAATAGTAAAGTGCATGTGGACATCATATAATGGCAGTGTTTGTTGAATGGCTAGTATAGATTATTTCAAAATTTTACTTTGCAGTATTTTTAATTAGAGAGTATAATTGACATACGATAATATAGAGTAATAAAACATTATGAGAGAAAGTGATGAGCGTGATCAAAGCAGGCCCGTTGGCGTATAGTTATATGCATTATATTGATTTGAAACTCTAAACTGGCCAATTCGTAACCAGTAATAATAAAATGAAGTAGCAATAGACATGGGGATAATATTGCACAATAGGAAAATTGAACAGCTATTTTATAATTGTATATCAAGGGAGATGAGGCCAAGTGTGTGAAGCAAAAGGCTTTTATTAGTTTACAAATTTATTTGCAGTATCGATGCAATGAAATGCATCTCAGGAAACCTCACTAATCAAGCAGAGTAATGATTTTCTAATTCAAGGAATTTGCATCAAAATACAGGATCCCATAACTACACCATGATAACCGTTTTGGGGTTCATGACAAAATATACTGTATCATGCAACGATAAATCCGAAAGTAGGATATAGGATCTGATTGTACGGTTGCTGTTGCACAAACTATCGGATTAACATACGGTATTGTGCACATGCGCTATAGTCGACACTCAGACTATTGATTCGCAGGAAACTAGTAGTTAATAACTTATTGTAACTAGCGGAACAACTTCTATATTTTTCCGAAAATAAAAAGACTATATTGATTTAATATAATTATCCCGTGTAGAATGAACACTTTCATATAAAATTCAAGTACTTGAAATTGATTATAATGAAGTTCAATATTGTAACAAAGAAGGGCACATTTACTAGATGTCTGCTATGCATTGAATTGTAGCCATCTGTAGCGTTATACTATACTAGGTGATATCTTTGAAGTGGGTATTGATGTTTAAAATTGCAAGGTAGAGCTTTTCAAAGAATGACTTACTGTTACATAAATAGCTTTCAAAGAATGCCACTAGTTCTACTATAAGAAACCCCAGCTTATGTTATTAGTTATTCTGCATTTACTGATAATTTGTAAAAACCAACACATTGTTAATTAATTAGTAGTACAAATATTATGATATTATTACTACAGTCTGCCATAATTATATGTGCAGCAAGACTAACTGTGTTAAATAGCAAATGCAATAAATAAGTCAATGTACAGTTAATGATAGATAGAGATTAGTGCAATGCAGTTAGTTTGATAAATGAATATACTTGTAATACTATTCTCACCATCCACAATATGTGGAGCATATCATGTAGATATGTAAAATTTTCTATTGTTCTAACCCTCTTATAGCATAACTGTTGTATGACCAGAATTGGTTTACTTGAAATAACGAGTCATATACCAACAGTTCAGAGATTTGTTCATGTTTGATGAATTTCGTTCAGTGGTCAGAATATACATTATAACTATTTACTTTTGCATCCCATAGAGTAATATTGTTGCCATGGAATGCTATAATATTATTGTTACGAATGCTTTTTATGTGTTGTATAAAATAATCCTATAATTCAGCATAGTTTTTAAACTCATATGGCTACAAATACTGGGTTGAGAGACTCACCTCTCCACCTTTTTCGTTCTAGCATTGTGGATCTAAGATCATAAAATATTACCAGGACAGCATGTACATGTATGTCTACAACTAGCAAATTATCAGGTCCCAAAGCTTCCAATTATAAGACTAGGTGGTCATAGATTAACTGATTACAATGAACAGCTTTTTTTTGTTATGTGCGTGATCAATGTTGATAATGACTCGTAGGTGTATAGTCAAATGAAAAAAAACGACAAAGAGAAAAATACCAAAATATTGTTGACAATCGCTAGTGACTCATTTGAATTTTTGGTTATTGCAAACCTAAATATTTGCAAAAATCGGTTTTGACTTTTTGTTGTTCCAAGTTGTGGTTAAGAAAGAAGCAGAAAAAATTATTGCGATGAATAGCCGAGCCAACTATCCCATTTTTCGTAGTTTCAGAATCGCCAAGAAACACAGATTCATTGATTGTGTAAAAACACCCTATGCACTTGTATACTTTAGAATGGGCAAACAAGATATAGCTTTACATTACAGGCATAAGAAAGATCAACTAGATCGTTGATTACCAGACACTGTTACATAAAAGCATAGTAGTCTATGCATCAAAGAGGCCCCCAGATACCAACTAATAATACAAATATCTTAATTATTATGAAAGAGGCCTATACCTATACCATATCAATTGGTTTTGGGATATTTTTGTACACACAGCAACTGTTAATACCTCGCCCCTTGCTATAGCTCTTGAAAAGTGATACCTATTGATTCAGGATCAGCAGATTGACATGGTTATATTCATATTTCACTCTATTAGTTTTATTGCATATAAATACTGAACTTTTGCAAAATTCATGTAATATTGCGTATAGTGAATAGAGCCAGGAACCAAGCCAATTATTTATACCAGGGGGACTTCTGAATCTGTCGTCATCAGTTGACCTGCCACACCCTTCGCAAAGTGTAGGAGAATGTAACGTATATTAACAATTATATTTTATAATTTTAATTTATACTATTTTTATTTTTATTTTCAATAAATAATTTAATAATATAATTAATTAAGCCTATATTCAATATTATAGTAATTATCTATATTCATATTGATATGCATATATAGTAATATTCTTAGAATATTAATCTAGTATAGAAGAATATTAATCTAATATTAATTATATAATATTATATTCTATGTATATCACTAGACTATTACTATAGAATTAATATTATAATTATTATAATTTTAATTTATATGCAAATAAAAATTAATTAATGGAAAAGAAATATATAACTTATATACTCATCAGTAATTACTTGGTGAAACTACCAATTATCAACTTTACTTACCTTCAATTACAATTCACCCAACTTTATCTTTTAACTTCAGCATTCAAGAGCAGAAGCTGTATTGTAATTGTTAGTGCTAAGAAAATCCTGTTTGCTGTTGCAGTGGTTTAGTTTTATAAAATCGAGTTTCACTTTATTTTGTCACGTGATAGTAGCCACCGTTCTTTTGATTATCAACGAAAGGTTCGATGGTATATCGTTACGTTACAGTAAGTTGTAGAACACTGGTTTAAATAGTTAATTCAGATACCCTTAGATATTGCGTCGCGTTGTTTAGGGCTACGACAATAATTACGACTAGTAAATGTATGGCAGTTTTCTCGTTTACATGAGTGGACAACACCGTACCAAATTAACTACTCTTTAGCTAATCGACTCGTCTGAAAGAGGGATCCACATACTTATATCACAGCAACGGATGTTTTATTTACAGTAAAAAATCCAATTAAGTTCAGAAAATAGAGATGTACATGTATATTTTAGACATAATAACCAATATTTATAAACAGATATATTTACTGCAAGTCAATCATTTTGCCTTGTTATTCTCATAATAATTATTAAATGCGGCATGGTTATGTGTAATAGTATGTATTGATATTATCATATCCTTGTCATATTCTAATATCATAGCGAAGGGTAGTTTTTGGAACAAATGTGTACATACCATATGCAGTGTTAGTTCCACTACTTCTCTAATTATAAAACAAGAAAATACAATAATAATGTAGTTTAATAAATAGTTCAAAAAAATATAATATAAATACATGTAGCTAGGTAAAAACCACAAAAAGCTACTCATAAATCTACATGTAAATTGTAGATACATGTAATTAGTACAGAAAATTATTTACATGATTGTAATACTGTATCGTCTATAATATTCTGAATATTTTATATATACAATAATTAATTATCTTGATGAATTCACTCTGTTATGGTATAGATATGACTAAATAAACATCTTGAGTAAATGTATAAATTAATTTGCTAAATAGATAATTTTATCCCGTGCTTAAAACTATACTTGAGTAGTGTCTCCATCGCACACATACAAGTATAGATAAACTAATGCTCAGAGGCTAGTCTATAAGTGAGGGGTTAGAGAGGAGTAGATTTGTCTACAGATTTGAACTTTGAACTATTTATATAAAACTATATAAAACTTAGTTTTTGTCAAATCTTTTATGATTGCTTCATCTTACTGACCGACTAGCTCAAATAACAACACAAAACTGGACAAGTATACCATGTTGTTGGAATTATCTGACTCTACGCATGGGGAGAGCAGCTACGATCTGTGAACCATATGACAGAGGAGGGTCTACTAGTTGATGTACCACTAGTACCAGTTAGATTTTCTGGAACACAGTCTATGGTATTGTTTCTACTTCTGTAAGGTTGATTTACAGCCTCATCTTCAACAAACGCTCTGTAGAAATAAAAAATACTTTTAACTTATGAATTAATTAGCCATGATTGTGATCTATCATAATCCAACTATAATCACCTGTATACATGTAGTAATAGCTAGAGTCTAGTCTATATGACCAAAAAACTCTGTACTACAATGCTGCAACTACAACGTGATATTTAAAGTAAAGTTGGATGGTAAAATTCTGCATTATAGAATATGTAAGTGTGTTACTGTATATTATAAATTTCGTAAAGCCTAAGTAGTCTGTTCTTTAAATCATGCAGCTACTGAAAACTAAGAAAATCTACAAACCTGTTGAGATATTGGTTGCACTCTCTGTTTCCTGTAACGTCTGACACTGCCCTTCTGCGTGACAACCCATTGTCTTTAGGAACAGGATTCGTCAATCTACATCAATATATGTTTTGGCGTTGACAAAATTTGACAACAAATCGGATATTGGCGTGATATTTTGTAATTTTGAAAGTTTATCCCTATTGGCTACGATTATGTATGTACACTAGCTGACGCAAGATTATAAATTTATCTGTGTGCTATTCTATTATAGTATCTGCCTCACAACAGCCGCACTCTTATTTCACAGAGAAAAGACAATTCTTGACCAATGTGAACAATCCGACGTTTTGGAAGCAACATATTGATGAATGAAATATGAGCTAGTGTTAACAGACATGTACCTTTGAGTAGGAGATGACAGAGGTGACCTGAGAGCTGAGAGCTGACTATGTGGCTCCTCTGTAAGTCTTGCTGGATTTGTTGAACTTCGACCTCTGGAGGGCACACCTGATGGAGTACTGGAAGGGCTCCTTTGGTCTGTAACACACGCATGTGCAAAGTTTCTCATATGTACAGTAAATTTTATTTCCAAAGTAAATAGAAACCAACACCAGGAAAAACCCTGAAATGCTTATTGTGCAATCACGTGCATCAACAACATACCTAGGCAAGTTTGAGAGCAATAGTGGGCCCTGCTCAGGTTGCCCTTACTGCTGTACATCTTATGAAAACTCAGGCTTAGGTAATCACTGAGAGAGGCTACAGAGGCGTGTCTGTCTAACGCTGATTGGCTGGTGCACCATACTGGTTTCTCCTGCTCCGTTACTATGACGTCATAAACCTGTAACAGTATTATTATAGTGATATGTACACTAATATAGAATAGAACGTAGTGTATATTCTACAAGAAGTTGTCATAACATTAGCTTGTTTGGATGACTTCTTGCATTCAGTTTGCAAGTGAAAGTAATCTAGAAAGATTGTCATTGATTTGAAAGTTTGAAAGCTCCTCAATAAAACATGTGATTGGCAGTAGGTAACATTATCCCAGTCTAGATAGGTAGGTTACCTGCTGTAGCCAGTCTTTCCCTCTCTGGATCTGAACACTAATAGGAGACAGCTGAGGATGCTTTGCTTCAATTTTGTTGGTGATTTCATCCATCTTTTTAATACCACTTCGTAGTTTCGAGTCTGTTTTAATAAATAATTACTGTAAACATTCTACTTAGGTTCAGTAGAATTATGCAGTTATTCACAGAAAATATTTCTTTCAAGAAATAATTTGCCAACTATATCATGCCACAGTTATATTTTAAAATGGTTCCTTGAAAAATACAAAATCGTCAAATTTCTTTAATTTTGTTTGTGTTGCGGATATAGTTATTCAATGCATTCGGTAGTCAATAAAATAGAAGGTGTTGATAACTAGAGTGTTAATGACTCATATATAGTTTCATCCACAGACATTGTGTTAGAGTACACTTACCTTTGAGGTCTGCTGTATCAGATGATATATGTACTACTATAGGATGGAGATTGTGTTGAACTAGCTTCTCAATACAATGGGGAGGTAAATCCAAAATACAGTGCTTGCCTCTGTTTATAATATTTCTGATAGCTTCAACCTTAAAAGCAGAACATCAAAATGTTATTATAGTGCTATACAAAGTGTAGGACAACATTAGTGACACAACGTAATATACATAGGTTGGTGATACAATCTCGAATTAGCCTGGGTTCTTTTGAAAGAATGGCGCAGTTCAATTTGTACTTTGTTAATCTCACTATTTATTCTATGTAAAAATAAAAAATCCCGTGGATTTTGAAAGCAATATATATTCATAATGATTATTTTTTAATCTTACCTTAAGCAATGACTTCGTCTTATAACCAGACCTGACTCGGCAGACGGATGGAAGCTCAAACTGAGTAGGGTATGCTGTCAGTAGCTTTTCCTGACACAAATCAGCAAGTGCTCCATACAGTATCACAGGACGAGTAAAATCAGCTAAAACATGCAGCAAATCAGAATTATCTTCTCTCAAAAAGAGATGATAACTCCCAAAGAAGAGTAATCGCTGCGCATTAAAATGATTTCTCGAGGTTGTTGAAGGCAACTTACTTTCTTGAAACTTAACCATATCATAGACCTCCATTGCAGAGTTTCTTTGGGAATACAAAGCGGATGTATCTAAAATAAAACAGGTTATGTAGTCATTAAATCGAATCCCAATACTTAATGTAGCATTCAATTCACAGAGTTTGCAGCCGTAAAAAGTTTTATTCATGAAGGCTCCAATTCAAGTTAAAACGGACACAAAATTGAGTCAGCTTAACCTTTATACAGTTGAGTTAGTAGATAGTAGTTAGCGATTCTTACCTAAAACTAAATTGTTCCATTGATCTCTTCCGAATGATTTGACATGTTTGCTGTTTGATGAGAGATCATTGGTAGATCGAGTGAGATTGCCACCAAACAGCTTGTGTGCCGTCAGTCTACTTGGTATAACTCCTGCTTCTATTGGCTCTCCGTTAGCTGACATTTTTGTTGCGATCCACAGACCTGTCAGATAAAACCTGTGATGTCACAATTCGATATTGCGGGTAACATGACAAAATATGGCCAGTCCTCTGGAAATATCAAACTGGAAAACATTCCATAATGGTTGATCTACTTCTGGTAATAATCTCACAAAAAATGTAAGAAATGAAAAAGAATTTACCTGTAGAGTTATTTGGGTATGTATCAGTCACTCTGAAGATGTCTCCAGGCTGCACAGACAGCTTAGCTGGGGAGCTTTCCATTGGTTTGTATGTGAAGTTTGCTTTGATATAAAATTCATCTCCGCTGGAATATATAAAGCAGTGTTTTATTACCTGTTACAAAACAACACCAAGTTGAATATTTTTATGTGCATGTGTGATGGATTGGAACAAATGAGGTGGGCACAAGATGCATGCAATCTCACAGATTAGTGTTGTATAGCTATCCACTTATTCTTATAATAGCTAAAAAATTAGTGAATTACTAAAATGCTCCGGAGGGATTTGAACCTCCATGTAGGTCCCTATGAATGATAGTCAAGCACTCTACCAATACACTATCAGGTCCACAGTGACTGTATGGGTAAAACTAGCCACTAAAATGAGGGTACACGCCCGCTGGCCGTATAACCACTAAAAGTGAGGTGAGCACATACACTGTATGCTCCCGTACAACCACACTTCGAACACTATATTTGTAACAGTACATAGATCATGATAAAACGGAGTACTGTTTCGTGAATATTTAAAGGATTTCCACAATCTAAGCCATTAATAATCTAATAAATAAACCAAATGTGTACTAACTATACATGTACATGTATAGAACACATATTACAGTAATATAATAATATAATATGCAGCATAACAATATTATATGAGCTTGACTATAACATACATGTACATAACTGTATATAATAGTATACAAGGCTATTAAGTACCTATCAGAAGAGGAGTTGGTAAACAGTCTAGAATATTCCTCTAGTCTTTCTACAACTAGCAGGTTAATATCTTCTGGTAGACTGTTAAGACGTCTGACTACCTGCTCTCTAGTCAGACTATGTACTGGCACCCCATTGATCTGTGGAGATAAACACACTGGTGTATGTAAAGCATACAACATAGAGGTCTGTGCACTACACTATATCATACAATATGGAGGTATATGTATACCGCTATGCCATACAGCATGGTGGTCTGTGTACTATGCTATGCCATATAAGGAATTTGCTATAGAAGCTAGTATATATGGTGTATCATAGTATAATAACCGTATACACTGCAGTGAATGCTGGATATGAATCAATATCACATATAGTAAGGATTATACAGATAGGGGAGATAAGGGGCAGCGTTATCAACTAACTTTCACCTATAAATAGCACATTGAGTAAATACATGAAGGAACACCTAAAATAAACCGGTATGAGAGAAAAGACTACCGAATGTAATCTCAAATAAAGGTAATAGATTGACATATCTCACAGATGACGCTAAAAAAATTGAGATTTGCATTCAAGAAATCAATCCATTGCTACATAATTGCATATAAATAGAACACATGTATAACTATTCACTAAAGATTGACTATACTTGTTGTAGTGAGGAGTTGATAGCATAAGACTAGTACCTGGATGATGAAATCTCCCTCACTGAGACCAGCACACTGAGCCGTACTGCCTCCTTCTACAGCTGATATATACACTCCTGTACTGTTTCCACCAGCTAGACTAATGCCAATCCCGCTTCCATCTGGCTTATATGCTACACACCGGGAATTGTCTTCTCCACTGAAAATGAGCATATTGTAATTTTTATATTCATGGATAATCATGAGATAGCTACTATTGTAAGGAGTTGTCTACTTAATTTTTTTTTGCCAATTTTATACGCTTTATGTAACATGGCACTACAATTTAACAATAAAGGGCAGATAACTAGAAATGAGTTGATGTTAGCCATACCTGGTGGTAAGTTTTGAGCCTGATCTACTTCTGTAGTAGTGTGTAGAAGAGGACAGCGGGGCAGAATGTGTAGATAAATTGGATACACTTCTTTGACGCTGGTCAGGCTGCTGCTGCTGCTGTAGCGTCCACTGATAGACATTCTCTGCTGAACTGTAGCCCTCACTGTAACATGAGATACTAATTCATAACCTATATTTAGTCGAGGTTCTCTTCACATGCTTGCTGTGAGTATGGGTGGTGCTCATAAGCTCTCCGTAATAAAAGAATGTGTAAAAAGATAATTGTATACCATGCAGCAACCATTATTTCCAAAGTGTGTTTGATATACAGCACTATGAATTGCGTACCTTTGGGGTCTATTGCAGGCAGAAGTGATAGACTTAGGGGGCCTTTCCAAAGTCAACTGAACTTTCCCCTTAGTTCTTTCTAAAAGTCTTTGGGTCTGGGCTAAAGAAAGACTCTCTGTGGAATGTTCATTTATCTATAAGAAGGTACGAGAAATGTCAGATAATATTTAGTTAGGTTTTTATATCTCACATTCAATAAAACTTATTTTGCCAGGTGATAATATTTACCTGTCATTTTACCCATTGTGATTTCAAAACATGTGTTGAATTTTGAATTTTGAATCAATAAGTAGAGAAGAGGTCAAAGACTATACGAACCTTTAGAATGAAGTCTCCCCTCTCTATCTCACCATCTTCTGCACTAACAGAGCCCTCCTTAAGGTTCTTCACATAGAACTTGCATCCTAATTCCATTCCAAGACCTGGAGAGGTCAAGCAATATTACAACTCAGTATTTATAAAAGTGCACACAAATATAGATATGCATTAAAAAACTAAGGTAGAGTGCTACGACATACATGTAATTATTATACAGACGAATCTATTTCAGCAACCTAACGCTGTGAGAGACCAGTTAGAAATGAATTAGTTTAATGAGCAGAGTATGTTGTATCCTGTGCTGTGCTAAAGGGATGTGTGGTGCATCGAGTGCCATTTTCAGAGAAAGAAAGGAAGAGAGTAAGGCATGGCCTTGCACACATACCACATCTTGCATAGAAAAATCCATTATATGAATGTCAACTACATTGTACACGTAGATTGGAGGTTCTACATCTCTATGCATGGAGCACAAGCTAACAACTTATATTGATATGTAATGTAGTGTATATGCTGCATATTCATCAGTTGAATTGCGACGATAATAACATCCCAAGGGCATTAGTAGCAGATGATTTATAAAGCAGTATTCTACATGTCACATGACTAGATGGGTGTATTATGTACATACCTTTGTCTTTTTCTATCCCTTCAATAGCCACAACCTTTTCTTGGCGTCTGTGCGGGGACGGTATGTGTACCTTCCTCTTTATAAAGAGGTCAACCATGTTCCCACTGCTACGTAACAAGGCTATAGCATCGCCGTGGTTTACATCATCCATAGATATTCCATTGATACTAATAATCCTGTCCTTATTTCTAAAATGTGAAGTTATTTATTTGTTTACGGAAAATCGACTTAAAATTAAATAAAATTCTGTTCCAATATGTTTAGAGCTTGGCAACAGGAGCAAAGAAATGTTTAACACACTGCCGTGCTGTTGGGAAACAAGCAGAACAGCTAAAACTATCATTGACTCAATGTCACAACATCAACAGCTATTCCTTGAGTTAGAAAATTTCTGAACACACTTTTTGAAATTAAAACCGAGTAAAATATTGAGACTGTAATGTACGACTTACTTCAACTTGCCGTCTGCTGGGCCTCCTTTAAGGACGTCAGACACCACTATGGATGTCTCGCCACTAGTGAAGTGAGGATTGTCTTGACCTCCAGATATGGCCACACCAAACCCCAGACCTTCTACTCTCTCAAGTGCTATGTGGTGGGTCTCCCAAACTATCTTGTCATTATTCTATCAAAGAAGTAACGTTAGACATTATACAGGCATCAAGCTGGTTATTGTGGTTCATATGGCAACACATTTGTAAAAGTTCCAATTACAGAAATACAATATTAATTTATCTGTAGGTTATACACAGATTAAATTAGATGTTATGTTATAAAATAGACTATGTCTTATAATGCAGAGCTAAAGACCTTTCCACATGCGATCTGACTAGGCCGACCTCCGCAATTCCTGATGTCACGTAGCATAATATTTACAAGATATTTCTTCTGCCTCTCATTGGACTTAATGATTGGCTGTAAGGCATGACCACAACCTCCATTATTGTCCAATGTGTTTTGATTCGCCAACTTTTGGTGTTTGCGCAATTTAGCAGTTTCTTTAACTTTATCTCGCAATGATTTTCGAATTTCCAGAGCCGATTTTCCCGAACTGGGATTCTTGACATCAGCAAATGTTACGCGATGCTTCGGTTTTGGAAGAAGCAAAAGGTTTAAAGTCTTAGGCTTTGCTCTAACCCGAAATAATTCATGCTCATTCATGGAATGGCTCATAGATGACTTTGAATTAGTGTCTTCCCATCCATACTGCTGACTGGTTTTAGGATTTGAGGTATAAGAATGACGTCTATCTACTGATTTAGACCGAGGAACACCAATGTTTATTAACATAGCAGTTCTTCTTTCTAGAGCACCATTCATATTTTCATAAAACTGTTGTACTTTAGAATCCTGATCGGTGGAGCCAAGGCTAAGCGAAGGCTGATATCCAGTGTTAATTTTGCATCCATGCTCAAACTTATTAATCAGTTCATTTATTCTCTTATCACTCCTCTGGTACTTCCCTTTGCTCATTGTCTACTCGCTTAACCTACTCAGTGACAGTATTCTCTCCACTCAAATAGAGTCTGCTCTTGGAAGTACCAAAAGTGTCTCCAAATAACAATTTTATGTCATTAAACGCTGCCACCACATGCATAACTATAGCACTGCTGACTGTTATCAATAGTGCTGCTACAGACGTTTTGAACTCTCAGCTGTGTATGACTGACTGTAGTCTATTGACAGCTGACTGTCTTCACACATAAATATTGAGTAACTAGAATACTCAGGAGATTAGTACAAGTGCTGTAAGTGTAGCTCAGGGACCTACAGTCTGATTACGTGATGAGGTTGTGAGAATTGTTGTTCTGCTCAATGAACAGTTGTTCCCATTTATCAGTAGACATGGGATTATCCCCTCCCTCCCAGTTATTATATCATAGGTGGAAGATTAAACAAGGAAAGACGATCCTAGTTAAAGAGTTTACTAGATTTGAGATAGAGAAGTGTGAAGACAGGTTGACAGGATATTTTGTTAACTTGGTCTAATTTAGGTGAACTTACCAGGGGAATCACCTCCACATGAATCAGGCCATACTCCAGATCGGATGGAAACACAGCATCTTCTTCTGGACAGTAGAGCTGCTCACTGCTGCCCAGCGAGGAACCAACATCGCTCAACCTAACAAATGTAAGCACTGTATGTATTATATGAAATCCTCTATTTGCAGCAGAAGAGCTTACTTGTTAGTAGTTGGAGGTTATTTGGGCAATAACCTCCAACTACCAAAGCGAATCGCAATGTTGTTAAAACTCATTTGCATCAATATTTACGTACAATGGCACTTGTATGTGAATTGGTATTATTTTTGAAAGGGTAATTTCAAGTTTCAATGCCGCAATGCCAATCATCCAGTTGTGATCATTCATTTACGAAATGTATATTGACCTACGCTGTAAACTTAAAATTGCCGGCATTAATCCCAGCTAAAGAAGCAGACTGAGTGCTCTAGAAAGATCGGCATGTTTTTTCTACTTTTTTAGGGTGGGAAGGCACTTCTCCTGAAGCAAAATATAGTATAGGAGCGTTGCAAGGTTGGATGCCCATCCTAACAGCACCAATGACCCTCACAAGAATTGAACTTGGGAATCTCACATGAAAGTCCAGAGCCCCAACCGCTAGACCTCGGCTGCTCTCTTCTTGACCTATGCTGTACACTATTGCTATATCGTATTCATGTGTATATCACTGACCTCGTCATTCCGGAGCTCCCCAAGCTTGTGACTTTCCTGTGGCTCTTGAGACCATCCATCTCTTCATTGTGTAAGTTAGATACGGAGAGGAAGAGGTCTTGCAGCGATGATGTCATTAAGTAGTCTGGGTGCTGATTAGGCAATGCGGACTTTCTAGTATTCAAGTCGTCCTCTGAAAATATATACAATTTTTATAAATGTGTAACAACTGAACGAATAATGTAGGTACATTAAATACAAGTAATGCTTCATACAGACTTGCCAGGTCTTTCATATTCTGACTTCAGCATCCCACATGTTTCACACAAAACACTGATCAGAGTAACTTGGCAGATATGGCCCTACATTTTATCTCGAATAAGGGTCATAAAGTTCAAACTATTAGTCAGAAGTTTTCCAGCTGGAAACCTCTGGAAAACTCCGACAAAGATTTTATCAATTCAGATGATAGTAAAACTCGTCATCGCCTATTAACAATTATATTCTAAGTAACACATTGGCACGATTTGTCAACTAGTTCCTCACACAGTGAACTCTGGTGGTTGACTCAGTATATCACAAGGGTGACAACTTTCCCTGACTAGATATATTAGTAATGGTAAGTAGCAGATGTAATTCATCGTTTCTACTATTTGCACATGGCAGGCGTATCGACCATGTGGTTAGCCACATTACTGATTGCAAATTAAGTAACGTTTGCTTGAGTCAGTGATGTCAGAATCTATGCTATAGCATGACACTTAAAGTCAAGTTGATAAATGTACTTATTACAGCATAAAATACACAATTTCTAGGAGATAAAAACTAGTGCCAATGTCATTATCTATTGTAGTAGTGTATTGACATTCATAGAGGGCGTGACAGCGTAACCAAATGTAGTAAGTAAGTAAGTAAGTAAGTAAGTAAGTAAGTAAGTAAGTAAGTAAGTAAGTAAGTAAGTAAGTAAGTAAGTAACAGTAAGTAAGTAAGTAAGTAAGTAAGTAAGTAAGTAGGTACATGTAAGTAAATATTGTCTTGAATAATGTGTCAGCAGTCTACAGAGCAGATGTCCTTGGGAAGATGCTGTTGAGATTTATATAAATCTAAATAATTTATAGCACTTTACTGTAAATGAAATTCTGTAAAATAAACAAAAAACTCACTCATAAAATTTGTCGTAGTCTGAGAGTCTCCGCTCGATTGAGAGAAAGTTTGAGAGCCTTTCCCTGGACACTCCCTATACAGGTCATCCAAATGTCTGAGGTTCCTGATGCTAAGTTCATACATCTCTGGCATGATGAGGTTTTCATGTACTTTAACCTATGGAAGAGAAGTTAATCACAAATGGAACAGATTTATTCAGTAGATAACAATCATGTAGGCTGAGTGAGTAACAATACAGACAGACACAATGTACAATTAATAGGATAACAGTGACTCTAATTATTTTACTTGTAAATTGTTGACAGTAATTTATGTTCAATTATTCAAAGAATTACCAAAACATGTATGCACTGTAGAACAAAAATGATGGTTTTCATCAAAGGTTGGAAAGCGTAATACACTACTGTTTATTACAAGATGCAAATAACACAAAGTTAACTCAATGCAATAGGTTTGTAGCCTATCAAGTAACAATACTTACCAACGCTTATACACAGTGTGAACCAATGGGAGAAGCCGAGAGAGAATTTCTAAATGGTAGACTGCTTCTGTCAAACCGTGAAATGAATATGCAACAGATGTCTGTCTATCTTGCTTTTATATGCCAGATATGAACCTACACAGCTACATACTGTATATATCCAAATATACCCAGTGGTGCACTGGATATAAGAGGTTAGATATCATTAGCACAGCGATTTAACAGGAATATGTTGGGCCACTTTCATGAAGCTCTATTTTAATTCTGCCAATAAGTGGGTGCAGAAAACAGCATCTATAAATAAATTTAAGTAAAAATCTAAGATTAAGTAACAAGCTCATACATATTGATGGAAATATACAGTAGTTCAAAGGACCATCTTGAGTACAAACTTGAGACAATGATGCTCATTAGATATTGGACCTGATTGCATGTAATGAGAGTGCTAAAGCTCACCCTGTCATGTGTGATGAGAATCATGTAAACAAAGATATAATATACCTGCAGTTGGAGCATCTTTCCTGTCCGACAATAGAATATCATAATTATACCTTTTGGTGTCTACAGACCTGCCAACTACCTTTTTCAATCGAACATGTGCAAGAATATAAAATATAATATGCTGCCTTTTACATGTATGTGTATAATTATAGACTACACGTGCATATAATACCAATGGTGATACTACGAAAATAGAAGTATTCCATTTTTGTAACTAAATGAGTTATATAACTTGAACAAATATATTTCAGCAGAACTAGACATACATGTACACATACAAATATATTATATAGAGTATTAAACATGCCATAAAATCATAGCTCCGGTCCCTGATGAAAAACGGTAAGCTGGAGGAGCTCTGCACTGGGTGCCCTTCCCAAAACTATTAGTGATCCAGAAACGTTTCAAGTACTAGTCTCTAAGGTTAAGCATTTTAACCACCAAGCAGACTGTGGCCAGGGCAAACAAGTAATGTGTATAATGGATCGCCACTATTTTGTGATGGTAAACGTGTAGGCCTACTAAAGGATTATTTATCAGCAATGGTAGACTCGAGGAGTCTACAAGACGATAGACACATGCTGCGGCGCTCATGACTATAGGGCGTGAAATTGTTACCGTTAGGAATCTGTGACTGCTTAGCTTCTGCGCTGTCGTGGTACAGCCATATGAAATTAGCATTTATGTACCAATAAAATAATGCCAGTAACAACATAAAATTTGAAACTAAACAAATCCTTTTTTTATTTTAGCAAGAGTTGGCTATTAGCAAGGGTCCAGCCCCACGTACTGAAATTCAACCAAAATAAACAATACAATCACTATGAAAATATGCTTGCAGTTATAATTTACAATACAATTAGTTTAAAATCTACCACCATTTAAAAATCAACATTTATGTGAATTAAAAGTATTTTAATTGAAGTGAATCATACAATATTTTTATCACAGATTAGTTGGTAGGACTTTAACAAAGGGTGTCGTGTTGCTTGTGTAAAGCACCACAACAATAGACGGCAGGAGAAAGATATAACAATTAACCTATCAAGTTACTACCAATATAGTCACATTTATGATTATAGCGTTATAAATGTCCTACACAGGAAGTTCAATGTGCAACCTATATTTCAATTGGACGATACAAAAGGCAGACACAGACGCTCTATTAATAATTACTCTCATCAATTCTATACAAAGTCTAATTTTGTCTGCGGGTTAAATCTGTATCATATAGGATTTTTAAATGTCAGTATATAGGCTTTAACTATTTATATGCAAATATTTTGTGCAATTTATTAGAATATCATGTCAATTCACTAATTGAAACATTTTAAATATATATAAAAAGTTGCTACAGTCATGCACGTAAATTGCTAGATTTCAAATTTGAAAAAAAGATTGTTTTTGTGGATGACATAACAATGCAACGTTGTAACCATCTGTGTAACTACTGGCATCATAAAAAAATTAGTATGCAACCTTGTAACCTGTGTAACTAGTGGCACTTTGTTATACTATGTGTAACTAATGACTAGATATATAAATAATATTATGTAACCCGGTAACCAAATAAATTGTGTTGCTAGCAAGGGTAGATTTCGAAACAGTACAATAATGGAGATAGAACATCATAACAGAATCCTCAAATCAACCTGTAGGGGTAGAGTATGAAATAATGTAGATTTTTTATATACCTCTAGTATGCATGTAGTACACAACTCAATTGTAAGACATTCAACATTTTTAAAATCCCACTTGAATGTGATGTTGATTCCCGGTGAATTGAAATCAGGTTTCATCAAGAATTTCTCCTAATTCTACACGAAACTATAAATTAAGTTGGGCAGATAATCATTAAGTGACATTGTAGAGAAGATTACAACTTGATGTTGAAGCTAAGAATAATATTTATATCAGTGTTTAATAGATTATGTGATAATATTATCCAAGGTAAAGGCATCCTGCAATACAATAAGTTAGGGAATAGATGTTAATTATTTACTAATAGGTTAGATTGATATAATCTTTGCTTTTATCATACTCTCGTCACTTGAATGTTTGAACATGATTACAAAGTAATTATCTATACAGCATACTGTACCTAATGTTGGGACTGACCTGCCTAGGAGACTTTGAATTATTAGGCAATGAAAACAATAATACGTAAACATACTCTGCTTGCATAAGCTTACATCTTTGATAGCCATGGCAAATATTTTTAGTTTGCTACTAGATAAGTTGATGTTATGTAACAATAAGTGGTTATGGGAAACAACCCTCTGTTTGATGATAACAAACAATTGGAAGATAGGTATAGGTAGTAAGAAGCTTGTTTTGGCATCTTCTAATTGCTTCTGTTGTAAATCTAAAGACGGAAGTTAATCTTTAAAGTGTCTACCATATCTACAACATTGAGTGTTTTCCTTACAAAAGTTAATTCTACATGTATGTTAATCTAATTTTTTCGATGCCGTGTGCTTCAGTAACATTGATATTTGCCAGCTTTCTTATGATTAAACATTTGACTTTGCGTTATAAAAAGTACATGCCCTCATTTATGTCTTTAGGGATAGAATTTATACAAATAGACATATTCATGTACATATTGAATTTTTTTGGCAATATACACATGTATTTCTGCTAACTCCTAACTTATATAACAGATTACATAACTGCAGCGTTACTAAAATAAATTTTTGACCTCATTAGCAGTATTGTTCGCATACTATCAATTTTATAAAAAAACAAAAAGTAATTATGACTCTTCACATAATTTCTAATTGAAGAGTTTGCGAATGTTGATTTGCTCAAATGTTTCACCTGAATCAAATGGTGATTGGGCGAAAGCGGAGAAAACCTAGTGTCATTCATCAAAAATATACATGTACTTCAGCAAAATAAGCAACAGGAACACAAAAAGCGGATAACTTAAACATGCTACACAATTAAATTGGCAACATAAGACCAAGTTTACACGATGCAACATTACAATCCCGATGGCCGACTCTCATCGAATTGATTTTTGGGTGTGCCTGCCTAAACGCTATCAACTTGTGGTAAACAATTATTATTATATAATACAATAACATGTTGGTTAATATATATTTGTTATCTTGATGTTAAATCATCATACGGAACGACAAACTGTAAATAATCCTACGCTACAAAATGATAAACTTGTATGACTTGAAATTATAGTGGGAGCCTTCATCTCTATCAGGTAGAAATGAAGGTAGAGCTGAGGATGATGTTCATACAGTCACTATAGACTATGTTCTATGTGGGGATTGCCTTGGGTGTGGTGCGCTAAACAGCATGCCCCACCAAACCAATAACTGATACGAAGGCTAAATGAATACTGATAAGGCTAAAAGTGACAGATAAGGGTTTGACAGTATATGAACTACATGCACACTCTACTTGCACCTAGATATGAGCTTCGGCCTACAACTTCTGCAGTAGAAACAGTTTTACTCAGCTTTATTAAGTCCTTTTAGCTATGTATGTAAAGTATTGCTCTATTATATTGACATGTAGAATGTATTATGCATATGCATATAGTACTACAAGTGGTAGTTGAAACAATTTTATTTTAAGCCTGATATACAGTCATGTACCTAGTTACAATATTGCTGTAACTTTGGGTGCCTTTATGGGCCCAGTAAAAGGTAAAACAAGATAATATAAATTTTATCCAGTTTGTATGCAGGCAGTTGCAATTCTGCTCTGGCTCCACTGTATAGACCTGTTACTTTAGAAAAAGGTCAGGTGGCAACAGCTATTTAATAGACAAATAAAATTTTTGAATTCAGTGGAGTATATTTTAATTTATTATATATTTCCAAGTATATTTTAACAGGAAGCCAATGTAAATATTTACGTGAACACCCAACTAGGTAGTAATACAAGTTATCTAGTACCACCACACCGTATTTGAAAATTTACCATGTGAAATATAGCACGTGGAATACGCACCCCTTATCATGTTATCATTATAACCAGTATTTTACAATCAGAGAAGTAGGCCTTAGCTCACATCTGCCATATTGTACAGCAAACTGAATTTTGTCTCTCACACAAAACTAATCCAAGATACGGCTTATAACAGATGCAATAAAATCCCATGTTTACGATGTTGCAGTGTTTGTATTCTATATTACAATAATAGGACTACAGTACAGTCATGTAACACTAGCTCAATGAATCAGTAGAGACGCAGACGATCTGGTTATTGTTGTAAGTTTAGACCTCATTGTTATCTTTGATAAGATGAGTGACATCTAGTGGGGCCCAGAAAACATTGTGTAACCAGATAGCAGCATTGTGATAATATTAGATCTCGTCTGAGTAACACCGGGACCAACTTTTAGAAAATAACAACTAAAATAAGACTCCACTCAGTCCAATCAGAGTGGTGATCAAATGAAGGTCCTATCTCCTATCGTATAACCACTGATCATTGAGCCCTCACTACCTAAGTAGTCTGGGAAAGTTAGGTGCAACCCTTTCAGGAGCGCATTATGTGAGTACTACCGACTGTTGGTGTACTATTTTGATAAACTTGGATGGGGGCATGTGATTTACCATGGTAATATACTGCCCTGGATATACAGCCAAAATTCTTTGAAAATACAGTGGGCCTACATGCAACACGATGTTTTAGTAAATTTAGTGCCAAAACAAAATAAATGCCACATGTTATCATAGCATCTTCTGACCATGTGATTGTGGCACTTTTATGGTGCAGTAACAAAATTTTTAACAGCAATTGAACCTTCTGTTAGGTGTAGCAGCAGAAATAAGTTTAATAGACTTAAAACTTTAAAATTGAAAATATAGGATGGGGCTACTAAGGAATATAAATGTATAGGGGAGAAAACCTCTCCTGCTTTAGTTTTAAAACTCACACAAATACATGTGTGCTTATGTTTTACAAATTATCTGATCGTCGCCATGCGGGCACTATGCTACTTAGGATCTACAAATTTGGCAGAATTAGCTACAGATCTTAGCCTTGGATCTTACACTTATCCCCATTATTTACTCATGTTTAGAACCAAGGTAGTGACATGGAGTGCAAAGCCTAAGCGCTGTGTTTATGGGTATCATAACAGCAGACGTTGAATCATATGTGTTACAGTGAGTCCTGTAATCGGAGATATCATTGTGGTATCATATGTGTTACAGTGAGTGTAATTAGAGATATCATTGTTGTATCCTAGCTAGTGAGTACAGATTAGCAAGTGTGTTACTATGGTTACAAAACAAGTGGATAGATTGCATAGTAAACAATGTCTGCATTACGTTACCACTACGAAAACTTGGGTGCAATGAACACTGACAGAATGCCCTTACTTAGAATTGTAATTGTACAACATAGTGGGTGGTACCACGGGCCACCCATACTTGATCTGGTAAGTGAGTAGGTACTTATTCTACCATGATAACATGGTTGGAAAAAAAGAAATTGGTGCCTTAGAAAATACCCACAAGAAATCACAGAGATACATACATGACGCTGATAGCTTGGAGTATCCAAATATTTGAAGATCATAAATTACCACCATTACTTTTACATGCCAGTTGATCAAGCTTAATTCATGCATCACAAATTTGTTATGTTGACTGTCATGAACAAACCATTAAAGGCTTGAGAAACTAAAAATATAGTTAAAATGAGGTAATTTCAATGAATTGTACATAGATAGTCAATTGGCATAACCTTAGCTAATCCTTGCAACACTCCCATCAGTGAATGCATCCAGATTAGCTCCTTGGCAGTTACATGTAGGTGTAAAATTAACTTCACATCAACACAGTTTATTCTTATTTTGTGTTTAATTCTTAAAGATATTTTCCAATTTTTGAGAAATTATTTTTCTAAAGCATTACCCCCATCCCTGGAATCAGCAGGAATCTGAATTAAATAAAAAGCAATTTTATGTTATAATAGCTGATTAACGCAGCAGTTCACACTCTGTTTGTTTAGATCAGAAGTTCAGGTATAGTTGTAAATTTTCATAAATAACACATTCAGATGAAAATGAAGCAGAACCTGCGTTTAGGTAGAGGGAGGGGTGCTAAGCATGAGTTGAAAGTCCAGGAGCCTCCTGAGGTATCAGGAAGTGTGGTTAAGCCCAGTGCACACTAATCAACCACCTAATATATCAAAATATCTAAAATTATATAATTCTGCTAATTTGTTGCTAAAGAAATGGATATGCACTGAGATATGGTTAGCATGCACATACTCTACTCTCCAAACTCGGTAGGAATACCTTTGAACTAATGATGCAGAATAGGAATTCTGAAGGCAAATCATGTTTTGAAGATGAGATTTCCCCAATGAGATAAGTGGACACGGTGGGCAGAGTTACAAATTTAAAACATGTATAAAACTGGCAAATGGAAAATTGGAAAATACAGGCTGCTGTTTCAATTCAAATTTCAATTTATCCGAAGGGTTTTAATGACAGCCAAGCAAATATTTAATGTTTCTTTGTGGCTATGGAGAGTTTTGACAACAACTTTCTTGAAATATTTACCAAATAGGATCATTACATCGAAATATTTGTACACAAGTGTACTATAGACTAGGGAACCAGTCAGGATATCTAGTGTTAGCCTATATATTTAGAATCGGCTAAAATACATTTTGTACAGTAGCATGAATATAAAATATCAGAATACGGGATGGTTTAAATACCGAAGGCGCACACAAATTTACACTGATACCATGCACTATCGATGTGAATATAAATAATATACATTGTACATTAATACTTGATATAGAATACCAGATAGATTCCAGATTGCTCATCAGGACGGAAATATGAAGGTAGAAAAGTCTTTTCCAATTTTAATGTCTAATACTACAAATGCGTATAGGATATTACGTAACGTAAAATGATTTAATCTCATTGAGATCTAAAAATTGTCAATGTGTAATAGGCAGAGGTACAATGTATATGTATAATAGTTAGAGATACTTGTTGATAGTGACGGCTGACACAGAGCTAGACGAGTCCAAAGTGAATGACCTTCAAAGGTTTTCTCTCCGTAGGCTACAATAAATGAATAGATATGGTGGCATATAGTGTAGTATTAAATCCATATTATGCAGTTAGAGGAAAGTAGATTCGCATAAATTATAATTCAGCAATCTACATGTACAAGTATTTAAAGAAAAAGTGCATATTGGTTGGTCAACAAAACATTTCAAACACACTGTGTTAGTTATAAAATCATTAAACGAAATTCAAACATAATCTTAACTCATTTCTAAAAGAACTACTATTTTGATGTTTGCGGAGAATAAACAAGCTACTGTGGCCCATAATTCCTTGTACCTACGCATTCTCTCATGAACCTAGCAAGAGGAAATTACCTGTGAAGAAGGGAGGAGATCGGGTAACTGTGTGTAGTCAATACTCTCGTCTACTATCATGGAGTTGAAGTCATCAATGATTCGCTGAGACACCTCAGGGCCAAGGTCATAAGTATAGCCACTGGGTAGAGTACACCTACATACACAAAATGTGACGGCTTACTTTAGTTGCTATGGATTCAGAAAATCGTTGATAAGACACAGATATTTGCTTGGTATAGACATATCTTCATATGTTAATATAGTAAGACAGTGATATAGTAACACCCCTTATATAGCAAGGTGGCTAGAGGAGTGTCTTGTGTGCAGTTGGCTCAGTACACAGGTACTGCTCTTCGGCAAAGCTTCCGTTATGGGAAGCAGAGCGGGTGTAATGGTGTGTTGTGTCTACTGTGCCAGGCGATGAGATGCCGTAACGCCTTGGGTTCAAACCCCAGTCAGGGGTGAATATTTTCATACACGTGGAGCCAAGTGCCTGGCTGCTCATAAATAAATACCTTGAATGAAAAATATCACATGTAACATGTTGTGAATCAGTGAAATGGTAATGTGTGGCATATCGTGCGCTAATAACATGTAACACGTAAAATATTACGAAGTAACAATTAGTGACATGTTACAAATCATCAATCAGCGACATGATGATTCAAACAATACAGTATAAGAAATTTGCAGATTTTGATATAGCCTAGCCGTTTGCCACAAATTCTGTAGAAGAGAGCAGCCCCAAAACCAGTAAGTGTGACTGGTAACAGAGACCATATATATGGAGTTTGAGTCAATGGATTTAAAATACAAACATCCAAGAAAGTCTTCACTGGAAAAAAATAAACAAGAGGGAAAGGAGAAAAAACTCTACATTTTGTTTATGAAACATTTTAAATACTAAAATATTCCATTACCAAATTTAATCGGAGTCAAAACATCAATTGAACATGTAACAAACAGACTATAGAGGTAAAGTAAAACATTACATAGGTTTAGTACACAGCAGACAGGGGAGATAATAATACCCTTACCTGACCAATCTAAGTTATATAAAACATTAAATATGCATAATTACAGAATTATCTCAATTACATGACATAGATCTTCAATCTACTGCTTAGTTTCATACTTCTACACTCCTCAGTTTCAACGCTCGAGTACAGGTTAGCTGAAGTAGAATTTATGCACAATCTTACTGTTCTATCTTACACTTAGACATAGGTTCAGAGTCTCAGCATTAATAATGGAATTGACTGGGGCATGAACGGAGCACCCGACTCTACTTTTAAGGTAAATGTAGAGTCTGTTGTGTGATACTTACCCGGTAACATGGTGGTACTTGCCAACAGAAACGTTATTCTTGCCATACACACCATTGCTCTCTTCCTGCAAATACATGGGGTGGCGAATATTTAATATGGGGGGGGGGGGGGGGGGGGGGCAGATATTTATAGAATAATAATTGAAGTCAAATCTATAAAAAATTTAATAAAAATGACAAATTGATATAATGGTAAGATTCTATTAGAAGAGCAGTTATAAATAATTGAGCCAAACAGAAATAATACATAATAGTATTGAGGATGTGAATGGTATGGATCACAGTAGCTTCTACCTACTTTATGAAAAACTTTGCGTTCCACATCACATTACTATCATGGCACGTGATTAGTATCTCTGTGATAGTATAAGAGTTAATATAGGGTATTGATTACGTTACTAGACTAAGTTCTACAAACCTGTGACTGTTTATTTTGAGGGGGAGATGCAGGCTGTCTCGCTCTTGGTGGCAAAGGAGGAGTGGACTCACCACTAGAGGGAGTTTTTTGTAATGACACAATGCCATTCTTATTTGCTCTAGGTGGCACTGGGGGCGTTACCTAACCAATAAAATACAACAAACAACCAGTTATGTTGATAAAATCAAGTGGCTAGAGTTGTCTCCTCTCTGTTATACAGATCGGAGTCATACACATGGGTACTAACTATAAACTATGTAGGCTATAATGCAGGAACAAACATTGGAGATGTGACCAAAAATCTTAGACAAGAAATGGACAAGGATAAATTATTATACATTGCGTACAATAATTTATTAATTACGTTTGACTTAGTAACAAAAAAGTAATTTAATTGATAACTTTAATTAATAACTATATTGGTATTCCATCATGCATGTACGCTGGTGTTGAATAATAAGCCTACTATAGTAAGAGAGTTGCTTTCCTTACCTTTCGAGGTGGGAGGGGTGGTGGGTGCCCATTCACACGAGCCAAGACAATTGCTTCTGCTCTTTCCCTCGATTCCACAAGACTCTCATCAGAGCTAGCACCAGAGTGGAATTCATCATCTGTTAGTATGTTAGGGCCACCAATACTTGAATCTGAGTCTACAGAACAACCAATAGGTTACAATAGCATACACTATCCTATCATTGTAGAGATACTATTTACTAAAAGACGGTATATCTAAAAACTAGCCAAAATTGGAGCAAGCAGATAGCAGGTCTCGGCACACTACAGTAATTAACAATGATAATGTTTCTTACATAAAATTTCTATGTTTACTGAACTATTTTCAGATGGTTTTAAATATTACCATTGTATACACATTGGTTTGGCGATATTCTATTGGTATTTGAATGTGAAGTTTGATAACAATATAGTACTAACGCAAATAGATTATCATGCAAATAATTACTTGATTTCAAGTTTTACCTGAGAACATGAGCTCTTCATCACATTGTTTAGCTTTATGTCTGGCGGCTGCAGCGAGTCTGTGTTGTCCTGAGTCTAACGCTGAATAGTAGATGTCCATAAACAAGTCTCTAGCATTGATGTCTACAGCTAGTAGGAAGGCTTTGTCAAACCGTGAATACCTGAGACATCAATGAGATGCAATCATATTATGCTACAAAACATATTCTAGGTTATCAACCAAACAAGGAACGTGTAAATTCACGCTGTACATCTTAAGGAAAGGTTGATGTCCATTTCTCTGTAGACTTGTATTTCCGATCTACGGTTGGAGGGGATAAAATCATAATCTCAGTTTATAATGTTATAATTGTCTAACTTCAACATTGGAACCAGAAAGAGAAAGTGGACAGATAATTTTGTATCCAGAAACTGTGTTACAAGATAGTATATAGCTTGTAATTCCGTAACGAGAAAGGCATCTACAGTGTTTCTGACCATCACCCTGACCCGGAGGACACATTCCTATACGCACCTAACTAACTGATGGAAGAAACGTCTAGCCAGGTATCCGATGTGTGTTCTGTACTCCAGTATTACGACCTCTGCCAGAGCTTTTTGTGGTGCATAGAAACATCCCAGGGTGGCCTCCAGTAAATCTGTACATATAATGAAGTAATAAGTACATTTACTGAATTGTGATTGGTCAGAGGCAGCTCAATTTATTAACAAACATAATGTGATCTATGAGTGCAGACAACTCCAATCATCTCAATGTGCAGAGAACAGACAACTCTGACATAGCAGTTAATGAGTTAATGAGTAGTACGGTGGGTCTCTCACCCGTCCCTTACCTTCATGCAGTTTGTTGAGAGGTTGCCTGAGCAGTACGTTGACGATATTAACGAGGCACTGGAAGCATTGAGGTCCCTCTGTATCCCAACTCATTACCGTAAGTAGTCTAGTTGCCTGCAGTACACAGTTAGTTATATTATGCAGACATTATTGATAAGTTGTACAGTGTATACGAGTCTAAAAACTGTAAATTTGGCAAAAAGTTTGAGTTGATTAATCAATATCCAGTGGTGATGGAAAGAAATTTCAGCTCTAACCCAAAATAATAATATAATATACACTAAACATTGAAGATATTTATTGCTATTTAATAAATTATGATTTATCACAAATAAAAGATAAATTATGTATATACTGAAAACAGATTAGTGAATGTACACCTGAGGATTTATTGATGTGAACTAAATCTATGACAATATTTGGATAAGCACTGTATACTGTACAATGTCACACACTTCAGAACACGTAATATGTAAGATAGAGGCTTAGAGATATGGCATAAATGGCTTACCTCAGAATATAACCTGGATTTGAGATACTCTGTAATGAGTAGGGGGCATGTCACATCAGAGTTTCCTAGCTCCCCACCAACAAACTTCATCAGCCCAATAGGACCTCTGCAACAGAATCCAAATGCAAGCAAATCCACTTCCATTTACTCTACCACTGCAGGGGTCTATGTGTTCTATAGATGGACTAATTGCCATCAAACTTCTTATACAAGGGAGATAATGACTACTAGTATTACTCACCGGTCAAAACTAACCAATAGAGTATTTCTGCTAGAATAACCTTGACCCACTTGCTGGTTGCTATGACAACACCATGACACTCTTTTCACATAGGGAGATAACCTGTCAGAAAGAGGTTATTTATACTTGTACAATGTATAAACATATTATGTGTAAATACATAATATAGAGAGACCTTGTACAGTATACAATGCATGTACATGCTTATGCGCATTAGTATGATACTAGTTGACTGTGATATACATGTATAAGGAACACAGAGTTATCTAGTGTGTAATTACACACACATTGTTAGTTACAAGCATTGGGCAGTCACCATTGGGCGTTTCTACTTTGACTTGGGTTTTTATGGAGCAAATCTTAAGCTAATAGTTCTATGTAGAACGGAAAGAATCAACCAATACAGAAAGGAAATATTTACGTACCTGAAGAAATTTGAGAGTTTAATGTGTGGTACAAACTCCACCCCTTCTAGTGTAATATTGAGACAACTCAAGGCTTTATCAAATAACTACAAGCATCAAACAGAATAGCATATTATGATATACTTCAATGCATACATATTGTATAAATCAATGACTTAGAGATCATTGAATGAAAATACCCATTTTTATAACACTAGATTTATATTCATAGTAAGTTTTACACTTTGTAAACTCAACTCTAAAATAATTGGCCAATGTTCTGGCATAACCTAGGAAGTAAGTCAGTGACTTGGAGATGAAATAGTTTCCTATCTAACATAAACACATTCACAATATGATTGTCAACTGTTTGGCATGACGTGTGCTTATACGATTTATAAATATCTATTAAATTTCTGCACTTTTCCCCATCTTTGTTTCATATTCTCCCTTGACTTGCTTGTATCTAGTCAAACCGGTATACTGTAAATATTACTCCCATTTAATAACATACAAGAGAGCATAATGTACTACAGAACTGATATACCTAACATACCTGTACATCTCCTTTGTGATTTATGGCTAGTAGTAAAGCACCGGACGGGTGCCACTCGATAAAGTCTGCGTGGAACTCTGTTCGCACCGTCATTGTGTTCTTCAGATGGTCACTGTAACAGAACACACAGATGTGCTTAAGTTATGTTTGCTGCGCCAATTCTAGCATGACTAATTTGAAGCGAACAGATTTTTACACCAAAATTAGGTTCAGTTGAAGTTAGAATTTATTTTAATCCACTCCAAATAACAAGTAACATCAAGTAGGAACTGAGGCTAGGATAGATATTTCTGTCTTCAGCGTCAAAGTTTGAGCTACAGATATCCAGCCTCACCTCACACTAGTGGAAAGTGAGTACGGGTGCACAGATATTGAAAAAGCAAGTAGCAATGCTTACCTGTAGAGAACAAGGGAGTTGTTTTCACATGAAAGCACCAGGTTTTGTTTGGAATTATCCCAGCATGCACCAGTGAGGGTGCTGGGTAGAGATACTGTGTTATGGTGAGTACGGTGTATATGAGACGTGGTAAGTTCGTAAACACATAGGTCAGCCCTCGGACTCTTTACGTTCACTGAACGCTCCACACTTTGTAACTTTGTGCCATCTGCTGAACTACAGAACAATGTACATTGCATGTTGAGAACAAATTGTATAAATCCACAAGTATATAAGCAAAAATATCTGCTGTTATACATGATTGATTACAATTCAGTGTTCAATGACACCTAAAAAATCTTACATTGTTTTGAAAGCAATTATCATTATATCGTACATTTGTACATACACATGTTATTTAGTTAACACAAAAACTTGATAGCTAAAGGCTGAAAAACTGAAAAATGGTAATAATTAAATGCCAAATCAGTATTCACAATTGCATCATATGCTAGATTTGGTAGTGTGAAAAGTAACAGGGAAAGATAAATCCAATTATGCAATATTCCTATTGTTACAGTCTGTTGGGAGTACTGAAGGTCTGCAATATTAAACATACTTGAATTGAACTAGAAGTGGATCGGATTCTGTTTTAGTGAATGCTACAATGCTGGGTCTTCCAGCAACCAACGAAACGATACATAGGTTGGCTCTCTCTTCCTCATTGGACATGGGAGCCCAAGGCCACGCCTCCTCTGAAGCTATTGCCCAATAGATAAGTAAAGCGTCAGCTGCAGGTGAGACCTGTATATGTCTGTGTAGGCTCCTTCCTGGTCTACCAGGTAAGTCCAAAGTGTAAACCTGCAGAATTATTATAAGGATAATCTGCAGAAACCAGTAATGATAGAACTTTGCTAATCATAATTTGCTAAACTTTTCATCCTGGTATGATTATAGCAGGATAATTTAAACTTTTAGGAAATATACATGTATAATACATCATAAAATAGAAATTACATCACCCTTGGCTTAAGAATAAAAATTCATGTCCATGTGAAGGAAATAAGAAGCTACTTACACTGACATATACCCATTAATACGTATAGTATTATGTACCCTACCTTGGGCTCAAGGGAGGATAACTTCCTATGTGCATTACCATTTAGTGCACCTTTAGTGAAATATACAACCTCCAATTTTGATGTATCAGATGAGCACAATGCTATGAATGTAGATGTGAACACAGCTGTAATAGAATGAAAGTATGGGTTAGCCTCTGAGCCAATTAATATCAGTCAGTCAGTCAGTCGGTCGGTCAGTCGGTCGGTCGGTCAGTCAGTCGGTCGGTCGGTCGGTCGGTCAGTCAGTCAGTCAGTCAGTCAGTCAGTCAGTCGGTCAGTCGGTCAGTCAGTCACTTACTGGCAATAAGCTACACACAACATACCATCTGATATTGCTGTTAGAGTTATCCTCCCCACCAGACTTGTATCTTTGGTTATTTTAGTAATATCACCATGAGCCTGGTCCACACTGATCCAGTATACTGTACCATTACTAAGGAGCACCTGCGCAGATATAGCATACTATACAACTACTAACATACACAACTGGAGAGTAGAACAATAATACGGTTTTCCATTAGCAATGCCTAGGTTTCTCTCAGTAACATACATGTAGTAGCTTTGCATGCAATGGTTAAAATAAATAAGGGCAAAAGGGCACCTTTCCTCATTTTAACAGCATTGACAATGGCAGCAATCCTTTCAGTCTAGTCTAGCCTGTTTACTACAATTATAATAATATTGAATGAACCATCTTGCAGTGGTATAATAGCATTATGATAGCAAATCCCTAATGGGCGGTGCATAAAATAGAAAAATAGACCACCTGATGCTTCCAAACAGGAAAAATGTTCTTTTTAAAAAGACCTAATGGGTGGGTCTGCATCAACTGAATATAATAGCCCAAGTTTATACTCAATAGATTCTATTATTTACTTGTAGAGGATATTTAATAGAAATATAGGGTATTCTAATAGTCTAGAGATGATTATTGTAGAGGATATTCAATAGAAATAGAGGTATTTGTATAGTCTAGAGATACCAGCTTCAATTTTGGTTTTACTCAAACTGCAAATCTAGAAAGATTAAAAGTAAGTACAATGTATAAGGAAAGCGAGTTTAGCCCTGGTTCTTAATGCATATTGTAAATATATAGTGGTGATAACCAACCCCGCCCTTACCTGTATTAGATCATCAGTCTTCCACCAAGTGAATACATTGGAAGCTCCATTTAGTGACTCCTGCAAGGGAAAACGAATACCAGAGGAGATATTATTAAAAGGTAGATCATAGTAACCTATATAAAAAGGTAGGTCATATATGTTACAAACAGCATATGGCCTGCCGAGAGGATACAACACGCAAAACTAAATGATGGACATCAGCAAGGTACAACTACCAGCCTAGATTACAAGGTTCCAAGAATGACAACATCTTTGGCCAAATAAGGTATACTTCAGGGTATATCTCAGGCTAACATATCTAAGAACTGAGTCTATTAATCAACATTTAAAGACTAGCACTATGTTATACTCTATGTATACATGTTATATTGTTGCAACGTAGAATCGTCCGCTGTAGGACTGTCCGATTTGTCCGGACGGCACCACGGCGTCCACTCTTCGACGCCACAGTGGCCACTTGACACCAGGGCGTCCATTGACGCGATTTCAGTTTTATTATGATACACATCAAGTTAAAGGATCAGTGTCACCGTTTTTGTTTACATTTTGAGACACCCATGTGCTCGCTAGAGCGAACGTCATGATTGGTTACTTGAACTTTATTATAATTGGCTAACTAAATCGAATGCGCATGTACACGTGTGGGAAAACCCATTGGGTGATCGATGGGAATCAGTTGGCTGTGGACAGAATTAGAATAAAATATAATATTTTGCTTTTGCCAAAATGAAATTATTGTTGCAAGATGAAAATGCTATCAAGAGATGATATGATACAAGGTATATGGCAAGCACAGCAAGAATTTGCAATCATTTGATTATCATATCAAATCAATGAAAGTAAATTAATTTTGATTTTAATTTAATTCTTAATGTCAATGTGAATGTACTATGCCAGTGTAGTTGATATTAAAAAAAGTTATTTATACATGTGGATATAGCAATGATAATTATTGTTATTTACTTTTTGTTCACATTGGTACATAAGTAATTTGTTAAAATAACATACTAGTTACTTATGGTTAATTATTATGAATGTAGCCTACTTTACTATACTATTTTAAACTTTACTAAAATGGATAAAATGCAAAATAAAATATTGGGATTATAATATTAACTTGATTAACTATGATTGTTGCTATCTACATATATGTAGGCCTTTATACAGCACCTAATCAAAAACTTAATTTATTGAATTTCAAAATAATTGTATTCTTTGATTGCAGCCGTAAGTAAAATAAACTTTTGATGACACTATAGTCAACTCATTTGCTTTCTCTGTTGTAATAATAATACTATGATGACTAAAATGTGTGTAATGAATGCTTCTTTTTAGCAGTTTGTCAAGACTATGACCCAGGAATGTCAAGTCCCATCAATGGCAACCTCTTAAAGTCATACTTGAGTGACGAGTATTGTACCTTGGACACTGAGTTGACTTGTTGTACATAGGTATACATAAGGTAAGTGCATCATCAACTTTCAAGGTTCTGTCTAATCAAAAAATGTGAAGTGTTGTCGCATCAGTTCAGCAAAACTTTCGCTGTAAACACTGCTGCATGTACATATTACTTTTCTGTACTGTGGTTTTTGGAATGTAGCCTAGCAAAATTGGTATCGATTTGATTTGTATTCATCATTTTCAATCTATTACATTGTACCTAGCAGTTATATTCAGTTGCTTAGTGTGGTCTGATTTTAGGTACCATCTGTTGTTGTTAATGTACTTTTAAGTGATCCAATGGTATGATAACATGTTCACATAATGTTGTAGAATAGAAACATCTATCAAGCAACATGCTTGAACTGAAGTACTTACCAACAATTCGAGCAGCCAAATCAATCGTATGGTTTGTAAAGTATTGACCGGTACCTTCAAATATTAATATTCTGCCACAATTGGAATTTTTTTCATTTTTATATGTATTAGTTGCAGTTGGCTTGATATTTCATGTATGATCTTTCAGTAAATAGAATTTCAATGAGTACAGTACATGTTGTATTTGATGCCTGTGATGGCCAATTCCATTTTGATTTTTTTCTATATTGTGCAGTTACATTGGTGATCTTTTCTATTTACTAAGTCGATTATTACTGCTTCGTTTCAAGTGACCGTAATCCACAAGCTTTAATGTTAACAAGAACTAATATTATGCACTCATGGTTATTTGCAATTAGCCGAGTGGATTTAGTTTTGTTCCAAGATGTCATTATTTTGAATTCCAAGATTACTCATGTTTTTTGTGTTTGCAGCCATAGTAAATGGAAAATACATGCAGCTCAAAATTTATACTTTGGACTATTATATTTGATTTTACATTTATTTTGTGCTATTTTTCTTATCTTTCTTAGGCTTTAGGGAGGATTTATTTTACTAGATGAAACTGCAATTTTCCATTTGCAAAGACATGTAACTGCTGTAGTTATGAACATCAATTTACTGATTATTTACCAATACAGTCTCTAGACAAATTTTATTGCCCTCTCCGTTTTATGACACCGAGCTGTTATTGCAAGATTAATTTAGGCCTACTAGTATACTTTTGGCAAAGTGCTGGAGACTAAAACCAATAGCCATGGAATCACGTGCACAAGTATAGATCCGCCCAACTATGATTCAAATACATTTAAACAAAAATGTTTGAAATGATTCTGACTATTATTTGATTTGTCGTACTTTCTGAAAATGTAACCGTCATTCTTAGTTATTAATATGAGGACATCGAATGACTATTCAACTTCAATATCTTAAAACATTTATTGTTTATTTACGATATCTGTTTATAACAAAATACAACGATGAAAACAGCCGAATCCAGAGTAAAATACATGTGTAAAGTATTGAACATGAACAGAAATCATAATGAGATACACAGTCCATGTAGCGTGCCAGCAGAAGTTTGTTTTCAATCGTAATCACTCAGCTTGAATGCTGAGGCACTATAACGCTTCACCTTTTATAGAGTTACTTGTTGAAGAAACCTCTTGGAGTACGGGTGAACTGTACATTTGGAACGCTTCTTTTGCAATCCAATATGTACTATCTGCAATTCAAATTTGTAGAGCATTTTATTAAGAAAAGTGGTTGTGACCCTCGAAGAGAACACATCAATAGTTAGTGGCAATGTAGTTTTGGTTGGGTTCAACTCTCACAGCAGAATTTCCCACCCTGTTGAATAGATGATGCTGAAGTACTAGTACTGATAATCAAGTTAATGTACATAACATATTACTGCTACAACACTTACCTATGCTTTTTCCAACATTGGAGATAAAGATGATATGGTGCAAGCTGGAGAATAGATGAATTAGAATTTCTACACAAGTGTCTGGTCGCATGGAATTGGTCTAGCTTTGTTCCCGTTCGTTCATACAGCTTTGGCATCTCACTGTGCTAAATAATAATGATAATAATATAATATTCATGGCGCCAAACACAATTCTTTAATGTGGCTGCCCGATAGCAGAGCTAGTCGAATGGGTCTCCACGGCTCCTAGAGCTGAATATTATTATAGTTCGATATGGCACAGAAGGAAGACTTTCGGAATGAAAACCTAAATCACATGGGTTGTCAGTTTTATTAGCTAAAGCATGTGTGTTTCACATTTTGCAAGAATAAACTGATGAAATTTACCTCAATGAGTTTATAAGTTTATGCATAAGTTAAATTCAAGAAGACGGTTTTAATGCTACCTTGTAACGAGCCTTGTCGCTACATAATAAATTATAAACACCTACCAGTATAAAGAACTGGATGTAGAAATTGAGGTTGGCATTCGATTTAAATATTCTTCATCAAAGGTGAGTGTGTGTCTTTACCCTGCTCACCAGATCATTCCTTCTTTCCAACAAACAGTCGAGTTCAACTATGTCTTTATCAATGTCAGGAAAGTTACTTGCTGACAGTATTGGAACTAGCCTGTAATCAACACAGTGAGTACATCATAAGATACAAATACGATAAAAACATAAAATGCTTTAGAAATAAAACTTGGCTGTTTTAAACGAAAAGAAACTTTGACCATGCAAACATACATAAAAGTACACCAGGTTAGCTCAGCTGCATTAGATAAGGGTGAGTTTGTGTCTAATGAAGTTAGCATCAGTCCCACCAATCTTTTAGATTTAGCCTGGGAAAAAGGGGGGGGGGGCTTGAAAGAGTGAATAAACTAAATACAGTAATACAAATATCTTGGATAGACCAGATCAGTCAATTGATTATTTTAGAAATAAACTTTATGATGGAATTATTGTTTGCATTTTCGCAGGATATGTATATTGTAAATTCAAAATTATATTTGAATATGTACATTGTAGATGATTTAATACAACAATACAATAACTTCACATTTTTACAAAGTTCATTGTGACCGATTGTCAAAACTAAATTTAATACTAACTGAAATTTAGTTTCACCAGTATTGTAATATAAATATAAATATATGTTAAAATCATAATGATATGATAATCATTTAGATTATTATATTAAATTATATCATAATATAACCTAATTAACATTATAATATAATATGAAATATCATAATCACATGACTTCCTTTTTTTGTATTATAAGTTATCTAACTCTTTTTATCATTTAAAAAATTAATATAAATATTATAATAATATTTAATTTCAAACCTAATCATTTGTTTTTTAAACGAAATAAATAAAAAAAAGAGTACATATAGTAAATGCTTACTATGCTGAGTATTGTGGTAGCTGACAATCTGGCCATAAACTAAGCTCATATTCTTTAGAAAATGAAATTTATGAAATGAAAATCCAAATTTCGAACGCCATTCTTAGCATTTCTGTGCACTATGAATTCTCAACTCAATCCATAGACATAGACGAAGATAGATAGTATAGTACCTTGGTACTTGCAATAACTCTGTGATCAATTGTATTGTAAACAAAATACCACGTGCAGACCGCTAGCATGGTCATGTGACTTTGTTTTGTTTATAAAATTTGATGCTAGTATGATAATCCATAGTTTCGGATAAACAATGGCAGCTATAAAAATAAAACTTTTTTCGAGGGTGTAATATAAATTGAAGGGTGCATGGTTGCAAGTAGTATATGCTCATGGATTATTTTTGCATTTTTCAGGCTACTTTTGAAAATATTCTCAAAAAACGAAACCTCTCTCTATACAACTTATATAAAAAAATTGCCGTTTAGGGTGTCTTCATTAAAAAAATCGTCCTAGGGCAGCACATAGCGCATCGCGCGATGCATCATGGGAAGCAGAAATATGTTGAGAGCACAACTCCGCAACTTGTAACTTTCCTGCTGCCTTCATTTTAACACAAATCTACATTTGCTGAGCAAGGTAATTAGTGACAGGGATCCTTTAAATGAAGTCAATTGCGGTATTTCCCAAAGCTTTACAAAAGCTAAGTGTAGCCATTGAAATAGATAAGCGCCATTTCTGTTTCCATTAGCAATATTATTAATCAATATCAATGTCGTAGTGTTATTTAGTTTTATTGCATTCCTGTTTTTATAATTACATACATTATTTATTCGTGAGAATGTGGTGCAATTACTACGTTTATATTTATGCTCATTTTTTTTAAAACATAGTTGTATGATATAAAACCTTCAAAACCAGTGTAATGATTATAATAACTGATTAATAGTATACTAAACTTTGTGAAAAGATATTTGTAATGTACATTTTACTATATCATTTTAGCAACAAATCACAATTTAGAGCAACAGAGTCAGATGAAACAATGTAACAGCCTGAATACATAAACCTCATTTGATCCACTTTCTATAATTCCATACAATTCTTATATTTAAAATTACTGTATTTGGATGGCTTTGGTATTTGACACTTTACTCTACTTTACTTTACTCTAGGTATTAGGTGGACCAAATATGGAAGGACAACTTCTAATCGTGATCGATAGCTTATGATTTCTAATGCTTTTACATGTAGACCACTAACAATAGAATAAATATACATGTAAACATAATACGTTATCCCTTTTAAATTACTATTGCAGCCAGTATAAAGTACGATATACATGTATATAGTGAGAGTTACAATTTTATTCCAAGTCAACAAATAGGCAAATGGTACAAAAAAACCTGAAACTTCTTTCATGTAAAAATACAGCATCCACATCCAAACTTGCCAAGTCTCCAGAAAGATACTCCAGATTTTGAAACTCTGCTCCCATATTGCCAAAAGCTCCTTTTTTCTTCCAAATTTTAACTAAATTTATTACTTCTAGCATAAAGACTAAGCAATTTAGCAAATTTTATGAGCACAGCCATGGTGTTTCAATCAGAACACCGCATATTTTGCAAGTGGGGTATTTCTGTGGGTCATTCAAACCTGTAACCGTGAGATGGCTGCTCAGTTTGCTAGTTAGCATTACGGATAGTGATAAGCTACAGGACAGTCTAGTATTGGATAATTATGGATATTTCCACTATGCACAACAAGAGAATAACAATATTTTTATAGAATATTGGAATATTTATATTGTTAATTCACATTCAAGGTAACTCCGACATGGGCCTATATAAGCCCACATTTTATGTAAAAGTATAAGGTAGAGCAAAAAAAATATAACATCAGATTAATACAAGAGTGTAAAAAAGAATGTGCATACATTATAGGGAACAATACAGAAATATATGACAAGACAACCTCAAATTGGTCGACAACATCAAATTGGTTGTACAGGGCCTGTACATTATCAATGAAATACAATAATTCAGTAGGTCTTCAAATAGGTCAATATGATAGCATTACAGCAGTGTACCATTATATACACAAATTTGAATAGTACATAATATAATTATCGTCTTCGTAGTTGGGTTGCACTTTCAATTCTTGTAATTATCTACATATACATGCATACAGATGTGGAGGCGTACTCAATAACATCTAACAAGGCCGGTTAGCTTGATGTTATTCTAATTCTGCTGGTGATTCAGTAAACCTAAAACCAGAAAAAACTATTTCAAAAAATACAAGATTGCAACATACTAGTTCAAAACATTCTGGTGATTCAGACAATTTTAGTAGTTCTTGTGTATAAGCCTATACACTTGCATATAATTTGCTGTAGCGCCACATAACTACTTTCTGCATATTGCACAGTCTGTGTAATAGGCCATAGTGCTCTTTCACATAATGTATAGCCTAGTTGTTTTATTGTTGCATACATGTATTTTGCATAAATTTCCTGCATCCAACCTAGAGGGACCGACCTTTTCTATCGTACCTTGGCTGCCAGTTTCTATGTCCTAGTCGTCCTGACCAATATCAGAACCAGCTAGAAGTGCTTTTAGTATAAAAGTAAAAAGCGTTCTCTGTATTAATCAGTAGTTCCTGAGCATCCAATAAAGTCACATCTATTTACTTATATCAATTGACTTCCCTTAACCTACGGGAACTGACCATGTTAGAGCAGCTAGGGTAAGGTAGAGCCCATGTATTCACGACAGAACACACAAGGAACACTTGGACCAATGGATCGTCTCACAAACTAAAGGTTGAATTAGTCAGTCTAACAGTCTGTATTCACTCTGTGCGTTTAATTGAGAGCTAATAGACCACTCTCGGTCCCTCTCTTATACCAGTAAATCGGAACAGCATAATCGATAATGTATCAGTCAAAATAAAATATCATGAGAAAAAACTAAAAATAGTAATACTAATCTAAATAGGCCTACTTATACAGTATACACTATACTCTATAGTAATGATTACCTTTGAATACCCTTGAAGAATAGAATACTCTTGAATTTAGCAAGGGGAGTACCTCAGTTTAACAGTGTGTTTTAGACAGTGATTCATGTTATTACAGCGTACTGCTGTTTTTGATTGGGATTGAGCTGGATAAATCGTTGAGACATGCACGTCGGTTTGTGTTCTTTTCATCAGGTTAATTTAGCCTTTATTCACTGTGTCACATACAGTGAGCGGCAAGAAGCTGTTTTAGTAGGTACTATTTGAGGCAGTTATTTTTATAGGTTCTCCCCTTGCAGCTGAGCCGGTGGTCATAGTGAAATTTGCTTTGCCATTTGATATTTCATCATAGACAGCCGTCAGGTCTCCGTGTTGGTCCTCGTCCTGCAGTATTTATGTCACAAGGGCTAGTCTGTGGTCTCTTCTCCTTTCATGGAGATTCTGTAGTCCCAGCTCAGCTTTGGCTGCAGTCACGCTCTCTGCTCCTCTGAAGCTGCTTAGAAAGTGCACAGCCCTATTTTTAACTATTGAAATTTTAAATATTTAAATACCTTTCTTTTGATTGATAACAAACATAGCATTTAACACTCAGGAAAGCCTCAATTACCATTATGATCTTGTAGCCTTGGTGTGTTTGGCCATAGGCTAGGGTAGGGGTTACAGCAACCTGCTATTTACTCTATTATTCACGAGTGGCTTTATTTTTCATTGTTATTGATTATAATAACAATAATAATATAATAATAATAATATATTATAATTAATAATTATAATCACAATGATTGGTTTAGTTTGCTTATTTTACCTACAAGTTACTTTAGTAAACTCTGCTTTAGTTTTAAGTTTAAGTTTTATTTTAAATTTATAAAAAAGAAATAAAATTAGAATTTCATTAATCATTATCATATCACTAGGTCTAAAAGTAAATAATTATAATTGAAATTTTCATAAATAAATAATTATAATAAAAATATTTTATCTTATCTTTTATCTATCTTTCTTATGATTATTATCCACTTTACAGTGGCAATCAGTAGTTCTAAGCTCCAATAGTAAAGTCAGTGTTATCGGTATTTCGAGATTAATTATTCATTTATTGTTGTGGAATGATATAAAATATAAATACAATTCTGATTAGAATATTTTTTCTGTTGAAGCCTAGTTTAGTATGAAATTATACATGTATATCGTAGAGTTATTTATCTGAATAGCGCAGAAAGAGGAGCGTAATCAAAATCGTTACTATAACCCCTTTTTATCAACTACATATACACTATAACTACTTGGAATGAATAACATGATACACTCCTGTTTGACCACTGATGTCCCCTTTGCAATAACTCCCTTTGCTGCCTACGAAAACCATTGGAGAGGTCAGTGTTTCAGCGCGTCCGCCACTTGGCGCAAGAGCGGGCGGACAGTGTTGTTGGCGACCGGACTGGCATATGACAGTCCGGACGACGCAGTGGTAAGCGCGGACTGGCGTGCTACAGTCCGGGCTGACGGACGTCAGTCCGCGGACACCCAAAACGAGCCCGGACAGGTTTACCGCGTAGCAATATTGATGTAATTCATTGCAAGCACAACTAATTAACTCATAATTGTCTAATAATGCTGCTTTACTAGAGCAGCCTGTGAATTAGTCATATTGATCTTCGCCACATCACAATCATTTCTGTTTAACCTTCGCAAATTATTCTTTGATCACATGAAAATATTGATTTACTTTCACATAGTACAATAATGCTGGTATTTGTACACAAAGTACTTTTCTATTAGTTACACTAGTTTGAGGAGACAGTTTACCCTCCTTACTGATATTACAGATTTTAAGGCTATAAAATTTTGAGTGGAACTTCAGACAGCAATTGCGAATGTTTACATTCTACTATTCATAACAAAACTTACATGATATACATGTAAGTAGTAATAAACTATTTTCCTTTCACATGCCTTGTTTACATAGTTTACAATTTCTATCTCAATAATGAAGTGAAAACTTAAATTTCCTTTCGTGTTAACCTACTACATCCATCGTCGGCACTTTATTCTATACAGTAAGACATTGCCAATTAAAATGCAGATATTTATTATGAATAAAAATGGTAGATTATTGTATGAAAAATAACAAAGAAGAGAATAAACCAGTTTACGAACTGAGAATATTCATTACTACTGGTATAGTGATATATAATTGTATCACAATACCAGTAGTGACCTGCAAGCCCCATAGCCTGATGCAATATATAAATCATTAAATGCCTACTGTCTAGTCCCATCATTTATAATTCTATGTTTGGTGAAATCAAATTCTTTTAGTTCAGTGACCTTGTAATGAATCTGGACAAAGACAAATGGGCAGCAAATCTACGCAGAATATCTGAGTGTATATTGACACAGACATAGAGGTCAGTGGGTATGTGTTGTGTACAGGTATATGCATATGTACATTGATGCGGTGTTTAACCTAGATCTCTGCACTTCAACATGCAGGTACATGTAATACTTCATGGGGTCATACAAGGGTTCAACTCCCCCATTAATCATAATTCCATGACATGGTCAAGTTGAATTTTATAAACAAGTAAACTACCAGAGCAATAGAATTGTAAGATTTACCTTTGGTTGATAATAGACTATGTGAAATGAATTCAACAACCTTGGTTACTCACGAGCCAAATATTCATACCAACTATTTAAAGCCAATGCACACCCTAGTTCAAACTATAAACCACATCCATTATTGCGAGGTGTATTTCCATTCTGTATGCTAAACTGAGGTCTACACTGATACAATAGATAATGACGCTTACTAGACAATGATATCTACAATATATTTACCTCCAACTCTTTGATATGATCTCTTAACTTATCTGGTCGTTTGTTACTTGGAGTCCAGACTTTCCCATGTGCTATGGAACAAAAGTAAAATAATAGACCTGAGTTTAAGGAAATTGAAATTAGACATAAATTCTAACCAAGGCTAGCTAATGTTACACCATGAACGATAGATGCAGTACCATTGCAGAGCTTTTATCAACCATCGGACTATCGCTATGAAAGTTATGTTCAGCTCAAGTGAAACATGAAGCCTATATTATTGATAAAATGAATAAATAATACATGTACATGTAAGTAACTACTCCATGACTACTGTAGTCTTAGTTGGCCAGGTAGTGAAAGGGCCGGGTGTGGGTTCGAGTGGGTCCATACATTATACACACACAAAATAAAACACAACCTTTTTTGTAATTTCCAGTCACTGAAACTATAGCATCAGTTGATCTAGTGCATCGCAATGACTGTGTGTATACACAATAAACTTAACGACATATTCAATAAATATTACAAATATTAGAAGTGGATATTCACAGATCCGTTAAAACTCGGCACTTGAGAGCCTACTGTTAGACAAGTAGGGGTACTATAGGCTACATTCTAAAACAATAGCCTATGTTCTAAAACAACAGTCTTACTTACATTCAATATAAGCTTGCTTCTCCTGAGCATAGGACTGAATGGTAGACCCTGGGAAATCAAGAAGTGATACAATAGTCATAAGAAAGCAGCTAGCTTTTTGGTGAGTTGAACTGAGACAATGTTTTGTATTAGAGAATAATTCCATATGATTGGTACATAAACAATTCTTTTGGATAATTCAAACTGCATACTGGTGTGTCATTTTAGTACCAGTAAGGTAGACACTATTGTTGGATAAGAATTTACATGCAAATGTGCAACAAGTTGAAAATTAAAATATCATTATTTGCTGTCAAATGAAGAGTGCAATGAAGAACAACATCTATCTGCTTGGTTCTTTCAACAGGACTGGACATTGTAAAACTTGTTTATCTTTAAGAATGTACATGTATGCTACAAGCTACTATTAATACACCTATAACTGTACAATGACAATGGAATAACTGAGATACTGCCGTTAAGAAAACACAATACATGCTTACATTGATTGCTATTGATATTTATTCCCTATTAATTACCAGTGAGTATAAGTTATAGAAACGTTGGTGATTAAACAAAAGGGTCTTTGCACACAACAATTCTATTCAGAAAATCACTAGCAGATAAAATCTTGAACTGTGAAGCTTATGAGAATAGTGTAGAAAAAAAATACATTGAAACTTTTTAGATTTTCAAACTGTACACTACAAGATATTGATTAGAGGTGGTGGCATCGGAGAAGTCTCTGTGATGGGCTAGTATCCTTAGAGTTGTAAGACAGGAAACGATTGTTCAGTGACTTTTCAATAAGTAGTAAAATAAACTATTGGTTCTGTTTATAATGCAATCATGTTTTTCCCAATTTAAAACTGATAAATTTCTAGCTGTAACACATACTGAACAAGGCGAATTCTCAAGTTATGTGCAGTTTGCTTTGTTTGAAAACCTTTCAGTGTGGAAACCAACTTTCTCCTTTGACTGATAATTTTAAACATTTTAAAAAAAGTTGTCGCTGAATCCAACGGTATATAATTTTAATGATATTTGGGAAATTTGCTCAGACTAGCAGCTCATTTGTCAGCTTTAATTGGGGCTACCATATATTAAATTTGTTATAACTAAGGGTTTTCGTAGAAATGTATCGGCTATGGAAACACAGGAGGCTTTAGAACTGGCAGTGTAGTACGACTAAAAACCTAGCACTCCGACATTCTATAGACTAACACTAACCAAGTAGAAATGAAGACGTCAGAATAATGCAATAAATGGTTTAGAATGGAATGTCCAGATATAATGAATGGTAAATACCTGAGATTATGTTAGCACCTTTATCATTCTTATCATGATAGGTAAGACAGCCCAAGCCAGTTTCTAAAACAGATTTATACAGCGTAGATAGATTAATCGCACAAATTGTATAAAATACTAATACTGTATGCAATGCCCATATATGTTTGAATAAGGTGTAGGCTTATTAGTTGATTAGCATGTAATACATAGTGCAGACCTTCGATATTAATTCTGTATTTCGACCCCAATACAGTATGTTTAACCTACAAGACATCCCATCCCAAGTTGAGCCTTCCAATAATTGATTCATGACTTCAAATATACTGACCTGTTATAAGAAGCTGGTTTTTTAGAGTCCATAGATGAAGCTCCGACTTTAAAACTGCCATTACTGAGATCCAGGCTACATGTGATTAGATGTATATTGCCCCTATCATCTATAGCTCACTAGTGGTGTAGCGGTGCTATACTCTACAATCATGCAGATGAGGGCCTAGTAACTTTGATAGTGACTATGATTGAGCTCTTGTTGTGAGACCGCCAGAGATCTCTGCAAGTCCCTCAGAGTCAATCTCAGTGATTGACTTAGGCTAAATAAAAGCAGTTCTGAGTTTTAAAATGTAATTAGTAGATCGTAAAAGTTATTTATTCAATTCCATTACTAGAAATACGAATAATCACAAAAATGAAATGACAATAATTATAGTATTCGTATAAAAATCAGTAAGGAAAAATTATATGTATGTTATCAAAGTAAAGTTAAAGTTGAAGCAATAATTACGATACGATTAACAATTATCACAACAAAAACTACTATTGTTTTACTAGCATTATTATTATAACCATTTAATTACATTATTAAACTACATATAACGTTATTCATTGTTAATTACACTATTTAATTTTATTATTACGGAAAAATGATAACCTAAAGAGCTTAGAATTATTTCAATTTTCGAGCTCTAGGCTATTTAGTATTTAAGTATTGTATCTTTCAGGCACTCATTAGGATAAGTAAAGGACATCCCAACTAAAAGTCAGGTTCAGATCACAGGTTGAAGTTCCTTAAGGTGCAATGAATAAAACTATGATCTAATAATTTAATTTCACAGGGTAGTCATTGAAGCAATGGATTGAATCAATCAATTTAATGATTGAATCAATGAATGAATGATCTGATGATGAATGATTGATAACATTATCACATTAGTTTTTTCTGGCTAAAGATATTGAAAACCTTCATTATACACAGTGTAAATTATGTTAAATAGTGGGAAAAAAACTTACCAAAAGAGTGAATATAACTTCATGTATTTTAAAAGCATCCAGTAATCTGAATGATAAAATATTTGAGCTAGGATTTTCCCAGAGTAGCTTGGTTGACAACAAACTAGGCATACTCAGTACTGAGTTACAATTAAGCGCACTCCCTTAGGATTTGGTTAGAGAGCCTTGACATAGCGCTAGCGGCTCGGTTACATAGAATGTTGCTTATTTATGTTTATACATTTCTATTAGATAATGATTCTTCGTAACTACCTGAGGCTAACATAAATAGTTACGGGACCACGGGAGCTGGCAAAAATTGAAATGCGACCAATGAAAAAGACGGAATCAACTTTTACACCAATTTACAGTCCAAGATGGCAAGTGAAGTGGCAGATAGACAAAGTTCACAGAAGCTATCGCGTCGAGGGTCTAACTACATTAAAGGTGTGCTGATGTATAAGTAATTCCAAAATCAGCAACGTACATGACAAAACTTGAAAAACTATTTGTGGTGATCGATTCATGTGGTTTACTTAATAATAAAATTTAACTTTAAAACTAACTAAACAAACAACTCACTAACTAAACTTCACCTTGCTTCTTACTACTTAGCACGTAGTAAGCTAAAAAGAAACTGACCGTAGGCTTAGTTTAGTTCAATAGCAAATAAAGTTTTCAGCAACGTAAAACTGAACATTTAAATTTTACCAAAAATAGCCAAATTAGTCATTAGAGGAAAATATAGTATAAAAACTATAAACTTAAAACTAATTATATTAATTATTATTAATTATATATATTAATTATAATAATAATAAATTAAATAATAATAAACATACAACCGAATCCGATGCAGTTGACGTTGTAGCAACAATGAGAAAACTGCTGTTTCAAACTACAAGTGCATGTATATATTTTAGGAATTTGTACGCTCTGCAGGGCATGAATAGGCCTGTTTATTTTAAAGCAAAATAAGGAAGAAAATAAATCTTTTAAATATCATATGTGCATAAATAAATAGGATTTTTACCATTTTGATTTCCCTTGGTATTTCATAATTAGTATACCTATTTTAAATCCAACAGTGAAGCTAACACACCACTCAGGCTACATGGAAACTACTTGGGATGGTCTGCTTCATTCTGCCTCTGATTGATATAATATAATAATCTAATGTTAATCTGGTTGAAAACTCATGGGAAGACAACCTGTTCAAAATTTCTCATTTTAAGATCACATTCCCGACACAAGTTCTTCCATAATTTGATGTCCCGTCATGCCGTATGTTTAAAGTCAATCTTGAAATGATAGATTAAAATTCAGTGGAAAGTAAAATTGGAGAGCAAACTAATACAATTTGAAAAAATAAATACAATTCTGATGAAATAGACTGTCTAGTGACTGAAACTCCTAATTGTTCCAGATTTTCACTTGCTTACATGTGGAGCATGGCTACTGTGCTTATGGTGATACTGTGATCTAATCATACCTGTTCCTGTTCATACCTGACCTGTTGTATCCAATGGACTTCAATTACACATGTTATATTCATGTCCGTGGTTTGTAAGGGATGTTTTAATTTATTTAGTGACTTCAGCTAGTGCTGGGCTAACTGGAAGCCCTATACAGATAGTGAGTGTTGGAGAGGAGCATACTTTCCACTTGGAAGAGGATAATCTCCGCTCCATCCTCAACAGAGAAGATGTCAAGGACAAACCGGTGGTTGTAGTCTCAGTTGCTGGGGCCTTCCGCAAAGGAAAATCATTCCTATTGAATTTCTTTATTCGATATTTGAATTATGTCATAAAATCAGAGGTAAGTTAAAGAGCATGTAGGGCTAATAGTAGGCCTAAAGCCTAAAGTGTAACAAAATTGCTATATTGCAAATGGTTTTCTGTCCTAGTTACAGTATTATTCCTACATATGATTAACCAATTCGATAATTTCTCTTAAGAGTAATTTTTGACTGATTGTTTTGATCTTGAATATGTTGGTATAATATTATGCTGGTGTCTATGGCGTTATAGTATGGTTATGCTGATCATATACAGGGTTTCTCTGACTATGGGTGGCTGGATGACGAGACAATGGCTCTGGGCGGATTCTCCTGGAGAGGAGGGGCTGACAGAGAGACCACTGGTATACTCATGTGGGATGAGCCTTTCATTATAAAGACCGACGATGGAGAGGTCAGTCATACGAGTAGATTCGGTATCTTGTCTGCACAACAGTATCATATTTTATAGGAGGTGTCTCATACCCACCCCTCTCGTATTGTTCATACTTAAATTAGTTTTAATGAAATATATTAAGCTTGATTGTGTACTCTAATATACCATGGACTCATGGACTGTGTGTTTGTATGTTGGTAGGTAGTGGTGCTATTACTGGACACACAGGGAGCATTTGATAGTGAGAGTACAGTGAAGGAGTGTGCTACTATATTCGCTCTGAGCACTATGCTCAGCTCTGTACAGGTGTATAATCTACACTCTAATATACAGGAGAATGACCTCCAACATCTACAGGTATGTTCTATATTAGCATCATGCCTTTAGAGGCCTTTGGAATACACACATGCTATGTATACAATCATGTACTTTGTACTTGTGTACTAGTAACTATTAGGTAATGTCACTGACTGGACTCTGCTTGCTATATGGTTTATATAATAGGGTTTAACTCATGCATTGCACATCTTGACACAACACAATGTATGTACCCTGTAGCCTATAAATAAGTTACTAAGCTACTAAAAATTTGATAAAATATAATATTTTATTGTGCGTACTGTGTTTCATAAAGTACATGTACATATGTATGTTAAATGACTTACAGCTATTCACGGAGTACGGTAAACTGGCCACATCGGATGTTGAGGATAGTAAACCTTTCCAATCCCTTCTCTTCCTTGTACGAGACTGGAGTTATCCCTACGACTATGAGTACGGTATAGAAGGGGGTAATGAGCTACTCGCTAAACGCCTAGAGGTCAGTGGTTGTGTATAGAGCTTACTGGATACTGTTAATACATGGATCAAGTATTATTACACGTGTTACTATAGTTACTTACCCTAATGACTTTATTAATAGATGCCTGCTAGTCACATGTACAGAGTGTTACCATTACTGCTGTAGATAATCTGTAGACACTTTGTTGGGCCGGGGTGGTTAATGGAGGTAGTTACTGGGGTGGGTCGAGGAGGCAGGTGCTAGGGTGGGTAGAAGAGGCGGGTGCTAGGGTGGGTAGAGGAGGCGGGTGCTAGGGTGGGTAGAGGAGGTAATTGTTGGGGTGGGTAGAGGAGGTAATTGCTGGGGTGGTTAAAGAGATAGTTGCTGGGGTGGGTAGAGGAGATGGGTGCTAGGGTGGGTAGAGGAGGCGGGTGCTAGGGTGGGTAGAGGAGATGGGTGCTAGGGTGGGTAGAGGAGGCGGGTGCTAGGGTGGGTAGAGGAGGCGGGTGCTAGGGTGGGTAGAGGAGGCGGGTGCTGGGGTGGGTGAGACACAATAACCTCTCTCTACTACTCAGTAACTCTGTTATACTCTTATGCTTACAGCTCAGCCCTACACAGCATGCCGAGTTACAGCTACTCAGAGAGCAGATTAGGTCGTGTTTTGAGACTATAGACTGCTATCTGATGCCCCACCCTGGCCTTGGAGTAGCCACAAATCCTCGGTTTGATGGCCGTCTATCGGGTTAGTATACAACATGTCTTCGTGCACAAGCTATTCTATTGCTATCTCTTAGCCCATGAATGGCATCTCCAAAAGTTAGAGTGGTTATCTTCAATTTAATCAGTTTCACTACTTCTGGTCCTGTTGGATTGTTATCTGCTATATACAGTGCTGTGCATAATTCAGGAGTCGCCAGCAAATTTTTTGATATTTACGGTTTGAGCCTCATTATTTTGTATGAGCTTGCTTTAAACTTTTGCATTTCATATATCAAACAAAAGATAAATCTCTCAGCTTTCTTTTAAGACTGATTTTAATAAAATCTGACAGTAACTGACCATGTGATCCCATAAAGACTTTCATCGAGTCATAATTCTACAAAATCTCACAAGCGCCATTTTAAATTGCCCCATTTTGGGATGGCTATCACTGATTATGCCACATCTTGAAACTCACACAGTGAAGTTACATAGTGTCAGATATTACATTTTGCACAATGTCATAACACAATGTTCACTTTTTGGAGGTTGTTTAGAGCACTTTCATCAGTATTTTAGTGGTGACCATGGGAGGCTAACAAATTAATGCAGAAACTCGGGGAGTGATACTTTTTCTTCTTCAAGAAGGCAATTCTCAGAGATCTATAGCTCAGAAAGCAGGTTGCTCATTGAAGGGTGTTCAATGAGTGATAAAAAGGTGGAATGAGACAGGAAAGACCGAATGCAAGAGTCGAACCGGCAGGACACGTAAGAGCACAGTTAGAGAGGACCGAACACTTGTGAGACTGTCTTTGGCAAACAGGGGACTAACCTCTGTAGAACTTGCTAGGGATCTCAAGGAAAGCACTGGTGCTGTGTTATCTTCATCAACCATATGGAGACCACTGTTGCAGAACAACTTGAGAGGGTGCAAGGCAAGAAAAAAACCTTTGCTGACAGAACGCCAGAGAAAGGCTCGTCTGAGGTGGGCACGTCAGCATGTTAAATGGTCTGTTGACAAATGGAAAACCGTAATATTCAGCGATGAATTAACATTTACCATAAACAACCATGGTGGCAACAACTATGTCAGAAGATCACCTTCAAAAGAGTACAAACCATACTGCATCTCTCCAACTATTAAACACCCTACCTCAATTATGGTTTGGGGGTGCATGGCTACCAATGGAGTTGGACGATTGGAGGTGGTGCAAGGCATGATGAATGATACAAAATACATTGATGTGCTTGAAAGGAAGCTGATACCAAGTGGAAGGGACTTGTTTGGCCCAAACAAATGGATCTTTCAAGATGATAATGCACCTTACCACAGAACAAAGATAGTCAAAGAATGGTACAGAAACAAGGAGATTGAACGAATGGAGTGGCCAGCACAGTCGCCTGATATCAACCCAATAGAGAACATGTGGCAGAGAATTAGCAACATCATTGCCAAGAACAAGCCAAAGACCAAAAGAGGGCTAACTGAAGCAGTAATAGCAGCATGGTTTCGAGTAATATCAACTGAAGAACTTCCGAAACTTGTGGAGTCCCTTCCAAGACGCTGCCAGATGGTGTTGCAAACAAAGGGTGGCGAACCAAGTATTGACCACAAAGATCAAACCCAACGGCCCTTTCAGGGCCACCATATGTTACACAAGAGTGTGCTGTTCAAAAAATTGTGTTTACAGTACTTTGTAAACAAGACAAGTGTAGTTCGTTGGACCTTAGCAACTTTTAACACAATTGGGATTTTTCAATGGGGCTGACTCTGCTACCTATGGTGGCAAAAAAAGTTGTTATTTTTAAACAGACAGTAAAATGACAGGCATATTCATGTTGCTTACAAAGCAAGGATTTTAAAAATGTATAGGTTTACATACCACTTCACATCAATTCATAAGAAAAATGCATGTGTATGAAAACAATTGCGAAATTTTTAATGTGACTCCTGAATTATGCACAGCACTGTAACTACTGTGAACACAAGTACTTGTGTTACATTTATTTTAGAGTATAACCAATACTAGTTATTATAGTAGTAAGAGTATAGTATTCAACATAAACCCAGGGCATATGTGACATTATATTATGACCATGTGTTATATTGTATTATATTTTATAATCGTATGGTGTGTAGTGCTATCTATTTATATGAACAGATGTTGAAGCGTTATTCAAGAAACACCTAGGTAGTCTAGTACCACAGCTACTGAGTAAGGATAACCTAATTGTTAAAGAGATCAGTGGGAATAAAGTAACTGGACAAGACCTCATTGAGTATTTCAGGGTAAGTATACATGCTATAATATGATTGCATACACTGTAGTCTAGCAGTCAGTTGGAGTACATACTATATGATAGTATACACTACAATCTACACAATATCAACATTTTCCTAGTAGCAGTTGGTCTCAAACTAATAATAAAGAATAGTGTGAGATGTCACACTATCAGATGTATAGCTACATGTCTAGTTTTTGACTTGCCATGTGCTGTAGTGTGGTGCCGCTGTTAGCATGAAGTTTCCATGACATGTGATCGAGTGCTCCAACTCATTCCAGACGTAGGCAAAGTGTAGGGCCTATGTGTGGGAACACACAGCTGTATGCTTCATTATCATTTTATATTTTTGATAATTGATGAGCATGCAATGTAGTGGTATACCAGGTATCTGTTTGGATAATTATACATAGTAATTTATGATACATTATATTTGTATATGTTTAATCTCATTGTGATAACTACCATGGTAGGTGTACATGAAGATATTCCAAGGGGACACGCTACCCGAACCCAAATCTCTCATGCATGCGACCGCAGAAGCTAATAACCTGGTGGCCCTCACATCCGCTAAATCCCTCTACATATCTAGGATGGAGATGGTGAGATAACTCCCTACACATGTATAATGTGATCTTATCTGTTCTGTATACTATAAAAATACTATTTACAAAGCATATTGTAAGCATACTAGCAGTCATGGACCTTGTTCTAACATTTCACTCACACACACTACTCTGTATACTTATTTATGCAGTTAGAGTACTTGTATATTTCTGTATTATGGAACTCTTGTAATATTATGTTTTAGACTTGCGGAGGAGACAAACCCTACCTGCACCCGGACCAACTTAAGGAGGCACATAACACATTTAAACAGCAGGCTCTGGACTCCTTCCACAGCGTGAAGAAAATGGGTGGCATAGAGTTTAGGTAACTAATATCTGTCCAGTGTGTGCATGTGCATACATGACCATTTACATACAGGTATTCAGAAAATATAGTAGAAATCGTGGGTTTCCATTAATCATACTTTATTTTTATTTCGTTATATTTTAGGGATGACTGTAGTAAATGATATCATTACATGTGCACTATTTTATGGTGCACATGTAATGATTTACTACACTTCACTCATATGTAATACATGTACATAATAAATGTATGTATATGTCTAACACTTCACTCATGTGTAATACATGTAAATGATAGATGTATGTGTATGTTCTACTGTTTGTTTCTAGTTCATCATATCTGGAAGCCTTAGAGCATGACATTCTCCAATCATGGGAGAACTTCTCAGCAGCCAATGAGGCTAAGAGTATGCTGCGTAGCCTCAGAACTCCTATCACCCTCTTCACATGCTTTGTACTCTGCTACATGGTATCAGGTAAGTGTTGACTAGGAACACATGCCATCTGATGTCTATTCTCTGCCTATACTCGTGTTATGTACATGTACTCTGTGAGCAAAGGACAGGACCTTTGTCAGACACTACAATTACTGGTTTTGATATTTCAAACAGGATGCTGATGCTATATGATTTGTATTGATTCGCATTGACTAGGAGTTACTCCCTCATGATTCTAGTGGAATACTCATTAGTTCATATGTACTTAGGCTTCTCTTTTTATAAGTCAACCATACAGTATATTCTCTCAGTTGGCTTACTGAAGATGTACTAATTTACAACAATGTTTAGGTCTTCTTTTCCATGATTTCTATGGAAACTAATGAAGGCAATACTATGTAATATGTACTTGTACAGTCATGTACATTTGTATATAGTATTTAGCTATACCTAGTATAATAGTATTTAATTATACCTCTGTTGGTTTTGTGTCTTGTAGGGTTCTTTGCAGCTCTGGGAATCACTGGATTTGTCTCCCTATTCAACGCACTGGTGCTAATATCTCTAGTCCTGCTAGCCACCTGGGGCTACTGCAGGCAGAGTGGTGAACTAAGAGACGTTGGAACTAAAATAGATGAAGTTGCTCAAGTTATATGGGACCTGGTATGTTACCATCTCCTGTCTCTTACCTCTCTGGTCTTTCATTCTTCCTCTCTGGTCCTTCGCTCTCCCTCTCTGGTCCTTCGCTCTCCCTATCTGGTCCTTCCCTCTCCCTCTCTGGTCCTTCCCTCTCTGGTCCTTCCCTTTCCCTCTCTGACTGGCTTCCACTTCTCTATAAAGTCATTCACAGGCAGTTTAATTTAGTGGTTTACACAGCCAAGTGTTCATGTACTATACAGTACATTGCCGTACCGTTGTACTTGGTGTATTGTTAATTCCCAATCAGATGATACGTCTCTAATCTACTGTTTACTAATCAGATGTGTTGGGAGAAGCCTGTGTACTTGTTAGTAGTTAGTATTATAAGTTGGGCCTATTACATTCAAGTTTAGAAGTTATCTTTCCTTTGAATTAATAAATTGTATGGGAGCACAACTCCAAGAATGTTGTTATCTACACTATCCAAGTGTAACTTACAGCTATGCTTGGTTTTGAGAGAGTCTGGAGTCAAATCAATCATTTATCCAATTAGCTGAAATAATTCCTAACCTCGGTTACCAATAACCCCTTATTCTTCCACTCTGATATTGGGCTATTTAGGGCGTGTTCCTTACAATATTTGGTCACTGGTTAAGTGGGTCAACTGTGCCACTCTCACTGCCATTGTCTGCTGAACATAGTCTACAGGTAGACTTCTGGTTAACCTTAAACTTTCTGTTAGTTTCTGTTTCTGCTTTTTGTTATTCTAATACGTTGTGTAATACGTTGTGTAATTTTTACAAATTGAACTGTAGAGAGTGGACAACTCTGCTTGTTGTGAAATATTAAGTTTGCTTGTACATAATGTCAGTCATGACTTACTATTAGTTTGTTTGTTTACTGGTTCCTGTCTTATGCATGTATTTTACAGGGTCTGTCAGGACCAATGCAGAAACTATCTGATATGTCTATGAGTCATATGACTGGTGTACCTATGTCTACGTCGGCACGTTCATCGGCCACCCCTACTGTCAGTGATGTTGGTCAAGGGTCTGGCTCCCAGGCTACGGTTATAGGAACTCAGGATTCAGGGCTAAGACAGCGTAACGTTAGCAATACGTCAGCAAGTGGTAATTAGACGTGAGAAGCATGTATTGTAGCAGGTGCTGAAATATCATGGTGATTATAATATATTAGCTCACTTTATTTATATTGTCTTGTTACCTGAGCAAGGCCTGACTGACATTGGTTATATTTTTATCACTTTTGACATTGGCTAGTTAGCCTTAGATCCTTGAGCATGATAACCCACCTTATGCTCCGACTAGTCACGATCCCTTTTAAATCACTAAACTCTAATTTAGACACAATATTCCAGATTTTACTTTAAGATTAAACTCGGTAACTAAACCCAAATCTTCACATCCTTTCTTTGTAATCAGAATAATAATATTCCCTTTCTAAATAGAGAGAGAGAGAGAGCACAACTCCCCATATATACAGTATATTCGGACCACCAGTGTAACAAGTCACATTATGAACATTCTTAAAATAGCAGGCAGTTTTCAGTAATTGTAAACATATAGACCAAACCTTGTGCGTTATTCATTGTAATAACTAAGTTATAATTTTTGTCAGTAATGATGAAGCTTTTAAATGTGATTTGTTACACTTCAGGTGTGTCTCAGATAAATCTATTAATAGTGATTTGTCAGAGAGTGTTAAAATATAAACTTGAAGCTGGTTGCCATCTACACACTCTCACGGCACTGATACCAAAGTCCCTAGCCACCCGCATGCCCACACAATCCATGGCTGTATTAGTTAAACACTGTACAGTGATGCTATATAGCCTATACAATCTCTGGCTGTATTAGCTGTGTATACTTCCAAATATAGTCTACAATCAGTTTATATACTATTGAACTTTGTGACTCCAAGTGTACTTCTATATTGGTCTACAGGTATGTTGTAAAACATTTTATTTTGGCTGATATGTTATTATAATCAGTAAGGTGTTATATATTTACAGCTAATAGGAAATAATTAAGTTATTGTCTGTAAGTGATATAGATTTCCCCAGAGGATAACTCATTAACTGTATGTTAAATAGCAGTATTAGTGATGTCATTAATAAATCACCCTAGACTTGCGTGACTGTGCACCATTATTTGTGTCTATTAGAGTTAACATAGTTTACTCCTGGGAATACTTTATCATAAGGGTAGAAAACACCAAAGGATTTTATATACTGGAGGTAGACAACTCCAGGTAATGACAATATTCTGGAGGTAGACAAATCCGAACTAATATATAATTTGCTTGCTTCCATAATATGGTCACTGAGTTCCTCTCTTATGTTAGTTACCAATATTAAGCAAGTATGATTTTGATACCCATGTCTCTGTGTAAAGATCATAATATATATTATAGTATGTGCAATGTTCGATTGTTGTACTACTACTAGTTTAGACAGGTCATATCAATATTATATTATATATTTAAGTCAATATTTTCTTTTGGTAATAAATAAGTGTTTTACACTGATTACGATTTATTTGTGGTTGAGGCTAATTCCATTGACACAAGCGAAACGTGCAGAATTCGTGTTGGTAGGTCTTATGGCAAGTTCTCGAGATTGCTTCAATGAAAATATTTGAATACTGCAGCATGCCAACGCTAGTTATGACAATCACTCATGGTATTACTAACTTGTGGAGTGACCATCTTGCTTCAAGTGCTTCAAGGTAATGACTGAGTAAAAAAAATAGGAAGATTTAGTGTACAAAATTGTAAGAACCAGTGTTGGTGGGTTACTGACATGATTGGACTTGAAGTTGTCCTCTCGCTTTGGAAGGATTAGTAGGAGAGAACAACTTTAAATCCTACTTTGCACCCATGGCATGTACTGTAGTTTGTCACTTGTTTTACATGAATGTTCACTTCATTCCAAGTTTTTATAAATCACTATTCCATAGGCATGGATAAAATTTTATTACACTTTGATACATTTATTCATAATAGAGAAACGAACAAATATGGGCTAAATACGTAAACCTAGCTTTTATTGATTAAAATACAGAAATTCTTACAAGATCGTCTACCATGGCTTTTCAAACATAGAATCTTGTGCATAAAAGCAATAGAAATTTTATCACAACTCAAAAACGTTTACATTTCCGTATACACTTTGCAAATACAACCTTTTAGAAAAGTATTGAAACAGGAGTAAGAATAGTTGAGGAGGACTAACTCAAATTATTCAATCGCTAAAACTCACAAATCTTTGGGAAGTCTTAATTAATTATTAAGGGACTAGGAAGAAGTCAGTCATAAATTTGTGTTCATCGTATGACCACGGAATTGTGTGCTCACTAATACAGTTCTTCGAATTATTTTTAATATTTTTAAATTTTACTATGAAGCATGAGTGTGTTGACATAGCCTCAGGTTCTAAGATGCTGGCATTCCTGCCAAATCCATGGCTAAAGCGTTTACAATCCATGTGTCCTTCTTTGCACCATTGACAAATTCGTCAATAGTGACAAACCCATCATGATTCTGAAATAGAATAAAATGAAGTAATAAATATCATATAAATCCATATACATTGTACATGTACATAGGAGAGTAGAGCCATCTAAAGTAAATATTATATGCCTATAATATTGTGCGTAGTGCGAAAGAATTTTACTATATTCATTTTGAGAATGCTTTCTTAGTTGTATCTTGTTCTAATAGTACATGTGCATGTGCCTGCTTGTGTACAGGTAGATGATATACAGGTTATTATTGTATAATCTATCTACATGTAATAATATGCTGCAGTTTGTCTCTCTTTTCTATGAAAATTGTTAATGTTGGTTTCTAGATATCTCTCAGGCGATCAGCGGTAATTATATAATTTGTATTGCATGTGCAATTAATAAGTAATTGAAAATACTATTTATAGCAAGGCATGAAAACAAGAGTTCATTCCAAATGATGCTTCAGCCCTGTAAAACTTGACAATATGTTTTGGATGTAATAATGGAGGATTCTTGGTTAAGGTCTTCTATTCCAGTTCCTTATAAAATTCTGTTAAATGGAAATTCCATGATATTGGGTATCGGGAAGTTGAAGTTCAACATTTTCTAGGTTTGACCTCCACAGTGGAGTCCAACCTTTGTCCTTTATTGGTGTGAGCTGGTCAAAAGGTTTGTATTGAGCTACATGTAGATAACGGATAGTAAGATAAAATAGCACAGTCAAGTGTCTGTGTTACAACTAACACAGGAATACACTTCCTTTTGCTCATATTCAAGTCTCAACATTAGATTGAAATGATATATACAGACAGTAATGGCTTGTTTACTAATACTGATATATGTATTACTTTGTAACCCATACATACTTCTACATGTGCTTGTAAGTGCTCGTTTTGCTTGCTAGTCTGATATTACAACCCAAAACTTTGTGATTACCAATTAATTAACAGCAATAATTAATAATTTTCAAGTGCAATTACATTAATTACTAGGTAAGTGGCTTAAAGCTTTTAAGATGGTACATAAATGAGCTGAATGTACCTATGTAGCTGCTGTAGTGTTTACTTTTTGGTAGCCAGTATGAAATTACAAAGCATGTGCTTATACGACATACCAAAAAGAGTAATAACATTATGATATTAATAACATAATACCATTAGTATGTCTATATATAGTGCACAATGTCCAGGAAGATAACATTGTACATACATGTACATACAAATTAACAGACAGGAGTTGTCTTTCTTCACTAACAATATCTTATGCAATTGTTGCCATGGCGACACGTAATCATAACATAGTGGGATAGTACTACTTACTGTATCCATAAGTGTAAATATTAGGTTAACTCGTGAAGCTGGGGTCTCTTGATTCTCCGCCATTTTGTCACCAACCATCTCAAAGATGGCCGTTACTATGTTTGTCATTTCCTGTTTTGTTATTTTGCCATCCTTGTCAATGTCATATAATGAAAACGCCCCTAAAATGTTTGAAAGAGGATAATATGATGTAAAATAATACACATCGTGTTCCATAATGCTCTTGTACACAAAGAGTGTAGACTTTTTAAAATAGTTCTATATCTTTAATTACTTCCCATAATATAGTATCAATATTGGTAGCAAATCATAGATAGCTTTTCTAGAAAACGAATAGACATTCCCATTTATAACGTTAAACAGATTTGAATAATTCTGCCTGGTTTAAACCATTAGATTAAAAATGTCTTATGGTTTTAAAATCTAGACTTTGATTTGAGAGCTAACATGGACACAGTCTTATCACCATGAAAATAAGAAACTGTTATAGCGCTTGCGCAGTTCATAGTTTTAAAAATAGTTCAGCACGGAAAATATTCCTTTTGGACATAGTTAGATAGTAGATTGCAAGTAAAGGGATGTTTGCATTAAAGCGAGACCTACCTTACCTTTAGCTGATAAGTTAAATTATTAATCTAGTATACATGAGCTGTGTTGTCAGTGTGTTACTCCTACTGAAAGCATAGCTTTTAATGTTAGTGTTACATAGGTATGCTACAGTATACAAGTGTGCAACCTAATATATAAGATGACAACATATAATACATGTATGTACGAATTATATTGTGTACTTCAGAACAAAACTTCTGATTGAGTCCAAAGTTGAGCAGATGCAACACCAGAAATTCTAAGTGGAGATACTAGTGGAATATACTGGCTGTCTCATACTTTCAAGTGTGTGTACCATGAGAGAATATCCATTATAGAATATCAAATTTCATAATATTTTAGTTTACATGTACATGTACTCAACAGTCTACACTGCAATATGGATGGCTAGTCAAGTGAAGATATAGACTAGAAATTTTGAACCATCAAAATCAATGGCTTTTACCTCAGGGATAGTTTTTGTATGGAATTAAAATACGTAATCGCCACCTGCAGGACAATGGCAGAGTAAGCTCACTTTCTGATCAATATTTCCTGTCATTTTCATACATGATTCTCAAAACAAGCCCAAAGCCAATCTCTTTATTATTCTGTGTAATCATAATTAGATATTCTGCTATATTAATAGAGATACATACTAAAGTACTTTCCTTGTAGATGTTGGCTTTTGATGTTAATAATAATCGTTAATGTAGGTAGTTTACGACAGCATGTATATGCAAGAAGTGCCCTCTAGAGGCAAAACATTGCCATACACTGCATCTGTTCCAGTCTAGTCACCTGGGTTTATATTCAAGTCACTATAAACAAAGTTGTACACGCCACATGTACTTAAATCCCGTCCGTGGTGTTCAAACTTTATTTAGCCGTTGCCAACATGGTGGCTTTTTAAATACGATCAGCAGATATTTTGTTATTAGTCCTTATACTTAGTTTGTAATCATCATATGAGTTGGAACTTGCTATACTTTCTTTTTAAGGATAAAGACTCAGTTAGCATCTGGAGATACGTTGAAATAGGTTTTATACTCTTGTCAGGGGTGGGACTAGTGCGGTTGAAACGCTATTCGATTGTGCTAATCTCTTCTTTTGCAGCAGCGAACTGCTGTGACATGCTTCTTTCAATTTCTGTCAATTTTTTTATAGCGTTTCAACCAATACGCTTTTATTTTCAGCCCAACCTACTATTAGCTAATAGCTAGTAACGAGTGCCATTGCGGCTGCAGCCATTGCTGGCCGTCTTAACTATTCCACTTCGTGAAATTGCTAACTAAGTCAATTTAATATCAGGATTATATGGGTGTTTAAAACTTTTTGACTCCAAAAACATAGTCTACACAAAGAAGAAACATACAAACAATAGATTATACTATGTGTGGAGAATGCTTTTATATTAGAAGTCTAAAATACTGCCGGTTTAACCACAAATAAATAATATTTTAGACATTGACAGAAAATCATGGGGAGATAAGTCTAAATTTTACTTTGTACATGTATTACTGCTCCAATAGTACATGTACAATTGTACAACACTAATGCTTCTACAATTTCCACAGACAGACAATTTGAAGGGTTATATATGTGATGCCTAATACACATGCATTTGACTTGGCTATATTACATTGAGTATGTTGCTGCTACCCTGATACCTTCTTATCACGTTATCAATGATGTTTCAAATCCATGAGAAGCCCTAGAGTGCATTGTAGAAAATAATATACATGTAAACACAATATGAACTCTGCAAAACAATGTAGCTGAAGAGAAGTAAACAAGAAATAGCTGTGTTTGTGCTTTTTAATTTTCATGGAAATAAATGGGCACCTTTGAATTGCTCTCTCAAATCTAATTTGAAAGAAGACAACTTCTAATTAATAGCGATTCAGCGAATATAAAAGCTATTCTCTATATTTAAATTTCACTATCACATAGGCAGATTCTCTATTCTTGTAGTGAATAGCTAATAGCACATATTTCTCTATTTTTAAAACTATCGACTCCCACCCCTGACTCTTGTACTTGTCACAAAATGGTTTTTTACATTCAATGGCGAGATTTCGCAATGATGTACTTGAGTCACCCACTCATTGCCATTATTAAGGAATGCATAGCTGAAGAATTATTGGTACAAAATGTGTCGAGGAGTTGTCTACTTACAATCTAATTTTTCGTCGAGGTTTCCCCTGGAGGTCACACTAAGTGCAGTGATGAACTCATCGAATGTTATAGTACCACTGTGATCTGAATCAAATACGTTAAATACGAATCCTGAGAAGTGAGTTGGGTCTCCTTGTGGGAACACTTGCTTGTAGATAGTCTCAAATTCCTACAGAAAATATCAGAGTAAATATCGGGTGGTGTAGTAGGCCTACCGTAGGACATAAAATCAGACGATTCTGGAAAGCCGTTACCGTAATACGTATATAGTATATATATATACGACTCGTATATAAATAGAAGTTATCCCCTCTCTTGCCTTGTGATTGAGTAAATTTGTAATTGTTGTGTCAGTTTGCTAATAGCAGCTCATATTTAGTCGTGCAGCAACGGCAGCAGTAGGGGCTAACAAAATTAGTTCTAGAAGTAGCAAATACATGTACTAGCAATATATTAGTGCCAGTAGCAGTAGCAGTAGCAGTAGCAGTAGCAGTAGCAGTAGCAGTAGTAGTAGCAGTAGCAGTAGCAGTAGCAGTAGCAGTAGCAGTAGCAGTAGCAGTAGCAGTAGCAGTAGCAGTAGCAGTAGTAGCAGTAGCAGTAGCTAATAGCACTTGGGAACAGATATTTTTGTAGGTCACACAGAGCACATGGGCACAGAATCAATTGGTATATAATATCTACATGTGTTTTGTTTTTACTTTCATAATTATGAAAATCTATTTTCATAATTGTGACATTTATGTATACTCACTTCTTTGCCGAGTCTCCCAGATGGGCAATCCCGAAGGAAGTATTTATGCCTGCGATGCAAACAATGTAAACGTGTTAGTTACTCAGGCTAATAAAATATTATGTTATCTATAAAAGTGTTATTAGTGGGGTAGGTGTATGCAATAAATGGTAGAACAGTAATCACGCTAATTAGTATATGGTCTATATATAGTAGAATGCTGTTCATGAATTCTATTTACATCAACAAACTTACATCACCTCACAATACAGTCAACACCAATAATTTCCATCAGCTAAGTGCTAGCACATAAAAGAAATGCTACTAAATAAAGGGAGAAAAATATTCACAGCTCTGGATAGAATGTGTACGCACACACATACACGACTCTGTTCAAATTATAAGGATTATAATTCATAATTCTCCCAGAGTTTAAATGAATCATCTATGAAAAATAAATTAGTCAGAATTAGACTGCCACTTGAGTGGCATTGCTTAATTAAGTAATCAACTAGTGACTTAATTCTATGATTTATGTGACTCGAGACTTGGTACTTACCACAACTTGATCTCTTTTTTAGAGACTGCAAAAAGAAGCAATAGTACAATTAATGATGTATATTTATAGCCAAGAAATGCTACATGCATGTATATGCAGTCAATGTATGGGTGATTGCAGGTGATTGCAAGTTAGTACAAGTGATTTGCACAGATGGATGCCAAGCATGAACTAAAATTCCTTATCCTTGTAGAAAAGAAAGCCTCAGCCCCATGGCATCACATGTATGTGAAGATGGGCTGTCCAACACCATTAGTAAATGTACATGTATATACAACTGCCGAGTTACTGGCAATGCCTCCAATTTATTTACTTATCTTCGTCAACCATAGGAGTGTGAGATGAGATGGATGAGATTATGCAAAGTTTTATGCTAGAGATCAGTCTTAATAAATCATTTTATAACACATTGATAGTTGATAAAGTTGACAATGTGTACAAAGTGGTTGAAGTGGTTGAAGTTTTTTGAGTTAAAAAGCTCTGAACACCTCACAATCAGTATGTGACTACCAATCCATGCATATACATGTACATGTGGATTCACAATTGCATATTGCTTTGTGACATAAACAATAATATACATTGTAGGCCTACAATGTATTACAGTTGTACTGTATAGTGTATACTGCATGTACCTAATATTAGTAGCTCATAATATGATGAGTAGAATATATAAGTTGTTGATTGAATGTAGAACTGCTCTACAATACTTGAACTGTTGAAGTGGATGGGATTTAACCTCTCCAAGCTTTATTAAATCTTTCATTATTACTGGTACAGTTATAAATGGTGAGTTCATGGGAGCAGTTATATTGTATTTATAAGTACGATTTAATACAACTGGTCAAGTTTTAATACACAATCACATACAGATCGTTATGGCTATGTAGCCTGCATGTACATATACATGTGCATGAAGTATGTGTAGGTAAAATATGGGAGAAAAGTGTACAGTATACAGCGCACAGTATACTGCGTACAGCATACGGCGTACAGCATACGGCGTACAGTATACGGCGTACAGCATACGACGTGCAGTATACAGTATACGGCGTACAGCATACGGCGTACAGTATACGGCGTACAGCGTACAGCATACAGCGTACATGTATGTAAATACAATGCAGTGAGGCACATGTAAATTGATGATCTACAACAGCTGAAATGTGCATCCTGATATTAAATAATCATACATAACCCAATTTTATCTGCTACTATGAAAACTTGTGTTATCTGTTCAAGATATTTACACATCAAGTTATTGCTGATGCGATGTGACTTTATCATTTCTTTTAGTATAATTATAAAAAAGTCAAAACTTATTAGATTTTAAGCTAATTTTAAATTTGATTTTACTCAAGCAGCTCTTCGGTGTTTCCTATGCAGAATGGCATCAATATCTGGACTACTAAGCATGCAAAAACTTTTAATTCTTAGAGAAAAGTTCAATTAGCACTAAAATCAGGCCATAAACAAAAATGGGAATTGTAGATGTACATGTAAAGCACACATCTTCAAATATAAAATGCCTGAAACTGCATGTATGCAATAATTAAGTGGTTTTAATAATATTTGACACTTTGATACAATTTTTATTCTAATTGACTACTTACAATATGTGTTCTTGGCCAAATTGTCTAACTCAGCATTAGTAAGCTGTCTACTGGCATCACCTCCCATGTTGTCTCCAAGTAAGAACTCGATCCAATAATTTACTTTCGATAACCAAAAGGGTGAATCTGCAACTCAACTTTGTCCTGCTGAAATATAACTGAAAACGTTTCCACTTGGTTCGTAATTACAGTCTGCAGTGACCGGCTCCTGCTGTGAGATTGGATAATCCTCTCCTACCACTAACTGAAAGTATACATAAATCAGGTAAATGTAATATATATATATGTAGTTAGCAATTCATCACGTGTACACTTCCACTGAGGTCTACTGTATCTACACGTATAATATATATGGCATATGCCAGCAACATGTTAATTTTATAGGGCAATATTAGCATACTCGATGTCAATGTTATTGATTGATTAACAAGTGCGGTCTTGATGTTAGATGAAATATTTTCTAATAAGTTGTGTGATTGCATATACATCAGGATTAACTGGAGATTAATTTATAATCACAGGATAGATTATTATACGACTTCCCTTCTAAACCATATAGAATATTATTATGTATCTCCATTTTATTAGACTGTGTTTGTAGGAATGCGTGTGTAAATGATATTTTATTGGAGGGAGTTGTTATCCTAAGGTTGTTTTTTCGCCCTCCTAGATATCAAAGCAATTACACTCCTGGCTTTTGATGGTTCGAGTTGATGAGGAACAAATACGAACATGACTTGTCAGTAATATTTTCATTACCGACTTAAGTGCTTTGAACTGCTGGGCGTTTCGTTTACATGCTTTGTATAGCTGCAGTTCCACAGACTGCAGGTAAATTCTGCGCAATCTGTGGATGTCTCAAAGGAAGCCCATGATTGTTGCGCTCTGTCAGCAAATAGTGGTGACTGGTAGAGGGCTTGTCATGGGGTGCGAGTGGAGAAATTCTTGTAAATTAATAATAATAGTAGTAACACAAAGAGAGAATAACTTCAAAATCAAAGTAATAAGTCTGATAGATAAGTCAAGTTTATTGGGGTGGACTTTCATACAGCTACAATAAATGTCTTTGTGGCAGCTTACACCAAATTTCAAATTCAAATTTAATTTTAAATGCCGCTGACATGTCCAAGATGGCCGCCCAACATGCCTAGTAAAGGGCATGGGCTTGCCATTTAGTTTGGTCAATACATATCAGTCCTTGCACTTTACATTAGACTAGTGTTGATATGTTCATGAGATGCTCTCCACAAAAATTATTGGCAATAACTAGCTGCAACTGATACCTGATTCATCCTTTGGACAATGAGATGTTTTTTCTCATGAAAAGAGAAATAACTCATATAAAAAGTATTTAACACTTTAGACAATATTATTATGCACATATAACTGCGGCTCACTTGCACATTCCTGTAGACCTACATGTACAAAAATATACGAAGGGGAGGAGGGGAGGGGAAGACTGAATGACCGATGTGAACTTCGCGTGTGGTATTGACAGGATGCCACAATATCTACATTGAGACAGGATGCCTACAATATCATGTACAATGTAGATCTATAAATCTACATTGTACATGACTGTGAGATATAAATTTACAGTATATTGAATATAAATTTTATGTCATACACAAATCTAGCCTGAAACGTGATGTTAGACATTACGTGTAGCTATCTACAGGAATGAAAGTGGCAGATGCTGGTTCACATCAACACGTTACACCAGCCTGCAATTCCAAACAATGCTGATGACTTCGAAGTGGGGTGCCTGTAAAACAATCCCCCTAACAGTTAAAAATACTTCACATCTGGGCATAGCTTGAGTACTGAAGATTCGCTGCACATTTAATTCTCTTCAGTAACTTGTTGAAAGCAACAGGATGAAGGTTTTACTCTGCGTTGTAGCAGCTGTCACAGTTGGGTACGTGTCCAAAATATCTATCACAGCTCTTTATCGTGATTAATTTTGTAAGTTTTTTTAATTTGTTTTTAGCTTGAAGTTATTGGTATAGTTTGAATAAAAATGCATAAACATGTACATAGTGTGAACTCAGCAAAGACCTGAAGAGAAGTAGCTTAGTAGTATATATAACTTGTTGTGCTAAAGTTTACAATATCTAGCATGTGCAATGATGTCACATTACACTGTGATGATTAATCTAATGATAATTCGCTTCCGTCTTACTTGCCATATTGCCATAATTATGTGTACTTGGTCATTGCAGGTGTGCTACTGTGTAATTAGCCTGCGCACCATTATTCTCTATTTTAGGGTGGTCCTGGTTGATGCCCTCAATGAGGACCAAAGAAGAGATCTTGTGTACTACGGAACTCAGAGAAGATCTAAAAGAGCACTCTGTGGATCTGAGGGCACAGGTAATACCTGCATTAGTTCTGGTACCTGCATTAGCTCCTCACCATGAGTGTATTAGCATATTTCTTACTATGTTATCTATATAAGCAGTAGTGGAAATGGGGCCACAGACTAGAAACATTCAGTTATTGCATGGCATATGTTTACAGTAACATCGAGACCAATATGGACAACACCCAGCCCTGCTGAGTGTAGATACTGTTACTGTAACAACAACCCATTCCCTATCTTCTCAAAGCGAGCAGCTGTAGACACTAGCAAGGCAGCTATTTGGCCAGGAAGATGGTGAGAGATTATTTTACGAATATCCTTAGTAACCTTAGGCCTATCTGGTACAGTGATAAGTTCAGAGTGATAGAGAAGACAACTCCCAATTTACTGGGATACCAACGTAATGTTCTAAAAAGTCTAATTGATCTTGTTAAACAAACAATTGAGTCTGTGTTAAATTTACACAATTTTCCAAAAGACAAAAGTGAAGTCTCTACAGTGTACAAGTACTTAGAGAGAACATTGTGCACATCATAATGGATATCTATTGTTATACGTCAAATTCTGCTATCCTTATTTGTTACTGAGAGGGATCAAGCCTTTACAATATAGATGTAGTTTTTACCCGTAAAATACCTTCTAAGTAGTAGTACAATAGGCGCAGTAGGTCCCTGGTTCATTTAAATTGTGCGTCAAAATGACAATTTGCTTGAAACATCAGTGAAACAATTTATTGCACTTAGTTAAAAAGATTATTGCATGCCTGTATATTTGCTATATAAATATAGTCAGTGGTTAACAGTTTGGTACATAGTATGTGAAATAACCCACAATTTAACCAACACAACAACGGTTGCTATACATCAGTATGACATGTTTACAAATGACATCACCTTCTTTACCTACAGCCTTAACTACAACAGATGCTGCAACCCTATCAGATATCCATGGAGTGGTGCGTCAGGGTCTGTAGCTAAAACAGCTTCGGCCTCAGTAAATGTCGACAGCCTAGCTAACAACCTGCTGAACGCATATGGTAAACGTGAGACCGGTGATGACAAGTTCAAGGTGAGTGCACAGTCCGCATGTGAACAACTGCACAGCCCACATAGCGGTAATACAATGTGCAATGTATAATATAATAGTTAGTATGACAGTCATCTGGAAGCAGTATCAACACAGTACATAGGGAGTTATTGTAGTAGATAGTGGATATTCATAACTATCACTTCATAGCATAATGTGAGAATTAATTTGGATTTGTGCTACCTTTATCTTTTTTATATAGTTTTTCTTTTCAGTGTAATCAAGCTGTAAGATTTTTGCATTTCGCCTTATTGCTAGGAAATTTTATTGTTTTAAAAGTTTAAGATATAAGTTACAACATCAATGAAAACAAAAGTTCTATATTAATACAATACAGTGGAAAAGAAATGGTACAGTATCTCACTGTGATCTTTTGTATATTACATGTATTTTAACAGAAACCCAGCGTCGATCTTATCTTCCTTATTGATGACTCCGGCAGCATTGCCTCATCACAGTTCCAAGTAGCTAAGGAAGGAGCAGCTACTCTCAGTCAGGCTCTCTGTCCACATAGCTTTGGTGAGTCTATGCATTACCTTCTGTTTCGTGAAAACTCAAGTTATAGCTGCGTGTATACATACATTGTACGTACACTGCATAGTTTTGCAGTGGTATACCCACACTTTATTGCTATTTTAACAAGTAATATGACGGATAGGCTTCAAGACTGTACTGTCTAATGCAAATATACACACTTTTGGCAGGCTAGGATGGTGTTTAGCCAGAAATCTACATATTTTGTTTTTCAGTAAGGTGTTTTAAGAGTTCAAACACCCATAAATCTACCTAGTGCTGGGCGGTTTTGATTTGCATGTGCATTCAGTTTTTTTGCTGATTTTTCTAAAAAACTGAATGAAACCGAAGTTGTCTTCTCACCCTCGGTTTAATTCAGTTTTTTTTTATTCATGAAGAAACACCGAACCGAACCGGAAATTAAATACTCAATATTGGAGTTGTCACACCCTGCTTTTAAGCTGTAATGGCGGCCATTTTAAATTTACTCTAATAAATTGCAATTATTAAATGCCAATCATCTATAATAATATGGAAGTATAACAACTGGAATTCAGTGAAACTAAAGTAAATCATCTCTGGGTGACAATGATGGCAGTAGCTAAGTATTTATTCAAAGGATGACATCGAATTATAAAGATTGAAAGGTGCATAACATAAATTCACGTGTTCGGCGTTTGAGCCATTACCGGAAATGGCCGCCATTTTTATTTTGTTCAATAATTTGCAATAATTAAATATTAATTATTTATAACAATATGCAAGTTTGACTACTAGAATCAAATGAAAACTACAGTGAACCCTTACTGGGTGACATTGATGGCTGCAGCTAAGTCTGTATTCCAAGGATGGCATCGAATTATAAGGATTAAAAGAAGCACTAAAATGGCAGCCATTTTCATTTAGTTTAATACTTTACAATTATTAAATATTTATTATTTATAATAATATGCAATCGTAACTGCTATAAAGGAGTGAAACTACAATAAATAACCACTGGGTGATAATATTATGGCTGCAGCTAAGTCTAAATTCCAAGGATGGCATCGAATTATAAGGATTGAAAGAAGCATAACATGAATTCACGTGTTTTCAACGCCAGCCATTATTGAAAGTGGGTGCGCTAAGAGGCCAGGCGCGGTTTGACTTTTAAAACCGAATAAAACCGCACCGCCGCATTCGGTGTCGGTTCACATTTTAAATTTTGGCGGTTTTTGAACCGAATGAAAAAAAACCGAAAAAAACTGAATGACACCGAAACACCGCCCAGCACTAAATCTACCGCTGTTTTGGCTCTGATTTGGCACACAATCAATTGAAAGTGTACCCAAGTCAAATGGTTCACCTGTGGCACTTTGCCTATGTGTGCACACAGTCTTTCTGTTCCAATATTAATAATATACATGAGTACGTTGGTTTAGTAAAATATATTATACATTTATAATTTTTTTCTCTTTTGTGCTGTACATTCTAAACTTTTACTACACTACACACCTCACTTCCTTAATCCATAAAGCTTACATGTATTGCAGAAGATATGTTTTATGTGTAATTTAAAAGTGATTTACAATTTCCAAGTTGTATCAAGAAATATTTTATGGGTTATAAGTTTGAACACTATATTATGATGTATTCCTAACCATAAATATTATCACAAATGTGGCTTTAAATATTGTAGGTTCTGGAAAGGGGGAGAAGCAGGTATCTGTAGTACTGTTCAGTACCACTGCCCAAACAGTCATGACCTTTGAGGAGAGCCAGAAAGGTGAGTACTGTAATACGGAAATACTACAATACAAGAGTACTGTAATATAGGAGTACTGTAATGCAAGAGTACTGTAATACGAAAACACTCTAATGCAAGAGTACTGTAATAGAAAAGTATTGCAATACAAAGGTACTGTAATACAAGAGTACTGTGGCACAAGAGTTCTGTAACACAAGTGCCAGTGGGTTCTTATACATGTACATGTAGATTTCCCATATATTGATCAATATATTAGAGTCACGAGCTCAAGTCTTGCAAGTTTGCATGGATGAAGTGTTTTTCTCAGGGTTTGGCAGCATATTTATCAATAAAAATGACATTATATTTCAAACAGTGTCCATGATGAAATAAAAGTCACTAGTATATAATTGCTATACTAGCAACAGCTAAAAGAATGTTCCTTATTTTTAACTGTTGATCGAAATTATGTATTCAGCGATGGAGTAATGATATTATGTTTTCATTGCCTTACTTCTCAGGAGCCGGATATGTGGAGGACAAGATCCTCGGGCTAAAGCAGAGATCAGGGGCTACCTCTACTACTGATGCCATCAAACATGTGAGAGAGAGTGTGTTGAACCAGCCTGGTAGCAGATTGAATGATCCTGACACGGCAACAATTGTATTCGTCGTCACTGACGGAAAATGTAATGACGGGTAAGTTACAGTCACAAGAAGAGGTTGAAATAAAATTGATAATAAAGAATACTGTTCGAAAAAACTGCAGGCAGCAATTATTATTTTTTACACCATATACATGTAAATGAGCATCACTTTTGAGCAGTTTAAATATTAATTTAATATAAAAAGTTACGCCAAATATAAAAGTGAGTCAATGCTTTGACTCCATCCAAACAATTTACGACATCACTCTGCATTTTATTCGTTTGGTGTGTTTTATCATCTCGTACTAAATTCAGTGTACAATAAGAATTTTATCATTTGAACTATAGCATCATACACTGGTTTGCTTACAGATGCAGTGCACTGGCTAGAGAATCTACAAAGCTAAGAGATGCCGGCCCAGGTGTTCAGGTGTTTGCCTTTGGTGTCGGTGAGGCTGACTGTGATGAGTTGGAGCTCATCAGAGGCAAAGACGCTGGAGAGGTGTTTGGACTTCCCGACTACAACTTCTTCGAGAAGATGGCTAATGCTGTAAAGCAACAGATGGCTAAGAATGGAGATAAATTGTGTGTGAAATAAATGTTTCTATTTATAAGTTTTATCAGTAAGTTTTGACGTAACGTTCGATGCCATTGAAATAAACGCAGCGTCTATACTTTGCTTGTTATAGTGACTGAGATATAATTGCCTTTAGTGTGTGTAATATGTAGGTCACTGGCTTTATTAGGTCATATGAGATGTAATATCTGTACCATTATGACTCTGAAGACTATGCCTTGGTTTGAACATGTACTTTACAAGTCACAATACCATGTCAAGGCATTTGGTCATACTTATGACAATAATTATGATCTTTCTTTTTAAAAATAACCAATTCCTAGCTGGAATAATTTAAAAAACAAGCATTGCATATTAATTAAACAGGTCAAGTATACTTAATAATACAGGCATAGCAGCATTAGACTGTCCTAAAATTAACTCATATGGTCTCTGGGGCCCAATCCGCTTATGGAATAATACACATCTCATTCTTTTACATGAACAAGAGTTCCTTTGTGCCCCAAAATGGCAAATCAAAGAAAAGAAGTACATTTTTTCTACACCTGTCATGGTGACAGATAGAACTAGCCAACAAAACCAACAGTCATAAATCAGAGCTTTCGAATACTTTATTATTATAATAGATGATATGTAGACCTAAGGATTATAATAATTATATATAATATGCTGCTGAGATATTATAATAGTAATATATACTTAGTTAGATTGTTCTTTATAAAGTAATTATTTTTTTAAAAATTACTCCCACTCGACACAATTGCACAACTCCCAGCACAAATTATTGAAAAAATTACAATAATGTTCTTGCCATCAATAAACTGTTAATCGAAAAGTTTCACGAATCACAAGGAATTTAGCCTCAGTTCCTAGTCTGAAACACTTGTAATGAGTTATACACTTCTGAACGAATAAAAATATATGGTAGTTTATAGGTCCATTTTAAATATGCAGAGTAAGGATACAGTGTAGTGCATAATTATATGTCTTGATTAGATAATATAAATTAATAATACAATGGGTATATGTGTATGTTATGGGGATTAATTATATTATTATCTTCAAGTAGCATTGTTGGTAATACAGGTTTTGGTATAGGTATGGAATTATAAGAAGTATACTGAAAAAACTTAAAATTGGATAAAAGTTTAAAATATTGTAATGAAAGACACTAGTTGTACATAAAGTCATATTTTTGAACTAAGGTGAAGGTCAAGGTCGAATTTAAGTAAATTGATTGAGTAATAATTCACTTTAAAATTTCATGTGAACCTGTTGGAAATTTTAATGTAAATAGACTTAGAAAGACAGACTAGATAGCTTGGTAAGAAGGTATTGCAGGTATAACACAGCTGATATTGTTATTAATACAATACTATGTTGGGAAGAAGGAAATCCCAAAAATATTCTTACTAGAATTATGCCACCATGTTTTAGTAAAAACAACATAGACTGAAATAATAAAGAAAGACAAATAAATTTTGTGCTGATTCAAATTTAAATCAAAGTGTCACGAAAACCAACTAAAAGGTGCAGGAGTGTCCTTAGCAAATACACAGAATTCTCAAAAATATGTGAATAATAATATTGTTGCTTGAAGTTTATAAATAGCTTTGTCATACAATTTTTGTATAATATATACTTAACTGTTCTTGAGGTGCGGAATGCTGTGTTCCTAGAGATAGTAAATGATGCATGTACATGTACATACAATATGTAGCAATTGTCCTCTCTTGATAGTTTGTTTTATTGGAGTTGTGTGCTCTGATGTTTTACTATTAGTACGGTTTGGCTTGGTCTGCTTTGGGTCGTTTCAGCTGTACCTTTAGTCTCTTCATTCCAATTTGGAAGCCGTTCATGGAATCAATCGCAGCTCTAGCGCTCAGCTGATTGTCAAAGCTAACGAATCCTGGAATGAAAATAAGAATTTACAATAAAAATTAAAATTAAATAAAAATTTGGAGTTCATGCAAAACCTGGTACTAGAGTATAGTTGCTCATTGATATTGCTATTAAGTTTACAAAACTTTAAGAAGAGATTTCATATTACTTCTACTATTCCCATATTCTATATTTGTTGCTGGGATGCTGTGCTTTGTCCCAAGAACTAGAAATAGATGCTGAAATTGTGCCAATCACTTACCGAAGCACTTGCTCTGATTAGTAGCTCTATCCACATAGACCTTGGCCGATATGACAGTACCGAATGTCATAAACATTTGGGCTAGTTCAGCATCACCAAACTCCTGAGGCAGGTGGTAGATGAAGAGGTTACAGCCGTCTGGTCCTTCTTTCTGGCCCGTAGGTGTGAGGACAGAAGTGGCTGCCGGTTGGTAAAGAGCCGCTGGCTGGGGCTGAACAGCTCCCATCAAAGGGTTGAATGCTAAATATAAAGTCGACTGTGTTAACAGCGATGTCAGTCTAATGAGTGTCTTAGATATTAGGTGATATATGGAGTTTTCAGCAGGTAAAACAATAAGATTTTATGGCTACTCACAAAATATCTCTTAACAATGAAAGTTTGATTGTAAAAGGATTTAAAGGTGAAATTTTTTCAAATCAACTAGATATTTTTGCCATACTAGACAATAGAGGAAGTGCTTGTCTAAATCATTTCTTACCAAGAGCACCCGCAGAAGGATATGACATAGTGAGAGCTGGGTTCAAAGCCTGATACTCGGACACAGTAGGGGAGGGTGCATAGATGCCCACACCACTACCTTCTGCAGCTGTTGGAGACTGCATACTCGGTACACCAGCTTGGCTAGTAGTAGGCATACCAGGTATTAGACCTGCTGCTCCGGCTAGTCCTGTATGTACAGTATGTTGTGTGTAACAATCATCATCAAGTGGTACACTTAGAAAATTACAGTGTTATGCGAATTAATTTGGTAAAAGAAAAAAATTTTAGCCGCTTGTTGCATGCAGTAAATATGACAAAAATCTCATCTAGATCTGAAATTGAAGGCTGTTTGCATGGAAAAGAATATGGAGCTTACCATTGGTAGGAGCCGCTGCCATAGTACCTGCTGTTGCTAGAGCATTGACTTGCTGCATGTGCGCTAATGATGGATTGGCTGACAGGAAGCCAGCAGGTGCTTGTCCCATCAGAGAAGGGGTGGATTGGTGGAAGAACTGGATATAAAATAACATACAATAGAGTCGATTTTAGAAGAAAGTTGGATTTATCGCTTAAATGGGGAAGAATGTTATATACACATGCATGCCGTGGGTGTTCATCTCTAACCCAACCAATCAAAGTGAGTACTTGCAGCTGTGTTTCTATTACATGTACATGTAACTCACCCCAGCATGTGCCCCTGGTGTGAGGTAAGGAAAGCCAGCACTAGGTGGTATGGCAGGCAAAGCAGGTGATATTGTAGGATTCACAACTCCCAATTGCTGTGCCATTTGCTGCATCCTACGGTACTGCCTTTCTTTTTCTGTATCAGCAAACTTTACGACAAGGCTAGAGGTGGCGCCCTGTATAATAACACAAATTCAGTTTCTAAGGCTATATCTTCTGAATGTTATTACAGTAACACTGGATAAATCAAGTATCTCGTGTTTACATGTTTGTAGTCTATAAAAGGAATATTACATAATTGTACATGTAATAATCAATACATGTAGCGTAACTCACCGGCATTGTCTGCGATCCGTGCAATGAGCACGCTGCCATAGCCTCGGCATGGTTTTCAAATTTGAGGAAAGCACATCCTATAACAGTATACCATGCCAGATAAATACAACGATACAGATATAGTCATACAGTAATACAGCGATACAAGAGCGTAATTATTTAGTGATATAGTGAGATAGTCATACCATAGTAATATAGCATATAGAACTAATAGTAATATTGGAGTAGGCTATACATAACACACAAACTATGAAGCTGATCAGAATACCTAATCTAACACGCTCATTCCAAAATTTTCATTTACATTTTATTAGCCTTTTCAGACCAAAATACTTGTGATATGAATATCTATGTTGATTAAAAAATGTGTATATATGTATCCTACTCGAAATGTATTACATTGCATACTGGTTTTATCATCCGTAAACTCAGTACTTATATAATTATGATCAATTTAAAGGTATAACAATTTATGCAAATCTTTAAATATCTTGACTAGTTCAAAAGATCTATTAACTACTGTGGCATCGTAGTATAAACCACTACATAGAGTGAGATACAACTACATTGTAACAGTGATGAGTATAATGTGTATATCTGCAGGCTTATTCTGTTTTTGTGTTGTGAACTTGTTGACATTTAGTCATCTTATTTAGGAACAGTAATAGTTGATGTAGCAGTGATGGAGCTTGCCTTGCGCAGCAGGGATAAGTGGAACTTCATCATGTGATACCGACCTTTGTGCTCCATGCCCATAAGATGTTGCAAATGTGGGGGGGGGGGGGAGGGGACTTCCTAACTGTTAGTAGGATTGGTCATGAGAAAAGATGCATGACTTTAAGTTTTCGGCATTTAATTCTCCACATGCCATTAGCACATCAGGTGGTGTTTATTCAAGATAGACTAATTACTAGCATTGAAAACGTAGCCAATGACACATTACTCTAATACTACATGCTGTTTACAACCACTGGATCAATATTAATGGCCTAAATAGCATTTGCTGTCACCTTACAACGCTAATCCTATGATATTAGCATCACTTACATGTGGTAATATGTCTTTTCAGACTAGAAATTAAATTATATATTGATTTCAAACACAGACATAATTAGTGGCCAACCCATTAGTCTGTCTACCTATATTAGAGAATCATGAAGCCTTCGATGGCACGCTGACATGGAAGTCCGCGTGTATGATTACCGTTATTGTTGCTTTTACCATAATATTAAATTAAATATATCCGCTGGCACTAGACATTAGACACTAATTATTTGTTTGTTTTGTTTAGATTTTAGCACAGTATAGGGTTACACATAAAATAAGTTTGACATAATGGCATCAAATGAATGATGTAACAAATAATTGATGTAAAATTGCAAGAATTTCTGCATACGCACTGTTGAAAATAATCATATGCCAAGCTTCTTTATGGCACATTTACTCAGTAGTGGCATCTGATTCCAAAGCACTTTGGACCAATAAATTATTCATCGAACAAATTTATGAACTTTCAGCTATTCAAACAAAAAATTCCAATTTTTGTATTTGTGAAGTAGAGTCAGTGTGTACCCAATACATTTGTGTTCATGTACAAAGTATATTACATACTTATACCTTTTGACATTGGAGGGCGTGAAAGAATTATACTTAAAATATCTCTGTGCTAAATACTCGTAGAGGTGATGTTGCAACATTATGCATGTATTCTTCTCACGATATTACACAATATTATTTCCTGTTATGCATCAGGACTACCTAGTTGTGCCGACTATTTTTAAATAATATACATGTACTTTAATTCAAAGTCACGCAGAATAAATGCGCACTTAAGATTGTGGACGAGTAACTTTCAAATAGAATAAAAGAAACATCGCAATACTAGCTTATTTATATAATTTGTGTTTATAAACTGTTCTCAGGTGCTCTCTATGTTTGCTCAGTACTTGCAATGTATAATAAATACTAAGCTACGTATGATTGCAACATGAACTGGACTAACCTTTGCTTTGACCTTGCGAATCCTTCAATATTGTACACTCTTCGATTGTACCAAACTTTTGGAACAGCTCTTTTACTTCTGCTTCACCCTGTTGCTTACAGAGCATGCCCACGAACAACTTCCTGTCATCTAAAACAGTATCTGATAACTTACAAACTTACAATCATTCAGAGCAAAACAAGATTTTATTTCTTGGTGCAAAATAAGCTGAGTTTATATAATTATTATAATCTGTGAATTCTCTCTACACATGTAGCGTGGTGCATCGGAAATAGAATAATACAATGATTATGCAGAAATTTAACCGCTTCTAAATTTATACCAAAATCGATACAATTAATTAAAAGAGTGCACTTTTGTATCCTTATCTATCGTTCACTCACTGCTGAATTCGATGGGTGATTTAGACACTTACCTGGCCCTGGTATAGGTGTTATATCTGTATCGGTAGCCTGTGGGAGACAGGTGTACACTGTCAAAAAAAATAAAAAATAATTTAATATTTGCAATGAGAAATCCGCATGCATATTTACTGTATTGTGTAATAATTAATAGGCCTATCTCTTGAATACTATTAAAATACAGTAAGTATCCCAGTTAAGTACAAAATATTGCCTTGTTTAGTATGTAAAATTATTCTGTTTTATTTTTGATCTTTTTAGTGTAAAATATGTACACCTTTTACCATAAAATTGCAGACTGGAGACGAAAGATCAATTTCATATCTAAATATGGAAATAAAAACTGTTTTGAAAATTTTGAGAGTTGAGATCAATCAACTTCTGATGGTCTGACATTGGAGACCCGGGACTTCTCCAAAGCATATCATGTTGTACAAGTATTTGCATTCAATAATGGAGTAGAACTTTGAAATGGATAAAACAGCTGCCAATATGCTGATTAAATAATAGAATTACGTGGAATTAAAACACTTGATTATCAAAGTAAACTAATGTAGGATGTTGATGAAACTAGAAATTGATTAGAGACTTGTCGGAGCAGATGGTTTTACTAAATGAAAATATTGATCTACTTTGTTCAAATATTATACTACTTGTTAGAGTTACCCATTACTAGCCAGAGTAAATACACAGTTTTAATCAATACAGAATTAATGAAGACATGGTATAATGCATGTGCCATCCTGGTCTACAACCTAGATGTCAGTATCATAAAGATATTGAATTTTTCATAATGAAGAAAGCTAAAATTTTTAAAGAGACTAGTGGTCTAACATTAATCATAATAACTATAATACAAAATTACATATCACATTTACAATATTGCCATTGCGTATATTGAACGAAAAAACCACTTTAGATAATTTTATTAATGTTTGCAAGTTAGTCCAAAGGTTATTTTTGGATATTAAGTTTGGTCAACTTATTGCAAAATTTTGCCCTTTAGATTGAGGATTCTACCCTCAATTGTAGTTGTAATTATATATTTAGGCTATGTTGTATAATAATACTACTATAACTACAAGTATATCGTAACCTGAAAACGGTATATATGATATTTAGGTTGAGACGATACATAACGTCCCGCAGTACAACTTGTAAGACAAAATGGCTGCTTACTAAATAGACAATGCGTATGACAGAGGGACGACATATCTATAGAATAATGGCGTCACAACGGCAGTAGCAACTGAAATGTGTACAAACAATGCTGTCAAACCGGAGAATTACAAATAGTCTAGATAGCTGTGTCTTTCTATTTATAGATGTGAAAGTTATTTATACATAGATTTCACACTTTATTCGCAACACTGTTGATGGTCTCAAACCTTGCCAGAAAAAGACTAATGTTTGGATACTAAATATATACTTGATTAATTTAATGGTGTCAAACATTTAGCGCTCATTGTTTTTCTGAGAGCAAAGATTGAGACCCCAAGAGTCAAATAGATCGAGGTCGTCAAATATTGTCATAGTTCTAATGCAAGACAGATAGTACATGGCATATATACACACTCATAATATCTAACGGATATGTTCATAATATATATTTTACGACAAATTTGGAAAAATAAGCAAAAACCACAACAGAACGCAACATTCAATTAACCTTAGGCAAAAGTTAGAGCTCATGACAAGAGAAATATGGAATTGATATAGCCCTGGAAATAAAGGCAGATAAACGCAGGTAAAGTACAGTATCTCCAACATTATAGTCACTATCATGTATGCGCTTCATGACTAGTTTTACGGAAGCATGACATTATTTTGAGAAACCGAATAAAGTTTCACTAGCAAACATGAAATCAATGAGTTTGCATTCGAATTAAAAGTTTGCTGTGAAAGCTATTTTTAGAAGGTGCTTCAATGTATTCATGTCCTGTATAGAATAGCCAATTCTTTGTACCAAAACAAATGTGTCACATGTCTTAAGGGTATTATATCTCACCATTTGGCAGGAAAGAATTAAAGGGATAATAGAGCATTGAGAAATATAATAGCATGTAGCATACTTGGTTTCAAAAATGTAGACGAAAATGTAAATGTAAATATGCTAGAGCTATCCTTAGTTCTAAATGTAATATAAACTTATACATACATGTATGTACATACTATGATATTTTTCGTAAACATATTTTGATGCGAAGTAAAACGAATCAAATAACACATACACCCACAATTTAATAAAATTACTAACTTACTTCCGACCATTGTCATCTGTGTGCCTTAACGTCAACAACAAATTTACCGCAGAAAATATAATTGGACAATACAGGTGGAAGTGATGTAACCACGTCTTTCAATCTTCTTCTGACGAAATGGATTAAAAACAAAACAAGACGGCGGCACAGATACACCAGCTTTACAACACAACACCGGAGAAAATAGTGAACACAAAATAACGCTGACGGTACAGCGCTGCCTACTGAAACAATGATTGACTAAACACTAGCTGTACGTCTTGCCATGTTCATTATAAACCAGAGAAATCAATATTTGTAGCATTATTGTCAATAAGCGTTAGTACCCCAGGGGAGATGGGAATATTAACATATAACCAGTTTGTAAATTATCGCTGATTCTCTCATCAAACAAATTCTGCTAACCAGTTAGGAATATATTACAATAATAGAGTCCCCCATGTGACTACATTCAAGTAATCATGTTCCCATGCTACCATCACAGATTCTATGTAAAGTGATGACAGCTATACAAAGCTGTAATTTTACCAGCTGCTGTAGTGTAATATAGTATCAGCTGATGCTGTCATACATTATTCACACTTCTTTGTTAGGACTTATCCCAAGGACCATGCTATTGGTAATCAATAACTTAGGAACAGAGCTTATAGAACCAGGAAAATTACTTATTCTAATGCCCACTAATTTTGTTTAGGCACAAGCAAAATATTGATACATGCTGGTTATGTTAGTCCAACTGACGCAGTGTCCTCATTGATGTCAGGGCAATTTAAACGTGTTTTAGTTGGAAATTTACAAAATAAAATAATACTTTATTTGTGTTGCATTTTGTGTTTTGCATGTCAAAGTGTTTGTTGAACGCATTTTAAAATGTTTGAATTTGTAAACATCTGGTTGCCAACTAGATTTAGTCTATTTCATTTTCATAGACATGTACATTTTCATTCACATGTATCTTTCTAACCAATATACCATTTCAAAATAAATGAATTAAGAATTGTGTGGAGCTACATATTAAGTCACTTGTACAAGCATGTACATGTAGTAATAGGGTACAAGCATTTACTCACTAGTCCATTATGGTTACACACAGAAAATAGTGTAGGTTGTTTGCACCTCACATTTTTGTTGAGCTTCATTCAATCTTTCAAGGTAACTTGCTAAGAAAACCTGGACACTTTGAGTAAGAATTTCTACTGTTTTTAATTTCTCTATTCCTATGTTCCATTTTATAGCGCTGTAAGATTTTAAAACTGCTGAAAATTATCTACAAGTACGGAAGATATATTTCATTCTCCTCAGGTTATTTATCAACCACAATTGTGTTTTAAATTAAATAATATTCTTGATATGCTGATGAGGTTGGTCTTACTTAAATCTGATTTTGTACAATGAAGTCAGTAGACTGAACACTGCACTTCATCTATTAGTCTGTCATAGCTTGTGTTCTGCCTCAACTGTTGTCCCCTTTCCCCTACTCAGAAGAGCCAGAACACAGTCTTGTCCTTGGTGACCTCACACCCAGAATTCATTAAATATATCACTAGTACACGTAGGTGTATGACTAATGACATGCACTGCTTTAACTTTTATAAGCTTATCCATAGCATTTGAATTTGCATGTGTATGGTTGCTACAAGTCTACAAAGAGGGTGAATTTATTTAAACTAGTTAATACTCCCGATGGGTATTGCATTCTTCTGCCATTAACATAATAGTTGTAGTCAATGATTGCATTTATATTAGGAAATTATTGATGGGCAGCTATGGCCACTGCGATAGAACCCAGTGCAGTTGGTATAATTTAATTTTGAAACAATTTGTGAAATCCCATTGGAGCGCAATTGTTATTCATCGATGAATAATTGATACATGATAGACGTACTCCTCGGTGACAGTCTGTCAAAGTGTCATGTGATTGTCCTAGATTTCTACATCTCTCTTCACAGAAGTACTTCACTGTCTTCTGATAAGAAATTATGTAACTTGTCAGTTTTTATGAGCACCATAAATACCATTTATCACAATAGATAGAGAGAACACACACATCTCAACCTCTTACACTTTCAGTTGGAAAAAATCAACCATTTTCCTGGCTGCAGACTGGCAAGAGGGCACAATTTCTATTGCGGTTAAAAGAGAAAAAACGCGCTTTACATAACATCGTACTACATTACACTCACATACGAATCTATGCAATTCCTGTAGCATTTAGCAACCAAATGTGTACTTGGTCGGAGTTGTATGCTCTTAAAAGAAAGAAAACAACTCCAACCAAATAATTATTGAAGTCTGCTGAAGTTGTTTCCTTTCCCTTTAAGAGCATACAAATCTCACCATGTACAACATGTGAGGACTAATGCTATAGGAATCGCATAGATTTACATGTGCGTGTATTATGGCGCAGTGTAAGGTGAATGAACTAGATAGTCTTACCTGTTGTGATAATTGGATCAGATGCATATCCATGATTGTTAAAATCCAAACTGGTTTTGTAGTGAAAGAGTCATACAATCACCTACAGGTACTAATTACAGATACACTTTAGTGCTACATGTAATGTATAACAATATAACAATCACAGCAAGAAAAATATAGGAATATATTTTATAACAATAATATAATATGATTGTTAAGAACAATGGAAATAGTTGCAGGAATGTGTTACTACTCGAGTGTATATGATTGTATATACGGATTGTCAAACACAATGACATGAAATGTTATAATTAATTAAGATCAAGTAGGTGTTAAGTATATCAAAAGGATAGGATACATAGTATCTTAACTTAAACAATACTTAGTGGTAATTATACCTCACACTTGCACTAATCAATCAATAAGTATATCACTTTCATAGTCATGCGGCAGCGGCTGCCTCTCACTTGCCATCTGTAAGTAAGGTACCTCGAGTCAGAGTCATGGCGGCATTTGCTTTCGGTTCTGCTATCAAACCTCTACCCGATTGGACGACTCTGCAGAATGAATACTGGTAAGAGATGTTCAATCGTGGGCTCAAAGGTCTTATTTATTGTTTATTGTTATGTCGTATGTCTGAGATGGTGTCGAAATGCAAAATGTGCAAGTCCATCGTAGCTTGGCGAAAAAATTGGCCAGTCTTAACCTGTTTATGCAAAGGCTATGGCGATATTCTAAAACATATCAAGTGCCATATTTTTGATAATTTTGTAAGAAATAAAATAGATTCAGTAAGAAAGTCATTGAAAGCAGTTTGAACTGCCTGCAAAATACACCACAACATAAACAATAAATTGCTGAAACTGTGCTATACTAAATTGAGTTACATGGCACTTCGACTAACAATTTTCTTCAGCTTAGCATCAAACAATTTTACTTCTCTCAAAATTTTGAAATTTTTACTCGAAAATCAAGAAATAATATTTACACTATTGAGTTTTGTACTTGTATACCACTCAACACATCTGTGGAATTCTATATCAGATATTGGACCAGCTATCTCATTTGAGGTGCTGGATATGTTATTAGGCAGAACAACTATGAATGACCGTCCTAGTGCCTATTGAAACGCAGACCTAGTTTGAAGAAGTAAGTTGAAAAACGCATTTCACTAAGAAGTAATTCATACACAGTTATTTCTAGTCTCCAAGGACCCAAAAGATTTAACGTGACCTGGCTTTATTTTTATAAGAAACAAATTAGGTGAAGAAATTGATCAAGAAGGCGTGATAGCTATTCCACTACCATTTAATGTTACTCAGTTTAAATATTATAGTAAACAAATATTTATCCACTTTTTGGTGTAACTCTGAGTAATTATTAATTATTATCATGGACTGAACCTTGTAGTAGTAACAAGAGGTTTTGTGTACATTAGTGCTAATGAATAGCACTTCAAAGGGGACGCTGTTTGGGTTTAATGGCTGAGTAAATATAGAATATAGAATTAGTCTTAGTGGTGGTCTATTTGACTACAGCAAAGAGTATAATAGAGGAAATACTGTACTGTACAGGAAATACAGTACAGCATGCTCAAAAGACAAGCTCCCTGCATAGAGGATAATAAATTTATGGTATTATTGTATACCTAGTATATAATAGAGGAAATACAGTAGGCTACTATTGTATACCTAGTAGAACATACAGTTTTCCGAAGCTAAACTATACTTAGTGTATTATATGCACAGTAGGTACTATGTTCACCTTGAGTATAATAATAATAGGTGTTATCTATGGTTGCCTCCACCTACCTTATGGTGATAGGGAAATTGACAAAATAACCTCATCCTACTCATAAATTGATTTTATTTCTGACTTGTTATTTACTTTGTTCAAATTTGCCCACTAATTGGCGAAGCCTTTCTTTCTCCAAAATTTTGCCTTCAGTCAATCACATGGTAACGCAACTCATGCTAACGGTATTGACGTTTTACCTACAGAGTGTGTGGGATAAAAGGATTTAATACACCTGCATGTATGCATAGTGACAATCATGACATAGTGGTAAGACACGATTAAGGAACAGAGCATGATGATGAGTGCATGGAATACACATTATATGTACATAATTTTTATCTATATGTTGAAATCAACATGATGATGCAGAAGTTTGGCCTACCATGTTGTCACTATATGCTATAGCTATATGCTATAGCTATATGCTATAGCTATATGCTACAGCTATATGCTATAGCTGTAGCTAAAGAGAATGAGTAAACTTACGTTGCTGTAGAATGTATATTTTCGAGATAAGTAGATTACGTGTAACGCAATGTCTGTACTTTATTGACAGTCCTATTATACACCAAAAAGTTATGTTACATATTTAATTTGGGCTAATGTGTGTCTGTGTGGCTAGTTTTCCACAAAACTTTTGTCTGAGTTGTAGCGTGACTGAAAAAATGGTTATGAATTAAACTTTGTGTTGGTCTCGTAATACGTGTAGAAAGGGGAATTCAGAAATTGTTTTTGCATTGAGCTGCTAGTTATTGAGTTTTATGTGATTTTTGAGTAATTTAATTTGAAATCAAGTTTGTCACTTTATGATAACTGACAGCAGAATGTACATGTAGGTGCAAATCCATTAGCTATACAACGCAATCTGTATACAATTCCATGTGAGCTAAGTATATACATGTAATTGTATTAATACGTAATACTATTAATGTTCAATGTATGTAAACAAATACTGTGCTGCCTTTGCTGCCATATAATATAGCATATTGTCATGCGCTGTCTCTCCTTTTACTCTATTCACCTCTCTATGACTACTATTGTTCCAGTTCAAACAGAAATTTAGACTTTCATTCAATGCAAACAATATGCATGCATATCTTAACATAGATATTTTATATTCATTATGGAATAGTATATGCTGTCGTCCAATGATATCAATGTATTTTGTTAAGTAAATGTCCGTTATCACCATTGGTTAATATCAATGTTAAGTTACCTAACAGCATATAGATTTCATGCGACTAGTTCAGTGTTTGCATGCGATATCAGAAATATCTTACATATGCACTGCTTCAGTATTAACTAATATACCAACATAGCTATACTAAGACCATCAGCTAAACGACTACCATCAGCTAAACGATGCCAGCCACAGAGCTGACAGCCAATGAGAAGGAGTTTTACAGGTACAGGTTAGAAGTTTGTGAAGATTTTGGTAGATTTCACCACCAGCTGCACTGCTCTGAGTCTTTCTCTATTAAAGTAATGATTCATCTGTTTAAAGACAGTTTCAAAGGGTAAGATTAACTCATAGGACATATCGGAGTAAATGAAAACCTAATTTCATCTTATATTTTTTAGGCGAGAATGTGTTAACAACGAAGCGCATGCTGTGGAGAATTGGAAAAAGAAATATGGACACAGACTGGAGTCTTACGATGCTGTAAGGTTATATTAGCATAGATATTCTATAATTTCACGAACACAGCACAAATAGTGTGGAGGAGGGGGGTGGTGGGGGGTAGGGGGAGACAATCCCACCCGTTTCAAGAAAATATGATTTTATTTTGTAATTTTCATCTCCAGCTCCAGTCAGTCCCTGGCGTTGATTAGTTGACAAAGATAAATTGTTTATTATCTCTATAAAGACAGGGCTCTCAAGTTGCTCAGTCCAAAAATCCAAGCAGATACGCAATGTACTGCAGTGTGAGCAGTGTAGCAGTATTACTTTATTAGTAATTGGTCAGATATATAAATAAAGCTGTTGGTCACCTACATGTACATATCTATAGCACTAGGTGTCTTCGCGACCTAAACTTCAGACCCAGGCCGATTTACAAAAATATTTTCCGGCACACATCCGTCACAGGGTCGCGAACCCACCGGCCTGGGCCAAAAGCAAAATCCTCATTTTCGCGCGAAGAAATCAGGTATGCCGATGAGCTAGGGATGGTTTCGTCCGGCCAAGCAAAATCCTAGGCCAATAGCCCTTCTGACCTTGGTCGGACGGCCATCTTGTAAATTCTATTTGCGACCCGGGTCCGTCCAAGAGGTCGCGAAGACACCTTCTATGGAGTTAGCCTAAGTAATTTCTCACAGCCTAATAATCCCAGTACATACATGGAATTTAGTTCTTGCCCTTAGAAAGTAATAAAATCAGTAGCTTTTTCCTAAGAATTCCTAAGCAACTCACAAGCTATGAGATAAGTTGAAGATTAATTTGGAGATTTTAAAGCATTTCAATTGAAAATATATCTAATGTGAGAAAATCTCCCAAAATCATTAATAATGGAAAACCTCCCGAGCTCTCCGAGCAAGCACTGAAAATCCGAACTTGAGAGCCCTGATAAAGATATTATACAGCTAGCCTCCTCCTTTATGCGACTACTGGGTACTTCAGTGAAATGCTATCACTGATTGGAGGAGATTAGCCAATGATTGTGTGGCACTACGAGATAGACACTATCATCCACCAGATGCCGTTCTATTGGCTATACCACAGTATCTGACTTTGACATTATTTTCTCTCTAGATGTACAAGCACATTCCTAATATGCAGAGATGTATAGCTGGTATAGATACTCAAGAAGGGCTCCGATACATAGAGACTGGAGGCTATCCGACAGTGCCTCGACCTAAGAGTGTTGGAATTCAGGAAATGTCCAAAAAATCTTTTGTGAATAGGCCAAAATCTGGAGCACAGAAAGTTGGTTATGGTGGGCTGGGTCCAATGTCCGACTACATAGAACCGTAAGCGTCCTTTGTGGTATTCATTTGAATACTATTTAATGATTGGCTAAAAAGTATCTTGTCCTGACATAGAAACCAAAATTGAAACAAACTCGCTAATCAAACAATTTGTAATTTATGCACAGGGTGCAACAATTTTAGGGTTACAAAGTGAAATATTTATGTATAAAACTGTTTAAAGTAATGGCACAGTTTTTATTCTATTCCACATTTGCAATGTAGCCCTAGGGCAGCGGACACTATATATGAGAGAGACTACTGCGTGAGGTTGGATGAGTTTAAGCCCCACATCAGAGGTATAAACATGACTAAGAAGAGTGTGGATGGCCCTTGGAGAAGACCAGGGGATGGCACCATGGCTGTCATACCAACAAAGTAAGTGCAATATGCTGTCACACCAACAGAGTAAGTGCAATCTGCCCTCCTATCAGCAGATTAAGTACAATGCACTGTCATGTCGACAGAACCAGTACAATACTAATACTAACATAGTCGGTGATAGGCTGCAAAAAAATAAGAATATCTTAGATTTGATGCAAGCTATAATTATTATACATGTACAGTGTAGTAAGTTGCTTAGTTGATGGTGGCAGTGTTAACGAGAATGGTGGTCGACATACTAGCAGTAGAACAAACACAGGCACATAGTATATATGTAAAGGATCAACTAGCCTTGTTCTGGACCAAAACTGGTTTGCTGGATTAACAGATTAACAGAGCGACCTCCATTCTGCGTCATAAGCAGACTCTACTGACACAAATGTAGCTAACAGCGTCTTTGCTCAAGCTGTGCGACAATTGGCAGACAAATAATATGAAATGCGAACTTGTAGATGAGTAGTATATAGTCAGTGCAGATCTGCATAGATGTGCAAGTGTAGTGACGTTGCTTGCTATGTGGCCGCAGGTGGCAGTTTCCTCCAGGAACCAAACAGCCAGAAGGTTTTCTGGTGAGAAGTGAACTTAGGAAACTGAGGCTAGAGAAAGAGCAACAAGTAAAGAAAAGTTCCCTCAACGCAAAGCAAGGCGACAATATATCCGAGCAGGTTAGCGTGGCAGAATGTTTTAATGAACTAATTGTGGAAGAAATTATGATACAAGTTTGATAATGCATCATCATAATTAGACAACATCATATGCAGTAGTTTCATAACTTTTCTGGTATTGGTTGCAGTGATACAGGCAGCAATAGGTGAATCTGTAGATAGAATGTGACGATTGAAAATTCAGCTCTATCCAAAACATGTCTGATAGTCTGATATAATTTATTATTTGAATAATTAACCTTGGCATTACATAAGCTGATATGATTATAAGAGAAACAGTTTTAAGGACAACATGAACAAGATAATAAGAAATGGAAGCCTTTAATCAATACGATTTCATGAGGAAAAATTAGAGAACAAACACGCATATAAGAAATTATTATTGAAATGACACCAATCAATGGCTTGTTGAACATGCATGTATATCGATATTTATTGAACATATACAATTTATTGAACATTATACAACATATACAAACATATACAATGTGGTGACACAGTCATGTCACCACATGTTTAACTTACATATCGTCACATATTAAACACTGTACATACATGTATCACCATTATTAAACATACATATCACCACTAGTCATATCAAGTTACACATATCATCACATCAAAATGTGAGTAAATATGTGATGTTTCTTCCAGGAACCGATTCACAGAAATCCACTGCTAGACACGTGCAAGAGCTATGCTGACCAAGGTAATACATTGCGTCACACTGACCACTCAAAACGCAATGACCGGCTACCTATTAGATTACCGCTTTAATCTTCATTGAAGCAGTGTTTGACAGAAATCTTACGGAACTATTGATGACCTGTCTAAATGTTATAACACTTTAACAAATGAATAAAGTGATATTTTATCTTAATATTTGTATATAATGAGCAACATTGGGACTTAGTCTTTGACATTAGTATTTAGCATCATGCGATTTTATTTAGCAGCTCTATCTAGTCAAATCAAGCCTCCACAGGCTCCACCCGAGCGCCCACAGACATACAAAAGGACATTCTCCAGAGAAAGGAAACCTACGCAGTCTAGGTCTTGGGCACCTGCTAATGACACTGCCCCCAAAGGATGGTATAAAACAGAAATTGGACCCGGCAAAATTCATATATACCCAGGTAGTACTGTGACATGAATATATTATGTACATTTACATGTAATATCAGCTAACATACATATAGATATGTCCTAGGGATTAAGGTTCATCCTCACTCATTAGGTAGCCTACTACGAGGAGTAAGAGAGGGAAGGAGGCTCGTTTAGGAGAATTTTGTGTTCGATGTGCTCCTCCCAGTTATAGCATCCAATAAAAATCATTTCTATGGAGAGATAAACATTATTATTTATTGACATAGTTTATAGTTTGAGCACTATTTTCATTTAGTGTGGGCATGTTGTAGTGCCCACAAACTAGCTTACCAACTAAAATAGTATCTGAACTATCCACCATCAATCAAATGAAGTATATGGAGTCTTGATGGTATAGAAAAGTGTTGCACAAATTGGCTCATTTGTACGTTTTTTTTATTATGAAGGAGCAAAGTTTAAATTTGGATTTAAACTTCACCAATTGCAGCAAGTTTAAATCTATTAGTATTATTTTCACTTTTTTGTTGAGCATGTTGGTATTTGCAAAACGTGTCATTTTATGTTGAGGTGCACAATTTTCTTCAAATCTGGCGAATTTACATATCCCATTGAAATATGTAGTGTGTATATAGTCAGCCTGTTCATTAGAGTGTTACAAATAATTGTTGACATTGTTTATATTTTAATTTCAGTTGATGTGTGAATTTTACTTTTTGAAGAATATTCATCATCTTTTCTTCTGACTTTACCAAGTACCCGGAAGCTCATTGTAACATATATACAGGTTTTCATAGACAAGCCTCCTTCCTCTCTTACTCCTTGACTACTAGTACAATTAATACAATGCATATTATTGTGAAAAGAAGCAAGAGTAGACAATCCCTTCCATGCTGGTAGAAATTTATAAATAAGGTTCTTTACTCCTTCTTGTATAGACTAAAGCATGAGTAGGAGGAGATAACTCTTCGTGGTAATAGAAAAATGATGGTCATGCTGTTTGGAGTAGCTGGTAAAATACTGTCACAAATTACCCTTAAATGAGAGCGATAATAGACTGTGATCACTGGGTAATGGTGATGTCATATTTATCTTTTCTCTGGCAGGAAGGGAAAGCATACTAAACACACCACAGGCTAGGCTGAACGTTCTAAAGAGAAGGATAGATAGGCGTGCCCAGGTTCTTGCCAGCATGTGACATACTTGTACCAAGACTTCAGACATAAAATTCATGAAAATACCATAGCAACGTGTCCTATATAAAATATATAATATAATATTTTTTCAACTTTAATACTGACAAAAAAGCTTTAGCTAGAAGATGTAAAGCTTTTAAAGTTTCTTGTTGTGGGAGTGCCTAGTGAATGTATAGCAAACATCCCCAGACATGTGCTTTTCTGAAAAAAACCTTTCGCCAAAATATCATTTTTTAAAAATAAACTGCAGAATCAATAGAAGATGGAAGCTCTACATTAAGTTTAACGGAGAGCTTTATAAAGTATTATTTTCAGCTGGTTTGCAGGTTGCGGTTGGTATACATGTCAAGTCTCCAGATTTCACAGAGACATTCTAAGTGTTGAAGAGTACGTTTCTACCTCTCAGATGAGATTCTTCCAACTTTTACAAGATGACATGAGAACTTTTTAGCAACACATAAAACTCAATAGAAAAAGCATTTTTGAATGAAAAATGCAGAAGCAAATATTATAATATATCATCTGCAAGTATGAACTTTGGAGTTGGATATCGCAGCAATCTAATGTAGCTAAATTTAAGTTGAATTAAAGTTGAAACCATGTGTAAAATATTATTTATTCTCTGCCGCAATTTTTTTGTGGAATTTGGAATAGTAAACTCATATTTAGCCATCTTCACTTGAAGAATCTTTAAAAAATTGTTCTAATCAAGCCTCCAGGTTATTATTTATGATTATTTGATGGGAGGGGTTTGCGTTTTGATCAATTAGTGATAAATAAAACCAGCTGAAAATAATACTTTATAAAGCTCCCCAAGTTTAACCATGCCAAACCTACTTTTTCAACTTCTAAATTTTTTAGTTTAAGTGAATGTTAGTTAGACATGGTGTTGTTTTGTCACATCAATTAAGAGCAATTTCAAATTTTATTTTTGTAAATTTTCATCAATTACATCATGACTGAATAAATTTGCTCAAGAAAGGCTTTTATGTGCAACTAACTACAGTATGAATTGTATTTAAGTACATATTGTATAAGTTGAATAATGTTAATATTAAATAGCAATAGCTGTGTAAGTCAGAATATGCAGCAAAACTAGCAGGGCTATCAAGAGCAGATAAATCCTAAGAACATTAACTTAAGCCATGTTTGCATTATGTTTACAAGGTAGGGGCAGCAGGATGGTGTAGTGGCCAACTTGCTTGTTTGTAAACCTTATGGTCAGGGATTCAAGTACCACACACTCTTGTCATGGAAGGTGAGCTCTTCCTGTCAGAGCCTAGTTCCTGTCACTCATATTATAAGCTTCAATAATCTAATAGCTACAAAGATATACAGCTGATCAGAATTCTTAGTGAGCTACAGGTAATGGCGCATAGCTACTATGCAAGGTGAATTTTTGGAATGATCATAATGATATAATAATACAACATTTAGTATCATACAATGTTTTATTTTACTGTTTGTTGTATTCTAAATGTAAGTAAATAGGTTTTTAAAATGTAACTAATCTACAAAAGGACAGTTAAGAACTAGAGTTAAGGCAGCCCCTGTCAGCACCCTGCAGCCCCTGTCAGCACCCTGCAGCCCCTGTCAGCACCCTGCAGCCCCTGTCAGCAGAGGAGTTAGGTGCAGAAGTGGAGAAATTTGAGATAGCCTTTGTTCTTCGCCAAAACTGAAGCAGGAGAAGTTGTCTTCTCTGTATTTTGCCGGTTGACCGCCCTTACCCCAAACCCCAACCACAAACAAGGAACTAAGACTATCTAAATTTCTCCACTACTGCACCTAATTGCAACAGAGCTGCCCCAGTTAAAGATTGCTACACCATAATTTCTACCTCGTCAGGCATGTGTATAAATACCCATGATACAATGTTTTATTTGCTTTCCCTCCACAACTTTTGTAGAGCATGCACAATAATATTATTATGAAGTTTTGTAGAACAAATATGCGAATTATTTCATCTGTGCGGTTTAAGAAATAAATGAAATTTGACTTTGAAAATGAACTAAATTATTTAATTAGGAGTGTGCAGATTGCAGGGTAATCTGTAGTATGGCTGGTAAGTACACGGATGTTGAAGAGTTTATAAATAGTGCATTTAAAGATGCATATCAAGCAACACTTAATTATTGTAAAACTGATGCAAGTAATCGAGAATATTACTCATTTGCGATCCGTAAGGATGACCAGTTGCCGCGAGGCAACGAGAACTCTTTTCGATTCATCATTGACCATCAAGCTTCTGAAGTCTCAATACGGGTGGCAGTCTACCCGCATCACACACGGTGTCTGGTCAAGGTTGACGGAGATCTCAGTGGCTTTGTGAGTTTGAAAATGAGATTTCGAGAAGATGGTGGCGGTATGAACTTCAGGGATGCTGGCACCATCTACCTTCAAGGGGCAGAAGATGAAGATGGAAAGATTGTAATAGAGGTAACGACTGAGAACATAAGACAACTTGGTAGTAAAATCCACCTGAAAAGTTTAATAGATGATATAGATGAGCAAGGCAAAGCAGGATTTGTAGAAGTTGAGAGTGCATACACAGTGCTCCCTCTCAGAGACAGAAATGACCACCCAAAAAACGATGGAAATGAAAGAAACATTTTTTTCCATCGAGGCTTTGACAGTTTAACTGCAGTTCAGAAAATGAGAGTAGTGTTTTGCGCATTCTATAATAGCTACATTCCCCAGTCACAGCAACCTGTTTTTCAATACAGATCAGGCGTCAATAACCGATTACACATGAGTGATGACGTGCCCGCCATTGGGCACCTCCTTAAGCAATTTTCAACTCATGATGTTATCTTAAGACCGATACAGGATACCAGCTTTAAGCGTACCTTAGACTCCATAATATATAAAGTATATGAAATGAGTCTGAAAGGCACTATCATAGGCTATATTAACTGTGAAGAAAAATGTAATGATGAAACCTACATGCAAGTATTGGACAATCAGAAGAACTACTTGTTTCACATAACTTCGATGGGAAATTTCAGGTCGACTGAAATAAAATGTCTGGGCACATCATTAGGGAGCAAACATGTTGACAAACACCCACCTACATTCTATGACACTAAAGGTCAAATGCTAGTGTCACGTACTGTCACAATAACGGAGAAGCCCTTTGTTTCTTTCTACCAATTACTAGCACATGAAAGAACTGCTACTGTGAGACCAAATCCAGACTTTCCACACATTTTCAAAATCAACATGACCTACCGCCCCGAGCTCGAAATAAACGAGTTTGCTATGGTTTTGACAGGTTTAATGGAAGTGATCTGCATGGGTGAACTTCAAAAAACTGCAAAGCTCATGGCCAATGCCCAATAAAAACAGACTGCTATCTGTTTAGCCTTTAACAAGCTTCAACATGATGAACTCACCATAATATATTATACACATGTATGTAAACCATTTGCTGGGAAAATGGTTGACATGTATATAATTATTTACATTGTAAATTTACTTGAAAGAATGATGTAAGAACAATTGCTATTAAACTGGTATTTAAATTAAAAACAAGTTTTATTGGTCAGATATCACTAGTCTGCATGCACTTATTCTTTATTTAGTTTGTTAGCTGACATGCATCAAGGGTGTGACATCACAGTGTATTCTGCAGGAGATGGCGAATGGAAACCTCCTTTGACATGTCCAATAACAAAATTGTGCACAGTGATTGGAAAATTAAACCTATTGTTTATCTTATCGTAAAGCAGTAATTATTAATCTTTATATTCTATTTTATGCACAGGTTGACACTAATTATTGGACATGTGAAAGGAGGGTTCTAATTGCCATCTCCTGCAGAATAATCCATTTTTGATTGGACAATGAATAGTTTTAAAAACAGCTCCGAAACCTCGTTTGCAGACTGTATGTTTTATTTTTAGTGACAAATTTCAAATGTTCATATCAAATTGCCTTATTACTTGTATTTAGCTTTATTCGTAGCATGAAAAGTTTAATAACGAATGCAATGTGAGCGTTCAAGCATGACAAATGCTTGTTCTGGAACAAATACCCTTTGATGTAATAAATATTATTTCCGGGATCACCTGCTGAGAGTCATAGCACGCAGTACAATACTCAAAAAAATTAATTGTTGTTGTTTATGTTGCTGTGTTATCTAGAGTGAAATATAATGATATGTTTAATGTAGCCGTAAAACAGGTTAAAAGATTGTCTCGGACTCTAATTTAAATTAGCTTATTTGGTTGTTAGTAATAGATGTAAGTAGTATAGTCAGTGCAGATCTACACAGACACCCGGCCCTTTCCGCGTCGTATTAGCCCTAGATCCAAAAACTCCCCGGGCGGACGACCACCCCACCCGTCCTCTCGCCCCTCCTCTCCCCTAAACCTCACTCTATGTGCAAAGCCCTAGAACCTACTCCCCCCCATCGCGGGTGGGGTTTCAAAAACCTCATCGGCTGTTCCGCGGAACCCAGTCTAAAGAGCAAACCCCTCGCCCCGTCCCACGGCTCGGGCGAGGGGGCGCGCGCGTACGCGCGCGCCCCCCCGCCCCGCGAACCCCACCCGTCCTCCCTCCACCCGTCCTCCCTCCACCCGTCCCCGCCCCTCCCCACCCCTCCCCACCCCAAACCCCTCCGCCTCGCCCTCCGCCTCGCGGCGGTTCTCGTTCGCGAGTCCAGCCGTGGCCCCACGCCGCCCTCCCCCCGCCCATCCCCCGCCCCTCCCCCGCCCTCCCGCCCCAACGACCCGTCGCGACCCTCGCGGGCGGACCGTCGGCTGGAGTAGGGTGAAGCGAAGGAAAATACGGGTTAGAGTAATGATAGGCTACACCCGTGCGGAGTGCCCGTGCAGAGTTTACGACGCTGACTATACTACTATAAAAAACTTACCGAGTGGTGGTGGTGGTGCTTCCGGGGACTGTGCCGGGGACTGTTGAGACTGAACTGGTCGGGGTGACACCGCACTCGCGCGCTCCTCCGTTCGAGCGCCCCCGGACCTTCGATGAAAGACTCGAGTCTTAACCCTCATTTTCCCCGGACCCTCCCCTAGGGAAATCGCCCGTCCCCGTGACGAGCGGCGAGAGAAAGTGAAGGCGGTGGCTCTTCCGCGCTTCAAACCGTAGACTTCGCGAGGAGGTTAGCCGACGACATCATCGCTCGGAGGGGTAGAAATAGAAATAGATAAACGGGATAGATGGACGCTTGTCTTCTCATCGCCATCGTCATCATCATCATCATCATCATCATCATCATCATCATCATCATCATCCTACAAATAGACCCGCCTCTACGATGATGTCGTTGACTCGCCACCAATTTCTTTGACCACCGCGTCCACTTTCCCCCGGGTAGCAAACTCCGATAGGGAGAGAGCGCATCGTGCGCGTGCGATGTCACCCCCCACCTACGAATGAAGACAATAGAAGAAATGTGAACTGATAAGGGGTGAGTATGAGCGGAAGCTGCGCTAGTATCGTCTACCCCTTTGGTTTGGAGAGGTAAATGGTTTTTAATGTATTAGCTAGTGTTTTATTGCTCGGTTTTAAGGCTACAACCGGTAAACCCTCCGTTTTGAGGACGGAGACCCCTTACAATAGAGAGTGAATGTGAAAAAAATTATACGGGTATATGTACAAGGGTTATGATGCACTGTTCGTTTACTCTCCAATTTATCGAATGAAGTAGTCTCATCTCCGAGAAATCAGTACTAGCATTCTATAGGACTCGTACTCACCCCGTCTTCTGCAACCTTCCGCTTACCATAGAAGTAGGTGAGTCCGGTCTTTAGCTGGGTGTAGCTATACGTTTGGTTTCCTCTTCTGATAAAACCCCGATTGTCCCCTCTCACCGACTCCCCTGTCCTGAGCACGGAGAGGAACTTCTCTTTGGTTAGGGCGTTTCCTCTTTTGTTTAGTCCTTTGCTGCTATACTTGCTATCACCATCAGCGGACCAGCAAAAGTATGTTTTTGAGTTGAGCGCGATGACCCCCTCCCCCCGAAACTCCTCCTTAAACAGGCCGGGGGTTCGTGTTTCGTATCGTTGCACCTTCTCACAACATTCCCTCATCTCCCACTCTTGGCCAAGCACCTTGGTCGTGATAAAGTCTTCCTTGTGCCTATCGCAGAAGGGTCTGGGAAACCATCTACCATATTCTCTGTAGAACTCTTCTTTTTTATCTTTTCGGATGACCTCATCTATACTACGAGCACTCAGAGCCATGTAAGCGCTATCCGTGTCCATTTCTACGTACTCAAAGTCCTCTCTGCTGACGAATCTGTGAAAATAAAACGGACGGGTTGTAGGGGGGGGGTTGGGGTTGACACCAAAGAATAAATAGAGAAGGATTTGATAAAATCTTTGTATAGTCTAGTGCTACTTACCTATCCATAAAGTCGTAGTAGAATTCTAGCATTCTCAACTTGGCTCTCTGGAGGATAACGAATCCTACGACAGATGGAACATCCATTCGAATCTAAAAGAAAGAAAGAGAGAGAGAGAGTTTACCCTACCACTCAGAAAAAGTTTCGTCAAATCAAGAATCAAAATAAAAAAAAAAGATTGTCAACACTTGCCTTTTTCTTGTGAAGCTCTATCTCAAAGTAGTTTTCATCAACTTCGTTTAGACTAGAAAAGTGCCTACTCCTCACTTTGACAGCCGCCTCCTCTACTGTCTCCACATACTTGACAGTCTTATGTTTCTCTTTATTTGTTATGGTCTTTCCGTAGGCTGAATTCCCAACGAGCTTGCTGGTGCTGGCCAAGAGGGCCAGGTCGGGGTTCACATCCCCACCTCTTCTTGCGTCTGAGACCGAAGAACCAAAGTCTTTGTAGATGGCTCGTGGGATAAAGTGAACAAACTGATAGATCCTGGTAATTATCAAACCTTGATCTAGATACCATCTAGCCAGATCGGAGAGTAGTGTGATTCGCTCGCCAAAAAGACTCCCCACGAGCATTCGCTGAGGTCTCTTCAAGAATCCGTTCTGTTCGGCAAAAGCGCGCATGTGTTCGCTAAGGTGTTCTCTTCCCACGTTTATATTCTTGAAAATAGGTGCCATCTCAGAGAACTTCGCTTTTAGCTCTTCGGGTACGGAAATGTCACACTCCACTAAACCATAGTACTCTCCACTACGAATGTTATTGATTATCTTATCGAGGTTGACGTAACCCCTCTCCGGATAGAGAGAAGAAAAGAAGATGGCGAGAAATGTCCTAACTTCTACATCCGAACGAACTCGCGCTTCCCACTCACACTGCCGAGTGGTGATGAGCTTATAGCCTAGAGCCTTGATGTAATCTTCTTTCCTTGCAGTGTCCACCCGGAGCTCTTCATTCGTCATGTTTCTGACACCTTTTCCGTTCCCTCCTAGCTCGCACTCGTGCCCATGCCAGTAGCAACCGTGGAATTGGTACACCGTCCGACTCTGTTCGCTATAACCATCCACTGGTAGGTTGTGACAGCCTATCCTCATTTCTCCTCCATTCTGTTGGTGAAGGATGACCTCTCCTCTCTTCCACGATTGGAACTCTAACCAACCATGCGCCACTTTGCTGAACTTTTTAATAGGTTCTAGAGCAAAGCCTCGGCTCTCTAGCCTCCGCCTGGGATAACCCGTAGGCATATTCCCCATCATACAGTATAGGTAGAGGGCGTTGGCATCAACTCCCAGAATGGACCTACAGGGTTTTGCGGATGTGCCATACATCTTCTCTCGAATAGAGGTCACTCCAACTTCATGATGTCTGTGAAAGATAATGCTTGGCCCTCCCACGAGGTTATCGCGAAGAGTATGGTACAGACTTTTGCTCTCCTCATCGAACAGACATATGGGTTGCGAGTTGCAAAGTTCGTCTCGGAGAGACATTAACCTATGCAGCGGAAGAGCGGCTTGTGGAGGAGAGTAGCCATAAGGTCGGGCCTCCACCTCCATAAACAACCATCTGATAGCCAAGCCTGGAAGCGAGATTGCGGATTTCAACATGTCAATACCCTTTTGTCGATAGATAGAGCTCTGACGTGCAATGGCCTCGATGAATGGGGCCACATCGAGGTTGTTGTACCAGATGAGAAAATCCCTGAACGTTTCCATGTTCTCTCTTTCCCACACGACCTGACAGTGGTGATAATCTTGCTCGCTCAATTCTTGCTGAGTCAGCGAGTTGAAAAAACTCTCTCGGGGAGGGAGTCCATAATAATCCAACCTTCTCAGGGAATCTACCCAGTCGTAAGGAAAGAATCCCTTACTCTCTGACACGCCAAATGCCTTCAAGTATTTGGAGTAGTTGAAGCCCGGTGCGATAAAGTTGCATATGTCAAGGAACCTAAAACGTCTACTCTCCACGCAGGACATACTGTTAACACGCTTAACGATGAAGACAAAATCTTCTCCCTCCTCCTCTTGTAGAGAGCGAAGCAAAGGTCCCTTTAGTATATTTAGGTCATACTTTTGTGAGTTGAAACCAACCACCGGAACGCTGGAGATGTGCTGTTCTAACTCTCTTTCTAATCCGGAGAGACCGGACTTCACCCTGTAAGTCGAGACGTTAGAGAACTTTTCGTCAGCAAAGGCTTCTTCTCTATCCGCCCGATCCGCAAGGAAAGTAGAGAGTCGCTTGCGTACATCCCGGAATCTTTCTCCGAACAAATCTCCTGCCACGTCAGCAATCTTTGCTATGTAGTGGACGAATTGACGAATGCACTTCGTTCCATCCTTGCTGTCGACACTCCTCACAAAGCACTTGGCCTGCTCAAACCCCGGGACGTTAGAACATACAGATATGCTCAGTAACTCGTGTCTTGCACTAAAAGTCATTGTGGAGGTGTTAGTTTGTAGGTTGTCTTTTGGCATGAAGCATTCAATATCATAGGTGATATAGTAGGGGTAGTATAAGAGGTCGGGGTTCACCACCTCTATTCCCGCCACTCGCTTGAGTTTTGTGAATATGGTTGGCGGGGGTCCAAACGTTCCACCAGGGAAAACAAACACCGATGCTTCCTCTGGCGAGCACTTATGTCGCCGTAGGCTGGACAAACGTGTGAAAGCGCCATCGCACAACTTGCAGGTGAAACATCTGGCAAACGAATCAACATTCTTTATCCAGCTGAAGTGTTTTTCGTACATGTTGACAAAGAGTTTACGGGCTTTGTTTCGTGCCCCAGATGACCAAACTATCGGAGCTACCCCCTCATCAGTTAGGCAGAAGACTATTATAGATATGTCAAAATGATCTTCCAAGGCCAGCAGATCACTCGCGCCCACCCCGGGAAAGTCTGACAAAGTTGATGAGGGTGGGGAAGAAGATCTAGATTGTCTCATGTATTGTTTAAACAAGCGATGTGTTGTGGTCTGAGAGGGGCGATGACAGCAACATCCCTTCTTTGGGTCGCAGTTACAGTCATACATCATGGCCAAACATCTAAAGAAACACAATTTGTCTGGGTAGGGACGGGCACCTCCTCTGGCCCAAAAGTCTACATCTAGTGCTATCACATGTCGGTTGTTAAGTATGTAGTCTGGGAGTTTGCTCACTACACCGCCCACCTTGCCAATCTCTAGGAGTTTATAGATGTAGAATGTCAGATTCGCAATGTGACGTAAAGCCCAAGCGGTGTTCGGTCTCCTTTGTGCTGACCTCTCTCTCAAGTCGAGCTCCTGCACAGATTCGCAAAACTCTCTCATCTCATTCTCTGCTCTGATCAGTCTTGGCTTGGGGAAGAACGCGGCATTGTTGCTTGATGAGTGAAAGTAGCGCAACTCTCCACTGGTCTTATGCTCGAGGATGACTCCAGCGCTACAGTTAATCTTCACAGTACAAGGTACTCTCTTCCACATCGCTCTCAATTTAGTCCACACCTCTTCATCTCCTTCATCTTCACATTCCCCTCTCCACACTCGAACGTTGAGAATGTCTTCTACAGGACGAGAGTGTATTGTGGACCTGATCGAGCTCCAATAGCGGGCTAGTAGCACCCCCATCTCATCCCCCTCTTCAGCTGTTGGAGGTTTGGACCAGAAAACATCATCAAACTTCTCTGCATCCCCCTCATCTTTTTCCGCCTTGGCCTCGCTATGAAATCGTCTCATGTGATGACCTAGCTTTCTCCTCCCATCAAAACATCCACCACAAACCGGGCACTTGTGTGGGTGAGCCTGTGCATGCATTCTCTTCGTGTGCCTGTCTAGAGAAAACGCTGTTTTGAGAACCAGACCGCATAGTTGACAAGTGTGCTCGGCCTGACGAGAGCTCTCCCCCCCTATAAAAATACAAAATAGTAGGGTGTAAGTTATTCTTTTACCTCATACTACTATTAGCAATCCACAATTGTTACCAACTACCTCATTTAGCACTAACCTTTTTTACTTGTTGACATCTCTGATCAGGTGCTGACTAGTAGGTAGGTGTCTCTGTTTAGTCTCCCTATAAAAAATATATAGTAGTAGGGTGTAAGTTAATTTTTTTTGTTTTTGGCTCAATAGCGTTATATACAATAGACACTTCACAATTGCTGCCGATTACCCTATTTAGCACTAACCTTATGTTGTACTTGTTGACATCTCTGATCAGGTGCTGACTAGTAGGTAGCTGTCTCTGTTTACTCTCACTCTGTTGACCAGAGGCTGATTGTTCATACTGCTAGAGTGAGAAACTCATACCTTAAATAGTAGTATTCAGTGGGCGGAGTCTAACCATTTCCCCACCCTTGGCAATACCACCCCGATGTGAATCCGATGCATCCCGATGTGAATCCGAAGCTTCCCGATGCATCCCGATGTGATTCCGAAGCTTCCCGATGCATCCCGATGTGAATCCGAAGCTTCCCGATGCATCCCGATGTGAATCCGAAGCTTCCCGATGCATCCCGATGTGATTCCGAAGCTTCCCGATGCATCCCGATGTGAATCCGAAGCTTCCCGATGCATCCCGATGTGATTCCGAAGCTTCCCGATGCATCCCGATGTGAATCCGAAGCTTCCCGATGCATCCCGATGTGATTCCGAAGCTTCCCGATGCATCCCGATGCATCCCGATGCACCCCGATGTGAATTGACACATCGGGACACATCGGGATGCATCGGGAAGCTTCGGAATCACATCGGGATGCATCGGGAAGCTTCGGAATCACATCGGGATGTATCGGGAAGCTTCGGATTCACATCGGGATGCATCGGGAAGCTTCGGAATCACATCGGGATGCATCGGGATGCATCGGGAAGCTTCGGAATCACATCGGGATGCATCGGGAAGCTTCGGAATCACATCGGGATGCATCGGGAAGCTTCGGATTCACATCGGGATGCATCGGGAAGCTTCGGAATCACATCGGGATGCATCGGGATGCATCGGGAAGCTTCGGAATCACATCGGGATGCATCGGGAAGCTTCGGATTCACATCGGGATGCATCGGGAAGCTTCGGAATCACATCGGGATGCATCGGGAAGCTTCGGATTCACATCGGGATGCATCGGGACACATTGGGATTGGATAATAAAAAGGGAGGAGTCAAGAAATGAGCAGATGTATAAAGGGAGAGTGGGATCACAGTCTCAGCATTCAAAGTTCAGCACATCACTACTGTACAGGAACACTACTACAATAGTACATTATCAATGGATACTGACAACATAGTCCAGAACCAAGAAGAGTTATTTGCGGGCTTAACGGACTCACAAATGGATGGAATTATTGAAGAAGAAGAGTGCAGTCAGAAGAGGAAAGAAGAGGTGGATGCGTTAAAAGAGGCACGGAAGAAGGGGAAAATAATAGGAGTGGGGAGTCTTGCCCGAAAGGATCTTTCTAACATGGCGGACTCTCCGTCCTCCCCGGAGCGGGCCTCGGATAGGGGCGAGACCACAACAACCAAGAAGAGGAAGAACCCAAAAGGAGATGAAATCTGTGCTAAGAAAAAAAAGAAACCCCAGGTGATTGTAATATCAGATGATGATGATGATGGCCACGGAGCCGATACGGCTACGGAAGAAATGGATGGTGGTGAGACGACGAAGGGAAAAAAAGCTACCAAGTCCCCTTGCAAGGGGAAGAAAAAGAGCGGGGGACTAAGCCTGGAGAAAGCTCGTGCAGTGGCGGCAACCCTAATGTAAGTAGCCCTATTCGTATATCTATAAATTACCGTACTATCTTTCTCCCGTTTAACCACTTTGTCGGATCTATATACACCACTTTCATTATTGTAGGAGCATGGGAGCGGAGAAGAGGAGCTCTCTGCAGACAACGGTGAAGCTGTCGGAGCTAGAGCCAGGAACTGTGCTAGAAGTGAGTGGAGGTTCGGTGGTTGAAACGGCATTCGGAAAAGCATTCTTAGCCAGGGCAAGCTATGTGGATGACAAGGGGATGAGACATTGCATCAGCTTTCACACCAACATTCGTCACGCCATGCCCAAGCTAGCGGATGTCAAAGAAGAGGAGCTAAAGGACCTTACCCTTCCACCTAGGATCATGGTGTACTTGGGACAGCAGGAGACCGCTAAAGGACAAAACACATTCAACCGTATCGAGAGCGTGTGCTCCCTGCCAGGAGCAGCCATGAAAAAGCTGGCCGGTGACTTGAGAAAGAAGACCTTGGCCCAGTTGGAAGAATTTTTTCGAGTGCAAACGCTATCTTCCTTCCCCGTTGGTTCTGTGCTGGTGGTGACCGCGCTCCGACCCACATACGTCCCAAGATGCGGTGATGGTGATAATGCGAGCAACTCCATTGCCACCTACGAGTGCCGGATTGGAAACGAAGAAAAAAAGGGAGAAGTCTTCCTTCCGGGACGTCTGGCAGTTTCGATGAAAGAGCTCCTCCCCTCCGTGATGGTGTACAAGGGACAGAAGACTTCCAAGAGCGGGAGAACATTCTACGATTGTGCCATTCTAGACTCCATCCTCGGCGAGCGTCTCCTCCCCGCCACTGCACAGTTTTGAGGCAAAAACTTTTGTCATTCACACTCATTCGTGTCTACTTATCAATTGATTTTATATTATTACTCTCAAACTCGTGTATCGTTAGCCTTACTCATATTTTTCATAGTCGTATATCGGTTTTTATCGATTGATTTTATATTATTACTCTCAAACGTATTGAAAATTAAAACAAACTCGTGTATCATTACCCTTACTCATATTTTTCATAGTCGTATATCAAGTTTTTTATCGCTTGATTTTATATTATTACTCTCAAACGTATTGAAAATTAAAACAAACTCGCGTATCATTACCCTTACTCATATTTTTCGTAGTCACATATCAAGTTTTTTATCGATTGATTTTATATTATTACTCTCAAACGCATTGAAAATTAAAACAAACTCGTGTATCATTACCCTGACTCATATTTTCATAGTCGTATATCATCTATTCTAGAATACATCACACACCATTACTCTAACCCGTATTTTCCTTCGCTTCACCCTACTCCAGCCGACGGTCCGCCCGCGAGGGTCGCGACGGGTCGTTGGGGCGGGAGGGCGGGGGAGGGGCGGGGGATGGGCGGGGGGAGGGCGGCGTGGGGCCACGGCTGGACTCGCGAACGAGAACCGCCGCGAGGCGGAGGGCGAGGCGGAGGGGTTTGGGGTGGGGAGGGGTGGGGAGGGGCGGGGACGGGTGGAGGGAGGACGGGTGGGGTTCGCGGGGCGGGGGGGCGCGCGCGTACGCGCGCGCCCCCTCGCCCGAGCCGTGGGACGGGGCGAGGGGTTTGCTCTTTAGACTGGGTTCCGCGGAACAGCCGATGAGGTTTTTGAAACCCCACCCGCGATGGGGGGGAGTAGGTTCTAGGGCTTTGCACATAGAGTGAGGTTTAGGGGAGAGGAGGGGCGAGAGGACGGGTGGGGTGGTCGTCCGCCCGGGGAGTTTTTGGATCTAGGGCTAATACGACGCGGAAAGGGCCGGGTGTCTGTGTAGATCTGCACTGACTATACTACTGATGTAGCAACGTAGTAGCCATAGGATGCTTACTAGCCGTCACGTTGCAATGTAAATGCATTAACAGAAGTTTCTAGCAATCAAAATGAGGTCTCAACAGTAGTCAAATTTATTATAGTATTGTCAAACTGTGGAACAAATTATATAGTTCGTTTATTTATACATCAACATACCTAGTCCACTTTCGATAAATATATTTGGACAAAGTTGCTAGAAATTATAGAAATCCTTTCCTAAAATGCTTCATGTTATGTATAATTATAATGGTTGCTAATGTACATAAGATTAAACTACCTTCATCCGTCTGTTTCTTGATAAGTACATGTAAGTATTTTAGTTAGATGATTCTACAGCATTGGCTGTCAGAAGAGTTGTAATGGTTGAAATAATTATAATAAACACAAATGCTTTATAGTTTTATACTAAAAACAGATTAAACATGCATCTGATAAGTGTCAGCGCCAGGGAAGGAACGACTTCATGCATAGCAGTGCCTTACAAGAAGATCCGTCTAGGAGGGCCCGGTTCCCTAATTTTGCTTTTGCATTTAATTTTGCCTTGGAATAAATATCTAACATGCTATCCAACAAAAATTATTTATTCTATTCATATCATCCTAATTCATTTATTCACAGTAAGACTGCAACTTTGCTTGCTCCATGTCAAGAGTTGTTGACCTTGACATGACTATAGAGCATTTTAGCAGAGATCTATGCAGTTTTGCGGAAAATTTTGGATACCTCCTGCAATACAATCATTATTTCAGAATTACTGGTTATTGTCTCCTTAGCAACACCGTAGAGTTACAGGTGTCTTCCCGATCTAAATCTCAGATCCAGACCAATTTGCAAAAAATATTTTCTAGAACGCATCCATCATAGAGTCGCGAACACACCGGCCTGGGCCAAAAGGAAAATCTTCATTTTTGTGTGAAGAGGTCAGGTGTGCCGATGAGCTAGGGATGGTTTTGTCCAGCCAAGCAAAATTCCAGGCCAATAGCCCTTTTGGTCTGGGTTGGACGGCCATCTTGTGATTTTTATTTGCGACCTAGGTCCATCTTAGAGGTTCTGAAGGCGCCTTGTAAGTAGAGTTATAGCGCTTCGGTTGCAAATCAGATATCAAGCAAATGTACAGGAAATGTAAAAGGAAACAGTGACCAGGGTTTAAAAGTAGTGTTTTTAGGCCACTTTATTTTGGCAACAAAGGCGGCAGTGCCTCCCCTCCCCCCTTAAAATACAACACTAATATGTGACATGGGCTTGAAAAAGCTAATGAGATTTTAGTTCAAAATAGACGGCAGGAGATCCATGTAGCTGTATATATTATGGTAAGCAAATCGATACTTAACCAAATACCGACTAGGGTAGAGTTTAGTGAAGACACTGACACAAAAGTAGGAGGTATGATTATCCTATATCACAAGCACGTAGGCGAAGCCATGGTAGCTGCCAGAGCCGTTGATTGAGATAGCAGCACCACAGGAAGTCACCAAGAGGCCAGATTTGCCCTATCATAAAGAATTACATTCGTAAAGAGTTTCTTTCAACTGTTTTGATTTGTTTTGTGAAGCCTAACATGAAGCTACCCCAGTGACACAATTCCCACAAAACATTGGCTTTGATAATCACGAGAGTGAAAGTCCTTCCGAATTTGTTCAAGCTATTCATAAGACATTCCCGTTGAATACTGGTTTAGTAGAGAGTGATGCTATAGTATTTATAAATGGCTTTAAATCATGAACATAAGTATTTGAACTATTTTCTCAGATAACTAAAAAATACTAACTAGGTATTATTGTGGATCATTATAATTCACACTAAACTAAAAAAAATTGATAACAAAAGCTATAACGAGCTGGTTTGAACTCTCTGAAAAAATGAACACTGAAGAATGGATACACAAGGCATTTGAGCTGGCTAAAAAGGCCACCATGGTACAGTTCTACAGTGATACAAATCTGCGGGAGTACTACAGATGGAATATTTATAAGTGTGTAGAAGAGAGTAGCCACCACTCAGTCCGAATCATACTGGATCACAAAGCAGGAGTAGTTACCATGTACATCCAGGCACACCCAAACCCTTCCCGGCTTGTTGTTAAAATGTATGGTGATCTAAGTGGAGAAGATGGGCTAGAAGTACGACTTCAGCAGAATGACTGTGAATACCAAACTGCTGGATTCATGTTTATTGATAAAGCAGTTGATGAAAATGGTGAACAAGTTCTAGATTTGGTAAATATGTCTGATGATCATCGAGGTAAAATGATTGGTATCAAATGCTTGCCTGGTGACACAATCAATGCTAAAACTCTCCTGCCTAAAGATTCTAATGCATCTCGATTTATATTTTTTACTGAACACTTTGACCAATTAGATGCTATGCAGAAAATCAGGATCCTATTCTCGGCATTTTACAGCCATTATTTGGTAGACAAGGATCATTTCCAGTGTAAAGTGGGCGTTCTCAATGTTCCACCAATGATACATCACACTGGCTTAGGATTCCTTCTTGGAGCATTTCTAACCGAGGATGTGTATATAACACTGATACAGGACACTGGATTCAAATGCAGTTTAGATTCAACAATTTATAAAGAATATCAAATGGAGTTGAAAAGAAACACTGTAGTGGGCTACATAGAATACACGGAAGACGCTTTCGATAACATATCAATGCAAGTTGTTGACTCTGAAAGAAACCCGGTATTCCAAGTCAATGGGGATCGTGGATTTGAGCGCTGTGAAATTGTATGCGAAGGCGAAACATTAGGAAGAAGGCATGACAAAAATAAATTTCCTCATAGCTTTTACGACAAACTAGACCAGAATCTTATATCGCAGCGAATTAGGAAATCAAAGGCTAGCGATCGAGCTTATGTCAACTTTTACCAAAATTTAGCTTTTGTAAAAATTGCATATGCCACTACACTTGTGGACCACCCAGACACTCTGCGGTTTGAAATGCGCAAACAGGAAGTAGAGATCAATGAGTTCTCTATGATTCTCACAGGCCTGATGGGAATTCTGGCTTTAGGAGAACTTCAACGAGAGGAGAGCTGTTGAACAACAAAATATCAGTAACTTGTTAGCAAGACCAGAAGAAACTTGATTAGTTTTCAAAATAGTATGACATTTTAAACTCTGTAGTAAATAATCTACTGAGGTAAAATATAATATTCTCTGTCTCAAACGAGTACTCAGATTATTGATACGTGGGCAGCAGGCGACTGGTAATATTGCTAGAATGTATTTACCGGTCAACTGTCATGAAACAGATGTTGATACTACAGATTATGTGAATTGATTACGATAATAAAATTGATGCTGAAAACTGAAGCTAAATGTAAAATTATTGATGATACCGTTGTGGGGGTGAAGAGCGACCCGAGGACAATGGTTGACATTGGTTTATTATTATATTTGTGTATAGTAAGGTAGAGTGCTGCAATTCCTCCCGGTGCCCCTCAGACTCTAAGTATTGTACGGGGCTAGTTTTTCTCACAATCTACTTTATTTATCATGATTTCTGGGACGATGAATAATTTTATGTAGGACCCCTGGTCGGCGCCCTATCGGAAATTTGCTGTTTAGATCAGCAGTAATGTTTCATATAACCTAGGAATAGCTTAGCCTAGGTTTCTCATAGAACTAAATGCCAGTGCAACTACAATGTATGATAGGGGTCATACTTATGAAGTTATAAGCATACAAAAGCAATTTGAGCATACGAGTTGTCATAACAAGCAACCATATAGCAGTGTTAGCCAGTCTTATCTTCTACTCAGTAAAGAAGGATAGCTGAAAGACCACTCTCTGCTCCCCTCCAAACAATAACAGGTGTGTACGGAACTTTACATGTAGTAGTATCAAAGCAGTTGGGCTGAACATTCAAACTAAATACTAACATGTTATTTCCATCACAGGATGTGACATCATATAACTAATTATACACACATGTCATATGTTCCTTCCCATGCATTACGTACATACATGTAAATTGCATTATGGGAATAGAATTAAATACTGTTTGTAGAGTTCAGTCCAATTTTATTTGAAATCCAACATTTGAAGGATGAATGCAGTAGCTGTCTTTAGTATTCTAGTAGTTGCCTGCACTCTTGCTGTTGATGTACGGGTATGTAATACCTTAGACTAGTCTTCCTGAATGCAACTTCTACAGAATAAGTTTTGATAACTTAGAAATTGTTACCGTTTATTAATTTTAGCTTAAATGGAAGGCAATACTACCAAGTTTGGTAACATAGTGTACAACTTTATTACTTAAATTGTAGAAAAGCTGCAAGGAAAGCTCTGATTGTGAAGCAAGCCAATGTTGTGTAGATAACTCCAGATGGATGATTGCCAGTAAAAGAGACATCATTGGTGTTGGCCGGTTTGCCCGTAAGTTTGTAATATTCTTCACTGCCATACCTACTATGCACAATAAATATACATGTACATGTATGTGTCGCTAGAAATAAGATCTACCAAGAACTGGTAATGAATATTTGGAACATGTGTTAAAAAGTTGTCATTAAAATATTGCAGCTGGATTTGATATCAGTGGTGGAACCTGTGTGAACTATCTAAAGGAAGGAGCAAGCTGCCACTATTTGGGATTCACTAGCTGTGGCTGTGAGCCAGGTATAATTTAATATAGATAATGCCATATTTGCTTCATTTTATATGTATGACTTTCCCTGCATAGTGATTGTGTATAATTTATCTTTTTGATCGTATAATCTGTAGGCAATATACGTAATTATGGTTACATCGAATGATTTCTCTACCTGAAAACACTGAATTTATAAGCAAAGTGACTTTTAAAATCTATTTAATTAAATTCAGTCAAGTTTATTCTAGTAACTACATTGTGTAGTCTTCTGAGCTTCTGAATACTTTCATCGATTTCAGATCTCCAATCTCAGATTTTTACGGCAACAGTTTCATTCATAGTGACGGCATATCGTACATTCACACAGTCGTACAGTCGTACAGTAGTACAGTCGTACAGTCGTACAATCGTACAGTCGTAAAGTTGAAACACCGTGACTGCTTGTTTTCCACTAGGTACTACCTGTAAATACTACGCTCCAGAGGAGTCCTTCTTTGATGACCTTCTCAAGGTAAAGAAAGAGAAGGAGGAGAAGCAGAAGGACAAGAGAGTAATGATAGCAAGACCTGGAAACTCTTTCTGTAGAGTCGTTGAAGAGGAGAAAAAGGAGTAACTCTAGTGAGACTGAGTTGTTATTACACCTGGACTCACCCTGTTTACTCATTGACTCACAGGCTAGCCTGTATAAATGACCTGGACTCACCCTGTCTACTCATTGACTCACAGGCTAGCCTGTATAAATGTCAAAGTATAACCATTATTAAAAAAACTTCTATTAGACAAATAAATTGTGTACTTTTACACTATTCTATATTCTATAGAATGCATGATCATATACCTTGACGATTATAAATTGTATAGACATGAAACTGATCAAAAGTTGAGTTACAGCCACAAAAATGCAATTCGATCAGCAATAATTAAAGTTGCCTGCTTTGCTGCTAACTCTACAATAAAGTGCCTGGACAATGATAGATAACAGTTTTTGGTAGCGTTTGGTGTAATATTTCCAAAGCTGAATATTGTGTTGGTTTTGTTGACAGAATCCTGGCTGAAAATGATTTTAATCTCGTCGAAATTTGTGATCCTTTTACTCTCACCTTTTACTACTACTTGTACGAACAGATTAGATTAGACATTACCAACTGCTAGCTCCCACAGATGGGTAGATGTTGGCTAATATTAGAAACAACACAAGTTCTTTGTAACAACCAGCGTTGATTGGCTAGTTATTGAGACCATCCAGAAAATATGAAGGTAGTGGTAATTCTGTTAGCGCTGATAGCCTGTGCTCTGGCTAGGATTGAACTGGTAAGTATATACATGTAGAAGTCGAGTTACAATTTAGATAAAACTAGACTAGGTTTAGACCTTGTATGACAGTTTAATGCCAAGACATAGGACTATTTCTCAGAGCATAAATAAAGGCTAAAAATACATCATATAATTATATAATATACATATAAAAAAAGTGGCCAAACAAAGGTTATTTAATAGAGTAGCATATACACTGTACATGTAAAGTAAAGACAATCTTGGAACAAATATGAGTAAATTTGTATTCAATATACTTGTATATTTAAGGTTATGTAACTGGGGTCTGAATTTTTTTTCGAAATTTTTCCCACATATTTAACCATGTCTGAAAGGGCCTGGACAGCTTATAGTGTTAGCATTAAGTCACATGACGCAACGTTACAGGGGGTCAAAGGCCGAAAACAGTGCTATGAAGTTTGCCTGCTGTTACTGGAATAATTTATTTTTCAGTTAAATTATTGCATAATATTGTTAAATATGCATGAATGTTTACCTAAGCTGGTGTTATGAAGAGATAAAATAAAATAATGGCCTCCTAGAACTTTTTCTTATGCTGGCTTTTTGCCTGTAAAACCTTAGCCAAGTTTTGTCTTATTTGTAGAATAAATTCTTTTCCATAAGGTAAACTAGCATGTGCAGGTGTTTCTACAAGTGTTTAGGAACAGGTAGGATAGTATTAGACTGCAGGGAAAGTATATCATGTGAAGTTGTCCCCTCTTGATTTTGGCCAATTTACGTTGAGTTATTCACATTACTTTGGCGTCAACTATCTCACTTCACTTTGCAGTAGTAGCCAATTTGTTAATAGTTTTAGCTCAATTGAAGCATGAAGAAGCGAGCTTGTCTTTGATTAGTTATTTGGCTTTGTGGATGCTTCAAAAACTCTGGGAAATCCCTTTTTTGAACCACTATCAAAATTAAAATTAGCAACTTTTGGCGTCAACTACAGCGAAATAGAGCAGCATTTGCTCAGATATCTAACTAAATTCATTTTCAGCAAGCTTTCATCATGCGGGCTACATATAAACAAATCCTTAATAATTCAAATAAAGCTCTTAATAAAGTAAATTTTAAATACTTGTTCAAATTTGAGAAAATAAAATAATAATTTGCTAATTTAATTTGACATGCAGCTATTTAAAAGAAGCTCTACAGTTTAAAAGGTTTTATAGAACTGGTGGAATGATATTCCATTGCAATGTTACTAAATATTGAACATCCACTCATCCTAATGCTGCTAACTGGCTTAAAAACCGATCAACTTTTCTATTTCTTATAGCCATTTTGTTTTTATGAATGAAGGTAGGCGGAGCTTCCGGAACCTGTCAGTTGCTTAGCAGCAGGGTTTTTCCTTAATTAAAAGGTGGGATAACTCCTAGTAAACTGCGCATATACAAGCCATTTAGACCACCACAGAGCGGCACACTGTACATGTAATTATTCAAATATGGGATCTAGGATCAAATCATTGTATTTTTTGCATATTTTGTTTTGTGTTGGCTTTTAGACTGCCACTAGCTGCTGCTAAACAACCCAACAAACATATCTAGTAGAATAACTGCCCTTATTATTTCCTAGAATAGTGGATATATGTATTTTATAAGAATATACACCACACATATGTTTTGCATAGGATATTACATATACAAAAACAGAAAAAAGCTTGTTAAAACATGCATTATATGTTAGCCATACACCATGTAGTACTATGTCAATGAGATTGATTATTCTTCTGCATCTGTAACATTGTGTCATGCCTTCACGACGGAGTTCCCTGTCTAGCCATTCCATTCATAAATTTGGAGCTGTAGTAAACGGACCCCAAAATTACTATGGGCCATAACTTGAAAAATATTTCTTAGACCTTCCCAATTTTTTTCTTATGCATTTCCAGGTAGTAATGCCTATATAGTGTTAAAAGGAATTTTATTTTTGAGAACCCCAGTTACATAACCTTAATTTGTCTCTTGTTATAGGAGCTTTAAATGTTGGTTACTATGAAATATAGGCTACTTGTAGAATCATTCCATTAGCTTTTGTATGTCAACAGGACAACACTCTTGTACATGGGCATGACATCATCTTGCATATCGTATAGCACACATAACTTACTACATCATTTTGCTAGATTTACAACGTAAACTTTTAATTATGGAACATAGCCTTAATACTAGGCCATGTTCCAGGGAAATATTTCTAAACCGTTTTCTTAATCTTTCACATAAAGTACAGCGTAAGTAGGCTGCAGAATGTGCAATGCAAAATGTCTGCCAAATAGCTACTGTGCCATTAATCAATACGCAATAAAAATATCTTGAAGGACAGCCTTTGAGGGTAAATTACAGGTTGGCTAGATTAATAACCTTATCGCCGGACATTGTAAGAAAGACGGGAAATACAAGCACCAGCTAAATTTTACCATTGCCGCTAGTCTTCTGTGAAATTATAAATGTTTAAATCATTTGTGCTAGAATTTATAAGTGGCTGCATATATATTATTTTATTGTAGAACTGTAGTAGTGACGCAGACTGCAAGGATGGAGAATGCTGTGTTGACGCTTCCAGAATGATGATCTTTAGCAAAAGAGGTGAGAAAGTATGAATTGGAGAAATCAAATACGTATAACCTGCATGCAGTAGTTAGTAAATGAACATGAAGGTCCCATAGGTTAATACTCTTGACATCACGGTAAAGCTATAATTACTCCTGTGCTTCATATATAAATATAAGTCTTTGGGGTCATGCAAGCCAGCATGGCTCCAAGACAACTCTTCTACCCCTGCCAAAAGATGTAATGTTATCTGGGCCTTTCTCACAGCATGCCTGTGAGTCGTTTTTTATGTGCATGCAATCTTACTACAATGATTATTACAGCTTCAGATATCGTCAAGCAATCAAACTACCTGGCTTGTTTGCTTGAGACAAAATCTCCCATTTTACATGTAAAGTGGAACTTTTGAAGTAAACTCGTACTTCACATGTCTGCTTAATTAGTAAATCTACAGCAGCTGTCCCTCGACTTTGAGATCAATTTAAATCTTTTCACACAGACTAATGTGCTGTAAATGAACATTATATTTGAAATTTATGCTCCATGCAAATTTGCACATTTATACAACAGAATTTTAGCTCAATATAAATAAATTATGAGACTATCATTGGTCAGTAGTCACATTTTTGCATTTATTGTAGCTGTTAAAAAAAGCTGGAGACATGGTGTGTGTATGAGTTATACGAAGAAAGGAGCCAGCTGTCACTACTTGGGTTACAACACTTGCGGTTGCGAGCCAGGTAAAAAATAAAGTAGTATGTACATGTATCTATGATTCAAGCACACACAAGAAAATATTGGAATGTATACTAAAATATTGGTACAACGATACCATGTTAGCTTGTCCTTGATTGTGGCTTGAAGCCGAGCTCTCTGCAGTACACAATCACCTAGTTCCGATGTGTAGTGCAAGTTACCACTACACCAACTCATCAAACATACAAAGGACGGTTTTCTGATGAGCAGTAGATGTGCACTTAACCAACTGCACACAGGACCTTCTTTGAATGTTTATACACAATACCCTTCTCCTTCTGGGAAAACAACTTAAAGGCAGACTGCAAAGATCAGCATAACGAATTATAGTGCCAAATCTTCCATACGAGTCTAGACTAGAACTTTCTGTATTACCAGGTTTTAACAGTTTTATTTTTGATGTAAGTGCAAACCATTTCCTGAAAATCATTTTAGACTCAGGACATTTACAGTACTTTATGACAGAATTTATTTTAATAGCTGCAGAAGAACCTCTCGCTCAACGACTCTATACAGGCCTGTAATAGCACAAACTGCAAAGCGATCCAACAGTTTTTTTCAATTTTTTATGAGATGTTTTAACAATGGTAATAATATCTACAATATGTGAATATTGAATAGAGAGTATATATATATGTACATATGCCATCAATTCTATCATTAGTGCCTGTTACTGACCGATATAATGTATAGTAAACAAAACAACACTCAATCTCAATAATACAAGAGATGAGAGGTATTAATATTGTTGGACTAAAATAATTGATAACGTTGTTCTATTGTTACAACGTAGGTACAAAATGCAACTATTATCCTTCAAAGAAGACCAGCACCCAGCAAAGATTTGTGGGAGAAAACTCAATCTGTGAGGCGGTGTAGATAGAAAAAACACGACAGTTATCGCAGCCTGTTCAATATTTGTGGTCTGTCCTGAGAGTTGTTCTGAAGTGATGACAGTTGAATGGAAAATATAATAACATTATTTTTTACTATAATTTTATTATGTTAAAGGTTCGGGTGGTAGAACACTCACTGTAGGCTATAAGTTTTCGAGATAGGTTTTAATAGGCAGCAGCAATGATGCCACAATGCCAATAATGGTTTTTGGGAGGGGGGCTGTGATGTCGCCGATGTAGTGTTGTAAAAGGCCGACATAGTGTCGTCCAGATATTGCACAACAAGATGGCGTCCAGAAGCCCGAGGCCAACCCAAAACATGTGGGTACAACAAAAGATGCTAAAAATCATCCAATTCGTGTACAAAATGAATATTAAGTAATTCTGAGAAGTCGGTCCTTTTTACAGAGGTATAAAAAGGACATAATTGCTCAGTAATGCACATTATAAGCATATAAGCGATATGTAATTATGATGGTATGGTCAAAACATGCATAACAATGTACAGTAGGTATGAGTCATGAAGCAGCTAAGTGTAGAGTGTTAAAGACTAAATAAGTAGAGCTGTAACAACTACTTGGCACTTAGGGTGTGATAGGGTCCATCAGGTAATCTGAGGTTGTGTAGGCAAATGTCCTGACCATTACACAGTGACCTGTTTCGGGGCCAAATATTGAAGAAAGTAGGCCGGTTTGACTGCATGTAGGCAGGCAGTCTAATAAATGCTGATGTGTAGAATGTTTTAGGCAATTATTGAGTTGCTCTCCTCTCACTTGAGCATTTTGTCTCAAAATAATTTGGAAGCACATCTACCAGGTGTCTGTGAATCTAAGGCAAGTTGAAAGGTATAATGAAAATAAATTCCCAGTGGCCTCCCCAACGCTATGTAATTCTATGTATGACCATGTAATTCTATGTATGAACATGTAATTCTATGTATGACCATGTAATTCTATGTATGACCATGTAATTCTATGTATGACCATGTTACAACAGCAGATAGATTAGAATATGGTGTGTTGCCTTTACTCTACCAACTGTTAGTTCACATGTAACGGAGTAGTTTCAAATTAACTGTAAATATTTAAAGCACGCCGACAACACCAGTGTAACAGCTTATTTTAATTGTTGAATAACAGCAGAAAGCATGAAGATAGCAATAATTCTCTCTACTTTGTTGGCCTGTGCTCTGGCTAGAGTAGCTCTGGTGAGTCCAGTATACACATTGTATAATTTATAGCATAAAGCCACAAATATTATCAATTTTATTTGATTGAGGTGAGAAGCCCCTTCAATCAATTCCTACCTTGGAAGAGTATATTTTGAGAATTGAGGGTGGGGAGTGATCATTGAATCAAACACAAGTGTACAGTGTACATATTGATACATTCTATTGCAGAACTGTGCGACCAGTTCGGACTGTAAGACAGGACAGTGCTGTGTTGATGCCTCCAGATGGATGATCGCTAGTAAGAGAGATCTTTCCATATTTAAAGGTGAGGAATTTACATGCATGTATGTAAAATACTCAAATATGTGAAACATACATACATGATACTCATTAGTAGAGCTCTTATTATTGAGCTTCTGGTTGCGCATTATGTGAAATGAGATCACTGGTCATGTGACCTGTGTCTGATCATGTGACTCGCATCTGGTCATGTGGTCTGTATCCGGTGCTGGTCATGTGACCCGTACCTGGTCATGTGACCCGTGTCTGGTCATGTGACCTGTATCTGGTCACTACAGTTACATACTGAGAACTAACACAAGTCATTCAACTGACATTTAATATTAGCTAAGAATGGTACTTTCTAGTCACCAGGTAGTACAAGAGGTCATCTCTTAACAGTGATGAAATTTTTAGGGTCGCAATAAGCACCGAGTAAATCCACTAGCTTAATAAAACATTTGCACAGAGTTAATGAGTTGACCTATTAACATGAACAGTTACAGGTATGTTACTGTAATTGCACCCTTAATTATTTATTGCATAGTTCCAAAGAACTTTAAACCTCTGTATGGCATGTGCATGAACTACATGAAGGAAGGTGAGAGCTGCTACCTCCGTGGGCTCGGCAACTGTGGCTGCGAATCAGGTAATTAGTAATAATGTTTCTTTGATTTTACGCTACAATGTACTTAAAGTATTTAATGATTTAGTAAAAATAAAACACAATTATTATAAACTATAGAAAAACTTATGTTTTGGCCAAAATGTGTTAAGCTAAACAGTACTAATGCTAATAATTTGAAATCTTTATCAAACTATCGGCGTATTTGGAAATTGTGCTGGTTCATATAAGACTGCTTTTAATATCTGAACACAGCTTAAGTGTATTGATAAAGCTTACACGTGCAATATCCGAATATGCCTAATATATCTGTGATTCACTCTTTCTTCAGGGACAAAGTGTAACAAAAATACTTTAAAGAGAAGGATATTTACATCTGGAAGTTACATCTGTGAGAAAGCATAGAGCTGAAAAGCTGACAGTATTAGCTGTATTAGGTGACTAATAAAATATAACAATGACACTAAATACTGGATTGGAAGCCATGCCTCAAACAACCTTATTCTTCGATGACACTTTAATTGTTGGTAAAGTAAAATACAACACATGTTGAGAACACAGGAAATATTGCCCAATGTTTTGTTATATTCAACTACTTCCATTGTGGACGTGTAAAATGTTGTATGGATATTGGTTGACAAATACATGTGCGCGTACATATTGTACATTTTTCAGAGGTTAATATGTCAGATTTAAAACGTAAAGTTACCATCTTTATTTAGGAATATTTTCTTTTGCTAGTAACTAATATAACCAACTAAAGCCAGATTAAAATATTATTTGCGTACCAGAAGTCAGTAGTTGCATCAAAATTTTTAACTAAATAATAATATAGCATAGCCAAATTCCATAACCGTAGTTCATGACATAGCAAACCGTTCAGCAATTCCAAAAGTAATGTACAATGTACAACCTTGCTGTATCTAAAAGATGACTAGAACCTATCAATTGTCTATTGACAGCTTACAATCAGTTTCATACAGCTTTTGAACCTTTTTATGTTTATTTTATGCGCACCTGCTGTTGCAGGACTCGGGATTTATTGAACACGTTTGCAGGTTAGCAAAGGTTCTACAGCTCGGGTAAGGCAGACTGGCTTAGATATATTCCCAATAAAGTCGGCCGTCAAATAGAACTTTTGCTATGTGAATCAACAGATGGTAGTTTAGAATATTTAGTAGGGCCTATTAGAGCTTGCTGCTCACTCGATTAATTTCTATCGTCTGAAGATGAAGTGCTTAGCCGCTCTTTTGGTGGTTTTCGTTGGCGCAACCTACGGAGTCCAGCTTGCTGAAAAGGTATTATTTGTTCAACTAATGAGATATTCAAGATGTTATATTGAGAGGATTTAGTTTCAAACTGTAAATAAAATTGGTGAACTATTCGTTGAAATAGACATTACAGATTTGACCTCTGGAAAAGCTTAACCTAATATATGATTAAATCCACAATTGAACATTCTATATCAATCGGTAAATTTTATTTTCCAAGGCTACACAATTATATGAATTTTTTGAGAACTTACAATGCCAAGATAAGTGAGATTGATTTTAATTAATTGAGTTATTAATAACTGGTACCACAGTGATTGGGGGCGTGAGCTTGACTCAATGGGCAAGGTGTGAATGTGCATGTATGCCTGTGCTGCATGCAATATTGCATTTGGGTTTTTGAGGTAGACATGCAAGATATCTGTCAGTCTGTGTTGGGGCGGTGACCAATGGAGACACAGTTAGAGTATAAGGTTTGCATCCCAAAGGTTTAAGTTTCTAAACAGAATGATTGCTAGGAAATACTTAGCAAGGACAGTCTGCTCAACTCTTAAATGTAGTAAATTTTTAAACTCATGATAAGCTACATTATTTAAGGCAATCTCTACTCCCTGGTAGCATTTGTTGTGCAAAACTGAAAAAGTTTTTCTTGTTTACCAGCAGGGAGGATGCAAGGTGAATGATGACTGTTTGCAAACTCAGTGCTGTGTTGATAACAGCCGTTGGATGATTGCCAGCAAAAGAGATGTAGCCTTTGGTCCGAGCCTTTTCCGTAGGTTCCCTGCACTTGCACTTGTGCTTGTCCTCTACCTATGCCTTTCAATTCCAACATGCTTGACTGCAGCAGCAAATAAAGTGCAGTATTTTTTTTCTAACTTGAAATTGAATGAGATGTTAAAGTATGGATATGTTATGCGGTGACTATGATTGGTTGTTTAGTCTTAGCAGATAGAATTGTCATCTCTATCATATACAGTACATATCCTCTGTATATGAGGGAGTTGATAACTTCATATATAATCACAAAATCTTAAACTACATGGAAATACATTGCAATTAGAGATGGAAGAAATAAACAATTTATGAATGTTTGCATTATAATTAAAAAATGTTATTGTCTATTTATGTAGCCGGCCTGCAGTCTGGTGGAACTTGTGTGAATTATTTGAAGGAAGGAGCCAGCTGCCACTCAATGGGTTTCACCAGTTGTGGATGCATGCCAGGTAATATAGCATGCATCATTATGTATTATTATACATGTATGTATACTAGCAGTTTTCCATGGTGGAAGGTTTTTAAAGCGGTATGTTTCCAATTGGTAGCTTTCCACAGCAAAATGTTTCCATATTGGTACTTTTCCATAGCAGTATGTTTCCATGGTTCGAGCTCAGTTTACTTTTGCTCCTACTTTACCAACAGAATCAGGTAGTTCACTCATGCAAATTGACTATTGATCTGAAAACATAGTAGAGCTTTGCAATGCATGCATTTTTCTTCTGACATTTTCTCAAATAGTTTTAACTTACTTTTGAAGAACGGAAGTGGGTAGCGGGTAGCACTTTCAAGTTCTGGAGCAAGACCCCTAAACACCTATCACATATTTTCAAATAAAAACAAGTCATTACTTGTAGAGTTTCAATAGCAAACCTATAAATTCATGACCTCAGTGACCTATATAATACGGTACCCTTCAGCCTTCAGCGATCTAAGTATATAATACAGTACACTTTAGCCTACAGCGATCTAAATATATGATACAGCATCCTTTAGCCTTCAGCGACCTATATACTACAGTATCCTAATATCATCCAGACACAGAATATTTTCGAACTAATGTTATGGTACTTTGGTACTTTATAGGTTTGAAATGCAACTACTACCCTGACCCCAAGCTGCAGTTGAAGGGAAAGAGAGCCATGCTTTGGAGACCAGGAAACTCATTCTGCGAAGAGAAATAACTTAGAAGAAACCAGAAACACATAAAAATAGATTTTGCGATCTTCATAATGCAATAAAATATCTCTAATGTCACCTGGTGCTTGTTTGAGTGGTTCGATGTCTAATACTACATGTATTTACTAGAAGACACAGTGCTGTTCATCTCAGAAACAAATCATTCCTGAGCTTCTTTGGCAAATTGAATCTTGCATAAATAGGTGTCTTCGAGACCTAATTTTCAGACCCAGGCCAACTTGTGAAAGCATTTTTCGGCAGAGTCACGAACACACCGGCCAGGAAAAAGAGCAAACTCTTCATTTTCCGGAAAAAATTCAAGTGTGTCGATGAGCTAGAGATAGTTTCGTCTAGCCAAGCAAACTCCCAAGCCAATAGCCTTTCTGGCCGAGACCGGACGGCCATCGTGTAATTTTTATTTGCCACCCAGGCCTGTCCAAGAGGTCGTGAAGACAGATAATTGTCTCTAGACACTTTTTTAAATGCAAGTAATAACACTGTAGCAAAGAGACAAAAGCTATGAATGATATGACTACCAGTGTTGACATTCTGTAAGACCAGTTGTACATGTATTTCATCATTTGGCATGTATAAAAGTATAAAGTGATATATCATTGATAAACCATCTAAATCTAGAATATAATACAAGACTAAATAGATTGGGTAGCAGTCAGCCACCTCATTACATCCCATGTGTACATGTAATGTATGTGTACATATCATTGTGTATGTGTATGTATTGCAGTGTATCTGTACATGCAATGTATGTGTATGAACATTGTATTACAGTGCACGTGTATGCGTACAAGTTGTGTACGCACATGTATTGCAGCTGGTACTGTACATGTAAATTGTTCATATATGTAGGTTCAGGTTTCATCGATTACTATATTACTTAGGTTAGTCATGGTCAATGGCCTCACAGGGCTACTATTTCATGTGAAGATCCTCCATAATTCTGACTTGGCAGGGTATAATCCGCTACTTATATACATGATTACCAGAATGGAGATATGATGGTAAATACATATATGATTATAGTTGAGGAGGAAATACACTACTATTATTATACTTTCCCATCTGATTTTTATACTAATACCTCTTGATTACAGAGAGAATCCTGTAGCTGGTCAAGGCTAGTCCTGGTAACTTTAATTATCAACCTATATGTAGGATGTTGACCAGGATATCTTTCTAAATCTGCTAAGGATACATTCTTATTGTTGTGCATTACCTTGTGGGATGTGGTGTTGGCTCGGCAATATGTAGGTCTACATGCAGATGTAGTGGTTCAATACAAGAATCAGTCATTCTAAGAATATTCCCATAATAAAACGAAGATAGAAATCAGTCTAGCACTTGCGTATTTTACAATGACAATGCAAATCTATTTTAACGATAAGTAAATTACTCTAAGATGTGCATTTTATTGACATTTTGGAAGAGAAATTATGATGTTGGGGTGGCTCAGGCTACCAATGGAGGAAAGGAGTGGATGCAGCAGCTAAACCCTGTAAGGTTGGTGGTATTGAATCCACACCCTTCATATACATGTAGCCTACATGTACATGTATATGCATTGCTACTTGCATTCTCCAGGCAGTGGACTGATTCTTATTGGATAATAGTTATGATTATTATACTTGGTCTACTTTTTATTTGAATTAATGAATCAATAATTGTTAGATTTTTTTGTAGCCTACAACTCACATGCAAAAAAGTTAATGAAGGCTATCTTTGAGACAAAAAATTTTAAGAATGTACACTGTAGTTGAAGCGGATGAGCATGTTTCTATATGCACGTACATGTGAATGGAATATGAAAATACACCACATGCATTTATAATCTAAATTATGGGCATCTCTTGTTCTTTCTCTAAAAGACAATACGAATACAATAAGATGCTTAAAAACAACAACATTATATTGTGATAAGGTTAAGATTTCAAGTACGCTTTATTAATCATATGCTTCCACCCTGAGGAATTAATTCAGAAAACAAACCAAGATTATTGGGACAATCTTAACTGTCTACTCAATATTCACTAGGATGTGGACATTGTAGGCATACGTAGGAGGAAATAATCATGTGGTATCGCAGCATCCTTATAGTACCAACACGTATATAAATATGCAATCCTGGTTTTTTCATCAGTTCAGCACTACAGTTTGCAAAGGTAAGTTAACAAATTTATCAGAGATTTTTTATGGAGAAAATACTGCAAAAGTTGATTTTACTTGAGATGATTACAATTATTTGCTACCTAATAGGCTACTAACTCACAAATACATTTCCAGTTTTGTTAAGACATTTGGCCATTTTTTATATAAGCCTACATGTATGTATGACGTATTTTCAGCAAGGAATTTATTCCAGTTTTACTTACAGCAACAATATACCACCTTTATTTGTTCCTTTATGACATTTACATTCGTATCTATCTTCGTTAACTGAAGGCTAATTGCAATGTACAATATTGTAATGTATGCGATGTTGTTTAAACTTCTTTCAACTGCAGTAAATGATCATTATTGTGCTACACTTGTACACTAAAAAACTCACCGACTTGTACTCCTCGGTGTGACCAGCCCCTAGCAGCTCTCACTGCCAGGTGCCAGTGCTGGCCAACTCCCTGTGAGAGAGGCCCAGATAACATGGCCTTTTTTTGGCAGGGGTAGAGGAGTTGCCTTGAAGCCATGCTGGCTTGCATGACCCCAAGGACTTAACATGGGGCACAGGAGCAATTGTGGCTGGATGCTCTTCCTAACACCACCGTGACCGGGATTTGAACCTGGAACCTTCAGAATGAAAGCTTGTACACTGCACATGTAAATAATGAGAATTTCTCCATTTGAATGAATGTACAAAGTAAATTACTCTAAAATTTAGTGTATAAAATTACTTTGAATTTCCAGAGTTTACACAATAGAAGAAGTTAAAGCTGAGAAAAGAAAATGAATCTGTACTTCACTCTTCTGGTAGTTCTGGCTGCTATGGCATGTTCCTCTGCTGTAAGTTACTACATCATCGACTTACTTACGAAGTAATGCAAACCACATGCAGGTTTCACAACATAATACAATTTTCTGGTTGAATCCCGGCAGCTAAATTTGATATTTACTTTAATTTTATAATATCTATGACATTAATCTACATAACTCAACAGCTGTAGAGCAGGCTATTTATGTCAAGTAAAATTGTCACTAAGTTAATTAATACACTATACATCTCTGGACCGTAGTATTTCATAAGATTTCATGCTAAGGTCAAGTTTCAAGGGCTCTCTTTTTATTAACCAGAAGCTTCTGAGACAAAGTAGCGCATTTGGTGTATCGATGCAAACAACTTGTAATGTCTGCCGTACCGCTACAGAGATTGATTCCTCCTCTTTTATTTGCAGGGTCTGAGGTGCCCAATTTACCCGTTCTTCTTTCCTCTACCTCTGGAGGAGCCAGAGTGTGTTCCTGGTGGTAACTGTGGGGCTGATAAACTGTGCTGTTGGTGGGGTTCAGGATTCCAATGTAAGAAAGGAGTGGATACAGCAACTAAGCCCGGTAAGATTATAGCTGTACTGCATTGGTACCTGTTGTACTACCTGTATTTTCTATGTCGTTTGGTGAGCAGTATACAGTATAGACAAGAGATACTGGATATAAATATAATACTTACATGTGTATTCAGCATTAGAAGAAAGTAATATTATGATTTGTGAATTTTATCCTCTGCTTACGCTGATGAGAGCCAGTTCACGGTATATACTAGTACTAGCTAGCAAAAGTTCCTAATGTGATTGTTGCTTTTCTACATGTACAGTGTATATTATATAAAATACTTTATAGGGTTTTGTCCTAGAATTACTGTTAGCCACTGCAAGCAAGACGTTGGAGGCTGCCGGAATGACTCCCAATGCAGGGGGACAGATAAATGCTGCTTAATCCAGCCCTGTGGTTATAAGGAGTGCAGTCCAGTACCACTAGACTAACTAATCACATTGATTACTACACTTGGTCTGTCGGAAATTAGTTTATTGTTATACAGTATTTAGCAGTGTGTCACTTAGCACATGTGCATGTCTATATGGAATCATATAGAAGTAGATGATATCTCTTCTCCTCTTAATTTAAAACTATTTTGTCATGTTTCAATAAATCCTTCTGAACTGAAGATATTACATTGTATTGTTCCTATTCTTGACATATGAAATGTACATAAGTTAATGCCTGTCATTAACTTATGAATAATTGGTTACATAATTTTGTTAGTTGAAACAATATACATGTATCTATCACACGTTTTCCAGAGTATTGTGGCACTGAAAGTTATGTTACCTAAATTTTAAAGTCATGCATTTACATGCCCAGGAACAAAAGCAAAAATTTGGACTTGTCTGCTAAAAATCACTGAACAAAAATGATCTATAATAAACATCAAACAATTCACTTTAGTGCTATTGTAATGGTTTTTGGGGATTTGTTTTGTGCTTAAAATCATCTAGATCATTTGCAAAATCAATATCAGGTATTTCTGAGAAGTCAGGCCTCGTTACATGGGTATAAAAAAGACATAATTGCTCAGCAAATGATATGTAATTATTATAAGTGTATGGTTAGAACATGCATAACTATGTAGGTATGAGTAACAAGACAGCTAAGTGCAAGATACCAAAAGTTAGATAAGTAGAGCTGTGGCAACTACTAGGCACTTAAGGTGCTATAAGGTCCATCAGGTCGTATGTACAAACGTCCTGAACCATTGCACTATTAATTTGATGACACTTTTAAATATTTTCTTTAATATAAATGAGATTTATTTTAGGTGGTTTCTGGCGTATTATATGATATTTGGTAGCATTTTTACCATGATAAAAAATCACGACGACTGATAAATTAGTAGGAACAACCTAAGGCTCGCCTGACAAAATCTGGATACTTGAATGTTTGCAATAGCTTAATGTTTGCAACACTATCGTTAAGTTGTCCAGGCTGATACCCATCTCAATTTAGCTGTATTTTAATAATATATAGTAATCAAATAGATGTTTTTAACTAAATATTTATTTTAGCTTAATGGTTAATTAACAGCATTTGACCTAGCACATGTAAAAGTAATTTTACTTTATTATAGCATTATAGTTAAAATAACACAAAAAATGTGTATGCATATTATGTTACATGTACAGTGTACAAGTACTTGCAAGCTCTAAATATTGTCCCTCTAAAACTAAACCAACATATTTTATCGATATTAATTTAAATGAAATTCGTTCTGCGGCCTTTGATCTCTTTAGATGTGGTGAATATATGTTGCAGATGATAGGCTTTGATTAATCTATAAAATATAAAATTTTATACCAAAGTAACATCTTATAGTATTATGACTGTGGGATAAAGACAGCTTTCTTTACTTTTGAAAAAAGCATTGACTCATTTTCTATACAACATGTGAATTTTGACAATTGTACTTCTCAAAGGTGGATGTTCACCTTAGAACACAAATGGATAGGTAATAAAAGCTGGCCCATTGCATATGCCTGATACGCTGCACAGGTAAATTTTATGCCATCAACCTGATATATTTCGAATAACAAATGCAGAGGCAATAAAAAATAGCTGAGATTTTGACAGTTGAAATCATAGAAATCTTTGTCACATAAAAAAAGCTACAACTTTCGTGCATGTCACTATCTCATAGCCTGAGGGTATAATCACATGTTTGAAGCCCTGTCAATGGGCGATTGAATGATAAGGGAGCTAAGGCTATTACCTGCTGACTAGTATTAAAGTATTTTGCTGAAGTCTCTCCCAGGACTACCAGGCTCTCCTCTTTGCCCCAGTAGAACTGCTGATGCTGCTGAGACCATTGTAGAGCAAGGTAAGATAACTACAATAACAGCGATGAAGAGTTGGAGCCACTTCATTCCGTCGATTATATCTGTAGAAAAAAACATACTGACAAGATGTAGAGTCTCATAGGTATAAGGCTATGTATTTGGGTAGTATGTGTTCTAATCTATCCTCCTGGTATAGACTGTTAGAGGCACTTCTGTCACCTTCCTTTACGCAAGCTGCCAGTTCGTGAAGGTCATTAGTCTATCTCAATCTGGTTATTTGCTTGCATGCCCCTCCTGCACTAAGCATGTGCATTTAGATATAGCTGGACCCAAGACTATGCAGAAAAAATGTTCAGGCTCCAATATTTATAAATGTCATTTACTTAGACTACAATAAAGTATGAGAAAACAATATTTTAAAACAAGATTAGAACTTTCATAAAGATGGTCTTCATGTACACAGGTGCAGGACTAGAATGCTATATAAAATAACAACTTACCAACAAATGCTCCTCGTTAAACTGGAGTTAAATGTTTGGTCCTCTATTTTATATAGGCTGTAAGCAGGACCACTCAATAAGTTTGTTTGCTGGGGCATGAAAAAGAAGCCAATAAAATCATCATGGGCATTTGGATATGATGTTATAAATAGAGTCAATAGGCTTAATATAGAACTCAAAGACATAAAAATAGTATATATTTATCACTGTTCACCTGTCTCACTGTCAGGCCTAAATGATAAATATGCTCTTCAAAATGGTTTATTTTAAATAAAATGAAGAACAAAATATAAATTGGTAATGCATCACTATCCTAAGCAATTGGTTTTTAAAGTTCATTGCCGCAGCACTCCTACTACTATAATACCCATGTAAGGTCTTTGCCCCAGTACTACTACTACTACTGCTGCTGCTGCTGCTGCTTCTGCTGCTGCTGTTGCTGCTGCTGCTGCTGCTGCTGCTGCTGCTGCTGCTGCTGCTGCTGCTGCTGCTGCTGCTGCTGCTGCTGCTGCTGCTGCTGCTGCTGCTGCTGCTGCTGCTGCTGCTGCTGCTGCTGCTGCTGCAGCTTACATGTATTATAGTAGTACTACTATACCCATGTACTGCTACTACTGATTACATGTATACCCATGTAAGTTCTTTGCCCAGTACTCCTACTACTACTATACCCATATAAGATTTGAATAGAGACCAACAAAAGTTGAAATAGACCTACATGAACATGAACATGTAAATTATATGATCAAAAATTTCAACAGGGAACAGACAGGTTGAGTAATACACAAATAATAAAGCATGCCAACTCACAACAAAGACTGAAATATCTACAGTGTACATTCAGGCTCTAGTAGATGCTAAATTATTTGAGAAAAATATTTTTTGGATATTCAGTGATTATTACAGTGTCTTGATGACCATAATAATTGTACAACATCTGCTATACATGTATTAATGATACTTGTACATACATGTAGTATGGCAACTTTAGTACTTTTTGTTCTGTGCATGTGGGATAGCCTCTCAAAGTTTTGTCTAAATTTCGTTGCTAAAAATACATCATTGCCAAAAATACTACAAATTTGAGAACTATCCTCAGCTTGAGGTCCACGTGTGTCATTTATGTTGGAAAAATAGTGTTTCAGTCACATCTAGAAGTCATAGCCCATTAGTCAACCTCGTATGAGTAATTCATATTGTACTTCATCCAAAGTGTTTGGTTTCATAATTATTGTCTAGTCTTTCTATTAATATCTTTGCATTGCTTTCCTCTAGGGTTATGTTTACTCACTGGCACCTGCTCAACTAGAGTCAAAATAAATTACAAATAGTTTAACGTCTCTATAATCTTTCTGCTTGAATAGATTGCAGTTTTTCTCTGTTCTACTTTCACTCTGGAGAGAAAAACTTTGAGGGTATCTATACCCCCTACCCCCATCGTGTAATTAGACACCTGAGCTACTTTTACATCTGTGATCATGAATCATACAATGTAGATTTTAGATATAAACATGAAATTAAAACAAAACTAAAACTCACTTTTACTTTCTGTTGATGAAAATATAATAATACAGCCTACTATTTAAAACATCTATGCAGTTTAGTACAAGAGTACAGAACTTTTTTTACCATGCTATTTGTACAGTTATTGTTCAGAAACTATCCTGAAAAATTTTGCGTTAACATGTTCGACTCATTTTTATATTTCTTCGACTCATTTTATAACCTTTGGTTGGTCACCTTGTAATCCCCAGTAGGGGATGAGTTAGGTGCAGAAGTGGAGAAATTTGAGATAGCCTTTGTTCTTCGCCAAAAATGAAGCAGGAGAAGTTGTCTTCTCTATACTTTGCTGGTTGACCGCCCTTACCCCAAACCCCAACCACAAACAAGGAACTAAGGCTATCCAAATTTCTCCACTACTGCACCTAACAGTAGGGGATATCGGTCAATTTCTTCTATTTAGTAGAGGGAAGAGGTTTTCAGCCTGCTGGCAACACGTTTGACATGAGGTAAGAGGTGATGAGCTCAAGTTGGCAGTCAGGGGTATCTAAACATAGACTGTGAACCCACTGGCTAATAAATAATACTTGTGATTATGTGCCTTGTTTCTTGAATATTAATTTTGATTAATCTAGCACTAGTGGATGGTCATGTACATGTGCATGTAAATGGATATGAAGCTACCAGCTGCTGGAGTTGTGCTCTCATTGACATAATATTCCATTCTTGTAAGTAAAAATTGAAACTTAAAACATCATTAATTTCCAGATCCCATTAGACCACAATTTCAAAATAATAGTAAAACAGGTCCTTAAATGAGAATGGCATTGGGTCTTTAGTGGTGATGAACCCGACATTTATCATGGTTACGTAACTTTGACTTTGAAGAGTCTCAGACTGGCGTGTGAAGTCTATATTAGGTAGATCTGAAAAAAGTATCAGCTAAACCTCCATATTAATGATTGATGGTGTGACAGTGCAAGTGTGTTAAGTTTACACTAAGGTCAGTAGAACATTAGCCGGTGCCGGAAAAACGCCGAACAACCGAACAGTGGAATGGAATTCACCGAGCGGCGGATAGATTTCACAGAATGCAATTTCACTGTATTCTTTGCATATTTGCAAATTTAGATAATTTAAATTATTATTTAGTTTATTATCAACACAGTATATGTTTATATACTAGCTAGCTTTAAATGTAATTAATTAATAAATTGATTTATAAATTTTATTCAGACGAGCAGTAAGCAATGAAGGAAGTTAGGTCACGTCATATCGACCTTAAAACATCTAGCCCACAATGCTATAAAAAATAGATTTATACATAATATTGCAGTTCAATGACTAAGTAGCAGAGAATAGAAGGTAAAAACAGTTCACTTACCAGCAACAAAATTGTTTTTGTATAGTTGGAGAACTGTCATAAACAGCAACTAAAACATCGATTCCCAAATGCTGTTACGCCCTTACTATCTAAGGCCATCATGTTGTTTCAAAGCTAACTACTAAAAGAACCGCAGCGATCAATAAATAAACAGGTTGTTAGCATGGATTAGCGGCGGCTTTGTAGATGGGAAGAGTTCTCTTGCGTAGAAAACAAGAAAAGGAACTACGCTTTTGGGGTTTTCCAACCTGTAGCCACGGCAATTTCAAAACAAAAATATATAATTGGCTATCGACTGTTCATTCTCATTTGCAACTTGAGCCATTGACAAATCCTTGCCTTTTATCTGAAACAGCTACAAAGCTAACCAAAAACTGTTTGCAACACTAACAACTACTTCATATTTAAATTCATGATCATGGATATGTTTTTTTTTATTTATTATTAATTTGTGTCACATTTAGTATGGTAATAATTACTTTCAACTTTTAATTCAAGAATCATATGAGTCATATAAAGCAGTTGATATTTTATTTATAATTTACTTTTTTTATTAAATGAAATTTTTGCCAATTCTCCATTCAGAATTAAATGATGACCAGAGAAAAACCAAATAACATCAAATATAAAGCAGGGTCAGCTTGATTCAATTTTTATTGAAGTTTCTATGAGTATTACAAAAGACTATCACTAAAATATGCATGCTATATAATATATTAAATTTTTTGCAGACAAAATATGTCATTGGAAATTTACACAGTTAGAAATTAGTTTAAACTATGTAAGCAACATCTAAAAGCTATATATATATTAAACTATATATTATATGTTATATAGCTTACATATATATATAGCTAATATACATGTACATGTATATATATTATATATATTGTATAAAAATATAAGCTAGCTATTCTTAGATTATACAGTAAAATAATTTACTGCCATAGTGTTTGTGATACTTTATAAACTGAATGCTATATAAAATTAAATCCTCTATTCTCTAGAATATTCCTATTGTTAATATTTATAAGAATGCCTGGGCAAACATGAACTTGTTTACACAGCGTAGATAAGGTAGCACATTTAAGGATATGTGAATAATTTGGAGTTATTCTCCCATTACCATTTATTTCATATGAAAAACAAGCATCTAGCGGGAGTCGAACCCAGGTCTACCTGCACTCATGCCTAACAGTCTTCTAACTGAGCTATTGTAGACCATTGCAGACTGCAGGCACAAGAGCTTAGTATGTGCATGAGTAAGCATAGCATCTGATGGAGGTTGACAGCTGCTGTCAAAATCCATCACAGGCTTGCTATGATTTCATAGTGCTTTTCATAAACTCCGGCCAACAGGGAAGGTGATATATTACAATTACAGTAAGTGTAAACATACTGTATGATGCTACTTGTTACGCATTGTATTGGGCGGATTGGTGAATCTATAACTTCAGCATACATTGTAATATACTGCGTTAGGAGATTTGGCCATTTTATTTTGTAAGTGATATTTACAGTGTTTAAAGTAAAACGATAAAGCACTACACAATGAATCTCAAACTGTAAAGTTTTTCCAGTACACATTTGCTCACTGTTTGAGAAGCCAGTGTAGTGGTAGTATGGTCTGTCCACTCTGCTAGGCAATTATGGTATTCCCATTGCCCTGAAATGAAGCACATGCACAGGATTGCTTAATTGACAGTTTGAAAATATGTCTTGTACAAAAAAGCAGCACACTGTATTCTGTATGAAAATGCCAGATTGATAAAATGAAAATTTTGAGAGTAATAGGCTCTTGGTTAGAGGTTGGCTGGCTCCCCCATTCTCCCCTCCCTTTATTGGTCTATGGTAATCGAAATAACTGCACATAGGCAAAAGTTATTCTGTGATTAAGTTGCATATGATATTATCCACATAATTATTGTGGGCTACAGCTAGGTGCCAAACTTGACCTGTAGACAAACCTCAAGGCCTACTCACTGTAACATTGCCAGAGAGGTGGGTTGCTTACTATATGAACGAATCAAACAAGTCAACTAACAGTGTATTTGTAAATTATATTGCCTGCTTGGTTCTGCATGTACATTGTACATGGGCTGAAACATTGTGCCTACTGTACATCAATCATCTGCTTGTACAATTATTCTAATATCATTATGAGAGCAGTACTGTCATGCAATGTCATAGTAGACAGGTGACCTCTAGCTGACAGGCATCAGCTTGCCTACCCAAGGCATAGTATGCATTGTGGTGAAAGGCCAAGCTAAGGAATGCATATTTTCAAGATTTGTGGTCAGCATTTCAGCTAATACTAATTTACTAATACATGTACTAATAATGCCAACTGGCTCATTTACCCAATGGGCTCTTATTGCACATTATGAGATGGCTGTTTTGTATTAAATACAGGTACTAAATAATGAACATTTTATGCTGCCAAAAGTTGGGAAGAGCCAAGTTGTGTGAACATACTGTATGATAGGTGATCTCCCTCAAATAAATACTACAGTAAGTTAGCATTGGTTGCTAGAGAAAAACTACAGGCTGATGTTATCCTAGTACATGACTGTGTGGCAAGTGACAAATAATGCAAAGAAATTGATGTTAGTATAGTGTAATACACAATTGTCAATTGATGGCTTTCATATGACAGTCTCTGTGCCTTACATGCAATTACTACTTGCTGTTTGTCCTATATATTAACCTCAACGTTTGTCATGCTTTTATACTGAGTTTAACCTGATTGGTCAGTTGTAACTTCTGTATTGTTTTTAGTACTAGCCTTAATTACTTGCACATGTTTTTATTACTTGCCTCTGTCTGTGTTCTAAGTCCATTGTCATGAGTTGACTTTTGTGCTGTTGTTGAATACATAGTGGATACACCAAAAGATCAACTGCTAACACAAGTGACTGCTAACAGGTTATGGGCCCAGATCACTATGGATAGTAAAGGTGCATCAATCGTATTGTTGAATGGAACTAACTATCCCACATGGAAAATACAGTGTCGCATGGTGTTAATCAGAGATGGTGTATGGGGCATTGTGAATGGTTCTGAGCAGGCACCGGAGTCAACGGATGTGGATAAGCGGGCTAAGTTTATGGCACGTAGTGACAAGGCGTTAGCTACGATTGTGCTGAGTATTGAGCCATCATTGCTGTATCTGCTTGGAGACCCTGTTGATCCAGTGGTTGTGTGGAATGTCTTGCAAGACCAGTTCCAAAAGAAAACCTGGGCTAACAAACTTGCACTGAGGAGAAGGTTGAACTCACTCAGCCTACAAGATGGCAACTGTGTGACAGACCACATAAAATCTATGACTGAAGTTTTTAGTGAGTTAGCTGTGATTGGAGCACCAATGGAGGAGGAAGATAAGGTTGTGACATTATTGGCGAGTCTCCCGGAGTCGTACAGTGTTTTAGTCACTGCTTTGGAAGCTAATGCTGAAGTGCCTAAGATGGAGGTTGTGACAGAGCGGCTCCTTCATGAGGAACGGAAAATACAAGCCAGAGCTAATGGAGCTCATGATGGTGAAGAGAATGCAATGATGGTTCGGAAGAAGAACAAACACCAGAAAGGACCACAGTGTTATAGGTGTGAGGAGTTTGGCCATATTGCCAGAAACTGCCCGGAAAATGATAATTCCCGTCATCAAAAATCAAAGAAAGAAAAAGGAAAACACAGAGGAAAGAAATCGAAGCACAAAGCACACAAAGCCGAGGCTACATGGAGCAGTGAAAGCAGTAGTAGTGATGAATCTGCTGGTCTGATAGTCCAACATGCACTATCAACAAGATGCCAGTCAGGTAATGATTGGATTGTTGATAGCGGGGCTACTTGCCACATGTGCCAGGACAAAGAAATTTTCTGTTCTTACCAAGAATTAGAGAAACCGGTGAAGGTTACTCTAGGTGACGGTAGGCAACTGAAGGCATTGGGGCAAGGAGATGTGACAATCAAGGTCAACATGAAGTCAGGAAAACACAGGAGGCTGCGTCTGCATGATGTTTTGTTGGTGCCTGGACTCTCATACAACTTACTCAGTGTTGCAAAAGCTTCGGAGTATGGGAAGACTACGGTCTTTGACCAGACTGGAGGTGAGATAAGAGATAGTAATGGTGACGTTGTGGCATATGCAGACAGAGTAGGGAGCCTGTTCCGGATTCGGTGCTCTTTGGGTGAACCGGAAGCGCTCTTAGCCAAGAGTGATCCTGTATTGTGGCATCAAAGGTATGGTCATCTTGGCTGGGATAGGATGAACACACTGTCTAAGAAAGGTATGGTGAATGGTTTTGGCTATAAACCTAGCCTGAATAATCGCTTCTGTGAACCTTGTGTCGAAGGAAAGCAGACAAGAAGTAGCTTCAAAGTGAAATCAGATATACAAAGCAGAGAACCACTCGAGTTGGTCCATTCTGATGTATGTGGTAAAATGGGAGTACCATCACTCAGTGGATATGAGTATGTGGTTACCTTTGTTGATGACAAGACAAGATTCACATGGACCTACATGATCAGAAAGAAGAGTGAGGTTTTTAAAAAATTCAAAGAGTGGAAAGCTGTGGCTGAGAAAAGTGTTGGAGCAAGTCTGAGGACCTTGCGAACTGACAATGGAGGTGAATATGTCTCAAAAGAGTTTGAAGACTACTTGAAAACACAAGGTATCAGACATGAGTACACTATCCCCAAGACTCCTGAGCAAAATGGAGTAGCTGAACGTCTGAACCGAACCCTTGGAGAAAGGGTACGCTGCATGTTGTCAGATTCTGGGTTGCCAAGGGTATTCTGGGCGGAGACTTTTGCCACGGCAACATATTTGCATAATCGCAGCCCCACAAAACCATTGGGAATTATAACCCCCTTTGAAGCTTGGACTGGCATGAAGCCAACAGTGGGACACCTGAGGCGCTTTGGATGTGCAGCTTATGCACACATTCCGAAAGATGAGCGGTCCAAGCTAGATCCCAAGTCCAGGAAATGCATTCATCTTGGCTATGGGACTCAGGTCAAGGGGTATAGACTTTATGACCAGATGAGAAGGAGAGTCTTTTACAGCAGAGATGTAAAATTCGACGAAGGTAGTCTAGGCTACACTACATATGAGGAAATAGATAGCACAAAAAAAGTCAAAGAGACCAATGCAACATTTGATGAAGAGATCATTGAGGCTCAGTCTGAGACTGTGGAACAAGACGCTCAGTTGAGAAGGTCCAGTCGAGAGAGAAGGCAGACTGAGTTCTATGGTGAGAGAGTCAGTGTAGCTAATGATACCAAGCACGAACCAGAACCGATGACATACGATGAAGCTGTGAAAGGTAGAGATAAGAAGAAATGGTTGCATGCAATGAAGAAGGAGTTAAAATCATTGGAGAGCAATGATGTATGGGATCTAGTTGAGCTGCCAGCAGGAAGGAAAGTGGTTGGAAGCAAATGGGTGTATAAAGTCAAGAGGGATGCAGAAGGTAATATTGAGAGATATAAAGCAAGACTTGTGGCACGAGGTTTCACCCAAAAGTTTGGAGAGGACTATGATGAAACATTTAGCCCTGTTGTCAGATTCGAATCTTTTAGGGCACTGATGGCCCTTGCTGCAAAGTATAAACTCCAACTGCATCAAATGGATGTCACCACCGCCTTCTTGCATGGTGTTTTAGAAGAAGAGGTCTTCTTGAGGCAGCCAGATGGTTTCATACAGAAGGGTAAGGGTAAGGATATGGTGTACAAGCTGAAGAAGAGCTTGTATGGCCTAAAGCAATCCCCACGCTGCTGGAATGCTGCCCTGGACGAGAAACTGATCAATATGGGATTTACTCAGACTGGTGCTGATCCATGTCTGTACATGAAGTCAGCGAAAGTACCTGTGTATCTTGCAGTATACGTTGATGATCTGGTGATTGCAGCAAAGGAGGTGTCAGAGATAAACACTATCAAGAAACAGCTCAAGAGTTTCTTTGACATGAAAGATATGGGACCACTGCATCACTTTCTCGGAATGAAAATCGCTCAGGACCATATAACAGGCGATGTCTTGATTGGCCAAGGACGTTATATCCGTGATATTCTGAAGAAATATGGAATGGAAAATTCCAAGCCTGCCCCAACCCCGATGGATCCTGGTTTAAAGCTTAGAAGTACGACAAACGATGAGGCGGTTGTGGACCAAGAGACGTATCAGTCAGTTGTTGGAAGTCTACTGTATCTAAGCATGGCCTCTCGACCTGACATTGCCTACCCAGTTAGTTGTGCTGCAAGGTACACCTCTAAACCAACGAGTACGCACTGGGCTCTTGTGAAAAGAATTCTACGATACCTCAATGGAACCCTTGACCTTGGGTTGAGATACACCAGTGACGGAACGAAAGGAGAGATATTGGCTGCTTTCTGCGATGCAGATTGGGCTGGAGACCTGGACGAACGTAAGTCCACATCGGGCTACGTTCTGATGCTGAGCAATGCTGCTGTGTCTTGGAAAAGCAAAAAACAAACTGTCATTGCTCTCTCTACTGCCGAAGCCGAGTATGTTGCTCTCAGTGCAGCTACACAAGAGGTGAGCTGGATGAGGAAGTTGTTAGATGAACTAGGCGAGAACCCAGATGTCCCTACAACCATACACGAAGACAACCAAAGTGCGATGGCTATTGCTGCTAATCCTGTTAGCCACAATCGGACAAAACACATAGACATTAAATACCACTATGTCAGACAAGCCGTACAGGAGAACGTAATCAAGCTGGAGTACTGTCCCACATCAGATATGGTTGCTGACGTGCTCACCAAGCCTGTGTATACCGAAACATTCAAAAGACTGAGAGATAGACTCGGCCTTGTGCCAATTGTGAATTAAGAAGGAGTGTTAGTATAGTGTAATACACAATTGTCAATTGATGGCTTTCATATGACAGTCTCTGTGCCTTACATGCAATTACTACTTGCTGTTTGTCCTATATATTAACCTCAACGTTTGTCATGCTTTTATACTGAGTTTAACCTGATTGGTCAGTTGTAACTTCTGTATTGTTTTTAGTACTAGCCTTAATTACTTGCACATGTTTTTATTACTTGCCTCTGTCTGTGTTCTAAGTCCATTGTCATGAGTTGACTTTTGTGCTGTTGTTGAATACATAGTGGATACACCAAAAGATCAACTGCTAACACAAGTGACTGCTAACAATTGAAACTGTGATGCTACTGTGCAGCCCAGAGTTTTGGGTATACAGTGTTTCAAACAGATCACGAGGAACTTCTACAATATAGATTATACGTAGAACATCCACATACCAGTGCCAAATAACTTTACTAGTCTACAGTATTCACAATTTGGGTCGTTTTTATGTCAATATGTATAATTATTGCAATGCAGTTTGTTAGTCATATTTAATTAGATTCTCAAAGAAAAGATATACAGTGCATGTATTAATTAACTTGAAGCACAGCTAACATCTTAATTATTATTCTAACATTGGGGTAATAGTGTTAACTTTCAACCATAGGGTAAACTCTGCACAAGTGCATGTTAGCAACATTATAACATCATGATAATTTGACAATGCAATCCAATAACAGCACAATCAGATAACAGAAGTGTTGAGGTAGTCTAAATTTCGATAAATTTCTTTACATCAGCTTTGTACATAAATATATACATTTGTAATTAGGTAATGTATCTGCAATCCCCCTTTTCCGGTATTTCAGAAGCACCAAGAATGCACAAGTTAGGCACAACCAGGATCAGTAGTTCGATATTACAGTAGGTTATGCTAGCCAACGGAGGTCTGTATGTAGCTGATGATGCTCCGTTTGACTTTTCACTGCAGGGTGAAATACCAACCAGCCACTAGTACCAGTCTGGAAATAGAAAACGTTACACTTAGTTTTGTAACAGGTTCGGTATATACATGTAGTGTAGATGGCTTGTATAGTATTGATTCTCAAACAGACAGTATTCACATAACATACAGTGCCAACTGCAACATAAGAGTTTATGAGATTTTCAATATATGGAAATAGCGTAATGAGTAATTTTTACAAGAAGTAACTGGGTAACTATGGAAACGTTCTGGTACAATCTACTTCAAGCTTTACATTGTTTGACTTGTACAATAATATATTTATATGATAAACAACAGACTTGCACCCATAAATAAAAGGCATACTAAAAGGGGTTACAATTACATGTACAATTGTTTTTAATGTAAGATAATGTTAAAATTAAATGTGAGCCTTTTAAAATACTGTATCTACAGTATAATAAGGAATCAAAATGTGCACAAATAACTTAAAACTGTAAAATTATTTGCTTTACCTTATAGTGATCTAAGTCCCACTATCAAAATGTCTTCCCTCATAGTGTCATACAGTCTGCAGTAGTGATGGTCAGTCTGTCCATACCAGCTGCATCATTGCACATTGTAATAGTTATTAGGCCATAGTGTTAGTAGAAGGCAGAGCTCAGGTCAAAGGTTAATGTTTGTTAGTCAAATCATGTTATCAGAGAAGGGGGCAAGATAGATTTGATAGGGCTATTCCATTGTATGAGTAATATGATGGCAAATAGGCTCATTATTGTATGGCCATTCTGTATAGCCATTTTGTTTAGGTCAGCAGCATAACAATAATAGTTGTAACAATTGCTCAAATTTTAGCAAATACATCACATTGAACTTTCCAATTACTAGTTTTTGGATATACTGTACATATCATTGACTTATCTACTCTAATTCTACGGTACAGTGTACAACTGTTTACATGTACACAGACACATCTGTTATACTCTACAGCATAGGCAATTATACTAAGCTGTAAAGTAGAGAGCCTACCATTGATACAGAGGTTAAGAGGGTTCATGAAATGCAATGTGAGCATTTGGTGGAGTATTAGTATCTTCACCACCTAACTACTCGCACAAACATTTTCCAGCATACATCCGTCACAAAGTTGCGAAAACGCCAGTATCCATCACACACACTGCATTTTGTAAAATTGTATTCATATGTAGGCCTATATGTACACAAGTGAGTAGTCGTGTGGAAGCACTCGGCATTATCAATACAATACATTGTACATGTACAAGCAAGCTGATGATACACATTCTAATCAAATCACTCAGGCTTGGCAGTTATAATTGATGACCTTTGACATTAGCGCCAATTTCAACTAGCACCAGCAATGAGAATCAATGAGGCATGCTGTGCGTGATGCACTGCTCCACTATGTATTATAAAAGGGTGCTAAAGCAAATTGCCAACATATCTGGTGCACTTCTACTTGATTTCTGGCCATTAGGGAGGTTGTATCAAGTAAAGGGTGGGCTCTTCTAACTTATCAACATTTTAACTACAGACTCAACAAATTTTGTAAGAATAGGTTAATTTGGTAAAGAACTACACACATTGCAATAGACCCTTACTTTTTCATCACTTTTGTACATTTTCTCCCGTCAAAAAAATTTGAGAACCTATAGAAAAAATCCAAGAAAACCCTCTGTTCATCTCATTGAGCTCTACTAGTAGGTGTCAAAAATATAATTCTAGCAGCATTCAAATTCTTTTAATCTTCGTGGCAAATTTTCCACTTTTTCGGACAAAATTTGGCCTAGTGCCAACATCGCGCATTAGACGAAAAATAAAAAAAAACCCTCGGTTCTCCTCGTTGAGAGCTATCTAACGATATTTGAACCAACTTTCTATGACTGTTCAAACTCTTTTAATTTCCGTGGCAAAGTTTATATATGCTACCATTATGAGGCATTTTTCTTAAATTTGCTACCTTATCTACACTGTGTATTAGAAAATTCACCACACTCTAAATGAAAATAAGCCCATTCCTTTTTTAGTGATATTTTTAGATTGCTGGGTGTCCATTTGTGGCCCCGTCGAATGTACTGACGATAAAGTTTAACAGCAAGACCAGCCTCGTGTTCTGCCATGTCTTTTCTTTTACACGAGTAGCATACTAAGACATGAGGGTGATTCACTCTAAGCCTAACATACTTTATCATATCTGGTGTATCATGGTCTACTGGGCATGCAAGAGCTTTGTTAATAACTGGTCGATTACTAAAGTTGTTAGATGATCTAAGCCGCTTTGTTTGATTGGCCTTCAAGCCAGCTCTAGACTTGTCTATGCTCTGAGTCAAGACTTCACTTGTCGACCCGCCATGATGTTTGCGGCGATGGTACACAATGAAGTCAAAGAGCCTGTCTGCCATGTGGCCAGCAGCTATGCCATGAGAACAAATATAATGTGATTTGTAAGAATTGCATTCACACAAAATATTGCCAGATGGTAGAATGGTAATAAAATATTTACGTAGGCAAGTTGATGAAAGAGCCGAAAAAGCTAGTTTTGTGGAATCTGCAATTGGTGCTGGCAAGATTCCCCGAGTACTAATTAGGCGAGTAGCCTTTGCAAACATTGCCTGCAAGATTGGCTTGCACACACTAATTTGTGCTGTCTCTGGAGTGACTGTGTAGTCTAAACTAAGACCAATAAGATTGGTATTGTCTGGTTCCACTAATTGTGGTGATGCTGGTAGTGTTGTTAATGGACAAATAGTATTCATTTTATTTATAAATTTGCTTTTTTCCTCGTTGGTCATTTCTAGTAAATTTCCCGCAGAATGGGCTCTGTTAACTAGCAGATATTCTTTGAATATGCCCAGGTATCCTTCTACTGCGCAACCATATTCTGCTTTGAAAAAATCTTTCATTGCCTCTAAAAAAAAATTATATAGCTGCGCTGACTTATACTGCATGAACTGCTTAATTAATAGATTCTGAAGGGTTGGTGTAGAATAGTTCGCTATTGTTATTGCTACAGTGGACATTTACAAAGAGCATACTTTTATTTTTAACTAGGTATTTCACAAATGGTAAACACAGATAATTTTGGTTGCATCGCAATAATATGTCATTATAAATAGAATCAAAGTCTTCACGAGCTGATGTACACAAATCCTTCAGTGCAACCTTTACAGCATTTACATGTCCTGAATTTTTGACCTTGGATAAGAGATTTTGTTCTACATGTCGAAAGCAGCAAAGTTGCTTGGCATTGGGAAAGGATTTTCTGAGTGCTTTCATCAACTCTAGTTCACCATCAGTTCCAAAAGCATTTAAATTATTTAACTTAGGGCAACAATTTCTCAATTCTGTAAAAAACTGGTCATATGCAGCAAATGTTTTATGATAATGAATAAGCAATGGGCCACAAAAGCACGCATGATTTTTAGACAAACGCCTTGATTTTAATAGCAGATTTCTATATGTAATTGCCGTGACATAAAAATCCCCTAAGTTGAATGTAGGGTCTATAGTTATTGCAGGTGAATTTTCAATACATGCAAAATGGGCAAGGTCATCAAGCTGGTGTTTTGTGGCAATGACGATAACAGGTTCAGGATGCATTCTGACTATTTTACATAAATCGCTGTTCTCATTGCACCACTCCATAACATCACTTAAAAATGTGGCGGACTTTTTATATCGGGAATTGCATGACATGACATATTTTATATGATCAGAACTTGGAAAGTTTTCAAATTGAATAATTGCCCTTCCACCATGTTCAGCAACATGCTGCTCTATAGCTTCTCGAGATGAAGTGATTCGCGCATCAGATGCAACCTTATTAATCACAGACTTTTTTACTGCTGTATACCCTACCTTCCTGTGTCTGCTGTTACCATGTGGGTCAGCAACAATGTCATGCTCCGGCCCAGTAAAATAGTAAATTACCATAAGTGCATTGTTTATAAATTGGTGTGCTTGATTTGATACATATACAATCTCACGTTTAAAGTCAGGGTACTTAACATGCTTGTAATATACCTTGACAAGCATCTGCTGCCCATGAATTAATTGGGTGTGTGGAATTGCTCTCTGTTTTTCAACAGTCTCACCATTATCGATCTACGCCCACCGTCCATCATTTCTGTACACCCCATTTCCATCTTTCAAGACATCATCCAAAATAAGATCTTTCATATTTATAAACATTACTGTGTTAGTAGAAACCCGGGATGGGGGAGAGTTTAGAAGGGGTGGAACGGCAGAAGTTAGATAGTGTCGAGCATAAGTAATATACCTCATTCTCTCTATATTCTAAAAAATAAAGTTTTTAAAGACACTGTCTTTATCTGCTTCTCACTGTTGATCTGCAAACAATTTGAATACTATGGTATGCTGGTATACTAGAGCAGTGTACTAAAATAAGTCGGCAAGATAGAGACTGTCCATACCTCTAAATCCTTCACTGGAAAAAACTCGCCAACATCTTCTTCTGTTTCAGGAGATTGCAACACTGCAAATAAAGAAGTATAGGAAATGCTGGTCATTAGAGGCCATCCTGCTGTCATCTACTTTTTGAATTCTCAATTACACATCCAACTTTGCTTGATAATTTAAAAACCCGTGTCAGGGAGGTAAATTAAATTTCTTCTAATATTTATTCTCCTGAATTTAACATTGACACAATTTTTGAAAAATACCTGGTCCGCAATTAACACTAGCTTCAGCAGCATCGGCATCACAGGAATCAGAATCAGCAGTTAAATCCACGAGGCTGTTGTCAGAATCTGCAGCTAGATCTACAAGGCTATTGTCAGAATCTGCAGCTCGATCTACAAGACTATTGTCAGAATCTGCAGCTAGATCTACAAGGCTGTTGTCAGAATCTGCAGTTAGATCTACAAGGCTATTGTCAGAATCTGCAGTTAGATCTACAAGGCTGTTGTCAGAATCTGCAGCTAGATCTACAAGGCTGTTGTCAGAATCTGCAGTTAGATCTACAAGGCTATTGTCAGAATCTGCAGCTAGATCTACAAGGCTGTTGTCAGAATCTGCAGCTAGATCTACAAGGCTGTTGTCAGAATCTGCAGTTAGATCTACAAGGCTATTGTCAGAATCTGCAGCTAGATCTACAAGGCTGTTGTCAGAATCTGCAGTTAGATCTACAAGGCTATTGTCAGAATCTGCAGCTAGATCTACAAGGCTGTTGTCAGAATCTGCAGTTAGATCTACAAGGCTATTGTCAGAATCTGCAGTTAGATCTACAAGGCTATTGTCAGAATCTGCAGTTAGATCTACAAGGCTATTGTCAGAATCTGCAGCTAGATCTACAAGGCTGTTGTCAGAATCTGCAGTTAGATCTACAAGGCTATTGTCAGAATCTGCAGCTAGATCTACAAGGCTGTTGTCAGAATCTGCAGTTAGATCTACAAGGCTGTTGTCAGAATCTGCAGTTAGATCTACAAGGCTGTTGTCAGAATCTGCAGTTAGATCTACAAGGCTATTGTCAGAATCTGCAGCTAGATCTACAAGGCTGTTGTCAGAATCTGCAGTTAGATCTACAAGGCTATTGTCAGAATCTGCAGTTAGATCTACAAGGCTATTGTCAGAATCTGCAGTTAGATCTACAAGGCTATTGTCAGAATCTGCAGCTAGATCTACAAGGCTGTTGTCAGAATCTGCAGTTAGATCTACAAGGCTGTTGTCAGAATCTGCAGTTAGATCTACAAGGCTATTGTCAGAATCTGCAGTTAGATCTACAAGGCTATTGTCAGAATCTGCAGTTAGATCTACAAGGCTATTGTCAGAATCTGCAGCTAGATCTACAAGGCTATTTTCAGAATCTGCAGCTAGATCTACAAGGCTGTTGTCAGAATCTGCAGCTAGATCTACAAGGCTATTGTCAGAATCTGCAGTTAGATCTACAAGGTCTTCATCATTTCTGTCCAAGTAATCTGTTAATGATGAGTCTTCAGATGGCTCATAATCAGACACATTAATGGCTGTTGGATGGTCCAGAGTATGCTGATGTGCTCTACTGCAATTATAAAGGTATATTCTCTGTTGATTGATAACATGTAATTTTCTTTTTATGGTTGCAATTTACGTAGCACATGGCATGAACAGGAGAGATGGCATCTGCAAGACATTGCGGAACAGTAGGCTAACATTTTTTTGTCAAGAAAGTCAATAAGGTAGTACATGCAGTTATGCACCATCACCAAAATTATTACTAAATATATTCCTCCCCAAATCCATGCTAAAGAGTACTCCTATTGATGAATATTAGTGAGATTTATTTATATATGACTGCAATGTCACCATGAGAGTATATATTATGTAGTTAGATTGCAGTCACTTTCTACAGGAAATGATACTCTATAAAGATAGCTGTAGTTTGGTCAAGATAAGAGATGTAACAGAGAGAGGTAGAGAATGTATAAATCTAAGTAGCTAAATACAGGCTTTCAAGAGAAAGTACTTACCCAGTGTTAAGCTATCAACACAGGCCTCAAATATTAAGAAATTCACTAGACTCCAGTATTCTACAGATGAACTCAGCTGATTGTTGTCAGAAATATAACCTCCAAATGTCTGAATGCATTATTTTTTGGTGCAAAAATATGAATATCCAGTACCACTCTTCAAAGTGTTAGGCAGATCTCGATCAACCATGCTTTTATTATTATAAAAGTAATAGTACAGCAGGTTTGAAAAAAACCGTAGATAACTCACGATCTTATAACAAATCATATATGATTTTGGTGATAGACCTGGTGTGAGAGAAACCTAGAAAAAAGTTTGCAAATAATTAAATTACATTATACGGAATTACCGCTCATGCTTAAACCTAAATGTATGCGGCTGACCCATAAGTTGTCCTATTAATGTATTTACCATCTCATCATCTACACACACCCAACCCGAACTTGTTCGTCTGTAGGCAACATAGTGACCGTGGTTTATTGAGACTCCAACGTGTTCGATGGCAGCAACAGCTTGGTATGTGATTCGCTCCTGTAAAAGCAAATGACATTTAAACTCACAAATTTTAATGTTGTAGGCCACAGCTTGATCAAACCAAAAAAAAAAAATTTTGCAATTATGATAGGAATGGCATCACAGAGGGACTCCACAGGCTTTTAACCAACTAAACGTTGAAACCCCCAGGAGTTGCACCTGGCCAATGTAATGCTATTCACTAACTAATGCAACTGAGCCTAGATAAACCCTCGCAAAACCAACAAAAGAGCGCATAATACATCATTTGGTCATAGTCTGTACTCACCCCTAATTCATTGCTAATGGCCAGATCATCTTCCATATGGATGCTATCTGGTATTTTGTTTCCTAGACTGTCGAATCGTTTGAGTTGAATAAGTAGAGTTTCTGGGAACGTTGTCAATGTCGTAAGCTGGCTGGCACAATCATTATTACCACAACTAAAACACACACAAAAGCTCTATACAAATGAAAGGACCAGTCATTATTTTAAACTGATACAATAAGTCAGCTATGTTTTATAAATAGATAATTCATAACTCCTTCACATAGAAGTTGAATACATAATACTGCTTTTTGCAAAAAAATTAACCCACCTTTGGCAAACATAGTCTGCTAAAGTGTTGGCTGAAAAAAACGTATCTATTAACTTCTGCAATGAATGGCTGTCCTGTAATGAGAGAAAATCATGGTGACAATATAATGAAAATCAACTGGCAGCATACATACTCTACTGTATGGTGGCATCTTCACTAGTTAGCTATATAATACTAAAATCCATTTACCATGTTTATATAACAGTAGTAATGGTAAATGCCTTTGAATATTGCCAGTGCTGTGCTTAAAAGGAATTTTACCAGATATTTCAGCAAATAACAAAATTATACATACATTGGTGATAGGGACAGGAAGTATGGAGAATGCTTCTTCAACATCGGACCCTTGACTACATATTTTGCATCTTGTGGAGTTTGTGGTTTTCCCCCACATTTGTATACTGCTGCTACAGAAACAAAGCATTGAGACTATTAAATTTTGATAAAAGCTATTGGAAATACATGTGTAGCAGTATGCTCCTTTACATTGAATCTAGTGGTAGATGGCTTATCAAGCCAGCCCACTCACCTTGTATAGCACAAATCTAGCATCTCCATAAGTGCTAGACTAGCATCTTGTTGACTGCTGTCAACCAATAATGGTAGGGTTTCTGCAAAGCACATCAAATGCAGGCAATCATCATTGTCATAACACAAATAACACTATTTTAATATTAAAGTAGTACAAGATTCAAAATATAGGTATTTTAGTTAGTAAGTTCATATTTTGGGCTTCAAAGTGATATGCAACTTGACTTGGTTGAACATGTACAAATGGCTGTATTTGAACCCCAAAAACCGTTGAAATATAGTGATTTTGTAAAAGCTCAGGAAATTTTGCCAGGAATTTCCAACTATTCATTGATGTCACTTGTCTGTTTAGTATGAAAGAGCATCCACATAGTTGAACAAAGAAACAAAGACAACCAATGAGAGAGTGTTAGTTATAAATAGGTCAATTGTTACCATTGTTACTGTGGGAGTAATACTGTTTACAATATTATAGTTTAGTTTATTGTACTAGTGCACATGACTAGTTGACCTATTAAAACCAATTGTAAGCAAGCCCATGTTCATTGACAAATTTCAGCAAATCATCGGGACAAAAGTAGAATCCCCTTTACACATTAGTAGTTGAAGAATTAAGCTATGTACATGTTGCATGAATACTAAATATAGACCGGTGATTCATAGTAATTTGCATTAGAACAATCAGTGTTTGCGCGGCTCATAGAACTAGTAGTCAACGTGCCGCTTGATTGCACTAGTGATAACCTGAACAAGTGACGTCACTTATTCACCTATTGTTGAATAGCTGAGCATTTTTGGCAATATATAAACTTTACAGTCTGATTACACTGAAGTAAATAAAGTAAATATAGTCAATTTGCATATCATCTTGAAGCTAAAAGTGTTACCTAACTGACTAGAATGGTCAAATCCTCAAAAATTGAATACTTTAAGTTAACAAATATCAGTACTACATGATACAATATTTTTGCCAGAAATTGTAAGAAGGTTGTATGATGAGTCGTTGTATCACCTTGCGCTAGTCTGTAGAGCCGTTTATCCGAAAGTGTTCCAACAACAGCCCTGCATGGTAAGCATTGTTTGTCAGCGCCTGTAAAGACCACCAGAGGACTATTAGTCTATTAGCATACATAAAGAATGAGCATAAACTAGGTTATCGAAAAGATATCCATGCAACTTACAGGTTTCTTTCGCTATAGCTCGCAGTAGCTGGAAGCAGCTGTTTAAATAGCAGCTGTTGCCAAAGTTAGCGATTCCTTTGATGTCTACAAAAAACAAAGTTAAAATACTCTCAAATACATCAATAAATGCGTAGTTACTATGTTGGTATTGTAGCACATATAGGCTGCCGCAGACGGTAATCTATAGACACATTATTGATTTGCCTTTTAACGAAGATTTACTTGATGTCACCTAATATTTTATTTACAAATCAGAAAAGAAAATAGGCCTATATAATTATCTTAGTAGAGAATGATCATCATTGCGAACAATAGGTTAAAGTTATTTATTATCAATTACCATTATAATTATTACTATAATATTGTGATGGTACGCCCAGTCGTATCTTACATCTGACACTCATTATTGCGTGCATACATGTATATATCTGCTTGTACTTTACTCTTATATTGTTATATATGATTATATGATTATATCTAAGTCTTTTAATGCCTTTTATACCCATGTACAGAGGCCCGACCTCTCAGAATCCATTGATATTCATTTTGTACATGAATTGGACCATTATAAGCAACTTTTGTAGAACCCGACCTATTTTGGGTCGGCCGTCGGGCTTCCGGCGGCCATCTTGTTGCGCAACTTCCGGACGACCACACGTCGTCTTTTCCCGACGTCACGTCGGCCGGAAGTCCTTATACTATATAAAGGGCACTGTTTTACTGTTCATTTTCTCAGTCTACACTTGGCTTTCAATAAAGACACATCTATACTTGATACAGGGACTTTCTCTTCCTTTTACTAGGTCATTCGCTTAGCGAACCGCCTACTAGGTTGAACTACTCTCTTTCATTGTATAGTCTGAAGGTCGGACTTGAGATCAGATGGGTCGTCTTTGGTAGTATTTGGGCTACTGAGACCGCTCGATCTTTCATGTAATGCGAAGCCCTATTACCACTCATAGGCACTTCATTTCTGGGTCGATAGTCGTCCAAGGACGACCGCACCAAATCACAGAAACCATTACAATATGGTAGTAGCTATAGTTATCATAAACAGGCTATATCATTTTATTATATATTACAATCAATAATAAACTGGGTAATATCATAATCATAGAAAATGACATGGTGCCCAAAGGCTATAGTAAAGTGTAATTCAAAGTCAGGTACTGTAGTATTGGTTGATTGATATGTATTGTATTGATTGTGTGTGATTGCATTTCAATTATAAATATTTTTGTTTTGTACCAAGGTATTAAATTTGAAAATAATTATATTATTACAATTACAGTTACTATTTAATAATTCAGCTACGATCACAGTAGCGAAATTATTAAATTTAAATTAATTATTAAATGGTCGTTCTTCTCCTAACTCAAAGGAAAATAATTTATTCGTTCTCCACTGACAGCAACCAGCCTATGGCTTTATAAAAAATAAAGAGAGCTACTTTTATTACCCATTATAACGAGGAAACAATTCACTTCGATGAGATGAAATACCACAAAGGGAAATAGCAAATATTGTAAGTTTGGAGAAAGAGTTGCAGTAGATGAAAACAGCGTGATCTGAATGAAAGTGGAAATTCCAGCAACCTTTTTTTGCTACAGCTGCATTGATTTGCTGAAGACAACTACATTCTGGCCAATCAGAACTGCTTGTACAATCCTTTATAACATACGGGCGAATTAAAACTAGGTCGCTATGTCTTTAGACTGGTTCGATCGGCAATATCTGTTCGGTGATTTCTATTCCGCTGTTCGGCAGTTCGGTGTTTTTCCGGCACCGGAACATTGGTTGATTATAATAGGATTCTCCATATGAGATGCACAGGGTGTCACTGAGCTGCTGTTAGCAGTACAGTATGTTTTCTATTAATTTTCCGTTATCAGTGTTACAGTAATATGTGATCCAAGCATACAATGCCATGACTGTGTTAGTAATTGAGTGATAAAAGTCAGGCTTTAGATAAAAATCATAAAACATTTCACTTCCTTGTACACTTCAGCTTCTAACAGACAGTGCTGGATCCAGATATACAAGGTCACACTGGGGAGCTGTGCTTACTCAGGTTGTTATGCCAATAACAACTAGAAGGTAGAAGCAATTGACAAGATCCAATAGCAAGGACCGTAGATAGAGATACAAATGTTTTCAGAATAGCTGAGAAATTTATATTTACTAGATATTATATACATGTATTGGCTTTGCTCCCATTACCCATTAAATCTGGATCCCATTTTAATACATTAAATCTGAATCCCATTTGAATACACTAAATCTGGATCCCATTTTAATACATTAAATGACAAAAGGAACTAATTGAAGTAGGGTTACTATTCCGTTGAATATCACTGCACAGTGCTCTACTACACAGTTCACACAAGCTCAACAATATCACTCTGCATTGACTGCACAGGCAGGTTAAGTTAGTAAAGTTAACAAGTACGTTTACACTTGTGTATAGATGTAGATGTCGAGTGTGGGAGACATTGAACACATGTGCTACTGCAATGTATTAGCTGGTCCCAAGAGTTTATTAACAGTGATATTTAGCAAACTCTCAGTGTATCTAGACAGTCTTCAATTGTGTCTAAAAATCGGAGACCAGATTTGTGCTTTACCTTATGCTAACTCTGTCACATATATATATCCAGGTACATGCATGGTATAGTTTGAATAACCACTTGAGAGACAATTTTTACCTTTCAATATTTTTAGGCGCATCAGTAACTAGTAAATAAGCTTTTAAGATATACTTTTGATTTTTTTAAAATTTACAAGTAGATTGATAGCTCTTAAAATCATGGAAGAGTGGACAGATGTAGCGGCAGCTGCGAAGGAAGTTGTCAGCAAAGGAGTGGACAAATTTGTAAGTTAGCTCGCTAAGTACCAGAAACAAGTAGTTGGACTCTGAATGGAAGCAGCTATATTCACTTGAATGATAATATTTCACATGAAACATTGTAATCTGTGTAGCAGCAGCTACGCTATTTCATAAAGTGAATGCTGTCTAATGTTTCATATTTTTAGAAAGAGTTGCTCCCTTTTTTTCACTCTAAGCCAGTTCCCATCATCAAGTTCTCTGTGAATGCCGAGGTTCCACCAGAGTTTATGATAGATGACTTTAGGACGGTACTGAGTAAGAAAGGAGCATATAACATGCCAGTGTATCCCATAGTTATCACCGGGGAGCTGAGAACTGGTAAATCTTTCCTCCTCAACCTAATGAAGATGTATCTAACCTATAGAATGGAGGTGAGTGAGTCAGTGACCTTGTGGTGTGACGACAGACGAATAATATACTGTATACTTTATTATCGAACAGCAATGGATGAGTTCACATGTTCAAAGACAATAAACTGATTTGACTGGTATGATGACTACTAAATTGTTACTTGATCAATGTTAGATTGTGACCAGACTATCTCTTACTATTTAATTATTTGACTCCACTTTATTCTATAAAATCATTCACAGAAAGTCTGTTAGAGTTTACTGTTACTATTATTCACATACTGACTGTTAATATGATTTGTTAATATCCAGACAGGAACAGATGAAGGTTGGGAGGAGTGCAAAGCAAAGGTTGAAGGAGGTGCCTGGGCTAGAGGGTCAGATTCAGTGACTCACGGTATTTGGGTTTGGGATCACCCATTTATTATCAATGGGGTAAGTGCCCATCAGTTCTATTCAGGCACTAAATACAAATACAGTCACAAACTTGCTTAATTCAACATTGGATAATTCAAAAACTTGGTTAGTTCAAACTGTTAGCCTTGGTCCCCGCTGAGCACTATATAAATGGCTTCAAATAATTCAAACTTACCATCTGTAATTCAAACTTCATGCAGTTTAGGCTCACACTATGATCAATGATAATACTATCACAGCCAACATTAGTCACCTAATAATCATTGCTAGTAGCTAATAGTTATCAGTAGTTACTACTGCAATATGTTTCTGCTCAGGCTAAGCTGGGGAAACCCACTAATTGATTTACTGTTCCTTAGTTACAGTAAATGTGTTTTTATACTGTTGTCCTGTACATGTGATGCATGTCATTATACAAAATGAAAGGATCACATAATACAAACTCGGCCTAATTCAAACCAATTATGGTGGTCCCTTGGAGTTTGAATTAAGCAAGTTCTACTGTATATTACATGCATAGACTCAGGTTGAGAGGTACAGAATGCATAGATATCGTTGACAAAGTACAGCTCATTTTAATGCTACAAAGAGATCTACATTTTGTACTCTAGTGTAATTTCATTCGCTAAAAATTAGAAGCTACATATTATTTGGTGTTTAAAATAATGTTGATCTGTGTCCCCAAGAGTGCTTCATGTCACACAATATTGTTACTTTTTCAGAAAGCTTTCATACTGGTTGACTGTCAGGGTACTGGAGATACACAGTTTAACTCACCTACTCTGGATAATCTGATTCTCTACATTGGAATGAATCTATCTAGTGTGTTCATTCTAAACCTCCAGAGTCGACTCACCTCCAATCAGCTTGAGAAACTGCATGTAAGCTGTATTTTGGTCAATAAACTGATTTACAATGCCAGATAGGCAAGGTTATATTATGGTTGATTTTACTGTGCCTAGTGTCTGCATCAAGCTATTTTATCTTTCATCTGTTATACATGCTGTAGTAAGGATGCCTGCTTTAGCATTAAGTATGAGTAAAAAATCCCTATTCATATTCTAATAGAACTTGGGGGTATGGAAATTTGAAACCACAAAATTATCTGAACAAAAGAGAAATATGGTATGCATACTTGTTGCCAGTTATTGCTATTTATGGCAACCAGTCCTATTTAAATTACATCAAATATTTTTCTGTCTCATTTCCTTCTAACTAATCTAGTAGTAACCTAATCAAATTTCCCATTTAGGGAAGTTCCCGGCTATCTAGGGGTACAATAATATCCTTGCCCTATATGAGTCATGCCATCTACATACATGTACAATGCATAGCTTTCTGTTTATGCTCTCTTTAGCTTTGCACTGAATATGCAGATTTGGATTCAGATGGAGGACAATTGTTTGACTCACTCACATTTCTGATTCGAGATTTTAAAGAAGATGATGATATTGGAGAGAGACCAGACCTTCTAGAGAAGCTGGTATGTCCCTACAGTAACTTCTAGAGATACTGGTATGTCTCTATGGTAACTTCTAGAGATACTGGTATACCTCTACAGTAACTTCTAGAGATACTGGTATGTCCCTACAGTAACTTCTAGAGATACTGGTATGTCCCTATGGTAACCTCTAGGTGTTGCCTTGCTTAAATTGTACACTAGATGCTGGCATCATTAACATCTAAAATTTGACCTTTCTATCAAGGTTATATTAAATGAAACAATTTAAAAATATTTATAAGAGAATCCCTGGTTATAAGCAACTGAGTTTATATGACTGATATCAACTAAATACCTTCCTGAGTATTTGTCATCTATCTAGATTTCTGAGACAATAAACAACCAAAAAGCTATTCTTTTATAATAACCAGTGAAGTAAGATTGTATGTTCTCAGTATAGGGTGCAGGAATTCTAATTCTAATGGTCATGACAATTTTCACATTCACTAGAGAAGTACGCAGGAATCAACTAATCAAAAGCTAGTGGCAGGCCTCTACAAGGCATTTCAAGAGGTATCCACCTTTACTCTCCCTGATCCTGGAAAGAAGGTGACCAAGGTCTCTGAGGCTGACAAGAAGCTAAAACTGATAGGTAAGTGTGCCGAAAGAGAAATACATTATAACTAGATTTAGCATAAATGGTTTCCAATTATATATCTATGCTCATACAAGAGAGGACAACTCAGGAAGACTACCCAGCCTTTGGGGCTACTTCCTCTTTAAGAGCAGTAGTAGAGAAGCTTGGGTAGCCTTGTACCCTTGTTTGTGATTGGGGTTTGGGGTTAGGTTGCTCACTCAATTCACAGAGACAAAACTTCAATTTTGGTGAAGAACAAGGGCTATTTCAAGCTTGTTTGTGGAGCTTTGATTATCACTGTCAAACACTGCTCCCAATATAAAATTTATAGACATTGATGAAGATTTCCTTGTTGGAGTGAAGCAGCTCTTTGGAAACGTGTTTGATCGACAGTCACTGGGACCTGTGCGAACTGGAGAGGATGTTGTTCGAAAGTTAATGGTAATCTAGATTTTAGATGAATGTTCTAATAAGACAATATAAATTAAAGGAAGAAGTAACAACGTAAATATACTTGTATAAAGTATCGCTAAGTGGTTTACGATGAGTTTCCATTTCACAATTGTTGAATTGCTGGATATTATTTCAATAGCAAATACATATGCCATAACCCACACTCAGTTGATATTCTATTGCTCCGTCATTTTAAGGCAAAAATATGCACTATATTGTTACTAATTAATATGCAGGCTTGGTCTACATGTACATTTAAAATAATATAGCCTTAGCTTCTACGATATTTCTTTAAAATTTAGGCTTTGAAAAACCGCACAATAGACTCAAAAGTAGGAAGGATCAAGATTGCTTCACCAGCTGAAGCTCTGCAGGAATCACTACTAGCTAAAGCTTTCTTCAATGCCCAAGTCTATTTTGATGAGCGGATGACACAGGCAAGTTAACACATAGTTCTAGCACAGCCTTGGAAACAATCTAAAGGTTCTTTCACAGATCAGAATATCCTCATGAACAATATAAACAAATGCATTAATAATTAAATAATATAAAATTAATATAATTCAGAATATAATTAAAATGTAAACAAAATTATTTACTTCCCCTATAGCAGCATTTGAAATTGACCTTGTGACCTGCAAAGAACAAGTAAAGATAACTTCGCAAATGTTAACCCAGCATCCATAATAGTCTGAAAGGAATCGTTGATTAATAAGATAACTCCAAAATATGTCTGGTTTTTATCTACCGAAAGCGTTGATATGTGAACAAAACTTTATAATCATTACCAATAAAGCATCGGCTGCACGAGAGGCCACTTGTTTACTCTTGGCCGACGAAGCCTTGTTCTAGAGCAACTCAGCAGTCTATTTGTTAGGCTATGCTGCTCTTCTCAGGCCACGGCATCACGAAGAGCTGTTGTGATTGGTCAATGTTAGATATAACGACTCCAATTATAGAATTTATTTAAAATAGGCTTTGGTGATTGGCTGGCTATTAATCAAGGCCACTAATTGACTGGTACCACTCATTGTCTATAGAGCCATACCAACAAACAGCGAATTTGCTCCGCTGAAGCTAACGGCCTCTCGTGTACCCGAGCCTTAAGGAATATATTTCTATTCTCCGAATGTGTCTGTTCATTCAGGAGAGGACAACTGTGACTGAACACACATGCCCAGAATAAGCTGAGTTTGGGCTACTAACAGAAAACTTCGTTTTATTAGTGTCTTCACGACCTAAATTTCAGGCGCAGGCCAAGTTGCACAAGAATTTTCTGGCCCGCTTCCGTCACAGGGTCATGAACACACTGGCCTGGGCTAAAAGCAAAATCCTCATTGTTGTTTGAGAAACCCAAGTGTGCTGATGAGCTACGGATGGGTTTCCCCTATCAAACAAAATTCCAGGTCAATAGCCTTTCCGGCCAAGGCCAGTTAGCCATCTTGAGATTTTATTTGCGACCCAGGTCGGCCTACGAGGTCGCGAAAACCCTAAATGAGTTTTTATGACATGTGTTTCCCTATGGATAACTACAGCTGCTTTTTTCAACTGCTCGAAGTGTTTCTAAATTGCACACAGAATAATAATATTATCTTGTTCGACTTGGAAATTACATATATACATGTAGAAACCATATTATGTAATTCAACTATATATACTTTACTCACAGTCACCATATATTGTATTAATAGTACACTATGAGTTCTGTTTAGGTGGCAGAAGGTGAATATGAAGATGAGTCTTCCCTACACAATGCTCTAGTTAAGGTTGTTAATGACATGGTGAATAACTTTTGCTCTGACCAGTTTGTTATCAAGGTTCCAGAAAGTGACAGCAAAAGGTAATTGAACTTGGTCCTACTCGCTTCTTTCTGAAAAAAACCTATTCGTACTTGTTAACCTAAGTATTCAAATTAAAAAATACATTGCCATTACGTCTTATTTTGCAACTTTTTGCAAATAATCTCAAGTGATCCAATTTTATGTGGTCTTGATTTGCTCCAATGTTAGCATATTTTCTTTATCACGTTAATTGTATAATTGTATTATTGGAGTGCTAACGCTTTGCTTCAATAATCATATTTATCATTCAATTGTAGACAGCTGCTGTGCAGTGTAATATCTTTATGTTCTAGCAACTACATAAATCTACTGAAAGCCAAAATGGGTGTCGTAGAGGAGCGGAAGCGAATGATCCTGGCTGGGAGAGAAGCAAAGAGATTGAAGGAAGAAGCTGATGCAAGGCAGAGAGAGGCAGAGAGTTTGTTTCATGATATGCAACTAGAGATGGAGAGAGCAAGACTGGAGCAAGAAGAAAAGGCTGCAGAATTAGAGAAGGAGCTTGCAGAGATGAAAGCTGCTAGGCAGAAAGAGATTCAGAAAGAAGAGGCTGCTCAGAAAAAGCAGATTACTGTAGTAAAACAGGCCTATAAGAAAATCAATCAATCAAATGAAGCAGACCCTGAGAACAAAAAGGAAGAATGGGCAAAGAAAGAAAAGAAAAAGTTCAAATGGTACTGGCCACCAACTTGGTGCTTGGTAAGAAAAACTTTGTACTACGTCAGTCTATATGAGTAGCCTAGAGCTGTGTTCACAGTCTTACTATGGCTGGTAGCTAGTTAGAAACGACAGTGTACTACATATATATTGACTCCAGTTCCTAAATGAGAGTTTATTCATAACCACATATCTTCTGAGAAGGTCTTTCACTTCTCAATTACACAGTAGTACTATAGCATGAATGTACTAATGAAATCAAATGCATGGGTGGACAAACCTGAAATGCGTCAGAGAAAATTTTTCTCCAATCACATTTATATGACAGTTTGATAAGCGTATTTTCTGTGGGTATGCAAATATTTTAACTTTTAATTAACTTCAATAATTAAACACTGCAAATCTTCTGCCTTCTCAACTCAAAAGTGATTAAATAATGGCTGTAATAAAACATGAGGTTGATGCTATCATCACTAAGGTGAACTATGAGCAGAGTCACACAACTCCAAAGTGCATTGGACTGCATAACTTTAAAATAATATTATTGTTATTTTTCTCAGGTGATGTAATGTAACGCCTCCAAGGATCCCAAGCTAAGGGTGAAGGTCTCTCACAGAATTGTCTTAGATTTATCACCATAGTGTAGGCTACATGATAGTCTAGGTCTAGGCTAATATTTGATTACATTATTCAAAGATATACTGACTATTAGATAGTAATTATGTTTGTAGTAGATTCCATTCAAATACTTCCATAATAGGCAAGTGAGCATCCACAACTGTTTCCTAGTGTTGTATCTGGCATCATCACATATCACTAGCATTTAGTTAGGCCTATATGAGGTTCAGGCTGTATCATATAGAGGTAAATGATATCCATAGATGTAATACTCTACTAGTAAGTAGTAGAGAACTTGTGTTAAGCCTGTGGAAGTAGCCTGCGAGTCTGAACCTGAGGTTGTGCCTGTAGCTCAGTAACTAAATCATCACATCACGTTATATAGACAGAGTGGCCATTTTGTTAGGGGAGAGGTGTCTCATGCCCACCTACACTACACAGGTGCTACTCACCAGCTTTGATTTCCGAAAACCAGAGCTGGTGTGGTGATTAATCTGTCTATACACTGGACCTCTGAGTAGGTAGTTAGGGTTAGTAATTGGTCTATCCCTGGCATGACACTACTGTGATACACTCTATCAGCCCCTAATCAACCATTATGTTATACCTCTTGCATATACATGTATTATGCTTGCCACAGTTACATGTACTCCCAATCCACGTAAGATCTTTAAATTGTAGAGTCTATTTCAGTTTTAAAATAAAAAAAACTTGCTAGCTGTCAAACGTCTACTCACATTATATTATCTTTGCCTACATGATAATTATTTTGATTCTGGTAAGATGTAACACACATGTACATGTACAATGTAAATTTAAATGCAAACAACACGCTAACATGGACAATTGTAATACAAGTACATCAGAAACAAGTTACACTGCAAGTACTGTACAAGGGCTGTGCAAGTGCTGCACAAGTACTGCACAGGTACTTCACAAGTACTGCACAAGTGCTGCACAAGTACTGCACAGGTGCTGCACAGGTACTGCACAAGTACTGCACAGGTACTGCACAAGTGCTGTACAAGTACAGTACTCATAAGCTACATGTATTTATTATAAGCATTGCACAAGCATTGTATAAGTACTGTACAAGTCATCTACATGTACATGTACATGTAGCTGTATCAGTCACATGCTCGATTTCCACTTGCTGCTGTGGTAAAGAGCACACTTCAAGTCACAAGAGTTGGCTCAGCAACTTACACTACTTGAGAATGACTTCTATCGAAGACTTGAACTCCCCGAGTTACTTATATGGTCCAGGGAGCAGAACGAAGAAAAGTAAGTTAATATGACTTGTAAATGACTTGAAAGAAAAAAGGTATAATAAATAGTAATGTTTATTATTGTATAGTAATGTAGCATAGCAATGTATATAGGTGCATAACTTGTAGGCTTATATGTAACACATGTAACTAATAATAACATCTGTAACAGGTGCCCTAACCTGATGGAGTTCGCAGAGCACTTTCATAAGATGTCATGGTGGTTTAGGAATGTAATACTTAAACCAGAAGATCCAACTACGAGGGAGAAATAAGTTTGTTTACATACTCAAGATTGATAAAACAAGAAACGTGCTTTGTTGTTTCTTCGTATTTCATGATTCAGGAGTACTTTTTTCTTATAGACTGTATCAGTAGCTTTAAATCTTACCGGATGGCTTTGGCAGAGGCCCAACCTCCTTGCATTCCATACATGTAGGTTATTAGTCTATTTAAAAGGTGTTCCACTGTTGTGTAACAACATGCAAATGAATGTTACATAATGTTGAATAATATATTTACATTTCGTTAAAAGTTTGGTTTATTTTTATCTGCAACACATTTTTGCCTTTTAGTTTTTTTGGATTCATGCAAGTGGTGGACCATCAATCAGCCACAAACATTCATGGAGTACTATAGTAAGAGAAAAACTGTATTTAATTCAGGAGTTGTCAGTCCATAATACTATGTACATGTATTTGGAGTTGCTGTCACATTGTATTATAATTGGGCAAATATTATTTGGAGTTGTGTTCACTTAGCAATTATTGTGCTATTACAGTGGGCTCATATTCAACGACATGGCTATCATAAGGGTAAGAAACACAGCTAAGTTAGCCGATGGTGAGCTAATCAACTTCCAGATGAGATGGCATTTCTTCAACGTACTCGAGTGTCTACGTAGATTCCGTAAACCGTAAGCAACTACTACTAGCACTATGTATAACTACTACTAGTAGTATGTATAACTACTACTAGCACTATGTGTAACTACTACTAGTACTATGTATAACTAGCTACTACTAGCACTATGTATAACTACTACTAGCACTATGTATGACTACTACTAGCACTATGTATAACTACTACTAGCACTATGTATAACTACTACTAGCACTATGTATAACTACTACTAGCACTATGTATAACTACTACTAGCACTATGTGTAACTGCTACTAGTATTATGTATAACTACTACTAGTACTATGTATAACTACTACTAGTACTATGTCATTGTATAACTACTACTAGCACTATGTATAACTACTACTAGCACTATGTGTAACTACTACTAGTATTATGTATAACTACTACTAGTACTATGTATAACTACTACTAGTACTATGTATAACTACTACTAGCACTATGTATAACTACTACTAGCACTAAGTGTAACTGCTACTAGCGCTATGTATATATACATGTATGTGCATACATTAGTATGATCGTTTAGAATTAGGTACATGAACATGTATTTCAAAAACTGTTCGAAAACTAAATTTGTACTCTTAGCAAAGACTTCCTAAACTTGCAATATTGTAATGTATAATCCTAAAACTTATTATATTATACTACAATAAAATATTACAGAAATTATAAGAAATTGGGACTGTCTTAAAACAATAGTTCATGATAGATTATTGATATTATTGTTAAGTGTCTGTACAAGTTTAATATCTGTCTGCATTTCCTCTACTCTGCAGGGCATACCCTTTTAAGAAGGATTAAAAGATACCGCAGTTTCTCGATGACTTCAACGACTCTAATTCTAACGATGATGAGATATGGGAGGGATCAAAGCAAATCAAACCTACTAGCACAAAGTAGCTGCTGGCAAAGGAAGGCATCTTCACCCACCCTTTTTTCAACTTTGAAATATTTATGGTGCTTAGAGTATTTTAGACCAAGCGAATCAATAGGTTGTATTATATTGTAATATGATGTAATGTAAGATAAGAGTTTACTCATTGAAGTGTTAATATAGTAATATTTCTATTTTAGTGTTCAAATGTATATTATTAGCATATTCCTGATATAGTTACCCGCTGTAAGCTGTAGTACTCGACTGTATATGCTACTTTGCTGGTTGTGAAAAATTGTATTTTATTATTTAATACCATGTTACATAATTGCTGGCACTTGCTTTTTAGGGACGTTTACCTAATTCAGTCACTCTTCTCTTACACATGTATCGCAATTAATGTGCATGTTATTGCGTAACTATTGGTAGTTGCTGGGAAACCTGCAAGTACAATCATTATTGTTACGAGCGGGTAGGTTATATTTATGCCTTTCACCTCTCAAAGTATTTTATAACTTTGTTTTTTTTCTTAGTGCATTATAGCACGTACATTGTACATAGTTTACCTTACATTTACAAAATTATATATATATTTGAATTTTTTTCTTTGAAAAACGGATTCAGAGCTTGCCAGTAAAAGTCTGTTACCTTATGGACCAGGTGTTTAGCCTGTGCTCTTGCTTTCTCTTCAATATAGACAAAATATTAGCTGTAAATAATTGTACATGATTTTTATTACTTGTAATACATTTTATACTTTATTGCCCTAAAAGTTTTATATAAAATGAAAAATAATTATAATTGAAGATATTATTACCTTTTATTGTTATTGTGTATCTTTACTACAAAACTATTCCAAGTATTTCTAGAATACAATATTGTACAAGTAAAGAGAATATTTAACACACACACAAACATAAATTGGAAGGGGTTATGAAGCTCAGTTGTGTTCTCTTATTTAAATTTCAGTAATCAAGAGAGGCCTTAGAGTGTGTTTTATACAGTTTCAAATTACATTACTGTGTCTCTATATGGTTCTTAAAAACTAAAAGTTAGTTCTTTAATTAAGAACTTAGTCTATGGCTTTACTTCATTATTTTCCTTATACATGTAAATGGGTACTGTAAGTTTGAAACACAGTCTAGGCTTTATTTATAAAAAGCCTCAACAAATTTTCAAGGAGGCTATGATGTCCAAAATATTGGTTGGAAGGGGGGTGTCCAAGGGGTGCATTTGGATCACAGTCTACAAACATGATTTTTAGGCTTTAAAATACATAACTTTAAGTATTTTGAAACCTAAAAATCATGTTTGTAGACTGTGATCTAAATGCACCCATTGGACACCCCCCTTCCAACCAATATTTTGGACATCATAGCCTCCTTGAAAATTTGTTGAGGCTTTTTATAAATAAAGCCTAGACTGTGCTTCAAACTTACAGCACCCATTTACTACTATTAATTTCTATTCAGTGGACTTCGGTCTACATTGTGGGGCTTTATTTAATGTGCTGGAATTACACCCAAGCCTGGGTTCTCCAGATTTACAACAGTGGTTCCCAAGAATACTCTATCACTATTATAATGGTAAATCACCTGGATATAACATTCTGTGCAATATACAGTTTTTATTGTATTATTATAATAATATATGTAAAAGTGACATAAAATATCAAAAATACTTCCTGCTTATTTTATTTTCTAGCGTTTTATGAAATATTTTCCATAACAATATGGCTGGAAGTAACTATTGGGAATAATTCATACACAGTATTTTGCATAAAGATAGTGTGCTAAGTACAATGCCATAAATAAAATAACATACATTACATGGGTCCTCATCTTTCTCTTCTCAATTTGAGCAAGAGAAAAATAAATTGAGAGCGGACAACTTCTAATTATGATCACCAGTTCCTATGAACACAAATTCTATAAAAGTATATAACGTTTTATATAATGTAATGCCTATTATAATGGAAAAGTGCATATTATTATCATCTAACAAGAACCAAGTCTAAACTTCATATCTACAATAATATCTATCTACATTTATGCCCCAGGACACCATAACTAATATTAATAAAACATAATTATTTGTTACAGTTATTTTATTATCTCCCTACTATTTCAATGCCTGTCCAAGCATCATCATCAGATGATAAAATAATGTTACAGAAATTTAAAGGCTACTTTACATATAGAATATAAATGTACATGTATATATAGGATATACATGTATATAATATTATAGGTAATTCCTGCAATAAAAAAATCATTAAAGAGAAAGTCTTTGACACTCTTCTCATTGCAGGAATTACCTATGCATCTATTATATATTATACTGTAAAGTAACCTGTAATTTTCTGTAACATATTTGTCCTCTGGTGACGATGCTTGGATCGACAAACATCGAAATGTTAGAAATGCAATAAAAAAAACTATAATAAATGTGTCTTGTTTCGTTATTCATCATCAAACTATTAACTGACACCAAAAGTTTCCAATAACTAATACATGTATAATAGCTATTCCATTTTATGATTATAGATGAAGGCTATAATAGATATAGTGTAGCTAGTAGGTACATGTATATAACATTGTACATATAATATACTAGACTGAGGTGTTATCGCCCCTGGACCACTTCAGAGAAAATAAATTAATGTAAATCTAAATAACATCTGTGGAAAGTCGCAGTATTACTGACTATTTATTTGTGGATATTTCTATTGATATGTATTATAAGGTGACTAGAAGGGAAAATATGCGGAGTGTACAACCGTTATCAATGTTATCATTGCTTTATACCGAAAAATTATAAAAGTTGTCCATGTCGAGCCATAAACACAATATACTACCTCAGAATACACAATATGTTAATGACAGTCAAGTTTATATCATTTTTATGCTGTGTTTAACTATATATTGGGCCTAAGTGTCCCCCTGGCATATTCCAGTAAGTTCAGCTCTATAGCTGGGCCTACGTAATGTTATATATGTCAGCAGGTGACTTAGTTATTCTCTAGTTTTTGGACATGTGCATCTGTGCCATCTACTGCAGAAAAACCACTGCGGTGCTACAGTGTATATTTTTCAAACAGAACTGCTCTAAAAATGTGTTTGCAGGTTGTATTTTTTATTTTTAGTGACAGACTTGGAAAGTTGATATCAAATTACCTTATTGCAAATTGCATTTAGCTTTATTTGTGGCATGAATAGTTTAAATACATGTACAAGTATACTGAATTTAACTGTTGTGCAAAATAGATTCCAAGAGTATAAATACATGTATAACTAGAATAGTGCAGCTACGTGTAGTTACAAGAACAAGTAATTGAGAGTTATTTGTGTAGAAGTGTTATCTAACATAATGTACGCATAAGGTTTACCAGTGTGCCCAAGAATGCTTCAAACTACACAATAGTTTTACTTTTTCAAAAGCTTTCATACTGGTTGACTGTCAGGGTATTGGAGATACACAGCTTAGCTCACCTACTCTCGATAATCTGATTCTCTACATTGGAATGGATCTATCTAGTGTGTTTATTCTAAACCTCCAGAAGTCTTTGGCAGAATAATTCAAAGTCAAACAGGGTCATGATGGAAGGTTTCTCTTCTATGATGTGTAAATTATTTGCCAGTCAATCTTCCAACTTTACAGAGGAGCCGGTTACTCTTCAATCACCGTCTACTCCACACCACACGATCAATATCATACATACACACCATCTACTTCTTTTGTATATCCAACATTGTTAGCACATTATAACACTCCACGTGCACATTTCCAACAATCATCTTTTACCCCACAATCTTGTCCTCAGCCCTCTTTCAATACCCATGCATGCTTCTTCACAACCATCTTTCACAACAGCTCTCCTATCATCTATTGTGGTTGAGAATGCTAGTGCTAGGTATACTGCGCCTGATGTTGACCAATCGTGGAAGCGTTTTCATTTTTTTCTTATTTCTATGTCTTTTTCCTATTTCCATCTGTGAATATTTCATAATTTTGTGAAAGTAATTATATCCTTCTTCTTGCTGGTATAGAGCAGGAATGACCACTGTGATGGTTTAGTTGTGGGCTAGCCAAGTTTATGTAAGCTGGCAAAATAGCCTTCAAACAAGCTTCAGCCTGCCCTACAGTTTCCTTATCATCGCAGATCAACGAAACCTAGCTTCCAAACCAATCAAGGAACATTATTCTAGATTATTGCTACTAACTTACCTCTTGTTTGTGATATTATAACATATTAAGGTTATGTAACTAGGGTCTGAATTTTCTTTCGAAAATTTTCCCACATATTTAACCATGTCTGAAAGGGCCTGGACAGCTTTCAGTGTAAGCATTAAGTTGCTTAATTGTGTTATTTAAATTCGGATGTCTGCATTATATTGATTACAATCAAATAAAAAAAATTATTTGATCTGAAATATAATACTTACTTATCCATAATATGCACAAATGTAAATACATGTATTGATAAGCAACATGCAGTAGGAGTAGACAACTACCATACAAAACCAAACTTGGGTTTGTGCTTGACTATGAGCGGATAGTAACACTATTGAACAGATTACTCCGGTGTTTGATGCACTGCGAAGCACCAACAATGGAGCAGATAACTTCGAACAAAATCTGCTTCGTAGTAGTGCGAGGCATCAAAAGCAGTGATTGTTTGGAATAAAAAAATAAATTCAAGTATTATTTACCAACTTTATATTGCTTGCCTGTTGCACTTCAGTGGCCCGCAAGACACTATACAATTTGCAAAATACGAGTATGTTTCCATACTAAATGTGACCTATCAGAGACATTCGTAATATCACTACAATGCCAAAGATATTATTCTTTTCTGAAGATACCTTATTGGTAACAGTGTGGGTCGTATATTTTTTTTCCTTCTAGTGTATATAAATCAATAGCAGTGTTGAATTGTTCAGGCACCTAATAGTTGTGTGCCCTCAATTGATAACTTTATCCGGAAAATAGGTTATAATAATATTTGGTTTGTGACAAGTCATGTATTAATTTGAATCCAAAATCTTTTTTACATGTAGTTTTACTAGCAATTACTTTTATCCACTTCTGTGCCTTTTTACATTAATTAAACATAATGTTTTTTATTGGTACACATTTTGTTATACATGAAATTCTGCAGGGCGTAATGTTGAGATTTTAAAAGCACATCAACTAGACTACTAATCTACTATATGTGTTTTGAAAGCAGAGCATTGATTGGTTGGAAATGAATACCCTTTTGAAATAGTCATCACCCCTATGACTAGACTACCAATGACTGCATTATGTAAGTGTGTGTTACTATTTATTCCTCAAAGTCAGCATTAAAATGTGACCTAAATCTGTCATTGCTGTCAATAAAGTGTGATAGCAGAGTAACACTTTGAACCTTCAAATATTTAATTCTGACATCAGCGGTCAACAAATATTATTATATGTGACATCTTTTATCTGGCATGTTTATTTATACAGATGGAGTACTTGAAATAGGCTTATCATTCTGTTGACTGCCACTGCACAGTGCTCTATTCCTAGATCACAGAAGCTATACAACATCACCCTACAGTGATTGCACACCTTGATGGTAAGTAGGTTGTCACAATATTACACTACATTCAACAAGTACACATATATACATACACACCTTCACACGTACACACCTACACACGTACACCTGTACAATAATTATTTGAAGAGTAGTTTTGAGAAATAATTTTGGCGTTTTAATGTTGTCAGGTTAATCGGTAAAACTTAAAGTCATGACTGAGACGACAGTTGCAGTGCCAGCTGTGGAGGATATCAGAAAAGGGGAGGACAAATTAGTAAGTTTATCATCCTTGGTTACAATAGCGCATTCACTGTACTAAAAAATATCAGCAAAAAGTAGTTGAACACCGAATGAAAGCAGCTATATTCACTTGGATACACATGTATGATATTTCAAATTGAATATTTTACTCAATCCACTTTTTCCTAGAATTGATAGTGTCCCATGTTTAATGCTTTTAGAAAGATTTATCTTCACTATTTCTCTCAAAGCCAATCCCCATCATCAAGTTTTCTGTAAATGCTGATGATTCGCCAGAGTTTATGATAGATGACTTTAAGGCCGTACTGAGTAAGGAAGGAGTATATAACATGCCAGTGTGTCCCATAGTTATCACCGGGGAGCTGAGAACTGGTAAATCTTTCCTCCTCAACCTAATGAAGATGTATCTAACCTATAGAATGGAGGTGAGTGAGTCAGTGACCTTGTGGTGTGATGACAGACTAGTGTATACTGTATACTTTATTATCCAACAGCAATGGATGAGTTCACATATTCAAAGATAGTAAACTGATTTCACTGGTATGATAATTACTAAATTGTTTCTTGATGAGTATTTACATTGCAACTGTGACCAGACTCCGTGATCTTACTATTAACTCATTTGTCTCTACCTCAGTTTGTAAAACATTAACAGCGAGTCTGTTTCAATGAAGTCTTTCTCAACCATTTCTCTAACTTTCTTCACATTTTAACATGGTTCTTCAACATCTAGAGAGGAACAGATGAAGGGTGGGAGAAGTATGACGCAGTGGTTGAAAAACTTGTCTGCACTGGAGCAACCAATTCTGCTACTTCTGGTATTTGGGTGTGGGATCAGCCATTTATTATTAATGGGGTAAGAAGTAACATTCCATCAGTATTTTAACGTGTTGGTGTGCATTGAACAATTTAGTAAATTCATGTATTACTAGACTCATTTAAAAACATGTGTGGCATCATTTTGAGTCGCAGATGCCAAGATTCATATGTATTGCAGAGATACATGTATATTGCTAGTTACAAAGTTATAACCTTGTAACTAGCAATATATCTTTTCAATATAATACTCTATGAATTGTACATCTATCTATTTAGACTTGACCAATATTCAGAATAAATTATCATTTGTATAATGTTATTCAGCCTGATGCTGGTCAAAGTATTAGCAAGTACTTCAAACTGCACAATATTTTTTATTTTTTTCAGAAAGCGTTCATACTGGTTGACTGTCAGGGTACTGGAGATCGACAGTTAAACTCACCTACTCTGGATAATCTGATTCTCTACATTGGAATGAATCTATCCAGTGTGTTTATTTTAAACCTTCAGAGTCGACTCACTACTAACCAGCTTGAGAAACTGCAAGTAGGTTATTTACATAATTACTCAATGTGCATACAGTGTACTGTATCAGCATTTGAAACCTCATCAATGCAACTCAGAGATATACCTAGGAGCACACTTTGACAATATTGCACATTTATAGCAAAGCATAATTTAAATGATATGAAACACACTGAACTGGAGTACATGGTACATTATGTACATGCATTATATAGTAGACAACATAATATACAATCTGGTGTACATCTCACAATCTCCTTGACTCTTTGACTGGCTTCAGTTTTGTTCATTGTTCTACATTTACAGGGGCGTATTTTAAGGGGCGGCAGGGAGGCACTGCCGCCCCTGTTTTCAAAATAAAGTGGCCTAAAAACACTACTTTTGAAAATTTGACACTGTTTTCCTTAATATTTGCTTCATTTCCGGTTTGCGACTGAAGCGTTATCTCTATAGTTTTAACTCTATGGCGTTATCACTCTACTTATAACTCTATGGTGTTGCTGCGTAACAATAACCAGTAATCTTGGAATAATCACTACATTGCAAGTGGCACACAAAGAGGCCCATAAAACTGTGTACTCTGCTAAAAGACTCTATGGTTATGCCAAGGTTAAAAACTTGCGATCGTGTGAATGAATGAATAAATATTTTTATGGATAGTTATTTATACCAAGGAAAAAATATTAAATGTGAAAGTAAAAGTAGTGAACAGTTGAATCAGGTGAATCAATTTGTAAGTCACTGCTATCAATGAGGTGGTTTCTTCCCTGTCACTGACTATGAGCAGATGCATGAAACTTAATTCCAATATCATCTTGGCTTCTTTTAAAAATAAAATATTTATGATTTTTTCTTTTAATATAATATAATTAAAAGTGTTTCCATTCACTTTAGTCATTCATTCCAGCCATTGCCACTCCACTGACAGCTACTACTCTACTGCTACATTCACTACTAACAACTAAATATGTATTGTAAAGGAAAAATACTAATTTAAAAATAACATAATACAATAATAATTAAATATTTTAATTTTAAATTTATATATAATTAATATAATTACACTATTAATATTATTTTAACTTTAATAGGCTGCCACACTTTTCTTGCAAAAGTATTTATTTTTAATGTGGTAGATTCTAGAAGTGTTTTTGCAAGCTGGTATTGTAATTGTAAGGCTAGGGAAGCTGTTGCTTTTTTACCTATATAATAGGAGTTAGCTACATGTAGCTCTAGCTGCATGTAGCTATTTTAGATACTTATATATAAGGGATTTTTATATGTAAAAGAAAGAGGAGTAGAGTAAGTAGAGAGAAAGTGGAAGAGAAGTTGAAGTGTTAATAAAAGTTAGATCTGCAAGTGTCTAGACAAACCCTGGAGAAGGTTTATGGAATGACAGGGGAACAGTAAAATGCCATAACATTGGTGGCAGCGGTGGGATTCCGGTCTAAACACTCTAACTGCTCAACACTTACAACTCGTATTACACCGACTGACTTGGACAGTCATGCTTAGATGGATAGGGTAGACTATCTTGTAAGAGTCCAGCGTGAGCATGGTGTTTGTGCCATAGCCTATCAAGCTGTGTATAGCTCATCAGGATCTACACCTAGGAGTAGTGAGCCAGGAAGCTGGAGGATACTTTCTCTCTAACACTTACAACTCGTATGGAAAGTCATGCTTAGATGGATAGGGTAGACTATCTTGTAAGAGTCCAGCGTGAGCGTGGTGTTTATGCCATAGCCTATCAAGCTGTGTATAGCTCATCAGGATCTACACCTAAGAGTAGTAAACCAGGAAGCTGGAGGATACTTTCTCTCTAATGACAATTGGATAGAAATTATTGTGTTATGTATTTATTTTAGTTTATGTAATTATTTTAATTTCATGAGTACTGTTTGTTGGTGCCTGTTATATCTCGTCGTTCAGATGGTGCATCCAGAATCTACGGTAGAATGGTATAATGCAACCTATAGGAGCCTCTAACCTTCTATTTGTGGAATCGATGCTACTAACATTGAAGTGAGCACAGGTGTGGTGTGCAGATGGTGTATCCAGTGCCTACTGTAGAATGGTGTAATGCAACCTATAGGAGCCTCTAACCTTCTATTTGTGGGACGTATACTACTAACATCAAAGTGACCACAGGTGTGATGTTCAAACATATGGAGGAGACACGAGAATCACTTGTATCCACTAATGGTGCTAAAGATAAAACAGGACAACGGTATAAAAACGGAGATTTCTAACTACGGAGTACTTGTCTGTTGCCTACTATATATTGATGTTCAGCTGGCATATCCAAGGTCTACTGTAGCTTAACATGGTTTAATGCAACCTATAGGAGCCTCTAAACCTCTACTTGGTTGGACTGATACTGCTTGCATTGAAGAGAGCACTGGTGTGATATTCAGATGGTGTATCCAGTGTCTACTGTAGAATGGTATAATGCAACCTATAGGAGCCTCTAACCTTCTATTTGTGGGACGTGTACTACTAACATCGGAGTGAGCACAAGTGTGATGTCCATAATATTGAGGAGGCAACGGAATATCTTTGTATCTGCTACCGCTGATGCTAAAGACCAGACAAGACAATTGTATAGAAACTAAGTTTTAAAACTAATGGACATATACTAAAACTTTCTTCTACTTTTTATGATCAGGTTATCCATTATGTTTATAGATGTAGGTGTAGGTAATACCCACACCTCATCTAGAAGGGGAGAATGTGGTAGATTCTAGAAGTGTTTTTGCAAGCTGGTATTGTAATTGTAAGGCTAGGGAAGCTGTTGCTTTTTTACCTATATAATAGGAGTTAGCTACATGTAGCTCTAGCTGCATGTAGCTATTTTAGATGCTTATATATAAGGGATTTTTATATACAGTAGAGAGAGAGGAGTAGAGTAAGTAGAGAGAAAGTGGAAGAGAAGTTGAAGTGTTAATAAAGTAAAAGTTAGATCTGCAAGTGTCTAGACAACCCAGAAAAGGTTTATGGAATGACAGTTGAATGAACAGTAGAATCCATAACAATAATTAAATTTATAATGACAACAGTGTTGTTGATCAGCTACTAAAATTTGAAAATCTTAATTTAAAAAATACACTTGTGCCTATGGACTCTTTGTAAAAAGATACAATCATGCAGTATTGTAGTTGTTATAAAATTCTACTAACTAGTAATAGTACTGTAACACTTTCACTCCTGTTGCAAGTAGTAGTAACTTTATTAAGCAGAAGTAGTAACTTTATTAAGCAGAAGTAGTAATGAGTACTTGTTGTAGTGATGCTAGAACTAACTTGCTGCTATGTCTAATTTTTGCACTTCAGAGAGTGAGATTTGAAAATTTTCCGCTGCGCGTGCATTTGCGGGGGGGGGGGGGGTGCCCGCACCCCCCTCCCACCCGACTTTCTGCCTCCCCACTCAATTTTTCTAACCTACGCCCCTGATTTAGTATTGCCAAATATTTCAGCTTACGGTAATTCATACCTACTTGCATTTTTAGACTAATGTTAATGCCCACTTTGCGCATTTCAAGGGACAAAAGATCTTAGTTCTGTATAGCTGGTGTCATCCACATACAATGCATGTAACTGGTACCTTCATAATAACTACAGTTGTTGCTCTCTTTAGCTTTGCACAGAGTATGCAGATCTGGATTCTGATAGAGGACAACTCTTTGATTCCCTCACATTTCTCATTCGAGATTTTACGGCCGATGATGAAATTGGAGAGAGACCAGACCTCCTAGATAAACTGGTATGTTTCTATGGTAACTTCTAGAGAAACTGGTATGTCTATATGGCAACTTCTAGGTAATAGCTTGTGCAACTTGTATCGATGCTGATATTATTGGCCAGGGTGACCAACCAAAATTTTCCAGGAAAGTTGCAGAATGATCACTGTAGAAATGGTATGGTAAAAAATTTTCTGCACTCTTTTACCACATTGCAGAGATACTTTAAATAGTAGGCTCTTCTTGTATTTTCATTATTTAGTTTTAGGAGAACTACTAGGCCCTATGTATGACATGAAAACTTTCATATATTAGCAGAATGAAGTCCACTAAACTTTTTGAGACAAAAAAGATGTAAACTCAATAGAAATACAAACAATGCTTAGAGGCCTATGCTGTGCTAAGTAGGCAAATTAATGGCTGGATTAAAAGCACAGCTCACCTTAGCATCCAGTTTAGCTCATATTTTAAGCTCTCTGTTGAGCATTATTATATCAATACCATATTTGGCTGCATCTCACTATATCAACTTTAGGAACTACGTAATGGATTATGAAGAGTCATCTGGCAATGAATCACAGTCATACGAATATGCAGAGTCACTTAGAAACAGATGTCATGAAATTATTATTTCGCAATATTTTGAAAAAAAGTTGTTACTTTTGAGAATGTCATAATTCTTCATCAAATTTTCACATTTTGAGCAAAAAAAGTGATTTACTAAGAAGTCCCATTGCACATTTTAATAATTTACATTACGTTACTGACCAATAGAAAGATAGCTATCAATGTGGTTGAGATAACTTTAATTACCTGTAACATTACTTAGAATGAAATGCTCAAATCAAATAATTTGGAAAAGTTCACAAGAAGTGTGAGTGAGTTACATGAGTATGTTCTGAATAATTTGCATCCATGTCCAGACTTTTGAGGGAAAAATAAACCTAAAGCTGCAAAATAAGCATTTTACAATAAGCGGTGAGATAACATTGTATACTCTCAGTTTGGAAAACAAGAAGTGAAGTTTTAACCACTATGATAATTTTCTCATTCACCAGAAGAGTACGCAGGAATCAACTGTTCAAAAACTAGTGGCAGGTCTCTACAAGGCGTTTCAAGAAGTATCCGCCTTTACTCTTCCTCACCCTGGTAAAAAAGTAAGCAGAAGCTCCAAGGCTGACCAAAATCTAAAATTAACAGGTAGGTGGAGATTATTCTAGTGACCCCTAAATTATATTGTTCTCTGGTTGAGCAGTTTCGGGACAATTTAAACCATTGGAGCTCCGTGCCAATGCCTAAAGGTGCCCAATCCTAGACCTGCATATTTTGAATTCGACATCTTTCACTTTCATCCAATCCTTCAATTTTCATACATGGCATCTCCAACGATTCTACTTGTCACCAAGTCATCTGTAAACAACACGCCCAGGGTGGCTCCTTTCCTTGCAATAACATTCAATATTATGAAATAAAGCTGTACACTAAGCACCGGCCTTTGGCAGAGTTCTACTATACTTCTATAGTTTCAAACTCTTTAGTTTCTCTCGTGTTGTGACTTGAACAGTGCACTCCTAGAACATATTCTCAGAAAGTGCTATGTTAAGGCTATAAAAGTGTTGATGAGATGATTGGCTTATGCAGTTTTTCTTTTGTTTTATTCTTGTAACTTTTCTGAAGCATGAGGGGGTAGAACATGGGCGAACCTTTCTTTTTGGAAAGCATATTGGTTGATAATCATTGATTTTAACTATTTTTAGGTAAACAGCTCCTCAAACACTCTCTTGACTCGTTGAAGGTAGCAGCGGGGTGCTCATTAATTGGGACAGCCTTAGTCTTTCTTTAGGCATTCCATTTGTCACCATGTCTTTAAGACATGATGTAGCCCATAGAAGGAGTCCAGTTGTTTTTATCGGTTTATCTCATCTACAGACATTGATGAAAATTTCCTTGTTGGAGTGAAGCAATTCTTTGCAAAGGTGTTTGATCGACAGCTGCTGGGACCTGTGCGGACTGGAGAAGATGTTGTTCGAAAGTTAATGGTAATCTGAACTTGAAGCCATTTCTCAAACTAAAATATATCTTAATGTTTGAACCAATAACATACATATACATGTAGTTGCATAAAATATGAAAAATGGGTTTATGATGCAATATACATGCAATTTTACCATTTTAGAGCTCTTAGGTAATATTGCCTTTGCCTTGTCTTTACTTGTTAGTTTGAGGACTAAATTAAAATATATGTTTACTAACAACTGTTTGCATATTTATATTATATGGCTTAGTCTACATTAACATCTAACATAATGTAGCCTTATAACTGATGTCACTTCCATTTCTTTAAAATTCAGACTTTGAGAAATCGAACAGTAGATTCAAAGGTGGGAAGGATCAAGATTGCTTCACCAGCTGAAGCTCTGCAGGAGTCATTACTAGCAAAAGCTTTCTTCAATGCCCAAATCTATTTTGATGAGAGGATGAATCAGGCAAGTAAAAGCGTAACTTTATCACAGGCATTTCCAAAGTTCTAACAACAACAGAGAAGTCAATCTCATGGAACAACAGCCATTGCACCACATTCGGAGCTCCAGCTAGTCATTGTCTCCAAGCTCAAATAAGCCTTCAATCTGTTTAGTGGAATTGACCAAACTAGACTGTCACTGAAAAGAACAGTAATGATCATGAATCATGGTTTTAGCTTATCATGTCCTGAATGGTTCCAATAGATTAAACAGAAGCATCTACTTTTAGGTTTCATCAATATAGATGGATATAGTCTAGCTGTAATTGCTTTCTCACAAAGGTTGGATTATCTATGTCGATACTAATGCCATCAAATTCGAGACCAAATGGTACAAATACTACTATTTTGTTCAGAAGTTACTTTATTCTGAACTTGTTAAGCTCGAAGTTGAGTGCACAACTCCTAGTAACGTTGGGAACACGAGCATTACACGGGCTTAGCACCAACTATTTATTGTTTGCCAGCCAAGTTTTATTTGAGAGTTTTCAGTTGAAAATTAATTGTATTTTGTTGCGTAAGATAGTGTAATGTTTTGCTATGGGTAGATCACACCGGTGCCGATGTTAGCACGAGTGTGGGAAGTACTTGGTAGTGGTAGTGGGCTGCCAAGTTGTACTTCCACCATTACATAAAGAGTGAACAACTATGTAGCTCTTATTAATGTTGTAAGGATGTAGGCCCAATGCTTAGGCTCTTTGAAGAGTCAAGAATCGACAAAGGTTTGATGTTTATACTCATCAAGAGTGTGGTAAGAGTCTTATACGAGTATGGGGATGAGCTCGGGTGTTAAAGGTTCAGGGGACCAAGGCTGGAGCTGCCTGCCTGCAAGAGTAAGACTCTGTAGGTTGGGTTAAGAGATGTTGCTTTATTAGAGTGCAATCAATGACTGACTAGCATAGAAAAATGTGCTGGCTTTTATACTAATCAAGTTTCCAGTAAAAATAGCCCGATAAGGTATTGGGTGAGACGGTAAGGTATTGTTCTCGAAAATTGCGTAACAACATGGCTGAAAAGCGCCCGAGGTCCGACCTTAAGAGGGTCGGCCATTTACAAAACAGGCTTGCAATCATGTGGAAAACATTAAATATAAAAACTACTATGATCAAAAACACCGACAATTATTTACAACAGGCAGAGAGACTTAAAATGATGTATATAATAATGCACTTGCTATAATGATGCGTAATGTATAGTAACAATAATAGACAAGTATAAACGAACATGATTGGTTGATAATAATACATGAGCCAGACAGTTAGTTAATTGGCTTAGAAGGATAATGCACTGTAACTGTGGGCAATGCAGAGTTATATTGTAGTTATGCGTGGCAGTCTATAAGAGACTGGACATGATTGGCGTGCCAAAACACCACAATTGCTGCAGTGGGCTTAAATATGCAGGTTATTTTAAAATTTTATATTCCAACGTTTACAAAATTCATGTTATTGACAGCTGTACTAGCGACTAAAACTAGTAAACATAGTTTTAGAGACAAATAAACTGATTTGTGCATAATGGAGTAGCTATGATTGTGTACACATGTTCTGAAAACAACTCTTGGTACTGCTCTCCGGCAAAATAATCACCCTTTTGTAGAACTCTGAGTTCATGTAGACAAGATAATATACATGTATTTTGTACACCAAGATGGCTGGGCGATTAGGCGTTGTAGAGTCTTGGATTCAAACTCAAGACCTGGACAGGTCATTTTCAGCAATGTCTACTCAGAAATAAATTTATTGCAGAAGAAAAGATCACATACAAAAGATTTTGGCCTAAAACCACTAAAATCTCTTACATAGCAAGGTGGCCTAGAGCAGTCTCTGGGATAGAGTTGGTTTTGTCCACGACAGGTACTAGGCAAGTACTAATTCTTATGATTGATACATTAGTTGTTCTGTTTAGGTGGCAGAAGGTGAATATGAAGATGAGTCTGCCCTCCACGATGCTCTAGTCAAGGTTGTTAATGACATGGTGAATAACTTTTGCTCTGACCAATTTGTTATTAAGGTTCCAGAAACTGACAGTAAAAGGTAACATACTGTAGTTCTACCTAATTTTTTAAAACCGCTATCACATTTTGTCTGCAGTTTTGCAATACACCATTCACCGGTATTAAGCGCTCTCCAATTTTATTTGACACACTCGGATTTACATTGCTTGCTCGGTATACTCCAAGGACCTGCAAGTATACAATGTACATGTTCTAAAATTGGCTGGTCAGAGACTATGCTAATGGAGGAAAGTTATTAAGCTTATAATCAAGTGCATCACTGTGTGCAGGCTAGCTGTTTTCCTTTCTAAACAGATAAAAAAACTCTAAAGAGCTTTACAATAATTCAAATTGACTTTTCCCATCCCCAGCAGTATTCCAGTGATTTATGAACCTCTGCTCAGATTCTTGATACACAATGTGGTACACAGTGCATAGTACATGCACATGGTATATGACACTGCTTCTTTAAGTATAATCAGAACTTGATTTGTGTGTTCTAGACAATACATAGATTTGCTGAAGGCAAAGATGGGTGTGGTGGAAGAGCGACAGCAGATGATCCTGGCAGGGAGAGAAGCAAAGAGATTGAAGGAAGAAGCTGATGCAAGACAAAAGGAGGCTGAACGGCAGATAAAAGACATGCAGTTGAAAATAGAGGCATCAAGGTTAGAGCGAGAGAAGAGGGCTACAGAGTTAGAGAAGGAGCTTGCAGAGATGAAAGCTGCAAGGCAGAGAAAAACTCAGACAGAAGGGGCTGATCAGAGAGAGCAATTGGCTGATTTAAGACAACCTAAAAAGGAAACTCATCAACCAAATGAGCTAAGCCCCAGTTGGTGTGTGGTAAGCAAAACTTGTTAGCATAAATAAACGCTGGGGCTTAAAATTGATTTAACACTCTAGTTTTTAACCAGCTACCAGTGATAGTAACATAACAGTAGCTAACCACAAGTTTAACATAAGCTCCAAATTTCAGTAGTTTCGTTTTGGTCTTCACTTTTAGTTACCATCGCTAGATTAAGATTATCTATACATTATAAGTACACTATATTAGCTTTAATTTCCAAACAAGAGTTTGTACAAAATTCTGCAGTTCTGTGTAAATGCAGATGTAGAATGCAGGTGTTCCAACTACTTTAAAGGTGGACTGTACTGAAATTTTGAGGTTATAAACCGAATGCACCATTAGAAAGCCTAGTAGCAGCTGAATCAGTTAGCACAATACCAGCTGGGCTCTATGATGTCATCATGGTACCCAGCTCTGCTAAAACTAGTGAAATACATCATTGCAGGGAGTGAATGCCAGACCAGGCATTGTGTTATTATAAACAGAAAATTTGAATTGAGATTTTATCCTTGTTGCACTAGGCATATCACAAAACGAAAAAATGGGTATGTAGAACAAATGCTAGTTAATATTCCTAGACAATAAAAAGTACAATTTGTTGCAAAAAATTATCAAATGACTTTTGAGTTTGCAATTTGATTGGTCAATAGGCTACTTGTTTATCTCATGGATAACATGCCTACTTATTAGACTGGTGTGTTGAACATGTAGAACGTAGTACTAATAATTGCTAGCATCTGTTTTATGGAAGAAACACTGTATTTCTTATAAAACAGTTGTGAGAACGCAATATTGCTTCTATATAGTGTGTCAGAGTTGAGATAATCAAGGAAGAAGTTTTGAGAATTGACATAAAACTAGGTGGAGATAACTCTTAGTGCTGACATCACTATGGTTATTTTAGAAATTTTGGGGTTATTTTTTTGCAGTTTAGCATCTACTAGCTGCTACTAAAACAGTTTAGATATGTTTGTGCAGACATCAAGTAATACTGTGATGGTACGCCCAGTCGTATCTTACATCTGACACTCATTATTGCGTGCATACATGTATATATCTGCTTGTACTTTACTCTTATGTTGTTATATATGATTGTATGATTATATCTAAGTCTTTTAATGCCTTTTATACCCATGTACAGAGGCCCGACCTCTCAGAATCCATTGATATTCATTTTGTACATGAATTGGACCATTATAAGCAACTTTTGTAGAACCCGACCTATTTTGGGTCGGCCGTCGGGCTTCCGGCGGCCATCTTGTTGCGCAACTTCCGGACGACCACACGTCGTCTTTTCCCGACGTCATGTCGGCCGGAAGTCCTTATACTATATAAAGGGCACTGTTTTACTGTTCATTGTCTCAGTCTTCACTTGGCTTTCAATAAAGACACATCTATACTTGATACAGAGACTTTCTCTTCCTTTTGCCAGGTCATTCGCCTTGCGAACTGCCTACTAGGTCGGATCACTCTCTTTCATTGTATAGTCTGAAGGTCGGACTTGAGATCAGATGGGTCGTCTTTGGTAGTATTTGGGCTACTGAGACCGCTCGATCTTTCATGTAATGCGAAGTCCTATTACCACTCATAGGCACTTCATTTCTGGGTCGATAGTCGTCCAAGGACGACCGCACCAAATCACAGAAACCATTACATTGGTGGCAGCAGTGGGATTCTAAGGTCGTACTCTTACGATACGAAGAGAAGGAAGGTGACCTCGGACTCGGGTGACCGGCCGACCTCATTCTTCAATACTTCTACGGCGATTTAGGACTCGGACCCGGGAACCTTGGATACGAGAAGGTGACAAACGCTAAAGTGCACCCATAATTCTCGTGGTTCCGCTGGATGTAGCCCGACCTACGCCGGATCTTCAATCAAAGACCGACCTCGGATCCAGAACAGATTGACGGTACTCAGTACGACCATTAGGCCGACACGGCCTAACAAACCAAAGCAGTTTTACTCACTACCCGACACCCTACCGACATGGACCGAATAAGGAACCTGCTTCAGCAGGTAATGTACCAGGCCGAGCAGGACCTCAAAACACTCAGCTACAACGGACAAGAGGACGTCGAACTCTTCATAGAAGACTTCACCGCTATGGCAGAGCGTTGCAACTGGAATGACAGAGCACGCCTCATACGGCTTAGAGCCGCCCTACACGGGCCCGCACAAGAATGCGGCCGACCCCGATCAGTCGAAGAGATATTTTCCCGACTGAGGGAACAGTATGGACTATCTGCCAGAGAAGCCCGATGGAAGCTGTCCACCCTGGAACAGCCAGCCCACACGTCACTCAGAGACTATGCGGCTCTCATCCGTAGACTGATGGCAACAGCCTTTGAAGGAGCACCCCCTGCATCTTTGGAAGAGTGGGCTGTAGAGAAGTTCTGCCTCTCAGTCCACGACCGTGGCCTACGCTGGTACTACACATGGTTACAGCCCGACGATATGGAGGAAGCCCTGGAAACCGGAACGGCCTTCCAGAGTAACAAGGGTGGCAAGGCCAACCCTCCAAAGCCACAAGAGGAGCTTCCCGCCGACCTCCTACGGAAAGCCCTACATACCCTCCTACAGAAATGTCAAGGCACAGATGACGGGCCGACGGACACACTAGAACCCGTCCCAGTAGACGAACCCATTCCTACTGGAGCCCAGCAAGGAGAAGGTGGACCACCCCACATCGGTCGTCCACAAAGGCCGACGGATACATCAGAACCCGTCCCAGTAGATGAACCCATTCCTACTGAGGCCAAACCCAAGAAGAGTGGACCAAACCACAATGGTCGTCCACAAAGGCCGACGGATACATCAGAACCCGTCCCAGTAGATGAACCCATTCCTACTGCGGCCAAACCCAGGAAGAGTGGACCAAACCACAATGGTCGTCCACTGAGGCCGACGGGCACATCAGAACCCGTCCTAGTGGAAGAACCTATACCCACTAAGCCTAAAGTCAAGAGTAGCCACTCCAAACAGAAAACCCCACGGGTAACTAGCCCATCACACTCCAGGCCGACGGCGTCACCTACACCCGTCACAGTGGATGAACCTAAACCCACTAGGCCAACACCAGGCAAGAAACGACCCCACTCAAAGCCGAACACATCCGAAGTGACCACAGATCACCCCCCAAGGCTGAAAGGACGACTCATATGTCCCGCCCCGTCGGACCAAACCTCACAAGGTAAACCCGACCTATCCTCAACTCAGAAGGATCAACAGGATCTGGCCACGTCCAGATCCGACACTAATCAGCAATTGATTCCCGCCCAAATTCAGTATGCCCCGACGGACGACTTATCGTGTGTAGAACTGCCAGACACTACAGTCCAAGTCCGCGGCCTGAGGATCGACACGGAGCAAACCGTGCTGGACCAAACCAGAGAGCTACCTCTGAACCTCTCGAAGAATGTTCAAGTTTCAACAGCCCGACCTGATCCAGAGGACGCGAAATGTCGCGTAGCCGAACCTCAAGACATAATCCCAACGACGGAGATACAGTCTATACTGCCAGCAGTTCAAGTACACAAAGCAAAACGCTCTTGTACGGAATCTAGCATTGCCGAACAGTTTCAGCCGAAGATACAGATTGCCGAACTCTCGAAGTCCCCTAAAGCGGATAAGAAGCAATCGAAGGCAACTATTGCCGTGTTCCCGCGCTTATTTGACGAGTCGAACAAAGAAAATGTGCCTGAGGCATTGCCTGCAATTGAGCCAATTGCTCATCCCTCGGCTAGTATAAATACGACAGCTCACAGACGAGTAGTCCTTTCTCGTCCAGCACTTCACCGAAGCACATGTATCCCCACATGTAGCAACTCCTGCACTCCTCGTGTCACTGGTGAAGTTAATAGCAGCACTCGTATCCTTTCTCATTCTCGTGCAGACGAGACGGCTACTCCTCCTAGTATGGATCACTCCAATCAGCCTGTCTTCACGGCTGAAGGTAAGCAAATCTCAGTGTTACCAGTAAGGACCGAACCAGAATTAGAGGTACAATCAACACCTGTGAGACTGTCAGGCATGAATTCTCTCTCCCTCCCCACTCGGCATAGACCAGTCGGGACAGAGGAGAATTCCCCTGAACATTCTCACAGGAAAGAGCATGAGTTAGAAGGCGGAGGCTACACATCAGATGAATTATGTGTTGTAGATGCATCTCCTCTACGGAAGACGCTCACGCCAGACGGCACGCCTCCACCCACTCCACCTCCTGTTACCTCTACCCTGAAGTTAGCTACAATTAAGCTGCACAAACTCACTGACAAGCTGCCCATCGAGTCGTCCCAGCATTCCGGAGCCACTAAGCCATGGATTAGTACCTTCACTCAACAAGCCCGAGACGACTTGGCTAGAAGGAGTCAACCTAACCTCAAATGTGCAAAGTGTGGCTTCTCCGGCACCCTCAAGAGACTGAACATTCACATTTGGCAACACTTTGCCCGCTTCTACTGTCGCTGCGGACGCAGCTCGGTTAGCCGTGATGCTCTAGGCCATCACTTCAGTCGGAAATCCAGTATCTGTGGGAAACGTCTCTTCCTCACGGACGGGCCCAGCTATGGGGCCCTCATGGAATGGTGGGGCGTAAAGGATCCCCCACCATTTCTACCATGTCGTCCTACTATGGACGGACAGTCGGGGACAAATAAACCAGTTTATTTGCCTAGCTCCTCCTCCACAAGGAAGCGACCTCCCAAGAGACGGCACAGCCCATCTCCAGAACAGACCCCCGACTCCGCACCTTCTGATGCTACCTCCTCCTCTTCCTCGTCGCCTACCACTCCTGCTGGACCTTCTCTCTGGCGACCTCCTGCTAGTACCTCCGCAGTAAGTGTCGGCCCCCCTGGCCGACGCGGACGTCTACCCTCTTGGAAGACAAGGCCTGCTCCACGGAAGAGTATGCCTGCTCCTCAGTCAGGCCCTCTCTACGAAGGCTCTCCACCCAAGGTCTCATGTGCAGCTTCTTGTACAGCTTCTCCGACTCTACTGATCGAGCCACTGCAGTCCAGGCCCACACTAGAGGTCTCACCGCACCGCTCTCCTTATACACCTGCCAGGGACCTACTCCGAGCCACTCCAGACTCTCCTGCCGTCCAGTCCCCACCTCCTGCATCTCCTGTACTAACTCAGCCGAATGCCACACGTCCTGCATCTCCGGATCCGTCGTTCATGCAACAACTTGCTGAACTCAAGCCACGGATTCACTACCTTGCCAGCCGTCAACAGGTGGGGGACACTCTACGCCAACACCTGGAACCTCTCTATGCTCGAGAAATAGCTCTTCGTGAACTAGCCAACCAGCATCTAAACCACCCCCGACAACTCCAGCTTGTACAAGCAGACTTGGATATAGTATCCAGAGAATCTACACTGTACCGTACCCTTCTTAACTTGACACTAGAGACACCCATGACCTAGTGTGAGGGGGCTATGTGATGGTACGCCCAGTCGTATCTTACATCTGACACTCATTATTGCGTGCATACATGTATATATCTGCTTGTACTTTACTCTTATGTTGTTATATATGATTGTATGATTATATCTAAGTCTTTTAATGCCTTTTATACCCATGTACAGAGGCCCGACCTCTCAGAATCCATTGATATTCATTTTGTACATGAATTGGACCATTATAAGCAACTTTTGTAGAACCCGACCTATTTTGGGTCGGCCGTCGGGCTTCCGGCGGCCATCTTGTTGCGCAACTTCCGGACGACCACACGTCGTCTTTTCCCGACGTCATGTCGGCCGGAAGTCCTTATACTATATAAAGGGCACTGTTTTACTGTTCATTGTCTCAGTCTTCACTTGGCTTTCAATAAAGACACATCTATACTTGATACAGAGACTTTCTCTTCCTTTTGCCAGGTCATTCGCCTTGCGAACTGCCTACTAGGTCGGATCACTCTCTTTCATTGTATAGTCTGAAGGTCGGACTTGAGATCAGATGGGTCGTCTTTGGTAGTATTTGGGCTACTGAGACCGCTCGATCTTTCATGTAATGCGAAGTCCTATTACCACTCATAGGCACTTCATTTCTGGGTCGATAGTCGTCCAAGGACGACCGCACCAAATCACAGAAACCATTACAATACTAACATAGTTAATTTGGTGACAAACATTCTGAAATTTTCAGTACAGTCCACCTTTAAGTTAATGTGCTTGACACTGTTTTGATAAGCACATATTAGCTAGAAGGGTGGCTATTAATTTGACTGTTCTTTCCCACCAGTAATAGCCTGCCAACATAGTCTATATTATCACTGGTAAAGTTAACTAGGAAACTCCAAAATGTATTTAATTATTGTAATATATAACATCATGATAATTGTCATTGTTTTTATCAGGTGCTGTAAGTGGTGGAAGAGGTGTAAATGCTGTAATAAAGGTGGAGGTCGGTCTTCCTACACTTCTATATAACAGAATAGCCTTAGATTTCTCAGCATGCTGTAGGCTATATGATAGTGTGTTAATATTTTTCTTATATTAACCAAACTTATGTCAGCTGTTAGATAATATTCAGGTTTGTAATATATTTCATTTAATTATTACCATAATATAGGCAAGTGGGCATCCACAGCCGTTTCCTACTGTTATATTCGAAGTTGTATATTTTTCTGCATAAAGACTATTTTTGGGAGTAGAAGAATGGGTTCCACACCTGTTGAAATAGCATATCTTAGGCAAGTCCTTCAGCTAAACCTCCCTATCACGCGTTATAAAGCCTTATGCTCTTTTTCTAGCTACACAAGAACTGATTTACCAAACTGATTCAGTAGTTATTGTGTATCACCACTTGGCTAAATGATAAGGTACTTCAAGGAATTGATTTTAAATAATATGAAATGGGCTATTTCCGCAGAGATGGAAGCCTGCATAGCACCATATCTGAAGGTTCATTTTTGAACGAAATTGGCAGGTCACTGTAGTATATCCTAGATAGATGATTTTATCTGTGTCTGCATGAGTTAAGTAAGACCTTGCTAGAGAACATTGAACTTTTTATGAGAACTACTTTCAATTGATTACCCATTGTATTTTTACTAACATTTACTTTTTGAAACTTCTGCACATTTTCACATAATGGTTTGTACAGTATATTTTAGAACTCATGATAATAACATATTGTTTGGTATGTATTATGTAGACTACAATTATCTACAATGAACAGAATTGTGGGTAGAAATAATGTTTTGGTACTGAGTTGTATGTGTATTTTATCTGACTTTTGAATAAATGATTAGTTAAAAGATGACCTGTAAACCTAGTATTTAATATCAATTTCCTAGAACAATCACATAACACAATTAATATGGTATGAAATAAAACTAAATGACGAAACACACTAGTATCTGTTAAACATAAAATTATAGATTTGTAAAATACATGTACTTTATAAGCTTTCCATGACAAAAGGTCTCTGAAATTATTGTGTGAAATCTCAGTGTCGAATCACTCCTCAGCTTTATCAGAAAAAATGTTACTATCATACTATAAGTCCTTAAAACATGGGCTTCGCAGTTAGGTACTACCTGCTGTGGATAAACAAAAATTTGATAATGCTTGCTCACCGGCATCTTCCATTCGTTAGAATGCATTGATCATGAAAATCAAGACTGGAACTGCTAAAATATCATCTTGGACTTGGGGCTATGAGTGAAAACTTAGTATTGAAGAACTCGACATGTGTCATACTAAAAACTTGGCTGAGTCCAAGACTGGTGTGCACATGAAAATTTGAGCATATATGCGGCAGTGCTAAACTACTAAATACATTTTAATCAATGACCAGAATTTTCTATTAAATTGCTCTCAATAGAGAGTGATAGCAGAGTCATCAGAGTAACAATAATATTATATAAATATTATATTTCTTTGTACACTGCTGTATCTCATCACATGATACTAATGGATCCAGATGTACAATGTGACACTGGGGAGCTGTATTTACTCAGGTGGCAGTTATGTCAACAACAGCTATTTGCTAGAATATACATGTACAAGCAAAAATCCAGATCTAATAGCGTAGGTTGCTGGCTAAAAACGCTGTATATACATGTAACTCTATAAGCTGACCTATTAGGAACATACATTTTAATCAATGACCAGAATTTTCTATTAAATTGCTGTCAATAGAGAGTGATAGCAGAGTCATCAGAGTAACAATAATATTATATAAATATTATATTTCTTTGTACACTGCTGTATCTCATCACATGATACTAATGGATCCAGATGTACAATGTGACACTGGGGAGCTGTATTTACTCAGGTGGCAGTTATGTCAACAAAAGCTATTTGCTAGAATATACATGTACAAGCAAAAATCCAGATCTAATAGCGTAGGTTGCTGGCTAAAATGCTGTGTATACATGTAACTCTATAAGCTGACCTATTAGGCCAAAAAATATTTAGCTAACTTCAACACCTGCAGATTATGCTAAATTTACAAAGAATAACGTTTAATGACATAATCTACTATGTTTGCTATACAAATGTACATTGTTTTGTATACATTCCAACTCTTGAAAATGTGAAGTTCTTCGAAATAGGAAAAATTTACTGATTAAAATATGCTTTACTGTAAATTTTTCTGAATTTTCAAATATTTAATCCTGACAGCAGAGATTCTGACAGCATAGACCTATTGCAAGTACTCCATCTATGTAAATAAACATGTCGCATAAAATATGTCACTTACAATGTATAATAATATTAAATATTATTATACATTGTAAGTGACATATTTTATGCGACATGTTTATTTACATAGATGGAGTACTTGCAATAGGTCTGTCATTTTGTTGACTACCACTGCACAGTGCTCTATTCCTAGGTCACACAAGCCCTACAACATCGTCCTAGAGTGGCTGCACACCTTGGTGGTAGGTACTGTAGGTTGTCAAAATGTTATACTAAAGTGAACAATTTGACTACATATTAGGTTCATGGATATAATATGTGTACATGTGCATGTACATTATTGTGGATAGGGGTGTATCAACAGGCTCCAAGAGTTTATCAACAGAGATATGTTAGGAAACCCTCAGTGTATAGACGTTTTTAATTGTACCTACAAATTAGTAAGAAATGTGCTTTAGGTTATGCTAACTCTGCTGTATATAAGATGTACACACAAGGCATAATTATTTGAATAGACATTTGGGAGATAATATTGACATTGTAATATTGTCAGGCTAATCAGTGACCCGTAAAATTATAGAAGAGTGTACAGACACCATAGCAGGTGGGAAGGACGCTACCAGTAAACACATGGAAGAGTTTACAGACACCATGGCAAGTGTGAAGGACGCTACCAGTAAACACGGCATCGTAAGTTTGTCATCATTTGTTACAATAGCAGCCCATGCACTACTAAAATATCGCAGCAAATGGTTGGTCTCTGATTGAAGAGTTATATTGTTCGTATTATTAGCACTTTGTCACATTACAATGCATATCTTGACAGGTTAAGTTTGTGGGCAAGACGTATGAAGGCGTGAAGGAAGCTTTCAGCAAAGGGGTGTACACACTGGTAAGTTTTCCACCCCTGGTTACAATGTTGTATTACTCCTAGAGAGCATAAGCAGCAAGTATATGTAGCTAGACTCTGAATGAAAATAGCCATATTCATTTTAATAAAAGAATATTCTAGATGAAACTTTATCCAATGTGCATACCACACTAAGCATGGTTTCATATTAATCATTGCTGCCCAATTTTCAATACTTTTAGAAAGAGTCGTTTCCTTTTCTTTACTCTAAGCCTTTCTCATCATTAACACTTTTCCATAAAAATTATTTATCATCTGTACGTAGTCTAATGTTTCCTATTTTTAGAAAGAAATGATTCCTTTCCTTCGCTCTAGGCCAGTCCCCATCATCAAGTTCTCTGTATACGCGGAGGTTCCACCAGAGTTCATGATAGATGACTTTAAGGCCGTACTAAGTAAGAAAGAAGCATATAACATGCCAGTGTATCTCATAGTTATCACCGGGGAGCTGAGAACTGGTAAATCTTTCCTCCTCAACCTAATGAAGATGTATCTAACATATAGAATGGAGGTGAGTGAGTCAGTGACCTTGTGGTGTGACGACAGACGAATAATATACTGTATACTTTATTATCGAACAGCAATGGATGAGTTCACATGTTCAAAGACAATAAACTGATTTGACTGGTATAATAACTACTAAATTGTTACTTGATCAATGTTAGATTGTGACCAGACTATCTCTTACTATTTAATTATTTGACTCCACTTTATTCTATAAAATCATTCACAGAAAGTCTGTTAGAGTTTACTGTTACAATAAGCGGCATCGTCATATACCATTGATCTCTAGACTATAATCCCACATCATGCCCGATTGAATTTGGTGCACGAGACCTCCTGAGAGTGAAAACCTGGCTGAAGGCTCTCTGCCAGAAACAGCCCAACTGGGATTTGAACCCTCAGCCTCCAGAATGGAAGCTGTGTGCTCTACCAACTGAGCTTTCCCAACCCCTATAAGTGACAGTACATGTCAGTAAACCCTTAAACCAGATTTCTTTTTACTAAGAGCTGCAGTAAAGAAGCTTGGGTAGCCTTGTATCCTTGTTTGTGATTGGATTTTGAGGTTTGGTTATTTACTCAATAATACACAGAGAAAAACTTCTCATGCTTCAATTTCGGCGAAGAACAAAGGCTATCCTTACATGCAACTTGTTTGTGGAGCTTCGATTACCCCTCTCAAACACTGCTACCAATTCAAAATTTGTAGACGTTGATGAAGATTTCCTTGTTGGAGTGAAGCAGCTCTTTGGAAAGGTGTTTGATCGACAGTCACTGGGACCTGTGCAAACTGGAGAGGATGTTGTTCGAAAGTTAATGGTAATCTAGATTTTAGATGAATATTCTAATAAGACAATGCAAACTTAAGGAAGAAGTAACAACGTATAAAATGTACCCATGTATAAAATATCGCTAAGTGGTTTACCATGAGTTTCTATTTCAAAGTTATAGAATTGCTAGATGTTATTTTAATAGCAAACGCATATGCCATAAACCACATTCAGTTGTTCCTATATTTGAAGGCAAAAATATACACTATGACTATATTGTTACTAATTAATATGTAGGTTTAGGCTACATGTGCATCTAAAATAATATGCATAGCCTTAGCTTCTACAATATTTCTTTAAACTTCAGGCTTTGAAGAACCGCACAATAGATTCAAAAGTAGGAAGGATCAAGATTGCTTCACCAGCTGAAGCTCTGCAGGAATCACTACTAGCTAAAGCTTTCTTCAATGCTCAAGTCTATTTTGATGAGAGGATGAATCAGGCAAGTAAAAGCGTAACTTTATCACAGGCATCAGGCATTTTCAAAGTTCTAACAGCAGAGAAGTCAATCTCATGGAACAACGACCATCGCACCCCACTCGGAGCTCCAGCTAGTCATTGTCTCCAGGGGACCAAGGCTGGAGCTGCCTGCCTGCAAGAGTAAGACTCTGTAGGTTGAGTTAGGAGATGTTGCTTTATTAGAGTGCAATCGATAACTGACTAGCATAGAAAAATGTGCTGGCTTTTATACTAATCTAGTTTCCAGTAAAAATAGCCCGATAAGGTATCGGGTGAGACGATAAGGTATTGGTCTCAAAAATTGCGTAACACATGAGCCAGACAGTTAGTTAATTATAGGCATAGAAGGATAATGCACAATAGATTCAAACGTGGGAAGGATCAAGATTGCTTCACCAGCTGAAGCTCTGCAGGAATCACTACTAGCTCAGGCTTTCTTCAATGCCCAAGTTTACTTTGATGAGCAGATGACACAGGCAAGTAAAAACATAATTCTAGCACAGCCTTGGAAACAATCTAAAGGGATTTTCACACATTCCCAAAAATTGGCTGAAGTTGGAAATTTTTAAGAGTCAGCTGGCATGAAAAGAGTTGCATCAACTAATGGTTTTGAAATTTGAAGCAGTTCAATTTCTTTGGCCGGTGAAGCACTAAATTGGTATATAAAGTACAAATTTATAATTTTTGATATATAACTTTAAAAATTGATGTGATACTGTCAGATATCAAAACCAAAGCATGCACAAGTCTTTATATAATATCATTTAAATTATTCGATTGACAGCCAAATTAATAAAAAGTTTAAACATCATTGGTTTTTGTCTGATAAGAAGAAAATTGAACAATATAAACAAATACAAAAGTATTATTTTAATATGACAAAATATACAGTAATTAAAATACAAACAAAATTTTTTTTTCCACTTTTGCATCATTTGAAATTAACCTTGTCACCAGCAAACAACAACTGAAGATAACTTCTCAAAAGTTAACTCAGCATTCAAATAGTGTGACCAGATAACTCCAAATTCTGCTTGGGTTTTATCCACTGAAAATCATTGATAATTTATGTGAAAACCACTGTGTAACCATTACTACTAAAGGACAGTAAGAAACGTATTGTAATGTTTTTGAGTGCTGTTGCATACGAGAGCCGAGGGCTACAAGTATGTGAAGGGCTTGAAAGGTGGTAGAGGCCGACCAAGTGTACCTTCTGCTCATTACATAAAAGAGTGAACAGTTATGGATGCTCTTTATAGTGTAGATTATATCAGACGTAGGCCGATGCCGAGACTCATTGGAGCTCAGGACCGACGTAGGTCATGCAGAGTTTATACTCCGAGGGAGTGTAGAGGAATGTCTAACCTTGAGAGCCTAAGTCCGACGCTAGGTTCATTAGAACCCGGGATCGGCCTAAGCCTAAGGGGTGGATAGAGATGTGCTTAGCCTAGGATGAGGTGAGCTCGAGCCGTACTGAATCCAAAGGATTCTCAGGTGGAGCTACCCGCCTAAAGAGTAAGCCTCTGTAGGTTGAGTTAGGAGATGTTGCTTTATTCAAGCGCAATCAACAACTGAATTACAACACAAAATGCACTGCCTTCTATACATAACAAACTTCCGGCAAAAAGTGTACGACATGGTGTCGTCCAGCCGACATGGGGTCGGCTCCGGAACTGACGCAACAATCTGTCTGGTTCCGCCCGACTCGGCCACATAAAAGGTCGGCTTTTGCACAAAATGTGCTTACAATAAGGAGAAACATGTCGTATATAATTATGAGCTAAATCTATAAGGTCGGCCACGAAGTTACTACATAAAGTGGCAAAAGACTCTAATAATGCACAATCAAGCAAGTACAGACAATTACTAAATAAGTATATAAGTGTGGGAAAAACCAAGTTGCAATAGAACGTAATCCCAAGGCTTGATTGCTAATACAGATATATATAAGACACGCAGTATATAAGATAATAGTGAATACATAGGTGAGTATGGATAACAATGCATGGATAAGAATAGGTAATTAAATGTCAGCTAATAATATTGTCAGTGTGGCTGGCCTAGGTGCCATTACCACGGAGGCTGTTACACCACAGTATTTCTATAGTCCGAATGTGTTTGTTCATTCAGGAGAGGACAACTACATGTATGTCTGAGTGCATATGCCCTGAAAAAGCTGAGTTTGGGCTCCTAACAGAAACTTTGTCTTTGGGCCTAGATTTCAGGCTCAGGTCAAGTTACACAAGAACTTTTCAGCCCACTTCTGTCACAGGGTAGCGAACACACTGGTCTGGGCCAAAAACAAAGTCCTCATCCTTGTGCGAGAAGCCCAGGTGTGCCGATCATCTAGAAATGCGTTTCTTCAACTCAATGTGTCTTTGCGACCTAAACTTCAGACTCAGACCAATTTTCGAAACTATTTTCCGGCACACATCCATCACAGATTCGCGAACACACCAGCTTGGGCCAGAAGCAAAATCTTCATTTTTGCGCGAAGAAATCAGGTGCATCAGTGAGCTAAGGATGGTTTTGTCAGGGCAAGCAAAGTCTCAAGCCAATAGCCCTTCTGGCCTTTGCCGGACGGCCAACTTGTGATTTTTATTTGCGACCTGGGTCCGTCCAAGTGGTCGCGAAGACATCTTAAGCAAAAGCCCAGGTCAATAGCTCTTTCGGCCAAGGTCAGATAGTCATCATGAGATTTTTATTTGGGACCTAGTCGAAGACACTAAATGAGTCTTTATGATTGCGTTTCCCCACAGCTGCTTCTTCACCTGAGTGAAATGATTCTGAATTTCACACTGCATGATAATATTATCTTTTTTGACCTAGAAGTTACAGATGTAGAAAGCACATGTAATTCAACTACAATGTACATGTATATACTTTACTCACAGTCACCATATTGTATGAATAATACACTATGAGTTCTGTTTAGGTGGTAGAAGGTGAATATGAAGACGAGTCTGCCCTACACAATGCTCTAGTCAAGGTTGTTGATGACATGGTGAATAACTTTTGCTCTGACCAATTTGTTATCAAATTTCCAGAAACTGACAGTAAAAGGTAATTTAACTTGGTCCTACTCGTTTTTTTCTGAGAAAGTCTACTACTGTATGTTAAACTAAGTCTTCAAGTTGAAAATTGAAATGCCATTACATCTTATTAGCAAATTTTGCAAATAATCTCAAGTGATTTGATTTTATGTGGCCGTGCTTGAATTTACAAGACTTGCTCGGTGGCCCAAGGGTTCTCAAGTGTGCAGTCGCCCATGTTTTTCTCCAATATCAATACATTTTCTTTATCATGTGAATTGCATTATTGAAGGGCAGGAACTTTGCTTCTATAATCATGATTATCATATATTTATGTATGTTCTAGCAACTACATAAATCTGCTGAAAGCAAAAAGGAGTGTCGTAGAGGAGCGGAAGAGAATGATCCTGGCTGGGAGAGAAGCAATGAGATTGAAGGAAGAAGCTGATGCAAGGCAGACAGAGGCGGAAAAGTTGTTTCACGATATGCAACAAGAGATGGAGATAACAAGACTGGAGCAAGGAGAAAGGGCTGCAAAGTTAGAGAAGGAGCTTGCGGAGATGAAAGCTGCTAGGCAGAGAGAGTTTAAGAAGGAAGAGGCTGCTCAGGGAAAGCAGGTGGATATTGCGAAACAAGCCTATGCGAAAGTCAATCAAATCAACTATGCAAACCCTGAAAACAAAAAGGAAGAATGGGCAACGAAAAAGAAGAAAGAATCCAGATGCTTTATACTCTAAGTGCTTGGTAAGAGAAACTTTACTTTTGCTCACAGTCTGTCTAAGTGGTCTGTGTTTGCAGTTAAGCTATCACTGATGACCAGTTAGAAACTACAGTGTGTTATATTGATCTTCATTTCATGCAAGAGCTTTTTAATATCAACAACTTTTCTCCAAATTATTCCAGGTTTATCTACCCATGCATTTGATTTCATTAGTACTTGCTATAGTATTACTGTGTAGTTGAGAAGTGAAGGACCTTAAGCACTGTAATTCCATCTACATAACAGTATTCTAATAAACACACTTTAGGTGGTTATGCAAGTATTTTTATTTTTATATAACTTCAATAATTAAACACTGGAAATCTTCTGCCATCTGAAAAGTGATTAAATAATGGTTGTTATAAAACATGAGGTTGATGTTATCATCACTAAAGTGAACTACAGTATGAGCAGAGTCACACATCTCCAAAGTGCATTGGACTGCACAACTTTATAATATTATTGTTATTTTTCTTAGGTGATGTAACACCACTAAGGATCCCAAGCTAAAGGTGAAGGTCTCTCTTCCTACATATCTATAACAGGATAGTCTTAGATTTATCACCATAGTGTAGGCTAGATGGTAGTGTGCTAATATTTTATTACATTATTCAAAGATATACTGACTGTTTAAATAATAATTATGTTTACAATAGATTCCATTCAAATACTTCCATAATAGGCAAGGGAGTATCCAAAGCTGTTTCTATGACACGTATACATGCACATGTGCCTCCCATTCAAAGTCTTAGTTCAGACCCCCAGGTGCTGTAAATGAAACCCTAGATGCAAACATCACCCAAAGATCGGATGTTTTTACTAGTGTTGAACCAAATACTTGGCTGCTCATATATAAAATATACGGCCAAACCCCCATAGCACCATGTGCGAATTGTCAGCTTTGAAGATAAGTTACCAGGCATCTACAATACTATAGTTGTGTGTCTGCTTATATTTGAATGAAGGTGTTACTGGAAAAAAATGTGATAATAGATTTGTAGTTCTACTCTACATGCATGATTTGTTGTAGTTTTACTAGCTGTTTCTTTTAGCTACTCCTATGCCTTTTTACACAAAGTAAATATTATGATTGTTCTTTAATTGTATTTTTTGAGATTATAATCATTATATAATCATTATATACTCATTATATAATCATTATACCAACAGTAGGTTGATTGGAATAGAATATATGATGTTGTAGTATATATCCATAAGACAAATAATTCAAGTAATATTTTAATTAAGGGCACTGAACATGATGTTGAGCAAGGGACAAAATGATAACCAGTTTATTCAGTATTGCACAAGTCATGCTATTTCGATGGGAAGTTATATGGCATGCAGCTATTACATCTCTCCAATAAAATTACCTATATTGCTTTTGAAAGCATTCAGCATTTAGGAATAAGTAGGTTATTGTCAAGTTAGGATATAGAAGTGAAGCTTGTCAGTCTTTGCGTTTCAATCCTCTGTCTCATATATTAATTCCATTGGCTAATGCTTATCTCGGACCCAATACCATTGATCTATAGACCTTAATCCTACAGTTATGATGTAGTACACTGTGATGTAGTACACTGTGATGTAGTACACTGTGATGTAGTACACTGTGATGTAGTACACTGTGATTTATTACACTATGATGTAGTACACTGTGATGTAGTACACTGTGATGTAGTACACTGTGATGTAGTACACTGTGATGTAGTACACTGTGATTTATTACACTATGATGTAGTACACTGTGATGTAGTACACTGTGATGTAGTACACTGTGATGTAGTATACTGTGATGTAGTACACTGTGATGTAGTACACTGTGATGTAGTACACTGTGATGTAGTACACTGTGATGTAAAATTGGAGATTATTTTGAGCTGTAAGAGGGGATAACTCTCACTTTTATTATATTGAATGCAATGCATTGAAAACAATTAACATACAATGTAATTCAGCAATTCAGCTCACTTTTAGGAACTAGACAGTACTGTCCAATATTAATAATTGCTTTGCAGCATTCTGGTATTCAAAGATATGAAATCAAAGACAAAGTCTTAAATTAGCAGTTTATGTTAAATACAATCCCAACATTGAAAAGTACCTACGTACATTTAGATTAAGTCATGGCAATCACTAGACAGTAAGTTACGAATTACAATATTGTACTTCAGCTCGCTTTGTCACGTTTCTGCACACAAGTAAATAAATAATAGGTCTGCAATATTGTTATCATACTCTTTTGTATTGTGAAAACTTAGACAACCTTTAATGTAATTCATGTAGGAGTCGTTAAGTGGTTTTGGTTACATTTTTTATGTAATATTGCTCTATGCAGGAAAAATATCACAGATTAAATGTGAGAAGTTTTTGTTCTGCACCGCAATTGTGCAAATTTACAATGGAACATGGTAGACCTAGAATGATTATGCATATTATATTATAATATTACATGTATATAGTTACTATATAATCATATAGCAATAATACAAATCATGCATGTGTATGACAGATGTGGGTATATTATTATTAATTCTAAACTCACCGTTAGAGGGGCCACCACCAATTTCTCCTCCACCACCAATTCTTCCTCCACCACCAATTCCTCCTCTTCCTCCTCCACCCCTTCCTCCTTAGGGGAGTTACCAGGTGCCCCATACTTACACTACAATCTCATAGCTATGAGCTTTTAGTAATAATTATTTGGCTTATGTAATCCAATGGTTTTCTCAATAATCAGTAATGCAGTACAAGCAGGGCAAGCAAAGGAAGCTATGAGTGAGGATAATGAGACAAAAAATCCTGTAGTTGCTGATCAAAGCTTGTTGAGGGCTATGGCTATGTTGTAGTAATATAATACTTCTGCAGATATTGTTAGTATAATACATGTATACATGCAAAATAATTTTGATATTTAAATTGCAAGTGGCAATATAATATGCATGTAATAATTGTTATATAGACCTACATGTACATCCAGACCTGTTTGAGATTAAAAATATGTTCAACCATGTTACTTATTAATATAAATGTGTACATGTACTGTTGGTACAGATATACAGTAGTACTTGCATGAAAATATAGAGTAGATACCATATAGAGTAGATAGTATATACTATATAGTATATACTAGATAGACTATAATATGATATATTACATTGAATTATAAACACAGTATATACATATAGTATAACTACATGTATATAATAACATTATACTGCATTATGTTTTAATACAGTATCAGTATGTACATATATTACAAGGTGCATGCATTGTATTACTGTATATTAAAATGTTCTGCACTCTAATACAAATAAATATTTCATTGGAGGGATAGGAAGTAATGCAACAGTTATTCAAGCCAATTGAGAGTGGTGTAAGTGTGGCATACATCATTTGAGGCCACATGCTGTAGTAAGAAAATGCACATAAAACAAGAATACATGGCAGAACTAAGGTATTCTATTGCAACAAGCAGAATTTTACCAAAGACACAGTGATTAACTAGAGCCAAATTTCTATTTGAAGCCTAGACTTGGAATAGCAGATTAGATGAGGATATTGGGTGCTGCTGGCATTAATTCCCACCCATTACCTATGCTAGAATTTCAGCTAAATTAGCCACACTAATTTAATGTAACAACTTCCACTTTGTTTCCACAGTTACAGAGTAAACAAAGTTTACATCCTTTGTAATTAAATATGGCAGAATGAGAGCTTGCAGTGTTTTCCATTTGCAGAAAACAGACAAACTGATATATTGAAAAATAATAACCTATATAACATAATTGCTACATGAAAAGGCATGATTTCAGCAGTACTTTATGATGGGTACAAATATTTATAAACCCATTAAACTACAACATGTATTTATAATATTAAATCGATTCAATATACAGTGGGTAGATTAAAACTCTGTTGGTTGATTAGGTAGCCCATCCATGCGCCACTATCCTCCCTATTTGTAGTACTTAGGCGAAATATTGTACAATTTGATGAAGCTTTGAGTCTTTGTTTGTGGTTGGGGCAATTGGGTTGGAGGTGAAACCATTTATAATGGAGAAGACAACTTCTCCATTATGAATTTCACTAAGGGATCCTGGCTATGGCCAAGAGGTAGAAAGTTTCGCCTCCCTATTTCTAGCAGCAGAAACTTGGCAAGTATGGTGACATTGTCTATTTCAGTCACTAAACATAAAAAAAAACTCTCGTAGCTCATGGATTTCACACCAGAGCGGAGCATACCAATTATCATATAGCAACTATAGAATCTTTGCAGCTCACATGTACCATGTTCATATACATGTACATCAAGAAATTTTAATGTACATGCACATGTAGATCTCATGTAGATCAGCTGAGTATGTGTCACATGGCAGCATGTGTAAATAATAAGGCGCATACTTGGACTATCGCAACAAAAGATGAAAATAAAATTTGATTGGACGCAAGCAACGAAACGACGTCCTCAGCATGAAGGCTCAACATTATAATTATCATAGTACTATCCATGTATAATTTTATGAAAGACAGGATATTCCAATATTACTAAACGTTAGTGAGAAGATGTCAAACACTGAGCCAACATTCATTTGTTGATTAGGCAAAGTATCAATAATGGGATATATTTATGCAGAGAGCCACTGCTATACAATGTATTATGGTCTTCATATATTTGGTAAAGTGATTAAACTCTCATCATTTGCACCAGACCTAGTAAATGTGTCGCTCTGTCTAGACGCTACATCTGTCACCAAGTTGTATAACCTATAGATTACACTAATTATTTAGAGCTGATTTTAGTAAACTGATTATGCCATGAACCATGAACATGAAATATTGCTTGACTAAATTTCTGTTGGTATCCAAATTTTATTAAGTTTATTTTGCTAATAATAATATTTTGACTTGTAAACTGAGTAAAAGTTTTTCTAATTTGTATTATATAAGCATACAATATTTTATTTCAACTAGTTGGAGTAGTAGTAGTAGCAGGAGAATTGAATGACTCATATGTTAGCAGATACTGTTTATAATTCTTCTCCTCTAAGAAATTACATCACATTACGTTTATAATATAGACATTATGTAGACAGCAAGCTCTCCTAGCACAACACTTATCTAAAGCTATAGCACAAAAAACATAGCTAAAAGCACAACCACATAGCACATAAAACACAAAGTGGAAATTACAACTCCCAACATCATAGAGAGCTGAATGACTCATAGAGAGCTGAATGACTCATAGAGAGCTGAATGACTCATAGAGAGATGTTAAGTGAAGTTGGGTCACAAAATTTAACAGGTGAGAGAAATTTTTGCAGGTTTGTGTCTCCTTGCTAAGAGCTTAGTAATATTATTATCAACATAGTAACTGCAGAGGTGAACCAGCAAGAACAAAGGTTGTCATATCAATATCAAGCCAAACCTTGTCAGTTGGGAGAACATTTTTACCTAAACCTGTGTCACTGTGCAAATTACTGTCGTGTTGACCAACACAGTAAAAATGGCCTGAATGCTGGTAGGGTTACAACTATACAAGAGAACATAGGCTTTGATGTGATTATCGTTTATCATATTAATTGGTATCTATTTTAAGATACATTACGATAATCATCACCCATAAAGTTGTCACGGGTAAAACGTGGGAGGCAATTCCTTTTAGCTCATAATGATACAATAAACCTAATCTGAAAATGTATCTAAAACGTGATATGAACATTGATGAGCAGCACAATACTGACGACACATCTGCAAAAAATTATCACTAGCTTACACACAATATATGCTGCACTCCTAATAATTATGCACTCATAACATTTCATTGAACATACATAAAACAAATGCAATGTTAAATAAACCCCATGCTAGAACACAATATATCTAACTAAAAGAGTTAGTTAGATTTTTGTGGCTATAGTGTGCACCAGTAAGGTAGGCCATTTGATAGCATAAACTTGTAGTCTCTAGTATGGATCTTCAATACTACAAAATATTATTATTTGTACTTATAATTATGGCTGCCTGTAGCATTCTCTACTTCACTTGGACAGACAATCATCAACTGGAGAGATATTTATGTCAAAACAAAGGTCCAATAACAGCAGCGGTAAGTCACGGGTAAGTCACTGATCACTTAAAGAATGATGTTTCAGTTGAAATTCAAAGGCATGTACAAATACACATCCTCTCTCACATAGCACTATGTAGCAATTAATGTACAGTATGTGTGTGAATATAATATACATACATTGTATGTCAGGATTATGTGTGTACAGGGTGTTGAGCTGGCAAATATTGAGCTGGCTGATACTGACAGTATTAAGTGGTGTAATTTGACAGAAGTAAATACGTTTATGTCTTTACTCTTTTATTGTTGAAACTAGACTGACATTTGTTAGATTTATGAAATAGAATGATGCTTAGGAAAATCTGTGCTAAAGCTTTGTAGCTATGCATATTCAACGATGAACATAATATAAGATTGTATAATATAAGAAAGGACAACTCCATTATAGTTACAGAGGTAACAGTTTGTTAGTTCAACACAGGGCCCCAGACAGACCGTTTACCTGTGCTATTCTTTGGTTTTGTAGTACCAACAATTAGGGGTAGAAGTGCTGGGCTTATGTGAATAGTATAACCCAGTTGTGTTTTTCTATTCAGAAATGCAAATCACTTATTTTACGCTTACTAAAGCTTCCTAAATCTTTTCAAATTTATAAAATAATAATGCAGTTTATGGGGTGTTAGAAAACTCCTTGCAACAAAAAGTATTTTATAATAATGTAATTTAAAACAATAATTTTTAAAGTTGTTAATGTTATGTTATTAAGTGCACTAAAGTGCTTCCTTTGTCCACATTTTTTAGCCACTGTTACCAACCATGTTAATAAAATGATACAGTGAAGAAGTCCATGCTCTATGGCAATGCTACGTAGTCCATATCTCTCTGTTTTTTTCGATCTTGAGAGAGGACAACTTCAAGTTATTTTGACTTCACCCATGTTGTAGCTACATGTAAAATATGAAGCAGCCTGATATAAGTCAGTTATCAGACCTATTACAATGTATATAAATTGCCTATATGCACCCAAATAAACTCTACTAGGCCCCAATTGAATTCTGTTAATTTATATTGAAAATATGAGGTGTGATTTTAATCCCTGTGACACATAAATCCTACACTGATATAATTATATGCTGCATATTATACTATGTAGAAAGGAATACAAAACTTTAACTGTATATTATATACAATGTCGCTTTCACTTCAATATTCACTATAGTAAATCTGTATCAACTAATGAAATGACGAACTAATGAAACAATACTATTGTTATAAGCTATTAGCCTTGTTTTACAATTACTTTGTGATATTATTTAGCAAAAGGCATAAACATTCAACTGTAGCTCTGGGCATTCTATCTCTGGACTTCCATGTAGGATATTCAGTTTCAATTCCTGCAAGCTCATTGGTGGTGTTAGTAAAGGCATCCAACCTCATACTGTTTGCGTGCAACATCAGTTACCTTGCCATTGGTGAAGTGCCTCCCCCACCCCAAATGTAGAAAAAATACATACCTGCATATGCAATGAACTACAGAGGTATTCACTTTAGATCACTGCTTTCTTATCTGGGATTAATAGTGGAAAGTAAAATCGGTAAGATTTTTAATAAATTTTCTCATTTACTGCAAGTACATTAACTAGGTCATGTTCTCAAACCTCCTCAGCTGAATATATTACCTATCTTTATACAATAGCATATTATAATGAATAGGCCGACTATTTTAGCAGTAATAAACATCTTCAGAAACCAGTTTCTATCATCAGTTATAGCATAATACATTGTATATTGGTAGGTAAAATGCATTAGAATTAATCTCATTTGAAAATGATGTTCAAAGCTACATTTTTTGATAAAGCTAAATAATACTACCTCAGGGATACTTGCCCTGTAAGAGAATATATTTCAGATCAAACTAAGGAGATGATGCTAGTGTTATATTATTTAATACAATACTAGCTCATCTCCTTAGTTTGATCTGAAATATATTCTCTTACAGAGCAAGTATCCCCTAGGTAGTATCATTAATAGGCTTTCTCAAAAAATGTAGCTTTGAACATGTCATTTACTACACAGCACAACATGTGCACTGAAACAATAGGGGTATTTGGACATTGCATGCAAAAGCTTTATAAATAGCAGCAACAAAAATCTACTTTATTCAATTGAATAAAATAGATTTTTATTGCTGCTATTTATACAGCTTTTGCATGCAGTGTCCTAATACCCCTATTGTTTCAGTGCACATGTTGTGCTGTGTAGTAAATGACATGTGGTGTGTTACATCTATTAGGTAATCCCTATCATTCTATCTACTAGTACACTAGTGTGCTGGAACCAACCACTAAGCTGATAACCAATGTACATACATGGTACATTTCATGTAGTTCCTTCAGCTACTAATTATAAGCATCTATCAGTCTGGTATAATCATACAGTTGTAATGATAAGCTACTGATAACAGGTGACTAATGAATGTAGTGTGAGTAGAGAGACTTCTTCATATCACAACTGTTTATTCCTCAACACTTTGAACACCCATGTACACATTGAACTGCATATAGTCTTACATATCCACGCACATAATAATAATAATATATAATATTATGCTATTTCCATGTGCACTTTATATTACTTATCAAATAAACCTTTCAGCTAGAGATTCAACGTTCAGAATGTATGTTAGCGAATCATTAAATTATTGATCTTTACAACGCAGTAATACAATACATGGAGCACAGTTTAAATATTGGCTTAGCTACAGGAGTTAAGTATAATGTAAAAAGTTATGTTGAAATAATACTCTATGAATAAATAAAACTCAGCATAGCGAATGCACCTAAATGTACTGGTAGTAATATTAGAGCATATTAAAAATATTACTAGAGTCATCATATACTGCAGTCACTATATTTATATGCTATAGCACTAGCTGATGCATTATATAAATCTAGTAGCTAAATCTAGATCTGTACGTTGAGAGAAATCTACGTGTAAAAACATAAAATATGAATATTCTACACATTAGGATAGTGTTCTCACTACTTATTGTCTGTTGTATCTTCTCTATTATTTGGTATAAGCATGAGATGAACATATGCGGAGAGAAACGACCAATTGGGTAAGTGATGGATCACTTCCAATAACGGATGTTTTGAGTGCAGACACGCCTACTCCATATTTGTAATAGTGTTCAGGGAGTTATGGGTTTTCGGTGTAGATTGTATATTGTATCAGAATATGATATCATATCATGTATTATATTCTCAGCTGACAAAGACAGAAATCCATTTAGAAGACCGGCATGTTAATGGTAATCTAGTTTAACCACTCTATAGAAACGGCAACAATTGTGCAGAATTTCATTTTCACTTCGACATCATGCAAACTGAGGTATACCAGCATGTACATCTCTGATATTATTTTATTACTTAATTTTAAATAAGACCAATTATCACTGTTCTAGCTCTACATGAATGTAAGAAATAATACCTCCGTTTTTAATTTTGTTTGCTCCCCGAATGTACATAAAAAACTTATTGGCTTTACTTCCCACTATTAATCTCAGACAAGAGAGCAGTGGTCTAAAGAGATCTGAGTTTTTCTAGCTTGGGGTGGGGAAGGCACTTCACCAACGGCAAAGTTACTGAAGTAGCACAAGAGCATTACAAGGTTGCATACCCTTCCTAGCATCACCAGAGCCCTATAACTATCAGATCATTGCTGAACTGATGTACATGCCTAACGTAAATAAGTTGACTCCCACTTTGTTAAAATTAGGTAGTTTTAACCTTTCAATATTGTAGTAGTAGTTTAAATCCTAAAGCATGCGAGCCAAGTAGAAGTGTGGAGCTCAATGTACACTCAGCTGAAGCCTGGAGTGCTGAGCCTGATTTAAGAAATATCTCTAATCTTCCTAATATGGCCAAAATGGAGGGATTACATTTGGAACGACAGAGACGGGTTGAAGAAGTAAGGAAACAATGTGTATGACCTTTTTTGGTGTAAATTCGTATACCTATACAGACCACTAATTGTATGCCGTGTCCATGTTCATGTACATGTACAAGTGCACAATACATGGATGCTCCTCATGTAGGGTTGCAGACGTATGCCTAGAATGCATGACTTGGGGCTTTCGACTGTTTGTATCAAAGTGATTTTTGTCAAAAAATCATTTTGATAAGTTGAATATTATGATGATTACAATCAACTCCTTACGGTTTATTTGTGCATGTATACACTGCAATATATCTATTTTGGACACTATAATATTATAGCACATGTGCTCCACTCAGTAACGAGCTAAACAAATAATGCTTTAACTTGAAAGCGCAGGTCTGTTAGCTAGTGTGTTTGTGTTTTTATATCTAATGACTCACTTACCATACAGGTCTGCAACAAGTTAAATGCATCAGGTGGCACAGTATGGAACGGCACTGTACACTATGGAACTGGCATAACTGGACATGGAAACTGCTACTACCTAGATGACCCAAAGATAATGATGTGCAGGATGCCAAAAACTGGTTCTAAAGACTTGTTGAGGTTGCTCTGCTCAGCTATGGGAAAGCGGTGTGCTCCGGGCATATTTAAGTGAGGAGTAAAGTGGTATTGGACAGAATGTTTAAAACATCTCTTTTAAAGTTTGCAATAAAAAGTTGGGAGAGAAAACTAAGAGTGATAGTCTAACATACATTACTTGTTTGCATATGCTGTGAATTATTCTTTTCAGACAACTGAAAAGAGCTACAGAGGAACAGATAAAGAATAAAACTTTCTTTGGGGAATTCTTTTCCTTCAGTACTGTGAGGAACCCATGGACCAGACTAGTTAGTGCATACACTCACAAATTTCTAGAAACAGACGACTATTTGGCAATTATTAACAAAAAGGTTTGGGGCGAATTTGACAGGTTGGTCGCATTGCATATAAATGTGATAACTCGACTTTGTTGTGTAGAATTTGTCTTGCTTTCAATTTGACATAGTTCATGTCAAATTTCACATACGTAGTTGTCTATACAAGGTAAATGTATCATCTTTGCTGAACTGTCTTGCTTTCAAACTGGGGCTAATCTACATGTATATTATCTTCAACAAAGCAATACCCTAGACAAGTCGAGGATTAGTTTCCAGGACCAAGTATCTGGTACCTGCTCTGAGCAAATCCATTGTTGAAATCATTGCATGTTTTCATATGCAACGCTGTAAGTTAGGCATGACGACCATGTTAGACTACAACTATGCAATGAAAATACAAATTCAAATATGTCATTGTCATAAAAAATGCGAGGATAATAAATCTTTATACTCTTATTTAATGATAGTAACTAGGAGCCAAATCTGCACTTCTATATTGTAGATTGCATAGACGAAGCTGGCCTTTTAAAGATTTTATAGAGAAAGTTGTGTTATATTCTTTGAAGAACCATGGGCCAGCATTCATAGACGAACATTGGAGACCACAGCATCTCATCGGTGTCTTCTGTACGGTTGAATACTCGTTCATTCGTAAGTTTAATGTGCATGTACTGCATGTACATGTAAGTATATGTACATGTTGCTTGTACTTAGAATACAACTGTATACAGTTGAAAAGTAGAACTAAAATGCCACATTATTCTTACTATTTAAAAATAGAGTTTTTAAGAGAATAACAATAGAAACGTATTGAAACGTAGTTAAAATAGATTAGTTACAAGTGATTAATTTAATTGGGGTCATACATTCAGTATCCGAATATGTCTAACATTGGTATACAATGTACATGTTTAATCTGCTGCACTACGTCCGCGAATAATATTGACCCTAAAGATGAACAATGCGATATGACAACTAAATTAACGTCATTATCTTAATTACATGCTGCAGTCATGCAAGATGCATTAAGTTGTTTTATTAGCATCACCATTTGGGGTCATTGCAAAAATATTGTGCAGATTAAAAACAAGACAAACTCAAATCAAATTTCTAGATAGAAATTTATATGATATATATATTTGCATGAGCATGTGGATCTACATGTTTTATAGAGAGTTCTGCTATATAATTGATAAATTGAAATCAATTTTTCAGATAAATTTGAGCATGCAGATACTGAAAGAAAGATTCTGTTGAAACATTTTGGAGCTGGTCCAGGTGAAATAGATAGTATTCTCTCCAGGAGTTACTCTCAAAGGATGGAGTTTGAAAAAAGGAATAAAACTGAGGGTACTTACTCTAAACTATGGGCTACTATAGACTTAGAAACTATAGACCAGCTCAGGACTCTCTATACTTTGGATATAGAGATGTTTGATTACCCAAATAGTCCTTGAAGTAAATTTCAAAAAAATTAAAGTCAGTTAAACTTTTATAATTCATAATTAGTATTTACAGTAGCCTTTCATATATATGTAGTTTGAATGAAGATAGCAGAAAAAAGCAAAACATAGGGTATAGCACTACTCTCTCTCTCCAAGTCTGAGTATCTCATGCCTGATATTTTTTCTTTCTTCCAGGTTACTTCATTGCTTCTAGTTTTTACCTTGTGGATGACCAACAAGGTAAAAATTAGAAGCAATAAAATCTTAGTCCCAGATTCCGCATGAGACTCCCTGATTTTCAACTCAAACTTTGGTACCCCACCCCAACTAAAATGGACACCTACCCCACCCAAACATCACTGATTTCCATCAGTGGAACTTGGCAAGCCTGGTAGAGGTACAGAATAATGTATAGTCATGCTCCGGCAACGTGTGGTCATTTGTCCAGCAAGCACCTGTACCCAGTGATCAATGACAAGCTGCCCCAACGTACATAATTGGGCTTACCAGAAAATATTGCAAATCTACAGTCTTTTGGTGAAGAGAGCGAAAAGCGTATTAACCTCTTGGAAATTCCATAATATGGCATATACATAAAAACCAGGCTATATTTAACAGAGGCCCAACCTGGCTTAGAAATCTTAAACTATCGAAATTTGCTTTTACTAATAACGTGTATGTTAGGGGGTTTAGCCATTTTCTTACATATTGATGTATTTTTAAGTTCCAAAAACAAATTCTTTGCTTAAAAATACATCACTAATAACATTTAGTCTTGTTCACAACTACCCGATTTTACACTATGATATCACATCCTAACCGAGAGTTATCCTACTTTGTTTCTTTTTATTTACTCAGGCTCACTTTGAGATTTACAACAAAACTTTGTTAATAATATTTCTGTGAAAAAACTCTTTAGAAATAAACAAAAATTAATACATACAATTTCCAAGCCTCTCTGAATCAAATATCAAAATAAACAATGCAACATGATACAAAATTAGTTTCCCAAAATGCATGGTGATGTATACAGGTTTTATATAATAATAATATAGTGTAAGATGAAATCGTCATAAGGGTATCAGTAATTCAAATACAATAATATAGCAAATACATGTACAATAATAATAGCTCTCTCCATGGTGACTTTATACAAAGAGTTACCTGCAGGTTAAGACAACTCTTTGTTTGAAAACTGGAACACTTATCTTTGGAAAAGGGTCTATTATGCAAGATAAAACATAACAACAGTCAACAAATAACTGTTACACTGATCAAAAGTGGAATAGAGTGTTATCAATATGCAAGTCTACATTATTACAAATACAAACTAATAGTTACGCGTATATCATTATTGTTAAAATTAGTGGTTGGGTAACTCCCACTCTTAAAATAAAATAAAAATGAATAGTTTCTCAAGTCAATGCCCTGATCATGGAGCCCTTATGCAATTAGATAAATATTATATTGTACAGTATTTTATTTGTCGTGTAGAAACTCTAGCTGATTATTATCATGGTATGAGCATTTTCTGGCAAGAGATGGAAGCCTCATAGTATCTGTTGATAAATAGCAAGCACCTGTTTATAGATAGTGATTGTCTAGCTGGCACCTGATATAGTATGTCATACTTCAACATTTGGGTCAGATCGCTCATACCCTTTGCTAAGCATGATTTCTTCATCATTTAAACTGGCTGGTTTTGTTCTCGTATGCCATATCAGTACCTACAATGCATTGCAATAGTAAGATAACTTGTAAAGACTAAAATTTATTTCAGGATGAAAATAAGTTGACCGACAGCAAACTAGAGCAAAAATAAAAGCATAGATACTACTAACGGCTTTACAGCATTATGTGGTAATGTTCAGGTAAAATTATTAAATAGTACAGCACATGCTTTACAACGATGACCTACAAACTATTCCACCTGCAAATGGTCACATTGTGCCAAGAAGTTGCTAGTATGATATAATAAAGCTTCAGTAGTTGTATTCTAGTTCACTTTCTACTTTGTTATGCTTACTGAAATATAATCATAGAGAGACATAGTTTCAATAAGGTGGCCAACTTTTACCAGGAACTATGATGCTGAAATGTGCCAGTTCACATAGGGAGTTAACAGCAACCATAATTCACAATCAATGATAACATTGCTAATTACCTCTGTGCACAGATTAGCCTTAGGTTCTAGGTCACTCAGCTTGACTCCTAAGGACTCCAAAAAAGTCGTCTCTTGGAAGCCGCGTCTAGCAGTAATATCAAACTCGGCTAGAGAGTTCTAAAATGGGAACAAATACAATGCAGAATATGGAATTCAATCTTTAAAAGATAAATTCACTTGTAGACATGAGTGCAACACCAATTGACAATGGTAGAATCCCAGTGATGATAGTATTTACCTGCTGTATAAGTCACAGTGATGATAGTACTTACTTCTAGTATGAGTCACAGTAATTATAGTACTTACCTCTAGTATGAGTCACAGCAATGATAGTACTTACCTCTAGTATGAGTCACAGTAATGATAGTACTTACTTCTAGTATGAGTCACAGTAATGATAGTACTTACCTCTAGTATGAGTAACAGTAATGATAATACTTACCTTTAGTATGAGTTGTAGATTCACTGCAAACCCAGCCATGTCCATAGCAAACATGCGTTCAGATTTATACCAAGATGTGTGCCAGTCAACTACCTTTATTAGATATAGAAGCATGCATCACCCAAACTCAATAAAAATCCTTATCAAGTATAAAAAGTTGATAATATAATATGAAACATACCATATTATACAACACGTGTGCAATTAATCTTTGCTAAATAATATATACATGATGATGGACCTTAGAACAAATTGCGATATCAATTTCCAAGTTGTCATCCCTTCATTAGAAAAACCTCCAAGGGAGGAAAACTTCAAAAATTTTTGTGGGTCACTGACTACAATAAATACACATAATGATACACATAGACAACATAACTATAATGGGGTGTAGAGACACACGTAAGCAGTACTCATAATATAAACCAAACTGCAATTCTGCTGTAACCTTCACACATTACCACGCTTACCTTTCCGTCTTTCACTATGGGTGTTTCATATCTGAGATTTCCTACCAAACCAACAGGCCAGACAGAGACAATTTTGGTATGTCTCATCTAAAAACACAAAATGTTAAAAATATTCTTCATGATAATTTCCCATACTTTAACAATGGTACTCACTAAAATACACAGCAGTTTTACTGTGAGTTATCCTCTCGTGGTTGGTGTGGAAACAACTCCAAAACTATCGATCATAGCGCAGTGAACCAGACAGATCCAGTCACCGGATGATGTCAGTTTTAGACATTCATTCAACAAGTTCAATGAAGATTAATATGTTGAATAGCAGTTAGACAAACAAAAGCACGTCATGCTCTGTCTACATAATAATATCGACACACTAATTGCTTTATGCATTCAGATTCAAAATGTATTTGCTGCTGGCGATTAGCTGTTACCTTAAATATTAAATGTACCAATAGAATAAATATGATGCTGTACAGTTATAGCTGTACAGAGCATCACCCACTAAACTCACCAGGATACGCCTACTGTCTCATATAAGTCAATGTAATGGAATGTCTAAACACTGCGCGAGTAATTTATGCTTACCATCGCGGCTACAGCAGAAAACCCTGGCTTAGCATGAAGGGCTGCATGTGATAGAGAGCATAGAAAGGAAAGCAGCTAATATTATATATCTCTCTATCAATTGCTGGATCTATGAACATACCCCTGACTATATAATGACATCATATCTACTCACCTCATGAAACAGTTCTGTACTGTAGGTATTATCATCATCAGCAAAGTACACCACTCCATGGTGATAGTCAGCGTTTAAATTAGCTCTAAGCCAAGATAACCCAGTATTCCTCTGTAGCACTCCTGAAAAATATCACAGTTAGAGAAATTCTATTACAAAAAGTAGCTAGTAAACTGAAAACTCAAAGAAAAAGTTGAAAAATAATGTGGCTGAGAGAGAAATGGAATACCATGAACAAGGACCTCTCTTGGCTGTTACTCATAACTAACAATGAAATAAGGCAATTGGATTGTCCTTAATAGCTTCTATCAGTAATATATATGACTCCCACTCTCTTTGGACGTCAACAACTAACTTAACAAATAGTGATTGCACAGAGTAGATTAAGTGCACATGTACCTCTTGGCTTCAGCCAGTTTGGATCTGTCTCTTTTAGTTTCACTTTTGGAGGCGTTACAGATAGAAGATGAGTTGTGTTTAGCCCAGTTTCTTTTAAAAACTTTGCAACAAGTGGGCTCTTCACCTTAGCATCCTCAACCACAATCCAGTGAATGTTAGGAACTGATTTAAATACAGTTTTTAATCTGGTTAGCTCAGCTTTCTACAATAGCATTTACTTTCCTTTTACACCATTAGCATAAAAAGCGCCGAATTCCATTGTTAGCGGATACAAGTCTGGTATCCATCAACACCCAAGAATTCGATTGATCTTCCATTTTCAAGCCATAAACTATTTGTATTTGGCATACGCTTCGCATGAATTACAAGTACTATGCAAATGCATAGAAGTTTTGTTGTATAGCACCATGGATTAAATGAACAATTCATTTGGTAGCAACTGATCTGATCTAGCATAACTAAGGGAGACCTCAGTCTGTTACCAGTGTTCTTATGGTGTCTTTCATCCCCTAACCGGGAAGAGTGATGAATGCTAATACTTCAAGCTTATAAAGACATTGATTAAACTAATTAGACAAACCTGCACAAGTCTAGTATATGTTGGAGTTATGATGTATATTGTAGGAAGACCGGGAACATGATACCGCTTGCTGCCAAGACTCTGAAGTTGGTGACGAAGGTATAAAATTTCTTCTTCCTTTGAATCCAAAGAAAGTATATTTAATCTTCGTCCACTTCCTGTACAATGGTTATAAAATAATAGGAATTGCAGCAATAAGTTAAAAATGCCAACATATCTTTAGCTCCAAATAAAGGAGTCCTGGGTCTTACTGTAGTCATATAAGTAGGCTTAGGATAACTAACTAGCTATACATGCCCTAAGAAAGATATGTAGAATCTATTTCTGAAAATCACCTAAACATAGATCTACGGCAAATAAAATAACAAATATATACATAGATTTGCAATGGACTTCAACTTACCCAAATGGAGTACAAAAACCAGAATACAAAGAGCACTAAGAATGATCAGCACACAACAAAGATCCTTTCCAGAGAATCTAGTCATGCTGTCTCTCTGTCAGGCAGGTGTGCCAGAACCTTCATAACAAATGTAGGCTGATACATGCAACAGTTTCTAGGCAAACAGAGGTGAGATAATAATAGGTGAACGTCAATGAAGTAAATATTTAGGTTAGTCCAAGTGTAGGATTTTCTTACAATCTAGTATAGAGTTATTCCTTCCTGCCTTTCGAATGCTCATCCGATTTCCAAACTACGGTAAAATCAAGTAAGGTAATCACACAAAGACTGATTTTTAAATGTTCTATGACTCTCAGGGTTCTAGGACAACACGAGTAATAAAAACATTGGTTTTAATGTGAAGTGTATAAATGTTGAGGGCCTGTTGAGTATTATATGCTCTCTTTAAATCATAATTAAAAGCTGGCTAAATACCTTTAGTCAGACACTAGCATTAAGAATTGGCCAAGCTGTTGCATCCATGATGAAGAATTGTAAAAGGATGTTATGCCATCAAAACATTCAATGATGAACTCATGATGTTACAGCCAGAGTTTTGACCTTCTACTGTAATATTTTGTCCGCGATCTTTCATGAAATTTTCGATCGAACTGACAATAGTCCTATCAATACCAATTTGATGGTTTACCATATCAAATACCTTAGGAGAGCCCAAAATAACAAAGTCGATAGTTCTAATTAAATTAAATATATAGAAAACATGTCCAAGAGTATGAATAAGTTGTGCATCGCAGAATCTGGAATTTGTGACTGCCCAAAAATGTCAGTTCGAAACAGGACGTTCCGAAAACTTCAAACCAGGACGTTGTTTCAGTATTATGGAAGCTATTAAAGTTACTCTCTCCCTTATGTCAAACTGGAATGACAGCTAGCTATAACAAGCTTTTGAGAATAATAGCTACCCCCGCGTACCTGTTGATTACTATATATTTTATCATTCTTTCCCAGAATTAACATGCATACACATGTACTTTTTTAAGAGCATAACCGCACTGATTGAGTTTCATAAGCACATCTATTAATAAACAGCTAGGATTTTACTGTTTCTAAGACGATCTCAGTTTGATGGCTAATGACCCCAATATTTGTAAGTACTCTATTATATTCCCTATCAAGAAATGACTGTAATGTTTGTTTCTTCAATCTACATTGTATACTGTGCAATTGTTTTTAAACTATGTTTTAACTCCTTTGTTTTAACTTCAATGTCGCATTGATAGGATACAATCAGCCATTAATTAGTCCACGAGCAAATATAACAAAAACTGAACAAAAGACTACTACTGGCCATCAGATCATCAAAGCACTAAAACCACCATACTGAGAAAGAAAGAAATTTTCAAAACTCAATCCCCAAACACGAATTCTCAACTCCAATCCCTAAATCCCAACCCCCAAACTCTAATCTCCAAACTTCAAAAGAAAGTTTGAACAATGTCCTGTTTTGAAGTCAAACTTTTGAAATGTCCCTTTACCCAGAATCTGCCCAGGCAAAAGTCATGTTGACTATCAGAAAAAAAAGTCAATTTTCTTTTTAGCACTGTGCGAATGAGAAGAGATAATGTGCTAAAGAAATTTTCACACTGCACAAGTGAGACTAGGTGATAGCATTGGGTAGCTGTTTGCTGCACTTTTTTTAAACAGGTTGAACTCTGGCCAGACTCCAAGCTGAAGGAAGCGCTTCTGAAGAAAGTGAATGAGAAAACATATCCTGAAGTGTAACGTTTTCACTGAAGCCTGAGATACTACCAGGCTCACCTGCTTGTTTGCATCAATGCCATTCAACAACCTTTAAACTCCTTTTGCAGTTACAGTAAACTCCTAACTGACCCTCACTTTTTACAAAAGGAGTACCAAAACTATTTAAAAGACCTATTTGAATTTTACAAATAATAAAATCAAAACTAAAATAAAATTATTTATAATTTGATAAATAATTATAACAGTAATAAGTAATTATTGTTGTACTGGTATTAAATATTATTCAATTGTTATAATTTTAGAATTTTATTAAAAAACCACTAATAAAAATTTAATTCCTCTTTAGTTTAGGTACCAGGTCTGGAACAGACATTGGTGATAATATCTGGCTACTCACTCCTCAGATCAGCCTTTCTCATGAAATCTATGTTTCCTTGCTTGATGTTACCTCCTGATATCCAGTTATTCAAACCATCTATGTATTTTATTCTTTGTCTGCCTCTGCTACGCTTGCCCTCGATTTTGTACTTAATACTAATTCAGCAATTGATCGTTTATTCTATTAAACCTATGGAGATAAGTATTATTATATTTTTACATAGTCTACTGATTAATCTGAATTGCACAGAGCTTAACTACAACATTTCATTAGCTAGGTTTATAATTTTAATTTATCCGTAGTGGTATGGTTTGGTACCCATGCCTGTAGCTCAGTTGTTACTGTTTTAATATCGTTGAGGAAGCTAAGGTTTTTGAGTTTTGTTGTGCTACCTTTTATGCTATCTAGTCCAAGTCAACCATAACTGTAGCCAGGGCGTAGTCACCTTTACGGCCGGCCCACCTTTCCAGCATAAAAAGTCCTTTGTCATTCCTTTTCAATTAGTTCAATTGGGTGTAATGGGAGCCGCCATTTTGCCAAGCGTAACTTGGGAAACCACCCCGTTTTGCGCGCATAAGGATTTGTCAAGCGTTGACCATAGAGAAGATAACTCTATGGCGTTGACCATAAAGAAGATAAAGCTTAAGCTTAGGCCACACTGACGCGAATTTTTTTGCGAATAGCGAATTTTAGCCAAAGGCGAATTCGCAAATTATAATCGAGCGTGCCACACTGCAAAAGCTATAAGCGAATTCGCATTGATTTCACCCAATGAGGGGTCAAAGATTAGTATCCTCGGTCACGTTTCTCATTCACTGCAGAACTAGAACTCCGAAAAATGTAAAATAAAATTATAATTAAAATAGAATAAAATAAAATAATTATTTTATTCTTACTTTCATTCGTTTTACACAATTCTTGCAAACGGAAGTAGTCATTTTATTCATCAGTTAAAATAAATATTTTAATATAATAATTTAAACTCATGATTGAAAATCCGTGGCTCTGAACACGTGACAGTAACGTGACAAGTAAAAACTGGCCAATCACAAATTAGCGAGTTGCGAATTAGCTGATCGAAATCAGCGAGTGCGAAATCGCTAATTTTGCGCGAATTCGCAAAAATTTGCGAATTCGCCTTTGGCCAAAATTCGCTATTCGCACAAAAAAATCGCGTCAGTGTGGCCCTAGCATAACTCAATGGTGATGACTATAGAGAAGATATAACTCTATGGCGTCGAGCATAGAAACGACACCTCTATGGCGCATATATGGTTACTTTCATGTTCCTCGGTAAATTTAACAAGTCCTGTGTGTTCATGCTTGCTGCTTGGTCTGCGACACAAGTCTTACTGCAACATTTGCTTATTACTTCTCTAGCATGCAATGATGGCTAGTGTTCATGTACTGTGGTCATACATGTGCATGTCATGACCTTTGGTGCCGGAAGCATTTTGGAGGCCCAGTCCATGAAGAGTTGTGCTTCCTTGCACCAGGGAGACATTTTCAAGTACATAGCTCAAGCTTCAACACCAAAAAGGCGGATGGGGTTGAGTCAAGTGCCCACTCCGCCCTGGATGGGATCGAGGACCAAAAGCGATACTGGGGGAGCCTAGCACCACCCGAAGCCAAGATCATGACCGACAGCCTTGTAACATATACATAGATATAAACCATGGCCCATGGGTCCAGGAGAATCCCCACTGCTGGCATAGCTCGAGTTCCAACACACTTTCAGCGAATGGGGTGGGTTGAGTATCCACCCTGCTTTAGGCTGTGTACAAGTACCTAAGGACAGAGACTCGCCCGGCACCAATGTTGGCGGACTCGGTTGCAATGTTCTAGCACCACCCAGAGCCAAGGTCCAGACCGGCAGCATTGCAACGTACATCAATTGTCCTACTTTCAATCCCAATTTTTTTTGGAGAATGACGGACCGAAAATCATTTCGTCTTTTGTTATATGATATACCGAATACCCATACAACCTAGTCAATCCAGGTCATGCTCAAGTGTGCTGCTTTTCAAGTTGAGTGAATTGAGGTAAACATCTCTAGTTTCTTTCAAATGTTTTCTGAATCAGCATTTTTGCTGTTAGAATACCTTTCTACGAGCTCAGCTGATGCTTTGCTCAAGCCATCAGGGTCAATGAATACTGGAAATTCATCAGTTTTGCATTTTGTTGTCCCTATTAGAGTTGGGACTCATTCTCTAGGCTTAGTCGCTGGGGTGATGATCTTGCATTCTACTATCTCGTCGCAGACAAATGCTTGAGTCATTTATCCAACACACATCGCATCATACATGTGTAGCTGTAACTTCTTGAGTGCTATGTTGTAAACATACATAGGACAAGTCGTTAGATCAACGACAACATAGACAACCAGTACATTTATTTTTACTAATAACATTTAGTTTGGTTCACAAACACTTTATTGAGTACCCACAATACCTGTAGTACCATCCAAGATAAGTTAAAAGCCAGTAAGCATAACATTAGCACCATTTATTGAGGAATCAAATAACATACAAAAAATATTGCATGCAAATCATTCCAAAATGAACCAGAATTAGTTTATATAAATATTTAATCAGTCACCATGGAAGCTTTTAGTAATAAGTTTTGGCGAAAGCATGACAAAAGCTTATAATAATGATCAACAACTCTAACATCAATGTTACACTGACAGAAAAAAGATTAGAATGTTATTTACATCTAAGTATACATGCACTGACTAATGATTATTTACATAACTGTTGAAAGTAGGGACTGGATAACTCCCACTTCATTAAATGAAATAAAAGGGGAAAATGATTCCCCTTTTTGTTTCAAATCAATGTAGCTTTAATGCATTGATTGTCAACGCACGATGTATTGTAATTAAATAAATACTACATTTTATGTTATGTGTTGTATAACAGATTTAGGTGATTATTACATAATGACAAATGGCTATTTGCTGGCAAGTGATGGAAATATCATAGTATTGCTGTTCTAGTAAGTAGTCTAGACACAGCACAATGATGTTAGTATTCCTGGGTGGTCGGCCCTTGGCCCTTAGGAATTGCCTGACCATTACAATATGTTATACTTCAACATCTGGGTCAGATCGTTCATACCCTTTGCTAAGCATCTTATCCTCATTTTTTATATTGGCTGGTTCTGTTCTCGTATGAGTAGTATAGTCAGTGCACTTCTAGACAGACACGCACTCATTGACCCCTGTTTTCAACCAATCACAAGCCGGTATTTCCGATTTCAACCAATCACAGAAGAGCACAAAAATTTTGCACACGACCTTGCCAAGGTCACCCCAAAATCCCCCCTTCTGATTGGTCGAAAAAACATTTGCACACTTGACCCCGAACCCGGCCACGACCCCTTCCCTTCCTCCTTCCCACCCTCCTCCCCTCCCCCTCCCCCACCTCCCACTCCTCCCTCCTCCCCGCCACCGCCCTCGTCCCGTCCGCGCCACCGCCGTCGCCGCCGCCGCCACCGCCGCCCTCACCACCGCCGCCGCCGCCGCCACCACCACCGCCCTCACCACCGTCGCCGCCACCGCCGCCGCCGCCACCACCGCCACCACCACCACCGCCGCCACCACCACCACCGCCACCCGCCGCCGCCGCCGCCCCCCCCCCCCCCCCCGCCGCCGCCGCCGCCGCCGCCATCACCGTCATCACCGCCACCCCTCCTCCGCCGCCGCCCACCCTCCCCACCCCGCAACCCCCACTCACCCGAACGACCAATCGTTTGAGGCGGTCAAGCCGCGTCCGCCCACGTTGCGTGCGGCGCCGACCGTACACGTGGAGGCGACGCCGGTGCCCCCGTATCCACCGGGCCAAGCGACTAGGCAGCGGCCCGCCGCCCATTCCGAGTTCCACTGGGGTGGGACTATAATGTAATATATTAAATTGTTTAGCCTCCCTATAAAAATATATAGTAGTAGGGTGTGAGTTATTTTTTAGCTTGATAGCATTTTATACAATAAACACTTCACAATTGCTGCCAATTACTCCATTTAACACTAACCTTATGTTCTACTTGTTGACATCTCTGATCAGGCACTGACTAGTAGGTAGCTGTCTCTGTTTACTCTCACTCTGTTGACTAGAGGCTGATTGTTCATACTGCTAGAGTGAGAAACTTATACCTTAAATAGTAGTATTCAGTGGGCGGAGTCTAACCATTTCCCCACCCCGATGTGAATCCGAAGCCTCCCGATGTGAATCCGAAGCCTCCCGATGCACCCCGATGTGAATCCGAAGCCTCCCGATGCACCCCGATGTGAATCCGAAGCCTCCCGATGCACCCCGATGTGAATCCGAAGCCTCCCGATGCACCCCGATGTGAATCCGAAGCCTCCCGATGCATCCCGATGTGATTCCGAAGCTTCCCGATGCATCCCGATGTGATTCCGAAGCTTCCCGATGCATCCCGATGTGAATCCGAAGCTTCCCGATGTGATTCCGAAGCTTCCCGATGCATCCCGATGCATCCCGAAGCTTCCCGATGCATCCCGATGTGTCAATTCACATCGGGATGCATCGGGATGCATCGGGAAGCTTCGGAATCACATCGGGATGCATCGGGAAGCTTCGGAATCACATCGGGATGCATCGGGAAGCTTCGGAATCACATCGGGATGCATCGGGAAGCTTCGGAATCACATCGGGATGCATCGGGAAGCTTCGGATTCACATCGGGATGCATCGGGAAGCTTCGGAATCACATCGGGATGCATCGGGAAGCTTCGGAATCACATCGGGATGCATCGGGAAGCTTCGGATTCACATCGGGATGCATCGGGAAGCTTCGGATTCACATCGGGATGCATCGGGAAGCTTCGGAATCACATCGGGATGCATCGGAAGGCTTCGGATTCACATCGGGATGCATCGGGAGGCTTCGGATTCACATCGGGTCACATTGGGATTGGATAAAAAAAGGGAGGAGTCAAGAAATGAGCAGTTGTATAAAGGGAGAGTGGGATCACAGTCTCAGCATTCAAAGTTCACCACATCACTACTGTACAGCTACACTACTACAATAGTACATTATCAATGGATACTGACAACATAGTACAAAACCAAGAAGAGTTATTTGCGGGCTTAACGGACTCACAAATGGATGGAATTATTGAGGAAGAAGAGTGCAGTCAGAAGAGGAAAGAAGAGGTGGATGCGTTAAAAGAGGCACGGAAGAAGGGGAAAATAATAGGAGTGGGGAGTCCTGCCCGAAAGGATCTTTCTAACATGGTGGACTCTCCGTCCTCCCCGGAGCGGGCCTCGGATAGGGGCGAGACCACAACAACCCATGGATGAGTATTATTCCAAGATAGAAAAGATGCAGCTTTCTTCAGTAGTATTGTTTTATTACGAAGATAAATAGAGAAAAAATAAAAGAATCAAGAATCAAGCAGAAATCTAAAAAGCAAAGAAAAAAAAAGAATGCAGGTAAGATAAAAACTATTGGTCTCTTTTTTTTTTTTTTTTTAGTTATAGTAGTATAAAAACGAATTATAAGTAAGGTGAAGTATTTCTCTCTAGTCAAAGTGAAAAGGTGAAAAAAGCATAATATTGTTTACATGCGTTGTGAGTGGGAAAGTATTATTTCTTTTATTATAGTATAAACGTTGTAATAGAGCTCTTATAGAATGATCTCGAACTCTTCCTTCTACTCTGCTTAGCCGTGTAATTATTCCCTCCATACTCCACCCTCGAGCTCGAAGGAGACAGAACAAGATGCAGTAGTCTCCACACACGTTAGTACTCTCTTCTTGTAGACACTCTCCATTCCATACTATTGGTATTCCCCATTGTTGTAACATCTTACCCACATCAGGATAAATAGAAGGGGGGAGACCATAGGAGTCGAAATACTCTATTTCTTTTCCATTCGAAAAAACAGAGATCCAATGCTCGCCACTTTTCTCACTTGTTTGAGTGTTGAAAACAAAAGATCCAGATGGGGAGAAGGAGTCTAAGAAGTGATCCCTTGGCATAACCCCTCTAAAGGAGGTTGATGAGAGTTTATCATCAGATAGAATATTCGAGATTGAGAATGTATCCATTTTTTTTACATCATCCCGGCTACCATAGATACTTCGTGATTTGCATTCAAGTAGATAATGTCATCTTTTTCTTCGTATACAAACAGTCCAAGTGTATTTTGAGTTTGATTAGCAAATGCTAGATTAATAGATAGACTCCCATTTGATAACAAGTGAAAGTTGTCATCACACAAATCTCCTGAAATGTCAAAGGCGTAGAGAGCAGCGCAGGACTTGTATTTGCTAGGGGAGATCTCATTCCCTGTGTCAGCATCGGATGTATTTGTGACAGTGAACAAATTCATGAATTCACGAGCAAACTTTCCACTTGCAAAATTTGGTTCATATCTTCGGGTCACCGGTGTTCCATCAATTAGTAATTCTAATGAACTTAGATTGTTATGTCCAAATTTGAAGGGATTTTGCTTATACGTTCCACTCTTTGCAGTATGGTTGACTAGTCCGACAAAGACTCTGTTTGGCTTCTGTCCCGCTTGATCAAAGTTTACTCTCACTGACTGGTGTCCAGCAGGGATGACATGGAAATGAGTTTTTATTCGGTCAATTGGTAGTTTTATAGACTCTTGTTGCACAACCCAAACATCCATTTGTGCTTTTTGTAAGGCCGGATTGGCTTGTACACGTCGAATCCACAATTCTGTCTTAGTTATAGAAATCTTCGCCCCTCCTGCAGGGTTGTCTGTTTCTGCTAAGAGGGCCATTTGTGGAATAGCACGTTGTAGAGTAAGGCGAGAGCGAACTCCTGGTGGAATAAGTCTTCCTTGAGAAAACATACTCAACCTAGGTCTCCCATAGAAGCTCATCTCTTTACTTGTGGCTATAAGTTTCTTTCTTTTTTCAACCACTTCGGGAGGTATACCATCATAGTCTTCTCCAGTTCCTTCATCCTCCATCCACCCACTCCCAACTTTCATATATGTGCTCTTAGCATCTTTACCATAGTTTAGGAGATTCTCGACATAAGCTCTATGTCCATAGTTTGGTTCATACTCAACATCTTGCCCGGCCAGTTGAACAGTGGCAGAAGAAAAGAGACTGTGCATAAAATTGTCCCCTGGAACAACCTTTAGTTGTTCTTCCGCAGGTAGTACGCTTCCATCAGCCTTGCTCACCTTTACTGTGGTGTGTAAGTAAGACCTTGATAGATCTGTGTAGAGTTCGTCTGCGGGCGGGATGTTAAATTCAATAGTGCCATCAGGGGAGTCCGTAACAGGAGCCAAAGGTACCCACTCACCTCTGAGCACGCTAGTATGAGTTGGCGGAGTGGCAAATAAGTCAAAACTGGAGTCAACCGTGTCTGGAGAGTCTTCAGAAACCTTGGAGAGAGAGATGGCTCGATGTGTGACGGACATGTTCGATAGTGTGAGAGTTGTTCCATCTAGTACTTGCTCCTACAGTCGCTTGTCTAAGAGTGGGGAGTGGTGAGTCTAGGTGTGGATTATATATTTATCTTTCATTTAGTCAAAAACTGTTTTTCTTCCTTTACGCTTTTTCTTTGTAGACTTTTGACTAACTCGTGCACGTTTGGCAGGTGGTTCACGTAATTCATCTTCTACATCACCTAGAAGATCCCCACCAGCTTCACGAAAACGTTTTGCTGCAGAGGATTTGAAGTTCTCTCCCTTGATTACATCTCCCAGAACCGAAGCTCCAGTAGTCAATAGCTTTTTCCCAATAGTTTTGGCACCATTCTTTAGCATGGGAAGGACCCCTCGGGCCAGTCCAGAAAAGAGTGAGCCGATCCCATTACCCGTCATAATAGGTTTTCCCCTGTACACACTCATTCCCTCTCCCACCTGGTTTGCATAATAGTCTTCATACATCTCACCTGACTCATCAGGAAAATATGGAACTATGCGAGGGGCCATGTTATTTCTCTCCACGCGGTCTGAAACGAACCGTCAGCACAACCTTTCCACTGCGAAATGAGACCCTTTCTCCATCATCACGTCTTATATCTACCTCGATGAGGTCTGTGCTTGTATTAGACACTGGAGAGTATTGAACATTCGAAAACTCAAAGAAAACGGTGCTATTTCTTTCACTCTCTGTTATAGGAACTGTGCGAAGTAGGGGGACTAGACTATCTCCAACATGTCTTGGTGAGACTACGGAGGAGTAGACATAGAGGGATGTGAAACCAGCATTGATGTCTGGAGGGTTTTGACTCCTGTTGATTTCCGCAGCATATTCTACATCAGGTTCGAATCCCAACACCCACGCAACATCACGTGACATCATGACAGAGTGTTCCTGTTCTCTCAACATGAGGAAGGTTTCATTCCGTAGACTATCATAGTAAAAGCTCACTACTTTTTCTAAGTCGTAGTTTATTAGTATTCTATTGATCTCACTCAAAAGTTCACCCATGGAAGCATACCTTCCACTCCTGATTTCACATTTTCGTTTGACTCCATCTTTTGTATTCGTAACCACTACATAGCCATCTTCCACATTTCTCCAGGATGCAGGGTACTGAATGTCAAGTAACCCAACCTCCCACTGTGATGAGTGAAGCTTCAATGTCTTGGCTAGCTTCGTAATGAAGTGAGCATTGGTGTTTGTGTCACTCCCACCGATGCGTACATTTGAGGTAAGTGTGACATTGAAGGCCATCTTTGAGAGTGAGCAAAACTGAACTTACATATCGAATTTATACTACCTTTGGTCTTACACAAACTGACTAGAATCTATCCAACTATTAAATGAAGAGGGATAACCACTCCATTTCACGAAACTCTCTTCTTTTCCTCTCCTTCTCCGTTTACGTATGACTTTCTCAACTCTAAAGATTTCAGGTAGGTTAACATGTTGCAATTCTTGTGCATAGAATGTTCCATCTACTCCTTCTTTGTTTAGGTCTTCCAGTGTATAGACAGGAGGTGAGGTATGTGCCTTGACTGCTTTTATGGTGAATATCTCGGTTGACCAGTTTGGTGTGAACCCTCGCTCAAAGCTACTACGAGCCATCGAAATCCGAACATGATCACCTGGTGAGTATTTTACTCTTGTTTTCTTTAACCATCGTTTAGGTGAGAACTCATTTAACCGAACCCAAACCTCTTCTTGATTATCGTAATCAACCTCAATAGGTTTCATTCCAATTGACCTATTAAAACTGTTGTTATATCCTTGGACTAGGTCTTCTACATCTTCTAAGTAGCGTCCATCCCCTCTATAAGTGAGTAGACGATGAATTTTCCCTCTCAATGTTCTATTAAAGCGTTCAACAAGAGCAGCCTTGATGATCTCATTCTCAGAGGTGAAATGGCTAACTCCATACTTCTTTAGCACTTCACTCACCCTTCTGTTTAGGAACTCCTTACCTTTATCAGTTTGTATTTGTCTAAAGCTTTCATTTTCGAATAGAGAGATGAGTGCATTGGACACTTCCAGACCAGACTTGGAATGAAGAGGAAAGACCCATGCTTTCCGTGAGAAGGCATCTATGCAGGTGAGCAAAAATGTTACTCCATCATTTGAGTCCTTGTGCGCACGCACATCCACGAGATCTGCCTGGAGTTGTTCACCAATCCCACTCACAAACGTTTTTCTCCTTGTAAACTTCATTCTAATCGGGCGATGAAGAGTGTATGCGTCTTGACTTCTCAACCACTTCTCAACATCATTCTCATTAATACCAGGAGGAGAAGCTAAAACTAACTTTCTCTTTCCTCCAAAAGACGGTGGTTGAGGAGGGGAGAAGTAAATATCACGTAGACCTTCATCTATATCATCCATCTTTCTGTTTTACTATTGCTTGCAAGAGGGGTTTTAGGAAGCTTTCGCCTAGACCTAGTTTTGATAGGACTTCTATTTTCACCCTTCCCACTCCAACGTGCGCCAGCTTCTGACCTCTCTGGTTTTGTTTCTCTCCTATATGGGTGTGGTAGTGGTGACCTTGAGCCACTTCGCCTCTTTTCATCATCTCTTTTTTTCTCTCGCCCTCGCTCTTGTGCTTCTTCTTCTCTTTGTCTCCATGTATGCATTTCATTAAACCTAGTGTTAATTCCCTCTAATGTATTATACAACTCCTGCTGCGGATGGCGTGATCTCTCCAACTCTTTTAGGAACTTATTCATTTTATGAGCATGTTGCTCTAGCTGAGAGTAGATGTCTGTATCAGAGTTTTTGAGGTTAGATATTACATCTTTTCTGCTTTTTTCTGCCAGGAGTAGATCCCCATTTGTAGAGAGTGAGGGTAGATGCTCTCCTTCTTTTTTGTTGTTTCTACTATTCATTGATTCATATGTATGTTTATCCATAAGAAGATACTTTTTAGAAAACTTGAGACTCATTTCACCTTCGTCCACCGCCTAATCCACCAAGCACACCTCCGAGTAAACTTGCCAATGGCTTCAAAAGAAGACCTAAAAATCCGCCACGTTGTAGGATTAACTTTTTCTGCCTCACACTAGTACGAGAGTTGGTGAGATCCTCAATGGCCCTTCTATGTCGACGTAGAGAGTTCAACTGAGCGGTAGTTAGATGAACATTACCTAATAATACATTTCTAGCACACTCAACAAGAGCGAGTATAAGGTCTTTGTTAGCCTCAGCAATGGTTGAATCTCTGATGGTTGCAGATGCTTTCGTCAGTGCATATATACTCAAGGCATTCCTCCTCAACCTTGGAGAATACTCGGGTGAATTAATGTATCTCATGCTTGATGATGGATGCGCTCTCTTCGAGTCCAAGACAGTTTATGGAGAGAGTAGAGATGTGAATGCTACTTATATTCCAGGGTATTCGGGATATATACAGTCATGGGAGAGTGCTCAGAAGCAAAATTACCGATCAGTCTAGCCCACTCCGGGGTTTCCTGGCGAAGATTCAAGAATAGAAAAGAGTGTGGCTTACGTGTAGCATCACTAAAAGCTTCTTGAACAGCTCTTGTACTCTGAGGAAAAGCCTGCTTTGCAAGATTGGTAACAGACATTCCGTCTCTGGGGTTCTTGAACAAGAAAAAGTACTGTGAGTTTATTGACACTGTTCTATTATCTTTCGGGAAAAGGTTCTGTAGTAAGAAAAAGACGCTTATGTTCAGGTGGTGACTGAACTTTGTAAAGATTGCATTAGTAGTCTCTTTCCCCCCGACTTCACCCATCAAGTCATCAATGATGAGCCAGCGATTCTTCCCATCACGCTCTATATCCATTTCTACATCAATGAGTCCTGAATGAAACCTTACTTTATCCTTGTAATCCTCAAAGCGGCGTTGCCAAACTCCATAGCAGTAAATGATTTCAACAGGAGTGGGTGAAGCAATTTCATCAACTCTCCTAATAAGACTAAATAGTAGTTCCGTTTTTCCACTCCCTGTTGGACCACAGACTAGAGCTGTGAAGGGACTCTGCAAGCGAAGATCGATTTCTTGGTGTGGACGCATGCTGATCCAGTTGAGTAGCTAATAGAGTTGTGTTTGTTTTTAAAAAGTGTCCTTGCTTAAGTACTCCTTTGTCTTTGCCATTGGGTGGTTCCCTATCACTTAGATATGTGTAAACTGATGGTGATAAAGATGAGCAAGAAAGTATAAATAGTATTATGATTATGTAGAATGTGAACTTCTTTCTTTTGTTGCTTCTCTCTCCTATTTGCTCCCTTCCCTCTTCAGCAGAGATAGCTACTACTTCATCTAAGAGACCATCAGCCACATCTTCATAATTCTCATTTCTACATACTACCTCTTGCTTTGACATCTTGCCCTTGTTTGAGAGAACGATTGGAATCTATACACTTTTATTCATCATTACTTTCTCCTGTTGGAACCCACTGTGGCAGTTTACTATCTTCCCCTTCTGCTTTTGCATCATTATCATCTAGTTTGTTAGCCAGGTGGGGAATTATGTGATCAATAATTGATACACTATCCATTTTTTCTTCTTCTTCTTCTTTTTGCAAACGCTCGATTTCCATCATTAACCTCTCTTTTTCCATTCTTTCCTCTGTTAACTTTTTTTCTAAGAAGGCAATGCGATTTGTTCTTCTCTCTTTTCTTGCATCAATTCTCTGTTGCATCTCTAGTGCTTCTTTCCACCCCAGTGCTCCCGCCAATTCCACTTTCTTTAGTGCCAATTCTTGTTCTATCTTTCTAATCTCTTGTTCCCTTTTGTCACACATTTCAACCTCTTCTTTAGTTTCTACATGAGTTTGCTCTTCTATCATAATCTGCTTATTCTCTCCTGTAGAAGTCTCTCTCACTTCCACCCTAGCTTCTCCTGGTGAAGGGCTTCTTATCTCCTCTAACCCGTTTTTGGATGAATCTAGTTCTCCAATGTCACACATTTCAACCTCTTCTATCATAACCTGGTTAGTCTCTCCTGTAGAAGTCTCTCTCACCTCTAATCTAGCATCTCCTGGTGAAGGACTTCTTATCACCTCTAACCCATTTTTGGATGGATCTAGTTCTCCAAACAATCGCCCTGCATATAGCGTATTACCTCTACTAAGAATTAAACCAGGGATGCTTTCTTCATTGTAACTCCTCTTCGCTCGCGATTTCTCCTTCCCATCCTCAAAGCGACATCTTCTTGCCCCATCCTTTAATATGTTCAATACTCTATGATAGAGTTCATTCTTTGAACCTTCCCCACCAGGTTCATTATCCAGATATAGTAAGAAGTGAGTGTTAAAAGTGGCCTCCGCTCCCACACCAGTTTCATCCCAGTTTCTATCTTCAATAATCTTCTCAACCTCCACTCTACACCAGGTTGACAACTCTGCATTCCTAAGAAGGAGTAAGGGAGAAGAAACGGATGCGTTTTTTGTTTCTACCATAGATGAAAATCTTGACCTAGCTCCTGTTAAGTCTTCATAACAAAGTGCCATTTTCCTCAACTTTTCCTCTCCTATCTTAAAAGGGATATTCATAGAGAGTGAAAGTGTTCTAAAATAGATGGCAAGCTCTACCACTAAGGAATTATGAGCGAGTCTGTCAACCCAATACCACATCCATGGACTATTCGTTTCTTCGATATTACTTTTGATCATATATTCCCATACAGACTTCGGGAGGACTTCCTTTAAAAGTACATATCTCCCCGCTGCTCCTTTGGTGAGAAAAGACATGTTTGCTATGACTAAGTCTTCTTTGTATTAATACTATCATCAGTCAAACTTATCTTTTATAGTCCCACCCCAGTGGAACTCGGAATGGGCGGCGGGCCGCTGCCTAGTCGCTTGGCCCGGTGGATACGGGGCACCGGCGTCGCCTCCACGTGTACGGTCGGCGCCGCACGCAACGTGGGCGGACGCGGCTTGACCGCCTCAAACGATTGGTCGTTCGGGTGAGTGGGGGTTGCGGGGTGGGGAGGGTGGGCGGCGGCGGAGGAGGGGTGGCGGTGATGACGGTGATGGCGGCGGCGGCGGCGGCGGCGGTGGTGGTGGTGGTGGCGGCGGCGGCGGCGGTGGCGGTGGTGGTGGTGGCGGCGGTGGTGGTGGTGGCGGTGGTGGCGGCGGCGGCGGTGGCGGCGACGGTGGTGAGGGCGGTGGTGGTGGCGGCGGCGGCGGCGGTGGTGAGGGCGGCGGTGGCGGCGGCGGCGACGGCGGTGGCGCGGACGGGACGAGGGCGGTGGCGGGGAGGAGGGAGGAGTGGGAGGTGGGGGAGGGGGAGGGGAGGAGGGTGGGAAGGAGGAAGGGAAGGGGTCGTGGCCGGGTTCGGGGTCAAGTGTGCAAATGTTTTTTCGACCAATCAGAAGGGGGGATTTTGGGGTGACCTTGGCAAGGTCGTGTGCAAAATTTTTGTGCTCTTCTGTGATTGGTTGAAATCGGAAATACCGGCTTGTGATTGGTTGAAAACAGGGGTCAATGAGTGCGTGTCTGTCTAGAAGTGCACTGACTATACTACTCGTATGCCATACCAGTACCTACAACACATTGGGAAGGAAAGATAACTTGTAAAGACTAAAATTTATTCCAAGCTAAAAATAAGTTGACCGACAGCAAACTAGAATAAAAATAAAAGCAAAGATACTACTAACGGTATGATGCATGATGAGGTAATACTGTAATGGTACGCACAGTCGTCTCCTACACCTGACACTCATTATTGTGTGCACATACATGTATATATCTGCTTGTACTTTACTCTATGTTATTGTATATACCTGTATAATTACTACTAAGTCTTTTCATGCCTTTTATACCCATATAGAGAGGCCCGACCTCTCAGAATCCATTGGTATTCATTTTGTACATGAATTGGACCATTATAAGCAACTTTTGTAGAACCCGACCTATTTTGGGTCGGCCGTCGGGCTTCCGGCGGCCATCTTGTTGCGCAACTTCCGGACGACCTTACGTTTTTTTTCCGACACTACGTCGGACGGAAGTCCTTATACTATATAAAGGGCATTGTTTCACTGTTCATTGTCTCAGTCTTCACTTGGCTTTCAATAAAGACACATCTATACTTGATACAGAGACTTTCACTTCCTTTTGTCAGGTCATTCGCTTAGCGAACCGCCTACTAGGTCGGATCACTATCTTTCAACGTATAGTCTGAAGGTCAGACTTGGGACCAGATGGGTCGTCTCTGGTAGTTATCGGGCTACTGAGACCGCTCGATCTTTCATGTAATGCAAAGTCCTAGCACCACTCATAGGCACTTCATTTCTGGGTCGGTAGTCGTCCAAGGACGACCGCACCAAATCACAGAAACCATTACATTGGTGGCAGCAGTGGGATTCTAAGGTCGTACTCTTACGATACGGAACGAAGGAAGGTGACCTCGGCCTCGGGAAACCCGACCGACCTCACTCCTCAATACTTCAACGGCGATTAAGGACTCGGACCCGGGAACCCTTTTACGAGAAGGTGACAAACGCTAAAGTGCACCCATAATTCTCGTGGTTCCGCTGGATGTAGCCCGGCCTACGCCGGATCTTCGATCAAAGACCGACCTCGGATCCAGAATAGATTGACGGTACTCAGTACGTCGACTAGGCCGACCCGGCCTAACAAACCAAAGCAGTTTAACTCACTACCCGACACCCTACCGACATGGACCGAATAAGGAACCTGCTTCAGCAGGTAATGTACCACACGGAGCAGGACCCCGACACACTCAGCTACGACGGACGAGAGGACGTAGAACTCTTCATAGAAGACTTCACCGCTATGGCAGAGCGTTGCAACTGGAATGACAGAGCACGCCTCATACGGCTTAGAGCCGCCCTACACGAGCCCGCACAAGAGTGCGGACGACCCCGATCAGTCGAAGAGATATTATCCCGACTGAGGGGGCAGTATGGACTATCTGCCAGAGAAGCCCGCTGGAAGCTGTCCACCCTGGAACAGCCCGCCCATACGTCACTTAAAGAGCATGCAGCTCTCATCCGCCGACTGATGGCAATAGCCTTTGAAGGAGCACCCCCTGCATCTTTGGACGAGTGGACCCTTGAGAAGTTTTGCCTCACGGTCCACAACCACGGCCTACGTTTGTACTACACATGGTTACAGCCCGATGATATGGAGGAAACGGTCGAGACTGGGACAGCTTTCCTACAGAACCACGACTGCAGGACCAATCCTCGTAAACAGCAAGAAGAGCTTCCCGCTGACCTCCTACGGAAAGCCCTACATACCCTCTTACAGAGATGTCAAGAAGCGGAAGACGGACCGACGGTCACACCGGAACCCGTCTCAGTAGACGTACCCATTCCTACTGAAACCAACAGAGACACCAAACCAGAGGAAGGTGGACCAAACCATAATGGTCGTCCACAGAGGCCGACGGATACATCAGAACCCGTCCCAGTAGATGAACACATTCCTACTGAGGCCAAACCAGGAGAAGGTGGACCAAGCCTCAAGGGTCGTCCACAGAGGCCGGCGGATACATCAGAACCCGTCCCAGTAGATGAACACATTCCTACTGAGGCCAAACCAGAAGAAAGTGGACCAAACCACAATGGTCGTCCACAGAGGCCGACGGACACATCGGAACCCGCCTCAGTGGACGAACCTATACCCACTAGGCCCAAAGACAAGAGTAGCCGCTCCAAGCAGAAAACCCCACGTGAAGCTAGCCAACCACACGACAGGCCGACAGTGTCACCCACATCCGTCACAGTGGACGAACCTATACCCACTAGGCCAAAGCCAGGCAAGAAACGACTCCACCCCCCAAGGCTGAAAGGACGACTCAAAAGTCCCACTAAGTCGGACCAGACCTCACAAGGCAACCCCGACACGTCCTCAACTCAGAAGGACCAACAGGATCTGGCCACACCAAGACCCGACACTAGTCAGCAACTGATTCCCAACCAAACTTAGTATACCCCGACGGACGACTTATCGTGTGTAGAACTGCCAAACGCTACAGTCCAAGTCCGCGGCCTGAGGATCGACACGGGACAACCCGTGCTGGACCAAACAGAAAAGCTACCTCTGAACCTCTCGAAGAACGTTCAAGTTTCAATAGCCCGACCTGGCCCAGAGGACGCGAAGTATCGCGTAGCCGACCTCCAAGACATATTCCCAACGACGGAGGTACAGTCTATACTGCCAGCAGCTCATATACAAAGAGCGAAATGCTTTTTCACGGAATTCAGCATTGCCGAACAAGTTCAGCCGAAGATACAGATTGCCGAACTCTCGAAATCCCATGAAGCGGATAAGAAGCAATCGAAAGCCAGTAATGCCGCGTTCCCGCGCTTACTTGACGAGTCAAACAAAGAAAACGTGCCTGAGGCATCGCCTACAATTGAGCCAATTGCTCATCCCTCGGCTAGTATAAATACGACGGCTCACAGACGAGTAGTCCTTTCTCGTCCAGCACTCCACCGAAGTACATGTATCCCTACATGTGACAACCTCTGCACTCTTACTCGTGCCACTGGTGAAGCTAATAACAGCAGTCGTATTCTTTCTGTTCCTAAGATGGGCGAGACGGCTACTTCTCCCATCCCGGATCACTCCAGTCAGCCTGTCTTCACAGCTGAAGGTAAGCAAATATCAGTGTTACAAGTAAGGACCAAGCCAGAGTTAGAGGAACAACCCAAATCTGTGGAACTGTCAGGCATGAATTCTCTCTCCCTCCCCACTCAGCATAGACCAGTCGGGACAGAGGAGGATTCCCCTGAACATTTCCACAGAAGAGAACATGAGTTAGAAGGCGGAGGCTACACATCAAATGAATTGTGTGTTGTAGATATCTCTCCCCTACGGAGGACACTCACACCAGACGGCACGCCTCCCCCCACTCCACCTCCTGTCACCTCTACACTGAAGCTAGCCAGCGTCAAGTTACATAGACTCACTGACAAGCTGCCCCTCGAGTCGTCCCAGCACTCCGGAGCCACTAAGCCATGGATAAGCACCTCTACACAGCAAGCCCGAGACGAGTTGGCAAGGAGGAGCCAACCCAACTCCAAGTGTGCAAAGTGCGGCTTCTCCGGAACCCTCAAAAGGCTAAACATACACATATGGCAACACTTCGCACGCTTTTACTGTCGATGCGGACGCAGTTCAGTTAGCCGTGATGCAATGGGCCATCACTTCAGTCGGAGATCCAGTATCTATGGGAAACGCCTATTCCTCACAGATGGGCCCAGCTATCCTGCTCTCATGAAATGGTGGGGCGTAAAGAATCCCCCACCATTTCTACCATGTCGTCCCACCATGGACGGACAATCGGGAACCAACAAGCCAGTCTACCTGCCTAGCACTTCCTCTACACGGAAACGGCCTCCTAAAAGACGGCACAGTCCTTCCCCATCTCCTGAGCGGACGCCCGACTCTGCACCCTCTGATGCTACCTCCTCCTCTGCTTCGTCGCCTACTGCTACTCCTGCTGGACCGTCTCCCTGGCGACCTACCACCAGTACCTCCGAAGTACGTGCAACTTCCCCTGGCCGACGCGGACGTCTACCCTCTTGGAAGATACGGCCCGCCCCCAGGAAGAGCATGCCTACCTCCCAATAGGGCACCCTGTATGAAGGCTCTCCACCTAAGGTCTCATGTGCAGCTTCTCCTGTTCTACTTATTGAACCCCTGCAGTCTAGGCCAACACTAGAAGTTTCGCCACACTGCTCTCCACAAGTGCCCACCAGAAGCCTGCCCCGAGCCTCTCCAGACTCTCCTGCCGTCCCGCTCCCACCACCTGCATCTCCTGTACCAATCCAGCCAGATGCCACATGTCCTGCATCTCCAGATCCGTCACTCATGCTTTCACAGCAGCTTGCTGACCTTAAGCCACGGATTCACTACCTTGCCGGTCGACAGCAAGTGGGGGACACTCTACGCCAGCACTTAGAACCTCTCTCCACTCGAGAAATAGCTCTTCGTGCACTAGCCAACCAATACCTGGAACACCCTCAGCAACTCCAACTGATACAAGCAGATTTGGATGTAGTTCCCAGAGAGTCTACGCTATACCGTACCCTTATAAACTTAACACTAGAGACACCTATGACCTAGTGTGAGGGGGCTGTGTAATGGTACGCACAGTCGTCTCCTACACCTGACACTCATTATTGTGTGCACATACATGTATATATCTGCTTGTACTTTACTCTATGTTATTGTATATACCTGTAAAATTACTACTAAGTCTTTTAATGCTTTCTATACCCATGTACAGAGGCCCGACCTCTCAGAATCCATTGATATTCATTTTGTACACGAATTGGACCATTATAAGCAACTTTTGTAGAACCCGACCTATTTTGGGTCGGCCGTCGGGCTTCCGGCGGCCATCTTGTTGCGCAACTTCCGGACGACCTTACGTCGTCTTTTCCCGACACTACGTCGGGCGAAAGTCCTTATACTATATAAAGGGCATTGTTTCACTGTTCATTGTCTCAGTCTTCACTTGGCTTTCAATAAAGACACATCTATACGTGATACAGACACTTTCACTTCCTTTTGTCAGGTCATTCGCTTAGCAAACCGCCTACTAGGTCGGATCACTCTCTTTCAACGTATAATCTGAAGGTCAGACTTGGGACCAGATGGGTCGTCTCTGGTAGTTATCGGGCTACTGAGACCGCTCGATTTTTCATGTAATGCGAAGTCCTAGCACCACTCATAGGTACTTCATTTCTGGGTCGGTAGTCGTCCAAGGACGACCGCACCAAATCACAGAAACCATTACAATATTCAGGTAAAATTATTATAGAGTACAGCACATGTTTGACAACTATGACCTACAAACCATTTCACCTGCAAATGGTCACATTGTGCCAAGCAGTTGCTAGTATTACTTTATGAAGCTTTAGTTGTATTCTAGTTCACTTTCTACTTTTCTATGTTTACCGAAATATAATTATAGAGATACATAGTTTCAATAAGGTGGCCAACTGTTACCAGGAACCATGCTACTAAAATGTGCCAGTTCACATAACGAGCTAACAGCAACCACTACAGAATAATATTATTGTGAATTACCTGTGTACACAACTTAGCCTTAGGCTCTAGGTCACTCAGCTTGACTCCTAAGGACTCCAAAAAAATCGTCTCTTGGAAGCCGGGTTTAGCTGTAATTTCAAACTTGGCTAGAAAGTTCTAAAATGGGAACCAATACAATGCAGAATATTAAAAATTAAAAGATAAACTCACTAGCAGATATGAGTGCAACACTGATTGATTCAACAAATCCATTAGCGATATACACTTTGATAATGGTAGAATCCCAGTGATGATAGTATTTACCTGCCGTATAAGTCACAGTGATGATAGTACTTACCTTAAGTATAACATAGTGTTGGGAGTACTTACCTCTAGTATGAGTCATGGTAATGATAGTACTTACCTCTAGTATGAGTCACAGTGATGATAGTACTTACTTCTAGTATGAGTCACAGTAATGATAATACTTACCTTAAGTATAAGTTGTAGATTCACTGCAAACCCAGCCATGTCCAAAGCAAACATGCGTTCAGATCTATACCAATATGTGTGCCAGTCCACTACCTTCATTAGACATAGAAGAAGCATGCGTAACTCGAACTCACAGTAAAACCTTATTAAATACATAAAGTTGATACATAATATGAAACATAGTATATTATACAATACTTATATGCAATTAATCTTTGCTAAATAATAATGCATCCATAAATGATGGACCTTAGAACAAATTGCAATATCAATTTCAAAGTTGTCATCCCTTTCTTAGAAAAACTTCAAAGGGAGGAAAACTTCAAAAGTTTTAGTGGGTCACCGACTGCAGTAAATACACATAATGATACACATAGACAACATAACTATAATGGGGTGTAGAGACACACGTAAGCAGTACTCATACTATAAACCAAACTGCAATTCTGCTGTAACCTTCACACATTACCACACTTACCTTTCCGTCTTTCACTATGGGTGCTGCATATATGAGACTTCCTACCAAACCAACAGGCCAGACAGAGACAACTTTGGTACTCCTCATCTAAAAACATAAAATTAAAAAAATATTCTTCATGATAATTTCCCATACTCCAACAATGGTACTCACTAAAATACACAGCAGTTTTACTGTGAGTTATCCTCTCGTGGTTGGTGTGGAAACAACTCCAAAACTATCGATCATAGCACAGTGAACCAGACAGATCCAGTCACCGAATGATGTCAGTTTTAGACATTCATTCAACAAGTTCAATGAAGGTTATGTTGAATAGCAGTTAGACAAACAAAAGCACGTCATGCTCTGTCTACATAATAATATCGACACACTAATTGCTTTATGCATTCAGATTCAAAATGTATTTGCTGCTGGCGATTAGCTGTTACCTTAAATATTAAATGTACCAATAGAATAAATATGATGCTGTACAGTTATAGCTGTACAGAGCATCACCCACTAAACTCACCAGGATACGCCTACTGTCTCATATTAGTCAATGTAATGGAATGTCTAAACACTGCGAGAGTGGCTGCATGTGATAGAGAGTATATAGAGGAAAGCAGCATTGCTTGATCTGTGAACATACTCCTGCTTCTATAATAACATCATATCTACTCACCTCATGAAACAGTTCTGTGCTGTACGTATTATCGTCATCAGCAAAGTATACTACTCCATGGTGATAGTCAGCGTTTAAATTATCTCTAAGCCAAGATAACCCAGTATTCCTCTGTGGTACCCCTGTCAAATATCAACTACTACAGTCATGGACATTTTATTACAAAAGTAGCTAAGAAGAAGATTGAAAAACAAGAGGCGTCTTCGGAAACTGTACTGGTTCATATGAGACTGCTTTTAATATCCGAACACAGCTTAAGCGTTCTTCCATCCGAATATGCCTAATGCGATTGGGAGAGAAATAGAATACCATGAACAAGGCTCTCTCTTGTCTGTTACTCATAAATCACAATGAAATATTGGGATAAACTTGTCCTTAATAGCTTCTATCAGTAATATATACGACTTCCACTCTCTTTGGACGTCAACAACTAACTTAACAAATAGTGATTGCACAGAGTAGATTGAGTGCACATGTACCTCTTGGCTTCAGCCAGTGTGGATCTGTCTCTTTTAGTTTCACTTTTGGAGGTGTTACAGATAGAAGATGAGTTGTGTTTAGCCCAGTTTCTTTTAGAAACTTTGCAACAAGTGGGCTCTTTACCTTAGCATCCTCAACCACAATCCAGTGGATGTTAGGAACTGATTTAAATACAGTTTTTAATCTGGTTAGCTCAGCTTTCTACAACAGCATTTACTTTCTTCTCACATCATTACAGTAAAAAGAGCCGAATTCCGTCGTTAGCAATATCTAATCCATTTTCTATTCTTCTAACTACCTACATGTATATGACATCTATCAACACACAAAAATTAGATAAAACCTCCATCTCACACCATGAATTATTTGTATTTGACATATGCTTAGCACGAATCATAAGGGTTAAGCAAATCCATGAAAGTATTGACTGCACACGATCATGGAGTAAATGAACAATACATTTGGTAACAACTGATCTGATCTAGCATAGCTAAGGCCTAAGGGAGACCTCACTCTATTACCAGTGTTTTTATGGTGTCTTTCATCCCCTTCATCTAACCAGGAGGAGTGATAAGAAGAAATGTAGATGGCAAGTGACGATACTTCAAAGTTTATTATCAAATTATTGATGAATAAGGACATTGAGTAAACTTATTAGACAAACCTGCACAAGTCTAGTATATGTTGGAGTTATGATGTATATTGTAGGAAGACCGGGAACATGATACGGCTTGCTGCCAAGACCCTGAAGTTTGTGACGAAGGTATAACATTTCTTCTTCCTTTGAATCCAAAGATATCTTAAGTGTATTTAATTTCTGTTCACTGCCTGTACAATGGTTATAAACTTATAAGACAAGCAGTAAGAAGTGCCAACATATCTTTAGCTCCAAATAAAAGAACCCCGTGTCTTACTGTAGTCATAACGTAGGCTTAGGATAACTAACTAGCTATACATTTCCTAAAAAAGATATGTAGATTCTATTTCTGAAAATTTCCTAAACATTTACCTACGGTTTTGTAGTGAATAAATTAAATAACAAATAGACATATTTGCAATGGATTCCAACTTACCCAAATGCACCACAAAAACCAGAAAGCAAAGAGCACAACCAATGATCAGCGCACAGCAGAGATTCTTTCCAGAGAAGTTAGTCATGCTGTCTCTCTGTCAGGCAGGTGTGCCAGAACCTTCATAACAAATGTAAGCTGATACTGTGGTAGATTCTAGAAGTGTTTTTGCAAGCTGGTATTGTAATTGTAAGGCTAGGGAAGCTGTTGCTTTTTTACCTATATAATAGGAGTTAGCTACATGTAGCTCTAGCTGCATGTAGCTATTTTAGATACTTATATATAAGGGATTTTTATATACAGTAGAGGAGGAAGGAAGAGTAGAGTAAGTAGAGAGAAAGTGGAAGAGAAGTTGAAGTGTTAATAAAGTAAAAGTTAGATCTGCAAGTGTCTAGACAACCCAGAAAAGGTTTATGGAATGACAGTTGAATGAAAAATCCATAACATTGGTGGCAGCGGTGGGATTCCGGTCTAAACACTCTAACTGCTCAACACTTACAACTCGTATTACACCGACTGACTAGGACAGTCGTGCTTAGATGGATAGGGTAGACTATCTTGTAAGAGTCCAGCGTGAGCATGGTGTTTATGCCATAGCCTATCAAGCTGTGTATAGCTCATCAAGATCTACCCCTAGGAGTAGTGAGCCAGGAAGCTGGAAGATACTTTCTCTCTAACACTTACAACTCGTATGGAAAGTCATGCTTAGATGGATAGGGTAGACTATCTTGTAAGAGTCCAGCGTGAGCGTGGTGTTTATGCCATAGCCTATCAAGCTGTGTATAGCTCATCAGGATCTACACCTAGGAGCATTGAGCCAGGAAGCTGGATGATACTTTCTCTCTAATGACAATTGGATAGAAATTATTGTGTTATGTATTTATTTTAGTTTATGTAATTATTTTAATTTCATGAGTACTGTTTGTTGGTGCCTGTTATATCTCGTCGTTCAGATGGTGCATCCAGAATCTACGGTAGAATGGTATAATGCAACCTATAGGAGCCTCTAACCTTCTATTTGTGGAATCGATGCTACTAACATTGAAGTGAGCACAGGTGTGGTGTTCAGATGGTGTATCCAGTGCCTACTGTAGAATGGTGTAATGCAACCTATAGGAGCCTCTAACCTTCTATTTGTGGAATCTATGCTATTAACATCGAAGTGAGCACAGGTGTGATGTTGAAACAGATTGAGGAGACACGAGAATTACTTGTATCTACTAATGGTGCTATGAACAAAACAGGACAATTGTATAAAAACGGAGATTTCTAACTAAGGAGTACTTGTCTGTTGCCTACTATATATTGATGTTCAGCTGGCATATCCAAAGTCTACTGTAGCTTAACATGGTTTAATGCAACCTATAGGAGCCTCTAAACCTCTACTTGGTTGGACTGATACTGCTTGCATTGAAGAAAGCACTGGTGTGATATTCCGATGGTGTATCCAGTGTCTACTGTAGAATGGTATAATGCAACCTATAGGAGCCTCTAACCTTCTATTTGTGGGACGTATACTACTAACATCGGGAGTGAGCACAAGTGTGATGTCCAGAATATTGAGGAGGCAAAGGAATATCTTTGTATCTGCTACCGCTGATGCTAAAGACCAGACAAGACAATTGTGTAGAAACTAAGTTTTAAAACTAATGGACATATTTATACTAAAACTTTCTTCTACTTTTTATGATCAGGTTATCCATTGTGTTTATCGATGTAGGTGTAGGTAATACCCACACCTCATCTAGGAGGGGAGAATGTGGTAGATTCTAGAAGTGTTTTTGCAAGCTGGTATTGTAATTGTAAGGCTAGGGAAGCTGTTGCTTTTTTACCTATATAATAGGAGTTAGCTACATGTAGCTCTAGCTGCATGTAGCTATTTTAGATACTTGTATATAAGGGATTTTTATATACAGTAGATGAGGAAGGAAGAGTAGAGTAAGTAGAGAGAAAGTGGAAGAGAAGTTGAAGTGTTAATAAAGTAAAAGTTAGATCTGCAAGTGTCTAGACAACCCAGAAAAGGTTTATGGAATGACAGTTGAATGAACAGTAGAATCCATAACAATACATGCAACAGCTTCTAGGTAAACAGAGGTGAGATAATAATAGGTGAACGTCAATGAAGTAAATATTTAGGTTAGTCCAAGTGCAGGAGTCTCTTATAATCTAGCATAGAGTTATTCCCTCCTGCCTTTCGAATGCTCATCCAATTTCCAAACTACGGTAAAATCAAGTAAGGTAATCACACAGAGATTGATTTTTAAATGTTCTATGACTAGACTTGTTGACATATCCAGAGCGCAGCACTGTCAGGGTTCTCAGATAACACGAGTAATAAAAACACTTATTATCTCTTCTTTTTTGCGACCCCCATCGACCCACCGTCGCGAAGACACCTTATGACTAGCCTCCTTGACAATATTCCAAAGCGCAGCACTCTCAGGGTTCTAGGACAACACGAGTAATAAAAACATTTGTTTTAACGTGAAGTGTATAAGTATTGAGGGCCTGTTGAGTATACTCTCTTTAAATCATAATTAAAAGCTGGCTAAATACCTTCAGTCAGACACTAGCATTAAGAATCGGCCAAGCTGTTGCATCCATGATGAAGAATTGTAAAAGGATGTTATGCCATCCCATCAAAACATTCAATGATGAACTCATGATGTTACAGCTAGAGTTTTGACCTGCTACTGTAATATTTTTCATGAAATTTTTGATCGAACTGACAATAGTCCTACCAATACCAATTTGTTCTAATTTAAAAATTAGCGTTTGATGTTGTACCATATCAAATACCTAAGGAGAGCCCAAAATAACAAAGTCAATAGTCCTAACTAAATTAAATACTTAAAAAACATGTCCAAGAGTATGAATAAGTTGTGCATCGCAGAATCTGGAATTTGTGACTGTCCAAAAATATCAGTTCGAAACAGGACGTTCCGAAACTTCAAACCAGGACGTTGTTTCAGTATTATGGGAGCTATTAGAGTTACTCTCTCCCTTATGTCAAACTGGAATGACAGCTAGCTATAACAAGCTTTTTAGAACAATAGCTACCCCACGTACCTGTTGATTACTACATATTTATCATTCTTTCCTAGAATTAACATGCATACACATGTACTTTTTAAGAGCATAATCACACTGATTGAGTTTCATGAGTACAGATATTTATAAACAGCTAGGATTATCTCAGTTTGGTGGCTAATAGCCCCAATATTTTTAAGTAGTCTACTATATTTCCTATGATGAGATGACTGTAATGTTTGTTTCTTCCATCTACATTGTATACTGCGCAATTGTTTATTGACTATGTTTTAACTCCTTTGTTTTAACTTCAATGTTTCATTTATAGGATACAATCAGCCATTAATTATTCCAAGAGCAAATATAACAGAAACTGAACAAAAGACTACTACTGGCCATCAGCTGATCAAAGCACTAAAACCACTACACTGAGAAATACTGTAATGGTAAATGAAACTCTATATTCAGTTTCCTGTACTACATTGCACTTCTTGCTATGAACAATTTGTACTTGTACTGTGTACCTTGACCTGTCTATGTAGTGCCCACATACTTATATACTTATTATGTACATTACTGAGCAATTATGTCCTTTTTATACCCATGTAAAGAGGGCCGACCTCACAGAACTAGCTGTAATTAATTTTGTTCATGATTTGGATGATTTTAAGCATCTTTTGTTGTACCCGACATGTTTTGGGTCGGCCTCGGGTTTCCGGCCGCCATCTTGTTGTGCAATTTCCGGACGACACTGCGTCGGCCTTTTACGACACCACGTCGGCCTTTTTACCAGAACTTTTTTCCGGAAGTTCTAATAGTATATAAAGCACACTATCTCTATGTTCATTGTCTCGGTTGATGCTTGGATCTCAATAAAGACATTTCTATACTACTTATACAGAGTTTTCTCTCATAGTATAGGTCGTTCCAGTTGTCAAGGTCTCCGACCTTGCTTCCCGAACTGCCTACTAGGTCGGAACACTCTCTCTCAGTATAGCAAGATAGCATTGACTCGGGACCCGATGGGTCGTCTTGAGTAGTCATTGGACTACTAGTACCTGTTGATCTTTCATGTAATGAGAAGGCCTAGCAGCACTCATAGGTTCTTCATTTTGGCAAGGGGTCGTCTTAGGACGACATACACACACAACCCCCCAAAACGTTACAATACGTTCTGAAATCTTCAAAACTCGATCTCCAAAAACAAGATCCTAACTCCAATCCCTAAATCCCAAACTCCAATCCCCAAACTCCAAAAGAAAGTTTGAAGAACGTCCTGTTTTGAGGTGACATTTTTAAAATGTCCCTTTACCCAGAATCTGCCCGGGCAAAAGCCATGTTGACCATCAGCAAAAAAAGTCAATTTCCTTTTTAACCCAGTGTGAATGAGAGGAGGTAATGTGCTCAAAGAATTTGTACACTACACAAGTGAGACTAGGTGATAGTATTGGGTAGCTGTTTGCTGCACTTTTTATAAACAGGTTGAACTCTGGCCAGCCTCCAAGCTGAAGGAAGCGCCCCTGAAGAAAGTGAATGAGAAAATATATCCTGAAGGGAAACGTCTTTTTACAGAAGGCTGAGATACTACCAGGCCCACCTGTTTGTTCGAATCAATGCCATTCAACAACCTTTAAACTCCTTTTGCAATTACAGTAATTGTGACGTAGCGTCACAGTTGCTCGGACTAGATTCGGTCTGTGCAAGAGGTACGAAGTGAAGGCACTTGGACTAGGACGACGGGACTGGAAGGAGGGGAACTTAAACTAGTACATTGACCTTGGACTAGGAAGACGGGACTGGAAGGAGGGGAGCTTAAACTAGTACATTAACTGCAGTGAAATAATTAATGACCAATGCATATTCATCAACTTTTGACCATCAAGCTATTTTGGGGCTAAATTTGCATCAGTATCAGGATGTGGCAAATACCAGCCAAACACCGGGGCCTTCCCTTTGATTGGTCCTGGTGGTTCAGACGTTCAGCTGGTGACCAATGACCAGGCTAGGAGTGTTGCTGGACAGTAATATTTTTGGCTGACCTAATCTTATACCCTTTTTTTGTAGCAATAGCTTAATTCATATCATAGACAAACTTGCATGCTAGCAAGATGTAATGAAAAACAGTTACCACAATTACAAGTACTTGCTTACATGTACATAAATAGAAATAGATAAATAAATAAGCAGAAGGGTTAATAAGAGAGAGAACAGGTCAGTACTATTATTATAATTATTGTAACAATCTTGATTAATTGTAATTTCATGAACTATTGATGTTCAATTTACTTCCGGTAAAATGGCGGACGCAGAATTTTGAATTCGTGTGATCAACTTTTACCTAAGTTGACCAAATTAGTAGGATTTAGAATATAGGTTTGCCTCAAAACAGTGTGCTAGGGGTCCTTAAAATACAGTGTGCCCAATAATGCCTCCCCCACCGGTCTCCCAGCCCAATCTTTCCCAGAAACAGGAAAATCAAGCTGATGGAGAAGGAGATGAAAACAGAATTCCTTGTGGCAAGTGCAAACAGATTGATTGTACAATGGCCATTGGACAGGGAAGGACAAGGGCATGCAAGACAAACTGGATCAGATGTGACAGGTGTCTGACTTGGTACCATGGCATATGCCAAGACCTGCAGACTGCTGATGTGAACCACATAAAGAAACTTGAGAAGCATGGGGTACGATGGTACTGTGACCAGTGTACTGCTGGGGAAGATGGTGGAACTCGTTCTACTGATGGTGTATCTGACAGTGCACCAACCCTACAACACAAGGTAACCATAAATAAGTTGGAAGAAATTGAGAGGTCAATCAAGACAATGCAACAGACATATGCAGATGCATTGAAATCAAGCAAAGATCAAATCACTGAGCTCAAAAACATGAATGCTGAGAGCACTAAGCAATTGAAGGAAAGCCAGCAGCAAATGAAAATTGCTGCTGAATCAAATAACAGTGCAGAACAACTGATTCGTAGACAGCAACAGATAAGCGAGATGGAATCAAGGAAGCTGAATGCCATTTTGTATGGCATCACTGAAGTAGATGATACTCCAATCATAGACCAGGTTAAAAACTTCATGAAACACGAATGTTTCAAGAGGCTGAACCTCACAGTTGCAGCCTTCAGACTAGGCCGTAGGAAAAAAGTGGAGACAGAAAGCCAAGGCCAGGAAGTAAAAAGCCCCAGGCCCATTAAACTCATATTCGAGAATGAATCCACAAAATGGGAGTTTGTAAAAAGAGTGAACTCGGGAGAGATGAAAAGGGATAGAATCTTCTGCAAAATCGACACTAGCCAGGAGGTAAGGGACCAAGAATGGGCCCTGAGAGAACAGATCAGGGAGTACAGAAAAGAAGATAATGGGAGCCAGTATGGTATCAGAAATCTACATATTGAACAAAAACAGCCATCGGGGGAATGGACAGCCCTGAAACCAGTAAAGAACTCCAAGGAGACAGACTTCTAAAGATGCTCCTAGCTAACACAAGATCAATCAAAAGTAAAACAGCAGAATTGCATTCATTAACTGTTGACATCAATATTGTATGTCTCACTGAGACCCATCTTGATTGTACCATACCGAGCAAAAGTATAATCACTGACTCAAAGAAAACAGTTTTCAGGAAAGATCGGAACAACCAGGGCGGAGGAGTACTCATAGCCATAGACAGTGATCTCACTCCCAAACGAGTGAACATAGCCACAGATGAGGAAATTGTCGCTGTTAAAATAGACCCGAAGTTCATTATCTGCTGTTACTATAGACCCCATATCTATATCCGAAACATAAGTAAGATAAGAGCTGTATATGAAGAGGTCTTCGGCAAGCACCCAGATCATAGAATCATGCTAGTAGGTGACATGAACCTCCCAGAAATTGAATGGCAAACTGGCTGACTTAGACAAAATGCCCAATACAAGCAGATCCATGCGGATTTCCTGGCTCTACTGCAAGAAAGTAGTCTCAAACAACTTGTGAAACAGCCAACCCATGTCCTTGGAAACACTCTAGATCTGATATGCACAAATTCTCCAGAATTGGTAAAGGACATTGAGGTCATTTCCCCAGGCATGAGTGATCACTATTTGATCACCTCCCAGCTTGTCAAACACAAGCCAAAAGAGCTATTAACACAGCCAAGAGAAATCAAACTCTATAAACAAGTCAAAGTAGAACAATATCGTGAATCTATGCAGGAGGCAGCTGATCGGCTAGCTGATATGCGAGACCCTGATGTTATGTGGAATCATTTCACCCAAAGCCTAGATAGAGCCCAAAGAGACCATATCCCCACAAAATTACTGCAGCCAAAGAACGATAAGTGGCCAGAGTGGATGGATAAAAAGACACACAAACTGATACAAAAACACAGGAAAACCTGGAAAAAATACAGAGAGACTGGTGACAAATTCTTTCTACAGAAATACCATGCAGAGAGAAGAACCAGTAAAATTGAGTGCCAGCGTAAGAAAAGAGAGCACCTGGTGGAAAGAATATGCAAACCACTACAGAGAGGTAACTCAAAGCCTTTCTATAAGCACCTCAAGCAAACCAAGTCAAACAATGATTCCCACATGAGGCTAGTCAACCAACACGATGAAACTATTGACGAACCGTCACGATGTGCTGAAATTCTCAACAAATACTTCCAAGATCAATTTTGTGATGACCAACAAATCTCAGATGCTCGCCAACTAGACACAACTGATGCAGGCCCAATAGAGGTGACCGCTGAAGGACTTATAAATCTGATTAATAGTCTACCTAATGGCAAGTCACCTGGTCCTGATGGTATTCGCAAACCAGATCTGCTTGTTGATGTTAGGATGTCAGCTGTGTGCCTGCAACACATATTTCAGGCCTCACTCGACTCCGGAAAGCTACCAACTCAGTGGAAACTGGCATATGTCACCCCAGTGCACAAAGGAGGAGATAGGGAGACGACCAACAACTACCGTCCCATACCCCTTACCAGTATTCCATGTAAAATAATGGAACACATTGTACTCCATTATATGAATCAAAAACTGAATGACTTTCTCCACAACAGACAGCATGGGTCCAGGAGAGGTATGTCCTGCGAAACCCAACTCTGCGCCACTTTCCATGAATTGGCGAAGGCCGCAGAAGCAACTAAAACAACTCACGCTGTGGTACTAGATTTCAAGAAAGCCTTTGACAAGGTACCACATGCTCTACTGATGCGCAAGCTGAAGCTTGTACCTGGCATGCACCCACAGTTGGTGAACTGGATTCAGGACTTTCTCATACACAGAAGACAGAGAGTAGTGATCAAAGGAGAGTCTTCCTCAGAGCTGGAGGTAACCTCAGGGGTTCCACAGGGCTCAGTTCTGGGCCCCACACTCTTCCTGATCTACATTAACGACCTGCCACTGGAGGTAGACTGCAGTGTAAGCCTTTACGCTGATGACACACTGCTATATCAGACAGTTGACACAGATGACGATGCTATACGTTTCCAGAACAACATTGATGCCATACACAAATGGTCTGTTGATTGGAAAATGCCATTCAATGACAAGAAATGTAAAGTCATAGCCTTCGGGAACCAAAATAGTAGACCAACATACAAGCTAGGTGAAACTGTGATGGAATGGGTTGACAAAACGACATACCTCGGTGTGGTCATGCAGTCAAACCTTAAATTTGACCAACATATGGCGCTCAAGAAAGAAAAGGCCTCCAGAACTCTGGGAGCTATCAAGCACATTCTGCATGGAGCCCCCAAAGAAGGTCGGTTACTAGCTTACACTAGCCTGTGTCGCCCAATATTGGAATATGCGGACACCGTGTGGGACCCGACCTTAGCCAAAGACATTGAGTCACTTGAAATGATACAGCACAGGGCTGTTAGGTTTATTGCCAGATTGAGGGGGCGAGAGAGTGTCACTGAGGCATGCTCCGAACTTGGTCTACAGCCCCTCAAACAAAGGCGTAGGAACCACAGGCTAGCTCTCCTTATGAAAATCCTGCAGGAAGAAGAACGCCACTCAGCGCTTTCGTTGGCATATGATGAGATTACCAGAGACCGCAAAAGTATGACGATGACCACCAGATCGGCTGCCCGTGGCGAGTTGACATCGGTCTCCGCGACCTCACAGATATACCATGGTAGTTTCCTACCGAGAACCATAAGAGACACCAGAGTGAACACAACCGTGACAAGCAGAACGCAGCATTTACCTGTAACAGAAGGCTGTAGTCCAACCCCCCTGTAAAGGAGGACTACCGTAGCACCATCAACTACTAATCAACAGCAGATTGCTGTAACCCCTGTAGCCAAACACATTGCACACTGTTAGCCAAATGAGGCACTCCTTTATACACTTAGTGTTCCTGAGTGTCCGATGACGTCAAAGGTCAAAGGTATTCAAAGGTTATGCAAGTAATATCTATTAATTTGTGAGCAATTAGAATTACATAATGGTTGTCAACTATTTGTTATTTTATTAGGCTTTGCGGTGTTGTTGATGCAATAAAGGATTAAGAAAGGCATCTCACATCAGCAAAGTCGCTCCCCTTAGACCCTAACAGAGTTTTGGAGTTTGTTAAAACTCCTACATTAACCTTGGACTAGGACGACGGGACTGGAAGGAGGGGAACTTAAACTAAAACAGTAAGTGCATTACATTTACAGCCTCACTAATACACTACAGTAATTTCTTAACTGACACTCGTTTAGACAAAATGAGTACCAAGGCTATTTAAAAGACCCAATTGAATTTTGCAAATATTAAAATTTAAATTTGAAAAAATTATTTTAATTTAATAAATAATATTATAATAGTAATTACGCAATTATTGTTGTACTGGTATTAAATGCTATTCAATTATTATAATTATAGTATAGAGTTTTATTAAAGACCACTAATAAATAAAAGTTAAGTTTAATACTTATACTAACTCCGTAATTGATTGTTCATTCTATTAGATCAATCAAGATTATTATTATTATATTACTGCATATAATTATACTAACAATAATAGTCTAGTGATTGCTCTTAATTGCATTTCATTAGCTAGGTTTATAATATTTTTTTCAGTTGAGTTTCCACGTAGTCGTCTGGTAGGCTACCCATGCCTGTTACTGTTTTAATATCGTTGAAGAAGCTAAGGTTTTGGAGCTTTGTTATGTTACCTTCTATATTATCTAGGCCAAGTCAACCATAACTGTAGCCAGGGCGTAGTCACCTTTACGGCCGGCCCACTTTTTCAGCATAAAAAGTCCATTGTGATTCCCTTTTCAATTTGTTAAATGGGAGCCGCCATTTTTCCAAGCGTAACTGGGGGAACACCCCGTTTTGCGAATATGTATTTGCCAGGGGTGAAACGTTGACAGTGGAGAAGATAACTCTATCGCACATAGAGTTGCTTTCCTGTCCCTATTTATCCAACATGCATCTACATGTGTAAGGTAACTGTAACTTTTTGACTGCTACATGTATGTTATAAGCATATACGTAATTGGACAATTCGTTAGATCAATCACTGCATAGGCAATTAGTAAATGTAGAGTACATTTATTTTTAATAATAACATTTAGTTTGGTTCACAAACACTTTATTGAGTACCCACAATACCTGCAGTACCATCCAAGTTAACAGCCAGTAAGCATAACATTAGCACCATTTATTGAGGAAATAACATACAAAAAATATTCCATGTAAATAATTATAAACTGAACCAGAATTAGTTTATATAAATATTTAATCATCACCATGGAAGCTTCTAGTAATAAGTTTTGGTGGAAGCATGACAAAGGCTTATAATAATGATCAACAACTCGAACATCAATGTTACACTGACCAAAAATAGATTAAAATGTTATTTAGTATTTACATCTAAGTATACATGCACTGACTAATGATTATTTACATAACTGTTGGAATTAGGGACTGGATAACTCCCACTTCGCAAAATGAGATAAAAGGGGAAAATTATTCCACTTTATGTTCCCAAATCAATGTACAGTGGAACTTGGATAACTCGGCCTCGCGTAACTCAGATAATTAGATAACTCAGCCTCCCCCACAAGGTCCCAGCCTGGGCAATGATAATTGGCTTTAGATAACTCAGACTTTATGCTCTAACTCGAACAATTTCTTGCAAGCCAGGTTCTGAATAGTAATAAACTACTGGATTATAAAGCAGCCACCCATAAAATTATTATGTCCTATAGCTTCTGGGCTACTGCAATGGCTATTTTTAAACCTATGATGACCTAGCTTAGCTAATTATGCTAAACACTTGGACAAGCAAGCAGACGTTGTCAATTATTCCAGTGAAAGCTAATGGAGTAATAAACTGTTACAGAATTGTTTACTAAATAATTCCACATTCACAACTCTAGTGTCTGTGCTATAAGGCCTACGTGATCCTTTCATCTTTAATTTATCAGTTATCATCCTTTACATGATGTATTCCTAGGTGATTGAGCAGAAATTATATTGTCATTATATATGATCACATAACTCAAACTTCTCATAACTCAGACCATTTTTGCTGGTCCGCTGAAGTCTGAGTTATCCAAGTTCCACTGTAGTTCTAGTGCATTGATTGTCAACACGATGTATTGTAATTAAATAAATACTACATTTTGTGTTATGGGTTATATAACAGATTTAGGTAATTATCACATAATGATATGACTATTTATGACAAGTGGTGGAAACATCATAATATTCCATGAAAAATAGCAAGCACCTGTTTATAGATAGTGATTGTCTAGCTGGCACCTGATATAATATGTCATACTTCAACATTTGGGTCAGATCGCTCATACCCTTTGCTAAGCATCTTATCTTCATTTTTTATAATTGCTGTTTCTGTTCTCGTATGCCATACCAGTACCTACAACACATTGGGAAGGAAAGATAACTTGTAATAGACTAAAATTTAGTCAAGGTACAAAATAAGTTAACCGATATCAAACTAGAGTAAAAATAAAAGTGCAGATACTACCAACGGCTCCACAATATTCAGGTAAAATTATTCAAGAGTACAGCACATGCTTTACAACAATTACTTACAAACTACTTTACCTACAAATTGTTACATAATGCCAAGAAGCTGCCAGTAATATATTATTATAAAGCTGTAGCTGCATTCTAGTTCACTTTCTATATAACTTTTCTATGTTTACTGAAATATAATCATAGAGATACATAGTTTCAATAAGGTGGCCAACTTTTACCAGGAACTATGCTACTAAAATGTGCCAGTTCACATAACAAGCTAACAGCAACCACAATACATAATAATATTATTGCAAATTACCTGTGTACACAACTTAGCCTTAGGTTCTAGGTCACTCAGTTTGACACCTAAGGACTGTAAAAAAGTCGTCTCTTGGAAGCCGCGTTTAGCTGTAATATCAAACTGGGCTAGAGAGTTCTAAAATGAGAGCAAATAGTAATGTACCTATTTGGAGAATATAGAACTCAAGCCTATAATTAAAAATATATTCACACATAAATATGACTGCAACACCAATCGATGCAACGAATTCATTTGTGATTACAGTAGTCACAGTAAATATAGCATTTACCTCTAGCATAAGTCACAGTAATGATAGTAGCTACCTCTAGTATGAGTCATAGTAATGATAGTACTTACCTCTAGTATGAGTCATAGTAATGATAGCACTTACCTCTAGTATGAGCCACAGCAATGATAGTACTTACCTCTAGGATGAGTCACAGTAATGATAGTACCTACCTCTAGTATGAGTCACAGTAATAATAGTACTTACCTCTAGTACGAGTCACAGTGAAGATAGTACTTACCTCTAGTATGAGTCACAGTGAAGATAGTACTTATCTCTAGTATGAGTATGAGTCACAGCAATGATAGTACTTACCTTTAGGATGAGTCACAGCAATGATAGTACATTTACCTCACTGTAATAATTATAGTACTTACCTCTAGTATAAGTCACACTGATGATAGTGTAAATTATTTCTATGTGCTTACCTTATAACAGGAAGCGGAAACGTATGAGTCACAGTAATGATAGTATTTACCTCTAGTATGAGTCATAGTAATGATAGTACCTACCTCTAGTATGAGTCACAGTAATGATAGTACTTACCTCTGCTATAAGTCATAGTAATGATAGTACTTACCTCTAATATGAGTCACAGTAATGTTAGTACTTACCTCTAGTATGAGTCATAGTAATGATAGTATTTACCTCTATTATGAGTCACAGTAATGGTAGCGGCCTGGTTTTGTTCACATTCCCGTGATCACACCCGATTACCCCACACATGAGATGAAGAGGAATGTTGCATGTTGATGATATTGTAAGTTATTTCTATGTGCTTACCTTATAACAGGAAGCGGAAACGTATGAGTCACAGTAATGATAGTATTTACCTCTAGTATGAGTTGTAGATTCACTGCAAACCCAGCCATGTCCATAGCAAACATGCGTTCAGATCTATACCAATATGTGTGCCAGTCAACTACCTTCATTCAATATAAAAGCATGCATAACCCAAACTCGATACAAATTCGTGTTAAATATAACAAGTAGATATACATGTACATACGTGTAGTATGAAGGCATAGTATGCTATAAATATATATACATAAAACAAAACAAATCACCATATCAACTTCAATTTCGAAGTTGTCATCCCTTTATTAGGAAAATGAAAGAGGGAACAATTTACTAAAAGTCTAATAGTTTGTTGGTCATTGAAAATAGTACAGTCACGTAAACTGAAATTACCAGAATTTCAGTTTATTACAATTCTGAAACAGGATAAATTGCAGTTCATTCAGTTTCAGAATAAACTGAAATCTATTCAGTTTTATTCTTACCTTTCCGTCTTTCACTATGGGTGCTTCATATCTAAGATTTCCTACCAAACCAACAGGCCAGACAGAGACCACTTTGGTACGTCTCATCTAAAAACATATATTTAAAAATACTCCTAATGATAATCTAATATGCTACGTAGGTAAAAAATACAGCATTTTTATTTTGAGTTATTCTCCCATGCTTAATGTGAAAACAACTCCACAACGTCTGACCTTTGTACAGTGAAGCGCGTGCAGGTTCAGTCACTGAAAGATAAAAGGAATAGAATTTGAGATTAGTTTTGGCCCCAGATTTCAATGAGGAATGAGGGGTACTACATAAAGATTATTATGTTGAATGACAGTTAGATAAACCAAAGCACTTCATGATCTATGCATATAATACAATGGGCACCCTAATTGCTTTATACATTTAGATTCAAAATGTATTTGTTACTGGCAATCGAATAAATATGGTAATGTCCAGCTATAACGGTACAGCATCATAAAGAAGGCGTTGCTATATAAAACACCCATTAGATTCACCAAGATAGGCCTACAGTTTCATATTAGTCAATGCAATGGTGCCTAAATACTGTATGAGCATTTGACCTTGGTCTTGTTGCTTACTATCATGGTTATACGAGAACCCCACCAAATGTTTGGCCTCCAAATACCCCAGTTCCTACAATGACATCATATCCACTCACTTCATGAAACAGTTCCGTACTGTACGTATTATCGTCATCGGCAAAGTATACTACTCCATGGTGATAGTCAGCGTTTAAATTAGCTCTAAGCCAAGATAACCCAGTATTCCTCTGTAGCACTCCTGGCAAATATTAATTATCCTAATTATGGAAACAAAAGTAGTTGACAGATAGTGGTGGCTGATATATCAAGGAAAAGAAGCTATAATAATGAACATTTGTAAAGTGAACACCATGTGCAAGGCCCACTAGAGGCTGTCACTCATACTTTGCAAAAATACATTATTACTAACTTGTCTGGCAGCAAGATATAAAATTTTAGTTTTCTTTAGACGTCAACAACTAAATTACCAATCAGTCAATGCACAGCTTAGACTACATGCACATGTACCTCTTGGCTTCAGCCAGTTTGGATCAGCCTCTTTCAATTTCACTTCTGACGGCGTTATGGATAGAAGATGAGTTGTGTTTAGCCCAGTTCCTTTTAGAAACTTTGCAACAAGTGGGCTCTTCACCTCAGCATCCTCAATCACAATCCAGTGGATGTTAGGAACTGATTTAAATACAGTTGCTAATCTGGTTAGCTCAGCTTTCTGTAATAGTATTCAATAAAAGAAAATCCTCATAGCATTTACTTTCCTTTCACCTTTCACCCGTTGACCTACCATTCTCATGCCATAAACTACATGTATTTGGCATACACTTAGCACAAATTACAGGTATTATAGTAAATCCATGCAAGTATTGCTATATAGTACCATGAATTAAATAAACAATACATAGTGTAGAAAACTATATCGCAGATTATCAGTGAACTCTCAGCCAGCAGAATCTGACCTATCACAAGTGAGGAAGTCCTCACTCTGTTACCAGCATTCTCGTGGTACCTGACATCCCCTTAACCAGGAGGAGTGTTAAGAAGAAATGTAGATGGCATGTGGCAATACGTCAAAGTTTATTATTAAATTATAGATGAATAAAGACATTGAGTAAACTTATTAGACAAACCTGCACAAGTCTAGTATATGTTGGAGTTATGATGTATATTGTAGGAAGACCGGGAACATGATACCGCTTGTCAAGACTCTGAAGTTGGTGACGGAGGTATAAAATCTCTTTTTCCTTTGAATCCAAAGATCTCTTAAGTTTATTTGATTTCCGTTCACTTCCTGTACCGATACCACCACTGCAGTGCTCTGAAAGATGGTGAGAAATCAATAATACAAGTAGCAATTAAAAGTCGAAAATGCCAACATATCATGTATATTAATGTCACCACACACAAGTAAGGAAGAAATATTTTTGGCTCCAAATAAAAGAGCCCTGGGTCTTACATTAATTATAATGTAGGCTTAGGATAATTAACTAACTAAATTTGTCTTGAGAAAAATATGTAGAGCCTGTTTTTGAAATTTACCTAAACATAGATCGGCGTCTTTGTAGTGCATAAATAAGATAACAAATAGACATATGCAATGAATTTCAACTTACCCAATTGCACTACTAAAACTAGAAACCAAACAGCACTAAGAATGATCAGCACATAGAAGAGATCCCTTCCTGAGAATCTAGCCATAACGCGTTTATATCAGACAGGTGTACAAGAACCTTCAAAATAAATATAGGCCGATATAGGTGACAAATTCCAGGTAAAACGAGGTGAGGTAATAATGGGTGAATGTCAATGTAGTAAACATCATAATGAAAACAATCTAGAAAATGTTAATGTAGGTTTACTCATCCCCCATAGTCTTAGCAAGTTCTAAGTCTATTTATATGTTAGGTGGAGGTGTCACTTACGATTTAGCACAAAACTGTTCCTTCTTGCCTTTCTAATGCTCATCAATCTCCAAACTAGAATCAAATTAAGTAGGATACAGACTGACCCATAATGGGCTCCCATTAGTTAAGATCATAATCATCAAGCATACAGCATTAATCCTATCAACAATCTTTAGAACAATTATTTAATAAAAACATATGCATAGCCTAACAAAAAAGAAAGAAAACTCAATTCTGCATGTAAGATACAGAATTTATTTCGTTCAAACTTGTATCATACAACTTTTATTTTAATTCTGATCTTTTTTTCTTACATTAACATTTAAACTTGTTAATATTATATTATTGTTATTAAACAGTTTGGCCATTTTTTTCACATGTGACATTTCTTTTTGCAAGGAATTTCTCACTGTACAGGCAGTGACTCAGTTGCATACCCTGTTAAAATAACCCATCCCTTTTTAAGGTTGCAAAGTTGGTGTAGTGCTAAATTATCACTGAAAATGTGCTCTGTCCATTGCGCTAGACATTTGGGAGTCCTAGAAACTTCAGATCCAAACTCCATCAGAGATAAGTTACTTTTACAACATATAGAATGGAACCGAATCTCTGGCTGCCCAATGTGAAATTCCATGCAAAAAGAAATATAATTTAATATCACAATCATGGTTTTTTTCAATCCTACCAAACCGGCAGCTTCAAAAATTCGCTAAAATAAATCCTATAATAACCACTAAAGCACAATATAAATATGTAAGGTAGGGTATTTTGTCTGCTTCTTTATACTGTGTTTGTTCAACTTGTTCAACTGTGCTGCAAACACTGCAATTATCTTGCCAACACACAGTACAGGAAACCGAAATAACTTGAGTTATTCGAATCACTAAAACTTACAAAGTACTAAAAGTGTGTTCTATTGGCCATATTACTACAAAAGCAGATTTTATTGGACTGCCAGTATCCAATCATGACCGCTCTCGCGTAAGCGTGGTTTCATTTTCACTTTGGCTGGATAGCAATTTTGCTGTTTTGGGTTTTACTTTAAAAATACAGTACAGTTATCAAATTTCTTATTTGGTCTTATTCCATTGACGCTATAGCAATTTTAAGTAAATTAAGATGGAACTTCCACAGAGACTTTCTGCGCGTTTTGAAGGGTCTGTAATAGTTGATTTGATAACAAATGCCATTCGATATATTCATATTGTAATATTTTTATTTTAGTCTTGTCTAGTTTGTATTTCGTAGTGGAAAAATTACAAAATACAAACTTAACTCAGCTAGACTAAAATCAAGCTCAGAAAATTTTTTTATTTTTTTTTTTTTTTTGCATTTTCTCACAGAGACCGCACTTAAAAGTGCGTAAAGTCGTGAGAACTCGATTGTTTTTTTTTTTTTCAATTTTATGTTAAAAGTGCTATTTTTGTAATCTTTTTCTTTGTTATATGATATTTATATATATATGTATTTTTTTTATGTTTTGTGATATATGTGTTATTATTAGTCTCAGTCATTCATTCAGACCGTAGCTCTCTCAGGGTTCTGGGCCAAAATGAGGAATAAAAGATATTTGTTCTGATGTGTGGTGTATATGTATTAACGGCCTGTCTTGTTTTGTGTATCTTATCTAAATTATAATTAAAAGTTGGCTCAATACCTTCAGCCAGGCACCTTGAAAAAAGTGACAATCTTGCCTCCTTCCTCCGTTCTTGTAAAGACTTTATGCCTACCTTTTCCCTCAGCTGTTTAAAACTAACTTGCCCTCTAATTTTATAAATAAATCTTAGACCTTTATTTTGTACCTTTTCAATTTGCTTAATTAGAGTTTTTTGATGAGGGTCCCACACTTGGCTTGCAAACTCTAGCAAAGGTCTTACTAATGTTAAATATGCTACTCTGCGTGTTGGCATATTTGCATACTTTAAAATTCTGCGCAGTTGAGCTAGCCTTAGTGTTGCAGTGTGGGTAATTTTGTTAATATGGCGATCCCATTTTAAATTTGACTGCAGACAGACTCCGAGATACATGTGAAATTCAACTTGTTTTAAAATTTGGTGGTGTAAAAAATAGTCTTGTTTATCACTTCGTCCTTTCTGTCCAATTTGTAAAAAACTACACTTTGAGACATTAAAACTCAATTGCCACTTCTCCGACCACATTTCTAGCTTATTTAGATCTTGTTGCAAGATTGATGCATTTTTAACGGTATTATAAATGATCACATCATCTGCAAATAACCTACATGGAGACTTTAATTGTAAAGGCTTTAATTTGATAAATAGATTATACATTATTATAATGTATAATTATAATGATTATAATTAAAAATTAAAATAATTATTTATTATGGCAACTATTTATTATGGCAACTATTAATTAAACAAGCCCAAGGGATAACTAAAAGTCACTTTGGTAAAAATACATAGGGCCTACTAAGTATTAAGCCACAGTAATAATATATACATCAATGATGTAGATGATAATTATCTATAAATGATAATAATAATTATTATTATCAAGTTCAGAAAATGTATTTATTATTTATATAGTTTCAATTTGATAAATAATTATTATAATAATAGTTATAATAACAATTATTTATTATCTATAATAATAAACAATTATTACTTACTCTCATACTATCCATCGTTCCATCCACACTGTGGATGGATAGTCATAGTCATTCATTTAGGGCTATGGTCATCTACATCATTGACGTATATATTATTACTGTGGCTTAATACTTAGTAGGCCCTATGTATTTTTACCAAAGTCACTTTTAGTTATCCCTTAGGCTTGTTTAATTAATAGTTGTCATACTATTTAGCCCTAATATGCAATCCCATGCTGGCTTCAAGCAAATCTTTAGAGTTTGCAACGAAAATAGCTATTACTAATATTATATGAACAGACACTGATCAAAATCAGTGACCTGATTAGCCATAATTATAGTGAAGGATGGTAAAGATGATGAACACTGCAGCCTATACTGTTCTTTACATAAATATGGATATCGATGCTACTAAACGTAGGCTGCAAGATAGCGACACCTATCAGCATATATAAGCCTAAAGCTGAATTATTATACCATTCAAAGACTTCAACACTCGCCGTGTAGGGCATAATTTTAGCATCATAATTGTGTATAATTTTTTTATGATGAGTATCTCTACATGGGTGTAATTTTGCTTTTAAAAACCTCAGATGTTCAAAGTTTTTTACTTGACAATACCATTATTTTGATGGCCCTGTTTCTAAAAGGTGGTGCTATCAAAGTCAGCAAAAAATTCAATCAATGCTTTGCTGTCCTTCATGCTCAGTTTGAATTAACAATGAAAACTGGATAACATTCTTCTGTGTTCATATTGGCTATTTGCAAGAAATCAAACTAGTCAGTTGATTGGTTAATACTTTTCTGTAAATCATCAGAGCATAATTTAAACTTCCTCCACACAGCAATCGCTGGAGAAGTAGGCTACTCTGTGCTGTGGATTATAAATTTGAAATGTACACTACAGTTTAGAGAAATTTGAATTAGAATAGCATGATTACTATGGCTTAGTCACTCCCATATTTTTTGAGCAAGTGATGTCCCGGATCTACCTGTCATTCAAACTTGGGTTTTTTGGAGGTGCATTATACTCAACCTGGTTAAATGGTGCATCATTCCCAAACTAAAATAAACTCCACACAGCTACATATAATATTGTAAAGTCCCTGAAAGAGGCATTAGTTTAGGCTAGTTGTCTCCAGCCTCTAAGTAATAACAAAACGCAGTTTTTTTTGCTCAGCAACTCAGAGGAAAGTTAATGGACTCCCACCTACTACTAGTACTGGTGACTTCTGCTAGTTAGTTACATTGATCTATCTCCTCCTGTAGGTAGCTTGGTGCTACAGTTTCTTGCATTCAGTTTTTTTATTCAATCTTTAGAAAACTCTAGAATACCTCATATCAATGTTGTAATCAATTTAGTAGCTCTCATTTACGAAAATGAGGACACTGTAACTAATAGAAGTATGATGTATAATACACGGTTTTGTGCTTTAGTTATAAACCTTTGTATTCCAATTTATTGTACATGTACATTGTTATCGCTCTGCCACACCTCTATTGTTACAACGAAAGTTATTTTATTAATAACAGGACAGAGCAATTAATGAAATACTAAGTTCAAAGCTGTCAAAATAATGTTTTGTTGATAGAAAAATACATCATTGTAGTATGTTATGGTTGTGAATGTACGTGCGAATCCCAAAGATGGCCCTATCTTTACTCTAAAAACACTTCTCATTTTCTTCTTGCTCAGTCATAAATCTAAGATTGTTAGTTCAGTCACTGCATTCCTGTGTGTGAAACAATAATATGTCTGAGCATTAAAGTTGATTAGGCGTGTACCCGTGATAGTATGGTTTAATCCACCTGTCCCTGTTTGCCTTGTCTGTAATAAATATGACTTGTCAGTTGCCTTGCAAAACAGTGGTTTGCGCGTATAATCTATGCCTGCGCTAAAAGACAGTAGTCTTCAATCAAGAGCTACGGCTTTAGCACTCACTAATTCTTTTTATGTAGCTCAGGTTCTACTGCTTTTACTTGTATGATGTGCATATAGAGTATATTTGTTTACTACTTGCACTTATATTTTAGATCATTCGCATATGCAACAGTCAAGGACAGACTTCCAGCCATATTAGTCTCAGTTATAGACACGCTGCATAAGCAGAAAGAAAGACTAATTGAGAAACATGCAGCAGTGAGTTGAATTATTACATAAATAATTCAACTAGTAGTTTAACTCCCAGTAGCTCATGGCCATTGGAATCTTTAATTAGCAGCCTAATAGATGTTTAAATTCTACTGTTACAATCCACACTGAAATCACCCGCATTAATTAGGCCATTATTATTGTATTTAGAGTAAGTATGTATTCAAGTTGTAGACATTTGATTGGTTTAAATGCGTTTCTGAAATTAAATCAGTTATGGAGTCACTAGGTCATTGATTTGATGTTTTTGTATATGGTCAGTAACTGGCTAAGTAGGCTAGGCGGTAGTGTATAATGTAACCTACTAATTCAGAAGTAAACAAAATACATGACTCCAGTCTGTAGCTACCCTTAATCTCAACACATACATGTATATAAATGTATATACAATTGACAGACTAAACCATATAGACTAATAGACTGCTAGTACTATTGCATTCCATGTGGCTTTAAATGGTCACATACCAGAGGTTATCGACTTATAAACCATCTCCTAAACAGTTTATTTATGTTTCAAAAGTACATTCAAAACTAATTTCAATGTGAAATTATTGTTTTCTTATAGGCTTGTCATGTAAGCCGTATGTTCTCTAGCGACTGCCAAACGATTAATTGATCAAAAATACTGTCATTGAATCGTGTAGATATTGATTTGTGGTTATTTTCATGTATTTCAATTATGAAAGATATGAAAAGATATTTTTTCGAATTTCGCTGTTAGTTTAGTTACAAACACAGACTATCTGCATTTACAAACCCGTATGATTATAGGAAGGTCCCAGTCAGCTGAAAGATGTGGTGGGACGACTCTCAAAACTCAGGTATGAGATGATGACTAACAAACCTCTAACACGACTTGAGGACAAGCTTCCAGATGCTGTTATATGGAACAATTGCCTTGACCAACTCTCTGAGCAGGAAGGTAAGAAAGCTCACATTCTATTCTACACGCTGTGTCCAATGACTATGTAAAACTCTCCACTTACTGATACCCGTTGGTCTGAATATTTGAGATTGTTGTTACATGGTCATTATATATTATATGGTCATGGTGAAATATATGCTCCATGCTCCTATGGCAACATGCAGATATTAATGTTTTGGGTTAAAGAGATGGGTGGCATAAATGTATATTATATTATACTCTGTATACATATTATATATATACTCAATCTGCAGACAGCGTACTATTTCGGTGTTTTTATACCCCATCAGTGCAGCCTAGAGATATGTCTAGGAGCACACCTTGGCAATACTGTATATTTACAGCAAAGCGTATTTAAAAAGTATGAAATACACTGAACCAAAGTTCACTAGCTGTCAGAGACAGCGAGAATTGCACAAGGCTATCAGCTCAGTGTATCTCCCAGGCAAAGTGCTGAAGAATTTGATATTGCTACCGATTTTGAGCATAATACTCAATCTGCATATACAGTATATACGTATATAGGGCCTGTATTTATTTTATTAGATACACCATCATGGTACAGGAGCTCCTGGTTATATGTAGAGTGCCTCATGTATAGACAGATAGTATCTTCACTTCATCAAAGGTCAGTCCCTGCTCTATATTATAAGTTCCTGTAGGAATGTCTGAGATAGAATACTTGTACATAAAATGGATTAGGAGTTATCTTTTCATTATATGAGTACATGTACAATAAATAGCATGACTGTGCACATCTGTGTGGTAGGGTAGGTATCTCTATACATTGCTGTTAAGCATGTATTTTCTTGAGTGTTTGTACTGCTTTATGTCATGTCCTTGGTAACTTGTTGACTGGTAACCTCACTGCCTTTTCTTGCAGTAGTAATTATCGTAAGTACGAGTAAAATGAACTAATTTGAGGTTGTCTCCCCTTTTAATTGATGAGCTTAATCAGATTTCCCTGTGTGCAAGTACATGTATGCCATGTCACTCACTATATACTAACATAATAATATTATAGTAATTACAGCTCATTGCCTCACTTTGGTTCTACATTAAATATTTTCTTTAATCGTTCTAGTAAACTGCTGTCCACATTTGACCCATTCTTTAAATCAAAGCAGAATAGTTACGTGACGTCACTAGATGCGATTCGTGCCGTGATTGGCTATCTCAACTCTAAGGCAATTTCCCCTCCGACTGACCCTGAGGATATGAAGTCACTTTTAAAACAATTCCTGGAGGTAGCTACAGTATAATTTATAGCAGCACCTCGCTTTCTAATAGGAGCCATGCTTGCTATTGTACAACATTGCTGTGATTTCTTGCTCTATTATTTGCTTGTGGAGGTTGTATATGCACAACACTCACCTTATACATGTGCAAACACTTTATTAGTCTCCATGCTTTACTTCTGAAGTAAAGCACCATGACGACAAACAGCAATTTGGTTGTTTGGATTTGTCTTCTCTCTACTATTAAACTGCACAAATTTATGTTTTGGCCCTGAGCCTAATATTTGCAATCTTGCATGATTTAAAACAAACTTTTTGTTTTTAACAGATAGGCTGACTGTTTTATTGTATTTTTAACTTTGGGATCATTGTTCACTAAATTCCCTGTTTCTTAGCGGGTCACATGGCATTACTTTTATAAGGATATAAGGTTTATCAGTTGTTGGGATATCTATATGCTGAGTATAAACTGTTTTGTAGCTGTCACTGTGGGGTAACAAGTGTGACTTGAGTATCTCCGCAGGGAAAGACAACTCACAGACATCTAACCCTCTGAAACAGGTGGGACAGCTAGATGAGTATTTACTGGTAGATGACTATGATACTTTATGGGACTACCTGCAGTCTATTAGAGCCAAGACTATAGCTGGTGCTAACACTAGGATAGATATAGTCCTAGACAATGCAGGTAAAGTTGGGCTTCTGTTATTCGAAGATATCTTGACACAAAGTGTTTGGCAAAATGATGTAGTGAATAATAATAATTTTTTGGATGTAGATCTTGTCTGTGACGTATGGATTTGATCTTTAAATTAATGATGAGTAGCTTATTGATTCTTCTCTTATTGAACTATCAACAAACGCATTGAATATTTGTTTAATTTTGCGAACTAGATTGTAGAATAAAATCTAGGTGGTGATTGTTTAATGCAAGCTGAACTAACCTTATATAGTATATTAGTGTTTTGATGTATAACAGTTTTACAAGTTAATTATAATTGACTTCTCCTGTTGCCTACAGCTATAATAAATACATGTACTTGAGTTTGTGTTGATTAAAAACTAGATTGTAGAAGCATTTCTAAGTGGTGACTCTTTGATACAAGCTGAATTAACCTTATATAATATATTGGTGATTCATTGGTGACTCATTGGTGATTCACTGGTGACTCATACACGTTCCTCTGATTTGAACAGGATTTGAGTTCCTCTCAGATATATGTCTGGCAGAGACTCTGATGGTGCTCAAGTTTGCCACTGAGGTTATATTTCACATGAAAGCTTACCCGTGGTTCGTTTCCGACACGACGGAAGAAGACGTTAAGTTCTGTATTAGTAAGCTACAGGAATCTGATCTGCTAGTGGAAAGGAATATAGGGAACAGCTGGGCCAGTCGAGTCAGTGACGGTGGGTACAGTATACTATCTAATAATGTCTTCATAAATAATTTCGTGTGTGGACTTTTATATTCTCTTCAGTCCCATTTTTGCTCCCACCTCTGCAAGATTTTGTTCACTTGAATGTTTATTTTGCATTAATACCAAGTGCTGGAGTTTGTTTTAGCAAAAAAAACTTGTCTATGCTTGGGTTTTGTTACTAGCCAATAATGTATTTGCTTTATGTATATATGTACATGCAGGTACATTTGCGTTCAAGAAAGATTTGTTCTGGACATTGCCATTTGATTTTGCTGAAGTGAGGTTCAAAAGACCAAATCTATACTCTAGCTTAGCCAGAAGTAATCTTGTTATATTTAAAGGTGAGTGAGAAATGACTCTAGCACCATTTTATTCCTAATAATATTGTATCCAGTTGGGAATAAAAATAAAATGCATTGTCTTCAATATAAAATCTCCAAATGATGGTGTCAGCTCTTACGTGACTATTGCAAATTTACTATGGGTAATTGAATGGCATGATCTGTAACTACTTTTATATAAACACTCGATGTTCAAGGCTGTACTAAATAAAATCTAATATGGTGCAATTTGGAGTCGTCTGCTCCTAAAACCATATCAATAGCGAGAGGACAACTTTGCATCTATACTGCATCGTTGTGGCTTTTCGTTTATGACTGTAACGTATGCGAATCTTTATATACCTGTTAATCCAAGGAGTCCTATGTGATAAAAATAATTTGCTTCTGTTCCAGGAGACCTAAACTATCGAAAGTTGGTCGGGGACAGACAATGGCCCCGTGATAAAACAACGTTTGATGAGGGCCTTCAACAGTTCAATCCAGCACCCTTGTTATCACTCAGAACTCTGAAGTCTGATGTTTGTGTAGGACTAGACACTGCTACGGTAGGTAAACTAGATAAGGCAAACAAAAACTGGATGACTAATGGGCAGTATGCAGTGATACAGTTTTCCCAGACTACATTACCTTTAGAGTTGCCCTCCCCTGGTGAATCAAGTAGTAGTAGTCAAAGTAAAGTAATCATCAACCCAGCAGCTACTGTCATGGAGTAATAATAGATAATATACATTTAGTTCCACCAGCAATGTATGTCTAAACACTATCATCTGGTACCTGTTTCATGATATAAAGTGTAATGGCAAAATTAATGCATATTAATATCTTCACCAGACATGTGGATCTTCATTTATTCACTACTTGGGTAGTGCATCTATATCGCTAGACCGTCTACTGCTCCTTAAACTGTAAAACTGTAAGCAAGAAGAATTATCTTGCAGTTCTATTCTATTCTATGGATGTCCTGAGCCACCCAAATTCAACTAATATTTGTTTTACCTTGGACTATCCAAACCCTTCCTAGCCCAATGTTTGTCAAGTTTGTTCCAGAAAAATGTGGATTTATATTTCGAAAGTGGCTTAGAAAGTAATGTGCCTTTAACGAAAAGTCAAGTATCTCAGTAATTTTGTGACTAAATTAGATTGGAATACATCTTATAGCCTGTAACACTTTTACTTATTTTTAATAAGTACTTCACTAGTATGTTTCCATATAGAGTAATTGGCTTGCTAACTCAAGCATATTATATTTTCTTTTTGTTATGAATTTAACTATATTTTTGTATTTTGATTCATTAAAAATATAAACAGCTAATTATTGATAATAACAGGAACAGCTATGTGGAGTATGGGTTTGTATGGTAATACTATATTAATGTAGGAGTTGCCCTCTCTTGCATATGTTTGAATAGGGGAAGGCAACTACATCTAATATAATTCAGACCCGTTTGAGCAGTGCCCATCGTATTATTATCATACTGCATATTATACAGAGTTTTCACAATCAATCCATTTATTGTAGCTACACACTACTTAAATAAAAAATCCTTAGTATACTCGTACATGTAAAGAACTATCACCTCCTAGACAGGGTGAGGTCATCATTTACTAAGCAGTTGTATAAAATCTGTAACTTGGTGTCCACCAGTTTTGGATTTATATAGCAAATCAGTGACTGACAGTTAACTGCTGTTAATTTTGTCCACTATCTTTGTGAGATCTTTTACCTCTTCCTTAAGAGAGTTGACAAGTGACAATAATTCACAGGCTACAATGTGAGGTGGCACGTGATTGGGGTCTGATATGTCCAATAGGAAACGAGGAACAGTACAGCCTGTCCGGCTATCTCTCCAGGGCTAGCATATACCTGTAACAGGAAAATTCAGGATTAATTCTTGGCTGTGAAGAAGGAAGTATTGCATTGGGATCAGGCCTACTGGTCTCCTACTCTATTTGTCTTATAACAATATCAGACAAATAATAGTAACAAGTTGATATTCACACTTCCAGCAGCCAGTCAACTTACTGCCCACTACTGGTAGTCAGTCATCTTACTGCCCACTGCTGGTGGTCAATCACCTTACCGCCCACTACTGGTGGTCAGTCACTTTACTGCCCACTGCTGGTAGTCAATCACCTTACTGCCCACTGGTGGTCACTCACTCTCTACTGCCCACTACCGATGGTCACTAACCTTATTGCCCACCACTGATGGAAACTTGGCAAACTTTTCTGGGTGCTTATCTAAATACTGCCTGTAGGCAGCAAGCGTATCAGCACCTACTTCCTGTTGTAGCGACTCCATTGTTTTACTTATGTGCACCAGCTAAAACATGAAACAGAATACATACATGTATTGTGTATTTACAAAATAGGCGTTAAATAAGGCCTATCAGCTTGAGAATTTGTATCTTCGAATCACTCAATGTGTCTCATGACTTGAAGTCTAAATCTCAATAATTATGCCTACAGGCAATGTGTATGCACATGTAATCGACCATCCACCAGCATTTAGGTGGTCCTTGAGGTTGAACACATTCAATGTATAATTCCCCTGCACATACATGCCTCTACCGCCCTACACTCGTGCAAACAATGTACCGTCATACCTCTGCATTCCCGTTCTCAGTATCGGTGTACACTGTAACTCTGGAGCGTTGTTTGGGAGGGGAGGGAGTATCATTTGATAATATGGCTGTACGCTCAGTTACCTTCTGCTGTAAGTAGTAGAATACTTTGTGAATACAATTAAGTATCTGGTGTTGAAATATTAAAGGCATCATCTTTTTTGGAATATTCCATTCTTCATCTGTATGACAGAAAAGACTCAAAGTTCAAGGGAACTTTTGCATGTTTTACATCAATTATCTGTCACTCACTCTGGTCGTAACTACTGTTGTTATCAATATCCATTCATGCTTGTAACAAATCTGCAATTTATATTAAAATAATGATATTGGAAAGGTCAAATATTTCTCCATGCTAACTTCCTGATTCCACCCCTAATTCCTGGTTAAATACAACTCTATAATAAAGTTATATAAGACGATGGAAATTACTCGTTCCAAGTTAGGACACCATCGGCCGGCAGCCAATTAGTTGGCAGAGGAATCTGCCATCTTCTCATTGCTGATACCATTTCGATACTTTATGATAACATCTCACCTTGACCTCATCAGCATAGTCAGTATTTTGAACATAAGGTGGAACGCAGTTTTCTAGGTCTTCCTCATTTTGCCCTTCTAATTCGACCAGTTCAACTGGATTGATAGTAGTCTTATCATCCTGCAGAAGAGATACAGCGGGTAGTGATTTCATCGCAGAAATGCTCACCAAAAAAACAAATTTGAACCCAAAACAGAGATTGTGTACAACTTTTGGTACCATTATATAAAACTAATGTAGACGGACTACTGGCAAAGCATGCTACTAAAGGAAACTATATTTACAGATGTGTAAAATAATTTATCAAATTTTAGTTCTGGCAAATATTGCCGATACATGACGTAATACCTACACCCAGCAAGTCTTGAATGAGTCTTAGATGTTGACCACCAGATCTTATAGATTTTCTCTTTATACTCTGAATAACTTTTCCATAGGTTAATGCAGTGTGTATTACTACTAGCTGGCGCTAGTATATAGCAACTAGTTATCTCAATATCATCTACTACAGCTATATATGACTTGTGTTCAAACTCTAGCCCAGGATGACCACAGATTTGGAAAACTAATAATTTTCTATTCACAGCATGAATTCCTTCCAAAAATGATATTAAATACAAAAACAAAAATGCTTTCAACAGCCACTCGCCTTCATTTTAAAGCAAAGTTGCATGAGACTGGAGAGTAACCAGCATGCATGGGTCAGTCCAGTGATTTCCACTCCAATGCAAATGTAGTAGGCTGGCACCATTATGATAAAGTCTAGGAAATGGACCTGTAAACAGTATCATTACGTAAGCAGTCTTATGTTAGACCATGTTGTCTGATGGTTATTCTCATGATGACTAGTAAAAGCAATTTTTTGATAGGCCCTACAATCAATTAATCATTTCTACAATGTTTATCAATTTAATTTCTCAGAATAAATCAATACTAGGCCTGCTGTATTCACAGGATGTTGTCAAACAATGCTTATGGAATAACTGTGTGAGCGTAGAAATAAGTATACTGCATACAGGGTACTTGGCAGCAACAATCTGTGGCATCAGTTGAGCTATAATTACTAAGATGATCGCCCCTAACATCCCGCTCTCTAGCAGCGTAGTTCTAAACCACCAGGGGGCAGGAAACAAGAAAGCCTCTCCATCTTCGATGTAGATTGTGGTAAGTTTTGCCGCAAAGAAAACAAGAAGAACGACAAAAACCTGCCTGCCCATCAGGAATCTTTCTACGTTGTCACCTGGGAACCAGAAAGAGTGATTAGTCGGAGTTGATTGGGCATTCCGTTTACTTTTATGTCTATTAGCATGGGCATCAGGCCAAATGGCTGCACTAACTTAATGAGAATCATGTTTGTGGTTGAGGCAACAAAGTTGGTGGCTATTCAAGAATAGACAAAGAAGACAACTTCTCCTAATTCAATTTTGACATGTCTCATTTACTGCTTGAATCTCTCTGGCCTGGCGAAAGCAGGTATTCTGGTTGCGGTCGGTCTGTAGCTACGGGTGTTGGCAAAACATTTTTGGTTTTAACACTCTTGGGGTCCAACCCAAACCCTGATTTTACAAGTTGAAATTACCATCTACAAATTTACCATGGAAGGCGCTTTGGCCAATCCTGTATGCTCTTGGATGTGACTTCTTGTACGAGTCAGCATGCTGCCTCTTAAGTTCTACGAGTGCGATCTGTAACCCTTCAACTACTCCAAGGCAGAACATGTCAACGAAGAACAGAATCAGGGCTGCCCATCCTGGCACTGAGTCCCAGAATAATGTTTTCTAAGAGAATTTTAAATTGATACATAAATATTATACATAACATGTAGAATTCCCAGGTATAATACAACATCTACCTAGGCCTACTAACATCACACATACACGTATGCTGTTTTATATGCATTATGTATTAATGTTTTACGCATAAAATATTTCTTATGATGCTATACAGTCATACACATAGCGATAAATATACGAACATTGATAGTATTCTAATGCTAACCTATATACTCAATAATTTTGAGAAGAAGAAAGAACACTAATACCTTGATTTCGTACTACACAGCACATTGATACTGAGAAATAATGGTATATTACTATGATAGAATAATAGTTCGGTGTTACAATACATGTAATACAAATGCTTGTAAAGTGACCAGATATTACATTACCTGTAATACAATGGCATATAAAGTGACCACAGTGCAGAATAGAAGAATTGCGGTACTGATAACAAATCTAATGTAGTCAGTAATTCCTGCATCTTTCAAGCTCACCATATTTACAACAGTAGCTACATGTAGGTATGACTTGTTGGAGGTTTTCCTGGAATGAAATTGTTTTACATGTAGAAAACCTACTAAAAGTATATTATTTTGAACACCATTATTTAGGGCAAGATCAGTTGCCATGATTTGTGTCTCATAAAATTACTAGATACAAAGTAAAGCCAAAAGTTAGTAGCAGTTCCTGGGCAGTTTGAAAGGACCTGCCTTTGCACTCTAAATATGATGTGGTGCGATGTGGTGTGGTGTGGTGTGATGTGGTGTGGTGCGATGTGGTGTGATGTGATATAATATGTGTTGAATGTATACCTGCATAAACCTTACCTTAAAAGATTATTCTTGACTAAACACTACACCCTGTAAGATCAAAAAATGTGGGTGACTGTATAGCGTGTTGTCTGTTTAGTAGACAGGTAGTGTATATACTTAGTATTAATACAAATATAACACAATAGAATACCACACTTTTAGCCCCAACTGCTCAAAGGAGGAATGGAAAATTCCATGGAATATTTCATCTACTGGGTCTCTGTGTTTGATTAGCTAATTAAGTAAGTAACTAAATAAGCATGCAGCAGCTCAAACACAATCTATACTTATAAGATTTTTATAGGAACAGTAATAGGTAAACATAATGATGATGCAGCATTGTCCAACATTAAAATGTTTACTGTGCCAGAGCCAAGTGACAGAACAACTTCAAAATACATTGTCTATGAATAGGGCCATTGCCAGTTTATAATCTTGGAAAATATTATATGTATATACAGGTACTACAGTTTGTGGCAATAATTAAAGTTATTTGAGTTTGTTATGGATATGCAAGCTTGTACAATGTACATACATTGTTTATATGCTACAATGTGCTTTGGAGCTATTTTGTATATTAATGCTATGCAAGCTTAGTCTCTCCAACTACATAAATGAAGAACTTTTGAATGGGTAATAAATGGATAGTAATGGATAGTGAATGGATAGTAAATGGTCTTCAATAAACCACCTAAAAACACAAGAGAGTTCAACTATAGCTGCTAGTAAACCCACATGTATATAATATATTAAGTGTTGTAGAATTGGTTCCTTGTACTTTGTTATTGGTTGCCATTCTATCGCATGGAGTTGTCTTTCCATTTGTTTACAAAATTAAATTATTTGTAGCTTGTACAAAATATTGAGCATTTGCAATGTAATGTACATACTACATTGGTCATAGCAATGTGTAGCCTGGGTTCTTAATAGCAAATTCAAACACAGTAAATGGGTGGGGCAGCGTCTCCTTCAACAACCTTTCACAGGAAGAACTGCATTACTTCTATAATTCATGCAGACAGTTAAACCACTACTGTCTCACCATTCAATATTTGCAAATAATACTGGTCATCTTATTTCATGAAGATTGATGTGCTGTTTGTCTTTGTAAACCTAGTGGCAGCCAAGATAAACTCATTTGAATATTGGCTATTATGACCCCCATTCAGCATTGAGACCTGTTAAGTTCCTATGGCTATGCCTGTTCTAAGTCTATACTTGTAACTTATGTACATAGGTAAGCTACAAGTATATTATATAATACAATCTATATAACAATATAATTATATAATTGCTATTTCTCATGCTCTGGTCCTCATGACTATACCATAATATACAAGTACTATTATACATTGCAGTTTCCTGGAGTTACATCATGAGCACTCATGAGCTATTGATTATAATTAGAAGTTGCCCTCTCTCAGTTTCTTGACAAGCTATAGGGTTCTGAGCTTCCATGTGAGAGTTCCAGGTTTGATTCCAGTAAGGGTCATTGGTGGTGTTAGGAAGAGCATCCAGCCTTATATAACTGCTGTGCTACTTTGGTAACTTTTATGCTCCATGTACTCTTGTAATCATCCATCTATACAGTCAATAGTACTGTACATCTGTAATGTTTTGGGGGGTTGTGTGTATGTCGTCCTAAGACGACTCCTTGTCTAAAATGAAGAGCCTATGAGTGGTGCTAGGTCTTCTCATTACATGAAAGATCAACAGGTACTAGTAGCCCAATGGCTACTCAAGACGACCCATGTGGTCCCGAGTAAATGCTTATTTACATGAAAGAGTATGTTCCGACCTAGCAGGAAGTTCGGAAAGAAAGGTCGAGGGCCTTGACGAATGGAACGATCAAAACTACGAAGTGAAGACTCTGTGTAAGTGTAGTATACATGTAGAATACTCGTAGTATCTTTATTGAGATCCAAGCATCAACTGAGACAATGAATACAAAAACAATGCTCTTTATATACTGTTAGAACTTCTGGAGGAAGTTCTGGTAAAAAGGCCGACACTATGTCGTAAAAAAATGGCGGCCGACCCAAAACATGTCGAGTTAAACAAAAAATGCTTAAAATCATCCAATTCATGTACAAAATGAATATCAAGTATTTTTGAGAGGTCGGCCCTCTTTCCATGAGTATGAAAAAGACATAATTGCTCAGTAATGCACATTATAAGTATATATGCATATAGCAATTACAACAGTATGGTTAAAACATGCATGACAGTACTAATGCAAGTTGAATGTAGGCATAGATGAGTACTAGCTGTCCCTAAGGTACTGTATTGTCCATCAGGTAGGCTGAGGTTGTGTAGGCAAATGTCCAAACCTTTACATATCGAGCAGATTTGTTTGCATCACAAGTATAGTCAAACGGAGCAATGATTATGTTGTATTGTGTGATACCAATATTATAATTATTCTCATGCAACCTGTTTAACTTGGGAGTCAGGCTTAAAACTACACATTAAAACCACAGCAGCAAAGGTCATTATGCAATATTTAACTTCTAAGAGTTATGAGCAGGGTTTCTTACTGACACATCTTTACAGCGAATTACCGCATCACATTGAAAATACTTCTGTTCTACACTTTGATACTCTTTAACACTTCAGTTAACTTGGTAGGTTACAGCAATGACAATACAGTAAAATATCCAAATGCTCTTTCTTAACCAAACAATTTAATCTTACATACATGTCAAGCTTACCAAGTTCCACTGGTGAAAATCAGGGAGATTCAGCATTTGGCTGGGGGGAGGGGGTGTTCTGTATGGGTGGGGTGGAGCACCAAAATTTGAGTTGAAAATCGGGGAGTCTCCTACCGAATCAGGAGAACTTGATAAGCCTGATACACATGCATAGACACGCATAGACACGCATACTTGCCAAGACTAGTTTCCAAATTTTGTCAGGACACCCTCTGGTTTTTGAGTCTGTCCCTACCAATTTCCCAGTTGTCCGGATTTTTTTCTGTAGTGAAGAGTGCTACCAAGCTTCATAAAATGCAAAATACAACCTAAAATAAGTCATTTACATAGAAGAAAACATTTTAAAAGCCACTAAATAGCACTAAAATGGATAATTTGATAGTTTTTAGAAAAGAGTTTCATTCAAATAATATACAATCAGACTATATTTAGGGATTCTGTTACTTGTCCAGGGATTTCGAGCAGGCAGGTACAGATCTTTTGCTCTTGCTCCTTGACAAGTACATGCACATGCAGTCATGTACATGATTGTACAATTATACTTATACATTAGTTTTATAAATAAACGCCCATCATTTGGAGTTCTCTCCTCATGAGGTAAAGATGGTAAGAACAGACAACTACTAAATAGCCTTAGCTTTACAAATGCCCATAGCAATGATAATATACACCATGATATGACACTCCGAGTAAACCGGATGTGTCAGCGACTCCAATTAATCTATTCTGCAGTAAACAATTTACTGCCACACGGTTGATGATTGAGTGAATTAGTCATGACTGAGAAGAAAGAGCAAAGAAACAAAGGGAAAGGTGCACACTGCACTGCTATTAACTGTGAAAATTACCAAGCTACTCCATCTCATCTGTCCTTTTATTTTCCTAGCCAAGAACAAAGGTAAGAATGGTCTCATGGTTGATCATCATTGATTGATCAATCATCATGAGAGTTCATGAATTGATTACTGATAACTCTAACTAAACATAATAATTAATATTATAATATAATAATTATTATTTTGGTTTTATAACGAATATATTATAATAATAATAATATTAAATATACATGTAATTATAAAGTGAAAATAACATGAACTTATAGGAGAGAATAAATAAATAAAAAAGGTTAGTAACTGTAATTGTTATAATATCAATTATATTATTTATTATAATTATATTATAATTATTTTATATACAAATAAAAATTAAAATAATAATTATTATAATATGATATTATAATAATAATTATTTTAATTTTTATTTGTATATAAAATAATTATAATATAATTATAATAAATAATATAATTGATATTATAACAATTACAGTTACTAACCTTTTTTATTTATTTATTCTCTCCTATAAGTTGTATAATTATAATATATATTTATCAGGGCTCTCAAGTTGCTCAGTCAAAAAATCCGAGCAAGTGTACAATGTACTGCAGTGTAGCCTAAGCAGTGTAGCAGTATTACTCTACCAGCAATTGGTCAGAGATATAAATAAAGCTGTTGGTCATTTACATGCACATATCTATTGCTCTATGGAGTTAGCCTAACTGACTTCTCACAGCCTAATAACCCCAGTACATATATGTAATTCAGTCCTTGCCCTTGGAAAGTAATGGAATTAGTAGCTTTTTCGAAGTAACTAACGAGCTATGAGATAAACTGAAGATTAATTTGGAGATTTGGAGCATTTTAATTCAAAATATAGCTAATGTGAGAAAATCTCCCAAAATCCGAGCAGATCAGCAATAACCTAATGGAAAACCTCCCGAGCTCTCCGAGCAAGCACTCAAAATCCGGACTGCTCGGGGAAAATCCGAGAACTTGAGAGCCCTGTATTTATATGTGTGGTCAACAAATTACTTTTAGCAGATGTTATCTGCAAACTTTCAGAAAACCCCAATAAATATAAATGTAAATATAATAATTTGTTAATGGTAGTGGTATTAAAATGGCTTAGTAATCTATCTATCTATTGTTGACGACAACAGACGTGTACAGATAAATAAAATGGTAAATTATATTAACGATTAAGTGATTATTGATAATTTTTATATGATGATGCTAGTGCTAGACTATCGACTACTAACTTAGTACATTCGAAGATAGTTATGTAGGACAGCAGAGCAGTGCTACTAGCACAGGAGCCGAATGAATTTTGGACGGGTGGCTGGGAAATAGAATGAATGATAGATATCAGTAAACTCAATGTCATTTGTTCTTCCATTATTTCATCTATCCCTGAAAATATCAGCCACCAATGATAATTATTTTGTAATTCTTTATTTTTAATTTAAATAATTAATAATCATTATATTGCATGCCATAATAGGCCCTACTTGTTATGATGTGATATTGTAGTACACCCAACTCCTAACTTGTATGTATTGTATGTATCTATTGGGAATTTTCTTTTCGTTTTAGATGTCTACAATGGGCAGTCAATGGCTGATTGGGGCGACTGTACGAAAAAGACCGTTCGAAACAGGACGTTTTGAAACCGGACCTTTGAAAAACTGCCATTTCAAAACTCCAAACCCCAGATTTCAATTAATTTTAATAATATATTTTTTGTTTTTACTAATACTAATTCGTAGAACACTTAAAAATTGAACTATCTGTGAGTTGTGTTCTTCTAAATGTAATCTACACGGTGTCGAAATGGTTGTTCTCCAATCGTCCGGTTTCAAACTGTCTTTTTTGAAATGTTCCTTTACTGATTGGGCATTTGCTCACACCATCAGGGAAACTTATTAAGCCTGCGCATATGTAAGTTGATGATCGACAGTCTTCCATTATTATTATTATTATAATTGCTGACTTATTATAATTGCTTACTTCTATGACCCTTACTAGTGTGCAGCCTACTAATAATATTTTTAGACTTATACTGTGTACATACACTTCAAAGGTATAGTTGACTATTTGTAGCTAGTTCATCAAACTGGCATTGATATGATTTTGCTTGAGCAGTTCAGCTTCATGGCATAATTACTACTTACTTTTATGACCATTAGTAGCGTGTACTATTAATATTTTTAGACTTTTACTGTGTACATATGCTTTAAAAGCACAATGTATATGATATAATAATTCATTGCTATGCATGTTGTTTCAGTATTTGTATTTATGTATACATGTATAAGCTTTTTTGGTTTGCTTCTATATTGTAATTTTAACAGATGTGGTTTTGATTGTGTAATCAGGTAAAATACAACATGTAAACAAACATTAGCCACATGCTTTCAATCCCTATACATACATGTACACAGTCATCGTAATTTGCAACTGAACATTCAAGTTAATTGTTCAGTTTAGGCAGCTATAAGCTAAGTGAGCTGTAGTCAAAACCTTAGCCCACATATTTTGTATTATGATGATATAATATAGTGCATTCACCCTATACAACTGGACAGGTTTTGTATATCAATAGGATGACAGTAATGTTTTCATGGAATAAAAGCACTTGTTGATGCTCTCCTGCTACCCTAAAGCTGTAAACATAGTTGGTTTTGTTTGCAAGCATGGTGTACTGCATATTATGCAAGTATATTGTACAGTAATGCAAGTGAGGTTTACTGCAAAAGTTTACTGTGAAAGTGGGCGGAGACTTTGATATAGTTGAGATCGATGAAGTGGAACGGGCACATTGCAAAACCCGTCTATCGGCACTGTATTGGCGCTAAGGTAATTGAGGACATAGAATTATCGTTGAGTGTCATATCATGGTGTATATTATCATTGGTAACCCTTCGCAAGTTGTGTAGCTGCGCGCCAAACTGGCGATGATATCTATTGTTACTATGTGCATTGTGTTATTGAACTAATACAAAAGAGCTCATTGTTATGACGTCAGCCAACCCTATGTAAACAATTTGCAAATTGGAAATGTTCACACTCAGTTACTGTTCATCATCCTGATTCTATTTGTCTCCAATTGTACAGAGATAGTACTCGTGTTGCTCTTGTTGTAGGAAGCTTAATATAAAACAATGCCAAGTTCTATTCACGAAATTATTTGCATTGAAAACTTTGGTCCGAATACTAACAATAACAAAGCCATGGAACCATCGCCGTGCCTGATATCTGTTCAATTTCTGCTGGAGAAGTAAGTTGATTATATTATGATTATGTGATCAATGTGCATGTTTTTTTATTTATTATAATTATCAATCAATTTAATTTACAATAAAATTTCAATGTGAATATTATGTATCTTTATTTTAAATTGATATTAACCTAAAAATATTTAATTGATATAATATTATATTATTTATATATACTGTATATAGGCTATATTTAATATTAATATTAATTTAATTTTTGGTCCAAGCAAGGAGTAAGAAGAGAAGGAGGCTCGTCCACGAAAACCTGTATATATGTTACAATGGGCTTCCGGTGTTCGATGTGCGCCTCGGGTACTTGGTAAAGTCTGAAGAAAAGATGATGAATATTTTTAAAAAAGTAAAATTCACACATTAACTAAAATTAAAATATAATCAATGTCACTAATTGGTAATAGCCTGGTGAAAACATTGACTATAAACACAATACTTGTGTCACTGGGATACGAAAGATATAGCCGAGTAACATCGCCATATTTGAAGAAAATTGCGTATCTCGATATAAAATGACACTTTCTGCAAATACCAACATGATCAACAAAATAAGCAAAATAACACTAATAGATTTAAGTTTGCTACAGTGAGTGAGCTTGAATTCCAAATTTAAACTTTGCTCCTTCATAATAAATAAAACGTACAAACACTTAAATCGCGGTTGAAATGAGTCAATTTGTACAACACGTTTCTCGTACATCAGGACTCCATATACTTTGTCTGTTTTATGGCATATAGTTCAGATACCAGCTCAGTGCTTAGGCTAGTTTGTGGGCCCTACAAGATGCCCAAACTAAATGAAAATAGTGCTCAAACTATTGGCTATCTCAATGAACGATTATGTTTATCTCAACAGAGAAATGATTTTCATTGGATGCTATAACTGTGATGTCATAAGCGCCAAAATGTGCACATGTACATTGCTGTTTAGCAATGAGGAATCGCATCACGATTCAACGGAGTTGTCTACCCGCTTAATGCCAGCGACTCATGTGATAATCTTTTTAAACCGAGGAGCACATCGAACGCAAAATCCTCTTGGACGAGCCTCCTTCTCTTCTTACTCCTTGGTCCAAGTCAAAAAAAACTATTCTAGGTCTAGTCTAGGTCAAAAGACTATTCTAAATTCTAATGGTCAAAATATAACTGTTCTATCAATCCAATTTCAATGTGGAGGCCTACTACAGAACTAAAACTGGTAAGATAGATTTAAATAATAATCATGTATAATCTAGTTAGATATAGGCATATAAATATAATATTAAATATAATAAATGCACTCAGCAAACTACTGTTGTATGGTGCTGAGAGCTGAGCTACATCATATAGGCCTACCAACCAGAAGAATCAAAGCTTAGCACATTTAATACGTTTAACTTTAACCGACTGTGAGAGTAATCAAGTTCAGCTTACTACCATATTATAGCAAGCCCAGCTTTTAAATAAACAGTAAAGGATGTCTAATATCGGGAAGCAGTGGCATATTTTAGGGCCTAATTTCACAGAAATACTAACTGTTAATGTTAGGTCGAATAGTCCCTAAATCAATCAAAACTTGAGTTGTCATATTTTACCAGATGACCGCAGTATTTGATATTGTCATTGTTAACCTATTGTTTGTGAACATGTTGTTTAGCATTCATTTGATAGTGATGATGTACATATAGCTCTGTTTGATAGAGATGATGTACATATAGCTCTGTTTGATAGAGATGAAAAGGAAAAGAAAAGTGAAGCTTGTGAGAACTATGATGTGAGACTTTACACAGAAAACCTGTGGTGCTCCTGATGTCCCCCACGCTGTAATTACTCAAACACCTTCTTCAGGTCAGATTAGTTACTGACAGCTACACGCTGTGCTGCCAGAGCAGACCATCTACCTAACTACTTTACTCTACTCTACTCACATTATACAACTGAAACTAAACTCCTTTACTCCATGATTTACATTGATTTACACTTGCACTGTTCTAGAAAATGGACTGAATTATGACTACCTAACTCTCTGATATCATGTGACAGTGTCATCTATTGTTCTGGCACTTTGCCAAGTCAAATAGGATATTGTGCTGTGGAGAATCTAAAGTACAAGACTGGTAGTCACATAATGGAACAGTACTGTTGGCATTAGGCCAGATATTAGATCTTGTAATGCTATTATCATTCATCCGCATTACTAATCATGACGAGAATGCAGTTCAGTTTGTACCAGAATCCTGTTTGCATCATCTTTCCTCCATTATATTGTGATCGTATCCAAAAGACTTTTTGACTGTCTTATATGTTGTGATAAGTTCAGACTCTGTTTCGACAGGTACAGAGGGCAGCAGTGTGGGGCTCATAACAGCGCCCCCTGTCAATGTTGGAGAGCATGAAGTCAAAGAACTGAGCAGTCTGCCGCTGTCAGCTCGACAGAATTCCAACGTCAAGTTTACTATCAACATTGCTAAAGACTTGGACATCACATGGCAGTGTAAACTGATTAGTAACAACCTGTATGTAGATGTGCCTGTTAACTTACCTATCTATGGCAGCAAAGACAGGTGGGTGATGATATATCACATATTATGCATTGTATAGTATTACTGTGTGCCTGCTTATAGCTGTCATGATACTATCAGTTATACATCAAAAATAGGCTAGACTTTGGTACAGACTTCTCTCATTCTTAATGGTGATAATGTAGCCTGGGTACTAACCCGACACATTGAAACCAGTTGATGGTAGAAATTAACCCGACTATATGAATGGCTAGTTCTAGTTTGGTAGCTTAGCACCCATGCTAAAAAGTGCACCACCACCTGGCAATGTACATTGTAATATAATCGCCCCATTTTATACCCTGCCTACACTAATAATACTGTACAGGGCTCAAATATCCTATTACCAGTGTACTACATGGCAGTATCTCATGTACGGCAGTACCTCATGTACGGCAGTACCTCATGTACGGCAGTACCTCATGTACGGCAGTACCTCATGTACAGCAGTACCTCATGTCCGGCAGTACCTCATGTACGGCAGTACCTCATGTACGGCAGTACCTCATGTACGGCAGTACCTCATGTACGGCAGTATCTCATGTACGGCAGTACCTCATGTACGGCAGTACCTCATGTCCGGCAGTACCTCATGTCCGGCAGTATCTCATGTACGGCAGTATCTCATGTACGGCAGTACCTCATGTACGGCAGTACCTCATGTCCGGCAGTACCTCATGTCCGGCAGTATCTCATGTACGGCAGTATCTCATGTACGGCAGTACCTCATGTACGGCAGTACCTCATGTCCGGCAGTACCTCATGTACGGCAGTACCTCATGTACGGCAGTATCTCATGTACGGCAGTACCTCATGTACGGCAGTACCTCATGTCCGGCAGTACCTCATGTCCGGCAGTATCTCATGTACGGCAGTACCTCATGTACGGCAGTACCTCATGTACAGCAGTACCTCATGTCCGGCAGTACCTCATGTACGGCAGTACCTCATGTACGGCAGTACCTCATGTACGGCAGTACCTCATGTACGGCAGTACCTCATGTACGGCAGTACCTCATGTACGGCAGTACCTCATGTACGGCAGTACCTCATGTACGGCAGTATCTCATGTACGGCAGTACCTCATGTACGGCAGTACCTCATGTCCGGCAGTACCTCATGTCCGGCAGTATCTCATGTACGGCAGTATCTCATGTACGGCAGTACCTCATGTACGGCAGTACCTCATGTACGGCAGTACCTCATGTACGGCAGTACCTCATGTACGGCAGTACCTCATGTACGGCAGTACCTCATGTACGGCAGTACCTCATGTACGGCAGTACCTCATGTCCGGCAGTACCTCATGTCCGGCAGTACCTCATGTACGGCAGTACCTCATGTACGGCAGTACCTCATGTACGGCAGTACCTCATGTACGGCAGTACCTCATGTATGGCTGATAACACATATAATGTCTCAGCTGTCCTCAACTGACTTCCATTATACTGTCATTATCTGTCATCTTCAAGATTATTGACCTTGATATGTGATTAGTGGCCAAGCTGGACATTGGCCTCTCCTGTAGGCCTGTTCACCCCATGCTCTGTTTAATAGCATTTTACAATGTATCAAATGGTTGTCAATATGCCAATGTGTGTAGTATAAATAGTAGTAGCATGGCCCGTTTATTATTAGCTGTATGCTTACTGTGTTACACGTGCATGCAAGTTCTGACAGTTCCCAATGTATAAAATGGTGCCTGTACTCATCATAACGCCTGAGGCTGCATTCCATCACCTACTGTCGCGTTATAGCCATGGAATATCAGTCACTGGGACTAAACCATAGAGTTCTATAGAACAATAATAGCTATAACTTAACACAGACACTGTATTTTACCATTTCTTGTCGTGTAAATGATGTCTACTGTATTGTAGCTTTGTTGCACTGCTGGAGTATGTGGAAGCAGATCTAGAGGCTGAGCATGTTGTAGTAAAGCTACTGAGGAAACAGAAGGACCTTGCTGATGCTGTCAGACTATTCATGTTCTTTGGATTTATGGCTGTACCTCCCACCCACCCGCTAATAACCTCTGCTCCTGGGGACTCCACCGACTATGTTTATCTGGCATACAAAGTTGACCAATAAGCTGCACCAAAGTTCTCTACACAAACAACACCTCCTATATCAATTATATTACACTGTGTATGCTATTTATATATAAGCATTGTGTCTTTTATTTGTCAAGGTCACTGTGGAACAACTCTGTGCAACCACTCTTGCTGTATTTACAGTAAAATGCTATTCTAATTTTGTCTTTGATTAGAATAACAGATTACCAAAATATTTTATATTTTTGTCAGTGTTCAATTTAGTAGATGTGTAATCATGCATGTGGAATATTTCTACTCAAGTGATACGTTTTAATCAGTTTATTGTGTTTCAACAGGAAATAATGTAATGATTTAGCAACAAATTCTTATCTTTAATTTCCAACCACACAACTTGGTTAATAATAAATACTTGTACTAGCTGCATTTGTTTTGTTTGTTTCCAAGTAACAAAATTGTATCCTAGTAGGCTACTACTGCTATTTACCCATAATCACAACAGCTATATTAGTAAACAAAAAACCAGCATGGCACGACTTCCTGGTAGATCTGTGTATCTAGTTCTAGCAATCATGCAATGAGTAATATTATAGGACAACGGCATGTCTAAATTGACATGTGCCCAGCCCAGTGTAACATTTTCATAGGTAAACAACCACTATCAAGTGCAGCTGTACTACAACTACACTACATCAATATTACTTGGCACCAACTCGTTGTGACGTGAGTATGTACAGTGTATATCATCCCTATCTATGTTCTACAAGATAAGGTAACAACATGCTGGTAGAAAGTTTAACATAGGCCCTAATAGATTATTGATTAAAATTAGAAGTTGTTCTCTCTCAATTTAAGAAGATAAATTGAGAGAGGACAACTTGTAATTTAAACAGTAGCTTATTAGTGCTCATGAAAAAGTTGTACTTTGTACACTTTCACTTAGCTTATGTGGCTGTGTTCATTCATCCCTAAGTACATGTACATGTAAATGTGTTTATACATTATATTATATAACTTTCGTCACCTTGACTATCGAGTATTCAGTATTATTATTCTATTCAACATTAAGTAGCCTACTTACATTACATGTAGATAATAATTGCTTGTGAAGTTGTGAAGTTATCTTCCACCACTTTAACAAAAGAGAAGATAACCACAGAATTAAACATTGGGTGACCGCAAGAATAATTATTCATTTCTATTATAAAAAGCTTTCAATTTGGTAATAATGCACTTCATAGTTATGTAATAATAGACATGTGTGTAGTGATTATGACTGTGCCTTCATAACAATTTTTTTTTCAAGTGATGTGAAAATATTTTGACATTGTACTTTACACACACGTGCTGTTCACTGGTATTGTGGTAAAGTGTTCTGTTTATTGCGCTAGACCAGTAGGTGCTATAGAGCCTCAGTTCAAACCCCAGTAAGGGCTTTAGGACCAAGTTCTTGGCTGCACAGAATTGAAGTCACACGTAAAAGAGTATGGCACCTGTTTGCTAAACAAAACCCCTTCTCAAAAATCTCTCAACTTAAAATAGTAGGTTTCAGTTAAATGCAATAAAGTCACAAAAATATCCAATAAACAAGTCATTTTCCATTCAGGCAGCCCAGATCTTAAAGTCAACTTTGTTATAATACTGTACCACTGTTGTCAATATTTTGTAGACAGTAGAAATGGACCACCCTTACAAATGTATACTATGAGCTAGTTTACATGGAGCTTCAGATAAGGCTTTCAATATTAGGTACCATAAAGCTTTTCCTAAACATCTGCAGCTGAGATGAGATTGCAATAGTAACACTAATGAAGTGTACGGTGTGTGGAATACTATGTGGTTGAACAGGTAGTAGATTTGCCTGTTCAACGCTAGCTTTCAGCTTTTTGGAAGAGATTCACTGAAAATATTTGCTATGCTGTATTGTACTAGATACTAGGAGGTATGTTATCTCCTGTACATGTAGATTCTGGGCTATCTTAGGTTCTGCACCCATGTGAGATTGTTGACCAATTCAAGTAGACAAGACAGCGTTGAAGTAAATCGTTTTCACTTTTCTTTATAATGACAGTTTGTATTGAAACAGCTCATCTAAGCGTTTTGTTAGTCTCATAGAGGGCAAAAAGGTTTGTCAGAAAGCGCTCCATACCAATGCTCTCGTGTTTGTCACTTAGTTGCTATGGCAACCATACTAACTGTAACATATTGAATCACATCCTATTTAATTGATAATCTTCAATTATTTCGATATTATCTGAATTATGACGTTTTGTAATAACACCAGAATATAAGTCACAGAATAACAAAACCACCCAGTTGGCTATATTCTAGCCAATCACAGAGCTGTAGAAAAAATCAATTCTGATTTGGCATCAAAAAAGGTTTTTGGGTGAGTTGAGTAAAGGTAATATACCTGTGGGTACCATTTCCTGATTAACAACATGGATCCTCAACTATCCAATAGAATAACAGTACTAACACTGTACATGTATATCAAATTGTAAATTACTTACAGTATTTCCTATAAACAATTAAAAATAGTCAACTAAGCTTGAACAGTCCTACATTACAGGTACATGGCTTGTATAGTAACCAGCCTGCAATGCTGAGAATTAACTAAATAATATTTCAATTCTGCTACCTTTACAAAGTTAAACAAGATACATCAACATGCCCTGTGTAAATGGAATAATAATATGTTGCTGTATGTATTTTTGGTTTTGTGAAAATCATAAGCTCACGGTCCACAACATTCCATGAAAATGTAACATAACATAACACAATACATGTATAATATAGACACATGTACATGTGTATGTAGGGATGTAAGCAGTCCATAATTGCAGCATTGGAATAATAGAATTATTAGTGTAATATCATAATATTATACTGTTATGTTATATTGTATTAGATATGGATGCACTATAAAATCATGCGCGTTTCAAAACAATTAGTAGTAGATGAACAGTAAATAATTGGCTGCTGGCTGCTGGCCCTTTAAAATTGGAGGAGTCAATTTAATTTGGTAAGATAATATAATGGCAGACCCTCAATTCTGAGTATGTCGGTGGTATTTTATACCACGGCTAGGTGTGTCTTATTTTAAATTGGTGCGTGAGCTTACCAAGTTCTCACCACCACTCTTCAGTCACTGCCTGTTATAAACCCAGCGTGAAGTACTGCTACAAGGCCGGAACAGACAGTGCTGGTGCTGCAATTTTTCACTTGCCTCACTGTGACATGGCTGCTCTTGATAGTTAACCAATGAAAGTCCAAAAGATTCTCTATGATTTGCTCAAAATAACAATGTGTCTAGATAAAATTACAGTATATGCATGCATAAATTAAAACAGCTTTATATTAGAAATCTTTTTATAATGAAGTTATCTAGCACCACATTAGCATTATTACTAAAAAATATTTTGGCCAGGCATACCAAGTCTCCCTGATTCCACAGGAGACTCTCTAATTTTTAACTCAAATTTTTGTACTTCACTCAAAATGGACACCGCCCACTCCCCCCCCCCCACCCAAATTATGAATCTCCCCGATTTTTAAGTCGAACTTGGCAAGCCTGATTTTAGCTCTGCTGAAATATTTGTGGTGCAAACCACAAGGTCGCTTCTTGTACACTAGATGAGGATCGTCAGGTTCATTGAATTACATTTTATTACAAGAACAGATATTTTGCTGGATGTTCAGAAATATAATTTCCAATTTAATCTTCAAGAGTTTGAGAAAGGATACCTACCTACTTAAGCTATGCAGACCCTCATGAGCTTGAGCCAGAATTGAGCTCGAATCCAAGCAAAATAGACTATAAATAGCCATGTTATCTTTCTCTCAAACTTCTATTTTAATTATATTTATATAAATGTATATATTATATATTTATATTTTAGAACATCTAGCAAAATATCGGCTCTTATAATAAAATATAACCTAATGAACCTGATTACGCTCATCTAGTGTAATATACAATGTAGAAACACATGCATTGCGTACATTGGAGGTTTAGAGATGAATTTGTAATATATTTTCTATAAAGTTAACTATGATAGATAGAGCTCCCCTTAGAAGATCAGTCCAATAATAAAAGCGACACTTATTAAAATAGTCGGCTTATGGCTTATGGTTGCGCAACACTATCTTGAAAGATCATATTTTATACAACAACCCTTCCTCATTATTTTGGATGATACAACTGTTCAACCCACCAATCAGAGTAGTTGGTACTATGCAAGAGTGAACCAATCAGCTTCTGGTAGCTGACGATAATTTCCAGTAAAAATCACTGTTTCCTTGTACACCAGTTTGTATCTGCGCTATATAAGCAGATTCTTTCTCAGCACTACTATGACCCACAAATAACCATCACTGGTAACGCACACACATATTTGGTAAGTACTTATACCTACATGTAGATATGTATTTACTCTGACATATTCATGCATGTACATGTACTGTATAATGTGCAATAATGAAGTAGACTCTCATATTACATAATTTTATACATAATAACATAATAGAATGTGCACACGTTATATTAGTATTACATGCAGCTTTTGTCTTCCTGTAGCATGATGTAAAATACTGTATACTATATAATTATACAAGTTTGTTTATGGTATAAATGTATGAACTAGCTGTAAGATATTTTGTTATCAAAGTTTGGGTAAGTTTTGGGTATTATAGAAAGCTGGCTGAAGTGGTCACAGCTAGCCTATAATTAGGATATCACACTGCATAGCCTATAGAATTAATTTTACAACCACAACATCCATACAATTATATCTAAGCTACAAGAATATTATGTCTGTATGAACTAACTTTTGCATCTTGCCAGCATTTCGTCGGTAACAGCAAAATAAAAGGTGCAATAAGAAATAGTTGATCAGTAAAGGAATTTCCAGAACATGTTCTCCACCCATATTGTTCTTTCGACAGAAGATATCATTTGTGCAGCACAAATCTATTTTATTGAGTGCTACAACTGTGCAATTTATAGACAACATACCACTAGTCTACATGTAAATAACATATTCTTTTTATATTATTTATTATGTAATATTTGTACTTGTCATCATACAAAAGGTGTGAATCTTGTCTTTTAGAACTCTGAATCACACCAGAATTAAGACAAAGTTAGGATGGAGATCTATACTACATTCTTTGGAGTTATTCTCTCTCTACTTATGCTTTGTAAGTAGGCTACTAATAATAAAAAGTCGACTACTGTTATGTAAGGCTCAGTGGCGGATCCAGGAATGGAGTAAGGGTGGTGCAAAATTGATAGTTGGGGCTTTTCTTAAGGTAAAACTTCAGTTTTCATGCGCAGTGCGCTTTGTGCCCTGTCACACTGCATTGCAGCGTCTCTTCCAGCTGGGGGTTTGGGGGGCGCTGTAAGCCCCCCAACGGGGTCCGGGGCAGCGCCCCGGCTGCCAAGCAAAATCCCGGCATCTGTGAGTCCAGGAGGACCTAAGAGCCAGTTCAGTTCATTGGTGGCAAGTTGAGCTAGGTTGAATAGTAGTAACTAACCTATAAATGTTTTGTGTTAAAGCAAAACATTAAATGATAATAAATAATATATTTGTTCAATGAAAAATATAATTATATAAGCAAAATGAATAAAAATATTTTTCTTTTTATCTAGAATAAATAAAAAGTTTTTTGTGACTAAGATTTGACAATGGTGCTCATTCAACTCCGACTTTTAAATGGCAAAAATAGTTGGAATATTTACATGGATCAAGAAATATGATAACATAATCACACGCTTTTGAACCCCTATGTGTTACAAAAATATATTTTTGTGCTAGGTTGACACACACACACATTTGAATAATTAGCAAAAATAATCAACAAAACAAAAAAAATTGAAAAAAAAAAAAATTAAAAAAAAAAATTTTTTTTTCTGAAATTTTCAGTGGTGCAAATGCACCACTTGCACCACCCCTGGATCCGCCCCTGTAAGGGAATATGTCTTAAAATGTTTACAATGCTCTTAATTACAATAAAAATATTTTAGACCATAATAGTTAAAATTTGACAAACATTTACATGTAACTTGGAAGCATTAGATTGTGGCAGTAACTTTAAACTCTCACTTGCATGTGCATTTACAGCTAAGGTAATATTTAATGGGCATAGTATTCAATCATATAGTTTACCTCTATATCTGCTCAGCACAAGCTACTAAATGGCTAGTATAACAAAAATTAAAAAACTGGACAAGTTGCACATTCAACCAGTGTAGTCACGGAGCCTTCATGATCATGACCATGCTCCATTCTATGCTTCATATTATTTCATAGCAGCGTGAAGTAAATTGGATGTTTTTATTTTTGCTACACAATAAAGCATGTATATTATGTTCAACAGTAAATACCTAGATTATATAAGGCCGACAGCACTCAGCCCATGTAAGTAATACAATCGTATTACAGACCTCAATCTATCTACTGTGATCTAATACATGCATAATAATATAATATAATGTATGTATAATTGATGTGTGCTTCTGTTATACAGGTGGTAGCATTACTGCCAACTGCACCATAGGTCAGAAAGCTGCATGTGATGAGATATGCTGGGACAAATATGAGAATGTCAATATAGTTGGAGCCTGTGTAAAGCCACTAAATAGTTGGCTACCTCTCTGTTATTGCATCAATAAGTACCCACTAGGACTGGGAAGAGGAACAAAAACTAATGGGAGATAAATTAAATCCATAAACAGATTAATACAGATCTTGTACACCTGATTTTCTAGATATTATTATACAGTATAAACTCACTTCTACTGCATAGATATTAGTCCAAAAACAGGGTCAACCCAGAAGAATGGGCAAGTATGGAGGTGATGAACTGTAGGACCTGAATTTTAGCCCCACAGTTCTACACTGTAATCTTATCAGTATACCACCCATTCTTTTAGTGAGGCTAGAGCCCAGGCTAAACAAAATGCATAGTATATATATTACCTGTATTATGCATAAGGCTGCTTTACTTTTTTCGGTGGCAGACTTTAGTGCCATAAACATGATCTACATTAAATATTTATTCTTAGAAATTTTATCATTTTCAGAAAATAATTTTTAAACAAATTGTGTAATTTTATAGCTATAATAATATAATTTATACAATAAATATTAAACCCGAAACTAAGCCAATTCTATTCTATATTACCATGTATTATATTTCAAATGACCAACCATGCATGCATTGTGTACATGTATCATGGTTGTACGTTTCACTGGCTATAATTGAACTCTAGCTATTTAGGAAGAGTCTTAAGTTATTTTCTGTAACATACATGAATTTTTTTGTAACAGGTACATGCAAATTGCATAACATTTCACGTCACTAGAAAACCATTTTGATTGGTTGAATAGTGAATATACATATACATGTACATGTACATGTAACTTCTTTACTTTGACCTACTTTAACTGTGAACCAATAATGACAAATAGGTCAATAATGATAAACAAACATAATAAAATGCTGCATTATTACAAGCATCTGCAATAAATGATGAGATTTTATGCTTCCACTACTGGTAACACACTTGTGGTTATCAGTGGTTATATCTAATTTCTTATTTTCTTAAGATGTCAGTTACAGTGTACCAGCCACCTTCCTTTTTCCAGGGTAAACTTTAATATGAATCTCAGCAGTTTGGTAGGTTGGAAATAGTTATAGTTCAAATCATCTATAATTTCATATTTTCAATACTCTAGTGATCCCAGGACACCACATTTGCTAATAGTTAATAACAATATACTGTGTTATACACAGTCCCTACTAGCTACATTATATTATACAATGTACTTGTATAATCATAAAATGGAGTAGCTATAATATTAATTATAATTTGGAAAATGTTGGTATGAGCTAATAGTTTGATGATGAATAGTAAAACAAGACAATGTTTCATAGTTTTTTTGATTATATTCCTGATATATTTTGATGCTTGCCCAAGCATCCTCTTGCTCAAATTGGAGGAGGGGGGAGATGGGGGCTCATATTATAACCTACACGCCTGTTAAGTTATGTCATGTCTATGGTATTGTACTTGGCACATTATCTTTATGTTATATACTGTGTATGGATTATTCCAAATAGTTACTTCCTAGGATATTGTTAATGTAAAAACTTAATAAAATGCTAAAAAATGAAATAAACAAGAAAGACTTTTGATATAACACATTTACTTACAACTTACTTAATAACACATTGAAACTGTATATTGCACAAGAAGTTATAGCCAGGTGATTTACCATTGCAATTGTGATGAAGTATCCATGGGTACCATTGTTTTCAATTTAGGGAACCCTGCTTGGGTGCAATTGCAGTAAATCAAATAAAGCCTCACAATGTAAACTAAGGTTCACTAAATAGAAATTAATAGTAAATGTTATAAATGGGTGCTGTAAGTTTGAAACACAGTCTAGGCTTTATTTATAAAAAAGCCTCAACAAATTTTCAAGGAGGCTATGATGTCCAAAATATTGGTTGAAATGGGGTGTCCAAGGAGTGCATTTGGATTACAGTCTACAATTGCCCCCAGAAACATGATTTTCACATTTAGATATATATAACTATGAGGAAATAATGAAATAAAGCTGCAGAATAAGTTCTTAATGGAATAACTGACATTTACTTTTGCAGGCCCCTATCAAAACTATCAAAACTATTTAAAACACACACTAAGCTACATCTAGAAATTTTCATGCAAGGTATAATATCACAAATGGTTGAAAGGGAGTGTCTAAGGGGTGCCTAGTGATGGTGTTGTTTGGCAGTTGAATCACAGTCTACAATTTATTGCCTCAGAAATAGAATTTTGATATAAAGCACATTAAAAATACATAACTGTGGGAAAATATAATGAAATAAAGCTGTAGACTAAGTTTTTAAAGACAAAACTAATGATTGGTTTTGGAGCCCCCAATAGGGACACAGTAATAAAATGTGCAACTGTTTGAAACACACTCTAAGCTACATCTACAAATTTTCAAGGAGGCTATGATGTCATAATATTGGTTGAAAGGGGGTGTTCATGGGGTGCCCAGCTTTAGAAAGATTATTGGTATTGTACTGTTCCATGCTGTGTCACAGTGGGTCATATTAAATCTTTAGGCCTATATGAGGTTAGGTGATAGGTTGCAGATTGGTGTCAATATATAAACAATATTTTATAAGATGCATTTAGGTATAACAGCTATGGTTGCATGGGTTGTCACCAATCCTCTCTATTTGGAGCAGCAGTAATTTGACAAGTATGACTGTTATTCACACATCTAGGCACTAGTGCACTAGTACTATTTGTACTAACTACAATGTAACACAAAGTGTAGTACTTCTCTATCGCATAGCCAGTATGATCTCTCACCAGTGTATCACTATAATAGTATAATTACTATTATTTATGTGTTAAAGTATATGTTATTACTATTGTGTACGTTGCTAGAGGGTTATGCGCTACTATTACTTAAGTTCTATAGCATTATGTGCTAAAAAATGTGTTGCTATTATATATTATGCTAGTGTATATATTGCTATTGTTGTAGTGTGCAGGGCAAGAGGTACTTTGAATGTGCTCCCAGGTCAGTAAAAGTGGGTGATTTCTCAGAGGAAGGATTCAGTGGCGATAATTTGGATGAAATATAGAAATATAATTATACTATAACATAAACGAGAGGTTGATGCTGCCAGCATGATTGTTTCTAGCTTACTGTTTTTAAAACTTGGAAACATGAAAACTAATGAAGTGATGCCAACTGACTAGGTGACATGCACCTCTAGGTGCCTATCGGACTAACAAGAAAAAGGAACTGCCTTTTACACACCATTTCCAGTCTTCGCTATTCCACATTGTTAATCATAACTAAAGTTTTTACTAATTGTATGCTTTGATGCTTTTATAATTATTTTAAGTGTACATGTACATGTAAGTCAATATTTAGATACAACATGTACTTTGAAACTCCCATAAAATCATTTTTCTATGATGACTGCTGCATGATCTTATACATTATTGTATTCCAGCTGTACCTTTACTATTATAACTATATACTCATATGTTATCTGAATGTAATGAAGTTGATTTCTTGTTACCTGAGCTTGAAACACAAGGTTTTTCACTGATGTTCTGTTATATTTTGGTTATCCGTCCTGATTTCTGTTTGCATGTATATTATTTTGTTTCAATGTCACAATAAATATGGTTACTCTTTAGACAGAAATTTACAGTTACTAAATGTTGAAGAGAAGACAACTCTTATTTTTTGAATATCACAAAATGTTACATCCAGGTGATCCAGCATTATAATGGTAATAGAGCATTCATGGGTATCATTGTTGTAAATCTGGGGAACCCAGGCTTGGGTGTACTTCCAGCAAATTAAATAAAGCCTCACAATGTAGACTAAGGTTCACTAAATAGTTGTAAATGGGTGCTGTAAGTTTGAAACACAGTCTAGGCTTTATTTATAAAAAGCCTCAACAAATTTTCAAGGAGGCTATGATGTCCAAAATATTGGTTGGAAGGGGGGTGTCCAAGGAGCGCATTTGGATCACAGTCTACAAACATGATTTTTAGCTTTCAAAATACATGACTATGTGTATTTTGAAAGCCAAAATCATGTGTCTGGTAGCATTGTAGACTGTGATCCAAATGCACCCCTTGAACACCCCCCTTCCAACCAATATTTTGGACATCATAGCCTCCTTGAAAATTTGTTGAGGCTTTTTATAAATAAAGCCTAGACTGCGTTTCAAACTTACAGCCCCCATTTACATGTATAAAGAAAATGATGCAAAGCAGTAGACTAAGTTCTTAATGGGGAACTAATGTTTAGTTTTGAAGGCCTGTGTAGGGACACGGTAACAAAATTTGAAACTGTATAAAACACACTCTAAGGCCCAAGCTATATCTACAAATTTTCAAGGAGGCCATGATATCAACATGTTGGTTGAAAGGTGGTGTCAATGCATGAGGCAGCTGCTCAATTTACTGAAACCAGCTATTATTATTTAGAAATATTATCAGTATTGTACTGCATCATACTGTGTCCTGCTAACTGTTGTATTATATCTGTAGGCATAATGAAATTATGTGATAGGTTGTAGATTGGTGTTAATATTTTTATGGTAAGCAACAATATTTTTCTAAGGTGCATTTAGGTATAACATTATGGTTGCATTGGTTGTTACTGTTTCACCAATCCTCCCTATTTGGAGCAGCAGTAACTTGTTATTCACATGGATTAGCCTAAATGGATATGTACTGTATTACTGGTACCAAAATACAATTGTAAACAAAACACTGATAGTATATGTGGAGAAGAAATTATAAAAAGGCCTTTTTATCTGGCATGCAAATTCTTCATTAATAATAATAATTTCAATAATATGGCCTACCATGTAGCCATTGATAATGGAATGCAGAACATACTGAACTACATGTATAAGAAAGTTGTACCTATTTAAATCTAAAGCGATAAAAACTCCAAAACCATGGCACTCATGCTAAAGTGGTCATATTGGCCAAGTAACCAATCAAACAGGTAATCAAACAGGTAATCAAACAGGTAATATACATGTAGATCTACATACACACTGTGAAATAACTGTGTGCTGAAAAAAGCTGATGAGAAAAATATAGTATGCATAGATATAAGAGCACCTACAGAGTCTGCCACATGCACACATGTGTTACGATGGCGTGTGACAGTATAGAATAGGGAATGACTACAATATTAAAATTTGAGACTCATCAGCACCAGCTAGATTGCATATGAGTACTACATCTCTAGACTTGGTGAGTCGCAGTATACAAACTAAAAGATCGTACTATAGTAAATACATCACTCATTATAACATGTCTAAAATAAATAACTATATAACAATATAAATTCATAACAAAAACATAACAACTTTCATAGGCTTAGCCTAAGTCCTACCATAATTATCTGAATTTAAAGAGTTCGGGAAACTGTCATAGAGGCCGTCCTTCGATGGAATTAGATTAAAATGGTTATGCATGTCCAGATCTGTATGTGTGCGGTGCAGTGGCGAAAGGTGAAGGTTATTCCTAAGTAGGTTAGTATCACTTTGTACATAAGGTAGCACCGCCTCTCTCCTTCTAGCCATTGCTTGATCATACTTTGTCTGAAATCATCAAATCATAATGATGTAATGAGGTAGGAAATGATACACTCAACATGAAGTTATCTCCTCTTTGTACAACAAAATTTAAAGGGTAGACAACTCTAACATTATTAATTTGAGCCAAATTGTTCAGTTCAGGTGCAGGCTAGGAGGTGGCTCAGTGAGTTAGAGCCTACTGACTACTGGGTCTTTGTACCACAGCTGTGCAGCCATCAAACACTGTCTCCCTTGGAATTTTAATCGACATGCTAGGACCCAGCTAAGGTTAACTAAGCAAGCATAAGCATTTATGCAAAGAAAAACCACAGACCTATGCAATGCTGGCAACTTCATTCTACTTGACAAGCTATTAGGCTACGTACCAAGTCTACATGTCTTCACTTAGTCTTACTATAAACACAGGATATATTCAAGCACAACTATAGAAGCGTATTCCATCATCGAGTTGAAGTCAAAATTCAAATTTGATTTAAAGTCTAAAAATCAAGACACAGATGGATCAAAGCTGCAAAAAAACTCAGTACAACCTTGTGTGTGTGTAAACAAAAAGTCCTATGCCTATACTATATATTTTACTATAGGTCTATTCTAAGATAAACTTAAACCTACAGGACCAGTTAGTTTAGCACGTATCACAACATTGGAATCGAATCCTCTAGGTTTTAATCCAAAGCACATCAACCCAATTCAGTATCAATTTACATTTCTACCTTACATAGTTGTTACCTGTTTAATATTATTGCAGTTGAATCAAGATACATTCATGATGACTGAACGAGTAACTACTTACTTTATTATACATGAGGACTCCCAGGACAGCTAATAGCATACCACAGACATTAGTTGAAGTAACCGGATTCTTCAGTAGTATGAGAGATGAGGATATAATAACTATACGTTTAGTAGCATTAGCTACTGCATAACTCAGGGGTGTTATAGAAGCCAGTAGAGTAAATGCTACGACATTTATCGCAAAGTTGGCAAAGGCATCTATGACGAGTAATACTATAGATCTCATCACCTTGTCACTCTGCATCTGTAACAGAAATCACAATGTTGAAATTAATTCCTCTTTCTAGTCTTCTCATTTTTCAACAAAACAAAACGTTTTCATTGCAGAAAACTACACTTATTTGTGGTAAGTTTTGTTACCACCTTGTCAGAAAGGTATGCACATAGTACAACTCTGTAAATAGTATTACTCATGGATAGGCCTAGCATACCTCTCCAGTATGTACTAATCGGATTGCATTGCATTGTATCTACATCGTATTTCCATTGTATCTACATTGTATGATCACCTTCAATATGAAGCAACAGCAGACAAAACAACTTTATGAGTTGTCTTCTCATGCCAAATATTTTCAAAAGTAGAGCCTAAAGCATTAGTAAATGCTTGTGAGAAAATGATCATAATAATCACCATTAGGCCTACACTACAGTATTTTCGATACATCCTATTAGGCTATTGCGACATCCATAAGTCCAATTTTCCTTTTACTTGGTGGATAAAATTTACGAGGGATAGAAAGTCCCACATCTTTACAACAATGCCGGCTTAAACAATGTAGTAGGACTACTTACCACTTTTTCGTCCTCTAATATAGCTCTAAGATCAATAAACGCCCACACAGGAACAAATAACATAAAAGTTATTTTAGAAATAATATGCAGCATTCTAAGGTGATGCATTCCTGTCTCCCTAAGTGACTACAAGTGTAACGATAATGTTGTACATGAGTGACTACAAGTTTACAATGGAGTATTACTCAGTATTTGAAAACTGCATCATATAATGTTTGAGCAATGTCAATACAACATATCTCTACTCAGTCTATGCCAGTGAGATGATTGGCCACCGAATCAAGTGAAAGTGGTGCTAGCAAAAAGCACAGTTTTGTAAAAAAATAGATAATTGAACACATAAGAAATGCACCCTTAATCAAATGTGTTGTACCTTTTTTGTAAATATATTGAGACATGCAAATCCCATAGTTGCCACCAATGCACTGATCAGCCCTCCCAAGTCAAAAGAGACCTCGGTAAGGGTGGCGATGCAGACTCCTGCTATTATTGGTACTATAGACAAATACACCTGAAAAAACAACTTATAAATAGGGTCCTATATATATGTAATTACATTAGACAATGAAGCAAAAACTCTAATGATTATTGTACAAATCAGTTTCAATCTTATACTAAACTAACATCTATAGTTACAGCTTGTAAATATAAAGCAAAACAATTTTGCATGGAGTGGAGTAGACAAGAGTACTAGTAGCCTAGTAGACTAGTAGCCTAGTAGACCAGTAGCCTACTTACTGGTAATGTTTGAGTTTCAGCCATGAATATTCTGGAGAGAATGATGGTAAACATTGGCATGGTGGCTTTCACTGCAAATAACAAAGAGAAAAAACATAAAGATGCAGTAGCCATTTATATCATAACATGCCATTAGTAGGCCTACTATATGTTGCTACATATTGTATTTAATCAACTAGAGGAAGGCTGCAACAAAACAAAATTTTGTTATGTAGCAGTTAGCCTACAGGCTCTCGGTAGCCAGAGTTTATTATAAACTGTTCAGCCCAGAAGTTTACTATTAAACACATATCACCTCAGTCTTTTTACTAAACTAAGTAACTCTCAGCCACCTACAACTGCCAGCTTACTCTAACTTTATTTCAAATCATGGTTAAGTAACTCTCTTGCCTTTTAGAATTTTAGAAACATCAATAGAATAATGCAAAGTCCAGCTAGTCCTGATTATCCACAGAACAAGAAAAAAATGTTTTGTCTAAAAGTAATGTCAGCATTGTTATCTATCACAAATGCTTTCACTTAAATCATATTGATTGGGTTCGGGGATAGTTATGCTAGTATGTATACTATTTAAACCAATAAATAGCCAATGACAACCAACTGAAAGCATTTACAACAGCAAGCGATTTCCAAAGTAATTGGGAAGCAAGAAAGTTAAGTTATTGGACATTTCTTACCTGTGTGTGCATAGGAAACCGTAGCTCGCCACAGGCTTATGTGCGCTGAAACTGATGTAATAAATTTGCCAAAAGCAAGAGGAAATATCATGGTAAAGTAATAACGCCATGGCATCCTAACAGTGTCAATGGGAGGCACACGCGAAAATTTTAGTACTGGCTGCAAATACACCCAAATACTCAATAATTGTACCATTGTAACTGTCATAGGATAAGGAAAATCTACCAACAGTGTCTTGACTATGATGTTTGCAGTTGAAGACAGAGTGTACCAAGCGACACATAGACAGAGTACTCGGATAGCATCATATTTTGTAAATTCTGATTCGTTATGATGATAGGCCATGATTAAAAAGTTTTCATTTATCAAACTGAAACTGACACGATAAACCTGTTTCCGGTTTTTAAAACTACCACAACCAACTTTGGCCAATGTTATGTTTCTACTGTATAAGTTGAAGATGTGCACTAGCTTTCTTATTGGTACACACCAAATATTATTAACTAGTTTGTATTGTAAGTTGTACTTTTCTACTGTGACGTATCGCCAGTTGCGCCTAGAATACTCAAATTAAGCCAAACTACTAATTTGAGTCTTCAAAATGTTGAATCGCTACTAATATAAATAATAGTTAGCCAATAAGCAAAAGTGTTACAAAGCTATGCTCTGATAAATTCTTAATACTCATGTTTATGGGGAGCTGTTAATTATTCCCATATATCATTTGACAAACAAAGTGAAGACGCCGTGCTAAATTTTGATCATGTGACCATACAGTTTTCTGCATCTACTTGTGTAATATATTATGAGTATGAGTAAATTCACATTATATTATATCAGTTTGGTGGTAGTAGTTCCACTGTGGTTTCAGAAATCCCTGACTTACGTTCTCAATTGTGATTATTGTAGAGTAGAATGTATAATTATAATAAATAGAAAAATAACATAGTCATTATCAAGGAGTTGGATGCTCCTTGTCATTGATTATGATTATACACAGAATAAATTAATATCAATTTGAATTTAATAAATAACTAGATATACTAAAATATGTAATATTTTGATCGTTCTTAGCAATGAGTTAGTCCTTGATCTTAGTAATGCAACTCAAGTTTACTTTTCATTATTTATGTATTGCAGTATATTAATATATATATTCCATTTTTATTCTGGCAGAGAATAAGTCCAATGGACTTTTGTCCAGAAAACAAGAAGTTTAAGTACACTAAGTAAATAAGATTACAGTGTGAGAAGAAAAAAAGAGAAAAGTAGAGAAAAAAAAGCTAAAGTTTGGATTTTACAAAGGCAAACAACTACCGGTAAATTAGTTATAGTAATACATATAAAAATTGCTAGCATGTAGTAAATAAAACCAGTAGAGTAAAAGATGAGTAAATAAACTAAAAGAAGTACATATAAAATTTTGAGCATTTAGTAGAATAAAACTAATAAAGTACAAGACAGAGTGTTGATAAAATGAGCTCTAATCAGGAAGCACAAGAATATGGTTTTTGATGGCATTTTTGAAAGATTGCAAAGATTGACTCATCTTTATGTGGTTGGGGAGAACGTTAAACCTCCCGGCACCAAAACCGGCAATGGCAAATCTGAAATTCTCCCTGGAGAGTCTAAAACCTTGGCTCTTTGCTAAGCGCGTTTCACTAGTTAATTTCACAGGTAAAAGGTTATAATCGATGACTGGAATTAGGTGGTTAACGAGTTTATAAAAAGACAACATATATAGATATTCAAATCGAAAAGTTAATTTTGTAATGTTGAATGCTCGGCGGGTGCTTTTTTTAGAGTTGTTAATGTCTATAATTTTTAGACACCGGTTTTCAATTTTCAAAAACTCATTTTTAACGTAATCAGTTGTGGTGTATAACAGTGGGGCACAGTATTCTAAGTTAGCTCTTATAAGACCTACATACCATAGAGCAGCTAATTTAGGCGATAAAAACTTTCGATTGCGCTGGAAATTGGTAACTATTGGATAAAGCTTTTGTTTAATCTTGCTAGTGTGAGACTTAAAATTTAACCGGCTGTCAAGAATAACACCAAGATATTTTATTTTAGAGGACTGTTTAAAAGTTTGATTGTCAAATTTTAGGTCAGGGGCTTGTATGTCACTAGTATTTGAAATAGTCATGACATCGGTTTTGGCACTGTTTAAAACCAGACAATTTTCACTGTACCAATCTGAAGCAAGTTTAATGCTTTTCTCCAATAATCCAGTAGAAATAGCTGGATTTTGACCACTAGTGACTAACAAACAGTCATCAGCAAATAAATAGCAATTGCCTAGCATCATCAAGTCATTAATGAACATTATGAAAAGCAGGGGTCCAAGTACAGACCCCTGTGGAACTCCGGTTGTCACTTTTTGGCAGCCTGAAATGTGTCCATTGACTTTCATAGCTTGCTCTCTACCCACAAGATAATTTTGAATCAGACTAGAAGCATTTTGATGAAAATTAAATTTTACTGATAGTTTCTTCAAAATAATGTCATGGTTGACACAGTCAAAAGCTTTTCTAATATCTAGTGCTGATAAAGTGACAAATTTCGACTCGGGTTTAGAAATCATGAACCGAATTTTATTTATAAGTTGCATTAAAATTTGATCTGTTGATGCACCGCTTCTGAAACCAAATTGTCGAGGAGCAATAAGTTGGTTGAAATCTAAATAATCACGGATCTGGTGGTTAACAATTTTCTCCATAACTTTGCTAAGAATTGGAAGTAGAGAAATTGGTCGGTAATTGTTCGGTAGTGATGATTTTCCGCTTTTATGGATAGGAATTACTAACGCCTTCTTCCAAACATTTGGAAATTTGTTGTATTTAAGGCTAATATTTATGACATGGGTTAAGGGATTGAGTATCAGAGGCTCCAAAATTTTATATATGAAAGCTGGAATTTGATTCAGTCCTCCTGTTTTCCGTGATTTCAATGAATTAAGATACTTTGATACCTCACTGTTTGAAATTTCTTGAAAATTGAATTTGTCAAAATTCAAAGGTATGGCTATTTTTGGTTCAGTCTCATAGCCACTTGATTTCATTGATTTAGCTTCCTTATTTAGTTTTGCACCGATACTGGAGAAGTACTTGTTCAATTTTTCTGCAATGTCAGAACTGGCTGTAGATGTAGTACCCAAGTAATCAATTTCATGGATAACATTATTGCATTGAAGATTTTTACCTTGAAAGATCTTAATGCATATAAATGGAGATACAATGTAATTATGCAAGCATTGATGCTTTATATAATCCAAATATACATTGAATACATGCAAAGATATATATGTAGCACAGTAGCATTGCTATAAATTTAATGATTATATAATTTTATAATAAAAATAGTTTAATTTTTGCCTTTATTTGAAAATTACTGTACAACTAAGGAATTGCAAAAATTAAGAAAGCATCTATTATAATCATAAATTAGCATTTGATTCAAATGGTAACAATGGTTTACTGGTTTCAAGACTAAAAATTCTTGCATGCAACCCCCCCCCCCCAACCATGTGGTTCAGTCACAAGAGGCTCCATTGGCCGGAAAAGAACTATTCACCTAAGCCTTTTCTTTGAATTCAAAACAAGGCAACTAAATAGCAAGTGAGAAATTATTTTAGTCTAAGTGCATAATTTTGGAAGAGAAATTGTACAATTATATATGTTATGGTACACAGGCTATATGCATCTATATACCATGAGTATTAGTACTAGCAGATCTACTGTACCTTCTTATCATCAGTTCTGATCTTACACTGTCTCACGGCATCATCTGGGTCATTAGTTAGCAGCAATTCCTGAATGTCTCCCTATGAAAATATGCTTTACTAACACCTTGTACAATACCTTCTGCTCTGGAATCTCAGAAAGGTTGGTTTAGGCTCTTTCCAGTCTGCTAAAGATCGGCATCACCTGAAGCTCATTCAGTGAGCCCGTCTACCTGGCTAAATGTGAAATCTGGGAAGACATTCAAATTCCATAATAACTTGGACAAGCTCGCCATATTGTGCACATATAATTTTATTATTATTAATTAATAAATTTTTACCTTTTCATCCACAATACCACACTGCTTTGAGTTGAGCAAAACATTATAAATCAATAAATTTGTATTTCCAACTATAATACATCGTTACAAATACAAGGTAATACTATTGAGGAATCATTGACAGATACATGTATTGTCCAGGAAGTACAGACACAAAATTGATACATAATCTAGATTTCTAAAAGAACTAATACGAAATAATTATAACAAATAATGATATGAAATTGAGTCCTAAAGAGGAATTAACAAACAAGTTCTACAAACATGCCGTTTTCATCATGAAAGACATTTCAATAAGAAGGAACAATATTCTAAGCCATAAAATTAGGCCGTGGGTATAAAGACACCATGATCAGCCTCAGGTAGAAGGATTTTAGAATCTCCTGGAAAGTGAACCTGGGCTAGGGTACTCATTGATTTGGCATCTACAACTACTAATCTGTCTTTTTGTTCAGCATAGTCTAGCATGCAGAATATTAGAACACCTAAAAAGATACAATACAATTCCGTTAATGCACCAGGCACTTGGTAATGCAGATTCAAGCACACCAAAATATGCAGCAATGAGAAAAAAGAAGAAATGTCCCTAAAGCCTAGTTGCCATATTGATAACATTGAGATATGCACCAGTTATCAATATGAATGAACACTTGAGTTTTCTTTAATTTACATAATGATTTATTATAATATGGTGGTGCCTCCAAAAACAATTAATTTTGAATTAAAATACAAACACCAACTTCAAAACACTGCGATTAGTATGTTTGTGTTCAGTGTTATAATGAGCCAACATAAAATAATATTAATGATAACTGCGTCCACCTACCATCATCTTCTGCTGTTCCTTCAGGGTCTGGTATGAACAGAGGTTCAGTGAGGTATTGTTGATTCTCAGCTTCCCATGCAACTACCTCATTGGAACATACGTTAAACTTGCCTATCTGAAAGTGATAAGCATCTACATGTAAGTTAATATAATAATTATTTGGTTCATTATACATGAACGAAATATCTTATACAAATTATAACAATATGTTGGCAATTAAAAATACCTCGATAACAGCTGTGTAATGCATGAATACAGGTACATGTGAAGCGCAAATACTGCAGATTTATTTCAGGACGGGTCTTTTATGGCTGTGATATATTTAGACATCAACCATAGTGAATTTCTAACCTCATAACTCTTAGTTCCACAATAGGCTATGTAAACTTACAGCAAACTGGAGAGATTTACTTTCACCACAACCCCCTGCATAGAAATATTTATAAGGTTTTCCAGCTAGTTCTCTGTTAGCACAAGGATACTGCAGATCATCTACATAAAAATGAATGAACATTTTCAGTATTATAAAAATGTATAACATAAAGTGACATATTCAGTATTATAATCTAGCGGGTAGTTTAGACAAACAGCTAATAAAATAGAAAGATTCTGCACGTTTGAAAAATATTTAAGCATATTATGTTATCACCAATGACAAGGCAATGGCGGAAACACTATCAATCCGTCATCAGTAGTTCAAACTATTACATGTAATAATGGTGTAAGCATTCACTTCAACATCAAACATTGAGAAGTTCTTTCATTGCAAATTAAAACGTGCGTAGCTCGGATACATTCATTTCGTATAAATTAGAAACTAACCATCAGTGGTCAATGGACGGCTTTTCAGACGAATAATAGATGCATCTTGTTTAATGGCTTCAGCATGCTCACCGCTTAGCTTGACTAAATTGGCACCTGCAGTTTCACGATTGATCTCCTGATAATGAAATGCATTACATGTGACAAGGCTTAGATCGCCATAACAAATGTGTAAAAATACGTGCATCTGATGAATCAATGTAAATATATTATAGATATAAATGAATGTAGATCAGAAGTCGAGAATATGGCATTATAATCAATGCCCACAGTGACCATTATTAATAATTATTTAATTCATCAAATATTTTTGCCTCTCATCATGAACAGAGCAACACTAGGTAAGTATAGCAAATTCATGGTAAGCCAAATCCAGAATCAGGTTATTCACAATGTCACGACGACAAGTGAAACATATCTAACAATTTTTTATTTTTCAAACTTCTGCAGCAGAAACCAATATAGATTTGGCTATAAATGAAGAGTTGAATTCCAAAATGAGACATAGACCATTTTCAAAAAAATTGAGGTTGACATCCGACGGTGTTCTTCACAGTACAGAGTTTCATATGGACCAAAATATTTTTTTCAAAATGCTGCATATCCACAGTAATAACATTGGAAATACCAGTATACGGTTCCAAAATGAGATATATCCATGATTGTTGAATTCCAAAATGAGACAAATCCTTTTGTCCAATGACAATGTGTGCTCTTCAGCTAATCAGCCAATCAGTATCAACCTAGCATTTCATGCAGAACTCAATAAAGGCTTCAATGTACAACCCTGCTGGTTTTGATTCCTTGGATGAAAATGTTCAACAAACCTCTCCTAATAGTAGCAGCAAAAAAAGACCAAACAAAGAGGCTCACCAACAAACTGTTAGAAAAAAGCTCTTCATAGTGGAGAAGTGACAATGTCAGAATAACATAGTATAGCCAAGTGATAAGGGCTTCATTGTTTACTTTGAACTATTGACTAATTTAGTACAAGCTGTTATATGACAACAATAACATTCAACTATTTGATTCAGTTGTATATGCAAATCAGTGTCAAAGTGAGACATATCCGAGGATATGTCTCACTTTGGAACGGGATGTGAAATTCAAAGGACTGTAGTGCGGCCACATTGCTCGCATGATTTTCATAAAACATCCCAATGATTGGGCCTAAGTCTAACATGTTGAAAGTTTTGTGACCTGTTGTACAAAGCTTTGCTGTGAAAATTCTTTCTCGAATATCTGAAATTGGAAAAAATGGACATGTCTCATTTTGGAATGCAGCTCTTCAAATGTACAATGATAATCACTTCCACAGTGATAGTTGGGTATGGAAGAATGATTCACTATGAGGTCATTGTAATCAGAGGTCATACGTATTTACCTCTTGGCTAGTAGGTATTATAAATCTAACAGGAGGATTGTCCCCAAATCTCTTTGAAACTGCGGTTCTATCATAACCAGGCTGTGCCATGATTTTTCTTTCCACAAACAAAGCTACAACAAAATAACATACTTGAATTGAAACACACAACTTGTCTTGAGATAATTTACATGTAATAATCGAAAGTTCAATTTGAACAGCATCACATCCACAAACAATAGCAGAGTGCACAGATTATGTTACATAATATTATGAAATGATAATGAATGAAAATTAAAAATGAAATTACAAATATGGTACTCAACCAGCAAATAATATTTAAGGTAGTATTGTACACTAACTGTCCAATGCTAGTCTTTGCTGTATAAACAAATCTAGAACCAGATGATTTCCATCTTCGTATGCATTTGGTGAATGTAAGAAAAGGAATGAATCGGATTCTATTTTCTGTGTTATCGCTTTGCCAGTTCTTCTGTTGTACACATGGAACTTAGCCTAAAATAAATAAGAAATTACTAAGATGGAACAAAACATGAAATTATAAGAATATGTACCATTTCTGAGCCAGTCGGTTTTACTGCACTTTTAATTATTTACAGCTACATGCTACCAAGGAGTTATGTTCTCTCCATATTGTCTGGGATGACAACTCTTAATTTTCACAATGGAAAAAAGCAATAATATTATGTCAAAGTAAAATTTCAAATTCTCTGCCATCAACTAAAGTTTAGCAGTTATGATTTTAATGAGGCATGGTAGTCAGTCAAATAATTGGTCGCTATCGGTTCACTTCGATAACTTTGTGATTAATATCAAAATTTTGTGTAAACAACTGATTTTTGAGATGGAGGCATTCAGGTGTATATAATCTTTATGATAATCAAATAATGAGTCACTCAACTGAAAACATTGCTTGATCAATCAACAAGAAATGTGCACTCAATAGCTTTAAATTTCCCATCTTGTTGCTCAGATCTGTAAGTGTCTGTGGCAATGCATTCTTTATTAGCAACATCAACACTGATGCTGTGCTTAAAATGCATGTAGGCTTAGACATTTATATTCAAACTACAGTAATTGTAGAATATTAACTAACCGAAACAGATGGGTCCCATTTAAGAGCTTTGCGGATTGTTGACTTGGTCAGAATCTTTAATATATTTATCTCCAAAGGCACCTACAAATCAGTACAGACTCCATTATGATGGACTGAATAATATGGTATTGTAACGAACAATATAATCATCATTATTACATATTAATCCGTCCTCCCCAGGCGCTACTACCTATGCTAGGCAAACATGCCAGTAATTATTAGTAATAGTAATACCCATCCAGTGGGCATCAATTAACTTCCCATTGGCCAGCTTAAATTGGGGCAATTCTTGTGCCGTACCTGTGACTATACCGTGACTGAGCTACACAGATACCATTATAGGAATACAATAAGTCTTACCTCAATGACTACAAAGAAGTTCTCGGTCATAAAAAAGTTGTGGTGAGATGTTGGGGTGACCTTGTACTGTCCTTGAACTGTGAAAACAATTTCAGCAGCAGCAAAGCTGGCCTTGACTACAGAAGAAAATTATTTGTAAGAATATAAATTTTAGTTGATTGTATTGGCTAGTTATTTGTGAATAGTCGCAATCTATTTATAGCATAACAAATGCATAATGTATCATGTAAGACAATAATCTGTGCAAATCATTACTCAAAAGTCACACACCTGCTAAGTGCTGCATGATTGCACATTATTTGCTAATTTGCATTTTCTTCACAAAACTTCTTGTGGGTTCCCATGATAAATTGGGATTTAGCAGGAAACCCATAAATTGTAAACATTACAAACAACCCTAGTGATATACTAAAATAATTCCCAATAATGCTCCAAACCTGGAACATGCCATACTAACATTATTATTGATACTGACTTGGAGTATTACATGTATACCTGTGTAATGTAACCTGTGTATCTAAAGGTTATCAAGGGCCAAAGTACAAAATCATCAAAAGTACGTCTACATTGTCTGCCAATGCTAATGAAGCAGAGTGCTAGCCAACTCCTTGCACTGATAAGATAAGGATATGCATGAACTTACCATCTTCCTTTGGGGGTACTTTGACTACATTGTATGTAGGTCTGCCACGCACATGTGAGCCGAGCAGATAAAGACTACCATCTTTATCTACATGCATATGCTCTGAAATAAGGTCAATGCCAAGATTCCCGGGCAAGGTCACCTAAAACCAGGGTCAAAAAAGGGTCATATGCAACAGATACACATGCAACAATTAATAATATAAACAACGTACTTTCTGAATAGGTTAAAGAGAAAACGGCCATAGATACTGGCAGCTTGATAATGAAAACTCATAAGTAATTACATATAGAACTTCAGTACTACTAGCAAGAGGAAACTTAATAACTGAAACTTAATCCATCCATTAATATCTACTTGTATTACAGGGAACGTCTGGGCATTTTCAGGCTTACAACGTTGGTCTTGTGCGTATAACAACAGATCTAAACTAAAATAATATTATGAAAAATAAAATGGTGCAGGAGGAAATGCTAGTTTGAAGGTAGCAACTACCACTCCATTCCTACACTCACTACCATTGCAGAGGGAAGGGGTCTTTCCATTCGGACCCTGCTCTATAGCCTGCTATTCACTCTATAGTTATGGTACTATATTCATTAACTGCATAGAAAGTAGAGCAGACGATTTACCTTTTCACGGCACTCCAGAGTTTTTGGGTCAAGAACAAACAAATGCAAACCAGGAACAAGAAGGACATCATTATGCTTCCAATAAACAGCATTGTGGTTAGCGTTGTCACTTAATTCAGTATTACCAGACACCATATCCTTTAGCCTAAAACATCATCATTAAATCAATTCAAATGTACAAATGAAAATGCTTGTATGTTGCATAATCATCTAGATACAAGTTACATAACTAGTTCAAAGTCCAAATCGATTAAGATAAACAAACTCAATAGAATCTGCCGGTAGTATTCCAGCTCAGTTCAATCAGCTGTTAGATGCCAGTAGTCCCCAGGGTCAATGTATAATTTTATTACAATAGCAAAATATTGGGAAGGGAATGGTATTTCAGATGTCAACCACAGTTAGCTGTGCTAGAAACAGGTGCCAACCTAGAAGGGGCTGCTTACTTAGCGAACTCTGCCGCATTTAGCGTTACTTTCACTATAAACTACAGCATCGATTCAAAATATGTAAGCACATTCTATGCAAGTTAGTATTATATCTGCTAGAGTTTAGGTTGCTCAAATCTTGTGCATTGGATTTTCTGAATATATAAGCTACACCAATATGCCCAGATGCAAAGCTATGCAACCTGGTTAAATCAATAATGATGCCAGCAATCTACTGAACATCCATCAGGCTGCTTGTAGACATCTGCTATCACTGAATTGTGTACTTTGACCCTTGAGAAACTACACAATCATATGATTGCTCTTGACTTGAGCCAGTTACATAGTATATTAATTCCTACATGTAGAATAACCATTGTTACCTAGGGTGAGTGTGTGTGTGGTTGTGGCAGCATCATGCTATCTATGAATAGCATCTGCTATTGAAATGTCAATTCATAAAGTGACAGATTCCTCTACCTTTGCCTGGTTCTCCCCCTAATATAGTAGTACACTGTGTGTACACGAGAAAGCACACCAACAGTACAGAGCCTTATTTTACAAGCATATTCATATTAATGTGCCCCTTACATTATTCAAGTGATTTGCAGTACTCTTGTACTCTTCCAAATAATACACATAATAATATATTGATAAAACCCTTATTGTAACTACTCCAGAGCGTATAATGTATTTCATAACCTGTCAAATGTCCTACCCAACTGTTGTATTTATGCAAGTGTCATGCCATTTCACCTACCTACATGTAAATCATTGGACTCAGGGTCGTAAGCAGTGGCAAATTCTGTCTGTACGTGCAATGAAATACCAACATTCCATGTCAACCTACTTGCTAAATCTTCCTTTTTTTGGATCTGGGCTAGCAGCAGTACCAAACTCAGCAGCAACAAATCTGTTAGCTTCCGTGTTTTTCTTGTAAATATCAGAAGGCAGAAATCTACAACAGTATAGTTTAGCACTGATTGCCACAAAGGTCATTTCTATTGGCCAGACATGCCTACCTATTTGTGATCCGCAATAAAGAGAGTATTGCCGGTCCATAAGAATGTCTTCATATTATCGCATTCTCCATGCCATAATCAGAAACATAAGTAAAGAAATAACAGGCCATTTAAAAAACAAATGAGTAAAACATTCGACATAATATATTATATAGTGTAGAAAACTGTAGTACTAAATATAAATGACACAAAATAAAAGAATTAACTTCCATCAATACTAACCTGCTGTGAAAGCTAACTCCACTATCCTGTATATCAAAGGCATGCAGAAGGCCCATACCATCCATTGGTAGCACAGCTTCATGTTCTCCAAATTCAAACAACCCAGGTCCTATTCTCACAAGTTTCCCATTAACCCAACTGGGAATAGAACCTATTCAATAGAACATTGTGAACAGAAACTGCAAATTGAAGGTAAACCATAGGGGATTTAGTAACTAAAAACTATATAGCATATCAACAGAATTAATAAGTTATGAACAATAAAGTGGTAGTACTCACCTTTTATCTCCATAGAAACTGGACTTGTGATCTCAGGGTGAGAGGTATATGGTGCTCTATCCACTTTCGCCATTGCTAGCCTGTCAGTATAACTGCTATATATCTAAAAATCATGTACACTCTATATTATGCTCATGTACATGCTAGATTCTCATGGCTTATTCCTCTAAAAAATTTCCAATAGACAAGCATATGCAGGACTCCATTTGTATTCGAAACCATTATGCTATCCAATGTTAAGGTAAAAAAGGAGGGCATTCTAAAGTAAGAGATGCCTTTGGAGCAGGCTAGTGTGCCTTTTAGCAAAACCAGACTTACCATCGAAACAACTAAGTTCTTCATGGCAGCAGAATATTTTGTGATTATGCCTATACTATTCATTATAACGTTCACAATTTTAGTTGGGAGATTATAATCATAATTATATAACCACTAATTTAAAATATATAGACTTCAAAATCAAATGAAAAAAATTAAAAGCACCAGCACAACAATGCTTTGCTATCATTCTACAAATCAACAATTCTGTATCACATCGAAACATGATAGTATCATAGTGGCCCCAATCACAACTACAGCACACAAACTGTAACTGTAGCACACAACTGTAGCACACAAACTCAAAGCTAAGCGTATCCAAAATAAACCATTTATTTATTTACTCATTCAAACGATGCCTAAGATAAGATAGTTTAAGATAATCACAAGACACGACATTATTATTAGTATAATATTATTTTATCATTGATTATTTTATATAATATTAATATAATATTCAATTAATGAAGATAATAATGATCTTATAATGATAATCCTAATGAGTTTATTATCATTATGATTAGCTGATTATATTAAACTATTGATCTATAATATAATTATTAATTATATTATAGATCAATAGTTTAATATAATCAACTAATCATAATGATAATAAACTCATTAGGATTATCATTATAAGATCATTATTATCTTCATCAATTGAATATTTTATTATATTTTATATTAATATTATTTCAAATAATCAATGATAAAATAATATACTAATAATAATGTCGTGTCTTGTGATTATCTTAAACTATCTTATCTTAGGCATCGTTTGAATGAGTAAATAAATAAAATCATAATAGATTTGATAATCATTATGATTATCAATAATCATAATGATAATCATTATGATTATCATAAAAATAATGACATTTAATTTTAATTATTTTAATTTAATCTAACCCTATCGCTATGACTACATTACATGTGTATATGTATGTTATTATAGTATATTCATATCAAGTGCTACAGCGTCGTAATTATACTGCATGTGTATACTACATGCTCAACAAAAAGTGAGTAGCCGCGGGCCGTGGCCACAAATTCATTCTCAAGTGAAAATGAATATCTAGTGTCCCGGAACCGGTGCTACTCTAATCTGATTGGTGAATTATCATTGTTTGTAAACACTCCATGAACCAATCACAGACATGGTGGTAGCGGTTCAATAAAAGTTGTCTCCTCTTCTGTTTTTAGTAAAAAAGAGAAGACAACTTCCTTACTTTAGCAATTCTGTTTGGCTCCTGCAGATTCATTGAGCCATTTACACGTTATAATTATACGGTAATTGTAGATTTACAAGGCTGATATTACCCTGATCATGTTTCTGTTACCATTTCAGGTAATCAAATCTACTGCTGATGTCTAATACTAAAGTGTCCACCAGCAACACAGTCATGAAACGTTATGAACAATTGCTCACACTCTGGCATTCCTACCCTGTCTAAGAACTTCAGGTAAACTGTGTTGTATCTTCCAAATAAATGAAGTCAATATAAAATTGCGCTGCCTTGTAGCGTGTATTTCACCTACACCTAAACTTTAGCTGTAAGCTAGTGCCCATCTCTATACACTGCGTAGAAATTAGCCTGGCATTTTTAGCGTAATTTACCCACTCCATTTGTTCCTTCCCTAATGCTAAACACAATATTATTGTGATTTGATATAACATGCTTTCTCTAAAGATTTCTCTTGTAAAAAAGCTCTCAGATTAAAAATTCCACACCTGGGACTAAAAGTACTGAGGTTGAGCACTTGCCTGGTTAGCTTTGTTCTCCATTATATATTTATTTATATGGCACCCACCCCTCCTCCATAGTAAATAGTAAATGTTATGGCATCATATTCATGTTACAGTATATATCATGAGAACATCCTTGTGTGGTACAGACAGCATAGAATAGAAGAGCTAAAGTTGGTCAAGAATTATGTTCAAGTATGGTGTACTGTGTTGTGTTATAATATATTATGACTTAGTTTATTGCTGGCTAAACATGAACTGTACATACATGTATTTGGTGACAGCAACTGGATGTCACAAGGATAGGCAGGCAGAAATTGTAAAATCTTTATAAACATTGTGAAATCTAAGCAAACATAACATACTGGGTATGACATCAGAAATATAAAAAACCATCTATAGATATACCCCGGATCTGCTGGAAATGGTTGGCCAATCATATAACACACCCATCTGGTTGATATATTAAAGCAGCAGATAAGAGTCATTTAGCAGTAGTAGAGAGGTAGTCAATATTGTCCTACTGAGAGCTAGCATAGTGCTATTACAGTACCTGATATATTAAATATTTTTATATAATTTTATTGGGAGACTCAGAAGCATCCAGAGTGGCTGAAACTTTAAGTTTTGCCATGTTATTAACTTTATGTAGCATATACATGTATATGTATAGTATGCATTAGATTTTATAGTTAGACTTTTGAAATTTAAATTTTAAGTTTCATGCTTAGCTCTGATTTAAGTATTATTATTGTAATATTATTGCGACATTATTACACGTCATTTGCATAGATGTAGGTTGCAGATATCTGTAATAATATTATAAGAATTTTTATAACGTATAATTTGCTGGTGAAAGTGGATAATGCAGTTGTAAAGAGTCTGGAGTTGCTAATAATCTCAATGTATGTTACACGTATATGGAACCTGAATTCTCATTTAGTAGTAGTAGGGACAAATATAATGACAAAATATGCTATCATGTATTATACTACCACCATGTGTATTATGGTGTCCCAATCAACTTAATAATATTTATCTCGGTGGCCAACATTAGTGTTTTACGTGTAATATTATATAATTGTGGATGTTATAATGGAAAGAGAAATGATCCAAAAGGTCAACCCAACCATAGAATTACCTCCCACTGTAAATAATTCTGTGAACTCACCATCCAATTTGATATCCATATCTCTGCACACTCACTTCACATATCACATAGACTGCTGGCTCTGATCATTCGCTATACACAATGCTATGATGTAGGACCTGCGGTTACTGCTAATCTGGTAACCATGTGTGTTGTTGAACTGTTACTCTAAACAGTTTGGTTTACACAAACCAGTATATTATATTTTGTCACACCCTCACTCTTTGGCTCTCTAGTCATATAATTATTGTCTTCACTAGACAGGCAGACACAGGCAGGCCTACAAGTACAACGTGTATATCTAGGAGCTCAATCAATATACTGTATAGTAAGGGTGGCACCCATATATACACATGTATATAGATTGTGCGCATGTTGTATAGGCACCCATTGGGTTCTTATACAACATGCAAGTGGTGTACAGTAATAGTGTAATACTGCTTGCAGGGTGCTCATCATAGATGATCAGCTTACAACATTATATTTTAATAAATAGTTCATTTTGATATTATTATAAGTTTACTACCCGCTGCTTGTGTCAGCAGTTGATGTGTTAATGAACCTTATATCTGCACATCTGACTCTGATTACTGATCTGATACTACATGTAGATAAAATCATTTAATCAGTTCTCGTTATTGCAGGTCTTGACTTTGCAGTCCTGGCAGGGATCTAGCCGATAGTAGGGTATCAAAACAAGTCAGCTAGTTCTTGGTTGAGACACAAACTTTGAAGGAAGATCTCAAAAGTTGATATTTCGACTCAATCCAGTCTGAGCGGAAATTATCCATCTACACAGGAAAGTTCTGGAATGGACGGTGACTCATCTGTGGTTGAAGTTAGTCCATCAACAAAACTTGAATCATTGATCAAGTCTGAAACACAGGTTGAAAAATGCCAGAAGCGCGCTGTCATACCACCTACTTGTGTGAGTCAGGATACTCAACCTGTGATTGGCCCTGTTGGTCACAAAGACGATTACAATATCGAACAGGAAGTGGCTCTTTCTACCATCGTAAGAGCTTCTGATGGTTGCCGCAACTGCACAAGAGTTCCCAATGATTCAGGTGCGTGCTAAAATACTTAGTGCTTGCATGATATTATGAACAGGGAATATCCACTATTTTATAAAGTTTCATAGCATAATAAACAATAATATCATTTTATTGCTTAAACTGGTGTTCTAATACACACTTGCTCTAATGTGTTAGTTTGTTAGTTATGAATCCTAGTGTTTACAGTACATTAAAACATTCAGGCTGATTGGCTACGAGATATACTTTGATAATATATACGGAAAAGTTGTACCAGTCCACATGATATTATATTAGACACCAGCTTTTAGCAAAACTGGTATGCATAACCGAGTAATTTGTCGTAACATATTATATAATATGAACAGATATGTTGTATATTAGTTTGCAACATAGAATTTTGCTAGAAAAATGTTTAGGAGTTATGTTAGATATAGGCAATTGCAAGATATCCTAATTTACAGTTTGTAAAATCAAGAGTAATATTCACAGTAAAATTCTACCAGTTGTCTAGCGGACGAGAGGTAACTTTACGGTAATTGCCATATTTTACAATATATTATGAATAACATGAATAAGATTAATAACCTCTAAAGCAAATTGATATCTTTACAGGCAATCATATTATGCTCAGCTACAACAAGAAGGCCAGAAACTATGCCATCGTTGTAAAGAATAAACTGACAGAGAAAGGCTATAAAGTGTGGATAGACTGTGATCATATAATGAAAGGTGAGCCAAAATATCACCCTTCATGTAGCTATAATTAAACTCAGTCTATAAATTACATAATACTTTACACACAGAAACCTATAATGTAACTTGTTCATAAAACAGTTGATATGAAATAACTAGCTCAATCATATCCTGAGAAGAATCCTCTGCATCACGTAGTATTGGCATGTGATTTGTTTCAATTTCCATAGAGCTCCCATAGTTTGATGCACATGGAGTTGTAAGCATGGTATGTGTCTACTTCTTGCACAAAGTTGTAAACTATAGCCGTTATATAGAATTTGTCCACTTCCTCTTCGGTTGTATTTCACTATCTAGTTGATGTGTGCATCAGAAATGATACTTTTCAGATGTATAGCAACAAAATCATATTATTACTAAATTAAATTCACACTGTTATCTAACATAAACCTCATATCATATCGACAGGAGAATCAGTTCTTGAGGCAATGAGTGAGGCAGTGGAAAAGGCGGATGCAGTGATTATGTTCTACAGTAGTGATTACAAAGCCAGTACTAACTGCAGAGCCGGTTAGTGTTAATGCATAACCCATCACCAGAATATACAATGTTTCAAATTCAAGTTCAATCTAGAGGGAAAGTCATTATTACTGTGTGAATGATGACAGCAATGTCTCTGTAATAAATATTCCAGGATGCGAGTTAGGTGCAGAAGTGGAGAAATTTGAGATAGCCTTTGTTCCTCGGCAAAACTGAAGCAGGAGAAGTTGTCTTCTCTATATTTTGTTGGTTGACCGCCCTTACCCCAAACCCTAGCCATAAACAAGGAACTAAGGCTATCTAAATTTCTCCACTACTGCACGTAAAAGGAGGATGTAAAAGCAGCATATACATGTACATCACTACCACTGTGAATATAATTGAGGGAATGCCAATTTTTAACACTACAGATTCTTGGTTAGTAGGACATGATTGTGCTGTTTATTACACTCTAAACTATAACACTGCAGATCAACAACCAGCAATGCATCACATGTACAAGGCAACAGCATGAAAACTCTGTAGTATCAGAGATTACTTTTGATTACTTACCTTACCAGCATTCAATCAAATGGGAGTTTTATCTCGAGTTATATCATCTATCCCACTGCTGCATTATTTTTTATCTAGAGGCTGAGTACGCATTCGAGAGACGCAAGACTATTCTACCGGTGCAGGCAGAGAAAGGATATAGTGCAGACGGCTGGCTTGGACTGATCATCGGGGCCAAATATCGCTACAATCTGGCAAACCCCCTAAAACATGAGAAAGACCTTGCAGCACTTCTCGATACGGTAGATAGAATGTGTTCTACCAAAAGTTAAAGTTTCGCTGTTTATGCAAAGTACTCTTATGCATACATCTATATACTGTACATTACGGTTAGATATCGTAAACAAAGTTCTCAATATACTCATTGGTTTCGTAGTACTACATTTTGAGCGAAACATAGATGCTATACAAAATTTTGCTGCTTGATTGTTGGTGCTAAGGCTATTAATGCGACTGAGAATTTTTGTTTGGCACTAAGGCTATACTAGCGTATGGATGCACTGCTTACAGCCATCGTAATGTAATCTCTTACGTGTTGTAGAGCTATAAAATAGGCCCCCAACTACATGATTGCATGCACTATGCTTCAATTTTTTTTTTAAGTTATGCAACCACCAAATTATAATTGTTCCAGTAAGCCTCCATTGTGTAAGTTTTTTGTTAATACAACACATAATGAATATACTCATGTCCTTTCCCACATGAGCTTTTGGTTATATAACTTCAGATTAGTGATAGAGATACATGTACAATAATGTACATGCAAAAAGTCAGTAGATTTTAAACTATAGCAGGTGCACTACTGAGGTTAACATGTAATTTATGAAGCACTTCAAACTCAAAGTGTTCAATATTGGAGAGAGATCACCCAGGCTATTGTACATCATGGTATGGCATTTATGTAATTATAGCACAGCAGCAGGTTTGTGTATAGCCAACTGTTTTCAATATACTTTGCTCACCCTAATGGGTCATGTTCAATGACCCTTGTATTATACTTAGAATACATCTCTGTTCTATGAAAGTCTACAGATAAATAATATTCGTGGTAACAAATCAAACTGAAGGTCTATAATAAAAATAGAGGATGTCTAGTGAGGAAAATCAGAAATTTTCACGCTTTCCAAAATGTGAATATGCTCATAGTTAGCGTAGGTTGTACAGGTATTTTAGCTAAAGTTTAGCATTCCGCCAATCACTAACAGCATATATTGGTCCCCCAGCTCTCTCTTAGTGAGCCTTGGAACTAAGTCTATCATTTTGGAAAGTACATGTATATGTATAATTGCTCTCAGCCAGATAATAGTGTCAGTGTGTGTAACATAATGTTCCTTTAATTCTTTAATTCTGCATGTGACATGTGAAGAGGTAGACCTACTCAGAAATTAAATCAAAAACATCACTCACTGGTTGTATTATGTAATGCAAAGCATATAATTACTTGCAGTGTGTAGTACACTGCACATGAAGAGTGAGTGAGTGACCTGTTGAAATCATAACAAACAAAATCCATGATCTTCAAAAAATGTAACTTTAGTAAAGGAAAGTTGTCTTCTCTCTTTCCATAAAGCATGACTGTGTTGCACACTACTTGTACATGTATATTCGTGAATCAATGCACATGTACTTTATTTTCTGTTATCATTCCAGTTTACCAAACTAGAGTAACTGTAACCTTTACATTTCTTCTAAAAAGGGGGTGCCTTCTGTTGGGAGTTGCAATTCCCACTTTCTGTTTTTAAAGTCTAAAATCTGTTAAAAATTAATTCTGGTAAAAAGTTTAAAAATCTAAGTCATATGTGGTTGTGCTTTTATAGCTATGCCTGTTTGTGCTAGCTTTCAATGAGTTTGGTGCTAGGAAAACTTTCTGTTCACGCAGGTAATGGTAACTTCAAGAGAAAAATATTATGGCAAAGGACTCTTGAAGCAAACATACAGTTTCAATGGATGCGTAGATGGTTGGGAACCAAGAACCCCTCATTCAACAATACTAACACGTCAGGTCCCAATACCTCGATATCAAAGTAGAGGCAAAAACATTTGCACTACTTGTACCTTCCATCATCTTTATTCTTTTAAACAAAAAGGATTTAAATTAAATAATGACAACGACTGCAAGTAATATAATATTACATAACATGAATATAGCATTTTTAATAGACTACACTATTAGATAGCGCTTATTTACGATGAGAGGTACAAAACTGAACATGGACAATATTACACTATGGAGCATAATCTTTGGGCCAGCTCATCTGCCTCACAAACGAACGGTATGGATGGTGATTGGTAGTTGAGTTGACATAATTTGTAGGCAGCCAATCATAATTTCTTAGCCCATAGTCTTGAGAAGTAATTAAAGGATATTTTCGACTAGCTACATTCATGCCTTTACCTTGCACACCTAAATTGCATGAAATATTTGCATGTACTTATATATTGTTTGTGTTGGTGTTAGTGTTTCAAACTAACAAAAAGCAAACTACAATGTTTGATGCTACATGTTGCGTGTTAGAGTAGATAACTCTTAAGGATCAACATTACGCTTACAATGCACTTTTGTTGTTTGTATTAATATAAATGGTTTGTTAAAATTAAGGCTCTTCCAATCAATACTTGGTACATGAAATTAAAACTAAATAAATTACTTCTGCAGTAATATCTAGTGTTAGCTGAGTCCAGATACTTTACCATGAATCCTATCTTTAGAGTTTGGCTTGTGTCTAAAGAATGAACATGGTTGGCTTTTGTCAACATCAGCCATTATCTCTTTGATTTCTGTGACTTTAGAATAGGTGCTATCTGCACGACTGGGTGGCGTCCGTTCACTGTTTTCTACTACTCTTTTTTTCTCGACACCTGGTGTTTTATTCGACTTTGAGACTTCTTTTGGTCGAAAATTTTGTATTTCCGTCTCCGAGTAGTTCCCAGATGTCAGCATGTCGTTTCTCTATTAACGAGAGATTAGTAGGCTATAATTATTATATTACGTTATACTGAGGGTTTAATAAAATAACTGTTTCTTCTAACCTACAGCTATGTATCTTCATGATGTATTATCTTAACCCGACAATGCAGTTACGTGATTTGTTTGGCGTAGTAATCTCAATGGAATTTGCCAATTCACCTTTCGGTAGACTTCTGGTAGCCAACCCCATTTCTGTGGCCAAGATATACTGGCTGTATAGTTCTCTTTCACTATTCTTTCTTTCCTATAAAATACACCCACAAATTATACCCTTTACATTTAAGGCTCGGAACCCAGAGTATGCCTACATACAAAACCTGGATAGTTTTACAATTAAATTACTAGTTTTTAATTTGTCCGACTAATGACCTATACACAAGATGGTTACTCACCATACTGAATCATCCGTTCCATAACTCTTTTTCCCATCTCCGCGAGTTGACGAACCTTTCGAAAACATCCAATCGCCTTAGATTTTAAAATGCAAGTACATTGTACTAATTACACTACATTAAATGGAGATTTTAAAAGAGCAAAAAAGTTGTTTTAGTAGAAGCCATGTTGATCATGATGCAGTACACAAGAAGTACTGCTTTCCTTGGAAACTGCTCCTTTATCTAGCCCTCCTTATAGCCTTGGTTCTCTGCACATAAGCATACATTGTAGTTTACATGCTTTACTAAATTTTTTGTCTTTGTCATATAGTTCAGACAAAGAATAGTTTCACTTAAAGGTGGACTGTACTGAAAATTTCAGAATGTTTGTCACCAAATTAACTATGTTAGCATTATTTGATACCTATGCAAACATATCTAAACTGTTTTAGTAGTAGTTAACAAATGCTAAACTGCAAAAAAGTAACCCCAAAATTTCTAAATTAACCATAGTGATGTCAGCTTTAGGAGTTATCTCCACCTAGTTTTATGTCAGTTCTCAAAACTTCTTCTTTGATTATCTCAACTCTGACACACTATATAGCTAACATATTCCGTGGTCACAACTGCTTTAGAAGAAATACAGTGTTCATTCAATAAAACAGCTATTAGCAACTATAGTACTACATACTACAGGTTCAACACACCAGTCTAGTGCATTGGCTTGTTATTCATGAGATAAACAAGTAACCTATATTGACCAATCAAATTGGGAACTCAAAAGTCATTTGATACTTTTTTGCAACAAATTGTACTTTTTATTGTCTAGGAATATTAACAAGCATTTGTTCTACATACCCATTTTTTCATTTTGTGATATTCCTAGTACAACAAGGATAAAATCTCAATTAAAATTTTCTGTTTATAATAATACAATGCGTGGTCTGGCATTCACTCCCTGCAATGATGTATTTCACTAGTTTTAGCAGAGCTGGGTACCATGATGACATCATATAGCCCAGCTGGTATTGTGCTAACTGGTTCAGCTGCTACTAGGCTTTCTAATGGCGTATTCAACTCATGGCGCCAAAATTTCAGTACAGTCCACCTTTAATACCTATATTAAACTTTAAAATGGCTGTTCATGTTATAAATAATCTATGAAACCATTCACCAAAATAGTTTGCAATAGCCATAGCCACAGCTATATTCGACAGTGTATGATTGTGGTCCCATACTTGGTTATATATGCATGTCACAATATGAACTATATTCTACAGTAGAATATATTGGATTTAGAAAGTGTTGGGCTAATTAAAACCCAATATCACACTGGCAACAGTTTAAAAGAAATGCTTAATAGCTCGTCGCACCCACAGCGGACTTCAATACCAGCAATACTTTCTTTAAAATGCGACATTTTGTGTAACAACATTATAATACGACAATGTTAATCCAGAATGAAAAACATTATTTTGTATACTGTACATTGTATAATAATAATACGGTGATGGGTAAGAAAGTGTAATATATTGCTTATCACATTATATTAGGTTCACTATTGTTCATAATATTGTCTACAGGTAAGCAGGAAGGCCCCACCCATCTCACAGTCTCTCATGGATATAGCCTATTATAGTTTCTTAATAAACAATAAACATGAGAGTTGTGTAACGTGGCAATAACGAACCCCAGTCAAGTTGGATGACAATAAAGCTAGGTTCAACAACTCTTAATCCTATTGATTTAAATCTTATATACTCCTTATAGACTAGATTTATTACCTCACCAATTATATCATGTATTGTATAGTACCATCATGATTATCATTCAGTGTATTGATGAGGAGACAGTTACCAGACAGTAGCCATATGCAGGAGCAACTTACTTGTCATGTAAGTAAATCGGTAAACCTACATGTATCTGTATAATACACTGTATATGCTTTACTTTTGCTTTTCTCCTTTTGTCAGTTGCTAAGGATTTTTTTCCACTGACCCTTTATTTGGCAGCGCTTTCATTGTGACGATAGGGTTGCCTGAGATCCAGCCCATTAGGTCTTCAAATATTACACAGTGGACCTCAGGCTAAGCTTCAGAATAATGTAATTCTTTGGGTTACTTACAGCAGCCTGGATCTGGCGATGATTGCAGGCGGTAACTTTCATCTACCTGTTATGCTACATGAATTAACATAATGTCACCTCACATGTGTCTGGTCTTCAGCACAAATACTGCGTCAATTATTCATAGCAGAGATTTAAAAATTACTTTTATTTATTTGTTTATTACCAAATGAATGTGTAGCATATTAACTATTAATAAAATACTTTATACATGTAGGTTGATGCGTTTATAAATTAGTTCTGTGGGTGCCACTTTTCCCTAGCAACACTGCACAGGTCTTTATTATATGAATTGTGAGTATACAATAGTGATTGCTATACACAGGAAATTAAAGTAAAAGCGATGAACAATATATATATTACTATTAATATAGTCTTATAATATAATATGCGTGTTCTTTATTCAGACCCAGACATTATTTTTTATATAATAGTAACCTATGACATGAGATTAGTTAGCTGGTAGACAGAGGGAATTCAAGAGCTGTCTTGCTGCTGCCTGAGATATTAGAATTGTAGGAGGCAGCCAACTCTATCTACCAGCCATGAATAGAGGTAGTGAACCCAACATGAGGAGGGCAACTCCTGATACTGCAGACAGTGAGTTCATAATCTCTATGTCTATACGTAATGCAGTACATCTATTAACTGTCACTTAGCAAGCTTTGCTATCTAATTTTTAGCAATATGCAACACCTAAAAGTATTTTTATCAGAGCTCTCCAGTGTTGTATTATTGGCTGGCATTGACATATACATGTAGATGTACATACGTCCAACCGGCTATAGTATAGCCGCAGTACTGTTTATTATTTAGCTTAAGTAAATGTACAAAGGCAGTCAATGTTTAATATTATCAGAACCTGTATATATTTTACCAACTCTACATAATATACACATGTAACGTACATGTGCACATAATATGTATTATGATATTGAACCTACACTATATGAATACTTATTATAGTTGTATTGTTGAGAATTGTAATTATTCTGTCATATAACCTAGACACAGCAATATCGTCAGGAAACAAGATGGCTCCCATGAAGACGTCTGCATCATTACCGAACTTCCTAGAGGATCGCATATCTGCAGATGACCTTGACAGGTAAGTCGAGTGTTTCACAATGTAGTAGTTTACATTTATTAATGATATGTGGAACTAACGTACAAGTACAGTGTCTTTGTATTCATGATCCCACTGGTGAATGTTTTTAACCCCTTGTACAAATACATTTCCCTATATGAGCACATTTGTACAAGCATATCACAAGCTGGATTAATACAATATATACATGAGTACACTACTGTAAAAGACAGTATAATAATTAATCAGTCCCTAAAGACTGAGAACTAATACGGAAGCAGTGAGGGATGAATAGAGTTAATACCTTATACGCAGTTATCTTTGTTTCATTTCAACATATTACTCAACGCCAGTAGCACGTTAACCATTCTTGTATACAATTAAAACTGAAATCAAATAATTTATCAGGATAGCCAAGACTGAAGGAGTTGAAGATGATAGAATGGTAGAAGAGCCTGAAGAAGCCATAAAGCAGCCTGATAGCATTGCAGACACTAGAGCTAAGGATGTAGAAGAGGCAGATGAGCTAGCAGATGACCAGCCACTAGAGTTTGATGTTGATGAAGGTAGGTTCTCCTGGAGCTGGAGAGGTGGTGCAGCAGTCAACTTGTTCAAATTCAAACCTGTGGGTCAAGCATGTAGCCACCAATCATTGGGTTGTTGTGAAATGAGAGTTATTTGATTCAGATCCCGCCTTACTCATAAAAGTTTCAGTTGAAATTTTCTATTAACCAGGATGTCTAAATACTTGACAAAGTATAAAACAACATACTTCTTGCACAGAGTCACAGAGACAATTGTATAATTCCCTAAAGGTGGTTAAACCAGTATGTCTTAATTTGACATGACTGTATCTAGCTTTCAATATTTTTTGCTGCAAGAAAATATATTTGTGAACAGTCATGGATGTGTGAAACAGCCAATCTATGAATAGGATTTGGACTGAGTCTGTCAGCCTCTTATTTACCTTAGGACAGTCATAGTCAGACGAGCTGATTAGCTAGCTTCCTCCCATCTTAAATATTACTGTAGGGCTCAGGATTAATTGTGCGACAAGAGAATGATATTGATTTTGCATTAGAATATCATTAATTGAGTGTATTGACCTGAACACCTATACAGGACGTTGAGAATAGAGTTCAAATAAAATTATTCAAATATTTAAAAACATAATAGCAGGTGTGTGAGTAGTATTCACTGCCCACCCCTAGTTAGCTAATTGAGAGAGCAAAGCATTGTCATCTTATGCTTTAAGTTTTCATCTCAATGTTAAATATGAGAGTCAGTTAAACCCGCTGACTAAGTTCCCATAGCAACCTACGCAGTCTACAGGCACCATGGAAAAATCAAATCATCCAGACATTTTTCTGACCAAATATTCTCCTTCATGGGATCGTATGGACGCGACAAAATTAGTCAATCCTTGGTGTTGTACAAATGACACTTCTCTATCTTGTCAAATGTATGATGCTTGATTTTGTATTATGCCTATAGAAGATGACATAATATCCATGACCAGCTTCTCGGTCGGTGGTGATGGAGTAACCTTGACCCCAGTGGAGGACATCATGCTCAATGAATCTTACCCTCAATACCCACCAGCCGTGAGCACCATGGAAAAATCAAATCATCCAGACATTTTTCTGACCAAATATTCTCCTTCATGGGATCGTATGGACGCGACAAAATTAGTCAATCCTTGGTATTGTACAAATGACACTTCTCTATCTTGTCAAATGTATGATGCTTGATTTTGTATTATGCCTATAGAAGATGACATAATATCCATGACCAGCTTCTCGGTCGGTGGTGATGGAGTAACCTTGACCCCAGTGGAGGACATCATGCTCAATGAATCTTACCCTCAATACCCACCAGCCGTGACCACGGCACTTTACACACCAGAAGATGAAGAATCGGTGGAAGTGTTGCCATCCTCATACGATTTACCTGAAAGTGAGACTGTAATCTTTACAGATGAGAACATTGCTGAGTCAGCCCTCGCTGAGTCAGTCCTCGCTGAGGAACCTGAAGAGTGAGTGAAGCATGTGGTGTATACGTTATGTGCCTCGTAGAGTACATGTATGTAAATATTATATTCAGCAACGCCAAGGCAAACAACATGCATAGGGATTGTATTATAGCATGGCTTGTGTAGGTAAGCTACCATAGATGATCACGCGTATTGGGGGGTTAGTTCTATCATTACAGCTACATGGATACAAAAATGGAGTTTGTATATCTACTGATAACAATTGGCCACCTGCATCTGTATGTACCTTATCAATGATCGCAATAACAATATGCAATTATGCCAATGCTCTATTTAATTTCCATCTCTATTTTTTCGTATGGCTGCACTTAAATAAGTCGTACAACAGCTTTGTGTCCTTTAGAATGGCAAATCTGCCTGATCACCAGCAAGACAGCAGCGTGCAGGTGGTTGAAAAGTTATCACCAGATGCAGATGCTGCAGATCTAGAGGAGAAAGAACTCGGTTCAACTACTGCTGAAGTTGAGATACCTGGTATGGTAATTATTCCAATCACAGTTTATAGTGGCACCGTAAAAGCAGTAGATTAGAATATGCATAAAGATATTAAAGATGATTCCAAAATAAAATTAGGTAATTCTACAATATGGCTGACATATGCAGTGATTTAAGCTTTCCATCAAGTCCAACAGCAGCACACGCATGCTGGTTCAGCCTCCACTAGGCTTTAAAGTGTTTGAAATGCAAAGCAATTGGTTGCCCTCCTACTAAATTTTAGAAGAGAAGAAAGAAAAGGATAGCACCAAGCCAGGCACCCTAAAACAGAAGAAAAAGACTCCAGAAGCCAAGAAAAAGAGGACTGTCAAGACAGCACCAGTCAGATTGTCTGCTCTAATCTCTACCAAATCTCCTTCACAACAGAAATCCATCGTGTCAGGGGTGACAAAAAGACTCGCTAAAAAGTGAGAAATATTCGTTACCATTAGTAATTACTTTCAATACCTAGTATATAAATACATTACCAGAAATGGTGTGGACACAACTATGTCCACGTTATTCTTGTAGCTTTTTACAAATTTTTCAACTAACAAATAATTGCCAGTTTAAAATGTGGTTAATACTGACAGCGCATCTGCACCGATTTTTTCATTACCTAACTTCTAAAACATGTGCTGTGTCGATGACATAATATACGATATGTAAAGATGGTTTTAATCTATCAATCATGGAAGTATCATAATAACAGCAATTTAAAGTTGTTGGTGACATCATCAATGCCGTTTCCTGTTACCTATATATGAATCATTTAGCGCTGATCAAGATAATCTACATTAATTTGTCTCCAGCTCAAATTCTATCTATATTATTGTTTAGACCACCTGCATCTGCTACACCTACCTCTGTATCCAGATCAGTGAGTAAGACTACCGACAGTACAGCAGATGGTAAGAAATCTCCAACAAAGAAATCAACTCCTAGTTTGGGGGTCACACAAGAAACAAGTGGTAAGTTAGAGTGTCAAATATATTTATATTCATTCTAGTAAACATTCTTTGTTGATTTACGAAGAATGCTGCCAGATGTACCAACTATTTATGCTGCCCTATTTATTCATAACATAACTTAACTGAATTCATGGAGCATCTGTAGTGTCACACTCACACCTGTTTGTATCCTAGATAACCAGGAAACAAATAGGTGTACATTATATTATATCGTATTCAGCACGTCTGGCAACATCAGTTGTAAATTCAAAAAATATTTCAACAGTAAGTAAAGGCCTCCGTTCAGTATTTGCACAATATAACGTTTATTACACTGGTTCATATATTGATGCAGCAACCGTACAGTCACTTCTACCATATAAAATTCTAGCTAAAGTCATTAAGACGTTAAAAAAGAACGGCTTCTCTGCTAATGGAGGAAAGAAACAGCTAAGTGGAAAGCTGGGTTCTGCTAAAACCTCTGGCCCTCCTGGTAGTAGGTGGAAAAGTTCTAAACTAGACAAGTTTGCAGATCCAAAACCCAGACCTCAGAGCTTCACAAATTCAGGTAAGAATAAAATAGTAGCATGACACTCATAGCATAATATATTATAACGAATAACATTTATGAAGTACAGCGGAATTTTTGTGCGATAAATTGCTGAAGAAGTAATATTATTGTGTTCGTAAATGAATTCAACTTTTTAGCAAAGGATGACCAGAAGTTGCTTCTTGTAAATGAGCAAACAGATGAGAAGGTCGAAGCAACCACCCCTAATGAAGAAGACACTGAAGATGCAGAATTAGAGGCTAAGCTGAGAGCATCTCACTTAACTCTTCCAGACACTGAAGATGCAAGAAGAGCCAGCAAGGACTCCATAGAGAGTGTGATCATGATAAACCACACATTAGCCTTACAGGTACATCTAAAATCAAGTCATCAAAAGTTACGCGTAAATATGTCATGTACTATCAAACTCAGATGTGTTTATACATGTATCCTTCATGTACAATGCACAGTGTATATTATATCGCCTCAACTTGCTGGAGAATGATACAAGTATGCGTTGTAAAATTAACTCAAGTATGACATTCTTCTATTTATGTTGCATAATACATCAGCATTAGCTGCTCTTCTAAAAGTGAAATTGTAAATATTTGATTTTTTTTCCCGACAATTCCATCTCTTCTGTACAGGAGGAGGATAAACCAGAGAAACCGAAGGTGTTAGCAGATATAGAGTTGATGTCTAACCATGGCTCTTATATAAAATCCACCATACCTTACCTGCCATACCCCCTGGCTGTAGTCTGCCTCATTCTAAACATATTCCTACCTGGTACAGGTAAGTAAGGGAAGATAACTCTCAGAACAGAGTATAACCATCATGTTGTTGATTTTCAACTTTATCAGTGCGAAAACCGGTGGAAGGGTGTTGAAAAAGTTGAATAATCCAGCTTTGCTTAAGCAGCAGAAAGGTTCTGTGGAAATTGATGTCAGATATACATGTAAATGCAGTCTATATCTATATAATACGTGTACATGTGTAAGCTGTTCAGTACGCCACATACATGTACATGTACATGTACATAATACGTAGTCTACATGTACAGTTAGATGTACATATTTTACATACAAATCATGTTAATTTAATTTTTGTAATAATTTCTATATTTACAACTACATGTACATGTACATGTACATGTATAGGTACAATACTAAGTGGATTCAGTGTACTGTGCTGTGGACGACCAAGAGTAGAAGGGAAAGACGATCAGATATTTAAAACAATCTGTGTGAACCTATTTGTTGGTAAGCTATTACATGTATAATACAGTTATAAGCAAGCAGTATGTAAAACCTGCAGCTTAAACACGGAACACTTTAGGCTAACTTCCTAACTATAACTACATGTAAATATATACATTAGTACAACAAGTGCGACACAGGTGCTCGACCTGGATTTATATACAACTGTGGAGTGTATATAGTACACTCTACCTGTTCTACATTCATAAGGTGATACCAATGTACTTGTACATGTACTTTCATATTCAACAGGTGCCTCCAATGTACTTGTATACTCTTGCAGGTATCGGACAAATAATGACTATTACTTTCATGTTAGTTGGCTGGTTCTGGAGTATTTCTTGGGGAGTTTACCTTGTAATCCTAGCAAGTAAGTCTATCTATATTCACTACAAAATAAGTTGCATAATTATGTCATGTCTTGGCTGCTGCTACGAAAGTTATATAAATGGTATAATGTTTGTGTAGAATCTATTATTTTATTAAAGGACGGCCTTCGCTAGATATAATGATAATTATTGTATTAGATGCATTTTAAAATGAGGTGTTAGGTGTAACCACACTATGTTTTCATTCACCTTCTAAAGTTATTGCCATTACTGAAAAATTATTATGGGAAAAACCGACTCACGAAATTGTCAACCATATTATGTAAGTAATTTTATTTTGCATTTGTAGTTTATTGCATGTGTAATCAGGTAACAGCAATGTGCATATTATACTGTATAATGACACTAACAGATGCATAGAGAGGGGACAACTCATAGTTTTAGTCAATAATCCCATAGCTAAGTTCTGTCATAGAGACATGTGCTCTTGCATTCTGAGATACTGTACACATTGTGTATTTCTCTTACACTGACAGACATATACACTGATATACAAGAGAGGTAACTGCACATGTAGTTGCGATGTCTACTAGCAGTTGAATCAGACCTGTTATTGAGTTTAGATTGTCTATCTCAAACTACTGTATAGCCTTTTGATTTCCTCTGCAAAATCTTATGATTTCTGAGAAAATATAACAGATAAGTTACTGATTGGTTAAATTATGATCATTGGTTAGTCGTTTGTCGCATCATTTGACAAACCAGGGTGACAGATCTTTGCTATTTTATTAGAGGTAATCACCCCACATTTTCTTAGTAATCTCATGCACATGAGGCTATCCTATGTCTATCTGCATGGCATGTTTAACTATCTATATAAATTCGGGTGAATGTGCACTAGATTAAGGTGTTGTATACGATTTCTAACGTGCAGCACTAGGCTGAGACTGAATGTATGCCACCATACCCCAGTGAAGTAGACTGTAGACTAAGATTAGTGTTTAATATTGTTGTCACTAGATATTTGCATGCACGAGACGTCTAGTGTAGTGATAAAATTTGGGAGTTGTTCTCTCTGTTTTTAGGAAACATGAGAGCATAACTTTCAAATAGTATAATAATATTATGCATATTATTATACATATACACTACATGTATAATATACAATTCTTGTACCCTATTGATAGATGGGAAAATATTAGTGAGCATGCCTTTAAAATTGATGTTGTCACATGAACATACTAATTAGTGTAAGTTGATACAAAATTCATGGCTATGATCTCAAATGTCAAAGTTTTCCCATCTGTCCATACCCTGTAGTCACGATGTATAAAATCATGGTTATGACTAGCAGCTATCACCCACTTGTAACTCCTTTTCATGCACATGTAATTGTAGGGATGTACAAGCCACTAATAGAGTATGAACTAGAGCAAGAATACCTGAATAGCATAGAACCCAAACCCTCTCCCTCAATCAACGGCCAGCGTAGCAAGGGTGGCACACACAACAACCCCCCAACTACTACACCCAATGTGGTAGTAAATACCCCGGAGCAATCTACAACTGAGACCAGAAGTACTCAACTGTAGTCTGCCTTTACTCCACTCTAGTTTTATAATAATCAGTTTGGTATAATACTCTGTTGTTTCAGAGTTGATCTAGTATACGATTTTCTTATTGACTATTGTACTAGAACTAGATACTGGTGCATGTATGTATTCTGCACATCCTATAATTATTATTTACTAGATAAGATGCATGTGTGTTGAGAACTTACCAAAACCTTTCACCTCTCAATGATTACCAACCTCTAAGAAATGTTATATGACTTGAATCAGAGCTTTACTTGGAGTTGTCCTCACAATTCTAACATACATTCAAGATATTAATTCATCACATCACTGTGTAAGCTAACTCACAATAGCTATTATAAATACAGTGTACATCTTAAAAATAAATAACATTGAGTCAAACTCATAGAGTTATCTCTATGGTCAAACTACAGTAAGCCAGCCACGTATAGAGTACAGATAACTCCAGAGAGAGTAATAAGTACATGTACTTTTATGTTATATATTTCATACACTTCCGTTTACTATGTGTATTGTAATGGTTCCGAACAACAAAGATTGTTTATAGTAACATTTTTTGCTGTGACTGTTCATGTTAAGACTATAGTGTGAGCCAGTGTAAGTAGTGTAAGTAGTAACAGAACAGACTATATGCTACATTTTTGTACATGTCACCTTAAAACTCATAGGGTTTCCTTTCGATTTGCCAACACTTCTGGTTAACATAGATAAAAATTACAAAGCCCCAAGGTCAATTGCAACCAATCCCCATGTGATTGGGTGGTGAACAAATCAGTTCTATTTCAGTTTCCAATGTTGCCTGCTACTAAAATTACAGTGAATGCGGGAACATTCACCTTCCATATGGAGTTATCCTCTCTCTTTTCTCTTTAGTATAACCGGTAGAAAAGAGTGGTTACTGTTACTATGCCCCCAACATTATATCTACATGTACGATTCACTTTGTGCATATACCATGTACATTGTTATTGTATATCCCGCTTATTGCCATGCATGAGTTGACAATTCTGCCTGCTGAAGGGGATAAGGTGGTGTAAACTTATTTGATTGTATCCTGTACAAAAATTAAATGACTTGTTATGTTGTGGCTTAGACTGTGATGATTATATTGCATGACGTATGTATGTACAAACAGATGAAAATATATATAATGGAAACATACAGTGTATATTTGACAGCTGCATACCCTAGCAACATAAAAATGATTTGATTTGAATCAGTGTCATAATTTATTATCATTTGTAGCAGTCATTGTTTTGATTTTAAATCTAAAGATTGTTGCTTGTGTGTAGAAGAATTGAAATGGGTTTTGGAAGATGAGAGAGTACAGAAAGAAAAACTGGCGCAGTTGACAGGTACGGCTGTTGTACAGACACCTGCTGCATAATGACAGAGCACCTGTTCCTTTATGGTAACAAAAGACTTGGTAGTTTTTGCCGTATTCTACTAGTATTCTTGCTTTTGGAACTTTATCTGCTACATGCTAAAATCTATAAAATGTGTTGGTGAGATCAATTGACTCAATTCTATAAGAGGATGAATTTCTCTGTTTAGTCAGAAGTTGCCCCATCTCAAAAAAGAGAGAAAATAACTTCACGATTCAACTCATAAATAATATATTATACAATGTACATCCAGTATCGAAGGACTTTCCATAATTATGTATACATTACACAAGGTAGTGTTGTGTAGCAGTAGAAGTGTATTGCACAACGATGTTGCTATTGGCAATATTTCAGATTGCTTCATAGAGTTATCTTCTCCCAGATAAATTTATGGGTTGGATCTAATATAAAGTAAATAGTTCACTGTAAAATATTTATGTATACATGTATATGCACATAACATACATTATATAATATTATGCACCACAATGTACACAGTACACACATACATGTATTTTATTTTAATAATTGCACCTCTTATAGTATTATCCTACTGATCGCTAGGTATAACTATTTATTGTTAACATATAGCGGGCTTTATAAATTAAGTGTGAACCATGCAGAAACATTGGGAATTAGCTGCCATTAACAGAGGTGGCCACCAGTATTACATATAACATATTAGATTGGGTATTGGGAAGCAATTCATGCTGCTAATTGCCTAGTATTGGTGAATATGAGGTTAATATACTAGGTCACTTATTATTACTTTGTTCTAATTTTACCATCCAATAAACTTGACTTGTTCAGACATACACTGTACAAAATTATATTTCCCTAAATAATTTATCATTTATTCAAGTTTTGAATTCCTGATGTGAATCATTTATATTTACGCAATGATAATTGATAGCAACATGACATGAGGTAGAAATGTGTGTTACAAGTGACAAAACCAGAAGAGATAATTTATGCAGAGTGTAATGGTTGCCCCTAGCAACCCCAATAACATAATAGTAGGAACTAGCTAATGTATGCTAAAGTCTATTGAATCAAATCATTGGTTTCCTGTATGACAAGGTAGAAAGAAGTATAGGATGTTGTTATACTCTCTGTGCAGATAATCTGGTGAGTATTACAATAATAAGTTCTAAATTATGTCTAGTATTCATATTATATACTAACACTGCATGACTATCACTAGTACTAACACTAATATACTTCACTGGACACTAGTAGTCCTAGCTACTAGTACTGACACTATGACTAGACTACTACTAGATACTAGTACTGACACTATGACTAGGTTGCCACTAGATACTAATACTGACACTATGACTAGACTACCACTAGATACTAGTACTGACACTATGACTAGACTGCCACTAGATACTAGTACTGACACTATGACTAGACTACCACTAGACACTAGTACTGATACTATGCTGCAGGCCAATCGCTAGTACCCATAGTAGGTAGACTATACATTACACTTGACAACTCGTAGTTTCTCTAAAAGTCTCCAACTGGGTAGATGGATCTGGAGATACCAATATCTGTGTCGAGACTGATGATGAAAAAGTGAGCAATGCCAATGCCTGGTCTGCCCAAAGAGGGAAAAAAGCAATCCTTTGATGCATTGTATCTACATTGTATATGGCACAAAAATATTTTAAAACAGCAGTGGAAGACTAGGCTATGGGTCAGAGATTGGGCTACCGGCTAGGTGTTTGGAGTTTCAAAGCAGTGATTTTCCAAGAAACAGTCTCAAGCTGTAACCAGCTATGATAGCCTGAAATATCAGAAATAGGTTCTTAAAATCAACAATGATCCAACTAAACTAGACTGGTGGACGGCCTGTTAGCCTAATTTGACCTGAAGGACAGGTCAACACCTGATATTGCAGGATCTGAGTCATCCCCAGGAGTAATCTGGACCACTCCCATTCATATCTGGAGAGGAAGCTTAGTATCTTTGAAACATTCATGATAACTACTTAGTAATACTATAAGGAGGTTCATTGATATTGTTGATGTAGTAAGAGAATACAGCAGTGTACTACTTCTGTGCTATCTGCTGTCTTACTACTGCTGCCAATTACTAGATTATTTGCCTACTAATATCTACTATGTAGCCTGAGATCTAAGGTGCTGAAACCCAAACTAAGACTAAATACAGTAGGCTATTTATACCTAAGATTAGTTTGCTGCATTAAACTGGAGTACTTGAAATACAAGGAGCTCATTGTATTTGAATAAGAAAAACTATTAGATAACAAACAAAAGTAATCAATGAACAGTGAATCGTGAGTCACAGTCAGTCTCATACAGAATAACCAGTTGTTTAGATGTCTGACAGCAGTTTAGTGCCATGTCATGACGACTTAGGCAGGTAATTGGCAAGTGTTCTATTTTACAACTTAGCAGGTGACCATTGGACTAATCCCTCAGTCTATTAAGGTAACAGATTTTTCAGTATACCATCTACATAATCATCAAAATATTGTGGATTATTTCAGTTTTTACCTACTTATTAGGCATTATATCATGTATATAAATGCAACCAGTAGGCCTATAAATACACTGAGGCACAGCAGTACTGGGTCTTTGATGAAATTTCGCAGGTTTTGTAGGATGATCTTTGGGATTTCTCTTCTCAACTATACTTCTATTAAAATCGTTTTTGCCAGATTGGAATTTGCCATTAGTTGCCATTAGATGTGTACATTCAGGAGTTAAGACAGAATGAATGCAGTTTTAAGTACGTGTTTGCCTAAACAAGAGTTAACTTTTAGTTGCATGTTTGCTTAAACAAGAATGTCATTTGTATAAATTAACCTACTGTATGCCTACTACAGCTTTACCATTTCAAGTCTGAAACTATTTCCTTTCTCAATAATTTGGAAGAAAATTAAGACTAAGACGATACATAGGTATCCATATTATTGTTTGTAGTCTACAAGCATTAAGTAAGTAGCAGTAAAACCTTACCACCCAGCACAAGTGAAGAGTCATTGCCTCCAGATGGGCAGGACATGGTGTGGTCGCCTACTGTTAGTTAACTCCTAATAGCTGTAATCATATATAATAATGTTTTTGACAGCTGAGATAGGCTCACTGAGGTCACACTTCTGCATCCTTGCTGCACCTTTACTTTATTCACTAAGTTGATCTAGCCTGCAGGACTATCTACATGAATATGGCTTCTTTGGGAAAAAAGTCGCAATCAAAGCAAAAATGGAGAATACAGCTTACAAATTCTCCTAAAAAATGTGCCGTGCTAATAATATAAATTTTACATGTGCAATGATGATGTACAATGGAAATACTATTATTACCTAAGCTCCGGCACCATTTATGATTAATAATTATAGCGTTGCATGTAATCTTGTTATAAACTCTATTCAGCATTCAAGTTACTCATAATCATCAAAATCTTATATAATGATGTTTTTGTGTGTAACAAGTGGGCCATTATAACAAACTCAGTAGGCCCTGATGCTGTGGAAATGAATAGTTTTGATGGAATGCTGCCTTCACATGTGGTAAACAGGTAATGACTAGGAACGGCAGCTATAATACATTGTGAAACAGCGACTAGCCATTCCATTCATTCAGAAATAGTGCTAGCTAGACCTATACACTATACAGCCTATTTTATTTGAAATAATAAGTGAAGTTTAGACAATCATGATGGTTGTTGTATTGCCACTTCGTTGTCTTTGCACTAAAAAGTGTTGTAAACAACTGCAATCCCCTGAATAATTACCTGCTCCGCTTGGCTACCAAAAGAGAATACTAAGGTATAGGCAATATACCTTCCTACATGCAAATAGACTACATTATTACAATATGTACAAATTTGTATAATTATACCAGCAATGTTGCCATTTTAAAATAGCAAAGCCCCATAGGCTAATGTACAGTAAAATGTGTTATATTTTCAGGTTTGAAAGTAGATAGCCTGTGAGTTCATGTTTGAATCTCCCTTCCTAATCCAAGATGATGGAACCACCCAAAGTGGACTATATGAACAAAAGCTATGATCTTGTATGGAAAAGTAAGTAAGGCTACTAACCCTTGCTATCAACACTACATCATGTAGATAGACCATGCTGTATAAATAATGGTAGATATTTTATCATTACTAAAATGCATAGGTAGGTAGAGGTAATTGTCAGCCAAGTATTTATTGTTTATGAGTGATCTAGATCAAGATATATAAGACTATAAGCTTTAGCTGTGGCAGCATCATTGTTTTCCATGAAAATAATACATGGTGGTATAATTAGAGTGCTAGGAAAGGCAGGCTCAGCTGTTCCAACTTATATCTGGCTCGGATGGTTTCCCAGCACTAGATACTTATGATGATATCTCAAACACTTTCAAACATTCTATATTACCCTTGCTGGTATGGGTGACTCAGTGCATAAAAAGTTTTGTTTACAATTTTGATTACAAAATAATTTCAACACTAAATTGTAAATATTTTTCCTGTACATGTAGATGATAAGGGCTAATTGTTTGGGTCTATATTGAAAGAGGGAAGTAGTGTTATTTATTAGTTATTGGTTGTTACCAACAGTCTGATTGGCTGGTGATGATGATGAACTTTTTTGTGGGCTACATTGTACTACAGGACAAGTGCACATGTTAATGGTGGGATAATTCTAAAACCTGTAACAGCCTGGTTTGTTATTATTGAATAGTAAGAGGGGTAAAAGAGAGCTTTATTCAAACTTCAAGACAACCAACAAGGGTTAGAACTGTTCATACTTGTTCATACTAAGCAGAAGTTGGAGGAGAGTTTCTATCACCACCCTACTAATCTACAATAAAGCTACATAGAAATCAGGCTAAAACTGCATATAACTATGCTGTTTATATATCAGCAGTTTGCAAACTGCCTGCTAACAGTAATGAGGAAGTGGCTTGGTAATTACCCATCTATAAACTAACTAACCTTGTTATCTAAGTATAGCTGCAAGGCAGGCAGGCTAATTAGATTTATGCACAGTTGGATAGATTGGTATAATGATCAATAATAACATCATCAATATTAGCTGCATGTGTATTAGATTAGAATGATGAAGTAATAATTTGTCACTTTGGCTTATAACCAGAATGTGGCCAACTCTTCTTAGTTCTCACCTAAGTAACCCAAAGGGATTACTGTTCAGTATAAGTATAGTGTCATAGCTGTTCAAGTAAACAGAATTAAAAGCTGGGGGACTTTGATCAGCACACTTTTTCGGAGATTCTCTAGGTGAATAAAATGCAGTTTCTCCATTAATTTCTTATGTGGTTTAAAGTTACGCCGAACATGCAGTACTGTACATATACATGCACATGTATTTCGTCGCATTATTCTAACTGAAATTGCAACTAAAGGTATAAAAGCGCAACTTCAATATCTACATGTAGATTCAAATTCAAAGCAAATCTAAAGAAAATCGCATGCATGATTGGAGATGACACTGCTGTATTTTTGTCAAAATGTTGTTGGAAAATTTTCATGTCGTAAAGCATGGAGGAAATAGGGAGGTTTAAAATTGCCCTGGAGGTACTGCTAGAAGCTGAGTGTGTACTTGTAATATTTTGAGACCTGACAGGTATGGATAGTATTATGAGTGGAGATCTGTCCTGAATATACTACTAATATATAAATATACAGTGTGGAATGTGCAGTATGTTGTACAACTCTATGTGATCAGCAGCTGTACTAGCCTCAGTTCCTAGATTTCTATTCTCCTTTTTGCAATAAACAGTTTCTCTATGGTATAAATGCAGGTTACAAGAAGCCAGGCAATGGGAAGGTGATCACACAGACTGTGTTCCCATAACCAACATTGATAATTTCTCTCTTTTGTAAAAAATGATGTTGTCACAATGGTTAAGCATTGTTATTTTATGACTCTGCACTGTTTACCTAACCAGAACCCTGAACTATGGGAAATTAGTGATGTAGTGATCCAGTGGTATGAATTAGAATAGAGAGAACACAACTTTTATGTCTATGTTGTTCCTGCAATACCTGTAATAAATGCTTTCATCATAAATGGCTTTTAGTAATATTATACAGTGAAACTTGTTTAATTCAAACTACAAAGGACTGCCATAATTGGTTTGAATTAGGCCCGAGTTTGAATTGTAAGGTCACTTCACTTAATTGAAACCATTTATGTAGCGCCCAGCAGGGACCAAAGCTAATAGTTTGAACTAACCAAGTTTTTGAACTATCCGAGGCTGAATTAAGCAAGTTCCACTGTACTCATAAAGCTGGTAGCATTTCACTTCTTGTAGTCATACCTAGTAGCTAGTAGTTCTGCAGTTAATATATGTATGTTTATGTTACAGTTGTGTTAATTGGAGACTCAGGTGTAGGAAAGACCAATTTTCTCACTCGGTATGCTTGGGACCAGTTCACACAGGAAAGCAGAACTACTATAGGAATAGACTTCGCCTGCCGAGATGTGACTCACAATAGCAAGAAGATTAAACTACAAGTGTGGGACACTGCAGGGCAAGAGAGGTTCAGAGTATTAGCACATTTGTAAGTTTAGTATCAGTTTATTGTTTCCTTTAACTACTAGTCAAAACAGGCAATCATTGTAGGAGTGCCTAATGGGTGTACTATCTGGCTACTAGTGTAATGCTACTAGTACAATCCATCCTTGTCTAGAATGAAAATAATATAAATGAAATTCCAATTACGCCGACAATTTGAGTATTTGGTGACACAACTGAAAGATTAAGTGCTTATAATTAATATTGCTGTGAACTGTACATGTACAATATTTGGACACAGTCTACACATAGTGTCACTATTATTATTAGACATACATTGGTTGGATATCAATGACAGCAGTGTTCTATTTGTTTAGACTTTAGAGTTTAGTCTTATTACATAAATTATCAGTCAGTAACAGGCACTGATGATAGAATTGATGTTATGTATATGTACATTTTGATACTCTTTAGTCTTTATTCAATATTCACATAGTGTAGGTGTTACATTTTTAAAAAATTTCATAAAAAATTGAAAAAACTGTTGGATCGCTTTGCAGTTCGTGCGATTACAGGCCTATATAGAAAAATACATGTATTAGGATAAATATAGGAATCATTATTACTATAATTTGAGAGAGGACAACTTCAAACCAGTTTAATTTTTGAGAACAATTGAGCAAGCTAGTCCGTAGATTGTTGAAGGCAGTTGGACCAATGAGCAAAGGCTGTTTCAGCTTTAAATTCATGTGCTTAAGTATTTATATGTAATTTAATTTAGAGTCATTTAAAATCAAATGCCATAACGTGGTTAAATTTAATTATTAAACATAGCATTATAGGTGATTCAACCCATTAATATGTTATAGACAGAATGTCTGGGAGCTTAGACATTTCCTCAACCTTAGTAATATTCTATATATGCTACATGGAGAACACAAAACTTTATAATCATTGCAATGTAATTCTTAGATATTTGATATTATAAAGTATTTCGTAGGTCACAGTGAACTGCTATTATTATGTTACAAGGTCATTGGTTGAATAGTTAGAATTAATTTAGCACTAACTGCATTGTAAAACATAATCATGATGGCATTGTTTATCATCAATTTATAGCGAGTATTAGTTGTAGAAATTAATAGGCACCTTACTCTTGTTGGAGACGTATAAATGTGAAACTATTATTGTTATTATCTTTGTATTCTATTTTACTGTAGCAACTACCTACAAAATATTTTACTAAGGTAGGCAGTAGGCCTCCATGTACATCTACTGAATTTGAACATTGTAAGAGTACGTTTTCCTTGCAGTATGTGTACATTATTATATTAAAAATATCATTTATCAAAATTTTAGGAGTAAAAATATTTGCAATGGCAAAAGGATGGGCGTACCTACTTACTTACGTGTAACTTAGATTAATGTCCATCTACAGCTGAAGTTATCTTCCCTCCTGTAAAACTGTATTTACATGTTCATATAGGCTATGGCAATGCTGTCAATTTTAGATATTACAGTAGAGCAGTAGCTGTGATGATACTTTATGATATAACCAAGCATACCAGTTTCCAAGATGTGACAGACAGATGGTTGAAGGAGATACACGAGAGTGCAAATCTAGAGGACCCAGTTATCATGTTAATAGGCCATAAGTCAGACCTTAGACATGTTAGAAGTGTTACAGTAGAGGAAGGGGAGTCATTAGCAGGTAAATCCTTACTAGTTCAAAATGAAATTTAGCTCTAAGGCTAGCTGCCACTTTTAAAGCGTGTTAGCCTTTGTTCTTATGCCCACCAAAGATTGAATAGTCAATCACGGGTTATGCTTCTATTATCACCATGACAGGTTATGGATACAGCCTTCATTAGCCCTCAAAATAAAAATGAATATACCGTCACTAAAATGAGCAAAGCGAGAGATGCAACCTGACACTGTCAATCCTATCAAATATTGTGTAAAAAGCATGTCCACTTCTTGTAAAATAATATGTAGAGAATGACAATATGTATGTATTTATAACAAATGTATCTATTTTGTAGCCAAACACGATATGATCTTCATGGAAGCCTCGGCCCAAGATAAAATCAATGTAGAAGAAGCATTCACCGCTCTAGTCGCAGGTAAGTTGAAGTATTTATTACTCTAGTCGCAGGTAAGTTGAAGTATTTACTGCTCTAGTCGCAGGTAAGTTGAAGTATTTACTGCTCTTGACTAGTCACAGTTAAGTTGAAGTATTATATTGGAAAGTACAGCTTGTCAACTTCATGCTTGCTAACCAGTCTATAAGCAGTAAGTCAATTCTTGTAACAAATGGTAAAACTACGGCTGGTTGTGTTATACCCTCTAATCAAAGTCGCATAATTTGGAGTTGTTTCACTTTTAGGTTGAATTTATAGAGTTAATGAATTACTATTGTATATTGCAATGACATTAGTATTCGGAGTTGAGCATTTACTACGCTCTTTGTTTCAACTTCACTTGCATTGTACATATGCATGTATGTTACAGTATTATACATATACATGTATGTTACAGTATTATACATGTATATTACAGCATTATACATGTATGTTGCAGTGTTATACATGTATATTACAGCATTATGCATGTATGTTAGAGCATTGTACATGTATATTACAGTATTGTACATGTATGTTACAGTATTGTACATGTATATTGCAGCATTATATACATGTATGTTACAGTATTATACATATATGTTACAGTATTATACATGTATGTTACAGTATTATACATATATGTTGCAGTATACATATATGTTACAGTATTATACATGTATGCTACAGTATCATACATATATATTACAGTATTATTACATGTATATTACAGTATTATGCTTGTATGTTACAGCTGTTACAAAGAAACAACAATTCAAGAGTCTAAGCAACCCTCCTATTGTAACATCATTCCAGCTAGAATCTCATCCAAAAACTGTCAAAGAGAAAAAGAAGAAGGGTAAATGTTGCTAAGAGACTTAGGCTATGTCAACATATACCCAAGACATCATGACGTATACTCTGTAATAACTATTCGGAATGTGCATAGACCTAAATAACTGTATTTTTGTATAGTGGAGAGCGCTACAGGTCTTCTATATACATAATTGATACATGTGTGTACCTGTCAATAATCTACGACCAGTTGCATGTCCAGACGCATGTCGGTTCAAGTTATTCTGCATATAATTAATTACATTATTTTACTCTTTTATATGACACACCCATGTATCTAGAGTGCAATTATCATATATAACCCTAGAGGTATGATACAAATCACTGGTGCACGGCATAGTAATACTTTTATTTGCATAAAACTAAAAATAATAAATGAATTTTTACATGACCATAGCTGTGTTATATACAGCTGTGCCCAAGGTACTATTTCAAAAGGTTGATAAAATATGATTAAATTTTATTAATCTGCATGCTTCCCCAATTTTCTATTTCAACTTCTATTTACTTTATTAGTATAATACGTTTACTGGTAGTAAAATGAATATTAGGTAATGTTACATCACTTTATCGGCTTTATCGTGAGCTGATACACTTTTATCTGCATATATCCAAAGTAACTGTATAATGTTGAACTTGTATTTTGATAAGCATTTTGTTTAATGTATATAATTGAATCTATTGTAGTAAAATGTATTACATGTATGTAATTACCTTTTTTGCGTCTTCCTTGATTACATTAACATCATGTAGTCATGCCTGTGAAGTCTCTCTCTCATTTTAACCAGTTGTAAGAAAATTACAAATAAATGAATGAAGTTGTTTTTTATCAATGTAGCATGGATCGTTTCGTTTAATGTACAATTAAATTTGACTGCTACAATTGAATTAGATGGATGGTAAAATTTTTACCTTGCAGTCTCCAACTGACTTTTTTTCATGTGGTAACAGCAAACTACATTTGTATCGTTTATTATTCAATGGCAGGGCTAGAAAAAACTTTGTGCAAATATATGTATTATATACGTATAAGTATTTAATGTTGGAATAATAGTTGCTCTTGATGCAAAATATTGTGAATAGTATCCAAAACTGCATAGTACATGAATTAGTACACAGCAGGATACCACAAAAAAATCAGCAAATTATTACCATGATAGGAAAGAAATACTACATGTAGTATCTATTATTTTATTTCTTCATGATATCAGCAAAATTATGCATCAGGCCTGTATTTGGCCTGTTCTACTAAAATGCTGATGAGCAGATGGTAGATCCATGGCCATGTTTAGCAAAACGACTGAGGTCCAGGATGTTGACCTTTGACATGCGTAGCATATCTTGGTACAACTAACAATTGTCTAGGAATATTCTACCATTGACATAAGATTTTGTATTTGGAGAATTACATTTGGGAGTGTAGAAACAAGGAGTAAGAGGTAGAAGACTGCTGCTGAATAATTCCAGTTCTTGTAAGGCGATGATTTAGCATTTGGCTGGCACGCTGTGTGACTCATTCCAAGCGTGGGCATCTGTGTGTAAACATTTCTTAGAGTGATAATGCGACCAAATCATTTCACCATTACTTTTTGCACTGTCAAAAAATCGCAATCAAGACAGGAGTTGTCTCCTCTTTAGTAATCATAAGTAAGCAACTCCTAAATTACACAGAAAAGCTGGCGTTAGCAGAAGCTCCTTGTAGAGAGGTAATTTAGCGGACACAAGCGGCTCCCCGTCATTTACACGCTATTGGAAAAAAAGATTACTCAAGGTCAAGATCAATTCACAAGATTTGGTTCAAAATGTAAACAAAGCAACTTACCATCCTAAAGTTATCAGTCGTCCATTGTTCAGTGACAAAGAAAGGACCACTCTCTATTGCCTTTTATTAGGTCGCAATTTCCCCATGACATAAGAGCATTCCTAGTAGCTGAAATACCATAAGATTTTACGTTAGGCTTTACAAAAACTGTAATATTTGCTGCATAATAACATTATTATTTATACATAAATCTAAGATAAGATAAATATTATATAATATAATTATAATAATTCTAAATTATAGTCTAAGTTTGAGTTTATAAATATTTATAGTATTTTTCATATTGAGTGTACAATATAAAGTGGATATAAAATCTATATTTTATGGTATTATTAACTATTATTCATTATAGAGTTATTAGGCTATTATTTAGCTTAAAAGTTAGTGATGAAATATTCATATTGATATTGTTAGGAAATAGTAGTGCTAGAAGTTCAAATTTCAAAGCAAAATGTCAGTGTTTACCTCTGATTTACCTCTGATGAGGTAGGACACTCTTGACCACCGGCGGCGTAAGTAGAGTGCCTCATTAATGTAACAGTGTGCATTTGGTTTTGGCCAGGTGTCTCAGCATTACCGCTGTTAGATATTATTTTTTATTTTTATTTTTTTTGGTCATCAGCCATGATACCTCTCATCTCGCGTATAGTCCTTGGTAAGAAGCTTTGATGGTAACATCTGGAATTTGTTGAGATAGATGTGGGTTCACCACGGGCTGCAGCTCTGGTTGTTACTGTCATGTCAGTGCGATTATTAATAATTTCGTCATTAGTGTAAAATTGTGTTATAACTGTGATCACAGTTGTGGTTATAACTTTGGTTATTTCTATTCATTGCAATTTAAAGCTGCTCAATGAAAACTCGAGTTATTGAATATTTCAACATGATGATAATGATGTGCGAGTTAAGAGTCTTTGATCATAACCATAATTAAATTACAATTCAAGCCACAAATTTTGATGGCTATATATTCACGTCACGAGTCCTTCTAATAAGCCATAAAATGTTGCTTGAATTATCTCGAGTGAGAATCTTTAACTCCAGTTTGGCATCTCTGCAAATTTATAAATCCGAAAATCGTCAAGTAAAAGTACAACTAGTGCAGTAGGCCTATAATGCAAATCACGATTAAATTTTTTAAATGCTAGCAAGCACATTATTGCTTGTAATTATAGCAGCATGGGTACAGAAATGATGTTATTTACAATAATATGATATAATTATATGTGTTTACACTACACCAACACCAACTCAGTCACCAACTCCGACTCCGAACTACCTGTTTACACTATACCAACTAGTTGTTGACCACACAATCAATCAATTGCCGGTACCCACATCAGCAAGCATGCTTGTACAAGTGTACATGTACTGTGATTATAGTAAACAAGCATAAAAAGATTTGGATTCATCATCTATGATCAACAGCTAATCCTAGATTTGTAAAATGGCTGGTAGTTATAACCTTAGCTATTGGAAATTATACATGTACTTCAAATTAAAGTTTTGTAAGCATCACTTTGAATAGCTACTGCTAGGGAAGGTTTTTCCCATAATGAAGCTTTAGGTTTATCATCAATAATCCAGAGCCAATCCTAGATTTGCAAAACAGATGCTAGCTATAATTAATTTACTGATTTCTGATTGGTCAATACCATCTGACTTGTCGGAGTAACCCAGCACTGTTGGGTTGCTCCGTTTCCGACAATAGGGATCTCCGACACCGACTTTTGTGTTTACACTACACCAACTTTGCCGGAGTTGGGCAGAAAAGACAGAATTGGTGTCGGAGTTGGTGTAGAGTAAATGCAGCTTGAGTCTATTTTATGTTTGGAACGAAGGAGAATAATGCAATGTGGCCTGCGATAAGTTGTAAGTTTATTTGTCAGCCTTCTAAGATGACCAGGAAACCTTACCTTTGTAGTGCAATCGAGTGATGGCAAGGTTGACACAGAATCTTCCAATATTTGTCTTTCCCCCGAAGCTCGAGTTCTACATGAATGATGTCACATCCTTTAAAGGTTCCCTAACTGTTTACAACCCTTATGACTTTTCTCTTAGATACAAATGTGAGTATAACGTTAATATTTAATTGTTATCGCAGATAGTGTTTTATATTACTTTGACAGGTGAAATATTGCTGAAGGTGTTTACCAGATATACCAGCTGGCAATACTAGCCAGCAACTTTCGGTTTCAGAGTAGTCCATTCTACCAACTGAGTTATCCAGGCATTATCTCACTTATTCTGTACTTTTATATTTAGCTTATTTTTATTACGCAAGTCTCACTGCATTAGTAGCTCGGTGGTAATGATGGCTTGTGTTGATGTACTGTACTGGTAGCACAGGCATGTTGCAATGATTCCATGATGAGTTGCGCTTCCTTGCATCAAAAAGACAACTCCAAGTCAACAGCCCAAGTTCCAACACCAATGTGTCGGGTAGACCCTTGGTCAGGGTTGAGGATCTAAGGCTACAGCCCTGCCCCGGCAGCAATCCCTGGAGACCCGGTCTCAAGGTCCTAGCACTACCCAAAGCCGAGATCCTCGCCGGCAACATTGCAACATACATGAATCTTACCAATTTTCGACCCCAAATCTGATTGGTGGATGGCAGACCGTTTTGTCTTTTGTTATATAATGTTATGTAGTATGTGATTTAAAATCTGAACTTTCACGAGCTTTGCTAACTAGAGTTGTGTTACATGTATGTGAACTGTGTGATCTACATTTTCACCCTTTGTTTTATAGTGTACAGTTGTGATCGAAATAAATACAGAGTAAGTGGACCTGATGGGGTAATCAGACCTCATGCCTGCGTCGACATGTAAGTTGGTCATGTAAACAAATAGGTCACATGACTGAGTAGATCATGTGACCTATTTGATTCTGAATTGACAACACTAATGATGCATGTTTGATGTCTATGACTACAGGTTACTGCTTCCACTGCCATTGGTTGCCGATTGTTATCTTCCCACTGATTAGCTTACAGATTTGGGAATGATAACTCAACTGTGGCAGCAAACTGGTACAAACCAATGACAGTGCCATCTGTTCGATTTTTTAGTGTAATACGACTTCAGCAGCCATTAGAGAAATATATCGGGAAACCTGACCTATTTAGAGTAAAACTATTTGAGGAGTCGGGCAGGAATAAGAACCCAATTGGTGAGTGCATCTTCGTACCGTTATTGTCAGGTATGTATGCAAGCAGTTTCTAGTACCTGAATCATTTCAATTAATAGATTTATCTTCTCCTTGTAAACATCATCACTTATGCCTATGATACAAATAAAACTACGTATACTATAGCAGGTTTTCGACCTGATTTCTATTACAACCTAAACTATAGTTGAGAAATAGTGAACTCAACCTATTTGGCATTGTTTCCAAGTTTGTGTTTTTTTCCAGTTATAAAGTGGAAACATGGGGTACAGCAGACATATGTTTAAAATGAACTTGGTTTAAGGATGAAAGTTTAGATAATCAACGTGTGTGTAGAATGTATAAAATAAGGAAATTTTACTGCAAAGGATAAAATAATGATAATGATATGTATCTACTTACCATTCCCTGTCACCTTTACAGCTCAAAAAGACATTCCTGCCACCCTGTACGGATCTAAGAAAGATTCCCCGAAGGAAAGAACTGGGGCTGGAGAGAGGATGGAGATGCTACCAGCTCATGATATCTCATCTGAACCGAGTCTGGGTTCTCTCAACAGGCAACCAGGTACTCTGTCGTATTCATAGTCAATATTAGTTCCGACCATGAAGTTACGAGTATACTGGATTTTTTGAAAACCTTTGAGTCTTTAGAGGTTTGGCCATCTTTTTTCGTAGGGGTTCTCAGTTTATGCAAGAGTTTTTTTTGTTATTTTCCTCTGCTACCTTTCCAATTTCTTTTTTGACAGTTATGTTATTTTAAATCAATTCTAATAATCAAACAATTTTATAAAGTACAGCAATGTTGTGTCAGATAATTTTGGAATATTTTAATACTATGTAGGCAAGTATATGGGAATTCTTCTAGTGAAGTTTAGAGCAAAGCTACGTCATTGAAACACAGTCTAATGGAACTCAGATTTTGTTTTAGAGACAATAGATAAGCCACAGGGTCTAGATCCACTGGTTGTGCTTATTGGGACGCTCTGCTTGGCCGTCCTATCCGTACCCTACCCAGGGGAAGACAGCTCATACTTACCAGACTATTATAGACTAGCTCCCAGCTATCACATAGTTGCTGGATTCTTTCTAGGTAAGTGTTCTGGTCTTCTGTTTTTTTATTCCAGCTCAGCTGCATCACCTGCAGTCAGCATATTATGTTAATTTGGAGTTATTGAATCCTTCTAATGTATGCTACAACAGCCATTCAATGCTATTTAATGGTTTGTGTGATTTCTTCGTTAAAATGGTTATCTTCTTTTTGTATTCATTGTTGCTGTAAATTTATTACTTCTTAACAATTAGGGTGTTGTTGCATGATGTTTGGAGTTATCTCTCGATGAATTATTTAGCGCATCATTCGACAAGAGATGACAACTCCAAGATATATAATCAACCTTTACATGTGATATAAATGCTATTCTACTACTCGCTTTATTATTCTGTAGGCATGGTCGTCCTTCACATATTTTCTAAGCCACGCTAGATTCTATAATAATATGCCACCTTCGTTGTGGTAGTTATCTACCCAAATGCTCATGGAATACTAATTGGAATACTTGCTGTGAAGGGAATCTGAGGCGCCTCAGGTAAAGGACATAGTAGCTAGCCTCTATCTATTACAAGTGATTCAATCCCAGTCTCACTGGTGCTAAAATAGTTAGGTCAATTAGTTGTCATATCTTGAACTATCGCTGACCAGTCTTGAAGATTTCTCTGTGTTTATACACACATAGGAACTGCAAGTTATTATAAATCTTTTATGTTTGTTATGATATACATTGTATATATATTTATAATAACATTACAATATGTAGGTTGTAGGCTTATACTTTATTTAGGTTATTTAAATTATCTTTTATAATTAAGTATTTTTGTCTCGTATTTCAGTGTTTTGTGCATATATTTATAAAGAATTATCATGATATGCTTTACCTATTGTAATCTCAGTCCTGTATTTTACTAATTGAGACAGTATAATGTACTGTTTGGTAGAATTTGTTGGTCTTAAACTGAAGTAGTGGAGCCCATTTCTCTTATTTCTTCAGTGTGATTGTATTGATAATTGTTATGCAGCTTTATGCTACCTCAGATTCACTGTTACCAAGTGTTTATAAAAAAATATTATAAAGTTATTTTAACAGTCAGAAATATAATCATTACAACTTGAAGTTGAAAAACTAAAATTGTAGTGAAACAATGACATATTATTAGTATCTGTCAGGTATAACTAGTGTTTGTATTTATCAGGCATAGCACAATTCAATAAGAAGGAACATCAGACTTCCTCACAAAAGCCACACTAGTATAAAATATGTTGTAGTGCCTCACAACAGAATATCAATAGTGATGCAAACAGCATAAATTATAGATATATGTGTGTATTCTGCAAAGCATTTAGCCATTTATAATATAATAGTATGACCAGAGTTGTCAGCCAGACCACTGGTTCTGAACAGCTGTGGAATTTCCTGCCTACGGTCTACCCTAGATTCTGTCAAGGAATTGTGCTCTCCTGCTTCCTAATAGACTAACTATTTTGGAGTTGTCTCCACTATAATTCTGCTCTTGCGCGGGTGAGGTAAACTATTAGCAGGTCAGTTTCCGCTCTCCTATTTCAAAATCTTCGGTATTTCTTATTTAATTATTATTATGCCATAGAATTATCTATGGTAATTCTATGAATTGTACATGTACTAACACTTACTCAGAGGATTTTTTATTTTATGTTGTGTTTATTTGAGTTTCTCATTTATATGAGTGGAGTCTTTGTCGAACGCAAACTAGTTTTAGTTTATTGTTTTAAATGGGATTTTCCATAGCTTAGCTGTTCTTCCTTGTAGTTGTTTATCATGTTCATGTTGTTAAATGGAACATTCAACGACTCACGATTCTGTTTTTTGAAAGCATAGCGTAAGCATTGAATAATTTTAATAAAATATAATGTTAATAATATAATCATTAATTATAAGGATAAATATTGACGTAATATAATCGTAATCAATTGAGCTTTTCTTTTAGTTCAACTTTCTCAAACAAGTTTTGCTTTAGTTAAGTTTTGTCTAAATTAAATGTTGGTTTTATAAATGAAACTACGTATTTTAATTTTGTTGCAATTTTATTATATTTAATATTAACTACATCAAAGGCGACTTTATTTCTCGATAGATTGAAGCAAGGAGTAAGAAGAGAAGGAGGCTCGTCTATGAAAACTTGTATATATATTACAATGGGCTTCCCGTGTTCGATGTGCGCCTCGGGTACTTGGTAAAGTCTGAAGAAAAGATGATGAATATTTTCAAAAAAGTAAAATTCACACATTAACTAAAATTAAAATATGATCATTGTCACTAATTGGTAATAGCCTGGTGAACAGATTGACTATAAACACACTACTTATGTCACTGGGATACGAAAGATATAGCCGAGTAAAATCGCCATATTTGAAGAAAATTGCGTATCTCGATATAAAATGACACTTTTTTGCAAATACCAACATGATCAACAAAATAAGCAAAAATAACACTAATAGATTTGAGTTTGCTACAGTGAGTGAGCTTGAATTCCAAATTTAAACTTTGCTCCTTCATAATAAATAAAACGTACAAACACTTAAATCGCTGGTGAAATGAGTCAGTTTGTGCAACATGTTTCTCAGACATCAGGACTCCATATACTTGGTCTGTTTTATCACATATAGTTCAGATGCCAGTTCAGTGAATGGGCTAGTTTGTGGGCCCTACAAGATGCCCAAACTAAATGAGAATAGTGCTCAAACTATTGGCTATCTCAATGAACGATTGTGTTTATCTATCCATAGAAATGATTTTCATTGAATGCTATAGCTGTGACGTAATAAGCGCCAGAGCCGTGCACATGTGCATCGCTTTTATACCTGTTTAGCAATGAAGAAGCGCATCACGATTCAACGGAGTTGTCTACTCGCTTAATGCCAGCGACTCATGTGCTCATATTTTTAAACCGATAAATGCAATTACATGACTTCACATTCACATTGTATTCATTCCACTTCCAGTCTCTTTTGGAAGGTTGGCCTACTTGTCGATGCTAATGCACATGTAAAACTAGTATTTTGTATATTTTAAATTCACATGCATGTGGGTTGCTGCCGAAAATTGACCTGTAGGGTTCTTCGAAGTACTAACAATAAACCCTTTTTAACAATGTTCTTATAATGTTATTAAGCTGTTTCAAACTGGATTACGAACCAGTAGGCCTGCGATGCGTGTCACCAGCTTAGTGAATCTTATCCTCCACTATTAAAAAACTGCAGTAGTTTCATAATTTTACAATCGTCGGCTGTGTGGGTAGTCAGTATTTATATTTGAGACCTAGCTTCACTGATCAGAGATTTATCTTTTAGATTGACAGAAATTTTTACGGCTGAATTGATTGTTTTATGCTTGGATTTTTTATTGTCATGGCATTCGCACATTTTGCTCCATAAATCGCATTTCCTCTGTCACACACAGTATAGCACTATGGCATACTTTGAAAAATTTAGTCGTATTTTACAGAGCTTTTAGTAATCAAAATGTATTCATTTATGAATAATGAAAACACAATTCGAATGGCAGACTTATCACACACGCTCTGGCGTAGTTTGATACCAATACACTTTTATAGCAATAGCGGGCTTGGGGATTGATAATAATAATGGGGTTTCTCATGATCAAAAATTAAACATGCATTCTAGCTAGTGGTCACTATTGGTCACTGTGTCATCGCATTACCATGCAGCTATCCAAGTTATATTGTAGACCTAATGATGAGGGAAAAGTAGTTCATATGTTTGCAATCATGCTGTAACATGTGTAGTCTTAAGAAAAGGTTGATGTCAAAGATGAATATTGTAGCTTAGCCCTACGGCGCATTGACTGAATGTCATTTAGGCTATATCATTGGTTATTTGTAGAAATGCACTTAGGGCTGTCGTCGGTTATTATTCGTCGACATGGCCTCCGTTATCAAATAGTTAGTCTTGGCTAAACAGTAACGTAGCCTGATTTTTATCTGTTCTGTGTCTGATTTTTTGTAGAAGCCGTAGTTAATATTCCATGCGTTTACTTTTGAGTCCTACCCACTATGTCTGATGATGGTCTAGAAAATCTACTAGCTAACTTCAACTCTCTCAAACTAACCGCAAACTCTACACCAGTCCGAGAGGGTCCCAAACGTAACGTTCTTGGTCAGCTACAAGAACCAGCATCACCAATACCCGCTGCCAAGGGTCAAACTAAGGTGAGTAATAGCTACTAATATTCATAAATTAGATTTCATTTCTCTATCATGAACAGAGTCTCATTGGTCAGTTGGTTAGCTCAACTGAAAATAATTCATATCATTAACTGCTTCTGCATTTTTTCTTTGCATACTTTTGGCAGATTTTATGCCTGCAAGGTGACCAACAAATTACATGTAGGCCCACTTTATGGATATTTTGTGTGGGAATGTGAAATACTGTCCCTCCTCTGTTTGACTATTTACATGTAACTGTAGTCCTTGTGTATGAATCTAGAGATATTCTGTTTATTACAAGTCAGTAGGCTGAAGTATAGGCTGCCTTGTCCTATTCGATATCAGTATGGGTCCCACCGCTAAGTTAAGATCACCAAACTATATGCTCTAGACTCTAGAGTCTAGAGTCTATAGTAAGCATAGTGAATTAATAACTGTTAAGCTGTAGAAGTTATAATCAATTTATGCTTGTAATATCAGGTTAATAGTGCAAACTAGAATGTAAGTAGGAGGCATGTCATTAGGCTAATCATATTGTGATATTATTGTCTACTGATTAGCGTAGTATCCACCTTCACTTTGATTATAATTATTGTGATTTGAAGTGAGGCTCTCTCTGCCCATCCTTGCCTTTCACACACCTATTAATATGTTCACATGTATCATTTAGCTGTTACTGCCTAAGACATATTTACTGAAAGGTCACGCTACAGGAAGTGGACTAATGTTCCAAACACGCCCACCTAGATAGTATGCTATGTACTATATCATGAACTTGCCTTGTTAGTGTCGATTCATTTAGATTTACAAGCCATGTATTTCATGTTTCCAAAGAAATATAATGTATGAAAACTGTTTCTCCTCTCATGGTACACCTGTTAGCTAGGCCTGCTGTTACCTGTATCTACCTAGCCCTGCTATTACCTGTATCCACCTAGGCCTGCTATTACCTGTATCCACCTAGGCCTGCTATTACCTGTATTCACCTAGGCCTGCTATTACCTGTATCCACCTAGGCCTGCTATTACCTGTATCCACCTATGACGGACTGAAGTCAATAGCCTGTTATGTTTCATTTGGACACAGGCCTTGGGCTATTTATTTTTCACTAGGATTTGTCTTGTCTACAATTGGAAACTGTTAGGTTGTTGTACTTAAACCACTACTGTCGCACCATTCAATATTTTCAAATAATCTTGTTCATCCTTTTTCAGTAAGATTGATGTGTTGTTTGTCTTTGTAAACCTAGCAGCTGCCAAGAAAACCCTATTTTAATATTGGCTGATTTCACCTTCATTCAGCCTATGCTGGGAATTTTGGAAGCTCTCAAGCAGTTAATATAAAACTGTGCTACAGAGATAGCCATAGGACTTGCAATGCATTGCATTGTTTTTTGTGGGCATGACCCTAACTTACTTATTCATCACTGTGCACAAGAGTTATTTATAGAATGACAGTTAGTGTTGGCTCCATAAGATTACTGGGCTATTTGATGTTAGTAGCTTACCTATGTACGTAAGTTACAAGTATAGACTTAGAACAGGCATAGCCATAGGAACTTAACAGGTCTCAATGCTGAATGGAGGTCATAATAGCCAATATTCAAATGAGTTTATCTTGGCTGCCACTAGGTTTACAAAGACAAACAGCACATCAATCTTCATGAAATAAGATGACCAGTATTCTTTGCAAATATTGAATGGTGAGACAGTAGTGGTTTAATAAATAAATGCCTGGGCCTAAGCAAATCCCCTATCATATAATATAATATATCATGTTTATATTATATCTATGAAATACACCTACAAGTTTGTGTGCAAATAAATTGACGAGTAGAAGTGGGCGGGTCCTCTTTGTTTGAACTGCAATGCTCTTCTATTAGCTCTATCAGTCTCTGTCCTATAAGACTTTGATTCAGGATAGGTAGTAATGATAGCATTATACAGGTCATTAGTGCAGTGTTGTTCATCCAGTATGCACTATGCAGGCACATTAGAGAAGTGGGGCAGATTTTTTCTTGCCTGCTTATCCTACACACTTCTGTTAAGCCTACAATCACTGTTTATACTAGGCAGTAACCATGGATAATGAGGCAAGTTTTGAAATATTTTAGTGATTATGGCTGATGTATTGTGTTCACAGTACAGTACATGATATGCTAGTATACATGTAGGTTACAAATACAAGGGGTAATGCATGTACATTGTATATGGCTTGTATTTTGCTCAAAATCATCAAACTTTTCTATAGCCCTAGTGTTTTCCTAAATATATTATAAATTATGTGATTAGCAAGTCAAATATGTTGCTAATTGCAGACCTAAGTCTAACCAATACCTTGTTTACTGTAAGTTCACATCACTATTGCTATTCATATTTTCCTCTACACTTACAGTTGGCAGCTGACAGTGCCTCTAGTGCTGACAACTCAACTGAGGCAAAAGAGAATTCTATTATTGCTCCTCCTCAACCTCTACTACCAGTAACAGCTGAGGCTCAGTGTGGCATCACCGCTGATCCTCCTATAGAGACCTCTGAGTCTGCTGAAGATATTATTGAGCCACTTGTGGAGACTGCTGAACCACTGGTGGAGACTGCTGAACCACTTGGTGAGACCACTGAACCACTGGTGGGAACCACCCAACCACTTGCAGAAACCACTGCGCCACTTGGAGAGACCCGTGAGCCACTTGTGGGAACTGCTGTACCTCCCCCTGTAGCTGCTGCCGCTACACCAACACCCTTCACTACTGTTGAAGACGCAGGGTCTAGTGGTGTAGGTGAGACATCTACTACAGATCCCTTTGAGGATATCCGGGAGTTGGACGATAAAGAACGCTGGTTTGACAGGAACGCAGTTATTACTAATCTAGAGCACCAGGAGAACAAGAATCTGGTGAGAGAGGTGGTTGATGGGCTGGTAGATACTCTACCCCTATCCAGGTTAGTGTGAACCAAGGCTATATAACTCTTCGGGTTCTGTTGTGAACATGAGTTTGGTGCATCGTGTTCGTTATGAAGATGTATTAATATTAATTGTACTCGTGATTTGAACATTTCTTTTCATTCAACATCGGTAGAGTTGGTGCCTGAATTGTCTTTCTTATTTTCCAAATTTTTACTTATCACTGATTTGACTCATTACAGAGAACAGGAAAGTGAGGAAACACCTTGCATTAGTACCCACACTCAATTGGACAAGACATTAGATTTACCTCCCCCTGCAAATCAACCTTCGAGTGGTTTTAGTGATCCTGTCCTATCTCTTAATACCACATTTGATTTGGGTGCTGAGCAGCAAGCTGTTGCCGCTGGCGGTGCCTTAGACGCCACCTTTGAGCTGACTAACGATATACAGGGTGCTTCTGTTGGTGGGTCTTTGAATACGACATTTAATCTAACAGAGGACAAGGCGCCTTTAGATTCTACATTTAACCTAATAGAAAAGAAGGAGCCTTTGGATTCAACATTTAATCTAATAGAAAAGAAGGAGCCTTTAGATTCAACATTTAATCTAGCGGAAGCCACACTTGCTGCTGGTCAGAGTAATACTTTGAACGCGACGTTTGATGTGAGCCAAGATCATCTGGAGGATACTGCAGTAGCGAATACTATCGTTGAAGCTAATAATACTGTCACTGGGGATCAGAGTAAGACTCTAAATACAACATTTAAATTGGAAGAGGAAAGCTTCATCAAGGGAAGCGCTAGTAAAACATTGAACAGTACATTCGAACTTGAGAAAAGTTCCATCGTTAAGGAGGAAGTAAAACTAGCAGTTCCTTCTGAAACAGAATCTGATTTGTCTTCGCTCAACCAAGGAACTATTTCCACTGATATCAAGGTAGAGCCTCAAACAGTAGACAGGAGTTTAGATATAGCTGGCGATCAGCCCTGTGCCACAGTAGAAGTTAGTGAAACCAACACCCAAGCTTTATTTGACGAACAACCGATAGTCGTCAAACCTGCAGTGTCGCAAGTCAAGGAAGAGCCGATTGTTGACGACGCTGTTCTAACAGCTGCCAAGGAGTTGACTCAGGAAGAGCAGCCTATTGCTACCGGCCAAGCCGTACCTGGAGAGAGGATGGCAGAGGAAGAGGAGATTCCTATACCCAGGGGTACCTACACCATCAATTGGGATGAGATCGATGAATTCGCCGACCCATTTGCGATGTCTAAACCCAAAGGTTAGTTTTAGATTTATTAAACCACACTTTGATGATAAGCAACAATATTCATAACGATTATCGTACCCCATCGTAGACATGTAGGTTTGCCATTTCTTATTTACGATAACTTCCTCGTAATAGGTCGACTTTCCGTGAATGCAGTAGGCCTATGCTCTGTCATACTTCCATTGCCTCTCATTGTATAGCCTACTATTACATGTACATGTAGGTGCAAAGGCTGTCATGGCTAACTCACCACCAATCAGGTCTAACGCTGAGCCACCAAAGTTTGACAATGTCGAGCCATTAAAGGAGACGCCTGCTGACACCCCTTCCGTCAGTAGTGTTCAGCCTGCTGTACCTGAGGCTACAGAAAGCTCAGTAGATGTAAACAAACCAGAGGCCCAAGCTGAAGCAGAGGAGCCCTTGAAGAAGAAATCCCCACTCAAGTAGGTGTTATCTCCCCTGTATGGTACATGACTTTATGTCAGCCATATTACTCTACACATTGAATGGATATAACTAGCCATATTTTAAAGTAAGTCTTACCTCCCCCTCTCACCAATACTGTTACATGCAATGCATATCTACTGTTGACATGTGAATGCCGATTGTAACCTTATTTTTTTTCATTTGGTCACACCGTCCAGTGTCCAGTACTAACACAATGCCCTGTCAATAATTCACCATACACACTGGAGTTATCTATTCATGTTCCCGTGAAATATACCGCAAATACTGATATAATGCTTATTTATATTTGTAATCCAATTGTTATTTGTTCACAGGCAACTAAAATCCTTATTTCAGTAAGAATGCATGGAGCTAACAGTTTTGTAACAATTATTGTTTTTCTGTTAATTTTGTTATTAATCTTCTATGCTTAGTTCCATTGATAAAATTTATATGGTCCTAGAGCAGTGCAGTACGTTATGCTGAGAGCTAATGCCAGTTTAATATAAGTTATCTCCCCTTTCCTTACACCTACAGCTTGGCTACCCATGTACCAAAATAGTGAAGGTATACTGACAGTAAGAGCTGTGTATTAGTGGTATGGTAGACATTTTCATTTCGTTTACCCATTCTTGTTGTGTGAAGTAGTTGCAGTGTTCCTTTGAGGGAGATTTAGTCCTGCCAGTAGTTCGTTGTATTGGCTGATATTATTTCAGGACATATAACTACCTTTTACCACGGTTGACCTTGACCTTGTTGGTATAGTAGTCTCACCATACCTGTCAGTATGCCTTAAGGAGTCCTGATGCAAGCTTTCATACTGCAGCTCATGACCCACTTATACCATACTAGCCAATTATGTGGCTTGAAATCTATCTAGGTCAGTGAGGTGTAAATATATTAATATGGAATTATCTTCTCTCTTCTTTGATTCAGAAAGAAGAAAGTCCCAGCTAAAGGAGGGGCCTCCAGATTTGCAGAGTTTAAGAAAAAACAAGCTGCTAAATTAAAGGTACAATTATATTATAATTAGTAGTATAAGATCAATTTTGTTGTGTTACAGTATTCCATATGAAACAAACCTTTCTGTTGTCATCATCGGAAAACATACTAATAGCACAACTAAAATTTGTCTTACGAGTATACTACTACTCTCCATAAACCTTGTAACCGACAAGCATCTAAAATTATATTTATTTACATTATATTAAGTGGTGGATCAGTAATTTTCTGAATTATCAGTATAAAATGCACGGTTTAAACTTGGAAGCTGTTCTGTCCATATCTATCTGCATAATATACAGTCTATATACATATATATGTACATGTATATGTAGTTATTACTACCTGTAATGTGTGTCTCTAGGTCTACACACATTGATATTACTACTATAGCCTATACACTCACTACATGCTATAATACACCATACTAGCTGATGCAGGTTCTTATTAAATCCAGGCATACTGTTAGTAGTCATCTGTTCTCTCTTTCATGCGAAATATATGGAAGTTATCCCCCTGCTTCATGTAGGTTATTTCATAATTATCTTCACTCGACATATTTTAGGCAGATCATTCCAGTTATTTTCTCTCTGTTATACTTAGCTTAGTTATTCTTAGTTACAGAGCTATGTATTGGTAGTTATCTCCTCTGTGTTTCATATGAATTATTGGTAGTTATCTCCTCTTTGTTTCATATAAATTATTGATAGTTATCTCCTCTCTGTTTCATGTGAATTATTGGTAGTTATCTCCTCTCTGTCTCATGTGAATTATTGGTAGTTATCTCCTCTTTCTTTCATATGAATTATTGGTAGCTATCTCCTCTGTTTCATGTGAATTATTGGTAGTTATCTCCTCTCTGTCTCATGTGAATTATTGGTAGTTATCTCCTCTCTGTTTCATGTGAATTATTGGTAGTTATCTCCTCTGTGTTTCATATGAATTATTGGTAGTTATCTCCTCTTTGTTTCATGTGAATTATTCGTAGTTATCTCCTCTCTGTCTCATGTGAATTATTGGTAGTTATCTCCTCTTTGTTTCATATGAATTATTGGTAGCTATCTCCTCTGTTTCATGTGAATTATTGGTAGTTATCTCCTCTCTGTCTCATGTGAATTATTGGTAGTTATCTCCTCTCTGTTTCATGTGAACTATTGGTAGTTATCTCCTCTGTGTTTCATATGAATTATTGGTAGTTATCTCCTCTTTGTTTCATGTGAGTTATTGGTAGTTATCTCCTCTCTGTCTCATGTGAATTATTGGTAGTTATCTCCTCTCTGTTTCATGTGAATTATTGGTAGTTATCTCCTCTGTGTTTCATGCGAATTATTGGTAGTTATCTCCTCTCTGCTTCATATGAATTATTGGTAGTTATCTCCTCTGTGTTTCATGTGAATTGTTGGTAGTTATCTCTTCTCTGCTTCATGTAGGGTATTAGTAATTATCTACTCAGTGTTATACTGTGAGGTTACAAGGAGCAATGTATTATATTTTTGTACAGCAATTAGCAGCTTGTACAGTAACTAATGAATTGAACTGATTAATTAAACCATTCAAGTGAACTGAAAAGTAATAAATTCTTTCCTAGCTGCTGTTCTGTTTGCTGTGTAAACAACTCAATACAATAACCTGTATTCTATTCAACTGAAATTACTACACCTTTCTTATCACCCTGCCTATTGTGTGCAACAATCTGTACAATATATTATAACTTAGTACTCCAAGTTCAGTATATCTTATAGTGTACATGTGGCACCGCTATACCTGTATAATACAGCAGTATTAATAATAACTGATACAACTTATACTTACAGCAAAGTGAAGATTTTAACACTGATATCATAGCGGGCTCTGAGGATTCTACTGTTACTACTAGCCCAGCTACAGCAACAACTACAGACACAGCAGTTTCACAGCAAGGTAGGCTAGAGTAAACATACACTGGGTAAACAGTTGTTATACTAGCTGTACTGTGAGTGTGTTATACTAGCTGTGCTGTAAGTGTGTTATACTAGCTGTACTGTGAGTGTGTCGTGAACAATTGTACATTTACGGAGTTTAGTCTTCAAACAACCCTTCACTAGAGGTTTCATTATACCAAGTGTGTAGAGCATATCTTTAATAGGATGAGCATGTTGTCTCAGCTGTGTATCTCTATATGGGTATAATTCTACTTTACAACATATTATTGGTAACTGTCTCCATTAGAAGGTTGAATCGTCTAACCAGAAACAAGTCTTCATTTTGATGTGAAATTCTTTACTTAGAATAATTCACCATTTATAGTAGCAATGAGAAATCTAGAGAATGTTCACCAGCAATTCTCAACTCTGCTGTAGCCTTAGCTCTTTGTAACATTGTAGATGAGCCCCTGCCTCCCCCTGCATCTTACAACTTTGATGACTGCGATGATCCCTTTGGTACCAAGTCTAAGGTAAGCTGGTACACAGTCTAATATTTAAATTCAGTTATCGCTTTTATTATCAAGTGTTCCCATTGTAACTCTACAGTCTATACTTCTATTAGTGATATAATATTGCTATTGCTTATTGTAGTTCATGTCATGTAGTAACTTATTGTATGATCTCCAGGTGCCTCTCTCTCCAGTAAATACCACAGGACCTCCGCCAGCATTTGCTGATCCGACAACCAGTGAGGTATGTTTACTGGTTACTGTGGCAACTTGTACATGTGTTTGATGATTGAGGTATGCTGGGGTGGAAAATATCTCATGGGCTGGTCACTTTCTATATGTGTATACGAACCTCTACCACTAACATAAAGGAAATGTAAGCTAACTGGGTGATAGACTGTATATAGGTGTGCTGTATCTGTATACTTAGATAGACTGTATATAAGTGTGCTGTATCTGTATACTTAGGCCTTCAACGAGGATGTGGATCCATTTAAATCCAGGAAAACACTAATGGCCAACTCACCTCCTATGAGTCCTAAGATAGAGCAAGCACCTGCTAGTCCCAAGATGGAACAAGCACCTGCTAACCCTTTCATGACAGCGGCAGAGCTCTCTTCTCCTGATGCCTTGAAGGGTATGTTTAGTTTTATCACATGAGGGTGGGAATTCATCTACAAATAGAGATGGCTGCCCATTCCCTACACACACCAGTATATTTTATTTCACTCCCAGCTAGAATGGCTGAGTAGCTTGAATAAAGACTAGTGTTACTTGGTGCCACGTTTGCTCCAGACTTCAAATTTGTGAGAAATCTGGTATACTTTCTGTGAACTTGTCAGCTGATCATCTAACTAGTGTTTTTGTTGAGAAAATGGGTGTTATATATATTTACATTTTAGCCTACATACATATAATGTGTATATATAGAAATGTACATGTTTGTACACAGCTAATTCTCAGCTAAAGTGCTCAATGTATATACAGTATATTTGGGCACTTGACTGTTGTAGTTATAGCTGCCAAGAAGGAGAAAGGTAACATGTATATGTAGAATATGCATGTAAATACGGTGTGTGATGCTAGCTATGTAGGTACTGGGTCTACTTATCAGTTATAAGGGGGTCTGTGTAAACAGGTGTGGATCGGCAGGAGAAAGGGGTGTCTGATTTACAGTGTCACATGGGCTATGGGAAGACGCATGATGCGAAAACCTTAGGCAGAATTTATTTTCTTTAAATTAGGAGTTTCTTAGATTAGCCAAATGTGAATCAAATCAAGAAGGTTACGTACTCGTATGTTCTCCCATACCCCATGCTTACAGTGAAAGATCTGTAAAAATTAAAATCAGATTACGGATTCGTCGTCTCTCTACCTTTGTTAGATACAAGAGAGTACAACTCTAATCAAGCACTTGTATCATACCAAATTAAAAATCACGCCGTGATTCAAACTATTAGAAAAAATAAACCCAGTATATTTGTTTAGAGGTGATGCCTCTTGTCTATGTATCTGCATGATTCTGGATATTCTTTCTGTTGGAATGGATGGTTGATTCCCCCCTATCATTTGTTCATTTCTTTAACTTACTCTGTTTAGCTCATGTTGTCTTATGTTTATGATTTTATTCTGTGTATCTGACGGTGATTCTTTCTCTTCCAAAGTCCCCCACCTTTCCTCTGTTCTACTCTACACTGTGTTATCTCCTAACTGCAATATTGTGTTAAATTATCAACACTGTTTTCTCCCATAGTTTTCTGCTGGGAAAGAAGACATCTTCAAGAAAATGCGTGTTTAATCACGCACTATGTATTATAATAGTTAGTAGATCGGATACCTGTGCTGTTCCTTTGCCACGGATCCGTTGTGATAATGCGTGGCGTCTGTTTACAGCAGCACCACGGTTAATAGACTCTCCTGCCCCTGATGAGATGTCCACAGCTACCACTACCTCTGTTTCGCGTGAAGAGGCATTTGAAGACGCTGTTGATGAACTACCTGAAGAGGAATTTGTACCTGCTGTTCCAGAAAGTGAGTGCCAGTCTTTCTTCTTAACTGTACGTGGGTTAGCCCTAGGACGTACTTAATAAGTGTACGTGTGTTAGCCCTGGGACCTACTTCTTAGTCTTGGTGCATACCCCGTAGTCTCCTTGATTAGGTTGTTTGTGGTCTAGCTATATTAGATGAAACTGTATATGTTTGTAACATAAAGTGACATTGTGTATTTGTTGTTATAGTGTTCAACACGACTGCTGATATACAGATGTTAGATAAGGCTGCCTCCACACAGCCCTCAGTAAGTAAATACCTACCTACTTATCACCTACCGTACTATTAGTACAGATACCCACTTCACTGTAATCCAATCATATACTCTGTTAGTATACCTGTAGAGATCAATGTACTTCATGATGTGTATTTACAGTTCCGGGAGTCTGCCCTAGCCCGCCAATCCTTGTACAGGAACTTTGACCCTCTGGTGGATGTAGATGGTGCACAGGCTAACCCCTCCCACCCATCTAGTCGGCATACACCTAATGTGGCTACTTTACAGTGAGTACATCTATGTAATTCTTCGGTATACTATATTGACTTCCTGTTAGTTCTGGACTCGGGAACGGATGCAGATACATAGTTTACAGGTTGTTGTAGCTGTCACCGTCTGTATAACACGCATACTTGTAGTATATACATAGACACAGCAGCATCACCATTACGTTGTGGAAATAAAATACTAGTCCAGCAAATCTAACAGCAACTTGTAATCATATAATCAGAATAACACTGTGTTCCTCTGTTTTATGTTGTTACTTGTTTCCTTACGTAGCATGAATACATTGCCTGTACGGTATTATAGTGAACAGTCTGTATACCTTATGGGTGGAGGAGATAGCCCCGCAGCCTCTCCTAGGGTACCTGACGTAGATCGTCTGCTAGATATCACAGTGGCTCCCTCTAGTGCTCAAGTAGTAAGTCTCTATTCGGCTCTTCCTGTATGGTAGATATGCGACTTTTATCTTGAAATAATTTATTGACTGATCAAGAAGTCTATAATCTACATCTACACCTATGTCTATAATCTACATCTACACCTATGTCTATAATCTACATCTACACCTATGTCTATAATCTACATCTACGCTTATGTCTATAATCTACATCTACACCTATGTCTATAATCTACATCTACACCTATGTCTATAATCTACATCTACACCTATGTCTATAATCTACATCTACACCTATGTCTATAATCTACATCTACACCTATGTCTATAATCTACATCTACACCTATGTCTATAATCTACATCTATGCTTATGTCTGTAATCTACATCTACACGTATGTCTATAATCTACATCTACACCTATGTCTATAATCTAAATCTACACTTATGTATATAATCTACATCTACGCTTATGTCTATAATCTAAATCTACACTTATGTATGTGAATAATAACATAGTAATACCAAATAGTTTTTGCTTTTGGAGTGTTTTCCCCAAGCCTAACAAATAACAGTAATCCTAGGATGATAAACTGGCAGTTATCTCCTCTTGAACTTAAAGATCTTGTTTATAGCTATTTACAATTAAATGAGGAGATAATTGCTAATCTAACAGTAGAGAATACAATATAATATGTAGTATGTATCAAGTGAACACAACTCTTATGATTGCATGGCAGTTAAATATATAACTTATAGTGAATACCACTATATGTTATATATTGGTTCACATGCATGTAACACTGACCTGTATGAATAGATTTCTCAATGGTATTCATGTATGTCATGCATTGTAATCATCTCATAGAACATAATATAGAGTAGCTACTAAAATCAATAACTATGAGATAGTGCACTACTAGTAGTAGTAGATACTGGGTACCTACTCATTTACTAGTATACATAGTGTCAATACATTACATAGTCAGCTACTAATGCTGCTGCTGCTGTAATGTACACTGTATGACTCATCGCTGCTGAGTAATATAGTTGGCATCATTCCCACAGCTGCTGGAAGGGTTGAGCTATCGTATAACTAAAGGTAGTATTTACTGTTGTACTGATTGCTGTTGTGGTACAATGCACCAGTACCTGGCACTTGATTTACTAGGTAGTAGTTGGTTCAGTTGATTCACTAAGTATGTAGGTATAGGTACAGCACATGTAGTAGTGTCAGCAGTATATTTAGTCATACCGTAGATTCAGTAGTAGACTGAGTGGTGACAGTGTGTAGATGAGGATAACGCAACGATTTTTATTCATTTAACAGCTTTACATGTATATATTGTAATCCAGCTTTGCAGGTCGAATGCTGCAAACTTACATATTGTAAATTGTCTTAGTTAGCATTGTAAGTTGAAATGTATGAGCTGTCAATTTAGTATATTCACTTAATTGTACACTGTATTTGCTGCTGCTTTTTGATAGGCTGCTGACAAACAATAGAATGTTTGGACCATGGTGTCTATCTTAATACCCATTATACATAGACACATATTGCTATCGTACAAACATGTAGTGAATCCCTGTCTCTCCCTTCAACCCTAAACAGCTATCCCATAAATGTAGTATTGTATAGGTTTATATTTGGTGGTAGTGGTGTGGTAAGGTGACATAGTTTCTATTCTTGTGTGTATTGTAGAGTCAAAATGAAATGGATGAGCTGAAACTTATGTATGAAGAGAAGCTGCTGGAGAAGGATAGGCAGGTATGTAGCTTAAGTACCTAGTAACTGGTGTAGCCCAAGTACCTAGTGGCTGGTGTAGCCCAAGTACCTAGTGGCTGGTGTAGCCTAAGTACCTAGTACTCAGTGTAGCCTAAGTACCTAGTAACTGGTGTTGCTTAAGTACCTAGTGGCTGGTGTAGCCTAAGTACCTAGTAGTGAGTGTAGCCCAAGTACCTAGTGTCTGGTGTAGCCTCGGTACCTAGTAGCCTAAGTATCTAGTACTCAGTGTAGCCTAAGTATCTAGTACTCAGTGTAGCCTATGTATCTAGTACTCAGTGTAGCCTATGTACCTAGTACCCAGTGTAGCCTCAGTGATTAGTTTTTGATGTAGCCTAAGCACCTAGGCAGTTCATTAAAAGTCCCAACATGAAGTCATGCACTGCATTTCCATTGGTAGATCGAGTAGTAGTGTGAGCTAAACTATCATATTGAGATTACAAGCTGACTGGTTGGCTAAAGAGGACTGTTTAAGTCATCTCATAGGCAGAACAGCGCAGAGTTTGAGCCAATTATAATCCACGTGAATGTACGACATGTACATAATATTAATTATATTGGCCTCTCCTGTTGTAATCTGCAATGTCTACTATGCTATGTATTATGTACCTGTTGAATCTACTTTCAAACCCACTTGTGTATGGAACTAAATGTAGATATGTTATACATTTTATTAGCTGCAGTCCTACAAAGACAAGGTCACCTTCGCCGAGGATGAGCTGAAACTGGCCAATGCTCGTGTCGCCGAGTATGACTTGACTATGAATAGTTTACTCAAGGATAGAGTAAGTACTTAACTGCAGTGTTCGCATGGTTACACTGTCTCCATGGTTACACTGTCTCCATGGTTACACTGTCTCCATGGTTATGGTTTATCTATTGCTAGTAACGAATTTTTGTACAACTCGAAGACCGTGGTAATCCAATCGTATCGATGTCGACTGTCCATTACAGGACTTGGCTGAGGTGACGTCCCAGGAGACTATCAGCAAGGTGAAGGAGGAACGAGATACGTATGCAGAAGGACTCCACCAGGTAGAGACTTCCTTCACTGAACTACACAAGAGATACGACCAGATGCGTCTCCTCCTCATACAGTGTAGGAACAACGAGAGAATGCTCACCGAACACAATACAGACCTAAAGTCCAAGCTCTCTGACTATGGAGTCAAGTTTGATGTAAGTCTTGACTCCCTTTACATACGCGTATGAGATGTAATTACGTCATTATGAGAACACTATGTTTAACCCTATGGCTGCTATAGACCACCCTACTATGAATTGTCAACTGGGATATTTGTTGCCGTTTCGACCATAATTACCCAAATGTTTGCAATCAACAGTTTATTTTCTCGTGAATATTTGAACGTTGAAAGGTGTCTAGTATTTCTCCATGTGTGCAGGTGACCCAATATGCTCATTCGTTATGCTTTCAATACTGTGTCATCCTACATACATGTACATGTGTACTAATGATCAGTGTGCCTGTGACTATGCAGTAACAATGCTATCACTGTGACTATACAGTAACAATGCTATCACTGTGACTATACAGTAACAATGCTATCACTGTGACTATACAGTAACAATGCTATCACTGTGACTATACAGTAACAATGCTATCACTGTGACTATACAGTAACAATGCTATCACTGTGACTATACAGTAACAATGCTATCACTGTGACTATACAGTAACAATGCTATCACTGTAGGAATGTAAGACTGAGTGTCAGGATAAGCTCTCTACTGCCCACTCAGAAGTGCAGCAGATGAAATCAGACAACCGGTCACAGCTGGCCAAACTGCAGATGGCTAAACGTAAGGATGAGCTCACCATTTCCAGTCTCCAGCAGCAGATCAATCAGAAGGTTCGTACTGGTGGTGGACAACCCTCCGCTCTATCTCTCTCACACCACTATCTCACTTTACACCCTCTATCTCCCATCAGCTCCTGTACTATCATTTATATATGCCCCAGTTGTGTCGTTTCTCGACACTGTGTTCCCATATTGAGACATGAGAATATGTACTACATGTGGCTGAGTTAGTGGTTAGTGCTAATGCTTGTTTACTGAACTCTCTTCCAGCACTATCTCATCATTGCAGATCTTTGGCATATCTTGATGATGTCATATCCTGTTTTAGGTTAGCGAGAATGATGAGCTAATGAAGATCTGCGATAATTTGATTCAATCCTCTGGAGGCTCATAGCCAAGCTCTCTAGTTGACCTAGTAAATGTTGACTGACCTATTTAATGGGCCACCTCACTTGGAAGAGTTCGGCTGTGGGGATATCTGCAATATACCTCATATTATATTAGCCTACCTTATTTTATACATAGTGGAGAGTTATTAGTGAGTATGCTATCACTAGAGATAGTGGCTTACGGAACATTGAGAATTATGAGTATGTTATCAGATATTTACAAGTTTCTGTTCCTGTTTGTATTGATGCTAGATGTACATGCATTACTAACATATGATTATTTGGGAGGAATTGTATTGCTGACTAGAAGTTAGTAGTTTTTACTATATTTATGTTAGCTATTCTTTTCACTAACCCATCTTCATTTTCTAACTTATCATTATTATTACTAGTCAGTCAAATCAAACTGATAAACCTGGTTACTAAAATATATCACTCCTACCTAGTTTGTTCTAATTTGCAAAAGTTCCAGTTTTCATTCACTTTACTCCTTCAAAAACATAAAAATATCGTTTAGTGCTCAGATGAGCTAAGTTTGAGTATTGTCTCCTCATGATTTTAGCTATGTTGTGGGCTGGTTGAGCCTGGCTCTCTATATTATTTTCTCTATAAAATTTTATTATGTTGAATTAAAGTCAATAGGAATACAATGTAATAGCTGGTACACTAAAAATATTTAGTCGCAGATTTAAACATAATCTATAAAGAAAATATTCAGGAAGATCTTTGAGCAATTTTCTGAAAACTATAACAATTGGAGTTCTGTTAAAAATAATAAAATTTTTCGATAGAATAATATTGTTTGGGCTGTTACTTTACAACTAGCCCCCTCCTGGGCAGGAGAGAGGAGAGATCTGTATATCTAGGACTGGAAGGCATCTGGTGTAATATCAATGTTCTGTCGGTGTCTGTCTATAAAAACATCAGCTACTTCATGCTTGCCAACTTCTCTGAGAGCTTTCTCTAAATCTGCTACCTTTAAATACGTGTACATAGTATTACTGCAATATGCCATATACAGTATTTTTATATGTAATAGCAGTAGCTGTTTGCCTTAATTCGGAGTTAGCTTGCCTCCATGTGACCATGAAAGAGGGGACAATTAACAACATTGCTCCCCAATCCATAGGCACGAACAAATAGGCTAGTGTTCATAATTAGAAGTTGTCCTCTCCCAAGTAGAAGAAAAATTGGGAGAGGACAACTTTTGATTGTGATCAATAGCTTGCCTATGCCCCAACCCCATGACCAATTCATCTGTTAGGGATGTAGGGATAACATGGCAGCTTTTGTGAGGTTTTTGAGCATTTCTGGTTTAAACACTCTTCTAACACCACCCAGAGTCATGGTGGGCTGAGCCACAATGTGTGAGGTGTTCAGCCCAGCCTAGCTTTGTATGGATATCAAGCTGAAGCTTTGATGCAAGCCATGGGTTCTAATGCTTAGTTTTACACTTGAAAGCAGAGTAGGAAGAAGCAAGGGCAAACCTGGCAAGTAAATTTTATATGCTTTTTCATTTCGGGTAGCATATGTAGTTTAGGTAAGATGGATGTGATTTGACCATTTTAGTTAAATACTGCAAGAAACTCGGTTTTCTAAGCAGCTATGAAGTTCAGCACAGATAGAAGCATCACCCATCAGTGTTCATAAAATTAACTTTCTAATTAGGAAGCTTTTGCTCCTAGTAGAGTATGCATTGCTGCCAAACTACACCGAACTTTTAAGAATCTTGACCAAATTCATACCAAGTAAGTACATACCTTGTCCTTGTCTTTAGCTGTGGCCCTCGATACTTTCCATTCCAGCAGCATTTGATGGGTCAGCAGGCTGGGTGGCCACCCATTGTTCTCTAAAGTATAACAATAACCACTAAGTTCAATCAATTTTTGTACATTGTTTTTATGCCATGTCATCCTACCATTGCAACAAAAGTAAAATTCAACAGACTTGAATTATGCAGCTGAAACATAATTATAATTAATTCAGGTAAACAGGCAGTATGCAGTCATGCATCCAAATATCATGTTTTGTTGCAAGAACCCAAGGGTTTGCTGATCGAATGAACTAGAATAGAAAAGGCGACCTTTGAGCAAACTATATTTTTAGGGCAGGTCAGTAATTTCTTCGGCCTAAAGTGCTGAAGCATCTCATATGCTCTGTTGGTCGGTCAAAGAGATTGCAGAGGCATCCACATAGAGTACCTACTTTGTACAGTTGTGTGGTTGTCTTGCATCTACACTCCAAACTTCTTTATAAGCGCTGTACAAATTACTTAATTTTCACTCATGTGTCAATATAAAATTTCATGACTGAGTGAAGACCCTGAATACTCCCAACAAAAACCTGAAATTTTTAATTTGGAGTTGTCTTTTCTCAATTTTCTTGCGTAGGAAAGAAGACAACTCCAGGTTGTAATAACTTGTGGATCCTAACATCTTGTTAGATTATCAGTATAGCAATTACCAGTAATTATACTAAAGTCATAGCAGGTATTTCTGTGAACTTAAGTACTTAATAAATTGAAGTAGACTATTTGTTAATGCATTTACTACTCAGCTAAGTTCAATAATTGCTAGTATTACAGAATAATAACAGCATTACAACGCTACAGGCTTACAAAATGCTGTTAATGGTTAGTTTGTAACTTTTACTAAGTACCTAACTAGAGAATGAATAAATACAAAACTATTGTCTGCTCAAAATCTTTATCTTTGGAAGAATATAATGATCCAAAGTTGAATTCACAGGGCTGAACTTCTAACATAATTGAGATCTAATAGGCAGCATAGAGCTATTGGTGCTATGGTACACAACGTCACAAACCTGCATCATCTTTCATCTGTATGATTCTTGTAGTTGGGATGCATAGTAGCATAATAAACCTTAGATCTGAGTCTATCTCTTTAGCTAAGGTATGCAGGCTATTGTCCGTAAGGACAGCAGGCTCTGGTCTGATCTTTGTACCCGGTGCAACTACAAGATAAGCAATTGGCTACATAGTAGTTCAGTATACAAAACTTCATCCAACACACAGGTGTCTAGTCAACAAGGAGGATGTAAACTAGGTTTTGGGGATTTTTATTATTCATGCTTCTTATCTAATCAGCTTTAACTGTTATTAAAGTCCACCAGGCAATAGCAGTTTTCAAGTCCTGGGCTTCTTTATATTCATTATTCCATAGCCAGTACTGTTTTCTGCTCCAATTAAAAAAACATCGAAGTAAAATCACAACAGTTGGGCTTTAAGTTCTTTGGTAAAATCAATAGTTAGCAGAAAAGTCGTATAAAGTGTACAGCACATGTAATGACCATATTGTTATTACTGCTTTACATAACTGTTATGAAATGTATGCTTGTATTTTAACTGCTCTCTGTATTAGACATGCATGTACATACATGAACAGTTAATTCTTTTAATGAGATTTATTTTTTGGTTTTATGCTAGTTTGCAGTTAATTGACTCCTGTATTATTTCTAGTTGTTTTTCATAAAGTACATTTACATTGTATATATAACAGTATAATGCACTAATATTTTCCGTATTCTTTTATGTATGCAAACATGTATATTTTGCAATATTATTAATCTACATGTATATCAATGATTGAATTTGTCAGAGATACATTTAGTACATTGTGTTCAAGGAGTATGTTAGAGGCATATTGTTAGTTATTGCCATTTAACTATGAAATATCTCCCAGCAATGAATAGTAGTGCAAGTTGAGTAAACAGTGCCATATCTAATAGCTTTGTTATACATAATACTGTAATACTAGTAATATAATACACTACATAATTATAGAATAAGTAGTTTAACATTTAATCTCTAGAATATTCTTTTGATAAATTCAAGTTTGTAGACTGATTAACTCTACTCAGACACTAGAGTTATAAAACACAGTGGTGTGATCAGACAGTCATTCTATAGTATAATATGGGCATGTATGACAATCTACTCCGTAGGCATATGTTTCTATGTACATGTAGGTCTACTGCTGCTTAGCACTAGTTAATATTGTTATTAGTTACCACATTTAAACAATTCCTTTTAGTAAAGTAGATGATTAGTATATTACTATCTTCGATTTTACAAATTCTATTCCTGACTTTAGCTACCTAGTATGCCATTCCAATGGCTCTCTCACCAGCCTAGATCAACTTCTACAACTGTCTATGTGTAGGAAAAGTTAAGACTGGCTAGCTTGTCTGAAATACCAGAACTTTTTAGGTAATGAAAAATATTATACTACTTGCAGGCCTGCTCCATCTTTGAGTATTACAATTTTATAAGAGTAACAAAACTCACCCTCCATGGCCCTGTATCCTTTGTTGACTGAATTGGAATTGTTTGCATTTGTCATTGTTTGAATATTATTATTGTCACCTGAGCACACTTGTTGAATATGTCACTATACACCTTAGATACCAGGCATGCGCTGCCACTGCTGCTACTGCTGCTGCCACTGTTAATGTACTGGTACCAGTTAACAGTTAGCTAAGAGCTAGGTAGTACTTAGCTATAGAAATCTCTATCACCAATGGTCTATTATAGTCACCTATTCATATAATCTAATGCAAATAATAGAAAACATAATAATTGTATAATTTAATTTCTCATACTTGTAAAGCCTTTGTTCCATATCAATCAAATAAAGTTTACTCCAAAATATCAAAGCAAATATATAGCCTTGGTTCTAAGTTCAAACTCTCAGTTGTTGGCTATGTACACATAACAGTGTATATCTCGACTACAAAATGTGTGCTTGTTGAATACACACAATTCCAATACATTTCCATTTCCTAAGCAGTACCATGCCACTGTCTACTAATTGAAGATGAACTTGAACATAATATCTTCTGTTGATATTTAAAATAAGTAGGCAAGTGCCAGATTTAGCTCAAGTTCCAGGTATTGTTCGGAAGGTTGGAAACCCCAGTCAGGTTGATGGAAAAGAGTTGGCAATAAGTAGGACCCAATATTATCTGCTCTGTTATCTGTTTTTCCACTTTCTAAGAGCCAGGGGGAATTTTCGAAATGTGTACATAATGATTTTAGGATCAGAGTGTTACTGAACCTGGTCACCTGTCAGCTACATTGCTATCGACACGGCTAGAAGTTGTGCAGGCATCTATATCATGTTGATCTAAGATACAAAACCAAACTAGCATCGGTCACATTGCAGGCATTTATGCATAAAGTTTCAGGGTTGTTTGTGGGCGGGTCCGGGACTGATGAACTCTGTCCATAGATTACTTCCCATCGTCGACCAATCATAAGAGATTAAAGTGTGCAATAGTTCTCGACGGTGGTAAAATTTTGCCTCAGATATTTCGAGCCGATGCCAATTGAATTTCTGTTGTGTAGTAAGGAATAATCTTGGAGCATGGCAACAAATTGTAAAATGCTGATTGGGTTCATATTTTTATTCTGCTTCTCCATCAGTTTAACAGGAAGTAGATGGACCGGGAGTCAACGCTGCCCTAAGCCTACAGATATACAAACAGACTATGTCAAGAACAATTTTGATGTCAAAAAATATCAAGGAGTGTGGTAAGTTGATACACGATTATAATCTTTATTGTACTTTCTATCCTCTGTCATACTTTTTCCACTTGAAGACTGCAATTATAGTTTGCATTATTTAAATAGATGGCATAAAGCCATTGGTATAACATAGTAAAATATATTATTGTCAGAACCACTTGATGGTCATGACTCTATAATTTGCAATTTAAAGTTCTGTCACTTTCCATATTTATCTCTTCATTACTTTTCCACACTCTGAGAATACTATACTCTTTGTGAATAAATAATGAATCTGGGAACTCTTGGTCTCTAATCCCTATATCTAGATCACAGCTGCTCCCTACGATTTACATGTATATGCACATTTAAATATTGTTACTAATTTTTGCATGTTTGAAAGTAAAACTGTTTTGTTTTGTAAAACAATTTAGGCAAACTAAAAATAATACATGTAGTAACAAAGTTGTGCTTATTTATATGTTTATTTATATGTGTATACATGTAGAAGCATATACATATGCATGTACACGTACATATACATATACATATACATATACATATACACATACACATACACATGCACATGCACATGCGCATGCACATGCACATACACATGCGCATGCCCATGCGCATACACATGCACACGCGCATGCCCATGCACATGCACATGCACATGCACATGCGCATGCACATATAAACTGTACGTGACGTACCTAACAGGTCTACAGATGCCCTATTTAACTAGTTTCACAGGCTATAGATACGGAACTGCACATACTCATGTATTAGCCAGGGTGACAAACCATCGAAAATAGGGGTATGCTTGGTAAAAGCCCAAACAATTCCTCTAATTGATAACACTCGCCTGTTATTTTGGACTAGTCCAAAATAACAGGCGAGTGTTATCAATTGGAGGAATTGTTTGGGCTTTTACCAAGCATACCCCTATTTTCGATGGTTTGTCACCCTGGCTAATACATGAGAAACCCAGGCTACGCATTCAACAAATTTTGCACAGAATACATTATCTACATGAAATATCTGCACATGCATTCGGCTTGGAGTTGTCTTACTCTCGATCTTATAAAGAGAGGGCAACTTACAATATATTACAGAAGACACATGTAGTACGTAGATAAGCATGATTCTGGTACTATGCAGTTGTAACTGTACTTATACATCTATATCTAAAAATATTTTCAATATCCATATTAATACAGATCTGCAAGTTCTACAATACATCCACACTCTTAATTGTTACAGTTAGAATAGCGTTCCTTTAATATATTAAATACAGTATAAAGTATACAATATATTATATTATTGCCTTATATACTTGCAGGTATGAACTTGCATACCATGATATAACCCAACCTATTGGACTCTGTGGATGTGAGCGCTCTGTAAAGCACTATCACCCGGATACCAACTATGTGTTTGACAATTTCACACTACTCTGTGATGGGATGACTCAGTTCAACAATTTGACCTTTGACCTCACAGGTAAAAACAGATCTCTCTAACCACAATGTTTTAGCTTATCAAATCGTTATGTTCGACTGTGGGGGGGGGGGAGGGGGTGGCACACAGCCTACATGCCACATGCATGATAATCAACAAAATGAAAATAGAAACAACCTCAAACGAATCTAGATTACCTTGCAGCTGACCAATTGACCAGATGTATTCTAACATGTAATTATGACGGCTCTGCTCCAGTTTCATGAGTGTATACGTGTTATGTGCCACTAAACTAGTTGGTCAACTATACATGTACATGTACATGTATGTGTTACCCCATGGGTCTACAGGGCAATCCAGCAGGTCTGTTGTGAGGTTGGTTCTATTGCTCTCTGGTCGATCCTACATGTATATTATGTATATGGTGGGTCCGCCATAGTCTACCAATGGCCGGACATAACAGTATAATTTGAAGACTGCAGGGCAGGGCAGAAGGGAGCAGACAAATTGAAAAAATGGGTGGTTTGCTTAATAACTTCCATTTGAAACCTGTCGTCCCTAAATACCTATCATTCTTTTCTAGTGGTGACATACTACATTATGCATGTTGAATAATACTCATATGCAATATAAACACTGGTATTTAAGGTTATCCCAAGGGACACATGGTCGGGCACTGGCCATTTATACCAGCTATCAAGTTCCCAAACACTGTAGTGGCTTTAGAAGTGGACAGTAAATCACAACAGTACAAATGGATCATTGAGTTTCAGTGTGTGGAAGTACTAGAGAGAGTTGTCTTCACAGGTAACAATGAGCCTTAGAACTAATAGCAGCAATATTATACATGTACAAGTAGATTAGCCTGGGTTCCTATGTCATAGTATGTCTAACAATCATGAAAAATCCTACGCCCTCATATAAAATGATGTATTCTACCTATTTAAGCACAAAATTTCCTGCTGCATCTTTTTAACTTGCTGTCCAATAATCTAATGAACAATGACGTTGTATTTGTATGTCTGCCAGGAATTAACTTCTATAACCGGGAGAGATTTCCAGTAGATGGAGAGTTGGAGACAATGATGAATGTAGCTAGACAGCAAGGTTTAGGACACTGGATGGACAGTGGACTTAAAGTGCATGTAGTGAATCATACGGGCTGTACCTACCCACCCGCTGAACAGAAACATGCTCCAGTACAAGGAAACATCATAGTGTAGCCTTTTAAACCTTGCTTCAGCCTATAATGTTAAGTTGTGAAATAAGCTGTATACACAAGTAAAGTATACTTTAGCTAGCAATACATTACTTTAAATTGTAACACTTGTGAAAAAATGAAAAATACAAAGTTTAATTTGAAGCATAATCGCTATTGTGTTTATTGAAATAAATTGAGTATAGTGTAGAATGGTACCATTGAATGAATGTTAAACTAAACTAGGTTGGTAAAACTGATGTGGAAAATTTTGACATGGTATAGCAGGCTTTTTAGAACTCAAAAAATTGTGCTGTTAGGCCTCTGACACCTACATGCAAATAATCAGTGAAAGTTCTAGCTAAGCCACTAATAAGCACACAGATTGCCAGCAGGTTTGTTTAGGTGTAGTCTTTTGGTGCCATACCTCTAGCATTACCACCTGCTTTGTAAGTGTATATATGTGTATATAAAGTGCACTTCTAAAGTAGGTTGTATAGAAGGAGTGTTTCTTGCTGTTGATTAGGTCTACTGGAGAGCAATGTCTTTGCACATCTAATCAATAAACTAATCATATATTGAATTTCAACCCAGTAAATTGTAACAAATATTATAGACAATATTATTCTTCACTTAACGGCTGCTGGAGGAGGCTGCTGGGATCTCGTATTTTGAGTATATTTTATTTTATTTAAAACACTGCTTTACCCTCCATAGTTGAGACAACAGCAAGATAAGTAAAATATATCTACATGTTTTGCCAGGAACATGACCTCAAAGCAAAATATAATATTCGATAGACATCTAAACTTTTTGCTACTTTCATGGAATCATTTTAAATAGTAATAATTTATAAGTTAGAAATATATGTAGCTGTTGGCAAAGAAAAATCTTAAAATTATAAACTAAGCCCAGAAATTTTGTGAACCAGAAATATATTTATTGAAGTTGCTAAAGGCAGCATGTGTGTAGGTGGAGTGTTGCTAAAGGCAGCATGTGTGTAGGTGGAGTGTTGCTAAAGGCAGCATGTGTATAGGTGGAGTGTTGTTAAAGGCAGCATGTGTATAGGTGGAGTGTTGTTAAAGGCAGCATGTGTGTAGGTGGAGTGTTGCTAAAGGCAGCATGTGTATAGGTGGAGTGTTGTTAAAGGCAGCATGTGTGTAGGTGGAGTGTTGCTAAAGGCAGCATGTGTATAGGTGGAGTGTTGCTAAAGGCAGCATGTGTATAGGTGGAGTGTTGCTAAAGGCAGCATGTGTATAGGTGGAGTGTTGCTAAAGGCAGCATGTGTGTAGGTGGAGTGTTGCTAAAGGCAGCATGTGTATAGGTGGAGTGTTGTTAAAGGCAGCATGTGTGTAGGTGGAGTGTTGCTAAAGGCAGCATGTGTATAGGTGGAGTGTTGCTAAAGGCAGCATGTGTATAGGTGGAGTGTTGCTAAAGGCAGCATGTGTGTAGGTGGAGTGTTGCTAAAGGCAGCATGTGTATAGGTGGAGTGTTTTGTGGAGAAGAGAATCTTAGAAGAATTGGAGAAATTGCTAAGCTGTAGAAACAAGGTACAACCCCAATGAGAGTTAATTCGTAGGAATTAATAATTTGATAAAAATTCTGTGTATGTTTTCTTGCTTTCAGATAACCTGGTCATAGGAACATATCTCAAGTCCATTATGCACGCGGTAATTTGGTTATGTGCGGTTCTGGCAACATGGCTGTTGGTGGCAGAGAGCAAAACAATTTTGGGTGAGTGAGTCAGTTCAGCTATCGGTGCAATATGTAAGATGAAGCTAGAATTTATTCTGTACTCTATGGCTATTTGGTGTGTTCTTATTCGATCGTATGCTATAATTGTTCTCAACAAGAATGTATATACATGTACATCTACTGTATATTGTACATTTGTATATAACATACTGCATAATGTAATAAAATATAAAGTAAGAATTTATAAAAATTAAATTCACCATGCAAGTGTAAATTAGGAGTCTTACATAACCACAGACTCCTCATGCACTAGTACAATGTATATTGTATCTACATGTAAATATACATTGTATAAATATAATACAGTGTAGATACTTTTTACCTGTATCCCTATGTTTTACTACAACTGCAATCATAAACTGTTTGCATATTACTTGATTTTTACAGGAAAATATCTAACCTTACATATTATGTAACTCTGTAAGCTGAGACTTCAATTGCAGCTCTTATTAGTTGACTGTCGTAGCTGCTTTTTGATAGGATGCATTTACAATAATTAATTGTTGTATAGAGTTTGGCATAGGTACAGTCATGTAAACTACCTACTACATGTGACTCGTTCTGTGAGCAGTAAAGACTATGCTTGCACTATCATGTAACTATTTACAATGTACTGTATACTCTTTTCTTAGATATCTCCTGTGAGAGATCCGTGGTTACCAAGGATGTCTCCGTTTCATCTAAGAACTCTCTGATAAGCCGCACATCTGACTCTAAATCACCTGTAGAATGCATGCTTCACTGTGTGAAATCGTCTCCCTTCAACTGTACCAGTGCCTTCAGAGAAAAAATGTGTTAGTATGACTAACTTTAAACTTAGAGGTCGGCCCATTCATTTGTTCACTTCTGTGCCAGCATCAGCTGTGAGTAATGCAGTCTACATCTACAGAAAAGTAGTAAGAAACAAGCACAGACAAGCACTTGTCTATCGTATGAGCAGCGAGCTTTGCCTTCTTTTATTTGCAAATTACTTGTACATAATAATATTGCAGTTTACTGATTGTTATCATGCTTAGGAGTAGTTGAAATATATACATAAAAATGCGATAATATGATGTGATGTTAGCATTACATAACTTTTACATCGTGTAAGATCTCTTAATTAGCCATATTCACTATGTATTTGCATAAAAAATCTATTTGTATATTTTACATCTCTTTATAGCTGGAAAGTGCTATGAGCTGACTGGTAACTACACAGAGGTTCAAGCTGAGGAGAGTGGTATTACTTCAACTGGACATTTCCTTGAGCTGATCATGGAGGGAAATGTAAGTATAGTAAATATAGTAGTGCTGTCAGTAATTTCTACAATTACCCTATTTCTGTAGTTGACATTGGGTTCATCCCTCCCTGAACACTATATACACGTAACAACAGTGCAATAATCAGAAAACAAATAGACTTTGGTAAGAATGGCTTTGAATAAATATGCAGATGTTTGGCTACTTTCAGGGCTTGATAATTACACTGTAGTATTAATTATTTTAGTACTTTATGAAAAAGAGTCCTAAACTAGAGGTAAACGTCATAGATGGTGTTTTCAATAAAAATTATTTGAAATTTCAATTTTTAGTTGCTTCAGATTTTGTTGGACGATTGTAAAACAACAAAATAATAATTTTAACTTTTGAAGACAAAAAAAGCTGGCAGAACTTTTAGAACCTTGTTGAGCTGAGTACACCAAGTTGCTACAGCCTTTGTGTAGACTACATGTAGGTCAAAATATTACAAAGACTAAGTAGATTTTAATTGATAAAATGCTGCTATATATACATTTATCTTTCTGAGTTTAATATGCTGCTGTCTGTTTTCCTAGTTTTAGGTCATCAGTTTTGTTGTGATATGGATATACAGATGCACTTCTAAAATCTCTATTCCCATTTCCAATTCTAATTTTGCAACTAGTGATTGCTTTATTGTTTACAAAAGTATCAAATTGATAGTTTACCATAAATATCAATTCAGGCTTATTGAAGCTCTGTGTGAAGTCTTAATAGTGGCCTTCTATTACCCTAGCCAATAATATTCACTTTCCTTTTGAACGAATTCAGTATTTTAAACAATTTATACTTCAAACATCTAAGTTTATTTTCCCTCTGATGCTGAAACAGTTTCCATTGTTTCTATTGATTGTGAATGTCAAACCTGCCTCTGTAGAAAAAGTGCATTTGCGATGTTTGGAGTAGCCCTCACTTTGCAGAACATATTATAATTACACTATGTATATCTTACTAAAGCTGAACTATATATCATATGATTGGATAAACACACTATTACCATATAATTTTACCTGCATGATACTGGCGCTATTATTGTATCTTACCAATTGGGCAGTAGGCTTAGGGCCAAAAACATCGCTATTTATCTCGTGCTATCTTACTTGTTGTCATACAATATCTACATGTAATATATTAAAGCTGGTGCTGCTTATTGTATATTATTTTTACAAACGTATTACTATACACGTATAATGTTATTACTACCACACACAATAATTAATACTAGTATAATTGGTTAAAATATGATACACATCACACTAGTTACACAGAGAAGTACAGAGAGTTGTATTGTATAGTAGCATAGTAACTAGTTATAACACAGGTCACAGGATGTAGTATGTAAGTTTGACTGTCCTGGCCCTGAGGCTATGGTCCCAAACCGCATTAACTAAACTATGATGATTATAGATTACTAGTTGTGCCCCACTGCAAACTTCCGGCATCACATAGTACTATTCATCTGATTTCATATGATGGCAGGAGATGAATTGCAATGGAAGAGTGTGTGGCGAGAATAATATTTGTATGAAGGGCTGTGGAGACAGGGAGTTGACTGTACCAGTTTGTCTGGGTAAGTACAGAGACAGGGAGTTGACTGTACCAGTTTGTCTGGATAAGTACAGGGACAGGGAGTTGACTGTAATCGTCTCAACTGAGATCCAGTCGAGACGATTGGATTTGCTAAAAATGAAAGAGACGAAAACTTCTTCATTTAAATGTTAACAAACCTAGTGTAAGCTTCATTTACATATAGAGAATAGTAAGGTCTGTAATCACCATAGTTTATTAGGGTGTGTATGCTACTTTATATACTAATTTTAGCTGATCAGAGAGACAAGTGTAACCGACCTATTGAGTACAGTAACCTAAGACACTACTGGTCTGATACCAGTACAGATCAACGAGATACTGCAACTATTATGGTAAGACATTATCAGTAGATTTTTGTATTGGAATAAAGCGGCTACATTAGTTAGCCTCGTTTCTAAGTCTTCTAAGATATTTTCACAAAACTTGATCTAAGCACTCCAGGAGCTAGGATGCTGATGACTCAAAAACACGCAGAAAAGACCATTTTTCTTACTTCAGCTTTGTCAATGAACCAAAAAATCTTGATCATTTTTTATTCCGCAACTAAATCATATTTTTCCTTTAAAATCCAATGTTTAAATTTCAATTTAAATGCAGCATATCCTAAAACAATAAATTATATTGTCTTTCGTCAATCTACATATTGTATATCATTCTAGAAATCGTAAACTCTGTTTTGAGAAGAATCTGTTGCATTTGCCAAACAACTGTCAATGTACTTGCAGTCACTTACATATCCAAAAGAAAGTTCTGAATCAGCTTTGAGAGTTATTATCCACATGGTAGTAAGAGGGCACTATGATAACCAACCAGGCAACTGCAGCCATTGGTACGTCACATTTGATGGAAAGAAATGTACAAATCCAGGAAACATAGAAATGATAGAGTACAGTGTACAAGAAGGAGACCTTCATCTGTCTATGGACCGTGAGTTAATTCCGGATATCGATTGTATTTGGTACTGTCTGCTCCAAGACTTGCCATAGCTTTTTTTTCTTATAAATAATAATAAAAGTTACTAATAGGCATCGTGAGTGAAAGCTTGTACTGACATTGGAAGCTGGACCACTCTAAGTGGAAAAGTCCGTTTTCTAATGCATGAGTTTGTAGAAATTGAATTGGAAAATCTGACGTCCTCGTATGGGGACAACCATCTTTCCAACGAGTAGTTAACAACAAATTATTGTACTTTCTCCAAAGTGTTTATTTAGAAAACTGTAGTAGTGTATTGTTATAGAATTACTGTAACCAACACTTTTACCACCCTTTGTACAACTAATTGAATGTAGATGCTTCTACATTTTGTTGCAATGCTATTACAGTGGATGGCACTTGCTATGGTTTGGCCCGTGGAATGAGAAAGATTGGCTTATTCGTGGCTCCTTGTGAAGGATTCGCTACTTCTGATTCTTGTTCAGGCCTCAACTCTGCCAGAACAGCAATTGTTATGGAAGTGATGCCCTACAAGGAAAGATTATATGGTAATATTGGAGATAATAATATTTCTGTGGCTATAGGTTTACCAATATGTCTACAAAGCACCTGCGGATGAGGCACTTATGGCCGTCTAGCCCCTTCAGCTATTAGCAGTTGACTGCATGTAGAAGGTTCTTGTTAAGGAGGTTAATCTCCCAATGCAAGTGATCTCTTACACATTTAAATTTGCATCATTTGGTAAAATTGTATTAGCCAGTTATTTGGTTCTTGGTTTAAATTTGTAGAGGGTGGAACAAACTACTGTCCACTACTAAATGTATTCAACTACCAATATGAGACATGGAATGAGGAGATCACAGACACTAGAGACTTGGCCTCAAGTAGTCTGCTAATTAAGGTGATTGAGATTATTGGAACCTCTTTCTTGGTATAAAGCTATTATTAACCTGAGCTTAGACACAGACAGCCGCCTGCATTCTCACTGTCTAGCTTTCTGATTAGTAGCCTGGTATTCCAGTCAGGGCACACCTACAGTCTATTACAGTTAACAGCTGATATTTTAATGAATACTTAAATATTAGGGAGACAGAAATAAACTTATATTATTTTACTTCTTATAACGTGGTATGGATATCTGAGAAAATTTACAAACTAGTAGATGGTTACTGATTATAAGTTTATGGCTGTACGTTGTATATACTGCTGTAGGTGTACATATTTACATTGTAGTCAATCAACTACAGGAAGTTAGCCAGTGACACGAGTCTCCACATCAAGTACAGTGCTGTAACAGCTCTGGAAATGATTACACCAAGCATATATTGCAGTGCATGGTACATTGATATAATATCCCTTACTAAGTAGTTATAAATGTACGATAGTTTCATAAGTATGAGCCACCTTTTTCAGGTGCAAATGCAATTGCTTGTTTGCTTTACATCGTTATTGTATATGAATATTTCATGTGTCAGCTTTTGGAATTCACATAGCTGCCACTGGTTTGGAGAGCTATGTCAAGCAGGGTGGCTATACCAACTAAACAAAAATCTCCTTCAATCCCAGCTTACTGAAAATTAAAATTGTGCTGCAGTGCTCCGAAAACTGATATGTCTACAATCTACAATATATACTCATATTATAATTATATACATGTATGTAAATGCAATAATATACATTATTTTTATAAAACTTCTACTACAGTTTAATCACCACATCTCTAGTTGTAGCATCAACAAAAGTGGGTTGGTTTTCAAAGCACTGCAGAACGTTAATAATTTTCAGTAATTACCCAAACTGATTGGAGTGAACTTAATTTATTTAGTAGTCATTAGATCTTCCCTGGCATAGCTGTCTATCACAGTGACGGTCAGCCATGACAGTTCCAAAAACTGTTGTATAAATTAACAATATTTGTGTAAAGTAATGTTTAGTTGCATTATTTTAGGTATGTTAGAATCAATGGCAATGAATGCAGCCCTCGACTGAACTACATGGTTTACCCAAGTGAAGGAAGTGACTACAATTATTACATGCTCCATAGGAGGACAAGAACAGGTAAGATAGTCAGTTGTCCAGGTTTTCTGTTTGGCAAAGTCGACTTTAAACTCCAAAAGTTGCAGCATATGATGTAATATTGAAATTTACACTAAATTATATATGTAAGATTGAGGAAAAGTTCTGAACTAGCATTAACCAATCGGTAGACATAACTAGCTGTTACGATCATGCCATGCTTTGATATCTAGTTGAAGGTGTTTGTGACAATCAGCTAAACAGTGGCATACATAGTGTGGAGATCTGGGTTGGATCTTGTGAAGGGATCAACAGAACTCAACCTACTAAAACAATAACCGGAGGATTTAACTCTTCCTCACGCCTGATCATAGAGGAAGTTAGAAGATATCATGCTGTTGATGGAGGTAGGCCTAAAAGCTCTTTAAATTCAAACTTTAGACTCTAAAAATCCGATCGATGATTGATAGGTATAACTCAACCAGATGAAAGCTATGATTTATTCTCTAGTAGTTGTTTTGTTATAATTTGTAAGCATTTAGTTTGTCAGCCGGATAGTGAAGCCGCAGTCATACTATATACAAACAGAGCATCGCAAAGCAGAGAGCAAAGCTGAACAGCTTTATCTACTGTAAAACTCTTCAATTTAATTTAATATGTAGGCCTGCTATCTTTATGCAGTGTGGCAAAGGCGTAGGGGATTTAGAAGCCATGTTGGTAAAGTGGAGAGGTTTAACTACTGGCTGACAGGCAATGCAGATGACAACAAAGTCTTATATTCAGTCACCTACTCGAAGGAGTACGCCGACACCGCTCTGAGGATGACAGCTAGTGGAGTCCATCGAGGTTCCTCAGGCCCTGGATATGGTAGATGCGGTCGGTGGTATGTTGCCTGCTAATGCAATCCACCTGTTAATTATAGAACTAATCTGCTAAATCAAGTCAAGTAACAAACCAACTTGACTTCAGTTTTGCCTAACAAACTTTCTGAGGGTTATATGAAAAATATACATATACATGTACATATACATATATACATATTATGTGGTGCCCTTTGATATCTGCCCAAGACATATTATATTATATGCATGCATTATGTTACTCAGCATTTTGTTATAGGTACTTCACTATTGATGGAAATGAATGCACTAACCCAGGAAGAATAGAAGGTTTGCTGCAGTTTAATAGCAAAAATAATTACCATCAGCCTATGCAAGGTATGTCCTAGAATTTACACACCCACCCTCTACTACTACGTAAAATATCCACTGTCTACTACTACGTAATATCCACTGCCTACTACAAGTACTACGTAATTAGTAAATGCATGCGCAAGTAAATGTACATCTATCTATGTATCCATATATGGTGAACGTATGTAGACTTGTTGAAAGAGGTAGTAAAGACTGTACACATGAACAGCTGACAGTGGGTAGCTACACTCGCAGACCTACATGTGCAAACCCTCTCTCATGCATACATATACACATGTATTCACTTTACTAGCCATTGCAGAATGATTACTTACAGCAGCAAACTAGCAAGGATGTAGTGCAAAAAGTTGAGAAAGGATTGCCAAAATCCCCGAATATGCAATATAGTTTGAATGCATATTATTTGAGTGAATTATAGTTTGAAACTTATCAAATTCAGTGAATTTTAATTCATTCTATTCATAGTAAACAACTGTTATCATAGGCTGGAAAACTGGTAAGGGCACACACAATGCAAGTATTATACTAGGCAAGTTCAGGCATGTACATGTACATGTATACAGCAGTACTAATATGTTGGAGTTATCTCCTTATGGTTCTACAGTGAGCGGAATTTGCCATAACATAACGATAGGAAGCCATACCATAGCTTATGCTACTGGACCGTGTGCGGGTCAGACGACACACACTAACTCTGAAATTGGCTACCTGACTTCTTTTGATATCATCCTTGAAGAACTTAGACTAGACTCCATGAAGATATGCACAGAAAATCGGTTTGATTGCGATGCTTAGTCTAGGAGTATACCATCTTATTTATCATCTTCTTATTTGAAATTTTCAAATCGTAAGCCTAGTTTTCTAAAATGAGTTAAAATAAGTTTGGCAGGTCGCAGTGTGGATGCTTAGAAATACATGCTTTGTATTTTAACTATGATTTGGAACATACTAACTGTTAGCTGCACTTAGTTCAACGAGTTGTTTCCAAGGCCACTATATCTTTGCATACAGCTACAATGTATACACTAAACCAGTAGACCGTTACCATGCTGCTGTAATGAAGGAATTTGTTATATCTTTCGAAAATGTCAGATGGAAACAGCATGGTTATGAAATAATATTCAGGAAATATTAAAAGATGTTGTTTTGATGTAGAAAGTGACGATGGCTCTCATTTGTATTGTGTTGAAGAGTGCTACAATATTGTTGTTGCATACAGGATGTTGATAATGGAAATAGAGTAAAATATGATGGTAGGCTGGCAGCAGAGAATAAGTACAAATTTAAAAGCCCTAAAAAGTCCTTCTATACATTTATGTTGTGGTTGGGGTGTGGGGCAAGGGCAAACAACTTACAAAATAAAAAGAAGACAACTTCTCTATATGACAGATCTTATTAGGGATCCTGTACTCATTTCTGGCGCAGGCTGGTCAGCTGGCGGAGTATTGCCTTCCCTCTGCCTCCAGTCATTATTATTTTTACTGCTACATAGTTACTACATGTATATGTATATTATGATTTCACTTTAGTAATAATATCTGTGTTTGTCACACAGTAGCATGCATCATACCTGTCAAGTAAACAGAATAAGGATATTTTGATCAGCATACTTTTTGGGGATTCTCTAGGTGAGAAGCCTGTAGACTTGAAAGGTATGATCTTACATGTTATCACTGCTATCATTGTATTTGACCTTACATGATATTTTTGTTATCATTTGACAAGGTACTGTATAATATGGTATACTGGGTCTAATAGCCAATGTACTGGTATGTCCTGTGCTGTGCATTATCTAATCTTTTATCATGTGCATGTATTTAATATTTTATCCCTGGTATAATATTGTCATTTATAGGGGTATGATCAGTATTGTACTAGAATAAGAGATTTTTCTTAATAAAATTATTGTTTTTGGCTGTATAACTATCTGATTTTGTACAAACACAAATTATTGCATGATACCAACTAATTGGTTCACACAGGCCAACCTGTAGTCATGCAAGAGTACAGGACTTGAGTAAATTATTAGAAACAGACAATGTACTATAATATACTCAAAAGTGTGCTTGAGAGGATTACTATAATATATACACACACAGATTCATCACCTGACAACCTAGATAGGTGATCAACAGGTGGTTCCCAATACTAATATATCAAAATCTGTCAGGTATTTCTTGCATTATGCATTTGTATGTTGTGAACAAGTTGCCTTATAGAGAGTAGATATAGTAGACCAGTATATTATCTTAGCCACCAGCCATTCTAATCAGTGAATGTGTACTTTGTACTGTGAACAGTGAGTTACAACAATGATATCTGTAGCTTTGGGTGTATTAGAGAAATAAACTTCTATATAAGTTGAGAGGTCATTGCATTAAATACATGCAGCTATTCAGTCAACTACTTCAGTTGAAAGGCTTGACAATGGGTTGGCTACGTAGTGGTTTAGTAGCTATACTGTCTATAGTACTAGGGTATGCAGGTCTAGCCATCCTTCCAGGCCTTTGGTGGTTCATTGCCGAAAGCCCAAGGTGTCCTTTACCTGCAGACATACAGACAGACTACGTCAAACAGAACTTTGATGTGAGGAAACTCCAGGGTGTATGGTGAGTTATTTCGTCTCTTACCTAGCCTTAGCCTGAATTTAATCACTACCATAAAACAGAAATGTTTGTCAACACTGCTGTATGTTTGCATCTGTACTGGCTACTGACAAGATACAGAGAGGGATGTTATCCAGACATCACCTTAGACCTAAGCAGTTACATGTAGGTTAGCCTGGATGTTGTAGCCTTTGTAGGCTAATAATATTGTACAGTCAGGTTATACAATAGACCCTTTTCCACACCTTGATGTTTCAGTTTTGAAACATGGAGTTGTCTTCCCCCTCAGGGGAAGGGTTTTCTATATAATCCCAATGTAGAGTGTTACATTATTAGGATTCTTGGTGCCCCTAATTAAATGGGAATTTTATCTTGCAAATATGTTGTATAAAACCTGCACACAATTGCTACGCATAACATTGAAGTAATTTTGTATCATGCATAACTGACTTACAAGCAAAATACCTCTGCAAAGCTAATGTCTCTACCTGGAGGTAGCCAGCCCTGGAACAGGAACTGAGCTCTGCTCTTTGATTGGACAATAATAGCTATGAAACAACCTCCCTAGTTTCAATGAAAGAGACATGATTAATGCATCTAACCCACTGCTTGTACCCATTATTGAATTCTTGTGGTAAATGGCACTTGGGAACATTGTCGATGAATAATCCACCTCACAGCAAAATATACCTTTGTTCTTGAATGACAATATTTATTATTATACCAGTGCTACCTTGCCTGATGTAACATGACATAGACAGCAACTGTACAGGAAGATGCCCAGCTGTAACAGAATGATTGCAATCTTGCATCTGTGGGCACATTGTCAATGAATAATTAATCCTACTACCTGTAAGATGGTCAATAATTCCCACACATAAATGTACCAATCATTAACCTTTGTTTTTTGCTGTTGAATACCAAAATAACAGCAGCGGGAGCAGTAACAAAAATTACACTATTGCTACCTTCCCTTAGCTAACAAGATGTGCCAACAGTATAGAGCCTAATACAATATTGTAAACAACCCAGTTGTAGCAGATGGCAATAGGTAGGCTTATATTCATAATAGGGAACAAGCATATAAAAAGGAATGTTGTGATTTGATTATCCATATAATATATTTAAAAATTAAACAAGTATGTATGAGTATAATATTATCTTATAACACTGTTTTAGCCAATTTAATGACTACCATGTTGATATTGTCGAACTACTGCAATATGTATGAATAGCATATTATAATTTTTGCATTTTGAATACTGAGCACGATCTTCGTGGCATGGTGAAAAATTCTGTTTCTCTTAAATAATCACCAATACTCTTGGCTACACACTTATATACCATGTCGTCGCTGTCAGATGGGATGGGCTCTTTACTATTATGAACAATGCAATTTAGGCATATGAATGATAAATACCTGAACATGATTGCACAATGTATAATACTGCAATATGTGACAGTTTGGTCATTTATGATAATATGTTAGAACAGGGAAAGTAGAGCTGATGTTATTTCTTTTATACTGTTGTTTGGTCATTCAATACAAAATAGTGGTATACAGGCAAGCTGCAGCAAGGTGAATGATTCATTGACAATGATATCAGATGCCACTTGCCACAAGACCTAATAAACATGTGCAGCAGTGGGTCAGATGTAGTATGAATCATTTAGAGCAGCCATGGGCAACGTGGGGCCTTTTGGCCACTGAGGCCTTTTTGCTGATTTGATGCGGCCTTTTTGTTGTTGATAAAATAAAAGGACTGTATGTACTATAATCTGACATCCTCCACCTCTCCGCTACAGACATTACGCCAAGCACACTCAAATCATGGATTGCATTCAATGCCAAAAGAGTCCCATGTAAACATACATGTAAACTGCTATTACCATGGTACCAATCTCTTATTTTTACTTTCTATGTAATACTACTTCACATTTTTATTTGCGTTTAAGGATAATTAAAGGTGAATAAAGCAGTCATTGGAACAACTGGACGACTTTGAGTTTTTAAATTTTTAGCAAATATCCAATTTATAAAACATTGATATGAAGCAGCATAAGAAGAATCACGTTATGATCATTAGCGCCTTCACAAATGGTGATATAGGGAGGTAAACATTTTGTGTCATTAAAAGTTAAAGGTGATGGTGGCCTTTTATGAAATTACCATCTAAAAGTGGCCTTCGACCCAAAAGGGATGCCCATCCATGATTTAGAGTCAGTTAGGTTATTTCACAACTATCATTGTCCAATCAGAGAGATAAGAGCTAAAGTTCTGATCCAGGGTGAGTTACTGCCAGGTGCAGTCATATTTTTGCTGCAAGAGTAAACCCTCCACATGTCCCAATCCTCCCTATTTAGAGCAACAGTAACTGGGAAAGCATGGTCTAATTCTAATCTAACAGGACATATACACTTACACTGCCCATATTCTAAAATTCATGTAAACAACAAAGCTGTAGCAAAATATTTATTTTTCATTCACAAAAATATATTATTCATATATTCTACTCTACTTCCTTAACAACTTTAATCCATATGTTATGAGGAGGGTCATTTAGCCGATTGCTAGGTATGCATTGAGATTTAACGTAGCAGGCAGAACTACTCTTATTGATGTTGTGGTACCATACCTCTTGTAGCCAGTCATTGTAAAAGTAACTGAACCCTTTACCAGTTTTATAAGAAGCAAGAGCATCGGCAGACAAGGATTGGCCATGCTTAGTTATGAACTTCACGATTTCAATATATGATAATGGGGGCCATGTACCCATACCTTCCTTTTCATTGACCCAAGCCTTCAACTTGTGTGGATCTGGTGATGAACATTCAGCACTGAAAAGTGCTTTATAATCAATCTTTTTAGACATTTCTTCTTCTCTTACACCAGGCTTTTCTGGTATTTTATGATTGTACATGTAGTATACACTAGCACATAATTCAGCTCGTGTTCCAGATAACTTGCAACCCCGCTTCCTGCAGTAATCTTTCAGATTCCAGGCTCCAGGTGTTTACTTCAGCAAGACTAATAAGGTTGTTTTCAAAAAATTGTGTTGAATCCTCCATTATAATAGGCTATTGCAAATGATAGAAAATGTTACAATTGTAAATGATCTGCTATAGCAGTTGTGCACTTCTCAGTCGCTGAACTGTTATTGTAGAATATATTGTCAACAACATTTATTTATAGTTTTGGGCCTAAGCAGGATCCAATTATAATAATGTTATTTGAGCATATGTATGATAAATATCAGTATTGCAATCATTCTGTTACAGCTGGGCATCTACCTGTACAGTTTCTGTGTGTATGTCCTGTTACATCAGGCAAGGTAGCACTGGTATAATAATAAATATTGTCATTCAAGAACAAAGGTATATTTTGCTGTGCAGTGGATTATTCATTGACAATGTTCCCAAGTGCCATTTACCACAAGAATTCAATAATGGGTACAAGCAGTGGGTTAGATGCATTAATCATGTCTCTTTCATTGAAACTAGGGAGGTTGTTTCATAGCTATTACTGTCCAATCAAAGAGCAGAGCTCAGTTCCTGTTCCAGGGTTGGCTACCTCCAGGTAGAGACATTAGCTTTGCAGAGGTATTTTGCTTGTAAATCAGTTATGCATGATACAAAATTACTTCAATGTTATGCATAGCAATTGTGTGCAGGTTTTATACAACATAGTTGCAAGATAAAATTCTCATTTAATTAGGGACACCAAGAATCCTAATAATGTAAGACTCTACATTGGGATTATATAGAAAACCCTTCCCCTGAGGGGGAAGACAACTCCATGTTTCAAAACTGAAACATCGAGCTGTGGAAAAGGGTCTATTATGTCAAGGTAGAGTGCAATCTTTACCTGTGAATTCCCATGGTAGCCTGTGATCTTTACCTACACACTTCCATGGTAGCCTAAGATCCCTGCCTGTACATGCCAATGATAGCCTATGATCTCGACCTATACAATTTAATGGTAGCCTAAGCCTATGATCTCTGACGAGAAATGCCAATGATAGCTTGTGATTTAATGTTGTAGGTATGAGTTGGCCTATAATGATATCACTCAACCTATATCTCTATGTGGATGTGAGAGGTCTGTGAAGCACTATAGACCTGAGTCTAACCATATATTTGATAACTTCACTCTGTATTGTCAGGAAACACAGCAGTGGGCAAATCTCACCTTCAACCTAAATGGTAAGATGGAGGGAGTGTTGTTTTAGCCTTTGTTCTAGGCTCTTTCCCTTGAATGTATGCCAAGTATCTGGGATTAATTAGGTGGTCAAGTGCGAGTTTGCTAAGTTTTCAAAACTTTGTATATCTAAACCATGGCACTAGTATGCAATTTATATTTGAATTGGCATATTTGCAAACTTTCTATCAGTATTCAGTCAGAATGATACACCATCTACTACCTACTAGGATTTAAAAATGATTGCAATGAAAACAAACTATTTACACAATTACATGTTATGCAATAAAACTGCAAAATCTTCATTATAAATATATCATAGAAGTTCTATGTTGTCTCAAAAGTCTGTATATGTATGTGACACTCGTCTCTGATTGGATGCAGGTCACCCGATTGGACATATGCACGGACACTGGCCCTGGTTACCCATGATCGTGTGGCCTAATACGGTAGTAGCTTTGGGAGTGGATCCAGTGACTGACAAGTATAATTGGGTGATAGAGTTCCAGTGTGTTGAGTATTTTAATCGAGTCGCTTTCACAGGTCAGTACGCTGTAAATTTCCTGTAAGTGATTAGTAGTGGTTTGGACACCTCTGCATGTGATGTTAGTTTCCAGCAAAAGGAAACGCAGGTGATTCTTTTACTGTTTCTTTACGCATAATATTAACTAAGTTGTGTGAATGCTATAGTACTCCTAGAGTGTCGTGAGTGTAACAAAGTGTAAACATCCGTGAGCTTTCGCACTTTTGGATTATATCATGCACCGTTTTGTAATGCTAGGCATTTGAAGATGGTGCATAATGTTGGAGTCGTTTTCTGTTGCTCTTTAAACTTCTGTTGAGGGATAACTCTGTATTAACCTATTCCAAAGAAAGTGTACTATCCATAATATTGTATTTTCAGCCATGCACTATTATCTATATATTATATTATACACACCACACTGCTGTGTCATGGGTTGTAATGGATATAATGTAGAGCAATATCACCTGCAGCTCTTGTTATGTTTGTGCACATGACAAACGATGTAGATAATACATAATATACATAATTATTACCATAAAGTAGTTATCGTGTGTTTCACACCGACTATCCGTTTTGCAGGTATAAATTTTTATCATAAAGAGAGATTTCCTAGAGAGGAAGAGTATAAGAAGATGACGGAAGTAGCTAGACAGCAAGGTCTGGGATACTGGCTGAACAGCATATTTGGAATGTATGTAGTGAATCATACTGGCTGCACCTACCCACTTGTTGAGCCACATCTGCTCAAGTTATTTGAGCAGTACTGAATGTGATAACCAATTTGGCTTTGCAAGTTGCTTGCAATGTTGGTAAAGTGCTCACAAGGTGCTTGTTGATTTTAAGTAAGCATCTCATTGCTTTCAGTAAGGGCTGCAACCATTCTTGAAACTATTTAACATCAAACTTGCAAACTGACAACGGAAAACCCTTGTGCCAAACCGAAGAGCAATCAAGTTTATTCAATGAAGACTTTCCTTTTCACATCACATCATGCATAATATTGTTATTAGCAATTTGTTTCATAGAGCAGTTGAAATCATATGGAAAAACAGTAGATGTAGTTGATTCAACCTATGTAGTATGTATAAAACAAAATATTGTTGTAGATTCACAAATAAACCGAATACTAGTTGATTCCATTGGCCTTGTCAATGTTGTAATATGATCATGAATGGGGCTATTGTATGGTCTGCTATTGCATAGTCAGTTATTACATGGTCAATTATTACATGGTCAGCTATTAAATGGTAAGCTATTGCATGGTCAGCTATTGTATGGTCAGCTATTGCATGGTCAGTTATTGTATGGTCAGTTATTACATGGTCAGTTATTACATGGTCAGCTATTGCATGGTCAGTTATTACATGGTCAGTTATTACATGGTCAGTTATTGTATGGTCAGTTATTGCATGGTCAGCTATTGCATGGTCAGCTATTGCATGGTCAGCTATTGCATGGTCAGCTATTGTATGGTCAGCTATTGCATGGTCAGTTATTACATGGTCAGTTATTGTATGGTCAGTTGTTGCATGGTCAGCTATTGCATGGTCAGCTATTGCATGGTCAGCTATTGTATGGTCAGCTATTGCATGGTCAGTTATTACATGGTCAGTTATTACATGGTCAGCTATTGCATGGTCAGTTATTACATAGTCAGTTATTGTATGGTCAGTTATTACATGGTCAGGTTATTACATGGTCAGTTATTACATAGTCAGTTATTACATGGTCAGCTATTGCATGGTCAGCTATTGTATGGTCAGCTATTGCATGGTCAGTTATTACATAGTCAGTTATTGTATGGTCAGTTATTACATGGTCAGTTATTACATGGTCAGTTATTACATAGTCAGTTATTACATGGTCAGCTATTGCATGGTCAGCTATTGTATGGTCAGCTATTGCATGGTCAGTTATTGTATGGTCAGTTATTACATGGTCAGTTATTGTATGGTCAGTTATTACATGGTCAGTTATTGTATGGTCAGTTATTACATAGTTAGTTATTACATGGTCAGTTATCACATGGTCAGCTATTGCATGGTCAGTTATTGCATGGTCAGTTATTACATGGTCAGTTATTACATAGTCAGTTATTGTATGGTCAGTTATTACATGGTCAGTTATTACATGGTCAGTTATTACATAGTCAGTTATTGTATGGTCAGTTATTACATAGTCAGTTATTACATGGTCAGTTATTACATGGTCAGCTATTGCATGGTCAGTTATTACATGGTCAGTTATTGCATGGTCAGTTATTACATGGTCAGTTATTACATGGTCAGTTATTGTATGGTCAGTTATTGCATGGTCAGCTATTGCATGGTCGGTTATTGTATGGTCAGTTATTGCATGTTTCACGATTTTTACATAAGGTAAGCCTGGAGGAAGTACACATTGTTTAAGTTTAGGGAACCACTCCAGGGATGAATTCAGGTAAAATAACATTTGTATTTTAATAATATAACTACATGTAGGTATATAAGAGCGTGTGGAAAGCATCTGCTAATTAGCTACTTTTTAAGATGGTAACAAGACCCGACAACAACAGTTTGAATAAGATTTACCTTTTAATAAGATTCACATGTAGAATAACTTATACAAACAATGGCTGACGTACATGTAAGTAAAACAGACTAGTATCAAGAGAATGAATCCCTAATGTTTAGTTCAATGGTGTCCCATCGCTCTATTTTGATATGTATCTATATATACATGTACATGTATCTATATATACATGTACATGTATCTATATATACATGTACATGTATCTATATATACATGTACATGTATAGATACATGTACATGTATATATACATGTACATGTATCTATATATACATGTACATGTATATATACATGATGCTGAGATTGCTAGTTAATACAGTTACTACTAAAATATAGTGAGTGCAAGACAGCATGTACCACCTAAGACTATATTTTAATAACATACATTACACAGTTTGCTATATTGGACGACTTGGATAGTCAAATAACTTAATATCTAGGTCATAAATTATTCTAAGTTTATCTACTATGTCAGATTTTACTGCAGACCATAAAACTGGATATTTAACTGTTGTCATATTCTGCTTCTCAAATGGCAGGCGTTTACTATATGCCATCGACAATATCTTTTCAAAATCTCGTCGAACACCAAACTGGTAGAGTAGAACCGTTCGATCAACATCTGCTGTTTCAAGTTTGTCTAAAATAACAGAACTATTGTCATATCATGCCGCATAAATGATGTTTATAAACACTGAAAAACTCCAAGGGATCACCATAATTGGTTTGAAATAGGCTTGAGTTTGAATAGTAAAATCATTTCACTTAATTGAAGCCATTTATATAGTGTTCAGCAGGGACCCGACCAAAGCCAATAGTTTGAACTAACCAAGTTTTTTAATTATCAGAGGCTGAATTAAGCAAGTTTCACTGTAATAGTTTTGCAGCAAAAATCTACATTTTTCACTTGTGTTTCTGCTGAACAAGTACTTTGGTCTTTGTCAAAATGGAAACATGAGAAGTTGTTTTCTTTGTTTATTTTTGGGTATCCAACAACTTAAACTGCCTCAGCTACTAAAATGAGTCTCAGCCTATCAGCATAGTGTGCAATACTGCACCTAAATGGATTAGCAATGCAACTCAGTTTACTAAAGCAATACATACGTATGTAAGAGTATTTAATAGAGCAGAATGATCCAAGGACATGCTGAGGTCGCCAGTGCTCGTCCATGTTCGTCACTCCCTTCTCTCTCCAAGAGTGTATCACACAGTCATTTAGAAATCTAAGGAACGTCCATCTTATGTGCTTAGCTGTGAGAGATCTAAAAAACAAAGTCATGCTAACATCACTTCATCTGCATTATAAACTCTGTACTGTACGTACACTTGTAGCATGCCGTCTTATATGATGCTAACGATATTCAATAACATACGAGATATATAAATGAAGCACGTGAGCCCTATTACAAGACCAGTCTATTTTCACCAATTAATTAGTCACATAATGTCTACATATTGTTATACTTATAGGCCTATAAAACCATAGTTAGAACGTACAGTCACACATATAATTTGTAGATCATACTTACTTATTACTGTCTCTGCATTTCCCAGCCTGAATCATATACAGGTATTCGTTGGAATGGAGAAATTTCTGTGTGTACGCGCTGACCAGTCTAGTCCACGGATTTCTTACCGTGATGAAAGAAAAGAAGCTACTAAAGTAGTCACCATTTTTTAATTCATCAATATCTGCTCGCTTGAGATGCCTGGCAAGCAAACATAGGCTACACAGGATAAAATTGTCAACCTTCCTAATAATAAAACTTTTACTAGAAATGTAAATGTGTTGATGTAGTAGAAAAGAGTAGTTGAATGTTACCAGAGAAAACTTTTTCAAAGTGTAGCACATAACAACTTTCAAAGAGTGCTGTAAACAGTTACAGTTTCCGTACATATGTCACCATGGGTGAAAGTCATACACTCTCTTGATTGTTCAACCAGGTTAACAGTTTAGAATCTTAGCTAGAGAATAACAAGGTCACCTGCTGACATATATAACATTACGTAGGCCCAACCATGACTTACATTAGAAATAGAGTAGAACTTACTGGAATATGCCAGGGGAACATTTAGGTCCAATAGCTAAACACAGCAAGGTGAGTAAGTCCTTGGAACCTGCCTTAGGCATCCTACACATCATGATATGGGGATCAGGAAGAGAGTAACAGTTACCATGTCCTAATAAGGAAACCTCTCTTCTATCAACTTCTCCCTGATTGGACAGCTCATTACACACCTAAATCAAAAGGGAATGAGATGTTGAATGTAGCTTTTTGTGCTTTGGGATATGTTGACTACAAAGCTGTTTTCTATTTGCTTTGGACCGAATACCACTCAGGTAGAGATGGGCAGACATGTGTGCTTATTTACTTCTACTTTTACATTGTGTAAAAGTAGAAGGATTCGGCTCTCCTTTTACTTTACATTCAACCTTGCACATGGCTCAATAGGCCTGCAATTTGTAATACATGTCACTAATAGGCCCAAACGGTAAAATGTACTAGTGATGGCTTTTCGGTCAATTACAATTCTGTGAGAGCTCTACAACCAAATTATTTGTTGGTGTAGAGAAAAAGAGCCTAGAGACAGATAGTTCAACTTCAAACCTATGTATCCTTAGACTGTGACTAGTGTGTCCTGGCTCTCCCCTATCTGATAATTTTACTAATTGTAGTAGTTAGTCACTTACTCTATGGATTCTGGTCTGTCTTTCATCTTGGAGTCTTTTCACCAATTCCTTATCAAATGGAAGACTGTGGTTACCAGGTACCGATTTCAGTTCCCATACAGAATGAGGGACTTGAACAGCAGGCTGCCTTCTTATAAGAGGTGAGTTTATCTTGTCCTTATTTGGAAGTAATTGCACAAAGTTGTCACTGGAAACAGAAAATTATTTGGTAATAGGTAATACACTGCAAATAGCCTATATTCAGACTGCTTATAGTTAATCTGTGCTGTATTTTAAGTGCACTATACACTAAAGGGTAGCTGCACAAAACAAGTCTACTGTAGCCTACTTTGGTAGCATTTATTCTCTGTAGATGCAAGGGAATATAGAAGTCGCCCCACTTATTTGTCTGTATGTAACTTGTAAGAATTGTTTATCGTTGTGAAGAATAAAATAAAACACTACTGTGCCTATTAAAAGTTTGCAGAGATTTATCTGCTTTAACCTACGATTGAACTTCTTTTAAGATATGGTCATCTACCTGTCTAGTAATGCTGATAACTGCTATTTCTCTCAACAGACACGTGTAAGGCAAAGCATTCAAAACGATGAAACGTAAAATTTTACTTACTTGTTGATCGAGTCGGATTGCAAGTGTTGGGACTCAGAAGAATTGTTGCTACGAATAATTAAAATAGACGCAGTTGATGCCAAAAATATACATATTTTGCAATAGCTTAACTTATGCATGATTTAATACACAGTTTTCATGAGCAGTGAATATCAGAGTCAGTAAAGTCACTAATCAGTGTTATACTGCCGTTCAAAAGGTTTGTGTATTGTACATAGTTCTAGACTACCTATGACTACCAATGCTTTAGACAAATTAACTCTTCAAAGGCTAAATAAACTCACATAGAATATTTGTATAACATAGCCTGTGAACCAATGATTTGCATCTATATTAGTAATTGATTTTATATAACTATATTGATGTACAGTATATTCATGTATATTTCTAGCATTAGAATAGATTAAATCAAATTGGAAATCAATTTTTGTCCACTTTGTGCACTGTTGCAGATTGGACCTTGAGCGAATTGATACAATAGACGTGAATATTTACTTCAATTAGTTGGTATTGTTTTACTTGGTGAACTGTATTTATCCTCCTGTGTGACATCATACTACTAGATCATACCTTAGCATTACTTACACATCTGATCAATGTGAATCCAATACTAGGAGCATACTTGCCAAAGCAAAAGCAAAATATCAGGACAAGTTGCTCCAAAACCCAGGAGTTAGTTTTGGATAGGTGCACGTTATATAAATCAAAGTCATTTAAAAAGTGTATTACACAAGTACATGTACATACATGTATATTAACTGTTTTATTCAGAGTAAATGATTTATTTCTGGCTGTATCTTATGTTTTATGTTTTAGTGGCATTTCTTCTCTGGAAATATAGGGAATATAGAAGTCGCCCCCCACCCTTATTTGTCTGTTTGCAATTTTTGACCTGAGGCTAATTTTATGTCTAGACGTGAATCGAATAATTGATTTAGTAATGAGGCCTGAGAAATTGCATAAAAAGTAAATATTATATGAAAAGCACTGCTTGTATGGATATATATGTAATTATTTCAGGGGTACACGGCATAATTATTGCAGTTAAATGACAATAATTAAAAATACACATAACGTGTAATATCATAAATTATATTTCGTCTAATTGAATATTTCAAATTTCTACTGATTATGTGTTGGGCATAATAATACCCTGAGCATCCATACATTATACATGTACGATATGTAGAGGCACGTGCTCAGTGTAATTATTTGTTTCGAGGCCATATTGGTTTTTTTACTTTGTAGTACAAGACATATTGCACAACCTAAAGTGATGAGATGGCGGCCATAGAAAATTATACGCTTTCATGTAAGAAAATTATAAGGCAGTATTATGGAAACTCTCTGATCTGATGACATGTAATTACAGACCAATTACTGCACACATAGTAAGTTTGCGGATCGAATATGCTATACCGTTTGATATACATCTGCAGTATAAAAGTGATATGAACTTGACTGTCATTAACATATTGTGTATTCTGAGGTAGTATATTGCGTTTATGGCTCAACATGGACAACTTTTATAATTTTTTGGCATTAGCTACAAAGATGAATGTTTCACAGTCAAACATCACCAATGAGACCAGCGGTAAGTAAACAGAATTTATAAAGCAATGATGAAATTCAATTCATATATCGAGTTATTATTCTACCGCATGTACTTTATCAATCAAAATATCTACAAATAAATAGTCAGTAACACTGCGACTTCCCACAGATGTTATTTAGATTTAGATTAATTTATTTTCTCTATCATGCGCAGATAAAATTGAAATGTTAGTACAATAATGTTGTACTAAAACTAAAACTATTGTTAAAATACAAAAGAAATGTATTTTTATGTACATGTACATGTAATTGCCAAAGTTATTCAATATATCAATGTTGATAAAAGGTTTAACCCAGTTGATGCAATGAAAGCTTACACTTGTGAAGATTTGGGTTAGAGTCATACTTGCACTATATCCATTTTCAGCATCAGTATAACCAACACGTCTTGCCAAAAACGAGTTTTTTAGTTTACGTAAACCTGGGAGTTTTTCTAAGTTGCAAGATTTACACAAAAAACTTACAGTTCGGAAACAGGTAATACAAGACATACTAATAGCTATCGTATTTACAAGTTACATGATTTGTGATTGTAATAATAATCTAGTATAGAGAGAGCTATTGAACATTCAACTATTGTCTGGGTTCTATTTTAACATAAGGTGTCAGAAATATACTGGTTCTACATAAGGATACTAGGGCTAATATGACAGAGGAAGACATGGCTAAACTTCGTGTGATATACTACTGGATGCAAGGGGTTGTCATGACAACGGTCTGTGTTGTTGGTAGGTTATACTTGCATCTTCATTAGTCAGTGTGCTTCAGCGAACAGAAAAGGTGAAACATTTGATTGCCCCTGCTAATGTTCAATACATAAGCTACTATTTACTATTTACATGTTGCCTAGATTTTTGGTCTTTATTTATGTGGGTATGTTTTCCATAGACATACATGTAGTATGGACTTTTCTATCATACACGTAATTATCCTAATATACAATGTACATATTATATATAATACAAGTCATGTAATGTTGAATATTTTCTATGACTATATGTGCTACTGTAGGTATAGTGACAAACATCCTCAACATCATGTCGCTGATGAAGTCATTTAAAATTGTAATGTACAGAATGTTCTTTGGAATGGCTGTAGCGGATTTAGCAGTAAGTAATATAATGTCATCGGTTACAAACTGGCATTGTAATAGTGCTACATATATAATTAACTAACTAGTTACATTATGTCAGACTATATCCTAACAACCTACATGTAGTTACGTTACTGTATGTTATAAAAAGCAACACTAATTACTGCACAGCATACATCACTTACTATTTGCATAATTATCTAACAAATCAAAGTGTATGTATTCTGTATGTATTCTGTATGTGTTCTGTATGTGTTCTGTGCGTATTCTGTATGTGTTCTGTATGTATTCTGTATGTATTCTGTATGTAGGCCTACTTTGTATGTGTTCTGTATGTATTCTGTATGTATGCTGTATGCATTCTGTATGCATTCTGTGTGTATTCTGTGCGTATTCTGTATGTATTCTGTATGTATTCTGTATGTATCCTGTATGTATTCTGTGTGTGTTCTGTATGTGTTCTGTGCGTATTCTGTATGTGTTCTGTATGTATTCTGTATGTATTCTGTATGTGTTCTGTATGTGTTCTGTATGTATTCTGTATGTAGGCCTACTTTGTATGTGTTCTGTATGTATTCTGTATGTATTCTGTATGCATTCTGTATGCGTTCTGTGTGTATTCTGTGCGTATTCTGTATGTATTCTGTATGCATTCTGTATGTATTCTGTGTGTGTTCTGTATGTGTTCTGTATGTGTTCTGTATGTATTCTGTATGTGTTCTGTATGTATTCTGTATGTACTTTGTATGTGTTCTGTATGTATTCTGTAAGTATTCTGTATGTATTCTGTATGCATTCTGTATGTATTCTGTATGTGTTCTGTATGTATTCTGTATGTATTCTGTATGTGTTCTGTATGTATTCTGTATGTATTCTATAAGTATTCTGTATGTACTTTGTATGTGTTCTGTATGTATTCTGTATGTGTTCTGTATGTATTCTGTATGTATTCTGTGTGTGTTCTGTATGTGTTCTGTATGTGTTCTGTATGTGTTCTGTATGTGTTCTGTACGTGTTCTATACGTATTCTGTACGTATTCTGTATGTATTCTGTATGTATTCTGTATGTGTTCTGTATGTGTTCTGTATGTGTTCTGTATGTGTTCTGTATGTGTTCTGTACGTGTTCTATACGTATTCTGTACGTATTCTGTATGTATTCTGTATGTATTCTGTATGTGTTCTGTATGTGTTCTGTATGTGTTCTGTATGTGTTCTGTATGTATTCTGTACATGTTCTATATGTATTCTGTATGTATTCTGTATGTATTTTGTATGTGTTCTGTATGTGTTCTGTATGTGTTCTGTATGTGTTCTGTGTGTGTTCTGTATGTATTCTGTGTGTATTCTGTATGTATTCTGTTGTTGTTGTTGTAGCATATGATCTCTCTCCTGCTCTACAGTGTTACGTGGGGAGCCTACAATATGGAGCTACCAGTCAATGAGCCACCTTACCTCACTGTACCACTGAATACATATAACTGGCTACACAGCTGGTACTTGTTCATGTGTGTGAGTTATCTTCAGCATTCTCTGTAAATAAATGTCAAACTTTAATTCCGTTGTTAGTCTTACTATTAAATTCCTATGGCCTATGGGTACCAGCTGTTTGGATACATTACACTTCATTAATATTATAAAACGTTCTACAATGTAAGTACCTCCTCTCCTCTCGACAATCATCAACCAAAAACTGCCAACAGAGAACCATCAATCTGTAAATTTATCCACATACAGAGAACAAAATTCATGCAAGACATCAGCAGGGCGCTCATTACATGTACATGGTTCTGATACTACAATGTCTAAATGTACATGCAAATGAACGTACAACAATATATTGCTGGCAATCAAAAACGCTGAAATTACCGGATCTACATGTAAGTGTATGTACATGTAGACTTCATTTTATCCAATTAAAACATATTCAGTATGTAGTCTTGTTCACCAAATACTATGCTTTACATAAAGTTGCAATTAAATTATGTTTTGTAGATGTCAAACTGGTATTCGGTCCTGCTTGTGGTGTTCAAACTCTTTGGCATCATGTTTCCTCTACAGGCTAGAGCACAGGCTAACGGTAAAAGAGCTCTAATAGCTTTGGCCACTGTCTGCATTCTCTCAGTGCTGACACATCTACCAGGCTGGATTTTTTATGTGTAAGTTATGTACAAACAGTTCAACATGCAGCTTGGTTTCCCAAAGCTTGGCAAAGCATCAGGAGAGATGAATGGGTTAAATAACTTCAGCTCCTTTGTACAAAAAGTTCTTTGGTACAACACTTTTCTCAAGTTGAGAGTTGCCTTTCCTTGTTCACACAAATCTTTAATTGGATATTGTAGTGGAGATGCAGTTGTGCATATTAAATATTTCATCCTTTTGATTGTCACTGTTTACTATAAATGTATCATAATGTGAAATATAATATCCTACATAAAGTTTTGTGATCTTTAAGTAATAAATAACTGCAATGACTACTTCTCAACTACTCAGAGATCAATGCAAATAGAACGCTGACCTCAATTATGTGCTGCAGTCAATGTTAAGAAAATCAAAAATTAACATTTCATGGTTACATCATGCCTGGCATACATCTGCAGCTTCCTGTATACAGGATGAGCGGTTTTATTTTGGGATTAAACCTTGGTGTATAGTACATTTTTCACTTTCAGCCTTACATTATAATCACAGTATGCATTGTGTTGTAGGTTGAAAAAGATGGCCATTTACAAAGCAGCCTCTACTATTGCCGCCACTGTCAGCCTTCCGCTTCCATTGACACTGTGTTTTTTCTGCACCACCCTACTTCTCTACAAACTGCGACAACGGAGGGGAACTATGAAAGCACATGTTGCAGTGTAAGTTTTACCTTGTACCTGCAAGTCGTGTTTCTTCGGTTTGAGTAGATATCATGTGACTTCTGACCATCCTATCACGTACTTGACCTTTTAAGCAGCTTTACCCAACCGGACTCTGTGTGATAAACAACAATAATTATTTATACTCTTTTTTTGTCGGAAAACTTCAATCCCATATTATGTTCAACGACAATTTTTTTGTGTTTCGTGCATATGATACCAGATGTCTTTGAGACCTTTTCGAATAATTTATGTCGCGTTAAAAATAATAATGGTATTCAAATTTTATTAATGATATTTTATTTCAAGCTCAGAAATTGGATGCAATAATATATAGCATAGCCTTTAAATAACCAGAAACAAAAACAAAAGGTTTTGATAAGCACAGCGTGGAGAGATTCTCCTGAAAAGACAAAATATGAATCGTCTACAAAACCAGTGTCTCCATTGAATTCGAAAACTATATTACCAAAAACCAAAGTTACAGTATATGATTGGTGATATTTTTCATAGTGCATGTGCTTGCACATGTATGTAACAATATTTTTATGTTCTTTACAGTCCAGTGAGAAGAAAAAGGAAAATACAACAAAGACAACTTACAATCACGCTGATATCTATAGTATCCTACTACATGTTCACCAACACAATTCTGGTTAGTAGTATTATATTCTTCTGAGCAAATGTTTATGAAAAGTTTAGAAGAATGCTGCAAATTTGAACTACTGATGTTGGTTCAGTTTGTTTACAAAGTGTGCCTCATTACATCAGCTCTCAAATATAAAAGATTTTGCTTTATATAAAATGCTGAGCTGGAAATTATAAAAATTCTTCGAAACAATGCGTTTGATACAGAACTACTGGTTATATTTTCCAGATCCTATACTTCATGTTCTACACGTATGGCTGGTTTATACAGCTAGACGTTTCTCACTACCATGAACATATATTTTACTTGGTTTGCACCGGAATATCATCGACAAGTTACGCCTCTAACTTCTTTGTATACATCCTCACTAATGATCAGTTCCGAATAGGATTGAAATCCTGGTGCAAAGCGTGTAGCTCACCTAGAGCTGTATCAAGGACGTCAAGTTCAACATCTTCGGGAGCCAATAATAGCCTCATCGGATTGGTATCTGTGAGCAGCAGCAGGCGATAGCCTCAGGACCACTCTAAACCACGTTAAAGACAGACGCCTACACATTACATATAAAATATTGTGAGTATATTTTTGTATTGACAATGGAACTGCCATGCAGGTGACAAAATAGTACAAACAGACATGTCAAGCTCTTTTGATGAGAAACAAGCAAGATGCAGCATTTGCGTGGATGGTGTTCATTGTAGGTTCAAAGTCTGAATGTAGATGTTAACAAGCATGGACACTCATAAGCTATTGATAACAGTTAGAAGTTGTCCTCCCCTCTTCAGAAAGTTAGCTTGAGAGAGGACAACTTCTTGTTATTATCAACAGCTTATGAGCACCCATGTTACAGTAGAAAGATTATTAGTATTGCTATTGCACTGTGCCATACTGGGTCACACTAATTGTGCCACACTGTGTCATATTAACTGTGCCACACTGTGTCATATTAACTGTGCCACACTGTGTCATATTAACTGTGCCACACTGTGTCATATTAACTGTGCCACACTGTGTCATATTAACTGTGTCACACTGGGTCATATAATTATATTTTTAGGCCTATATGAGATTAGGCAGAATCTACCCAACTCTTTCTGTGCTGCTCCTGAGTGAGAGGAAATTGATGATGGATCTGAAGTCTCCAAAAAGATGAGCCCAGAAGAGGACATGTAAGAGCTAATGCGGTGTAGAGGAGATAACACTTACGTCTAGTATATTATATACAGTTTTATACACTTACTAGCTACATTATATTATATACAGTGCAATCATAAAATGGAGTAGCTATAATATTAGCTATTGGAAAATGTTGGTGTGAGTTAATCGTTTGGTGATGAAAACAAAACAAGGGGCATTTAATATAGTTTTTATTGCATTTCTAACATTTTAATGCTTGTCCAAGCGTCATCAACAGAGATAAATAATGCTACAGAAAATTACTCAATTACTGTAAATTACTTTACAGTATATACAATGTATAATAAATGCATGTACATGTAGATAATTCCTGCAATGACAATCTGATGATGATGCTTGGAAAAGAATTGAAATATTAGGAAGATAATAAAAAACTATAACAAATGTCATTTATTATTATCAGTTATGGTGTCCTGGGGCATAAATGTAGAAACATATTATTGTAGATATGAACTTTCCATTATAATAGGCATTACATTATATAAAACATTATATACGTTCATAGAATCTGTGTTCACAGGAGCTCATAAGCTTTTGATCATCATCGGAAGTTGTCCGCTCTCAATTTATTATCTATTCTTATGTTACTTTATTTATGGCATTGTGCTTAGTACACAGTATCTTTTTTATGCCAAATACTGTGTATGAATTATTCCCAATAGTTACTTCATATGATATTGTTATGTAAAATAATTTCATAAAATGTTAAAAAATGAAATAAACAAGAAATATTTTTGATATTTTATGTCATTTTTACATAATATTATAATGATGTAATAAAACTTCATATTGCACAAAATGTTATATCTGGGTGATTTAACATTATAATGGTGATAGAGTATTCATGGGAATTCCATTGTGGTAAATCTGGGGAACCCAGGTTTGGATGAAATTCCAGCAAATTTAATAAAGCCTCACAATGTAGACTGAAGTCTACTAAATAGAAATTAATAGTTGTAAATGGGTGCTGCAAGTTTGAAGCACAGTCTAGGCTTTATTTATACAAAGCCTCAACAAATTTTCAAGGAGGCTATGATGTCCAAAATATTGGTTTTAAGGGGGGTGTCCAAGAGGTGCATTTGGATCACAGTCTACAATTGCCTCCAAGAGCATAATTTTGACTTTCAAAATACATAAGATTGTGTATTTTGAAAGGCAAAATTATGCTCCTGGGGGCAATTGTAGCCTGTGATCCAAATGAACCCCTTGGACACCCCCCTTAAAACCAACATTTTGGACATCATAGCCTCCTTGAAAATTTGTTGAGGCTTTTTATAAATAAAGCCTCGTTCCACCTCTATTAACCATGCAGCTTGGTTTCCCAAAGCTTGGCAAAGCATCAGGAGGAATGGATGGGTTAAATAACTTCAGCTCCTTTGTACAAAAAGTTCTTTGGTAGCTCCTTTGTACAAAAAGTTCTTTGGTAGCTCCTTTATACAAAAAGTTCTTTGGTAGCTCCTTTGTACAAAATATTCTTTGGTAGCTCCTATGTACAAAAAGTTCTTTGGTACAACACTTTTCTCAAGTAGAGAGTTGCCTTTCCTTGTTCACACAAATCTTTAATTGGAATATTGTAGTGGAGATGCAGTTGTGCATATTAAATATCACATCCTTTTGATTATCACTGTTTACTATAAATGTATCATAATGTGAAATATAATACCCTACACAAAGTGTTGTGATCTTTAAGTAATAAATAACTGCAATGACTACTTCTCAACTACTCAGAGATTAAAGCAAGTAGAACGCCAACCTCAATCATATGCTGCAGTCAATGTTAAGGAAATCAAAAATTAACATTAAATGGTTACATCATGCATGGCATACATCTGCAGCTTCCTGTATACAGGATGTGTGGTTTTATTTTGGGATTAAACCTTGGTGTATAGTACATTTTTCACTTTCAGCCTTACATTATAATCACAGTATGCATTGTGTTGTAGGTTAAAAAAGATGGCCATCTATAATGTAGCCGCTACTATTGCCGCCACTGCCAGCCTTACACTTCCATTGATACTGTGTTTCTTCTGCACCACCCTACTTCTCTACAAACTGCGACAACGGAGGGGAGCTATGAAAGCACATGTTGCTGTGTAAGTTTTATGTTGTACCTGCAAGTCGTGTTTCTTTGGTTTGAGTAGATATCATGTGACTTCTGACCATCCTATCATGTACTTGACCTTTTAACCAGCCTTACCCAACCGGACTCTGTGTGATAAGCAACAATAATTATTTCTACTCTTTTTCATCAGCAAACTTCAATCCCAAATGTTCAACGACAATTTTTTTTGTGCTTTTGCGTATGATACCAGATGCCTTTGGGACCTTTTCGAATAATTTATGTCGCGTTGAAAATGATACTGGTATTCAATTTTGATTAATAATACTTTATTTCAAGCTCAGAAATTAGATGCAATAATATATAGCATAACCTTTTAGTAACCAGAAACAAAACAAAAGTAGGTTTTAAAAAGCACAACGTGGAGAGATTCTCCTGAAAAGACACCCTCAAGTTGGCAAAATATGAATCGGCTACAAAACCAGTTTCTCCATTCAATTCTCTGTTGAATTCAAAAACTATATTGCCAAAGTTACAGTATATGATTGGGGAGATTTTTCATAGTGCATGTGCTTGTACATGTGGGCAGTGCTTTTTTTTGTAGTAGGCTCTCTGGGCTCCCGGGAGCCCCCTCAAAAGAGCATGGTTTGTTGAGGGGGCTCAGTTTTTAAAGTAGCTACAGTATAGCCATAGCCAGGCACCATGCATGAAGCATCCTAATAAGAACATACATTTTACCTGGTGCTTGCATAATCATGTATATCAGTATATGCTATGGTAAAACCCAAGGTTGATTCACGATTCCAGACTATATAACATATTTATTGCAGTGAGCAGACAGCTAAGGTCAATAGCAAACCTTGCATTTATTACTAGACTGAATGTGCTTTTAATGGTCGACAGCTGTACCTCAGCCCTCGCTGCCCACAGCTATGTCCTAGTCCCCCTTATCACCACTTCATCAGAATATGTACATGTATATTATAATATAAGGCTGTGTATATTATAAGCACAGTGTAACAGTTATTTTACATACAAGCAGTTATTGTATTTTTCCCTGAGATAACATGACTTAATAACAACTATTTGAGTATCTATGATCATGTATAATTTTGTATAGAACCAACACCTGGTCCCCCCAAGACCCAAGACACTTTCATATACTTTGTTGTGCTTTTAACTAGGAATCTATTAGCCTAGGTTCCTCACAGAACCGAAAGCCAGAGCAACTAGCATAGGGTCATACCCATGAAGTTATAAACACAAGGAGGAACACTTGGACTTGCAAATAGTTCATGCTAGTCAATCTCATCTATCACTTGTGCATGTAAATAGGATAGACCATTCTCGGCCCTTCTCACATAATTGCAAGTGAACACAAGAACTTTACAATATGACATTGCAACGTCAGCAAATAACCAAAGAGAACTGCAAGATGTGGCATCTAGTTTGAAAGGAAAGATTATTGAGATCGGTGTAATATTCAACATCAGATAATGGCCACTAGCATGAGAACTATAAAAACTGTGCGGGACTCCTTCAATAGCCTCTCTTCTTATAGACACTTATAGACACTAACCTGCTCATTTAATTTATACAGTTGGTCTTCCACTGGAGCTACATTGTATTTGTGCCCAGACCCTATGTTATGTTATAACATGGTGGGGAAATGTCAAACGTGAGACAGAAGTCCAGCACAACAAAGAAGAAAAATGTCTTATCGTCTGGGAAATTTTAGCAAATTAACTCTAATCGCTTTTGACATTAATGTATAAGATGTTTTGTAAGCAAGAAATATAATTATAGGGTGTTAGGAATTTGGTCCTATTTTGTATATTTTATGATTTTTCTACACAAGAAATTTGTCTTTTGAGCAAGTATTTTTATGGGTGTGAAACAATTCTCTGATCTCTTAAAAGACAATGTCATATTCCTTGCATAAAAAACATGACAACATATGAAAAATGTCCTAACACCCTATGACATCATGCTTTGCAAAATTGCAATCTGGAAGCTATCCCGAAAGATAGTTTATACCTGCATAATCTTTCTGTGCAGACCTACTCCCAGTTTCATTGTCATGTGGTTTAATTACAAAGTGATAACGCATGCAAATGTAATCAAAGGAAGCGAAGTCCGAAAAACATTTGACCAAGGGTCCTATTAATGTCAAGCGAATACAATAGGTGTGATGTTTAGTATATGAGAAGGTAAGAAGGAAGAGAGCCCGAAATTTGCAAGGAGCTCCCTCAACTGATCTTACAAAAAAAGCACTGCATGTAGGTAATAATATTTCTATGTTCTTTACAGTCCAGTGAGAAGAAAAAGGAAAATACAACAAATACAACTAACAATCACGCTGATATCTATAGTATCCTACTACATGTTCACCAACACAATACTGGTTAGTAATGTCGTATTCTCCTGTGCAAATGTTTATGAAAAGTTTAGAAGAATGCATCAAAATTCAACTGTTAATATTAGTTCAGTTTGTTTACAAAGTGTGCCTCATTACAACTGGCCCAAAATATCTTACAAAGGATTTTGCTTTATATAAACGATGAGCTGGAAATTATAAGAACTTCAAAACAATGGGTTTGATACAAAACTACTGGTTATATTTTCCAGATCCTATACTTCATGTTCTACATGTATGGCTGGTTTATACAGCTAGAAGTTTCTCACTACCATGAACATATACTCTACCTGGTTTGCACCGGAATATCATTGACAAGTTACGCCTCTAACTTCTTTGTATACATCCTCACTAATGATCAGTTTCGGATAGGATTGAAATCCTGGTGCAAAGCGTGTAGCTCACCTAGAGCTGTGTCAAGGACGAGTTCGACATCTTCGGGAGCCAATGATAGCCTCATCGGATTGGTATCTGTGAGCAGCAATGGGCGATAGCCTCAGGACCACTCTAAACCACTTTAAAGACAGACGCCTTTGCATTATATATGAAATATTGTGAGTATATTTTTGTATTGACAATGAAACTGCCATGCAGGTGACAAAATAGTACAAACAGACATGTCAAGCTCTTTTGATGAAAAATAAGCAAGATGCAGCATTTGCGTGGATAATGTCCATTGTAGGTTCAAAGTCTGAATATAGACGTTAGCAAGCATGGGCACTCATAAGCTATTGATAATAATTAGAAGTTATCCTCTCCTCTTCAAAAAGTAAACTTGAGAGAGGACAACTTCTAGTTATTATCAACAGCTTATGAGCTCCCATGTTAGAAAGATTATTAGTATTGTTATTGTACTGTACCATTTTATGACACAATACAATAACAATAGTAATAATCTCTCTGTAACATGGGAGCTCATAAGCTGTTGACAATAACTAGAAGTCGTCCTCTCTCAAGTTAACTCTATGAAGGGGAGAGGACAACTTCTGATTGTATCAATAGCTTATGAGTGCCCAGTATAGCACAGTTAGTATAACCCAGCATGGCACAGTTAGTATGATACATGTGATATGTGTCATACTAACTGTACCATACTGGGTCATACTAACTATGCCATACTGGGATATACTAATTGTGCCATACTGGCAGAGCTGGGTCCAAGTCATAGATTTGACTTGACTTGCCAAGTCAAGTCAAGTCACAAGTCGACTTGACTTGGACTTGCCAACCTGCTGACTTGACTTGACTTTGACTTGCGCATCAATGTGACTTGACTTGACTTGGACACATGAATGACTTGTGATTTCGACTTGACTTTGACTTGCACATCAATGTGACTTGACTTGACTTGACTTGGACACATGAATGACTTGTGATTTTGACTTGGGTTCTGCCAAGTCAATTTGGACCAGAAAAAATTTGTGCAGTGCTTAGCCAACATGGAAAAAAGGTCTCAATTGTCTACCTATTTATCATTTGTACTAGGTCAGTGCTACTAGCAGCACTCAGAGTATATCAAGGTTAGCTATGAGGATACACAATTCAGGCAATATCTAGGCTGTGTGTACGTGAGACTACACAACGACAATGCATAGTCACAAGTACACACAGTGCAAGTAGTGTAAGTGTAGTATTAACAGATGTGGTGTAAGTAGTGAATACAATGCACAGTGCAATAATTACTAGAGTTAAATTGCAGGACTGGCCAGTGGACACTCTGTGCTATACCATGTGCTGTTTACATTTTATGTAACACTGCATCACCATTACAATATACAGTATATAATACTATATGACCAGTCTCGACCGTAGTGCCAATAATACTACTTATATAGACTAGTTCTTTACCATGATTGCATAACATACATGTACATGCCCTGCTACACCTTGGCATAGGTTTTTCATGGATTGGAATGCCTACTAAACGTAAAAAATGATGCTTTAGAAAATGTAAAATTTTTTGAAGTTGTCTTCCACTTGACTTGCATTTCGACTTGACTTGACTTTGACTTGACTTGACTTGTGACTTGTATGACAGCTGACTTGACTTGACTTGACTTGAGGCATCACTGACTTGACTTCGACTTGACTTGCCTTCAAAATTTTCGAAGTTACTTGACTTGACTTGACTTGAGGCAGCACTGACTTGACTTCGACTTGACTTGCCTCCAAAATTTTAGAAATGACTTGACTTGTTGACTTGCAAGTCGACTTGGACCCAACTCTGCATACTGGGTCATACTGACTGTGCCATACTGGGTCATACTGACTGTGCCATACTGGGTCATACTGACTGTGCCATACTGGGTCATACTAACTGTGCCATACTGGGTCATACTGACTGTGCCATACTGGGTCATACTGACTGTGCCATACTGGGTCATACTGACTGTGCCATACTGGGTCATACTGACTGTGCCATACTGGGTCATACTGACTGTGCCATACTGGGTCATACTGACTGTGCCATACTGGGTCATACTAACTGTGCAATTTACTGGGTCATGTTATACCTTTAGGCTCATATGAGATTAGGCAGAAAATCTACCCAACTGTTCTCTGTGCTGCTCCAAGCCTGAGTGGGAGGAAACTGATGATGGATCTGAAGTCTCCAAAAAGATGAGCCCAGAGGAGGACATGTGAGAGCTGATGTGGTTCAGGGGATGATAACACCTCAGTCTAGTATATTATAAACAGTACCTACTAGTTCCGTTATATTATACATGTATAATCATAAAATGGAGTAGCTATAATATTAGTAATGGGGAAATGTCGATGTGAGTTAATAGTTTGATGAGGAATAATAAAAGAAGGCACATTCATTATAGTTTTTTATTGCATTTCTAATATTTCAATGCTTGGACAAGCATCATCACCGGAGGATAAATATGTTACAGAAAATTACAGGCTACTTTACAGTATATGTAATAGATGCATAGGTAATTCCTGCAATTAAAAGAGTGTAAGACTTTTCATTGCAGGAATTGCCTATATATACAATGTACATGTATATCCTATATATACAATGTACATGTATATCCTATATATACAATGTACATGTATATCCTATATATACAATGTACATGTATGTCCTATATATACGTGTACACTTATATTCTATATGTAAAGTAGCCCTTAAATTTCTGTAACATAATTTTATCATCTGATGAGGATGCTTGGAAAAGCATTGAAATATTAGGGAAATAATAAAATAACTGTAACAAATATGCTTTATTAATATTAGTTATGGTGTCCTGGAGCATAAATGTAGAAACATGTTATTGTAGATATGAAGTTTAGACTTCGTTCTTGTTAGATATCATGTACTTTTCCATTATAATAGACATTACATTATATAAAACATTTATAGAATCTGTGTTCATAGGAGCTCATAAGCTATTGTTCATAGTTAGAAATTGTCCGCTCTCAGTGTATTTTTCTCTTGCTCAAATAGGGAAGAGAAAGATGAGGGCCCATGTAATGCATGTTATTTTATTAATGGCATTGCACTTAGCACACTATCTTTATACAAAATACTGTGTATGAATTATTCCCAATAGTTACTTCCAACCATATTGTTATGTAAAAGACTTCATAAAACGTTAGAAAATAAAATAAACAAAAAATATTTTTGATATTTTATGTCACTTTTACATAATATATTATACTATAATAATACAATAAAAACTGTATATTGCACAAAACGTTATAATGGTGATAGAGTATTCATGGGAACCATTGTTGTAAATCTGGGGAAGCCAGGCTTGGGTGTAATTCCAGCAAATTAAATAAAGCCCCACAATGTAGACCGAAGTCCACTGAATAGAAATTAATAGTAGTCAATGGGTGTTGTAAGTTTGAAGCACAGTCTAGGCTTTATTTATAAAAAGCCTCAACAAATTTTCAAGGAGGCTATGATGTCCAAAATATTGGTTGGAAGGGGGGTGTCCAAGGGGTGCATTTGGATCACAGTCTACAAACATGATTTTTAGGTTTCAAAATACATAACTTTATGTATTTTGAAACCTAAAAACCATGTTTGTAGACTATGATCCAAATGCACCCCTTGGACACCCCCCTTCCAACCAATATTTTGGACATCATAGCCTCCTTGAAAATTTGTTGAAGCTTTTTATAAATAAAGCCTAGACTGTGTTTCAAACTTGCAGCACCCATTTACATGTATAAGGAAAATAATGAAGTAAAGCCATAGACTAAATTCTTATATAAAAAACTAACTTTTAGTTTTGAAGGCCCATATAGGGACACAGTAATAAAATTTGAAACTGTATAAGACACACTCTAAGGCCTAAGCTATATTTACAAATTTTCAAGGAGGCTATGATATCAAATGTTGGTTGAAAGAGGGTGCCCATGGGGTGTCCAGTGAGCCTGGATTCTAGTCTGACCTATGATCTTAGAAATTACAGTTCATATCTCTTGATAGCATTTCACTGACATTTTACATAACATGTGATTACTGAAATTTAAATAAAGAACAAAACTGAGCTTCATAACCCCTTCCAATTTACATGTACGTTTGCATTCTCTTTACTTGTACAATGTTGTAATCTACAAACACTTAGAATAGTTTTGTAGTAAAGACACACAATAACAATAAAAGGTAATATCTTCAATTATAATTTTATTTCATTTCATATAAAATTTTAGGGCAATAAAGTATAAAATGTAATACAAGTAATAACAATCATTTTAGTGTACAATTATTTACAAGTTTGCAGCTAATATTTTGTCTAAATTGAAGAGAAAGCAAGAGCACAGACTAAACAGTGTAACACCTAGTCCATAAGGGAACAGACTTTCACTGGCAAGCTCTGAATCCGTTTTTCAATAAAAAAATTCAAATATATATAATTTTGTGAATGTAAGCTAAACTATGTACAATGTACGTGCTATAATGCACTAAGAAAAAAAACAAAATTATAAAATGCTTGAGAGGTGAAAGGCATAAATTTACCCCACCTGCTCGTAACAACAATAATTGTACTTGCGGATTTCCCAGCAACTACCTATAGTTAAACAGGGGTAGATTTTTAATAACATGCGCATTAATTGCAGTACATGTGTAAGAGAAGAGTGACTGAATTAGGTAAATGCCCCTAAAAATCAAGTGCCAGCAATTATGTAATATGGTATTTAAATAATACAATACAATTTTTCACAACCATCAAAGTAGCATATACAGTCGAGTACTACAGCTTACAGTGGGTAACTATACCAGGAATATGCTAATATACAATTGAGCACTAAAATAGAAATATTACTATATTAACACTTCAATGAGTAAACTCTTATCTTACAGTACATCATATTACAATATAATACAACCTTTTGATTCGCTTGGTCTAAAATATACTCTAAGCACCATATATATTCCGAAGTAGAAGAAAGGGTGGGTGAAGATGCCTCCCTTTGCCAGCAGCTACTTTGTGCTAGTAGGTTTGATTTGCTTTGATCTCTCCCACATCTCATCATCGCTAGAATTAAAGTCGTTGAAGTCATCGAGAAACTGCAGTATCTTTTGATCCTTCTTGAAAGGGTATGCCCTGTAGGGTAGAGGGCACGCAGGCAGACATTAAACTTGTACACACACTTGACAATAATATCAATAATCTAGCATGAACTATGTTCAACTTTCTTATAATTTCTATAATACGTATTTTATTGTAGTACATGTATAATATAATTTTATGATTACACATTACAATACTGCAATACAGCAGTAGCAGTAGCAGTAGCAGTAACAGTAGTAGTAGTAGTAATAGTAGCAGCAGTAGCACTAATGGTGGAAGTAGTTACACATAGTGCTAGTAGTAGTTATACATAGTGCTAGTAGTAATTATACATAGTGCTAGTAGTAGTTATACATAGTGCTAGTAGTAGTTATGCATAGTGCTAATAGTATTTACACATAGTGCTAGTAGTAGTTATACATAGTACTAGTAGTAGTTACACATAGTACTAGTAGTAGTTATACATAGTGCTAGTAGTAGTTATACATAGTGCTAGTAGTAGTTGCTTACGGTTTACGGAATCTACGTAGACACTCGAGTACATTGAAGAGATGCCATCTCATCTGGAAGTTGATTAGCTCACCGTCTGCTAGCTTAGCCGTGTTTCCTACCCTTATTATAGTCATATCGTTGAGTATGAGCCCACTGTAATAACCCAATCTCAAATTAAATAAACACCCTAAATAACATTTGCCCTAATATAATACAATGTGACAACAACTCCAAATACATAGTACATGTGTTATAGAATGATAACTCCAAAATTAAATGCAGTTTTTCTCTTACTATCATAATACTCTATGAGTTGCAGATAAAAATAAACCAAATATTTAGTGAAATATAAATAATATAATATTCGACATTCTGTAACATTTGTTTGCATGTTGTTAAATAGATTAGGCACCTACATGTATGGAATGCAAGGAGGTTGGGCCTCTGCCAAAGCCATCCGGTAAGATTTAAAGCTACTGGTACAGTCTATAAGACAAAAGTACTCCTGAATCATTTCCTTCTCCTGCTTCGGCCAATCAAGTCGACTGATAGGGGCGGAGTCTAGAGCACTTAGCAGAGCCAGTAATGAATTGAAGTTGTTGTGTTTCCGTAGGTGCTGTAAAGTAACATGTGAAGCAGTGAGGAGACAACTGATTGACCTAAATATATCTCAGTAATATGATTGGCCTATATAATATTGTGAGAGCTGTCTGAATCGACCAATTAGAAACCATAAAAAGAATAGGAGACGAAACAGAACACAGCTAATGGGTAATTATAGTAAAGATAATCTAAAAGATGGTTTTACTACTACAGCTAATACGGTAATGCAACAACCGCTATTTAGAAGTTGTCTGTTCATGTGATTTTGTGCAACAAGAGAAAATAAATCCCAATGAGACAGACACGTAAATACTAATAATTTTATACAACATTGGAAACAAAATCTAACTGTATAAGCAGTCAACAGTAAAAATATGGGAGACGAATAGAATAACGGAGAACTAACAATGCAAGTTTCCTGTTTTACCAACCTTGAGTATGTGAACAAACTTGATAAAGTATTTCTCCCTCGTAGTAGGATCTTCTGGTTTAAGTATTACATTCCTACACCACCATGACATCTTATTAAAGTGCTCTGTGAATTCCACCAGGTTCGGGCACCTGTTACAGATGTTATTATTAGTCACATGTATCACATATAAGCCTACAAGTTATACACCTATATATACTGCTATACTACATCACTATACTATAATATACATTACTATACTATATTACACATTACTAGTACATGTACTAAATACTATACTTTTATACAAGTTATTTACAGGCAATATTAACTTACTTTTCCTCATTCTGCTCCCTGGACCAGATAAGTAACTCGGGAAGTTCAAGTCTTTGATAGAAGTCATTCTCAAGTAGTGTAAGTTGCTCAGCCAACTCCTGTGACTTGAAGTCAAGCAATGTTACTCCACGACTGCATAGAATAAACAAAAAGTGAATCGAATAGGGTGTCATCCAGCATAAAAAATTTTAAATGTTCTGGCAGTACAAAGTGTAACTACATGACTGTATACGTAACTATATTACATGTAAATCTGTATTCCATTAAAATTTTGAATTCCTATGAAGTCATGTACAACAATATAAATTATGTTATGACAACAATTATAGTAGTTAAGACAAAGAAATCTTAGAGTTATACATGTATAACAGCAATACAAGTTTGGTTGAATATTCAAAACTCCGACCACAATGCCATAAATTCTAAAACTGAGCTAGACATATCAATGCTTTTGCATGAATTCAAAGTTTACAAATAAATCTTTTTGGTTTCAGATAAACTAATACAACTCAAGTTTGGGTAAACTCACTATGATGGTATATGAAATACAGGCAGACTATGCAGAGAGAAAGCAATTCCTAAAGGAAAAGGTGTGGTCCAAAATGAAGTACAAAGGAGCGAAGAGGAATGTTAGTTGTAGAGTTAATAACCGATAAACATACTGTTTTGAGGACTTGAACAAGAATCCCCTAAGAAAGATAGACAAAGTGCTAACATCGTTAGTGAGAAAAAATGTGAAACAGTGAGAGAATAAGTACAATGAAGACAGCGAGAGTAGTTGGCACAAAATACAGGGTATAACAGGGTCGGATACATACGCTGGAGATCTTGGTGCTTGGGCTACAATCTGAATCTCCTCGACTGGTTTAAGGTTAGGGTCACACTTCTCAAGGACTTTCCGTCTCATTATCTTGGCAAGTATAAGTTCCCCCTCCCTCACCAACTCTGCCACCAGCTTCAGTAGCCTCAGGTTTATTGTCTCCCCGAGCTCACTGGACCTACAGAACAAGGGAATGCAATTCCTAATCAACTAAAGAAAATTTTAACCCGTACGATATCCCATCATGCTTTGGCTGTTACTTAGAGAAGTGATAGCAAGAAATTATTAGAAATTCCGCCTGGACATCGTTGAGATCGCCTGGACATCGTTGAGATCGATTGCGAAGTCAATATCACATGATCTACATTAACCTGATTCACATTACTGCAAATACACTTTCTATTAAATAAGGATATTGTAAATATCATACTAACGTTAATTCATCCACAACTCTCACAAGTAATGAGAAAGCATTCCTAGAGAGGCGTTTCTTGGAGACATCCTGTGCGTGAGAGAATTTGTTGTACCGATACAGTAGCTTATCTATCAGCTCCTCGGGTGTTATAAATGTTCTGTAGGTTGTAAGGAATGCTTCCTGATACATGAAGTCTACGATAATCAAGGCAAACACATGCACATATTAAATATATAAACCAATAGAATCCTCACTATTTTGTTGAGTTTTTCACTGATAATGTAGTAATTTTATATGACATGCATTTATCATAAAATTGCAGCTCACACCAATATCTTCCAACATTGTAATAATGATAGACAAAAATTTACCGTTAATCAAATTCCATAACATAGAAAGTTTACATTAGCTAAGAAGAGCTATGAAACAAAATCTCTATTTAGTTAGACAAACAATCAGATCAGTTTTGAGAAAATTTGTGTTAGGTAGGGAAATGCCAAAATCTATGAAATTGGTTATCAGTGTGAATAGCTACCAAGAAATACACCTTCTCGTTTACCATGGTGGTTTGTTTTACTGCACGAATTGAAGATTTGGCCGATAGGCAACCCACAACCGGGTCACGTGACTAGGCAAACCACAAGATTCAACATATCATATAATTTTCCTTTCAAAGTCAAAGTACAGGAATACACAAGTCCCACGAGCCTCATGCAATGTTAGAGCTAACCAAATTCAAGAGAATATCTCGTAAAACATAAACAAGAAGTATGTACATGTACCACTTAATTTCATAACTTAAAAATTAAATTCAATAGAATGAACAGAGAGGAACATGCAGATAGCCCAGCATAGCCTACCCAATATCACAGCATTATTAGAACATCAGTTCTGCTGGGATCAGAGTCCGATAGAATCAGAAGTAACCCTTAAAGCTTATACCACCTAGCACACCTTGTTTTAGAAGCAGAGCCAAGTGAAAGAGCATAGCATACATTATAGGATATGGAAACATAATTGGGCGTGGCGTGCACAGGATATGACACAGATATCGCTGATACATACAGTCTGTTGTATGCTACTACATTACCTGTGTCAAGGTCAGCTTGCGACAGCGATAGAAAGCTGCCTACGGTGTGCAGATCTACGACAGTATTAACTAATATATACAACTAGCAGGCAGCAGGGGTGGCAGAGACAATGTCATCAGTATATATACATATTGTATATATGAAGTAGATAGATGTACGATTATATAGTCTATATATAATAGCATGTATTGTCAGTGCGAAGTGTATGCATTGTAGCATGTATAATCTATTTATAGCATGTGGTGTAGTACAATGTAGTTAAATAGGGCACTTTCGATCTTTGTTGTCACCTTTTAGGGGAGGACAACTATGAACGCATATTCAAGATTTAAAAGAGCCTGTAGTGTGGGATTGTAGGTTGGCTAGCTGAGAGTGAGAGAGTTTTAATAAGAAAACTAATAATACAGTAATAATATTCACCATGTGCATATAATGTGCATTACACGACAGCGTTACAACGATGGCGTTTGAAAGCTAAGTTATAGTAAATACGCATTGTTACTGTGATTGTTAGGATATGATGCACTACATATTACTAGAGTTTATAGACCTATTGGTGCAAAAAGACAACATGGCTGCAGTTTGTCTACATGAGGCAGAGCAGTTGGGTGTTTAAAGGGACTAATCTAGCTTAGCTGTCAACCACTAAACCTAAACGTCCAGTTTTGTCAGAGGTTACCTATGCATCATAAAGGCAATGAGTACACCTGCATGTATACGTCTAGGCTGTAATAAATAATACAGGAAATGTGAAACAATAAACTTACCGTGCTTGCCTACATGTGTAGCATATACTACAAGTGCATCTACACTTCCTCCCTTCAAGCCAGACAGTATCTTACTTGATCTCTACAGCATATAATACATCCATGTATATAACAATAATATACTGTATATATATTTCTATAAATAACGCAAAACAGAGGCCAAGTAAAACTTTGAGATAGATTTGATAATCTATACTGTATTATCTTTCAGCTCACTCAACAACATCACAGCTGACTCAATTGTAACTCCACACAGATAAACCGAATGAGTGATAGACTAACTGACTGACAGACTATCTGACTGACAGACTATCTGACTGACTGACTATCTGTCTGACAGACTGACTGACTGTGTGACTGACTGATTGACTGACTGACTGACAGACTGACTGACAGACTAACTGACTGACTATCTGACTGACTGACTGTCTGTCTGACTGACTGACTGTGTGACTGACTGACAGACTATCTGACTGACTGACTGACTATCTGACTGACTGACTGACTGTCTGACAGACTGTGTGACTGACTGACTGAGTGACTGACTGACCTTGGACACAGGGGTTGTGGACTGTTTACTACTAGCACTGCTGCTGATAGCACTGTCTGAAGAGTTACTAGCGGTGTCAGTGGATCCCTCTCTCACCAGCATATCTCTCACATCCACCATATCAAGAGGGTTAAGCTCTGCATAGTCTCCCTCCTCGTCCTCCATGTCCTCACACACTATAGAGCACCTGGCCGACCTGTCATCTTCTGGCATCACAGCAAAGTGATTGACATCTGTCAGGGGTTCCTCTTGCTGCTAACCAACAGCACAATATGAATAAGTGATTGCTGGAGAGTTACAGTTGGAAAACACATGTTTGGTAACAGTAGAACGTACATGCAATCTTGAAAATTTAAAAACAGGTTTTTTATTGCTATATACATGTAAATATGTTGAAAGATGGATTTTTACTCACCATATCAGCACTGTACTCAATATTTCCAGCCATACACTCAGCATGATGTCCATGCATATCTGTTTCAGGGTATAGTGGGTGCATATGAGCGCCCCCACCCATGAACGCAGACTGAGAGTAGAAGAGCTCAAGCTCGTGCCTCTCTTGCATGTGGAGGTAATATTGTTTGAAGTGATTATTCTCCACAGGATGAAATTCGGTGAGCTCTTGGCCTCCACCAAACGCTTGCATGTAAGACTCCACTGTAAGGATAATTATAGTGTCTATTGAATATATGCACATCAGCAAAGGTCATTTATACAATGGACAATCAGAACCATACCATTACCTGGTCATTGGCCAAAAATTCCGCATCACATGACTAGGTAAAACATGATAATAACACAGTGCTACCTGACAGCGATACCTTAGTGCAATAAAATCAGAATAAATAAACAACCAATGCTTTATAACACCTGGTGTATTGATAATCAACTCCCGTGTGAAGTTATCCTCTCAGTCTGATATTAGAAATAAATATTAAGGAGGGAGGACAACTTCAATACTGTTGAATACATCTAGATTGCATGGATTTGTGTAGTTAAAAAGATAGGGAGAACACAAGCTAAATATATATGAGTGTGACATACCGTGTCTTCGTTTAGGGGGTAGAGGGGGTTTGAATGAGGACTGGGAATGGGAGTTGGATATCCGGTGGTGGGAGGCGGAGCTTACTCTCATAGATTCAGACGACGTCTTTATCGTCAAGGAGCTCTGCTCAAACTGCTGCTGCATGTTCAGGTAGGCATGTCCGGACATCTAAAAGGAGGCAAAGTTTGCAAGTTACATTGACTTATTAAACAGGAATCGCTGCCGAGCGAAGACAGGGTCATTGACCTAATTAAAAAGGTCTCCTGCCCAAAAACTATTTCAGAATTCCAGTTATTGCGTGAAAGAATTCACATTAACAGGTAGGTATGCCCATTACAGTAGTTGCTAAACAGTCAGTTGGTACCCTAACCTTTGCTGTAAAAACACCAGTGTATACATTCAATGGAAGCAAACTAAACCAAACCGCTGCCGACAAATTAAAGAAATACAAATTTTGTGAAAATGATAAAGAACTTCTGGCACAACCAAAGTGAAATTCCTCATATACTATCTTTCGTCACGTATTGAAGAACTCGGAGTTTCATGGAGAGAAAGCAAGCCACTAGTGACTCAACAGCAAACCTAATACGACTGCATTATGTAATAATGTACATTGTAAGCGCTTCTACTAAGCAGTGCAGCCTTAGAGTAGCAGTTCTTAAGCGATAAGACAACTACCATGCACTGCTTCATATACCTGGGAATAAGAATGCTGATAGAACTGGGTCTAAAAGGAGAAGGTGTATGAAATTATTTGAATGATGGTTAGTGGTGTACATTTACTGGTATTCTATAAAGGAGAGGTTGGTCAGGGGTAGATAAATCACATACCCACACATACAGTCTCCTAAACTCCTCTATATCAAATATCTGTTGAATTGGCATTGTTTGTATTAATACCACAGTAAACATACAAATACAATGCAGTCGAAGACCACAATTAAATATGGAGACAAGATTGAAATATCTGGTAGTCATCTGCTTATATGAGTATATTTATAATATATCTGTGATTTTTCAAATTTCCCTTGGTAACTGACTTTCTTTGGACCACAGACTAAATCACAGTGTATGCTATATAAAGGCATTAGAATCATGGGAGAGAACAATTCCTAGATTCAAAACTATTTACCACCAAATGAGGAGAGTCTATGTTAAGTCATGCATCATGAATGTCTAGAATAAACAAGGTCTCAGTCCTTACACAACCCAATGACCTCTGAAAGATTGGTAGCCAGATGTGTTTATGAAATTCTCACCTATGGATACACCTCATTAACCTGTTAACATTACAAATATATGTCCACATCAATCTGTCCCCTTAATTATCCCATATGCTGGTCCGTTGCCATGACTACATTGGCAGTACATGCAGTACTTTGCATTAAATAAGGCATGTTAATCAGCCAACTTTCACCAAAAGTCAATTTATCCATAGTGGTCATTTGAATCATCCCCATTCTCCATCATCTTACCATAAATACCCATAAGCTAAAGCTCTGGTTGTGGTTCCCTTTTGCCTGGCTATACATATAAATATACAAGAGCAGGTTTTCACCTAGCTACGTCTAAACCTGCCAACTGATAATTCGTATAAAAATAAAGATGGTGGACAGGGTTGTGGGAGAAGAACATAGTGACATGTGAGTGAGACAACATAATGTAAGCGTGTTAGATTACAATATTGACATTACCTCGTAACATGATCGGCATTTGAAATGCCTCCGCTTAAACAACAATAACAGTGTTACATCATGAAGGAAGTGACACGTAATATAGCACAATGGTATTACCACAACTTCGAATTAGATCAACCTTTCATTTCTACATTTAGAGAATTATCGCCCTTGTTTTGTGCATTCCAGGCAATACCATAATATATACAGAGAGAGAAATTAACTCCAAATCTTAAAGTACCTGTTGCTGATGCCACTGGTTAACAGATGACAGCGCATCAAAACTTCTATGCATGAGGCTCCGGTCACCTTGTGGGGTCCATGAGTCGGATGCTGCTGTCACATGACCCGTGTTTGGTGTTGAGCTGTCAACTGCTGCACAAAGAAATAGCAATGCACAGGTGACTATGTTACTCTACTACATTCCAAACAGCAAGCACCTGTTCTGAACAGCAAGCACATGTTCCAAACAGCAAGCACCTGCTTTTCAGAATTGAGTAGTTCACTCAATCAATGAATGTGAGTCAAAGATCAGCTAGTAACTGTTTATTTAGTATGCAGTACATTATTCTCACACTTACAGCCATCACTGACATTGTCATAATCAGAGCTTAGTCTAGATCTTGTCTGCTTAGGCGGGGGCGCTGTAGTGGGCTCCCTCACCGATGTGGACATGAGACCCATAGCCAAATGGTCTATTTTACTAGACAGATCTGTTACAGGTACTCCTGGGCCGCTACAACCAGCAGTCAATCAGTTACCCCACTTGGATACTAAGTACATAAATTCCTCAAACAAACGCCATGATGATTGTAATCGGTGCACAATGATTCTAGAACGCTACCAATATAACCTATACCTATACAAGTTCACACAAGTAATAAACATTCGACATTTTGTATTTTTCTGAGCAGAGATATACATAAACATAGTAATGAAGCTATAATGCATGAACACCATTTCTATTGATCAGTTATTATACGCTACCTCGTGTAACCAGCAGGTGCCAGGCCTGTGATTGGTTGAATAGGTGAGAGATCCTCAGAATGGGCCAATGGGACCCGAGAACCATCTGACACCAGCCTAGACTGAGCCGAGTAGCCAGCACTTGATGCAGAGGAGTTAGATATAACACTGGATCTTTTACCTACTGGGCCATCGACAGAATCGTGTGAACTGAACAATTGTCCCCTGGAACCACCGGACCTATCAGAGCGTGCATACATAATACCAGGTCTGTTCATAATACCGCTATAACTGTCTACACCGGGTATAGTTCCGGTGACGAGTGCAGATCTTGGTCTAGAAAGGAAAGCATCATCTGTTAGATTAGAGGAAGAGTATCGACCCTCCAGGCTGTCAATTGAAGAGCTTCCCATAGCCTGTGATCTAGATAGTATAGATTTCTTCTTTGTGGGCAGTTCAGGCGGCGTCTCGACAGAGGAAGATCTTGACCTGAAGAAGAAAACAACAGAGTAAATTAGACAGTGTATGATGGCATTATATAGAATTATTTTAGGCTTAGATAATCAGCTATAAATCAAAATAACTGACATGTATATCAACAACACTGATACATGAATATAACTCAACAATCATATTGCAGCCGCCATTTACATGTAGTAGAAAAGAGTTGATTAAACATGACATGATGCTTGCAGTCTTCGATACTACCAAATACATTCACCCTAAAACCATAGTTTACAACTGGAGACTTACTATAAGGTTTTGTTGTCTATGCAAATCTAATACCTGAAGGTAGACAGTGAGGTAAGATAACTTCAACTGCCTTATGCTGACGGTACGCCATGTTATCAATGAATTAATAGCTAGTAAGAGATGCTGATCACAGTGAGTCTAAAACTTACAAAGTTCTCATCAGGTTGAATCCAGGAGGAAGGTAGGGTTTAGGTGGGGGAGCATCTTCAACTCTATCAAAATCTGTGGGCTGAGAAGGGGAGAGAGGGGAATGCAGGTCTCCCCGTTCCAAGGCCAGAGGGTTATCAAAGGCACCAAGACTAGTTTCCCTGAGTATAGTTTTCTCTCTTGGTGTCAGTGGTACATCCGGCATTGAATTCCTCTTTGTTCTAAAACATCCAAACGGAAACTGAACAGCAAAGTAAAATTTCTACAGAAAGCATTCATAAGCATATAAAAAGATAATTCTCTAGCTGTAGGCCATATGTATTTACCAACACAATAATAGAGTACACAATAACCAACATTATTACAGCAACCAGTACCTATCTCCGTTATTAGCCCCTCTCTTCTGCCTGGCTTTACTGGGTAGAGTCATTGTGTTAAAAGTTGGAGTTGTCTGTACTTTGAGATGTTTAGCTATATCACACGTATAGTTAGTAAGCTCATCCACTGAGTTCTCTATAGTTTTAATAACTCTCCTAAAAGAGGTCAATGTGCAGAGTATTGAGCATGGCCATGCTACATGTAGGCCATATTACATGTACATGTAGGCCATGTTACATGCAGGCCATATGACATGTAGGCCATATTACATGTAGGCCATGTTACAGGTGAGTCATATTACATGTAGGCCATGTTACATGCAGGCCATATGACATGTAGGCCATATGACATGTAGGCCACACAACATGTAGGCCACACAACATGTAGGCCACACTACATGTAGGCCATGTTACAGGTGAGCCATATTACATGTAGGCCATTGTTATTATATACAAACAAGATTACACACAGGCCATACTACACAACATATTCTTTGATGAATATTTCAATTTTAGGAACAACAACACCTAACCTAACGGTCCTGTATCAGTGATATTAATTAATTCAATGTATTAGAATAATATACACATGATCATGTAGGCTATTCTATTATAATATTATGATCGGTTTGTATATTGTGGGGACAACTACCAAAGAGACAAACAACTTTTAAATTATTGTAGCTTACGGTATAAACTTATTGCAAACAGGTGGTGACTTAACTACAGCATTAATCAAAGAATTACAGACTTAATCCAAATAGAAACAAATGCCAAAACATCCTAAGCTATCAGGTATATAATATATCATGACACATTATTGTCACCTTTTAGGAGTTATGTCTGTACTATTATGCCTGCCTTAGTATAAGTAAATCTTAATATTTAAATGATTAGAAATTATGGCTACAAGACTTCCCACTGCTTTCTGGTGAGTAGTAGATACTAACTACTAACTACATTGTATATATAACTTACTATAATGGCTAGTATTACACAAGAATACAGCCTTCACACACGGAAAGAATGCATGCAGTGTACCCAGTTCTACTCTATGCTAACATACATTACACTATAGACTATAATTATCAGCTTGAATGATTCTACAGTATACATTACTGGAGATGGATTGACTGATACATAATAGTGAAATACAGGACATCTTACACCTATATAATATAAACATTGCAACTAATACATAGTACCCTACAACCATAAATAGGATTGTAGAACTAGACTTCATTTTGACACTATCAACAGGAATGTGTAACATGTGGTCATACAGCATCAAGTACGTTGACTTGAGGCAGGAATTGCCCTGAATTGAGATAGTTCCGTGACTTACTTGGCGTTAAGTACGTCTATCTGTGACTTGGTATCCATAAGCATGACTTGATCAGACCACTCGATGAGCTCTGCTAATGCGTTGTAGGTACAGGAGAGATGATAGGTCAACTCAGCACTAAAATATATTACATGGGAGATAAATATTAACTAGCTAATATATACATAGACCTACATACTCTCCTACACCATTAGTTGTTGGTGAGTGTATTATATATTGTAAGCCTGCCAGGTGTCCAATGAGCTATCCTTATGTACCCTTTTCATACACATAAAGCGTAGCAATTGGTGATTGAAAAAGAGAATGCAACTTTGGAAAGTAGTACGATTTGGGAGCTATCCCTTCACATATTTTATAAAGATCCCATTAAAAGTTTATTAAACTATAGCCTTAGTAACTCCTGATCATACTAACCTGGGTTCCTCAGCAGACAGCAGTCCTGTGATAAGAGTGATAAGTTCAAAGGTTGTTTCCAAGGTTACCGTGGCTGACCCAGGCAGGAGCACCATGTTACTTCGGTCGATAGCAAAGTTGATGTACTTGAGGGCTTGCTGTACCTTCCTCTTCTCTGTGTCGATCTTCTGTACGTTCTACAGTAAAATGGTTATAGGTCTACAGTTACATGGTAACACTGCCATAATATGTTTACAGTCAAATGGTAACATGGTCATAGGTTTACAGTTACATGGTAACATGGTTAAAGGCCTACAGTTAGGCCTACAGTTAGGCCTACATGGTAACACAGAAATAAACTACATGCAGTTAGATGGGATAGAATTCGATGTTATGTACATAATTATGGAGTGTATATTTCCAATACATCAGTCTAACCCACTAGTTAGTCACATGCTACACCCTGCAGGAGAGTACATATCAACACAATATAACCTCACTTAATACTTTCCAATATCGCCGTGTTACTGGTGCATCACTACCCTCATATTACACCCCACACATTAGGTGCTTCCTTTTGTATAGCCTAGATAAAATACTATCAACGCTGATCTGCATGTAGCTACTAGATTTCAAAACTAACACCACATTTGTCAAAGTCTATTGTGCAGTGTAGACTTGACAGTACGATAAGCTTTCATCATTTGATTGTTTTTTAAAATTTACCTATTATATTTTGTCACCATCATAATTCTGGAATGGAGCGAATAATTGAATTAGCCACGCCCACGTTCTGCTAATCAGGAAAGAGTTTGTTAAATCTAGTGTGGCTAATTGAAATTGATTGGGTGCAAATAGTTAATCTGGTTAATATTGATTACCAAGTAGAGAGCCGTGTGAACAACTGTAGTGGAATAAGTTAATATGAAATGACTAAGTACCAACGAGTAGACAATTACTGTGATACAGTGTGTGTGTGCTAGACACTTGCAGTAATGCAGACATAACATGTAGCTACATCACAGCTAGATATCCCTAATTCACTTATTAGCACAGTATCAAATTGCCGTATTCACAACTTGTCTGCCCAATTGTACAGGCATTGGAATGGGATTTGTATGGTCATGTTTTAGCATGAATTAGTGAGCAAATAGACATTCATTTCCTGTATAACAAGCTTATACAAGGCACCCACTTACAGAATTCCATACTACCACATAAAGATATAACTGTATAATCAACTCTAAATTACATCTGCAATGGGCTCTGTGAACCCAGAAGCTGTAGCTACATAGTGATGTATCACCAGGCAGACTACTTGTAACATGATGTTAATCTACTACAACATGACTAGATAATTTAGATTAGAAGAGTATTATTGTCCCATGATTAGATAAAATTCTAAATGATTGAAACTATTCAACAACTAGCCTCAGGTTCTACATCAATAGAGCAACCCTACCACTCCAGTATTTCCATACTGCCACCCAGTAGCCTAGATTGAACTTTATGCTCTGATAGTAATAATTATTAGTGCCAATGAAAAATACCAAAAAATAGTTGAGTTCTAAACATCAAGTCTACAGTCAGGGGCTCCTATCCTACCTCCCCGCTATCATCAGCCAGCTGAGTTATACACTCAGTTCCAAACAGACAGAACTAGCACCTCCTACATGGTACTGTCTAGCATCGCATGGTATGATTACATTCTAAAGGGGTGGGTGCTCCAGGCATTAGACTCACCGGATGTACGGGTTCTGTAAGTAACTGACTCTTGTCCTCTGTCAGTGTGGAGGGTCGCACCACCTGGTTGGATTTCCTATCACCATCCTCGCCACTGTTGCGCTTCTTGCTGTCCTTACCAGAAATAGAGAGATTTCTAGCTAACGTCGCCCTGATTGACGATGAGGAAGTGGAAGCCTTGTTCAATGCTCCCTTCTTAAACTTCTCTCTGAATGATTTTGCTTTCTTTAACATTTTAACAGCTCTGTTAGTTCCTAAAACACAACATCTCCTCTTCAATAAAGAGAACATAATTGACTTCCATCAAAGTAGTCAGGTTTTCACATATTGATGATATAGGACTAGGACCGACTGTTTCATTAAATCTTCCAACAAAAAAGAATAATAACACTACAGCATGGAAGAATATAGCCTACATAGGACAAAACCTGGAAAACATACAGTCTACTATATAAAGTAGGCACATTACACACAGTTCGACTCGGCTCAGGATTCTCACCTGATTCTGATAGAGAGAATGGGGCGTGTCCCTCAAGTGTTCAATAAATGCAGAAAGTCAAGGGATCATCTTTTTTGCTAAACCTGTCCTTCTATATCTTGGAGCAGACAGTCCAGTCTGCTATACCTTGAGTAGACAGTCCACTGGGTTATACCTAGAGGGGGCAGTCCAGTACACCACAAGTAGACGCCACAGTATACAGCGAGTGGACAGTCTTCTTTACCTCGAGTGGACAGTCCTCTATACTTTAGACCTGTAGTAAGTGTCAGAAATAGACAATACAAACTTGTAGTGGTAGTTACAACAATAGACACAATGCCATGTCCTGTGTAGAATCCAGGGTCTTGACTATGACTGGTTGTATATAAAGGCAGCCAATATTTCCCATTGTACATACACCACATGTATGTAAGCCTAGATGAAACTTATGACCAGTAGACAACTAGTGCAACATATAATAATATATTATAGCTACTTCTGTCTGCTATCACTTCAAGTTTAAATTCAAAATTGTCACGAAATTATCACCATCAACATGGCTGCTTCCATGTACTACTGTAGGCTAGTAATCATTTACTACTGGGATACAGTGTGCCTGTAAGCCTGCAGTCAGACTGATGTGTGCTAGATTGTGAGTAAATAAACTTTATACTTGATTAATAATTAGAAACCCTGCTACACTTTACCCTTAGAATATAATTTATAGCTCTACTAGCAATAACAATACTAAACAATCAATGTAAACATGAAATACCTCAAATGGGCAAAGCTATTGTTACAACAAGTTAATAGAATGTAAAGCATTGTTGTCCTTCAATGAACAAATTAACTGGAGTTGAATACTTGGAGATTGGATTTGATGTAACTCCATAAAACCATGAATATGTAAGTAATCTGTGACTATAATATATATGATTATATGCCTAGTCTATATGACTATATATGATTATATGACTATTAGTCTATATGACTATATTCATTCAATCCATTATTGTATACTAAAGTTATATGTTACCTAATAATCACAAACTATTCTGTTAATTTTTTAAAAAAGAAAGTAAATGTATAAATCCACAGGCTAGAACAGGGACGTGTTGCTAATCTACGTAAACCTGACACAAGCCGACAGTACCAGAGGAAAGACTAATAGAAAGGTAATCAATTCCAAGGCTGTACAAATGCCTAAATAACAAGAAAAGAAAATATTGTACATTTAACATCAGTAAAATGTTGAGGAATCCGAATTATGTAACCCAACTAGTACATAGGCCTACATGTACATTAGATAGCCTATTATGTTATCACTGGTAATATGATTAGTAACTTAATTGGAATCTCAGATCAAAGTCTTCTAATAATATAATATATATACACGGATGTTTGGAATCAGAAATAAAACAAAATTGACTATTTTATAGAAGGGCTATATAACATACATGTGTACACTTATAGCACTGTAGTCAATGTTTAGTTTTATATCATCAAACAAAGAACGTAGCCTTTTAACTATCGATAGCTGTAGGAAATTTTAAACTTTCTAATTTTTGATGTAGATTGTCTAAATAGCCATGACACCCTGCATTAGGGAAACTATTCTAATGTTGCTGTGAATAGCCATTACATGAAATGTTTTGACACCGATATCTATGACGTTTGGGGTATGCAGACTCCACTAATCAAGAGTATTTAATTTGCCTCGTAAAAATCATGGTATAGGCCTAATACCCAATAGATTTAACTGCAAGACGCTTTCAATCTCAATTGGGATCACTATAGGCCTACTTATGTACTTATTCTATATTAATACTAGTCACTTAGGAAACACCAACTAAACTTACTAACTAATATTTATGCAACTAAGTTATACTCAAAATAATGAAAATAATAAACCAACAGCTGTAGACCTACATGTACAATATGCACTTAGTGCATAAGTTATAAGCATTATACCACTAGCAGACAATCTAACCTAATTATTATTCTAGTGACCAACAGGTCCGGCTGCTATCTTGTCTTGTTATCTTTATTATGTACATGGGTACAAGTGTCTGCCTATCCTAACTATACTAGTTACGTCAGGTTTCAGTTCAGCTGAAAAACTTCTAGCATAGTCAGAAGAACCACGAATAAATATAGAGCTGTAACTTTATTGAAGTCCAAATAGCAACTGACTGATACAAAAAGGCAGCTCTTTTTATACAAAACTAAGTACACCCACAGGATCTGAGGGACCGATAGTCTATCTGCGTTCAAGAATTGTGTATTAAATAATTATTTCCCAGAAAAACTTCAAACCCTAATATACCATCAAGAGGGATGACTACGGCAATTGATAATGGGCACCCGAGGGTCGGACACATACAGGTTGCATAAGTCGTATGGGGATTGTGATGTAGGTAATGCTATGATGCAAAACTGATCACCACATAATAAATCGGCTCTCGCACAATTTACAGTTGACTGTTTATCAATTTTCAACTTAAATTCACATCGAAATTCATATATATAGTCAATCAATGTTATAGTCTAACAAGCACACTGCATAGCAAGTAAGCCTAATATAAATACTATTTATTTCATTCGATATATACTGTAACAAATAGTATTGTATAGAACCTACCAACAATGAATGATAAATTAAAATAATTATAAATATAATAAAAGTATAGTATTAAATTTTACAAATATTAATATTATTATAATAATAATTATAATCATTATTTTAAACTTCATTATCTTATGAATATATATATAATAATAATTAATTATTTTTTATAATTATTTATAATTTATGAATATTTATATTATTATATATATACAAACAATTACAATAACAATACAACTACAATAAAACTTAAAAAAAATTATTTAATATCAAAAAACTAGAATAAAATACTCGTTAAACTTACCAACTAACTTATATTATATTAAACTAAATCTTATCTTATATTTATCTAATATCTTTATCTTAGAAGTACAAGTATGCCTACAAGTACCTTTACCTAAGAGCTATAGATCTTGCCAATAAGTAAACTTGTGTTTAAATATACATAATGCAGGAATTATGAATCACATTGTTCACATTCGATTAATAGTATCAATCATTTGCAACAAATAACCATATTTATCAAATGGCTATTAATTTTTTAATCCACATTACCTGTTAATTTCAAGTTTTTTGTTGGTATCTTTTATCTTCCCGTGCCAACTAGGATAGGTCAATGTCGTTAAGAATACCACGTTGATCGTATCAGTATAACTTGCTTGTACCAAATCACCAATGTTGATCTACTATTCAGCGTTAATATTTCACAAGCTACAGAATGCAATATTGTAATCAGTATTATAAGCAACAATGTAGATCACAAAACAAAAAAACTAGTACTTGCATATTTATTAGTGTGTTATCTCACCACTGTATCACCCTCAAGATCTCAATAATGCTGATTTTGACTGATCACTGTTAATTGTCTGATGGCTACCATAAGCTGTGATTGATGGTGATAAGTGACTGAGTTCAAATTCTTATAAATTATTTTAATTGATTATCGGAGAGAGTAGACACCATGTAACTTAGACAGCTAAATAATATGATGGATAGATTCTTACTTTAGCACTAATTATTATTATGTGAATAAGTTTCTGTGTCCGAATGTAAGTTATTCCCAGTCTAAAATGGCCATACTTTTTATATGATATAATATTCTCATTGTGAGAAAATCGGTTTATGAGCAGCCAAGATTTTGGTTTCACAGCTATGACTAGGCTATTAGGATTGAGAAATCTTCACAGTTGTGGAACCAAATTTCTGGATCTCATAAATAAATTTTCTTGCAACAACAAATTATAATGAGACTGATTATTTTGGAGTAACTTGTGTGAAAATAAATATACACATTTGATTTAAATAATGTAATAATTGGTCCATGTATTTTCATCAACTTTGTACAATTACTCATACATGTACACACCCATGTTAATAACACTTTAATTAACTGGAGCCTGAAACAAAAACCAAATAAATCACCAGTTTCTTTCAGAATTACTGCTTGAGGTCAAGTAACCAGCATCTGTCACCCACTGAGACAGGTTTAATCAGCACAGAGACTATGATTGGCTCTGGACCAACATGTGAAACTGCATCTATATTACGTTAAAGTTCTCAAGCAGCACAAGCATGTTGTAAACATTAAATAAGGGGATTTTGCACAATTCACACTACTGCAGAAAGATTTGCTTCAGTTTGTCTGTTGTCATTGCTTGCTTTAGCCAGATGTTCTTTGTTTAGCCTAACCCAAGTTCTTAAATCGACCACACCCGGATACAGCTCTCTTGTTCCTAAAAGCGTAAAATTTGAAACTTTAAATAGATTTTCATAGTTTGATCGAACCTAAATTAGAATACAATTTTGATTTTTTAGGATTAGCTTGAGCAGTTATTGGTGATGCAGCACATTTTTCACCATAATTATTGTGTTTCAGTTAAATTTAAATCATAAAATGACTTTATGACTAACAAACTGTTTTCAAAATATGCAATACTCCAGAACACTACAACACACATGTGCTTACAGTATATGATGGATTCGCATGGTTATACTATAGAATAGTATAGGCACTACTTGTACATGTACATTGCACATCAAGATGATTGAATGTTATTTATGCTCATGTGAACCAAAGTCTGCAGCTGGCGAAGTTACTCAAAACTTTGCTACTCTTATCATCCTTATTCCTTACCACTTGGGCTTGCTTTAATGTCGGCCCTTCCTAACAGTTCAAACATGTTAGCTATGTCTATTGAACCAATGAAAGGTCTTTCCCTGACTTGTTGAACTGTGATCTACAACATAGCAGAGGACATTTAGTTATTATTTTAGCTCCAACCCATAATGTAGGATAACTCCTGAAAATCTCTGAGTCCAATTAATATTTCGAAATATTAATTGGGCTTGTGCAGAGCTTGGACTACTTACCTCAAAGAATTATACACTTATACATGCACAACAAATACATGCAAACACTTCCAGATTCTAATAAAATTATCATAGAAGGAACTGAATCATATATAATATGTAAGTACATGTACATGTATATAACCTTCACGTTATAATGTATACTGTGCAAGTCAAAAGTCATGCATGCAGTAGAATTAGATACAATGTAGTATAATGACACTACACTTGCATAAGATTTATCTCAAATAATACTATTTTACTAAGACTTATGTTTTATACACTACTGAACCAGTGAACCACCGAACCATTGAACCACTGTACCACTGTACCACTGAACTACTGAACCACTGAACCACTGAACTACTGAACCACTGAATTATTGAACTAGTGAACCAGTGAACCATGAACCACCGAATCACTGTTTAGCCAACCATAATATGAACAAAATTCTTCACATTATAAAGAAAATATTATTAATAGCATCAATTTAATTGTGTCACCAGCAACTACAACAAGGATTACCATGAGAGACTATCGCTATAGCATAAGATTCTGTAGAATAATACAAACAAACACAGACAGTACAGCACAGGAAATAGTTACCTGCTTTTGTAAGAATCTCATCGGATGCAACTCTTCATTTAGAATCGTTGTCACCATTTTTCCAGTCAGTTTGTCTCCACTCAGGGCTACTGTCTTAGATTTGAAAACTTGAGGATTTTCTAAGATGGTGAGAACACAACTCCCTACATCTCTCAGAGCTATAAAGTCTATACATGCTGGTCCTACTGCCGGAAACACTGCAAAATGATTAGAAGTCTTGGCAGTTTCAATGTTGTAAATAAGTGAAAAAATTTTAATATCCCTTTAAAGTTCTTTGATCCAAAACATTACAGTCAATTACAAAATGTATCCACAAAATTAATTGTTTTTAATCGCTGTCAGAGCCATCTTGTTTCATCAACATGGGGAGATGATTTCCAATATAAATACACATACGTTGTTGTACATGTATTATGACAATGTAAAGCTTTTCCATTATAGTAGATTGTCTGAATGTGTACTTGAGAGCTATTACTTACCTAGATCATATACCCCTTCAGAATTAACTATTGGACAGAGGAAGTCGAAGAACATTTCATACAGTGGTGGGATGTTTAACATTGTAACCGACAGCTGTAGCCTATTTCTACAAAATACATAAATAGGGCTAAATAGGGCTGTCTCTTTTGTTAGATTTGCCTGCATCCATGTAACATTGACACACTTACGTAATTTGTAGACATGAAAATTAAATATTCATCCAGCCGCAATTTGCTGTAGTGGGATATACATGTAAGTTGCGCACTGGGAACCCAGGCTAGCCTACTTACCTCAAGTACTCATAAATTTCAGCCTTAGAATCATAATGTTTAGCTGGCACACCTATAGTTCTCTCGCAGTGAATATGAGCTGCCAGTACTACGTTTGGTACACAGGCTTTGTGACATGCCTCCCCAATGGCAAGACCTTCCTCCACTGTATGAGTTGATATAGAGCAAATGTAGCTCAATTAGTTTTGCATGCAGACTATTATTTACGCATAGCATGCAAAATTGCAAGACAATGTAACACTTTAGTGTGTTTACCCTGGGTTGTTGGGAATTACGTACTACTGCAAAGATACTACGAAGGCCAGTGATGAAATCAAAAGTACCAATATTTAAAGGTTATGATCATTGGCATTCGTGATGCATTAGTAAATAACTCACAACAGATTCACACATTCACAGCTTAATATGAACCTGACCTTCAACTCGCCGATCTTTAGTGAAGTCGGTAGAAGTAGAGATGAAGCAGGTATCGGCTCCTTGGAGAAGGTATGTGAGTCTGGTAACATCTGTTAGACTACATTGTACATGTACAGAGTATGAATTCTGCAGAATAGAGTACTACTGCATGGGTATGGCCAGTCATTGTTGTAAACATTGGCTCTCTGACATAACAATGCATGACACAGATTCCATGTCCAACAATGCCCTACACCGTTACGGTTTAGTGAAGTTATCCTCTCTCTAAATAGTTATCCTAATTATTACATGTACATGTATGAGGATGCCATTTTGTTTCATAATTTGTCTACAGCTGTAGTCATTATATTAAATAGAGATAATAGTAAGAGGAATGGAACTTGTGTGCAATTATATGTGTATATACATGTAGGTAAAGGTAAAGTATGTTTAGCAAGTGAGAATTTGAATTTAGCAAGAGAGGACAACCTCAAATTCTACATGTACACTGATATGTGGTACAATCATAAATGTAAAATCATAATATAATGCTGTTCTTGACTATTAATGATAAACCATAGTATTATACATTTCATCAACAGTGGAAGACTACGCTCTAATAATCTCATCCGATTGTTCTGTTTAAAGAGGTACGAATCAAGAGAGTGACTGGAGTGACTAGGCAAGTGTTGAGTGTTAAGAGAAAAGTTGGTAAGGAGTAGAAATAAGAAAGAACCAATAGCAGGATTGAATATAATACATGGTAGAGCATTATGTAAGTTAGCATACCACTATGTCCAGAGATTGGATTCATCTATAAATACATTTAGTAACATCGTATTATGTACACTTACACAGTCATGCACATTATATGACGTTATAACTAACTAGAAAGAGCTAGAAAATGAATCTTCAATTCTTAGATAAGATTAGAAAATACTATTTCTGCTTCCACGGAAGCCAGTCACATGGTATGCGCTGTCTTAAAAACAATGTAGTAGTAGTAGTAGTAGTAGTAGTAGTAGTAGTAGTAGTAGTAGTAGTAGTAGTAGTAGTAGTAGTAGTAGTAGTAGTAGTAGTAGTAGTAGTAGTAGTAGTAGTAGTAGTAGTAGTAGTAGTAGTAGTAGTAGTAGTAGTAGTAGTAGTAGTAGTAGTAGTAGTAGTAGTAGTAGTAGTAGTAGTAGTAGTAGTAGTAGTAGTAGTAGTAGTAGTAGTAGTAGTAGTAGTAGTAGTAGTAGTAGTAGTAGTAGTAGTAGTAGTAGTAGTAGTAGTAGTAGTAGTAGTAGTAGTAGTAGTAGTAGTAGTAGTAGTAGTAGTAGTAGTAGTAGTAGTAGTAGTAGTAGTAGTAGTAGTAGTAGTAGTAGTAGTAGTAGTAGTAGTAGTAGTAGTAGTAGTAGTAGTAGTAGTAGTAGTAGTAGTAGTAGTAGTAGTAGTAGTAGTAGTAGTAGTAGTAGTAGTAGTAGTAGTAGTAGTAGTAGTAGTAGTAGTAGTAGTAGTAGTAGTAGTAGTAGTAGTAGTAGTAGTAGTAGTAGTAGTAGTAGTAGTAGTAGTAGTAGTAGTAGTAGTAGTAGTAGTAGTAGTAGTAGTAGTAGTAGTAGTAGTAGTAGTAGTAGTAGTAGTAGTAGTAGTAGTAGTAGTAGTAGTAGTAGTAGTAGTAGTAGTAGTAGTAGTAGTAGTAGTAGTAGTAGTAGTAGTAGTAGTAGTAGTAGTAGTAGTAGTAGTAGTAGTAGTAGTAGTAGTAGTAGTAGTAGTAGTAGTAGTAGTAGTAGTAGTAGTAGTAGTAGTAGTAGTAGTAGTAGTAGTAGTAGTAGTAGTAGTAGTAGTAGTAGTAGTAGTAGTAGTAGTAGTAGTAGTAGTAGTAGTAGTAGTAGTAGTAGTAGTAGTAGTAGTAGTAGTAGTAGTAGTAGTAGTAGTAGTAGTAGTAGTAGTAGTAGTAGTAGTAGTAGTAGTAGTAGTAGTAGTAGTAGTAGTAGTAGTAGTAGTAGTAGTAGTAGTAGTAGTAGTAGTAGTAGTAGTAGTAGTAGTAGTAGTAGTAGTAGTAGTAGTAGTAGTAGTAGTAGTAGTAGTAGTAGTAGTAGTAGTAGTAGTAGTAGTAGTAGTAGTAGTAGTAGTAGTAGTAGTAGTAGTAGTAGTAGTAGTAGTAGTAGTAGTAGTAGTAGTAGTAGTAGTAGTAGTAGTAGTAGTAGTAGTAGTAGTAGTAGTAGTAGTAGTAGTAGTAGTAGTAGTAGTAGTAGTAGTAGTAGTAGTAGTAGTAGTAGTAGTAGTAGTAGTAGTAGTAGTAGTAGTAGTAGTAGTAGTAGTAGTAGTAGTAGTAGTAGTAGTAGTAGTAGTAGTAGTAGTAGTAGTAGTAGTAGTAGTAGTAGTAGTAGTAGTAGTAGTAGTAGTAGTAGTAGTAGTAGTAGTAGTAGTAGTAGTAGTAGTAGTAGTAGTAGTAGTAGTAGTAGTAGTAGTAGTAGTAGTAGTAGTAGTAGTAGTAGTAGTAGTAGTAGTAGTAGTAGTAGTAGTAGTAGTAGTAGTAGTAGTAGTAGTAGTAGTAGTAGTAGTAGTAGTAGTAGTAGTAGTAGTAGTAGTAGTAGTAGTAGTAGTAGTAGTAGTAGTAGTAGTAGTAGTAGTAGTAGTAGTAGTAGTAGTAGTAGTAGTAGTAGTAGTAGTAGTAGTAGTAGTAGTAGTAGTAGTAGTAGTAGTAGTAGTAGTAGTAGTAGTAGTAGTAGTAGTAGTAGTAGTAGTAGTAGTAGTAGTAGTAGTAGTAGTAGTAGTAGTAGTACTACTAGAAATCTCACCATTCTGTTCTATTTGCTCCGGTAGAATAAACAGACACTTCCCATTCTGGATGTTCACTTACTGACTCGGATATCACTTGCTCCAACTCTGGAGCCAGAAACAGCACAACCTTCATTAGTACAGCTTATAGTCTGAAACATAGTTTTTGCAGGTACAAATATATGTGAAACATAAAACTAATACTTGATAGTGGCACATGAATGCCATCATGATTATGATTAGTACTGGTTCCATTCCCACAGTATTATTTCGTGTAAAAGGAAATGTTGTATATACTAGCGATATAGTCTATAACTTACTATCTAGTCTTACCTGTATTAATACACTGGACTGTGTGTGTTCTGTGCTGTGCTAACTTTAGTAATTCAAATCTATATTATACAATGCAATGTGGATTAATGCTGCCAGCCTTGACCTGCTGTATCCTAGCAACAGGCTTTCTCACAATTTGCAGTTTATGCTATTCTAAAGGGCCAACAACTTCCTAGCAATAACAATAGTATATACAGTAGTGTGATAAAAAGAACCCAGCTACCATTCATGTAGTATACTCGTGTAGGCTCATGTTGCATTATAATGTAATCAAGCTACAGTCGACAAGAAATACAGTAGAAACTTTATGTATCTCTAATATATTGTGTTTTAGTCCAAAAAGTAGCTGTGCTAAACTTCATAACTAGAGTTATCCCTCCTTGTTCAATATAATAATGTTTAGATAGTCTAACAAAGCAAGTTATTCAATCATAACAAGACTCTTTCAAATTTATTGATTCACATTCAAACAAACTTATGCACTTTATTGTCTATGCTTAGTCTGTTGACTAAAAGCTAAATTTAGTTGGAGATGGGGGTCTAATTCCTCACCCTTCACTTGGAGCACCTGGTATTTGTAGACCTAAAGCTATATTAGGACAGCATTGTTGTATTGCTATTATGCTAATATTACTATAGGTTTGTTTACCTATATCTTAGCAATGCTGACAAGTTGCTGCCATTGACAGCTTAGTATACCAGTAGATGAAATTTATTGAATATGTTGCGTTTAGTAATTCTGTTTCTCATTTCACTAGTTCTGCAGCGTGGATACACAAGTCTTGACATTTGTAAGTAATACAGAATAATCGCAGGAAAACCCATCCATATATACATTGTACCTTTATAGCTTAAAATTATGTGAACAGTACCAGTACAATTTATGTTATTTGTCAAAAATTTGCTCACTTACCTAATATACATGTGCTATGATGTTCACATAATTTCAAATTTATTTTTGTGAGAATTTAAAGTACTGCCGATTACGTTAGCATGTTAGCACAAAAAAATAATTTTCAGATATTGTTTCTCTTCTTGTAGATTACATAGATGAATTCTGTGGAACTACAGTTGATTTAGCTGAGGTCCAGAGTGCCTCTGCGGAGACATCACGGGCACTCACCTATCCTAACAACCTCAACTGCATGGTCAGTTTTAAGGCTCCGGCAGGAAAAAAGTTTCATATGGTAGTCAAGTAAGTCCTAATGACTAAATTATTAAACTAAGCATCTCTGAATAATATTATAGAAGATGGTAACTCAAAGTCTAAAGGTATGATTATCATAGTAGCTAAATAACTGAAGTTACTCTACATGGGCGAATTGAGTAGTAATTTCCAATGCTCCTGGATTAATATTGGTTAAAATCACAATGTTTCATCACACTGAACAGTGGGGTAGTAGGGCAAGGCTGCAATTGCTGCGCCAGCTTGCTCTCGGTTTGCACACCTGTGGGCACAAAGGCCCAGTAGTCAGTGGACAGCAGTGGGATTCTGACCCAAGACCTTAAGCACCTGTGTGCCTCAGCGCAGACGCTCTAACCAACTGAGCCACAACCTACTCCTTTACAGTCCATTACACTCTATTGTGTGCTTGGTACATGTGCATAGACATATAGATATTTAGTCTATATATTTTAGTCGATTCGTCACGGAGAAATCTTCAGGTCAGTGTTTTGACTACCTCTCGGTGTACGATGGTGCAGATACTTCAAGTACACCACTGTTCTCTCAACTGTGCGGAGAATTGACTGGCAAGCCTTCCTACACAACAACAGCAGATTACGTAACGTTTGAGTTTGTGTCAGACGAGAGCGCAAAGGATAGAGGTTTCGGCATCTACTTGGTAGCCTACACGTCAGGTATGCTACAGCACTACAAGTAATTACACATATCCTGTAAGGTAATAAATATTGGCCTGCTACAATCTTTTTCAAAAGATCCGTGTAGTTGCATCGACGATTCAAATATGTTTTGTAGCCTAAGTTCCACATCTCAAACATCCAGCTTAGCTTTAACTTCACACCTTGGTTTCCTAAGTAATCAGAACATAGGCTAAGATCTTAGCATTCCATGTCAACTTGTAAAAGGAACAGTGATGACAACAACTAAGTCAGCATCAAAGAGGATTCCTAACTATGATCTACATAAAGACTTTTTGTAAACCACTAACACTAAATTAAATAGGTACTTTATCATGGGAAAAACATGTCAGACAAGTTTATTTTTTGCGACCCCCTTCGGAAAATAATTAATTATTTTTCATTTTTTGCGACCCCATCGACCCACCGTCGCGAAGACACCTAATAGCTTTCAATTACCAGCTCCAAGTTTGGGGTTCAAAAAGATATAATAACAGAAGCATTATTTTTAAGATGAAATCCTAGATAGCACACCGTTTTATTCACATCATGTGTTGCCTATATTAAAGTGTAGCAAAGATGAGCCACATTAAAATAGAATTTGCTCCATAATCTGAAGTTGTCCTCTCTCAATCATCATTTTCTAAGGGCAAAAACATATCAAGTTGAGCTCTGTGTTATTTGTTTTATCAAACAAACATTACCTTGAGTAATTAACTGGCATTTTTCCTCAAGTCTTGGTATTCGTAGAAGTCTTTGCTGCTGTTGCACTATGGTTCATGCATATAACCTACATGTACCTTCCACTGGTGATATGTACGCAGGGCCTTCATGCAGTTCTGCAGAAATACTTTGTGAGAATGAGAACATATGCATAGATGACGAAACATCAACCTGTGACGAGTATCCCCACTGCTCTGATGGATCAGATGAAGCATTCTGTGCTGGTAAGATAACTCCAAAACTGTTGTAGAGTGGGTAGTTCCAATATTATTGTTCCCTTAGATGTCTTCATTTTTGTGATTTGTGATTATTGAAAATCGTGATGAGACAATTGAATCAAATTTGTTGATCCAAAAATGATTGTGTTGTATTGTTGATAATACGGTTATAGACATAGGAGGTGGCCCGTATTTGGCTAGGGGTTTGTAATCATGCTGATCAGGTCAACTAGCCCTATACCGGTTGAGGGGGGGGGGTGATGGCTGCAGGTAGCGGTCACCCTTGTGGCAGTAGCACCAAGTCTAGTGTCTCTCAGATATGACTGCACTGCTCATGTAGGTGGTAAGTGTGAAGTCCCAGCTATCAGAAATACTCCAAGTAAATACAAGATGTACTAGACCGTATTTAGGAAATAACTATGCTCCCTAGTAGACTATACAAACCTTTATAGGAGTCATCCCGAATAAGGGATCAGTACCAAACCGGGTCGGCCGGAAGTTTCCATGTCCAGGTACATGATCTGGGTTGGGCCGGCTTCATCTACATGTATACTTCAATTTACTAATGTAGAATAATATGCATGGTAGATTATGGTATATATACTAATTGTCGGGTGAAGACATCATTTTTATCACAATACAATACACAATGCACCATGCTGTGTAAAGGTGGTCTTTCATCTAGAATATTGTTGACAGAACTGAACTGATACATACGGTAGTCCTGAGATTCATGCAGCTTATTATTCTTACAGTTTCCGGATCTAATGCAGCAGGACTCTCCCAGTCCACTATTGGTGTGATAGTGGGCGTGTCCATAGCTGGAATCATTCTCATTATCATCATACTCTTTCTGATTCGTTGGGGATACAGGAAGTATCAGTGGAATCTCTACCTCAAACAACTCGCCATAAACAAGGTAGACATGAGCATGTTTCCAAGAATCAGCTGTAATGTGTAATAGGAAGTAAAGTGTCACAGTGTTAATAGTTTCTTATTTTAAAATATGTAGCAGCATGTGCTGTCAAATACTTGGTTAAAACATTTGGTAGCTAAATAGTTGAACATAACTGCATTCGCTTTTTAGTAAATTTAATAATTTACTGGGTATACATGACTGTATAAGTCACATGCATGTATATCATGTATAAAAATAATATTGCCTTACATGAAAATATTATTAGACTTGCATGTATATAGGCTAATATAGCGTTATATTATATTGTACATGTATAGTATACGTGTGTAATATTCAGCGTACAACTGTTAGCGACAGGAAAGAGCATTGGCCTCAGGCTATACAACGTAGCTTCCGATATAAAAGTAATATATGCTATTTAATTCAGGCTGCAGTTAAGACCTCTCATGGACAGGTAACAACACGTTTGTGTACTAAATGTAATACCACCAGTGTTATCTGGTAATGCACCCTGTATTATCTGTTATGATACTCACACTGTGTTCTCACAAACTGTGTAAAGCATTGCAGCGAACAATGTGCACTCATTCAAAGCGTGGGGAACTGCTGTGGTTTGCACATCAACTCAAATAAAACTTTAAACAAGATTGTGTATGTTCGTGTAGCAATATAATCTCTGTGTGGTATGATTTGCACTGAATTTCAGTTTTCCACATAAAATACATGCAAGATTGTCATTGTATCCCGCACTCTACAATTTCATATACTATCTGTTGTCATATTATTTATCGTCATCATTAAACTATAGCATTTCTTTTTTATTTTGAAATCATGTGCATACAGCATAGAACAGCAAAAATTGTGTATATACAGAAGGAAGCAAACGCAAGCAGCGGTGGTGATTTTAAAATTGTCCTCTCTTTGCAAAGGGGAGAGAAGATAACTTCTAAAAGTTACTTTATGAAATGCATCACATGTACAAAAAATTGTAGTGTGGTTGTTCATCTGTTTGCATCTAGTTTGCTAAGCAACTAGGTTGCTGTAGAGCCTCGGATTTAAACTCCAGTCAGGGATGGACTAGTTTCACCAAAGTGAAAGTAGAACCAAGGCTTTGTTTGATCACAATAAAAATGAACTGTATACATGGTACATTAGACCTTACATCCAATTTTGAAAATATTGCCATGTGCTACCAGTAGGCCTAAATATGAGCATTCAAGAAATTGAGTGCTTGTATACAATGTTGTAGGCACTACATGCTTCTAAAAAGAATGATGCATCCTACCCGCTCACCCATCAGTACCAGAATGAGGAATACATTAATATAAACAGAGCACAGCGAGATGCCACCATGATTTCAGAGGCAGATATTGGGCTGCCAGACACCAGGCCCCCTACTACTGATCTAGATAAAACAAATTATCCAGAGTCTATGGTGAGTTGTGCAGGAGCCATGATACAAGTTAGATTTGAGTTCTGTCAGCAATTGGTAGTAATGTTAGTTTAGCTACATGTATATAATGGGAAGTAAATATTATTATACTAGGTTTTGCAACCTAAGCTGAAACATTGCCTTTTGACTTGTTGGTACATAGTCTAGAACATTAATGTGTGATGCCGGATATACATGTATATACACGTACATGTATATATCAGATCAACCATTATTGCACATGTATAAGTGTATCATAATGAAGCCAAAGCAGGTAGTTGTACATTTACTGTGAAATGCAGTTGTACATTGTGCATCTACAGTATATAATACATATATGTACATATTCCAAATTATGGAGCAGGTTGAAGGAGAGTATATCGTGGTGGGTCAATCAGAGACGGAGGAGTATATTGCGGTGGGCCAATCAGAGAGTAACACTAAACAATTAAAAGATCTGCAGTTTGAAGCGGAACCATCTCCCACTATGGATACTGAAGGTAGAGGAGGAAGTTTTAACAAAGAACATAACTCCCGTGTAGAAGAAGACAACTCTGAAGTAATGGACCATCTAGACAGCAACATACCTTTTGACAGTCCTCCTAACCATAATAGTGAGAAGGTTACAGAACTGTAGCTATAAGTCATAAACATTGTGTAACCTAGCAACTGAACGTACCGAACATATGTGAATAACTCGGCCTTTGGAGTTTCCATCCTGTGACAGAATAACAAATTGCCATAAAATAAACATTACAAGGAACATTATGTATTTGATTTTGTAGTAATACATAATTATAATTGTGTAGATGTACTACAGATATTTTGTAGGTAACATAATAATCGTATTACCAACATGACTTGTACAATGCATGTGTAGTCAAGGCTATGTGAATATCCTTATATACACATCTGCATGTAGAGTTTGGTTAGACGTAGCAAGTTACATGTTACAAATACGCATAGCAAGAAATATTTTCTGACTTTACAATTATTTTATCAGCCATGTACATATATCAGTAACCAAGACATGGCAGACAGACTGCAAAACTGTGTCACCAACACCCAATCATCTACATTTACATAGTTTTAGATTCAAACCCCCAACCTCCAATCAGACTATATATATACATGTAGCTATTTGTGTTTTAAGATGGGCACAACTCCTACATTTAATCATGATCACCCCTACATGTGGATAGCATAAGCCATAATACCATGATATCCGCATGTACATGTAAAATGTAGTACAGTGTATTCAATTTTGAATAATATACATGTTGTATGCTATGCCTGGTCTGCTATACTTGTAGTACAGGACATACCATTCAGACTGTGTTCAGTGTTGTCTTTACAACTTAGTACTCCAGAACCCACTTTACTGTATACTTCTGCTATTAATATGAATAAGGACTGCTATCCATTGATGTATGATGTACCGATATACAGGTACTTGTATATCCATGAGTATATTTATTATTATAATATGGAATACAGTCAATAATTATTAATAAGCGTTTCCAATCAGAAATACATGAAACTATATTAATTTGTACAACAGAACTATTAGCACGACTATCTCACAGTCATCATCTCTAGCAAATAACTAAGAAGTTGAGGGCGGCCTCCAAACTCCCCTTTACATATTGGTTGACTAAACTGTAGAACTATAGACTAATCTTTCTCTGCAATCCTAGTTAGATGTGAATCTATATCCTTAGCTGTCAGCTTCCTAAAAGACAACATATAAGTATACAATACCGATCTGGAACTGTTCCCAATTCTCAATAATATAACTCCCATACTATAGCCTAGAGCACACGCACTGTCTACAGAGAGGGTACAATTTATAGTATCAGCATATCGGCCTACAGAAGAGCGTTATTAAAGAAAACAATACATTTAATGTGAGGTACATCTAACTTGCTAATCAACTAAAATGAGGCCTTCACTGGAGTAGGTTTCTACTATTCAAATGCCTCCAGCTGTACTCATGACTTGGCGGAAAATAAGCTAACCCAACTGTCCTCGAGCACTCCTTTCTCACAACCAATACCAACCCAGGGACTGAGATACTAGCCTTAAGTACTAATTGGTCCCATGATTCCCACACCATAAGTGTATAACACTGACCTGAAGTTGGGCTGGGAAACAGAGACTATTCCGATCTCAAGATCTGTTGGTTTAAAGTCAGCTGATAGGATGGTCTGTAAACAGCTTATAGCCATCTAAAACATGATACAGCATCTAGGTTTAGATACTTTAGCAAAGGGAGGCCTATTCTGAGTTCTTTCCAAACATGTATATATGTAGCCTGTGTAGGCTACACTGCACCTAATAAACTTATGGATTAACATGAACAATTATTATAGTATTTACTATGCATGCAGGGAGCATCATCATGGAAGGTGGTAAGAGCCTGGTACATGTTGGTTAGCCAGACTATAGTAGGGTACCCTATGAGACAGCGAGACACATCAATGACTGAATTATGAACTATCAGATAACTAGCATGACTATACACCATGATAACTGATCTATTCCGACTAAAGATATCAGCTCATGTACTAAACTGGTGTACTATAAGCACACGTGCTAAACTTACATCTACTGCTTCATTCTCTGTGTATCCATCGCCTTTCTTTTTCAACTTCTTTTCCAAATAAGAGTTTGCTTCAAGTTGCTTGACGCCGGCAGAGCATGCCTTAAAGCCAGAATAGTATCCGGCAGGATCACACCTGTACACTTGAGGTCCATTCTCATCGTCCATAGCAATCAGAATCATACCTAGCGACAATTTATAATTCTTCATGGCAAGTTGGTCTAGATACATGTATGTGTTAACAAATTGAATACTTTGCAATTGATTCAGGGTTTTAATTTACACAATGATGCTGTACATTTCCCAAACATCTGTCGTTCCAACTGTCATGTTCAAACATCTGGTTAATGTGAAGTACGCAAATAAAGTTTTCTAATGGACGTCAGACGTTGTAACATCTTTCTGTGAGAATTGTGGGGGCTTTCAGAATAACCTATGAATTATCGTCTAGTCCCTCCAAAGGAAAATTGATAGCGATAGACAACAGCTATGGTAAGTAAATACTAAGTAGTGTAGTACTTACAGCATCCAAGTGGTCTCATCTCTGCACTCTGTGTGTAGACTTGAGATATATCAGCCATTTTCTTACATAATTGATCAACTGGTATGTCATAACCAAACTTGTATTTGAAATTACCAGCTTCATAGATGGCTCTCTGGGCTTGTGACCGACTATCAGCTAACCAAAAACATGCGGTATAACGCGTATGCCTGGGATTATAGCAACTACATTCTGTGGTAGACCATTACAACTCCTAGCAGCAAGACAGGTCTATGTTACTGCATTCTAATAGAGCTCAACCTGTCGATTGCAGGTGCATAGTGTAAAAATATGACGGCTCCAGCAGGAAGGATGAAATCATACATTGTACGTAAATTTATGAGAATATAATGGCTCTATAACAAAATTGATGTTCAACATTCGGAGATATTAAAAGCCATAATTGAAGTTGAACGTACCGAGCATGCCAGTCATAACACAACCTATTCTGTCTGTTAACTGGAATAGATGGGTTACAGTAGCTGGGTCAAGCAGCTTGTCTGGAACTTTCTTCTGTGTAGCTACAACTGCGCAGTCGGTACCACGTATGGCCACAGATGTTAGACCTCCTTGATTGATTGCCTTGAATGCATACTCTATAACAAAGGGTGAGAAAATAAAACAGACCAGTCAATAGAAATGTTCGTCACAGGATCCCACTTAGCGGTGGGGTTGGAACAGATGGAAAGTAGACATGGTTTGGACAATGGGGCATGACCAGGAAGGCTCTGTCCATTCCATAGTTCACAGTTGAATAAATACCAGGCGTATTCGGATATTGTACTGGCTCACCTGACGCTGCATTTAATAACCAAATGCAATGTGAGCGTCCGGGGGGGGGGGGGGGGGGGGGGGGGGGGGGGGGGGGGGAGGGGGGGGGGTGATGCTTATTTTGAAGGGGAGCAAAATTTTTCCCTGATATGCCAATATTAATATATGCTTACTCCTTATATCCATATAAAAATAATGCTAATTTGAAACATGGGACAAATTTCAATGTAAATTTTGGCTAAATTAAAATTTCACATTTCTACCTTGCTTCTACTTTTCTTTAGGCCTACTATTAAACTTGAAGTAAAAGTACAACCAGATATCTGTCTTTCAAATCTCGACACCTCGAATTGGAGGAAAGTTCAAGTGAAGTTCAAGTTGAGGACTTGAGGTATGAAATTTTTATTTTAATTCTATTTATTCGATTCTAGTCAAGTCTAGCTTATATCTATTTGCTGTATGAGATTTAAAGTCAACCATCGAACTGGATACAGTGAACAGAAACAAATCTATGAGAACTATGAGAATCATATTAGACCGTCATTCCATTCCTTCGCCTCAGCTATAATAATAATAATAATAATAATAATAATAATAATAATAATAATCTATCAATCTCATGGCCGTAACTATCTAGGCGGCTCAGGCGGCCCTAGCCGCCTGAACTTTTTGTTAAAAGAAGAAAAAATTAAGCTGATATCGGAAGGCATAGCTACCGTGCCCCACATGATATAAACATACTCTAATGAAAATGATGCTACTATGTGTATCATTACATTAATGGCTAATTTTTGCGTGAAGCCACTGCTGATTTGATAGCGTAATTGGTAGAGTGCTTGGTCTTCATACATAGAGACACGAGTTCGAATCCCACTGAGGGACAATTTTTTTCATTTTAGTAATTCACTCAATTTGTTAGCTATACAATGACAATACTAATCTCATCTGTAAGATAGGATCACTGCATGTGTAATTCTGTATTCAACTATAGGGATGCCATAAGATTGCATGCACAGTGTGCCTACCCACCTCATTTGTTCCACTTCTAACACTGTTCTTCAGGGTTTGGAAACCCTAGAATACCACTCTCCATCTCTATCCATCAACTAAATTTGCACTATTTCCCGTCTTATTAATGTGTGTACATTTTTAGGCCTAAGTCATGTAATGATGTAAAGGACTACAATGGTACGTCATGGCCAAGCCAAACAGAGAAGCACTATTTTGCAGTATACTAATTTGAAGTTTACTATTGGCAGATTACTATGCAACATTTTGTACTTTTGTACCATCACGTATAGCTCAAATATGCATTAAAATGGCTGTTTTTGTGTGAATTTTCAAAAGTTTTCTTGTGGGAGGTGCCCCACCCTCCTTCTCCCATCCCGCACACACCCTCCCCACACCGCTACTGTTAGCCAGTCCAATTTTGGCCGCCTCAACTTTTTCAAGAAAGTTACCCCCCTGAATCTGAATCTCAATGAGTCAATCTGGATTTACGGAAAGATTAAGATAACTACTATTAGAGAGAAAAGTCTTACCAACTTGGTAAAGCCTTCCTTCTGGAGAGAATATAGTGATATGTCTGTCAAATCCAGCACTAGAACCCCGAGACATGGTCTAGCTATGCTGACAGTTGCCTCGGTAACAATAATTAAGCAGGAATCTTTGTCAAAATCTGCAAAATCATTGAATGAAAAAAATGGCAGTTTTAATGTGACGAGACAACAGCAAAACTGACATTAGGATGGACAATAGCTTAAGAACTAATATCTTGAATTACTGTTACGAATTTTACACCTACATTATTTTGGTCTTCAGTTATTTGCAGGTTCTCAGCTAAAGAGCTAGCGCGTTATACAATTGGTACTTTCTGGAAACATTAAAAACATCTAGCCTAGGTTACTTGGTATTAGAGGAGGGAGCATTTTTTGTTACAATTATTTGCAAGTTTGATGAACTTGGTGATAAAATATAGTACCGAACTTCAGGCTAAGGTTGAGCCAACGCAACATGGTGACGTTTATTTTCCAGATATTGGAAATTATTATAACCAATCAGAACACGATTTTACTAGTAAAACGGAACGTGGTTCGTCATCTATACTGCTAAAGGTGTGTTCAATAGTGATTTCCAGTCCGGGCTTGGTCTGTAAATAATTCATTTCCACAGAACAATACAAAGTGAAAGTGGACGCGGTATGTATTAATTTTATTCATTCTAGCATTTATTTTATTCTCTATGCTATTTTGCGATATTTATGTTTTCATGGAAAGGAAGAGTGGAAATCAGTAAGGCTAGACCAACCAGACAAAAATTAAAATTACTAGCTGGAAATTAACCAAAGCCTTTGCCAGAGTCTGGGTGAGAGTTCCATTCCACACACTGACACTGACACAGACACTCTTTTTTCTCATTGGCAAGCTCAAAAGTACCAGGCATGGTAGACTACCTGGTCGACGGGATTAATTATTTAATCACTTCTGCTGAACTAAATAAATCTAAACAGTTGGTTGTTCTTGATGAATAAAGACTGAGCCCTCTCTTCACAACCTCTGGTGCTCCTCAAAGGTCGGTGCTGGGACGTGTCTTGTTCCTGGTCTACAAACGACCTGCCCGAGTAAACCTATATCAGGGGCGGATTTTCAACTTTCAGAAAGGGGGGTCTCCTGCCCATCAAGGAGATTTATTGAGGGTGCGCAGCACCCGAACCGAGGGCGCTTCGCGCCCGAGACCAACAGCTGGGGGGTTTGGGGGGCGCTGTAAGCCCCCCCCAAATGAGGTCCGGGGCGGAGCCCTGGCCGCCGAAGCTTTTTAGGCTTCATAGAGACCATGAAAACTTGAAACTAAGGACTAAACAATGAAGAGGACCCTTTGTGCTGGGGGATTTCAAGGCTTGGGAAAACTCTCACTCTTGGACGCTGGAGGCAGAAAGTTATGCTATGAAAAACTAAAAACTGCGCTTGATAGTGATTAATAGATATGATATTAAATAATTTTTTATACAAAACTTCATACAACTAATAATAATGACATCAACAATGTTGTTTAGGCTGCATTACAAAACAATAAAATGACAACCTAAGTGATTATAATTTTCAAATATTGAATTAATAAAATGTAAATAATTATTATTTATATTTGATTAATTTAATATTTTCAAATTGTAATCATTTATAAAATACATTTTAGAAAGACAATCATTGTTATTGTAAGCAACATTAGGATTATCATTCATAAGATAATCATAATGTTCATGATGTTCTGTTGTGAAATAAAAAATAAATTAGAAAAAAAATTGAAAATCCATATATTCATAGCTCTGAGTGATAGTTCCTCTTTTCTCCTAATCTAGGAAATTACCTAAGACAAAACAGGAAAAGAGAATTAACTTTGCTAAAATGCAAAGTGGTACAATAAACTCTTTCTGGAAAATGTAAAGGTGATATTATTAGAATTATTTTAATTAGTACAATCTGAAAGCAATCACCGATTCATTCAGTGATTTAGCCAAGCAAACTTTGAATGTACAGTAAACAACAACGTCTACAAGAACTTTATTGATAGCACAATCAATTGACTTTGCTGATCTACCTGAGAGTTACATGCAGGAATATGAAGCTTAAGCTATATTCACTGCGATCCTAGTAAGTAACTATGGAAATCATGGCGAACTCCATAGAAAAACTTTCTAAATGGGAAAATCCATGAATATGGCCAAAAAATCAATCAATTTCAATTTTTTTTCAGCAAATAAAAGGGGGGTTGCCAGACCCTGGCGACCTACAGTAAATCCGCCCACGTATATCTACTGTTCAGTTGAACTTTTTAATGATGATCATGATACTCTGCTGTACCAAACAGTGTTAAGCCAAGCTGATGGACAAAGATTTCAAAATAATTTGAAACTCACTGCACAGATAAGCAACAGTGCCTGGAATAAGTTTAAACAATATCCAATGTAAAATAATTGGGAAGGAGGAGAATGTGTCGTGTTAGACGCTGTCCAAAGCAGAGGCTCACCCTGCTCTTTGTTAGTCATATGATGAGCTAATAAACCAGACAAGAGCAAAGTGAAGGAGAGTTTCACTGTCTGTTTGACCAAGTTGAAATTTTTCTGCTACAGTTCCCCTTACCTGTACCATATGGGATCTCAGGAATAGCGACCACACAAAACAGTCATGCATCCGCCTAATCCAATTCTGCGGATGGATACAACCCAGATATCCACTCTGCCCCTAAATCGCCAATTTGAGCTCCCTATTAGAAGAAAGTACCCTTCCCTGCTAACCACTGTCCAATAATGAGGCACGCCCCTGCTGCCTCCTTCCCCGGCGGTCTAGCAAGTTCTAGACATTGATGTAGGTTGATTAAGGACTGCGATTTGTTTGACAAATCATCGATCAATCAGACGTCACATTGATGAGGATTACTGTATTTTTTTATAACTTCTGACTTTTACTTCAACTCAAGTTCTGAGAACAATCACAATCACAATGATCAGATTTGAATATTTCCATCTAATAACCATCAATGAATCAACCGATATAGAAGTGATATTCAAATTTAAGCGTAATGAATTGAAATACAACTGTGTCTAAATTTAATATATAGCCTAATATTAATCTGATTTATTATTATACTTAAATTATTATGTAAATTAAAATGATCATTAATTTAGATTTGCAGATTAAGCTAATGTAATGATCATTTTGATATCAACTCTGTAACTAAAGCTATGACTATTTATTTATTTAATTATTCAATCTATATTTTTTGAAATTAATAATATTATTGTTTTAGTTTGTTTTTTAAATGAAATACTGTAGTTGAGCCCACTCGTTTCTTCTCCACGTTTGTTGTTTTAAAGGGTAAGCCTACACTAAATCAAATTACGGCAAAGTGAACACTCATTATATGATGATATATCAATATCATTCTGTGTTGACATTGCAGCAGATGTTGTTCATGACTCCTAAGATGCTGCTGGCACAGTTAGCTGTGTTAATACTATGTATGAGTGCAGCATCTGCTGACTTGGCTGAGAAGTTCTTACCAGCTGGATATGCCGACTCATGGTTCCTGCGTCTTACCATGAACCTTCTAGGATATGCCACCATATTAGTTCCTGGCTACTTTCTCATTCAACATTTTACTAAAGTAAAGTACAACGAACAACACAGAGGTAATTCAATTCTAATTTCAGCCTATTTTTATGATTTCGTTGTGTGGTATGAATTTTCAGATTTATTTGTATTTATTTGACTGAAACTTTCAAGATTTTTACCCAAATTGCGCTGAAAGAGCTGTTCATTACAGTTTAGTTTGGTGGAGACTCCGCAGCCTAATCCTATTTCCACAGTCTTGTTTCTCACAAAAATTTCATAGACTTGGGCCGAAGTGTTTTCCAATTATAATCAAAATTGTTGGTGACATTACGACTAGTGCAGTAAAGACTCCTATACTGAATTAGTAGAGAAGTATTGTTAGTTTGCATATATTATATATTATTATGTAATGTACATGTATAGGCTATATAAAAATGTATGTGTTTATACATGTATATATATTTTATATTCAATATGTATATAGACCAATTTAATATTATGGTGTTTTATTCAGATGGTTGTATGCCCAAGTTAATAACAATGTGTGTATTTGGTAATCCTGTGGACAAACCTACACAAGCTGAGGAAGGAAAGGAGCAGGCTTCTTCCTCCCCCAAGGTTGAAAGGACTTTTACACAAAATGCCACGTTACTATCCTTTTGTTTTGTTGGGCTCCAGGTAAGTTGACTCTCTTCTATTTCTGATCTACGTTTACATCCTACAAGAACGTAGTTTGTTTCATCAACTCTTATATAACAATGTGACTTATTTTTCACAAATTTATTTAGGTTTCATACTTAACGTGGGGGCTGCTGCAGGAGAGGATTATGGCACATAAATATACTTCACCATCTAACATGGAAGGTAAGCCATCCATGATCTTAGAGTTTCCAGTGGAGTTCGCTTTGTTGGTCTTTGCTTCATACAGTTTTTCAGACTCACAAATTGTTGCATGTAACAGGTCTAACTTAAAAATAAAATGTTTCTCCTTGAGTGGTAGTTGGTACCAGAATAGCCTTGGTTCCAGGTTATTCTGGAGAATAACATATATCTGTATATTATATTTGTACACGCCTACAATATACATATAAATCATACATAAAGACAACAAGCCTAAATATCTGTCACACATACAATGTGCATGTACACAGGCATAATATACTTATGTTATGCTTATATACTAACTACACAATGTTCTGTGTATTTACCTACAGGTGAACTGTTCAAGAATTCTCAATTTCTCGTCTTTATAAACAGAGTGTTAGCCCTGGTTATTGGATGGATAGTGCTGCAGGTAGTGAGACAGCCTAGACACATTGGTCCACTGTATAAGTACTCGTACTGTTCATTCAGTAACATCATGTCTAGCTGGTTCCAGTACGAGGCACTCAAGTTTGTCAGCTTCCCAACACAAGTTCTGTGCAAAGCATCAAAGGTATGTAGTTGTAGATCAACTTGAAATAACCCTGGTTCTAGGTCAGGAAAGAGGCAAGATAGCAGGCCTAAAGCTATCCAATTTTTTCTACTTCTCATATGAGCAATAGTTAATGCAGTAGTATTAGGTGTGTTGTATGAACATATTAAGTTGATTAAAGTTTAATACGTAATAAATATTCTCTCAGATAAAAGAATTAGTAGATAAGTATTCAGTAATTGTGATTTACCAAGTAGAGAATTAAGTTATATATTATTATGTTCATGAATCCACTAATGTGTATTAGGCACTCCTAGTTATTGGAGCAATAAAACAGGAGTGCTGGGCTCCTTTTGAATGCATCCATCATTGAGGTGGGGAGTGACACTAAAAACAGGCTACAATATTGTACCACAGCATACTTGTTTGCGTACATATGTTATGGATATATGGCTGGTGTATGCCGTAGAACACACAGGGCATGCTCATTATGCTTATTTAGTTGAAGTAAAATGGTGAGCGGTAAAATAGCTATATAGATGTGATCTAGTAAAACAGTCGTATTAATTACTACAATCCTGGGGTTTCCAACATGTTCAAATTTCTTACGTAAACTGGTAACTTTTTAGCCTGCCTTGCTGAGACTATATCTATATGTACAGGTACCACGTGTACATACAACATTATATTGTAGAAATAATGCTGTTTGTATTCAACAAAATATAAAAAAATTCAGTAGTATATATTCTAACCACCATACGAACACTGTAGTCAGGGTTGGTGTTAATTTAATTGCTAAACTGTATTTGAAATGTTTGTTAAAAAATGAACTGTAGTCTAATTTTAACATATTTGTTTGTGTAGTTTAGACAAGTGCTACTTAGCAGGTATTTATTACTAGGTCTATATAGTATAGCATATTTACCTGCTACAGTCAGATACTAATATTAGGATTAGTTGAGTTTAGGACTAAGTGATTCACATATTACATACCTTGTACTTGTCAAAGAGGTATTACAGACATACAGATAGATTAGGTAGGCACTGACTGTTACTGTTATAAGTGTATGAGGACTACGGTTATGAGGGAAGATGAGGTGGATATTATTTTTCATTTGGAAACCATTTTATATTTGTAATTGTATACAGTATACATTTTGACAGGTCCATGTGTTACTCCGCCTTTTTTACCTAAGTAAATGACTCATTTAACTTGTCATGATTAGTTAATTAGGTGAGGTTGTCTTACACTTCCTAATTGTCTACTTCCCACATTTTATACAAATTATAGGGGTGTCCAAACAACTGCATACACGTGGCATGCTAATGAATCCCGACAGATCTACATTTGGGTATATCCTTCATGTAAGACACCCACGAAAATATAACTAGCCTACTATATAACTATATACTACAATACAGAACACTTTTATATAGTAAGCATAACTTGGAGTTATCTACCTTCTGGTATATCAGTGTTTGATTTAGATGGTTACTATGGGGTTGTCTTCTCTCGCCCAGTCAGACTACACCTTACCCTGCAGCTATGAGGGCTTAATAGGATATACTTGTCATGATTAGTTAATTAGGTGAGGTTGTCTTACACTTCCTAATTGTCTACTTCCCACATTTTATACAAATTATAGGGGTGTCCAAACAACTGCATACACGTGGCATGCTAATGAATCCCGACAGATCTACATTTGGGTATATCCTTCATGTAAGACACCCACGAAAATATAACTAGCCTACTATATAACTATATACTACAATACAGAACACTTTTATATAGTAAGCATAACTTGGAGTTATCTACCTTCTGGTATATCAGTGTTTGATTTAGATGGTTACTATGGGGTTGTCTTCTCTCGCCCAGTCAGACTACACCTTACCCTGCAGCTATGAGGGCTTAATAGGATATACCTACATTTGACAATCGTTTTGGGTTGTTAGATAGTTAGATAAAATAATAACTTTTATTCTGCGTGAAGTGGAATGGTGAACCAGGTTATAACTTTTTGCATGCCCCTGAACTAACTCTGCCATTTATATTCTTTGTTATAGGTGATCCCTGTGATGCTGATGGGTAAACTAGTCTCTAAAAAGACGTACCAGTTGTACGAGTACTTCACGGCGGCCATGTTGTCAGCTGGTGTAGCATTATTCCTCTTCTCCGACCATGAGACAAGTGGAAACGATCACTCTAAGAGCACAGCCACTGAGACATCTTTCTCCGGGGTTCTACTTATGATGGGTTAGTGTAGCCTACCTTCCTCTTTAATGCTATAGCATGTTATGATGGGTTAGTGTAGCCTACCTTCCTCTTTAATGCTGTACCGTGTTATGATAGAACAGATGTCCACCTCTTGAATGCTGTACCATGTTATGATAGAATAGATATTTAAGGCAAACATGATGTTGTGATGTGTATAGCATTAGATATGGAGCCAATACTTGTATACTAATCTAATGCCAATACTATGCAGTATTCGAAGGACATGGCAGTATCCAGTGACAATATTCTAACACCAATACTATTTCCAATATACAATAGGTTTCTTTTTGGTATTGAAACCTGTACAGTAGTTGAGTCTATTTAGTATTTTGATTAATGGTGGCATGGCACCAGTTTCCAATAAGTACTGTCATATCTACATGTATATATTATAAGGTAATTTATTGGCTCACACATGTACTAATAGGTAATAGCTGTTACAGACAGTATGGGTGTTAATTTATAAATAGATACAGATTACCCTCATATCTAAACCCATCAACTTATATAATGAATAGGTTGGATATTTACTCTAGATCATAGACTAAGAATAGGTAGGGGCATATTCTCAACCCAGTCACCAGCCTGTGCATTTACTCTTGGAGGTTTTAGAAATCAGCCTGTAGCCAGGTAGCACTAGATATACAACTTCTAATATTTAGCTCCCCTACAAAACTGTTGCTTTTTGCATTGCGAGAATGTAGTAGTAGGAATAAGTACATTTCTGTGTACGTGCATTATCCAATTATGTACCAATCATGTGAGATCGCGCAGGCTGACATTGTCTATCCATGCTCACTCTATCTGCAAGCACATGCTATATCAACTGTGTGACCATCTATAATATGCTGTTTCATCGCTGTAGAATGCAGCATGTCTAATATGGAGTTATGTTTCCATGTGTAGGTTATATGGCGTTTGATAGTTTCACATCCAATTGGCAAGGAGAATTATTCAGTCAGTATAAGATGAGCTCAGTTCAGATGATGACTGGTGTGAACTTGTTCTCATGCCTCTTCACTTCCATCAGTCTTATTGAACAAGGCAGCTTCTTCGAGAACATAGACTTCATGTTCAGGTACTGATTCAGGAAGCTCTATTAATGAATGTTCAATTTTATTATTTATGAACGACCTTTTGTCTAGTGATAATGTATACAAGTAAACCCCCTCTTTCTTGTAGATATCCCACATTCTTGCTACACTCCTGTGTACTCTCAGTTACATCCGCCACTGGGCAGCTCTTCATATACTACACTATTAGCCAGTTTGGTCCTGTAACCTTCATTATCATCATGACCATCAGAATGGGTGAGTCAGTTTTATGTTTTTGTAAAAATAAGGAGTTATCCATCCTTCTCAGAGTATAATATGTAATAATGGAGAATTACCCTGTTTGGGTACTTCTCTGCTCTTTGGCATGGCTCTAAATAGGCAATGCGTGGTACCAGTCCACTAGTGGCCCTGATTAATATCAATAACAAAGGCTGTTTTTTAATAAATTATATAATTGGAGTCGTGTATCTAAGATTAACCAATCACCATATGTTGTATACAAATTATGAATTTGTGTGCTCTGTGGATACTGTGGCTATCTCTTCAGGCCAATCACTCAAGCTTTTAGGTTATAGTTGCAGGTTGTCCTCTCCCAATTTGAGGAAACACATTGAGAGAGGATAACTTCCAATTATCATCAATATAATACATGTAGCTTGTAATATTGCCCATGGTACTAATTTGCTTGGCTGTTAGAACTTATTCATGGTGATGTAATATGATTTAGTCCTGTTATCAAATATCATATAAAGTGTTTTATGACTCATTTTGCAGCTCTGGCCATCCTACTCTCCTGCTTCATATATGGACATAAAGTTGGCGCACTGGGAGTGTGTGGTATCATAGTAGTATTCATCGCCCTCTTCAGTAAAATATATCTGGGTCAGAGGTTCAAGCAGGCTAAAGCCCGACAGCAGGCAATAGCCCAGCCAGCAGTTCCAGGCACTAAAGTATAGTAACACCATAATCATACTATAATATAGTAGGTGTATTATAGCTGTGTCTCATGTTTGCCTAAGTCCAGATTTATTCTTACCCTGGAGGTGTAGAAAACTACTATGCATAATATTAACATTTTGTCAGTTTATTGTAATACAACTTTCTACAAGTTAGCTTAAGTTTTAAACCCTCCAGAAGAGTGGTTGAGCGCGGTCCTGGTTGACCAATAATTGGAGGCATAGAATGGAACCCAAGCTAAAGTAGAATATAAAATCTATTTAGGATGTTTTATCCAAATACTATGGGAGGTAGGTATATTATCATCACGTACTTTCTCCTCTCACTGGTCTTGTAACTATTGCTGCTATATTCGTTCTGAGCACATTCTAAACAGTTTTTCTCACTTTAACTCAAACTGATTCTCAAGTCAATGCTGTGATGTAAACACGACTATTATATTATGCTTTCTTATGACTCCACATTTTCTTCCGCACATTTCTTTGGATTTATCTCCCTTGCTATTCATGCATCATTCCATAATTATTTTCTTAGAAATTACAGATCTTAGTGTTAAAGTATTATTTTACTGTAATGTCCACTATTATTGTAATTAATGATAATTATTTAATGATATTAGTATATTTTGGGACCATCTCTGGGTGTTTTTTTATGTTTGTCTTTTATGATATATTTCAGTTTGATGTTCTAATTTATTCAAGGGACATAATATTACTGATCTGTTATATTATTTATTTCGTGTGTTACAGCTATATTATGTAATCTCAGTTGCTTATTCGAAGAATAGAGTTCTTAGACAGTATCTAATAATATAATTTTAAGGGCACTTTCCTTGGTCTGCCAGTTAGTTAAAAGACATACTGTGAAAAATATTGGCTCTATACCATACTATGTATGAATATGGAAATAAATCTTTATACCACAATATTATTGGCAATTTTGCATTATTTGATTTGTAGTGCTGCTCAACCAATTTATAGACCTGCAAGATAATATACATGTATCTACACGTACATGTGCATAATATACATGTATAGTTACACTATATATCCTATATATACACTTTTTGTACATTGTATTTACCCATGCCAGTCTGCCAGGTGGTTAGACTGTTCACAATATTCTGTCCTACCCAAGTTGGACACCCTTCACCCAAATACTGAATCTCGTTAATTTTCATCTGTCTGCATTTTACATTGTTACTAGTTACTACCTCAAATCGACAATGTAGCTACGTATAGATAGACTGTAATATTAGTATATTACTAATATAATATTTATAAAGATGTCCTTATACATGTAGAACTCTGCACAGGTAATGGGCTCAATGGTTAATTAGAATTGTCTGCTCTTGTCTACTGGTTGGACAGGACATATGATTTATAGTATAGTTACCCTTCGCAACTGCAAGCGACGAGGTGGCCGAGTGGTTAAGGCGATGGACTGCTAATCCATTTCCCTCTGGGAGCGTGGGTTCGAATCCCATCCTCGTCGAATTCTTTTTTACACAGTTTCACAACTGTGCTACGCCCATTAGCCATAGTCCTAGGAGAACTACTCTGCACCTTAACTTCTCGCCTGGGTCACCTAATTACAACCAAGATCTGTATCTATTGTCATCTCGGGCAACAGTTTAGAAATCTTTGAAAGTGTAATAAATAACAACATAACATTATTATATTATATTATTTATAATTATTGCTTTTATATCAACATTATCGTAATCATTATCACGTAGCCTATTTTGTATGTAAAATAAAATTAAGCTTGGTAGGCAATACGGTAATAAATTATTTTGCCTCTTGGTTTTAGAAAGGACATTATCGATTATGATTATCAATAATCATTGATTATTATTAATTATAATAATAATTATAATAATTATTATTTCAAGTTTGAAGGTAGGAAGTTTAAGAATGTAGTGGTCTACTTCTACTCTACTTCTACTCCACTAAGACTAACTCACTCAACTGTTGACAACACCCACCTCCACCTGGGATGGATGCAGGTGCAAGGATAGGATATCTGCACATGACATTTTGATCTTACTAATTCGTAATTGGCTAAAAAGTACAAGTTACTAATCTCAATCGAATCTAATGACTGGCTAGTCAATAGAGTTATAGATCCTAAGTCCAGTCTTGAAGCAAGCGCTAATCTAATACAAATGTAAATGCTAATGTGTATGATAAATGATAGTCACATTGTGCGAGTACGGGCTATAGTTTGTGGTAATTCACTTAGGCTTGCTCATTTTGATTTAGTAGATATAGGAATCCTGAATCACTAAGACTGATTTAGTATATTATAGCTTGTAGAATAAATTATAATAGCAATGAATATTTAGTATCAATTATTAAAATTTAATAATTATAATATTAATTATACTAATGTTTATTATTATTATTATTTATTGCTAATTATAGTAATTATAATCATTATAGTTATTATATGTATTATAACAATAATTATTAACAATTCAATAATTGATTATGGTTATTATTGTAATGGTTTTTGGGGGGTTGTATTGTCGTCCTAAGACGACCCCTTGTCCAAAATGAAGAACCTATGAGTGGTGCTAGGTCTTCTCATTACATGAGAGATCAACAGGTACTAGTAGTCCAATGACTACTCAAGACGACCCATGTGGTCCCAAGTCAATGCTCGTTTGCTATACTGAGAAAGAGTATGTTCCGACCTAGCAGGAAGCTCGGGAAGCAAGGTCGAAGACCTTGACGACTGGAGCGACGAGTACTACGAAGTGAAGACTCTGTATAAGTAGTATAGAAGTGTCTTTATTGAGATCCAAGCATCAACTGAGACAATGAACATAGAAACAATGTGCTTTATATACTGTAAGAACTTACGGAGAAAGTTCCGGTAAAAAGGCCGACGTAGTGTCGTATAAGACCGACGTAGTGTCGTCCAGAAGTTGGACAACGAGATGGCGGCCGGAAGCCCGAGGCCGACCCAAAACATGTCGGGTACAACAAAAGATGCTTAAAATCATCCAAGTTATGTACAAAATGGATATCAAGTAATTCTGAGAGGTCGGCCCTCTTTACATGGGTATATAAAGGACATAGTTGCTCAGTAATGCACATTATAAGTATATAAGTGACAATTTACTACACAGACAAGTTAACACAGGCAAGTTAATGGAATGAATGTTCATAACAAGTACCATGTAGTCAGGAGGCTGAGTTTGGAGTTACATTTTACCATTACTTTATGATGGGTGAGGAGGGTAGGCCTAATAGGTAACCACCATTTTAATGTTATAGGGCCTACTAGATATTTGTTTTTTAATATTATATGTTTTTGTAGCTAAATCAAACTCAGTTTTGAAAATTATTGGTTGGGGAGAGGCTAAAGTGAATGAAAAATTCACATTTTCTGTTTCCTGTATGAATGAAATTGTGAATTTTAACCAAGAGGTGCATGGAAATGTGTTCAACTTTTGAGATAATGTGTTATAGCATAGCCTAAGCAGATGCAGTCATAGTAACTACATAATATACTGTTCTTTATTGCTATGACTAAAGACTTGGTTTTGAAACACATACTTTGGGAACTAGGCATATGAGAATTTGTTAGTCATGGTAGCATGACTTGTGGGTTATTTTTCTGTGTTTTTGCTCTGATACTCGTACATTAGATCAATATGCCCATACATTACAACACCACTACACAATCAGTGGATTCCCATTGTATGAAATAGAATGAACTCTGCATTAAAAAGTTGTAGTTAACAGAAACAGCCAAGTAATCTCATGGCTATTAACTGCTTTCATGGTAGATGTTTTATTTAGCGACCTTGTACAGGTTGGCTGATAAGAGGTGAACTAGTTGAAAGCAGTTTTAGCTTAGGTGACTCATGAAAGCCATATGTGAGGTTGAGCTGTGTTCACTTGGCGGATTAGTCAGTCAGTCGATTAGTCAGTCAGTCGATTAGTCAGTCAGTTGATTAGTCAGTCAGTCTATTAGTCAGTCGATCAGTCAGTCAGTCAATTAGTCAGACATTCAGTCCTATTTAACAGCACTACTCGGTGAGTAATAAAGGTAAAGGCTGACCAAACATCATAGGACTATACATTTGAATTTGGTCCATACTGTTAGTAACTTAGTAGATTTCTTAGTTTAGCATCTACTAGTACTACTGTCATTCTGGTTCAAACGTTGTAAATGCTGTGTATGGAGCAGTTATTGGTAGTTGGCATATACATGTATTATATATTAATAACTTGCAGGATGGTGAATAAATAAAAGTGCTGCAAGAACCTTTTTACGATGGACTTTCTAGAGTTTATAAGAAGCAGAAGGAGAGCTTTGTTGGAAGCACAGCGTGATAATGTAAATATAATTCTACATGCAAATAAATTGCTACACAATCAGGTTGTTGTTATAAACCATGTACCTTTATTTGTATAACTCTGATATGTATTATATAATGTTATATACATATTTGTATGCCTAACTCAATGGAGATTTGATTATTTAAACATATTATGTTCTTTCATCATTAGATTTATCAAATTTTATACCCATTGCATTTGATAATGTAATGTATTGCAATGTAGGCATACATGTACATAACCTACTATGCTGTATGTTACGATTACCATATGGATGGATTATCATGTGCTTATAACAACAATGTTATCTAATGTTTGTGGCTATAAATAATTTTTTATCATTGTTTAGGTTAATATTGAGATAGTGCTGGGAAATGAATCATGTGATCTGGACTCGGCCGTTGGTGCTATAGCATACGCCTTCCTCTTACACGTGAGTCTCGCAGTGAATTAGTTATTAGTTAGAAAGTTCCCCTATGTTCTGATTTTTCAGGATGGATTGGTAGAGGAAATAGTAAAATTACACACACTGTTTTATGTTGAACTGCATTGATTCAAGATGTAATCCCTCCCAAGTATGTGGTTGTTCTACATATATGTACATGTAGGTGATTTCATCAGAGAGGGGGTGGGGTCCCAGCCTCCCTCCTTACTTCCATAGGGTAGAAGTATCTATAATAAGAATTTGCTTAGTACAAAAGTAAATAGTTATTCATCAATTATTGAAAGATTATTTCTTCTAGTAAATATTAAATAACCCTTTGACCTAGACTAGCCCTCAATTTGTTAATGAGCAGCCCTTCATTATAACCTGGGTGAACTTACCGCGGAACAGTAGGCTATATTTACTCTGGGACAGTAGGCTATGAAATGATTTGATTGAATACACTGGTGACTGATCAAGCAGTTTCACTTTTGGATCAGATATGATGTCACTCCCATTAACTTGTACAGCGGCAGCATCCCCTACACCACTTTGTCAGGAACTCCAACTACCATCATATGCTCTAATCTATCTATAACCAAACTCCCCAAAATAATGATTTGGCATATATGGTCAAGAACATCAAGAAATTCATAGTCTAGCTTTTACTCTCAAACTCGATCAGTCATTGTTTTACAAAGTTTAGAATCCAGGCTAACAAGTGCGTCACAACAAGGTCTGGAACCCAAGCTAACATGTGTATCACTACAAGGTTTGGAGCCCAGGCTAGCATATGTATTATTACAAGGTTTGGAGCCCAGGCTAACATATGTATTATTATGTTTAGAGACAGACTGGTACTGAAACAGTTCCTGTGCTCAACGTTCTAGACAGTGACTACAATCTTAAAACAGAAGTTGTCTTCCTCCTGACAAAGTATGGTATCAGCCAATCAGATCTTGTGTTCATTAACGACCTTGACAATCTTAGGAAATGTCACCACCATCCCTTCACTGTGCACCTCGTTGATCACAATATACTAACAGACAGCCAAGCGGACATGTCAAACAGAATAAAATCAGTTGTGGATCACCACAATCGTGACTGCCCGACCAATGACAGGTAAGATCCTGTTTGGTGCCGTCTAGCTTCCGCCATTATATAAGGTAATGCCATGTAGACCTGAAACTTACAAACCAGTGCAGGGGTAGGATAATTCCTTAGTCAGCTTAGCCCTGTGTGGAACTAAGGAGGTGCGGTAAGCCTCAGGTAGTGTTAAATCTAATAGAAATATCATATTCTGATTAATCACTTTTTGACTGCAGTGGACAAGGAAACTCTACTAGTTAGAATTAAATGGATACTTTAGGTTATTATCTTCGTAGTACTATTCATGACTCACAATGTTTTGGCATCATGTGACTTTTTGTTGTAAACTGATGGTAACTACCTTAGATCCTTTGACCGCCGTCTTATGGACATGCCAAGTTAAAAGTATACTACAATTAGTTCGAAATTCTCAGACCTTTCATTTTGGAAATTTTATTTTATAGTTATTGCTGTTGTACCCCAATGACATTGTACACTAAGCCAGTGCTTGTAGCCTGTAGCCTAATCCATATCCTAATAAAAAATTTCAAAAATGTTTGTCAAATATTTTGTACAACTCAGCAGTCTTGACTAATAGTACTATTGCCTTGCCCTGCTAACTAACATTTACATGTATATGTAGGTTACATGTAGGCATACAATGGTTTACATTATACATTTGTATACTTGTATGCAGTGATACTGTTTTCGACTGAAGAATTCCAAAGTGTTATCAATCTCAATGAATATTATCGTGATTGTGTTCAACTTCCAGCTGGCAATCTGTCAAACTACTAGGGTAATTAGTAGGCCTTAGTGAACTACAGTATATGCATGTACATGTATATGCATGTATTATACAAATAACCCAAGCATGTGTAGTGTAGTACTGGCTAATCCAGCATGTTTACTATTGCCTCCAGTCTTAGATATTCCCAAATATAAATTTAATTAATTAATTATAAAATCAATAAACAGTCTTGCCTAGGAATAGGCTATTGTAACAGTACATTTATATTTTACCCATAATGTTTCAAACGCCATAGTATATCAGATAGGTTTAGCTCTCTCATTTAGAAGCGTTGTTATTATGACCTTCTCATGTATCGGCATAGTCTCCCATGAATATATGCCATATTCTTGCTAAGTTATCAGGCTGTCCTTTAGGTATCAACTATTTGCTCTATATCTACCTTCCAATTACTGAATGTGCATGCATAGAGATCTGAGGCTAACATCATGAGAAATCCAAAGCCCTCAGAGTCCAAGGATAATGAATAGAATATCATAGTTCTATCGGCCTATCAGCCATTCAAGCTGTTCTGGCTATGAAGATGCTGAATGATGGTTTTATTACATTGAGCTCTACTTGTAGGATCTTCATCAGGATAGAGACAGTTGGCTCATGCTGCTCAATAATAACTGATCTCTTCTATGAAAGATGTAGGAGTGTGTATTCACAGCCTCTTGCCCATCTTCTTAGAGGTTAGTGTGTCATATACTGTATACAGTACACAACTTCTGTAGGCTCACCTAATAAAGGTCTCACTTTGGCTACTTAGCAACAGGGTGGGACACTTGTTGATTCTGTTACCATCTTATCATGATGTCATGCAGAATATGATAATAATGTCCTTTACTGCAGGTACAATACTAGGAGATAGTATATGCCTGTCTGCTGACGCAGGTAAAGTTCGGCCTCTAGACATTGCAATGGTCGAAAAAATAGAGCATGAGTTTAACCTTGACCCTTCCGACAGGCAGGCTGTGTTCAATGACATTAAAACTGCAAAGGAGAATGTATCAGGTTGGTATAAATAGGGAGAGCATGTATATGTATATTCATTTTAACTATCACATGAAAATTAACAGCGAAACCATGCAGATGGTATTGATTATAATTTAAAGTTGTCCTCTCTTAGATCAGAAATTGGACTAGGGAGGACAACTTCAAATTGAAGTCAGTAGCTTTGAGTGCCTAATACAGAATTACTGTGCTAGTAACTCTATGTCACATCACAAAATAGTTTGCAAACTGTCACAGGATTTCTGTTCCTAATTGTTGTTATTCCATATGTTATGTTGTGTGTATAATTATGTTTGTTACATGTGCATGTACACATTGTATGTATGTTGGATATACTACAAAGGAACATAATGAATTAATTTTCTGATGTATGAACCTTTAAAACTATTATGTGCTGTCTCTGAACATGGTAGACCTCACCTTAGAACAGATATTGAGGAAGGATATGAAGAGCTTCACAATCTCTACAACTTCTGTTGTCATGAGTTCAATGAATATATCCATTCAGGTATAGACACCAGTGTGCCTCCTGTACGCCTGAACAGTGAAGGGATACTCATTGGAGTTGTTTTAACTTGATATATCTGTCTTCTATTGGAGTTATCCTTTCGAAAATTTATAGCAAAGGATTTCCCATTGCTTTTGGCATCATGGACTCAACATTAATAATTCAGTCTGCATGTTTTATACCTGCAATGAGAGCTCTTCTACACAAAGGTCTGGCTCATTGCCAAAATACAAATCCTCGGTTTTCCCTCCACTGTTCATTGGGTGTTAATTAGCAGTAGAACTAAGGCTACTATTAATACTGATAGACTCAAATGTGTTCAATGTAGCCTTAGTTCCCAGTGTGTAACCTAACTACTTGTGTTGACCTTTGTTATCACATGATGATCTGTAGGGCTGACAACTGAGTGTTTACTACAAAAGGACCAGTGCTGTATTAGTGTGGGTTCCACCACTGTAGTGCTAAGTGCTGTCCCTTTACTAATCCAGGTTAGAACAGACTTGTTAACTAAAACTAGCATGCTTGTCTATTTTGATCCAGTTCCATAGCAATGGAGTAGAGGCTATTATTATATATTGTAACCTGAAAATCATCCCAATCCCATTGAGGGTTGTTCGCACATAACATTTTGGAATGCCTATAATGGTTTATTAGAATGTTGGTCACAATTTCAAATTCATTTCTAGCTGGTGATGCACCATGTTGTTGTATGTTTGATTGTGTATGGTATAACTGAACCATATACAAACAGTGCATGCCCAATGGTACACTGCTATGGATGCAAGATGTATAGCTTGCTATATCATGATAATTCTTTACTACTCTTTACTAATATTCTACAGAATGTAATTATACAATAATTGTGTTCAGCCACTGGGAATACATTCTATGACCTCTACGACCTCTATGGCCTCTACTTAACAGGAGTTTCTGAAGAGATCAAACATAACCAATGCCTGCACAAATGTTCTACACATGCATTCAGCATCAGTACTTGTTATACTGTGTAGTGGTGGAAAAGGGGGCGTGGCAGTTAAACATTTCATCATGCATACCAAAGATAAACGTCTGCGATCAGCGGTAAGTGAGAAGTAATAATAATAAATATCTAGCATGCAGTATTGGTAGAAGGAAGAGCTTTTGGCAATTTATCTTCCGGATTGACTTTATAACTATTGTCTCTGTGAAGTGCTTTGCTGGTAGTAGTGCACGTAATGTTGTACTCTAATATTTCAATTTCATATATACTAAACAAGTAAAATGGAGGCCCAATGTCCGTCTTTGATTCTGTAGCTGACAGAGTTGATAGATTCGGACACAGACCTTCAGTTCAGCCCGACTCGGGAGTTCACAATAACAGACGAGTTTATAATCAGAAAGTTTATGAATACAAAGCTCTCCAGGAAGCAGGTATGCCTGCATGTGTTGATATACTAATATATTATTATATACTATAAGTAGTTGGTAGTTATCTACCTCTACAAGTTGTAACCATTGAGTTATATTTTGCTCTATTATGGGTTATTTGTATCATACCCTAATGATAGTGTAACCTATCTGTTTGTATTTAGAATTAGAAGGCTAAATTAAACACCATGTCTCACATTTACTATTTGATTAATGGTAAATGGACAAGTTTTAGCATTATTTTAAGTTTAACTTCAAATCCCCCTGTTTTATTCACCACTCTTTGGAAGCAATTCCTGATGGAGGAAGGAGTTGTCCTATCTCTGCGTTTTATTACAGGTACTCCCAAAGATAAAGGGATTCCTTCAGGTTATAGCAACCAATGAAGATGTGGTAACTAAACAAAGGGCTGACTCTGATCAGCTGACATTTAGTTTGGAGTTGTCTGCTCCAGGAACACCTGCTGTTTTAGAGAGTCCAGCACCAGAACTTAATTCTAGGTATGAAGATAGTCTATTCTAGCTGACAGCGATTCACAGGTGCCTGTAGTCTGTCTAAAGCAAGTGTTAGTAATATGTACTCCTCGTTAATCTTTGTGTGAAAACTAATCACAGGCCATTGCATTGTATGTAGCATAATTTATTCTTTGCCAGTCTGATTGACTCTTCAACACTATATAATGTTACAGTCATGAGAACTCAGGTAGCCACACCCCTAACCCCACGTTCTATGTAGAGGCTCCTCCCAACTCTTATAAAGACGCTAGTATGCTGGATACTCTTGGACCACATCTGCCGAGCTTCAACAACTCCGAGATGGTGAAAAGAATCATGATAAAGAAAAATAAACTAAGTTAGTATATTCAGTTATTCCCAGAGTGAGTAGATTAGAATTGATTTTTTGCAGGATTTAACTGCTGCTCTCATGGTTTACTTTCTCTTTTTGGTATTAGACCAATTTGTCTACGTTCTATTCAGTCTATATACTTCATATATACTCGAGACTGTGTACCTTCTCTCCATAGCCTCAGAGAATGTTGATGACCCTGTCCATGGTGAGGTACTCAGCTCAGGAAGCAACAGTGGACACAACTCCTGTCCTTTCACACCAGCTAACTCATTTGTAGACAAGTTTACTCCAATAGAGCATCATCTTCCTTCCTTCAACAGCCGAGAGATGGTGTTTAAAATGCTACAGAAGAAGATACCGCTAGCTGGAGATGTCTGTAAGTAGCAAAGTCATATTTTCCAACTAGACATCCCCAATTTACTGTGAATATATGCACTGATAATGAGCAAGAGGTAACAACCTACACATACTAATAACATTTGGATACATCTTTGCTAGTCATTACTCGGTAACATGGAGCCAATACACAGCGCTGTGAGCTGAAATCCCTTGGCATTGTATAATGTGTTAGGGGGTTTGGCAATATTTTTATATATTCATGATGTTTTTTAAACAAGGAATTTATTTTTTGAGTACTCAGAGACTTGTTTCACATCCATGAAAATACCAGGGGCTGGTATTTCTGATCATTGAGTGGAGCCTTCATAATGAATGTTGTTTGCTTTGACCTTATAGCACCAGCAGATGATAGCCCCTCTCAGCAGATATTTACACCACAAAACAGCGAATGTGGAGGGGATCTGCACTCATCCCCAGCATTTGATCAGTTTGATTTAGAGCACAGGCTAAGCAAATTTGAAGCCTCGGATCTTTACAACACAGAAAGACAGCGGGCGCAAGATACCACCCATCAGGTGGGAGATGGTACTTTGGAACAGGGATTACAGAATGTAACTCTACATGGAGACAATCATGGATAATAAATTTTCTGTCAACTGGATGTTGTAGTCTAAAACAGGGTTTTTGGGATGTATCTTATGGCAGATCTCGATATATTAGTATTAAGCAATGCTACATTTAATTCATGCTAATGAATCGCTGTTTTAGCTCAAATTCTAACAATTATAATATTGTATGCTATGTTCCATTTAAAGGTTTTGAAAAGGCTTTACAGGGTAACCACCCAACACATTGTTATATATATATTTAATATGATTCCATATTGTATTCTGAGGGGTTCAGATAGTTATATGGGTTTGGATTGAAATCAGGTGTTAAAACATTAACCATGATACATCATAGTATGGTATATCTAGTACAAAACGATTTTTATTCCTCCAAATAAATTTTTCCACTATATCAAAAATGATATACTTTTGTCAAAATTAACTGCTATAGATTATAGTAAATACAAAATAGAGTTTAGGATAGTAGATATGACATAGTTTTGACCAACACTTCTTCCAAAGGAGTAAAACTGACTACCTACCCAAGTAACATTGAGTATGTATAATACTGAGGTTCAACAGACCATGTGAACCATGAACATGAATTGATGGATCAAGAATTTTTAGATGGTTTACTAGTTTTCTCTGTCGTGCTGCTAACAGCAGTGTTAGTTGTGGGTTGGTCATTGTTATCCTGAAACCCCAACTCTTTCCACTCTTCCTTTGACATTAGGCCATTATCCATCCTACACTTTAGATATGCTTTAGATTGAGCTCTACACTGAGTGTTATCCATATCAGACCGCTTAAGACAGCTCATGAACCTGTAGTGTCAAAATGTTGGATTAGTGTGATCATGATATGGATTTGCAACATGATAATTATGCTTAAAACATTTTAATTAAATTTTTCCTATCCAGATGTTACTTTCTCCATGTAATTAGGTAGTAAGGAGGGAAATCCCGAAATTGTAGATCACCCTTATTACACTGCAAATAATTGACTAAATTCTAAAATCTAACAATTTTTTTAGTTGATTTCAGGCCTATTTATAAAACACATTAGCAGAGAGGATATGCAAATCTCACTCAAAATCTTAACTCACACAACTGAAAACGCCAACTAAAAACATTTTATTTAGATTTGCTAAATAAACTTCTCAGGAAAACTTCTGAGTTAGGTATGAAAATGGTGACATCACACAACTCAATTTCCGAACTGTTAAAGAACCTGAAGGCATTTAAAATTGTGTGTAGAAAGACGAAAAATTACCCCAACTTACTCTAACATTGGCAGTTTGCAGACTCCTTTGTGATCCAGAGGAAAGCTCCCCTTGTCAGGAGGCGTAGGCTTGAACTTGCTTTGGTTAAAGGTCATATTCATTATTACCAGCCTTTATCACTAACTAAATAAAAATGCAAGAAATCTATAGTTCAACTCAATTATCATGTAAAAATGGTGTAGAACTATCTATTATCATCATAATATAAACGTTGGCCTTGTTTTTTTTTATAGAAAATTAGACTTCTCCTGTAGCTGATGGCTAGATGGGCCAGAGAGCTGGAGGGTACAGATACAGCAGAAAAATCCATCGGATCAGTGACTGAGTGAGGCCCTTTTATGATAGGTTTTTTAATTATAAATCACCGTGTAAACCTTAGTTAAACAGGCAAATAATACATATTTAATAGCTACATATGTCACCAATTGCAACTGATAGCAGTTATATCCATAATTTATTAATTTTACAGAAAAAATCAAATAATAATTCACAATATCTAACGTAAATAGGTTGTCGGTCCGAACGGAAACGATTATAAAATAGCAACTCATGTGCTCATTACATTTGTCCTTGTTCGCGACCAGAGGTCTTAAATATCACCGGCAAAACACAAAATAATTACGATTAAGTAATTGTTAGTCTTACATTATCTCTGTTCTTTAACTGAATTATTACATCAATATTACTTTGATAAACCATATTCATGTCATATTGATACCGGAAATAACGCTTAAAGTTCTTTGGAGCGTCAATGAAAAGGTAACTACAACAGAATTTTGTTAGGTAAGTAAAGAATCAACAGCACTGTGTGTACTATGTGTGCCTGAAAAATTCCTATCTATTATAGAGCAAAACTGTGTAAGCATTCAGTAAAACATTTAACTTATTGAAGGCTTCCCTTTTGCTTTATTGGTGTAATGGGATTAGAAGCTTCACCCCAGCAAAACCAGAAGTGCTAAACAGCACTGAGGAGTGTTTCCCCTTTCAATATGCACTTGTACTCCAGGCAAATCATGACGGGACTCAAGGTTTCTCATTCCACTTCTAGTCATCGGTGAAATTGGCTCTAAAACTGAGAATCTCAGTGGTGCTATACTGATCAACTCAAATATCTGATGTAGTAGCTGAAGTGTAGATTATTCAGTTGTGATCAACTGTAAAAACCATAGACACAGGTCATCAATATTATTTTAGTGTCATGTAATAGTAATACCAATACTAATTTAAACTTATATATTTTGAAGGCACCTACAGACATGCCTGAAACTACTAACCTGCAGATGCTGCCAAATGAGGTGCTAGAGCAGATTACAAAGTGGTTAGATATTGAAAGTCTAGTTAAATTGAGCAGCACAGACAAACGTTTCAACAACTTTATAAATAGCAGCCAGTATACTTGGAGGCATCACTGTTCCATATGTAACATTTCTGGAAGGCCTTCAGGAGATTCAACCTGGAAGGTAAGTAAACCAACTATCAATCTCAAAATTCTCAATATTTGTTACTGATACACTAGAAGTGCTGCAGAGTTTCAATATAGACAATTGGAGTTATCTACTATTGCTTGATGCACAATCAGAAGGAGACAACTCTAATAATACAATTCGTGTATTTTGTGTGCAGGAATTGGACATACAATGCACATGTATATGTATATGTACATGTTAATATAGTTTGTATTAGATCTATGAAATTGCATGTTTGATTTATTTTACACCAAAGCCTGCACTCACTATTAATATAGAAAACATCTACTGAATTATGTTTCAATGTAGATGTATAAAATAGTGATGTTATATAAAAGGTATCTGTGAATTGTGTATTATAGTAACATGTGCAATACTTGCAGTATACATGCCATTTGTATATCAGTACACCAAATAGCATCATGGACTAGTACAACAATCAAGTTGAACTGTACTAAAAATTACAGTGAAATTACTGTCTGTTACCCATTACCAGTTGTCAGTGTTGAAGCATATATTGTCATTTACATACGTATTTTCTCATACAGGACTATTTCATGGAGAGATACCCAGCAGCAATGTATAAGCAAAGATGGTTGGATGGAGAGTTTAGTTATATATCTAGTGCAGAAGATTCTAGACTTAGCTCTAAGGGATATGAACTGGATGTTAATTCATGGGGTGATATATTAGAGCGAGAGCTATCTCGTAGCTAGCTATAGCTCTTACTCTATTCTATTCAAGACTATCCTACACCAAATAAGTTTTATATCAATTGTTTACATTCATGTAGTCTAGTTCATCATCCAGCAGCAGCATGTGTTATTCTGTTTATCCAGGAAGTGTACTATTACGTAGATGCTTTTGTAAGACGATAATTAGATCAGGGCTTCTGATTAATATGTCATTGTGTGTATTATTAGACTACTAATTATAAAGACTCAGACTAATTTATATTGCATTGGAAATTAGAATAATTATTATGTAATTATGTTTGTTTATTTATTCTGCTGTCATATACATTTATTATTATTTTGATTCTTTTATTGCATACTGCATATTTATTTTGAATAAGTTATGAATTATTTTCTTATACACATTTAAATAAGAATGAACTAATTTTTTAATTGGTTCTCATAAAAATATGATAAATAATGATTAACTTGTTTTTTTAGTTTGATTATTATTTGACAGTTATAATGGATTTGTTATTTATTTTGTATTAGGCCTATTTTATTAAACGATTTAACTTAATCCATATCGCAGACTTATATGGTTGCAATATCCGAATATGCCTACCGTGTCTTATTTTTTATAATTTTAAATTTATGTACAGATGTATATGTAGTATAACGGACGAGCTATTTTTAAGTTAATTATTTTTTTTTATTTTATTTGTCTTACTTCTGAGTTAAACATGTATATTAATGGTGGTTTCAAAAATTCATCTATTTCTATTAATACTACTTTGGTTCTACATCTATATGCATGCACAGTATTTTGTTTTTTATCACAACCAGTTAAATTATTTTAAAATAAAATCGTGTGCATGACTTTGTTTTGTGGACTTGTGTCTAGCCCTACAGAACATGCCTGTATAATTCTACATGTAGAAGACATTAGATGAGTAACTTGAGCATTGATAACAGTAACTAGCTCAAAACATTGCTGTAATTGTGACATTGTACTTGTTCTAATTTGGATACGCAGTGACGTTCTGAGCCCTTTTTACCTTCTCTTCTTACTTCTATAGATCTCTCAGCCTCCCCTTCATACCTACATGTACATATTTCACTAAGAAAGTCACTATTGTGGTAATAGTATTTTTTACTCGTTTATAATATATAACTATACTATAATTATTATAGTATATAGTATACACTGTATATGCATTTGTATATATATAGACATACATTGTATAAAATGCACTTACATGCACAATTACAATGTACATGTAACAGCTATGTAGGCACTAGTATTTATCTAGTTAATGTTGACTCCTAGCTGTGTCTGCACTTCACCTTTTCCCTTGGCAACACAACAGACCCGACTCTATACAGTGGTTGCTGACGTACATGCAACTCTACAACAAAAACTCTCTCCAATATTATTGTTATGAACTTAGAAAAACACTGTTCAAAGATGAGGCTATAAAAAACCTCTTATAGCACAAATGAGCCATTAAAGTCAGATTTTACTTACCTAAACCTTTACACTTAGCACCAACTGATACTACCCAACCACAAATCCTTAAATATAGCCCATTCTTTGTAGAATGTATTTGTTTAACGTGGTACGAGCTTACATCTAAATCTGAAACAGGATTTCATATCATTCCCCTTTCAGCGCAAAGAAAACACTAATTCTTAGAAAAATGTCAGAGTGGGAGTGCCAAGTCTATTTATAGTCTAATATAGTAACTAAATTTAGTATCTAGAAAATAATTCAATTATAAGTATTTAAGTCTAACCGTTTGTAGAGCAACAACAACATGTGTTCCTACATTTTGTTACGGGCTTCGATCACATTTCTATTGCAAGATCATTGCTTCATTTTGTAGTTACTTCTTCTAGTTTTCAACGCATTCACACAGTTGGCATTAAGGACTAGTCACATGGGCACGAAAGTGCCAACGAAACGTGAAACGACAACTCCAACTTATTCCCACCGAAACGACAGGCTGGTCACACGGCTGACGATAAGAAATATTTGTGATTAGTCCTATAGTCTTTGGTAATACTTTTTATAAAAACATGTAATATATTAGTTCCAAGGCTTTAGTTTAGTAACATTTCACCATCAAAACTTAATTCAAATCTTGTGACCCCTATGTGTGTGGAGTTTTCATACCAAGGGTGACAACTCCAAAAATTCATGCGATTTCCGTGTCAGATTGTTCCAATTTATTCTTTACTTCACTTTACACATTATTGCCTGCGTCCTTTACATGTGTGCAACCACACAATAATACACATTGCACACGCTACAAGCTACGCAGTGCAGCAAACAAAAGGTGTACAATATAGCAAGAGAACCTCAGTCTCCACATAGGGCAGTAGTGAGCGATATAATCTTGAACTGCAGTGGAATTCAGCGTACAATAAAAATAGAAACCATAACCAGTTACGACATGAAATAATGTAGTTCCTGTAGGCTTTCAAAGATTTCTGACATCATGCTTGAAATGTTGGCTATATTTGAGTTATACAACTTAGGTATCAGTCCAATAAACGTAAACATTTTAGTAAAAGGTAAATTTATATATACCACACTCTTCATTCTTCTGAATAATTTTTTGGCAGAAACGAGCAAAAGTAACCCAATTAATTCCATTTTGAATGTTTTAGCTACAGCAATAGAGTAATCTGTGACCACCTGGGTTGAAATAGTTCAGCTCCCACCCATACCTAGTCACACATCTGTTGAGGAAATCAAAGTCTATAAAAATTAGCATATATGCAACGTGCAGTATATTATCAGTAAATTGTTTGAAACCAATTATTGTAGAGGACTGTTTTGATTGGATGATAAGTACTTTGTTTCAGATGATATCACATGATACTTTTACATGTCTACTGGCAATGCTGCACCTTTACCAAAGGATATTTAATAGAGCATTGCTAATCACTAACTTCCAGAGATAAATTATACATCACACAGAACAGTACTACCCACTGAGTGAGCATATTCAGAGATCAACTGAAAGTTCCAGTTTGAAGCTGATTTTAGCAGGTATGTAGTACGTGACATCGTACTTTACTTAATAGTAAGACAGAGTGGCACACAGCTGTGTGTGACAGAGTTCAGCTAGTTCAACTCTGTCGCTTAGAGCAGTGTGTCACTCTATCTTACTATTGTGGTTAACTTGCAGCTTGGTGGTCACTAGTCGTTAGAGGTGAGGGATCATGTGAACTGCTCATTATAGAGAGGCATATGTTAGCACTCCAATATTTTACTATCCACATGTATGATTGCTACTCATAATTTGGCCAGAGTTTTAGACTAAAATCTACCATGTTTTAGTGTAAAAAGCTGTGAGTCAAGAGTACAGTTGCACCCACACGTAGTTCTTCACTAGACTAGGCATTGTGATATTTTTTAGCTATTATATTTATTATTGATCTAATATAGGGCAAACAACTCCATAAGATGCCAATAATATAATATTATATGCAGCTAAACCTTATCTGTTATAAGCAGCTCCTTACTCTATGTTATATCTGCGTCTCCTTGATATGAATATCATAAGAGTCTAGTACGACAGTTTTACATAGCATTATCAAGTCATTGCTACAGTTTTGGCCTCAACACACGCCTCTACTGGCATATACAATTTTACTCTCAGGTCAGGTCATGTCATAAGAAATGCAAGTACGACTGCCTATTTTAACAGTCGGGATCATAGAGTTAGAGTTGGGAAATAGAAGCGAAATTAAAAATAAGTTGATAGTGGGGAGGAAGGCCTAGATAGCCCACCTACTTAAATGTTCAAACTAGCTGCTATAAACATCTGTGCCATCTGGCAAATAAATGTTGGCTAGTTCAGTTGTGGTCTTGCTAATACTGTTCTAAATCTTAATTTCCTTGAATTCTAAAGCGATAAGAACTTATTTGAAGGACTGTGGGTGTGCACCTACGTATTGTCACTATCGGTGAACTAAAGCTATAAATGTATGTACAATCATACACTAATGTAGCATAGGTTCCATGTAGTAATTCCTCATTTTAATACAATTCCTGTTCTGTTATTAATTTGATATTCGTAGAAGCCAAATCTATAAATGCCATTGTGTAAACAGCATTGCCAAGTACCAGTAGATATGATGGTGAATGATATGTATATATAGAATTCCCCGCACCACCACCAGCCTACTCCGATAGAGTGGAACATTAAACTCAGGGTTAGGAGTAGGTCGGATGTGGTGAATATACAACATGTTTACTTACAGAGTAAGGGCGCGTTTGCACCTGTCAGTATTCATGAGGGGAGAGGTGGGGTTTGAAGTTGGCAACGGATGTTTGAGTAGGCCTACCTAGCTTTAGCCTAAATGAAAGACTTCTATCTCTCTTTAACATAATGGGTTTACTCATTGAATGGCATACTAAGTCTAAACACATCTGAAAAGGCGTTAGTCAAAAACGCAGTTCCTAAAAGCACAGTTACTAGAAATGAAAGTTAAACCAAAACGTTAAACTGAAAGAGGTTGGATGTGTAGGGATAGAAGCCTCCCTTAATTTGCTGACTGATGTGTAGTGAGGCAGATAGTTAAATTAGAAATGTGGTAATTTACTGTGTACTATTAAAATCAAAGGATGTCTAGTGGTGAAATGTAGTTCTTGATTTTCCAGTAATTGCAATAATGTACACAGTCTAACTCCTGCTAGCAGCTGTAGTTTTAACTAGAGGTGTTTTGTACATGTATACACTGACACACTGTGTAGCGATGCTACTAGGTGATCATTTCATGCTCAGCGATGGGATTAACTCCTTGTTATGATGATTAATTTTGGTATTAGTTGGTAGATTAGAATTAAACCTAATTTATGTGAGATCTGATAATGTTAGCATAATAATCAGGGTGGTAGATGAGGCAATATGTTATGGCTGCAATATGATATCCACCTTTATTCTACCTAATAAGTATTATATTATATTATACAATCATGTAACAATGGAATATATCCCCAGGGGAGGCATTCTAGATGTCAATGTACATAATTTTGTTATGCTATAAATACATTTATGTAATAATTAGAGAAATGATATTGATGATCAGTCAATGGGCTCTGCATTAATATCTTTTTCTATGCCAAAAAAATAAATGACTTGCATAGAACACAATGGGGTATGGAGTAATTCTAATGAGTAATATTATTAATTATTTTTACTTTAATTTGCAATGTGTATGATTGTTGGTCATGGAGCTAAATTTAAAGGCAAGAGATAAGATAACTTCTTATCGGGTCAAACCTCCTTTGAA